>CM050519.1:19855720-21230720 GCA_027563665.1 Antrozous pallidus | reverse complement strand
ATGGTGACAGCCCTTTCTGTTTGAAACTTTGTAGCCTAGAGTAGAGGCCTAGGTGCTAGAGCTGCAGAAGTTTAGCTTCTTCCATTGTCCCGGCAACCCTAGCCTCTTCTCTCTCCAGCTCAGTGGCTGCCTTCAGATTATGTATCTTTTATCATTGAAACTTTGTACCATTGAGGCCTAGTCCAGTAAAAGCAGGTAGAAAGCTTGGCTTCCTCCGTTGCCAGGGAAAACCAAGCTTCCCTCCTGCTCTCAGTGGCAGCAGCCATCTTTTTTGGGGTTTATTTATATAATTTGCTCTTGACTGGCTTGTGGGTGTGGCTGGTGGGTGTGGCCTGCCACCACCCTGCCCCGGGGGCGGGCTGGACACTCGCTGCCACGACTGGTCACAGCACCCAGAGGCCAAGTGCTCCCTGTGGCCCCCACCACCACTGCTGTTGCCACTGCTTCCCCTCACAGCACCCAGGGGATGGGCGCTCGCCTCCACTGCCATTTCATCTCCACCCCTGGGACCCCTGCGCTCACCCACTTGGCCCTGCTCCCGCTCCAGATTGGCTGGTAGCATAGCCAATCAGGAGCAATGGTATGGTCAAATTTGCATGTTTTTCTTTTATTATATAGGATATATATGGCCTGCTGCATGAAATTATATAGGATATATATATATGGCCTGGTGCATGAAATTCATGGGTAGGAGTGTGGGTCCCTCAGCCCAGCCGGCACCCTCTCCCATCTGGTACCTCTCGAGGGATGTCTGACTGCCTGATACTATCCAGGCCTAAACAGGCAGTCAGACATCCTTCTCACAAGCCAGGACTGCTGGCTCCGAACTGCTCACCTGTGTGTCTTCCTGATTGCCCATAACCACTTCTGCCTGCCAGGCTAATCACTTCCTAATTTCTCCCTGCAGCCTGTTTGCCCCTAATTGCCCTCTCCTGCAGGCTTTCTCCCCCCCCCTCCCCCAACTGCCCTCCCTACAGGCCTGGTCACCCATATCTGCCCTCCCCTGCAGGCCTGTTTCTCCCCCCAACTGCTCTCTCCTGAAGCCCTGGGTCCCCCAAAACTGTCCTGCCCTGCAAGCCTGGTCACCCCCAACTTCTCTCCTCTGCTGGCCTGGTCATTCACTGCTAACTGCCCTCTCCAGCAGGCTTGATCATCCCCGACTGCCCTCCCTTGCAGGCCTGCAATCTTCCAACTGTTCTCCCCTGCTGGCCATCTTGTGGTGGCCATCTTGTGCCCACATGGGGACAGTCATCTTTGACCACATGGGGGCAGCCCTCTTGTGTGTTGGAATGACAGTCAATTTGCATATTATTCTTTTATTATATAGGATTAGATAGGATAGAGGCCTGTTGCATGGGTGGGGGCCAGCTGGTTTGCCCTGAAGGGTGTCCTGGATCAGGGTGGGGGTTCCCTTGGAGCTTGGGGCATTCTGGGAAAGGGGCCTGTGGTGGATTGAAGGCTGGCCATGCCCCCCCGAGACCCAAGCAGAGGCCCTGGTATCTGGGATTTATTTATCTTCTATAATTAAAATTTTATAGTCTTCAGCAGAGCCAAGCTTCCTGCTTGCTCCATGGCTGCAGCCATCTTTGTTGGGATTTATTTATCTTCTATAATTGAAACTTTATAGACTTAAGTGGAGGCCAAGTCAGGTGAGGGCTGCAGAAACTTGGCTTCCTTCATTGCCTGGGGCAACACAAACTTCCTGCTCTTTCCATGGCCACAGCCATATTGGGTTAATTTGCATACTGGCTGCTGATTGGCTGCTGGGTGTGCCTTGTGGGTGTAGAGAAGGTACAGTCAATTTTCATATTACTATTTTAGTAGATAGGACTAGACATTCAGTGTGCAAAATAGGTCTAGACCCGAACCCGCTGCACTGGCAGAACCCCAGACTCACTGTGTGAAAGTAGCTTGTCGCTACAAGCCACTGTGGCACGCAAGCTGTGAGCCCCGCCTCACCACACAAGCCATGAGCCCTCCATGCTGTGTGGGCCATGAACCCATCTCACCACATGATCTGTTCATGGCTTGTGGACCAGTGGGAGGGACTGAGATTTTCTCCATGCATCTTCTGGTGACCAGTCATTTGATTGTTCTGGGGTTCCAGCATTATGGCCCTGGCCTTTTAAAATGTAGATATAAAAAAAAATATATATATATATATATATATCCTTTTATTATATATAAACATAATAATTATTTTTAAAAAATATATTCTATTGATTTTTTACCAAGAGGAACTGAGAAATATAAAGAGTTAGAAACATGGATCACCTGCCTCTTGTACACTCCCGACTGGAGATGTGTCTGCAACCAAGGTATGTGCCATTTACTGGAATCGTACACAGGACTCTTCAGTCCACTGAGCAAAACTGGTTTTGGCAATAATTATTAATAAATAATTAAATATAACTTTAATTACATAGGGTATTAAATATATAATTTTTATTTTTATATTTTTGAATTTCTTTATTGATTAAGGTATTACATATGTGTCCTTATCCCTCTATTAACCCACTCAACCTTCCCCACACTCACCCTCCTGCTGTTTATATTCATTGGTTAGGCTTATATTCATGCATACAAGTCCTTTGGTTGATCTCTTCTCCTTCCCCCAACCCTCCCCTACCTTCCCTCTGAGGTCCAGCTGTCTGGTCGATGCTTCTTTGCCTCTGGATCTGTCCCTGTTCATCAATTTATTTTGTTCATTATATTCCACAAATGAGTGAGATCATGTGGTATTTGTCTTTCTCTGACTGGTTTATTTCACTTAACATAATGCTTTCCAGTTCTATCCATGCTGTTGCAAATGGTAAGAACACCTTCTTTTTTACTGCAGCATAGTATTCCATTCTGTAGATATACAAAAGTTTTTTAATCCACTTATCCGCTGATGGGCACTTAGGCTGTTTCCAAATCTTAGCTATGGTGAATTGTGCTGCAATGAACATAGAGGTGCATATATCCTTTCTGATTTGTGTTTCCAGTTCTTGGGATATATTCCTAGAAGTAGAATCACTGGGTCAAATGGGAGCTCCATTTTTAGTTTTTTGAGGAAACTCCATACTGTTCTCCACAGTGGCTGCACTAGTCTGCATTCCTACCAGCAGTGCAAAAGAGTTCCTTTTTCTCTGCATCCTCACCAACACTTGTGTTTTGTTCATTTGTTGATGATTGCCATTCTGACAGGTGTGAGATGATATCTCATTGTTGTTTTGATTTGCATCTCTCTGATAATTAGTGACTTTAAGCATGTTTTCATACGTCTCTTAGCCTTCCTTCTTTCCTCCTTTGAAAAGTGTCTATTTAGGTCCGTGGCCCATTTTTTGATTGGATTTTTACCTTCCTTTTGTTAAGTTGTATGAGTTTCCTGTAAATGCTGGAGATTAAACCCTTGTCTGTGATGACATTGGCAAGTATGTTCTTCCATGCAGTGGGATTTCTTGTTGTTTTGTTGATGGTTTCTTTTGCTGTGCAAAAGCTTTTTATTTTGATGTAGTCCCACTTGTTTATTTTCTCTTTAGTTTCCATTGCTCTAGGAGCAGTAGCAGTGAAGAAGTTCCTTCAGCATATGTCTGAGATTTTCTGTCTGTGGATTCCTCTAGTATTTTTATGGTTTCCTTTCTTATGTTTAAGTCTTTGATCCATTTTGAGTTTATTTTTGTGTATGGTGTAAGTAGTTTCATTTTTTTGCGTGTATCTGTCCAATTTTCCCAATACCATTTATTGAAGAGACTATCTTGACTTCATTTTATGTTCATGCCTCCTTTGTCAAATATTAATTGGGAATAGTGGTTTGGGTCGATTTCTGGGTTTTCTATTCTATCCCATTTATCTATATGTCTGTTCTTGTGCCAGTACCAGGCTGTTTTAAGAAAAATGGCTTTGTAATACAGCTTGAAATCTGGTATTGAGATCCCACCTACTTTGTTCTTCTTTCTCAGGATTGCTGCAGCTATTTGGGGGTCTTTTTTATTGCAGATGAATTTTTGGAAAATTTGTTGTAAGCCAGTGAAATATGCTATTGGTATTTTAATAGAAATTATATTGAATCTGTAGATTGCTTTGTGTAGTATGGGCATTTTGATGATGTTGATTCTATCAATCCACGAACACTGTATGTTCTTACATCTAATTATGTCTTCCTCTGTCTCTTTTTTCAGTGTCCTGTAGTTTTTTGCATACAGATCTTTTACCTCCTTAGTTAAGTTTATTCCTAGGTATCTTAATTTTTTTTGTGTGCGATGGTAAACGGGATTGCTGTTATAATATCTCTTTCTAAAAGCTCACTATTGGTGTAAAGAAATGCTTTAGATTTCTTGGTATTAATTTTGTATCCTGCTATATTGCCGAATTCATTTATTACGTCTAATAATTTTTAATGGAGTCTTTAGTGTTTCCTATGTATAATATCATGTCATCTGAACATAAGTACAGTTTTACTTCTTCTTTTCCAGTTTGGATGCCTTTTATTTCTTCTTCTTGTCTGATCACAATGGCTAGTACTTCCAGTACAATGTTGAACAAAAGTAGTGAGAGTGGGCATCCCTGTCTTGTTCCTGTTCTTAGGGGAAATGGTTTTATGTTTTGTCCATTGAGTATGATGTTGGCTGAGGGATTTTCATATATAGCTTTTATTATGTTGAGGTATGATCCTTCTATTCCCACCTCGTTGAGTGTTTTGATCAAGAAGTGGTGTTGGATTTTGTCAAATGCTTTTTCTGCATCAATTATTATGATTATGTGATTTTTATCTCTCAATTTCTTTATGTCATGTATCACTTTTATTGATTTTCAGATATTGAACCATCCTTGTATCCCTGGGATAAATCCTACTTGGACGTGGTGCATGATCTTTCTGATGTACTGCTGGGTCCGATTTGCTAGAATTTTGTTGAGGATTTTGACATCTATTTTCATGAGGGATATTGGCCTATAATTCTTTCATTGTGTTGTCTTTATCTGGTTTTGGTATTAGGATAATGCTGGCTTCATAGAATGAACTAGGGAATGTTCCTTCCTCTTGCATTTTTTGGAATAGTCTGAGGAGGATAGTTTTAATTTCTTCCTTGAATGTTTGGTAAAACTCCCCAGTGAAACCATCTGGCCCCGATGTTTTGTTTTCTGGGAGCTTTTTGATGACTGCTTCAATTTCTTCCATAGTTACCAGCCTATTGAGATTTTTAGAATCTTTCTTAACAAGTTTTGGAATGCTGTATTTTTCTAAGAATATGTCCTTTTCCTCTAGGTTGTCCAGTTTGTTTGAGTAGAGTTGTTCATAGTATTTTTTTAATAATCTTTTGTGTTTCTGTAGGGTCTATTGTTATTTCACCTCTCTCATTTCTTATTTTCTTTATTTGATTCCTCTCTCTTTGCTTCTTGGTGAGCCTGGTTAGAGGTACATCAATCTTGTTTATCCTTTCAAATAACCAGCTCTTGGTTTCATTGATCTTTTGTATTTCTTTGTGTGTGTGTGTGTGTGTGTGTGTGTGTGTATGTGTTTTATGTTTTTATTTTTAAAAATATTTTAATCTTTATTTTTCAGTTTATTAATTATATTGTTCCCCATTTATTTCCCCCTATAGTTCCCCTCCATCCAGTACCCATCCTACCCTCTGCCCTTAGCTCCCCCCACTGTCCTCTCCCTTAGGTGTATCATTTTTGTCCAGTCTCTTGCTGCACCTGCCACACCCCTTTCCTCCCCAAGAGTTGTCAGTCCATTCCCTCTCTATACCCATGATTCTGTTATATTCACCGGTTTATCCTGTTCATCAGATTATTAATTCACTTGATTTTAGATTCATTTGTTGATAGATATGTATTTGTTGTTCATAATTTATATTTTTACCTTTTTCTTCTTCCTCTTCTTAAAGAATATCTTTCAGCATTTCATATAATATTGGTTTGGCAGTGATGAACTCCTTTAGCTTTTTCTTATCTGTGAAGCACTTTATCTGACCTTCAATTCTGAATGATAGCTTTTCTGGATAGAGTAATCTTGGTTGTAGATTCTTGCTATTCATCAGTTTGAATAGTTCTTGCCACTCCCGTCTGGTCTGCATCGTTTCTGTTGAGAAATCCGTTGACAATCATATGGGTGCTCCCTTATAGATAACTAACTGTTTTTCTCTTGCTGCTTTTAATATTCTCTCTTTCTCTTTTGCTCTTGGCATTTTAATTATCATGTGTCTTGGTGTAGTCCTCTTTGGATTCCTATAGTTTGGGGTTCTGTGCACTTCTTGGGCTTTTAAGTCAATTTCTTTCACCAGGGCAAGTTTTATGTCACTATTTATTCAAATAGGTTTTCATTATCTTGCTCTCTCTCTTTTTCTGGCATCCCTATAATTTGAATGTTGGTATGCTTGAGGTTGTCCCAAAGGCCCCTTACACTATCTTCAATTTTTTTGGATTCTTTTGGCTTCTTGCTCTTCCGGCTGAGTAGATTTTGTCTCTTTGTATTTCAAATCTTCGACTTGGTTCTTGCAGTCCTCTAGACCTCTTTTAGGTCTTTGTGTAATATTTTTTATTTCAGTCAGTGTATGCTGAATTTCTAGTTGGTCCTTTTTCATATCCTCGAGGGTCTCATTTATTTCCTCATTGGTCTTGTTCATTTCCTGGAAGGCCTCATTAAGTTCATCAGCCTTTTCTAGGAGCCTCTTCAAAAACCATATAACTATGGTTTTTAACTCTATGTCCAGTAGTCTTTTTTTCTCCCTTTCTTTCACATCTGATTTCTTTCTATGTCTCTGCATTGTGGCTGCTTTCCTGAGTTGATTGATTAGGTTTGTGTGGTAGATATCTTCTACGGGACATTGGCTCAGCCTCCCCAGTTACCTGAGGTGGATACTCTTGGTGCAACCCTCTATGGATTGCACAGTCTTATTGAAGTCAAGCCTAGATTATTGTTGTTAGCACTAGGAGGATTTGACCTCAAGGCCAATTTGCCTGTGAGGATCAGCTGTGCTCAGTCTCCTGGCTGAATAGGCACCCCTGGTTTCTGTCAGCTCCACCCTATGTGGCACCTGGGATTCTGTGCCTGGTGTTAATGGCTGCAAGTACATCTGAGAGAAAGCTGCCACCATGCTCTACCCGCTGCCAGACAATTCAGCCTCTCCCCAAATGATTCTGCACCCCCGAAGTCTCACCCAGGGTTGTAAAACAATGCAGTCCGGTGGTTTTACTTCTTCTTTTTTCTTTTTCTCTCTCCCGAATGAGAGAGCAAGTCACGAGTCCTCTCTGCGTGCTTGTGTGCCGCCCTTTCCACAAGCTCACAGACCTCTGCAGTGCCTGAGTTTCAGTGTGCTTCCTTAATGTCCAGTTTCACCCCATATGAGTGTGGGTTCCCCTGGACCTCACCCAGAACTGGGGAATCAGTGCTGCGGAGCGCCTTTATCTTCCTTCCCGTTTCAGAAAACCAGCAGGGTTTGCAGCCGCTCGCACTACCCCCTAGCATCTGTGCATGGCTCCAAACCTCTGACTCTGTGCGTATCTTCAATGCTGCCCTCCGCTGCTCCTCTGAGTCATAGTGTCCTATTTTTACTTTTATTTGTGGAATTTTCACTCAGCCAGCTTTCCAGTGATTCTGGATGATGTTTGTTCTGTTGTTAAGTTATAGTTTTGAAACTGTTGTGTGGGGCATCAAGATAGATGTTTACCTATGCTGCCATCATGGTTCTTCCCTCCTGTATTGCTTTTTTTTGGTCTCTATGCCATTTATTTCTCCTCTGATCTTTATTATCTCCTTCTTTCTGCTCATTCTGTGCTTTTCTTGTTGCTCTCTTTCTAATTCTTTGAGTTGTAGAGTTAAATTATTTACTATCATTTTGTCCTGATTTTTGTGGTAAGCTTGTAGACCTATAAACTGCCCTCTCTAGACTGTTTTCATTATGTCCCATAGATTTTGGATTGTTGTGTTTTTGTTGTCATTAGTTTCCAGGATGCTTTTAGTTTCTTCTTTGATCTCATTGATAACCCAATCCTTGTTTAATAGCATGCTATTCAGTTTCCAAGTGTTTGAGATTTTTGAATTGTTTTTATTGTAGTTTATTTCTAATTTTATGGCATTGTGGTCTGAGAAGATGCTTGGTATGATTTCAATCTTCTTGAATTTTGGGAGACTGTTTGTGACCCAATATGTGGTCTATTTTTGAATATGTCCCATTTGCACTTGAGAAGAATGTATATTCTGTGGCTTTGGGATGAATTGTTCTGAAGATGTCACCTAAGTTCATCTGTTCTAGTGAGTCATTTAGGATTGCTGTGTCTTTGCTTTTTTTTGTCTAGAGTTTTATCCAGTGATGTCATTGGTATATTAAAGTCCACTACGATGATTGTATTGTTGTCAATATTTCTTTTGATATCTTCTAGGAGTTTTGTTATGTATTGGGGTGCTCCTGTGTTGGGTGCATATATGTTATCAGGGTTATACCTCTTGTTGTATTGATCCATTTAGTATTATAAAATGGCTTTCCTTATCTCTTGTTATGGCATTTACTTTGAGGTCTCTTTTATCAGATATAAACTCCCTTAGCCTCTTTGTGTCTGTGAAGCTCCTGATTTCCCCTTCAATTTTGATTGATAGTCTTGCTGGAGAGAATATTCTTGGATTTAGTTCTTTGCTTTGCAATACTTTATATACCTCCTTCCAATCCATTCTAGCTTGATGTGTTTCTGTTGCAAAATCATTTGGGGTTGAACCTGCTTGGAACTCTTTGTACTTGGGTAACTTTTTTCTTCCCCATATCCAGGAAGTTTTTGATCATTATTTTTTCAAATAGATTTTCTAATCCTTGCTTCTCTTCTTTTCCTTCTGGCAGCCCTATTACATGTATGTTACTTCATTTCATGTTGTCCAAAAGTTCCCTTAGGCTTTCTTCTTGCTTTTTAATTTTTTTCTCCAACTGCTGTTCAGTTTGAGGTTGTTTCTGTACCTGATCTTCTAACTCACTAATTTGGTCCTCTGCTTATTCTAGTCTACTGTTGAAACTTTCCATGGTGTTTTTGATTGTAGCTATATCACTTTTCCTTTCTTCCTGATTCTCACATAGGTTGCTGATTTTCTCATCCATCCGATGTATAAATTCCATGACCATTACTCTGAATTCTTTTTTGGTCATGGTGCAAGCTTCAGTTTCACTAATTTCCTTTCTTTGCGACTCCTCATTTTCTATCTTCTGGGTATTGTGTCGTCTCCTCATTCTAAATATCACCAGAAGGTTCAAACTTTGAGTTGCGTGGACCTGGGTTGTGTGCCGTGGGAACTTTGCACTATCTGAGTGTCACTGAAGTGCTCTGACATTAGGGCGTGTGAGTGCTGTGGGTTGGTGGAAACCAGGCTTGCCAAGGGTCAATGTTCCCAGCATTCTGTGTGGTTTCATGTGCACACCTAGAATCAGGGGCCCCGCCTGCACTGCACTATTGGCGTGTGCTGAAAATGGTGTCCGGACTCAGAGTTTCCCTGTGTCTGCACCAAGAATCGAATATCTGAATCGGTTGCCTGGTGCGGTTTCTCGATAAGAATCAGGGTCCCCGTGTGTGCATGCACCAAGAATTGGAGTCACTGGCTCTCAGTGTGGATGCGCTGTGAGTCAGGGATTCCAGGCGCATAAGGTAAGAAACAGAGCCAAGTCAGTGGTGTTCAGTGCTGCCTCTTGCTGGAAGAATTTGGGCCCCGATCACCATGTGGGACAGGGCTGCACAATAGCTCTGAGTTGTGCCTGCACTGTGGAAGACTGACTTCCTTGTGTGCTTGCCCAGTCAGGTGGCACTGCCGCCCTGTGGGTTTTTGGTCACCGGTGGCGATTGCTTTGCGGAGAGCAACCTCCAGTCTCTCAAATTCCCTCAGCAGTACTGAGGCCCCTGAGCGAGTTCTCATGCTCCAAGCTCCGATTCCCCATGTGGGAGCTTTGGTGGCAGGCGTGTATGCGCTCTTTTCCCGCAGGGGCTAGGGGAGTTGTGGCTGGAGCCAGGGGCAGGTATTGGTTACTATGGAGTTATCGGGGATCCTGCGGGGAGGGGATAGGCTATTTGACTCGCAGAAATCTGCTGCCGGGAAGTCTGGATTCTTGTTGTCTGTTGGTCTGAAGCTGTGGTTGCAGTTCTCTGTCCCCAGTGGCTGCAGGGTCCTGGTTTGAGTCTGAGATGCGACTGGTTGAGGGCAGGGTTCTAGTCTGAAGCTATTTCTCAAGATGGGTGGTCTCCGTGGCTACTGGCCGCCAAAAAGTGTCCACTGTGTTCCAGGGGCTCTGCATCTAAGACTGCCTGGTGTGACCGCCCCTCAGAGGACCTGCAGAGTCTAACTGTCCCTAGTTCATACACACACACATGTCTACACTCTCCTCCATGGGGTCCTCACTCTCTCACACTCTCTGCCTCCCTGCCTTCCTCCCAGTCGCCATCTTCAGTCTTCTATAATTTGTATTTTTAAATGTAGAGGGATTTTTTTTATAATAGCCAAACTACTATTCAATTCTAAAAATAAATATATGTAACATATATGATATAAATGTATCATACCATATATGTGTGTATGTCATCAATTTCAAATAAATATATGATAGTAAAGGACATAAATGTAAAGTTAAAATCGTTGATGTGATGTATATTCTAGAAATGTCTTAAGAAGCAAGTGAATGAGACCAAAGATTATTTTAGTTATAAGGGAGTAATAATGAGAGGTTGCAATTTAAAAAGTGACTCAGATTTTCAAAGTATGACATGTGGTTTGCAAACTTAAATATCTTTTTTAAAGTACTGAGAAAACATTTTAAAACAGAGTAATATTTTATAAATATAAATTAGAGATCATGATGTGGATAAAATAAAAATGTTTAACTTAAAATTTTAAGTTCTTGCACTAATATATGTCCTAAAGATTTTATCTTTGCCTAAGAAACCAGCAGTGTGCAATAGAAATCTCTTGTTAGTCTAGCTTTAATTTTATTTCATTTCATTTAAATTCATGTTTACTTGAATTTAAAAATCCATGTGTGGCTTGTGGCTACTATATAAAACAACATTTCTTTAAAATTGTTATTGTTGGAAGTATTACATATGTGGACAGCATATTTATATACTTTTCTTTCTAAGACAATTGTAGCCATTTTAATTGCAATAGAAAAAGGAAAGTGACTCATACTCACAGAACTTTGTTGCCCTGGCCAGGTGGCTCAGTTGGTTGGAACCTCATACCGTACACCAAAAGTTTGGTGGTTTGATCCCCAGTCAGGGCAGGCACGGGAGACAACCAGTCGATATTACTCTCTTGATGCCTCTCTTTCTCTCTCTCCTCTCTATTTCTCTCTCTCTAAAATCAATAAAACATAATTTCTCGAGGATTAAAACCACAACAACATGATTTGTGGTCAAATATTGTGGGTCCTAGATTATCTATGTAGATTCAAACTACATTAGGAGGTTCATGAAGTGTATAGATGCCTCTCAACTTACAATGGGGTTACATCCCAATAAACACTCAAAAGTTGAAAATATCATAAGTAAAAAATGCACTTCATAAATCTACTCTACTGAATATCGCAGCTTAGTCCAGCCAACCTTATATTTGCTCAGAATACTTACAGTAGGATACAGGACAAAATCACTTAGCTGCTACTGCCCAGCATCTCAAAAAAAAAAACAAAAAAAAACTCATACTCCATATAACTACCTTAGGAAAACATGAAAATTGAAAATTCAAAACTTATGGTACAATTCCTACTGAATGCTTACCACTTTCCACTATCTTAAAGTCAAAAAATTCTAAGGCTAGACAATCTCTAGTAAGACAATGCAGAAGTGGTGTTATGAGGCTTACAGACCACTAGGAGGTACTGATTTGATCAAACATAACGAATATGAAGAAAACCAAGCTGTATAAAATAAACATACCAAGTTAAAAGGGTCCTGACATTTACAAAACAAGAATAAATATAAGATTTTCTGTTTGACCATTTACTCTTCATGCTCAGGTGAATAAGGCCAGTGAGCCAGAAATAAAGGCCTTAAGCAGTATGTATGTTCTTAGACAAGCGATCCTCCTACAGTATTTCTGCTTTGGCTCCTTGTCATGAACATGATAGGCAGGAAACCATGGCAACTAGAAATATATGAAAGGCATCAGAGAGCAAAGCTAAGCCACTCTGTGGCTATGACAAATTCTATATTTGCGTTTTCCTGACTTACCTAAACTAAAGCTTTCAAATCCTACTTTTAAAATTAATATTTCTTTTTGAAAGATAAGCACACATCCTAGAATACTGAGGAAAGGGGAAAAAAGGACATATACACATACAACTTAATCTTACATAATATTCTGTTTTCACTAATAATTTCTAAAGGAAAGGAAAGCTATGAACAAATACAATTTCAGTTGATATTCACTTTCCCAAGGTAATGCATATAGCACTTATGTATAATAAAATAAACATTTAAATGACAATTAACTAGAGTTTTAATTGTACTAGTTATTTCTCTGAATAATTAACAAAAGCTTGTTTGACTTTAAATTCACACTTTAAAACTAACGAAGAAAATAAATCAAACTTAGAATTTCACAGAAATGTTTCTTTTCTCTTTCCATGTTGTTTCCCCCCTCCTATTTTCTAACTCAACCATTCAATCCATTTAGGAAAGGCTGATTTCTGATACAATAGTAGTCCACATCATTTAATTTTGGGAGGGTTATATTCTATATTATGTATATAAACACTTTGAAGACTACTACTGTGTCTGATTTTAGCAAGACAATCACTTCCAAACTCTCTTGGACATATATTAGCAATAAGAAAATGATTTTTATTGGGCTAAACTAATAAAAAGTTAGAGATTGTTGTTACTAATCAGGTTATACATAATTTCTGCCTGCTTTTTATTCTTTCTAAAAATATATTTTATTGAATTTTACAGAGAGGAAGGGAGAGGACAGAGCATTAGAAACATCAATGAGAGAAACATTGATCAGCTGCCTCCTGTACACTCCCTACCAGGGTGCCCGCAACCAAGGTACATGCCCTTGATAGGAATTGAACCTGGGACCCTTCAGTCCATAGGCCGATGCTCCATCCACTGAGCCAAACCAGTTAGGGCCATGCTTCTTATTCTTATGTGTCTTCCCTACTAGAGTTTAAGTTTGGTTGGGAAAGGTACCATCTCTGCTTCGCTTACACCATGATATCCAGCTTTTGTCAGAATTTGGCTTATGGTAGGAACTCCACTAATATTCATCAAATGAACAAGTAAGGGAATAAATGCATCTGACTAATTCACTAGTTACTTTACACATTTGTGTCCCTTCTGGAATGTTGTAGCTATTCCAAAAAAAATATTAAATTATACTGATTGTTTATCATGATTATTTCAACATCTTCTCTATGAACTCATACCAAATATGAGCTTCATGGTCCTTTGATTTATATTCCAAATTGACCTTATTGTTTCTTAAGCAGCTCTTTCATGTGATCATTTATAACCAGAGCCTTCTCACTTTTCTCATGCTGAAGTTCTCATTCTCTGATTTCTTAAATTCTGAATTTCTCCTCATACTCTAGCCTTCTTCCTCTTTAAGGCTTTATTTTTGAAAGCTGATCAACTTTATGATGCCCTTCAATTCCTTAATTTTTTTCTAATTTAACAGTCATTAATAATCCTAATCATCAACCTCACCATCACTACAGCTATGGGCTTACTCTCTTTCCTGTGGGTTGTAAACATATCAGTCAAAAAACACTGTTCATAGATCCTTTAGTTTCCATACTTCTCTGACCTTCTTCAATAATTGCCTTGTAAATATGCATTTCTAATATAACCCAAATACTTATTTCTTCTCCTCCTGGTTCTGACATGTGGGATCATGGCGAATATCTCTTGATAGGCTCAATTAGCATTTATTCAACTTCCAGGACTTACCTTGTATTGTGAATGGATGCTGCTATGTATAGCTTCACTGCAGACTGTGGCCTTTCCAAGAATAGTTTACCTTTTTACTCATTTGTGTGTGTGTTTTCCCATAATCAACATAGTAGAAAGAACATAATCAATAACAATTTATGAATAAATATAGGACATTAAAGTAGAATACTATTAAATACAGCCACCAATAAGTTATATGTAGATTTGTTCTTGCATATAGACTATTAAATATTTATTTTCACATGTTCATAATCATTTGGTAAGTCTGGGTGAAAATTTAAGCAACTGAGGATGAACTAATTTTTTCATGTAAAAGCCTCTCTTGAAAACCTTGTCAATCTGTTTAACTTCTGAGAACATGTTTCCTCATGTATTAAATAGAAAAAAAAAACACAACCTAATTTAAAATATGGGATTTGGCAGTTATAAGAATTAAATGAGATAATACTTTGCATGTGCTGTACTGTCGAGTCTCATGTAAATGTAAAGTAATACAAAGCAACTTTTTAACATGCTGCAGAAACCCACTGCCTTCTGAGTTTAAGTATTTTTGTTATTATCATCGTATTAACCCCTATGAATTTTCTGTCATCTTTTCTTGTTGCTGAATAGAAGACATAAATACTGTAGTAGATTCTTAAAGTGTTTGTCTCTCTGGACAGTAGTTGGTTGGAACATCCTCCCATACACCAAAAGGTTGCGGGTTTGATTCCTAGTCAGGGAGCATTCCTAAGTTTCAGGATGAATCTCGGGTTGGAGAACCTAAATATATCTTTAGGTGAGGATTTTTAAAAAATTGTCTCTACATTTTGAAAACATGTAGGTAGAAATTTAAGAAAATGTATACAGAAAACAAAATATAACACAATAATTATATGCTAATACTGACTTAAAATATGTCAGAAAACAATAAGCTTACAAAAATAGGCCTGCAAGTTCAAAAGAGTGGTTATTTTAATGCTGCATTTCAAATAAATTGTATAGAAATAATAACTCATAGGTGAGAAAATGTAATCCCTCTTATGTTACAAAGTTTATAGAATCTTTGCAAAATGTTGTTACCAGAAATGGTTTATGTCTTAGAGTTCCAAAGAACTATTTTTGTTATCTTCCTGGTTACTCTAAAGCATATAAAAATGTTAACATATCCATTTCTAACTATCTTATTTTTTCAGTTACAAACATAAAACAATCCTAAATAAATTATCCACACCATACAAAAGAATTTAAAATAAATTACTGAATAAGTTCCTGATGTGATAAAATTGGATATAGAAAGTGTTATTTTGATACATTTTCACTATACCTAGGTAATAAAACCTGCTAAAGGATATAATCTACCATTTCATAGTGTCAGAAATATTAAGAGGCTATTGTGATAAGCTCTCAATAGCTTTCCTTAGAATATGTTAGGCAAATTTTAATGAGCCATCTTCTAAGTTACATACACTATACATACATTTATATTTGATTCATAAGTATGAGCTTAATGTTTAAAATAAAACAGTTATGTAATATATTGTTTCTTACATTTTGGTTAAAGATGTAAGTATAATATTCTCACCATATTGGAATAATTCTCAGATTCCTTGTTTACCCTTTAGGGTACTACAAAATAACTATATTACATGCACACAAAGAAGATAAGGAATATTTAAGGGAAAGTGCAATAAATCACTTCAATGGTAACCAACACCACGGTGAGCTTATATAATTTTATGGAACAAGTTTAAAGGTATCAAACTTTCTCAAAGTTTCAGTCAGCCCAATTCCTTAAGTTTTTATGCTTTAAAATTTTTTTTGTGCTGTGTAGTCATTAAAATTTTAGTTAGGATATTAGTTGATCAAATGTAATAATTGTACATAAAGGAAAACCATTTATTCAATAATGTTGGAGGTGCTACAGAAGATACAAAAATAGCAAAAATTAAACTGATTTTAAGAAAGCTGTCTCAATCAATGTAGATGAAAGAACTCAAAAGGGTAAGTTGAAAAGTAGGGACACTAATTTCTGCTTTGTCACTGTGATTTGGGTGAAAAATATTTCTGGCCATTTTTCTTCAATTATAAACCAAAGAGGTTATTTCTGTTTCTAAGGATCTACTGCTTGCTCTAAAATATATTAATAATTTGATTATTTTCAACCTTAGAACGTTTTGTGGTAATATATGTACAAGGAAGTTGTCAAAAACAGACATGTAGTTTAATCACTATTTGTTGCAATAGAAAGTAATAAATGGCATAGGTTTACAGGAGAATAGAAAAGTAGAGCATACAAGGGAAATGCAAATACAACGGAAAGTCACTGTTAAAACATGAAGTCTGGAAAAAAGAACTTAGTGCTTGGAGACTAACAAACTTGACCTTAATTAGCACTGAGTTTCAAAGTCAACTACTTCACCTCTGTGGGCTTTATTGCCCCAATTTAAAAATCAGCATGATGGCTTACAATGGAATTATAGTATATCACATTACATTATATTATACTAGAGGCTGATGCATGAAATTCTGCAGGGGGCTCAGCCTTTGCAGCCATGGCACCTGCCTGGGCCCTTGCAGCCCAGGCTTCGTCCAGAAAGTGGTCCGAAAAGACATCTAGAAGGTTGATAGGCTATGGGGTCTAATTAGCATATTATGCTTTTATTATTACAGATTAACATATAATATATGTTATACAAATACATAATATATATAATGTAACTGCATGTTATATATTTTGTAATGCTCAATATGTATGAGTGTCCATGTGTGCACACATTAATATCTTTTATATGAACTGAAGATGTTGCCTTTCAGTGCACACTATTTGTTTGTGCTGTGTAGTCATTAAAATTTTAGTTAAGATATTAGTTGATCAAATGTAATAATTGTAAATAAAGGAAAACCATTTATTCAATAATGTTGGAGGTGCCACAGAAGATACAAAAATAACTCCTTAAATTATGTAAGTCATAAAACTACCTCTAGAAGATTTACATTTTATTTGAGAATGAAAAATAAGGCATCTTGAATTAGATTGCTATGTAGCAAATTACCTATTGCTTAACCTTATAGAGATTTATCAATTTTAAAAAATGGGATAATTATATTTGCAAGTTATTTGGTATGCATAGACTTGTTCAGCATTAATAATGATCACTGTATTATTTCATGTACTATTGCATTAGCTAAAATTTCTCATATAAAATAGAGAGGCAAAGAATGAAAAATAAAAGTGAGTAGTGGCACTAAGGTTGTATAAAAATTTAACCTTCATGTCTTTTATTATTCCATCCTCCCAGGATTGGAGGCTCTCTTCAGGGCTGATATGTCCTATGCAATTATTACTCTATTCTAAAGATTTATTTATTAAAGGCCATGGATTAAACCATATAAATTTGGTCTTTTTAGAAGCCAGGCAGACTTGTGGAGGGCAGTTAAAGGGATAAATGTCATATGGTAAATTTTAGCAGGCATTGTACCTGAAGATAAGTAATTTTAAAATTTATGTTCAACTATACTTGCCACTCAAGGTAGGTTATTTTCTCTCTCTTACCTTTGTAAGTTCAGTTATCATTTACAAACATTTTTAATTATTATTACATAATAATTTAATAATTTATTTAATTATTAATAAATAAATAAATGTTATTTATTCATCATATAGCTTGGATCCATTTCTACCAAATCATTTTGCTTTCTTATTTGCTTGACTGAAGAAGATTAAGAAAATTGTAAGGTCCTCTTCCTTTCAAAAATTTTAATATTAGGTGGAGAAGGCTTGAGATAATATTCATTGTTGACTTAGGTTGGGGTAATGTATGTTAAGTGATACATACTTATAGTCATCACTTTCATATGTTTTATCTGTTTTTCTACCAAATCCGAACTGGTCAATACAGAATTTTTAGAAGAAGGTGAATAATAGAAATAAAAATAAAATAAAAGAGACTTATAAAAATGGGAGCCAGTATATTTAGGGTTCTAAACTCTTATTGTGCACTTGAGTAAATCCTTTAAAAGTATATTCTGGACAATAGAAAAGGAACGTTTATGGTATCAGGAAAATCTTTTGGAAAGAATCTATCTTCTGTAAGCCCAATATTTTTTTTTAGTTATTCTACAAGTTGATATTTATTTTCTTTTTTAAAATATATACCTTCATTGATTTTTTACAGAGAGAAAGGGAGAGGGATAGAAAGTTAGCAGCATTAATGAGAGTGAAACATCAATTAACTGCCTCCTGCACATCTCCTATTGGGGATGTGCCGACAACCAACATACCTGCCCTTGACCTGAATTGAACCTGGGACCTTTCAATCGGCAGTCCAATGCTCTATCCACTGAGCCAAACCGGTTTCGGCTTTATTTTCCTTTTTATGAGCAAAATAGTTTAGTACCTACAACCAACCAAAGTCTTTGTAGTTAGATATTGTGGGGCTCTTATTTTTAATTATTGGGTGAAACTGTGAATGTTATATGTATTCATCTTATGTGGCTTTATATTTTGTTTTTCATGCTTTCTCAGAATTGTCTATATAGGTCAATTGAACAGACTTAATGTTTTCCTCAAAGCAGAATCATTATTAGTCCATGTGACTATCAAATGGTAACAATTTTCTTTTTTAAAATATATATTTCTGATGATGGCTAGCTGCAATGCGAAAGTTTTTCATAATTTCACATAGGTAGTTCTTGCTCTATTTTTATATTTTATTAGATTATTGCATAAATTATAATAAGAATATTTAGAGAAGGTTCTAACTTAAACTCACAAAGCTAGAAAGTTCATAGTTATATTTGTCATTGCATTCTAAATTGCACCAATGTGTTAATGAGGATCATTTGAGTAATAGTGTTATAACTGAATTTGCTTGCAACTGTTCATTATTCCACTGAAATATAAGAGAATAAACAATCAAGAAAGAAGAGATCTGGTTTAGATGGAATTTTTTACATTCACTCACATAGTATTACTCATATCCAACCATTTCTTCAATGTAGCTGTATGTACTTATAATTGGAAAACTGTTCCAGATGACAATTTATAATCCTGTTAGTTTAATAATTTACCAATATTTCACTCAAATTGTTTTTCAATTAAATCCCATTTTAAAGGACTTATCTAATAACACAACTATCAATTTCTGTGCTTTGCAATTCTGCCTTTGCCCTCTCAATGATGAATGTTGTTAGTGTTAACACTTCATAGAACTTCATTTAATTCCTTGCAGTTATTTTAGAAGTACAAGTAGAATTGATCCACATTTCCGATAATTTTTATTATAATTTGAAAGGATTATTAAAAACATTTTTATTTTTAAAAGGATAAACATATTGATAATCTTCTACAGATCATTGGAAATATTCATTAGGAGTCAAATATAAATATACCCAACAATTTTATTATCCGGCAATCAGTATTATGCCACATTATCATGTTCTTAGATAATTTTTTTTTAATATTGGCATGTTTTATCCATTTCTTGTCAATTTATTTTGTAATACAATTCAACATGTCTTACTAATTTTCTCTTAGAATGGCTGCCTGAAATAGTAGAGTATGTCCCAAATATGTATTTGTTGTTGTTTGTGTAGTCTCTCTTATATGACTTACTAGATTATAATACATCCCAGAGCTTCAAAAAGTGGAAAGTTTCTTAATAATAATTCAATGGCGAATTTGTGTAAAATTCTGGAATATTAGGTCTTCATTCTCTGTATAATTCTATGGGTCAGATGTGTAATAACATTGTCTTGAATAGCAAGACTCATTATTAATTTACTTTGATTAATTGTAAGAATTATTATTTGTATCACATAATTTACAACAATTCTCAAATTTTTTATAGTATTTTGTTTAGGAAATATCTACATTGTTGGAGTAAGCAACTTAACTGCAGAAAACATGGCTTTTGTATTTTCTCAGGAGCAAAACTATAAAATTCCAGAAGACAACATAAGAGAAAATATAGATGATCTTGGACATGAGGATGAGTTTTTATTTACTTATTTTTAAATTGTTATTTATTTATTTAGTTTTTTTTACTTTAAAAATATTTTTAATTTTTCAATTACAGTTGATATACAATATTATATTAGTTTCAGGTGTACACCCCAGTGATTAGACATTACATAACTTACAAAGTAATCATCTCTATAAATCTCATTCCTATGTGACACCATACCTGGTTATTAATATATTAATATATTATTGCCTATATTCCTTATGCTTTACTTTAAATCCAATTATTATTCTGTAACTACCAATCTGTACTTCTTATTTCCTTCACCTTTTTCACCCATCATACAAATCCCCTCAGATCTGGCAATGGTCATAAATGTTCTCTATATCTGTAAGTTTGCTTCTGTTATACTTGTTTGTTTATTTTGTTTTTTAGATTCAACTGTTGATAGATATATATTTATTGCCTTTTATATGTATATTTTTGTCCTTTTGAGATGCTGCACCAGTGAAGAAAACTCAGAGGAAATGTGTCTGAATGAGTCTCCACTTGGGCCCTTTAAGAGGAAAGCCTGAGACTCCAGCATTTCTCCATCTCAAGGTCACATTCTTCACTGGTTTTTATAACCAGAACTTGTGGGAACTTCTCTTCCCAGCACAGGAACCTATACTGGGGTGCCTGGTGTGGGGCTTATCACTTTGTTCTTTGTGGGAACCTCCACAGTAGAGGTACCCCTCCTGATTTTTATCTGCCACAGGTGGGTATAGGACTAGCTCCTTCCACATCAAGTCTCTGCCCCTCCAACCAGTCTCCACATGGACCCTTCTTTATATCCTTAGTTGTAGGACTTCTATTTAGCTAGATTTGGGGTGGATTTGAATGATGCTGATTCTGTAGTTTAGTTGTAATTTTGATGTTGTGTGGGAGGATATAAGTAATATCTTTTCCTATGCTGACATCTTGACCAGAAACTGGGGATGATTTTTTAGATACAACATCAAAAGCATGATCTATGAAAGAAATAATCAATAAGCTGGACTTTATTAAAATTAAAACTTTTGCTATGTGAAATACAATCTGAAGAGAATGACAAGACAAGTTACAGACAGGGAGAAAATATTTGAGTATGACACATTTGATAAAGGATTGTGTTCTAAAATATATTATAAAAAAAAAAAACCACCTCGTAAAACCTAATAATAAGAACCTGACCAAGTAACTCAGTTGGTTAGAGCATTGTCCTGATATGCCAAGATTGTGGGTTTGATCCCCTGTGAGGGCACATACAAGAAATCAAAGAATGAATAAATACATATAACAACAAATCTATGTTTTTCTCTCTTTTTCTCTCCCCCCTTCTTCAATCCCTCTAAAATCAAAAAAATAAAAAAAAATTATAGAAAGATATAAACAATAGATTAAGCTTAAAAACCCAACAATAATAAAACAAACAACCTAATAAAAATGGGCCAATGACCTTAATATAGACCTAACTAAAGAAAATATAGAGATGGCATTAGAGAACATGAAAAGATGCTCAGCTCATGTCATAGTCATAAGGGAAATGCAAATTAAAACAACTGCATGTCACTACATTGAATGTGCAAAATCTGGAGCACTGACAACACCAGGATGTAGAGCAGCAAGCACTGTCATTTATTGTTGGTGAAAATGCAAAATAGTAAAGCATATTTGGAAGGCAGTTTGGTGGTTTCTTCCATAAGTAAACATAAGCTTATCAAACAATTAAGAAATCACACTGAATAGTATTTATCCAAAGGAGTTTAAAACTTATATGCATACAAAAGTCAGTATACAGACATTTATAGCAGGTTTTTTTATGAAGGTCAAAATGTGGAAGCAACTATTCTTCAGTAGGAGAATGGTTAAGTAAATTGTGATAACTAGACAATGGATTATTATTCAGCTTTAAAAAAAGAAATGAGCTATGAAGCCCAGGAAAAAACTAAGTGAAAGATGTAACTTAAAATCGTATTGTGATTTTTGTATTGTATTATACAGTTGTAAGAGATTTAATATATGTTATAAATGGTAGAGGAATCACAAATGTCTACATAACAAACATACAAATAATTACAAGTAAAATATCTTACCCAGTTTTAAGAGAAATAGTATGATATTATATATTTTATTTCATTTTTGGAACATACATAATCCTAGAGTTGGGGAGATATATATATATAATAATAAAAAGTTTCATGTTCAAATGCAGTCATTTAAAACTCTGCATTTTAAGTGTCTTAGTTTGGGCTCCCCAAAGCAGACCTTGGGCAAGGACCTGTTCACATGCTTCATTAAGGAAGTGCTCCCAAACAAACCCACTGAAGGACTGCAGAGAGGACAGAGAGAAGAAATCAAGGAAGTGAAATCTTTATTAAATTTGGCATTGTACATAGGTGCAATTTCAGGAAAAATCTCACAGAGTATAAGTTTGGCTTGATACATCTGAGAAATTCTAGCCTCTGGATCAATATGCTTCAGAAGCTATCTCAACCAAGGACATGCAAGCTGGGTTTTATATTATTACTAGAGGCCTGGTGCATGAAATTCGTGCACTCAGGGGCATCCCTTAGCCTGGCCTGCACCCTCTCGCAGTCCAGAAGTCCTTAGGGGATGTCCAACTGATGGGGGGAGTGGGCCTTAGCTTTCATTTGGACATACTTAGTGTTGCCATGGAGGCAGGAGAGGCTCCTGCCACTGCCATTGTACTCACCAGCCATGAGTAGGAGAATACTGGCTGAGTGGCAATTCCCCTGTGGTAGTGCACTGACAAAGGGGTAGCTCCTGCATTGAGCATCTCCCCCTTCGTGGTCAGTGCACATCATAGCAACCCCTTGTTCTGCTGTTTGGTCAATTTGCATACTAACCTTTTATTATGTAAGATACCCATCAGTTCTCAGCAGAGGGTTGAAGATAGTCTACGATCCCACATGCACAATCTAAGATTGTGCATGTGGGATCGTAGACTCTATCTTTTAGGTAATTCAGGCTTTTTTGGTTTCTAAGATATCAAGATCAGTTTTCTAGAGTGGTAGCTGTTGACTTTTGGGAACAAAAGCAAAATACCACCAAAGCTAGAGGAATTGAATACAGAAATGCTACAATCAATCTGGGAGTATCTGGGTGGAAAAACAGAAGTGTTGATTGCAATGAGGTTGACAGAACAGCGCCTTCCATATTTATAGGTAGGCATCTCAGACATTGAGAGAATAATGATATCCTTGCAAACATAGCTTCATAAGTAATGGGACAGGTTGAAAGCATGAGTCTTCTATATTCTCTCTTTCTCTTTTTTTCTCATGCTACCTAAATGTATACCTCTTAATTATTTTTTCAAGTAACTTATGCCCCTATATAAGAACAAAGAGATATATCTATGAATTAAATCCATCCTTAAAACCAAAACATCCATAGATCAAACTCGAAAGACTTGTTCACTATGCTGTCCAGTAAAAAATTAGGTACCTAGTCTGCATCTATAGTGTGAAATTCTCTGGGCTCACAACTCGGTTCCAGAAACCACTCATTATTTTCCTGGGTCTGTGGAGGGCCTCTGGACTCAAAAATTTTTCTTTTTTTTAGAATTCCTGGTTTTCACCTGGTGTCCTAATTCCCATAGTCTCATGCTTTCTAATCATATATGTCACAACATTTCCAATATAGAGATGATACTAAATTAATGAGTTCTCATTATCTTGTGAATTGGAAGTTTAGGTAACATAATTGATTTATAGACTTTTATTTAACTACAAGAGGCCCAGTGCATGAATTCACGCATGGTCATGGGGAAGGAACATGGGAGGTTGGCCAGTCGGCCCCTCCCCTGATCAGGGTGTGGTGGGCCTATTGGGGTAGGGCTCGCTGGGGTGGGGAGGACCCTGGATAGTTGGAGGGTTGGGTGGTTGGAGGCCCCCTGGTTCAACTCTGGTAGAACTCCTGGTCGAGGGGACAATTTGCATATTATCCTTTTATTATACAGGATTGAGCAGATAAAATCATTACCTAAAAAAGTAAAATCTTTATTAAATTTGGCATTGTACAAATATATTTGAATACCCACCCCAACAAACCTCATGTGAAAACTTTGCAAGTTTAAAAATGGTGAAATTTGACAAAGAATGTTTCCTGATTATACTGTCTCTTTCTCATCCCTGACTCTAAACACTTATGTTAATATTGGCTATTTGCTCCAGGTATGATGTTAAATTTATCGCTTCATACTGCCTCTGATATAGTTAGACTGTGAAGTTTATTTATATCTTTCTTTCATAGACCTTCATGAGTTTTTCTACCATTGATTCATTTTGGTCCCATTTTCATCTGGAGACTGACACAGGAGGGATTCACAGGGTTAATGAAGGCCCAGGCTGTGGCCTTCTTCACAGTTTTCCTGTCCCTATTACAGATCACACTGACACTTTCACAAGGTGAGGCATTTGTTTATTAACACCCTGTTTAGAATTTCTCTGTGCTGGTTCTGCAGCCAACCTGAATTAATTAGATTTTTTGTTGTTGTTGTTTTACTATTAGCATAGAAAAATGGTATTGAAAATTTGCTACTGCTTTTTTAATGTCCTTAAAATTATTCTCTGTTTGCATGGGAATGTGGAAGAAAGATGAGTAAGCTAATTGTCATGCTGCTAAATTTATTTCATGTAGCTTTTGCAAACCAAATAATCCATCGTACTCTGGTGTTTAAAAAATAAAGTCCTCTTATCCGATAGTTGTAAAATGTTACTGCTACTTCCAAAGTGGTATTTCAGTTAGAACAATTAAATATTTAAGAAGTCAATAAAAATAGTTATTTGAAAACATCTAAATGCACATGATCTTCATATAATTCTACAAAGTTATAGAATACAGGAAAGAACCTCTTTGGTCTAATTTAAAATAATGGGAATGAACATTGTTGATCCTGCCACAGATACCTTCAAGTCTTTTTTATTTAGGATTAGAAGCATCAATATGAAATTAATATACAAATTTAAGTATTATAATTCCACTATGTCCAAATACAAACTAAATAATTTGCTCCAAATTATTATTAAATTAATAGATTATTTTAATTTAAAATAATAAAGTAATTAGTAATTATTTTACTTTTCTCTAGCAATAAAAATTTTAAGAGTACTGACTATATCTTAGTTTATACTGGGCGAGCCTACTTCTCAAAATAAAACATTCAGTGATAGGTATAAGGTAAACAGAAATAGTTGTAGTCCTTTGTTAGGATATCTTTTGTTATTTGTCTTTTAGATAGTGAACTAAAAACAAAAAAAGAGGTAATTAGTAAATGTAACTGTATATTTTTACCTCCTGTAGCATTTTCTCTCCTGAATTATTTCATCAAATGCCTTTTAATGGTTTGTCACCAAATTTGATTTCTAAAGGTCCCTCTATGTTTTTCAGTTTTTAAATTTTAAGATTTTTAAAATAAATTTTGGAATAAGATATATTTTGGAAGTTTGTTAAAAATAGAGTTAACCAGGCCATATTCCCTAAATTCTTATTGCATTGGGACAGTCCCAAACATCTATATTGCTAACAAACACCACACCAAAACAGTCATCAGCAAACTTACTCAATAAATTGCTAAAAATACTTCACAGGAAGCCATTCCTAGTTCCCTTTTTAGTGCTCCAAATATTTGCTGAATAACTTGCATTTAATTTACTATCCTAGAAATTTAAATAAATTGGTGGAATACTGCATAAACAAGAAACATTTACCATTTGCTTTTATTTCATAAGTATATATTCTATAAATTAATAAAATACATTAACATCATCACTTTAGATATAATAAAATTAGACTTCTAAAAAATAAATTATTTAAAATGCCTTAATACATTGTTAATTCATTTGAATTTTTTGCTTAATTTTTAATATTCTATAATGCTCTATGAGAGAATTAATACTCTGTTAGGTATACGATTAAGATAATGCATTTTATTTTTAAAAATATTTTATTGATTTTTCACAGAGAAGGAGGGAGAGAAATAGAGAGTTAAAAACATTGATGAAAGAGAAATATCAATCAGCTGCCTCCTGCACACCCCTTACTGGGGATGTGCTTGCAACCAAGGTATGTGCCCTTGACCAGAATCGAACCTGGGTACCTGGGACCTTTCAGTCTGCAGGTTGACATTCTATCCACTGAGCCAAACTGGTTTCATCAAGATAATGCATTTTCTAAATCTGATGAGAAAGTTCATTTTTAACCTCATAAACTTAATATTGCATTAAATACCTTCTATTATTATTTTTTTTCCTTTCTTCCCTCTTCTCCCCCCTGTTCTTTTTTCTTTTTCTTTTTCTTTTCTTCTTCTTTTTTTTTTTTGCATTCCAGTAGGATTTTATTTAGATAAATTCACAAAAATCAAGATTTTACCAACCACCCTTTGTGAACCTTATAAACTCAGCAGAGACTCTGGTTCATATTTCTGTACACACCACATAACATATCCAAACAAAAACAGAGCACCACTGGAATATCAACAACAAAAAACCCAGCAGGCAGGGGCAGGGTTTTATGTTTTCTTCTTCTCCTTCTTCTTCTTCTTCTTCTTCTTCTTCTTCTTCTTCTTCTTCTTCTTCTTCTTCTTCTTCTTCTTCTTCTTCTTCTTCTTCTTCTTCTTCTTCTTCTTCTTCTTCTTCTTCTTCTCCTTCTTCTTCTTCTCCTCCTCCTCCTCCTCCTCCTCCTCCTCCTCCTCCTCCTCCTCCTCCTCCCCCTCCTCCTCCTCCTCCCCCTCCTCCTCCTCCTCCTCCTCCTCCTCCTCCTCCTCCTCCTCCTCCTCCTCCTCCTCCTCCTCCTCCTCCTTCTCCTTCTTCTTCTTCTTCTTCTTTGCTGTGGGCAAAAAAATGTTGAAGAGGATTTTTAAATTTTAAAGCTTAGGCATATTCAGCAGTTTTCCAGGCCTGTCCTTTCAGGATCCCTCTCTCCACTGACTGATTGATTGGTCAGCACCAGGGAAGATTTCATTATTTACTAGTAATGCAGCTGATCCTGAGGTCAGTCCTAGCATTTATTGTCTGTTTTTGCTGCTCTTCTGGGCTTGGAGCTGAAATATAATGGAAGCCTAAATGTTGTTTCTAGGGAGGAAAGGTCAGGGGTTCCAAACTACATGACCAGCAATATGCTAGGGAAGGAAAGGTCACTCTGGGGGTAAGGTTGCACCCTACAGTTGTCCTTTGCTAGGCACCCAGGACTATCATCCTGGTGACCTTCTGTACCTGACTCATTGTTCTTGCTCTGCTCATGTCTGTCTAACTGCCTGCCACAGTTTCAAACGTTGTACCAAAATAAGTGAAGTACAATGTTTTAGATTATTTGGAAATTATATAAAGAAGTGGTTTGAGGTATTGATGAAACAGAAGTCATCATGACTTTTAATTAGTTAATTAGTTAATTAATTAATTAAATTTTAGATAAGCTTTTCTGCATTTATGAAATTTAAAAGTACTATTTTCATACCAAATAATTAAGTACAAATTAATAAATATTATTTTTTAATATGAAAATTTATAAAATATTTTTTATTGATTTCAGAGAGGAAGGGAGAGAAGAGAGAGAAACACCAATGATGAGAGAGAATCATTGATTGGCTGCCTCCTGCATGCCCCATACTGGGGATAGAGCCTGCAACCTGGATATGTGTCCTGATTGGGAATCAAACAGTGACCTCCTGGTTCTTAGGTGGATGCTCAACCACTGAGCCTTGCCGGCTGGGTGACTTTAATTTCTGATGTTAGGTAATGGGCACACAAGAATTCACTATACTTTGTTGTCTATATCTATCTATGTTTGAAATTCTGCCTAATAATTTTTAAAGTTGTACAAAGTTTATCTATGCTAAAGAACAAAATTCAGCTAAGTAAATCAGAGGATCTAATTGGCTTCATTGTGATTCATGAATTTGGCAGCATCACATCTAGCAAGTAGAAGTGAAAATGGGCCAGTAAGCCAGGAGGACCAAAAAAGGGAAGCTGAGACAGGGAGTTAAACAGCAATTTATAGCCATGCAGAAAATCTATATGCCAAGCACCTTGCAGCCATCTATTAAATCCTATCTTTCCTATATCAGGGACACTTAAGAATAAAGGACTCACACTTCTCCCCAACCAGAGGATAAATAGGGAGACAGATAGCAGAAATTCAATCAATGCCATTTGTCAACTACACCAAAAGACATAAGAAGTTAAGAGAATAAACCTTATTTTGGTACATCAGCTGATGGATATTATATTGAAATCTTTCCCTAAGACTTCCCCTAAATGCTCTACCTTAAAAACCCCAGAAAATGAAGACCCTGCATGTACTCTCCTTCCCAGGAACATGCCCAAGCCTCCCACTCCCTTTCTTTCCTCACAGGTAAGTGAAAGGGCAGAGCGAGACTGCAAAGAACAATTTAGACAGCTGCCTTTTTGGACTGTGTGACTTGGCAGCCACCATGTAGACCGCATGATGTGTAAACTTACCTGGGGGCTACCATCTTGAAATCACAAAGATCAACCCCTCTCTTTGAATTAGCCAATTGTGAAAGACTGTGTGCCTGAGCTCCAATCAAGAGCAAAGGACAGATCATGTGCATCAGGGATTATTTACATCACTAGCCCTTCACCCAACTAATTGGAATATGACCCACCTCCCAACCCCTAGCCCTATAAAACCATTGGGCTTTTGAAACAAGCCCTCTTTTGCTTCCTGCCGCTGCATTGGTGGAAGCAGAGAGCCAAGCCCGGGCTTGAATAAAGGCTCTTTTGCTTTTGCATCTGACTTGGCTCCCTAGTGGTCTTTGGGGATCATGAAATCTGAGCATAACATTAAGCATCTTCCAAGCTCTAAGAAACCCCACAAGACTTGCAATCAGGGCAGCAATGGGCAGCAGCAGTTTGTCCCAGACAAGCGCTCTGAACCTGTCTGTCCCCAAGACCTCCTTTTCTCTGACTTCTTAGTGAGCTAAGGCCCACCAGCCTAGGTTCATTTCACCAGACCTTTCTTGCTTCACTGTTCCCAGCTTTAATAAACATCCTCTATAAAATTCACCTGGCCTCATGCTGTGAAATTTTTCCTTGTAGAAAGTCAGGAACCCACACACTACCAGCTGGTCATAGGCAGTCCAGTTCAAGGGAAGGTTCCCTTTCTGATCAAAGAAGGATGCTGGGAGGGGTTGTGCAGAAATGGAAAAATTTTATAGGAAGGATTGTGCATCAAGGGAGATATCAGCAAAAGAAAGGATTATTTTTACATCAGGACCCTTTTTTTGGAGGGCGGGGGAGGAGAAAGGGTTTTTATCATGCAAATGGCCTATTATTTCTAAGAGAATGGAGAGGCCCTGCTTGGCAGATGACCTTATTGGTATTGACCAGAAAATTCTAGGCGTTAGATTAAGATTTTGTTTCCTTGGGATATTGAAGCAAATATTTGGTCAAGTATGAAAATCTAGGTTTGATATCATGGACTTTGGCACAAGCAAGGTAATTTTGGATCTGTGGTTTTCTCTTTACCTGTTAGCTTTTACTATGGGTAAAAACCCAAAATTTGTAAGTTAAAACAACAAACACTTATTAATTATAAAGTACTTTGCTGATTATTGAAGGAAAATACTAAAAAGATTTGCCAACTGGAAATTTCTCTACACAAACTACAGGAACGAAAGAAAACAGCTTTATTACAAATTACACCAGGCTGAGAGAGGCACCAAGATGGCGGCATAGGTAAACACCTATTTTGCTGGCCACACAACAACTCCAAAACTACAACTTAACAATAAAACAAACATCATCCAGAATCCCTGGAAAGCTGGCTGAGTGAAAATTCCACAAGTAAAAGTAAAGATAGGACACTGTGACTCAGGAGCAGAGGAGCGCAGCCTTGAAGATACGTACGGAGAGAGGTTTGGAGCTGTGTGCGCGCGAGCGGTAAAGGGCGGGCGGCAGCAAAACCGGCTGGTTTTCTCCAATGGGGAGGCCGGAGGTGTCCCACTGCACTGATTCCTCAGTTCCAGGTGAGGTCTGAGGTCCAGGGAAGGCATGCTAAAACCCGGGCATGGCAGAGGTCTGTGAGTTTAAGGAGAGTGCACATAAACTTGGAACAACAGTTTGCACGTAAACTTGGGGACAGAAGTGCACAACCTCGCAGGGAGGACATGTGACTTACTCTCTGTTTCGGGAGACCACCGGACTGCTTTGTTTTACAACCCTGGACGAGACTTTGGGTGTGCAGACTCATTTGGGGAGAGGCAGAGTTGTCTGGCAGCGGGTGGAGACCAGTGGTGGCTTTCGCTTGGGGGTGCATGCAAGCCATTACCTCCCGGCACAGAGTCCCACGTTCCACATAGGGCGGAGCTGACACTGCCTGCTCAGCCCAGAGACTCCGCCCATCCAATCTGAACACAGCTTACCTTCACAGCCAATTGGCCAGGAGGTCAAACCCTCCTAGGGCTAACAACAAAAAGCTGGGCTTAACTGCAACAATACTGCACAACCCATAAAAGGCTGCAGCAAGAGTATCCACCTCAGGTAACTGGGAAGGCTGAGCCACTGTCCCTTAGAGGACATCTACCACACAAAGCTAATCGACCAACTCAGGAAAGCAGCCACATGCAGAGAAATGGAAAGAAATCAGATGTGAAAGAAATGGAGGAAAAAAGATGACTAGACATAGAGTTCAAAACCATAGTAATAAGGTTTTTTAAGAGGCTCCTAGAAAAGGCCGATGAACTTAATGAGAACTACAAGGAAATAAGCAAGACCGACAAGGAAATGAATAAGACCCATGAGGATGTGAAAAAAGACCAACTAGAAATTAAGCCATACACTGACTGAAATAAAAAATATTTCACAAAGACCTAAAAGTAGTCCAGAGGACCACAAGAACTAATTCAAAGATTTGAAATACAATGAAGCAAAATCCACTCAGCCAGAAAAGCAAGAAGGAAAAAGAATCCAAATAATTGAAGATAGTGTAAGGGGCCTCTGGGACAACCTCAAGCATACCAACATCTGAATTATAGGGATGCCAGAAAAAGAGAGAGAGCAAGATAATGAAAACCTACTAGAAGAAATGGTGACCACAAACTTCCCCCACCTGGTGAAAGAAATTGACTTAAAAGTCCAAGAAGTACACAGAACCCAAAATATAGAAATATAAAGAAGACCACACCAAGACCCATCATAAATAAATGCCAAGGGCAAAAGATAAAGAGAGAATATTAGAAGCAGCAAGAGAAAAACAGTTAGTTACCTGTAAGGGAACACCCTTACGATTGTCAGCGGATTTCTCAACAGAAAAGATGCAGGCCAGACGGGAGTGGCAAGAAATATTCAAAGTGATGAATAGCAAGAATCTACAACCAAGGTTACTCTATGCAGCAAAGCTATCATTCAGAATTGAAGGTCAGATAAAGTGCTTCCCAGATAAGGAAAAGCTAAAGGAGTTCATCACCGACAAACCAATATTATATGAAATGCTGAAAGATATTCTTTAAGAAGAAGAAGAAGAAAAAGGCGAAAATATAAGTTATGAACAACAAATACACATTATCAACAAATGAACCTAAAAATAAAGTGAATTAATAATCTGATGAACAGGATAAACTGGTGAATATAACAGCATCATGGACATAGAGAGGGAATGGACTGACATTTCTTGGGGAGAAAAGGAGTGTGGGAGGTGCAGCAAGAGACTGGACAGAAATCATGCACCTATGAGAGAGGACAGTGGTAGGGAGGTGAGGGCGGAGGGTGGGATGGTACCGGGTGGAGGGGAGCTATAGAGGGGGAAAAGGGGGGGAACAATCTAATTAATAAACTGAACAATAAAGATAAAAAACAAAACAAAACAAATCACACCAGGCTGGGGTTTGTATTATAGGCAATTGTCTGAAATGTCTTCAAAGACAGAAAGAAATTTCACCCTTTTATGTAGCAATCACATACATTTTCTCAAGGTTAACTGTAACTACTCCTCAAGAAAGAAGACTCAAGTAAGAGCACCCTTTGTCGTGAAATTTGTGAACTTACCTGATCATTGAAATGGCCATGGTGGTAGCTATTTACTGTATATTCCAATGTATAAGTCGACTTTTTAACCCAGGAAAATCTTCTCAAAAGTCAGGTCATCTTATATATCAAGTTAGCTTGCAGTTATGATGGGAATTGCTAACTGGCCAGGGACTTGCCCAGCACTTGCTCCCTCTCTATTGTTTGTTATCTTCTTCCTATCTGGAATGTCTGGGGGCTGGAAAAATAGGGATTTCCCCTACCCCAGCTGCTGAGTTAAACAATAGCGGCCCACAAGGACATACCAGAAATGTGCTGTCATCTTGCTGGACAATAAATGACCACCCTGACTTATCAAGTGTGGCCAGGTTGGAGTTGTATGAATTTCCCGCTCATAAATCACCTGCCACAAACTCCCTCGGAACATGCCAACAGCAGCATAAAAGAAACCCTGGTAAGCAAAGATAGGGGTGACTCCCCAGGCCCATGTTTTCAGACTATAGGACGTCACCCGAGAGCATTTAATAAACGCGAACTTTCGCTGCTACTCTGCTTGTCTTGGTCAATTATTGGCTTCGGTCAGATTCAATCTTACTTCTCAGATTAAAACCTTACACTATATCATCAGTTCTAGTCGTCTTACACTCCAGAAAATACAGTACTTTCATCCAGAGGAAAGCACTATGACAATAACAGGAGGTAGTTCTCACAGCAAGGATCCAGAATCAGAAGTCAAGTTAGTGTCCTTCCATCCACTCTCATTGGGGTGTAGGAGATAAACACTTTCTTCTTTGATGACTGCATTTAAAAGATATGGCTTATGCATCCTTTAGAAATTCATACATGGGTGGTAAAACTGGCAGTAGGTTTATTTAACACCTAAAAATTTTGTACACATCTGAAAAGAAATACACCATTTATAATTAAAGGTTTTCTAAAGGAAACACTATAGGAAAAGGGAGGGTGAACTGGATGCCATTTTGCCTTAAGTAAATTAAATTTTATTCTAACTTTTTATTTGCATTTATCCTTGCAACTTTGGAGTCAGGTTAATCTGAATTTGGCTGGGCTGGATCATGTGTCTGTAACCTGACAGCTGTGCTAGGGGCAGACATCTATCAAGTATTCACTCATTTGTGTAGTGGCTGGCTTGATGAAGGTGAAAGGAGGTTTTTTTTTGTAAAACAGGAATTTTGAGGGGTGAAATAGGCAGGTTTAGGAAATTTTAAAAACTAAGGGGTCCACAAAAAAACCCACAGGGCTAAAGAGTTGCAAAAGGATATATTTCCATAAGACAAGGGAGCTTGGGAGCAGCAGAAGTTCCATTTCCATAAGACAAGGTAGCTGGGAGCAAAAAAAACAAAAACACAGTACATATTTAGATAATAAAGGGAAGGAGGAAGAAAGCCCAGGGGGAATAGGAAAACAATAAGGAAGGAGGGGAGAACACCTCTGATCTCAGGAGCTGCTATAGTGACCAAATCAGAAGGAGATAGTGACCAATTTGACTGGATATCAAGGCACAAAGACCTGCAGACTTTATAAACTATAGAAAAGGAACTCGGTGGAACTCTTTCCCCCTAATTGAAACACTATTTACAGTTCTGCCTGAATCAGTGCTTTCTGAATAGCTATTATTTTGGATCTCAAATATATGCTTATTGCCTCTCACTTTTGGCTTTTTATTTTTAGGTTAACAACCAACAGTTCTTAGATAATAATAAAATAAAATCCTATATAATAAAAAGGCAATATGCAAATTAACCCTCAAGCCATAACAAGATGGATGCTCCCACAGCTAATGCGGGGTTCCTATAACACAAAATGGTTGTGCCCACAGCAGAGGTGAGGTTCCCATTATGAGTGATCAGCCAGGATCTGAGGCTATGTGGCGCCGGGCCAGGTGGGGACCTGAGGCTGGCCTCCAAACCCAGTGGGGCTTGACGGGGGGCCTCAAGCTGTGTCCCTCGCCAGACACCAGCCTGAGGCCACACACCCTGCCCGACAGGGTTTGACGGGGTACTTCAGACCACACACTTTACCCTGGGCTTGGGGACCTGAGGATGCGCCCCCCACCTTGACTCTGGCTGGGGAACCTCAGGCCATGCCCCCGCCCCTAAGGCCAGGCCTGGGGACCTGAGAGTGCACTATAGGAGCTGAGGCTGCACTCCCGACCTGGTGGGACTTGAAAGGAGACCTGAGGTGATGTCCCCCACTTGGCAAAGGCTTCATGGGGGGATGGCTGGACAGGTTTGGATCTCACCCAATGGGGGTGGGGCTGGCTGGGTCTAGGTCTCCTGTGTTTTTGAGGCACGTGCCAGTGGATGGGGACTTGACTCTGGGTCCCTCCGCACCAAACTCTGACAGGAGGAAGATTTTCATATACAGTTTACTAATTTTCTTTCATCTCTGACACTTCTATTATACAGAAAGGGCAAATATCAATATTAAAATATTTCCTTTAATTCCCTTTTAAAAATATATTTTATTGATTTTTTACAGAGATGAAGGGAGAGGGATAGAGAGTCAGATACATCCATGAGAGAGAAACATCGATCAGCTGCCTCCTGCACACACCCTACTGGGTATGTGCCTGCAACCAAGGTACATGCCCTTGACCAGAATCAAACCCAGGACCCTTGAGTCTGCAGGCTGACACTCTATCCACTGAGCCAAACTGGCTAGGGCTCTAATTCCCTATTAATGTGCATGAATTTTGTGCACTGGGCCACTAGTTAAATAATAAAACTAATGCTAGGAGGTTCCCTACTTTGTCTTTTTCTCTCCTTTGTAAAAAGTTATAGATAAAATGGCTGGCCATTAGGTCTGTTTACCTCATGAGGGATTCAATAGTTTCTAATACAGTAAAAGTACTGTAAAGCCATCACCATTATCAATTTAAGAACATCTTATCTAATAAAAAGGTAATATGCAAATTTATCATACCTCTGATCAAGCCACACCCACAAGCCATGCCCACCAGCCAATCAGGAGCAAATAAACCCCAATCAAGATGGCTGCGGCCACTGAGGGCAGGAGGCTTGGGTTTCACTGGCAATGGAGAAAGCCAAGCTTTCTACCTGCCCTTGCTGGCCTAGGCCTCCACTCAATGCTACAAAGTTTCAACTATAGAAGATACATAAATTCAACAGAATGGTGGCAGACACAGAACTGGAGAGAGCAGAGGCTAGGGTTGCCCTGGGGATGGAGAAAGCCAAACTTCTGCAGCCTTAGCACCTAGGCCTCCACTCTAAGCTACAAAGTTTCAATTATAGAATTTAAATAAACCCAAACAGAAATGGCTGTCTCCACAGAGCAAGCGGAAGGCTTGGCTCCACTCCAGGCTACAAATATTCAATTGTAGAATATAAATTAATCTCAGATCCCAGGGCCTCCACTTGGGTCACTGGAGGGCATGGCCAGCATGCAAAACCACCATAGGCCCCTTGCCCAGGCTGCCCCACATCGCAAGGGAACCCCCACTCTGATCCAGGATACCTTTCAGGGCAAACCAGCTGGCCTCCACCCATTGACCAGGCCTCTATCTTATCTAATAAAATAGTAATTGCAGATTTACCATCACTTCAACACACAAGAGGGCTGCCCCCATGTGGACACAAGATGGCCACCACAAGATTGCCAGCAGGGGAGGGACATTGGGAGTGACCAGGCCTGTAGGAGAGGGCAGTTAGCAGTGACCAGGTTGGCAGAGGAGGGAAGTTGGGGGCAAACAGGCTGGCAGGGGAGCAGTTAGATATCAATTAGGCTGGCAGGGTAGTGGTTAGAGGGTGATCAGGCTGGCATGCAGAAGCAGTTAGGGACAATCAGGGAGGCAGTCAGGTAAGCAGTTTGGAGCCAGCAATCCTGGATTGTGAGAAGGATGTCCAACTGCTCGTTTATGTGCGATCTTACTGGGACCAGGCCTAAACAGGCAGTCTGGCATCCCTTGAGGGGTCCCAGATTGTAAAGGGTGCAGGCTGGACTGAGAGATACAAGACCTCTAGTTTTATAATAAAAAGAAAGCATTAGCTGGAGAAAGTGTCAGACACTGGATTGAGTGTCAGCCTGTGGACTGAAGAATCCCTGGTTCAATTTCAGTCAAAGGAACAACCTTAATAGGATGCCTGCTAGAGGCAGCTGATCAATGATTCTCATCATTGATGTTTCTATCTCTCTCTCCCTCCCCCTTTCTCTCTGAAATCAATAAAAATATTTTAAAACAAACAAAAAACCCATCTGGCTAGGTTCTTAATTAGCTCCATTATATGTAAATGAGGTATTCACATTATGCAGTTCTGATAGGACAGGGCAGGTCTCAGTCCATTGGTAGGAAACCAAAGCCAGGGGTGTTGTTCTTTGCAGTGGCTGACTCAGCTTGTGTAAATAGGCATGGCAGACTCTAAGTAGCCCAGAGTTCAGTCTGAGGCTCTTCCTAGTAAACAGAACTCTTGACGCTCCTCTGAGTAAATGGCAGCTAGGCTCTTATTATTTTTAAAATTTGGGCCCTTTGTTGACTTTTGAGAGTCCATTGGTAGATAAATTCTTTCTTAGGGTTCACATCAAATGAATCTTTTTTTCTTGCAGTTCACCTTAGCTCTAAATCAGGGATTCCTGTGACATCCTCCTTGGTTTTGCTGAATTTTAGAATGACTCAGAGTACTCAGGAAGGCATTTTACTCATGCTTACCAGTTTATTCTAAAGGATACATATGCATAGCAAGATAGAGTAACCTCAAGCAATGTCCAGTGTGGGAGCTTCTATCACCATGGAGTTGGAGTCTGTCACTCTCCTTAAATATAGATATGTTTGGCAATTTAGAAACTCCTCAAAACCAATTATTCAGAGGTTTTTATGGAAGTTTCATTATTTAGGCAACGCTGATTGAGTCACCGATGACCAATCCCCAGTTCCTCGGAGGAAAGAAGAAAGCTGGTCTCCTGGAAGCCAGACTACCACACCCACCACTGCTGGTAGCTCTCTGCTGCTCGCTTGCTGCCCCTGTTCGCTGGGGTGAGGGCATGCTCTGAGCCGTTCCTGCCCCTGGCTTGTTCCCATTGCCCAGAGGCCTTCTCTCGAGCAATGTCCAGTGTGTGTGTGTGTGTGGGGGGGGGGGTGTGTGCATTGAAAGTTTCAAATGTCTGAGCTTTAAACAAGGATTAGCCTTTCTAGTTGCCAGCTCCCATCCTGAAGCTCTGTAGGAGCCCATCAAGAGGCCCCTGATTAGAACAGATGGTATTACTATCACCTTTATCATTCATGAAATTTCAAGGACTTCATTATTATTACTAGAGGCTGAATGCACAAAATCCTTGCAAGGGGCTCAGTCCTGGCAGCTCTGGCTGGCCCTTGCAGCCCTGGCTTTGTCCAGAAGATTGTTTGGCTGTTTGGTCTAATTAGCATATTAGATCTTTATTATATAAGATTGTTACTATTTAAATTTATCTTTATTGTTGAAATTATTACAGAAGTCAGCTCTGGATTGAGGGGAGGTATCAGCATAAGAACAATGCCCCTGTAAGTACCCCTGTCTAGGAGAAAGCCATCCCCCGAGCTCTTGCTCTGATGCCAAACAATTCAGTTCCTCCTAGTATGTTTCTGGATCCCCCAAAGCTGCCACCCAGGGCTGGAGCTCAGAGGGATGGAGTTCAAGTAAGTCCTTGCACCAGCCCTTTAAGAGAACACCTAGGTCTTCAGCAACCTCCTTGTCACCCAGTCAAAATCCCCACTGGTTTTTACAGCTCAAAGTTATGGGGGCTTCTCTTCCCAGCTCTGGAAACTTGGGGTGGTGGTCTGGGACCCCTTGCTTCTCACAGGAGGCCTCTACAGCCTAGATATCCCACTTGATTAAAATCACATCACACTTAGGTGTTGGACAACCCTGTTCCATGCCTCTACAACCTCCTGCCAGTCTCAATGAACTTTCTTTTTTATTTTTATTTTATTTTATTTTATTTTATTTTATTTTATTTTTACCTTTATTGTTCAGTTTATTAGTTACATTTTTCCTCAATAGCTCCCCTCCACCCAGTACCCATGCCACTCTATGCCCTTACCTCCCCCCACCCTCTGTCCTCTCCCATAGTTGCATGATTTTTGTCCAGTCTCTTGCTGTACTTACCGCACCCTTTTTCTCACCAAGCATTATCAGTCCATTCCCTCTCTATGTCCATGATTTTGTTCTGTTCCTTATTTTATCCTGATCATCTGGTTGTTAATTCACTTGATTTTTAGATTCATTTGTTGATAGATGTGTACTTGTTGTTTGTAATGTACATTTTTTACCTTTTTCTTCTTCCTCTCCTTAAACAATACCTCTCAGCATTTAATATAGTGTTGGTTTGGCGGTGATGAACTCCTTTAGCTTTTTCTTATCTGTGAAGCACTTTATCTGACCTTCAATTCTGAATGACAGCTTTGCTGGATAGAGTAATCTTGGTTGTAGATTCTTGCTGTTCATTACTTTGAATATTTCTTGCCACTCACGCCTGGCCTGCATTGTTTCTGTTGAGAAATCCGCTGACAATCGTATGGGTGCTCCCCTGTAGGTAACCAACTATTTTTCTCTTGCTGCTTTTAATATTCTCTCTTTATCTTTTGCTCTTGGCATTTTAATTATGATGTGCCTTGGTGTGGTCCTCTTTAGATTCCTATATTTTGGGGTTCTGTGCACTTCTTGGGTTTTTAAGTCAATTTCTTTCGCCAGGTGGGGGAAGTTTTCAGTCACTATTTCTTCTAGTAGGTTTTCATTGTCTTGCTCTCTCGCTTTTTTCTGGTACCCCAATAATTCTGACGTTGGTATGCTTGAGGTTGTCCCAGAGGCCCCTTATACTATCTTCAACTTTTTGAACTCTTTTGGCTTCTTGCTTTTCCAGCTGAGTGGATTTTGCTTTTTTGTATTTCAAATCTTTGACTTGGTTTTTGCGGTCGTCTGGACTGCTTTTAGTTCTTTGTATAATATTTTTTGTTTCAGTCAGTGTATGCTTAATTTCTAGTTGGTCTTTTTTCATATCCTCGTAGGCGTTGTTCATTTCTTTGTAGGTGTTATTTATTTTGGCATAGTTCTCATTAAGTTTCTCGGCCTTTTCTAGTAGCCTCTTCATAAACCTAATTACTGTGGTTTTAAACTCTATGTCTAGTAGTCTTTTTTCCTCCATTTCTTTCACAGCTGAGTTCTTTCCTTTTGTCTGCATTGTGGTTGCTTTCCTGAGTTGGTCCCTTAGCGCTGTGTGATAGGTATCCTCTAAGGAACAGTGGCTCAGCTTCCTTATGCAGCGCACATCAGCCTTAGCTCCTCCTTACAGCATCTAAGGGGCGCGGGGCATCAGCCTTAGGTCCACCCTACATGGCACACAGCTTCAGGTCTATGGGGCTCGCGGCGTCAGCTTATCTGTGCGGCTCACGGGTCTCGGTGTTGGGTGGCAATGTAAATCCACCGTTGGTCTCCCCGTTGCCAGACAACTCTGCCTCTCCCCAAAGAGTCTGCACAGCCAAAGTCTCACTCAGTGTTGTAAAACAAAGCAGTATGGTGGTCTCCGAGCAAGTGAGTCGCACGTTCTCTGTCCGTGTTCTCTGCCTGGTTGCGCTCTCCAATTTACTCGTGCATTCTCCCCAAACACACAGACCTCTGCCGTGCCCGGGATCCTCCTTTCTCTGACCTGGGAGCTCACCTGGAACTGGGGGGTCGGTGCCATTGGAGGCCTCCACCCTCCCCGCTGGAGAAAACCAGCCGGGCTTGCTGTCCGCCGCCCGTCCCTCACCGCTCGCTCGCGCTTGGAACCTCAAAGCTGCGCACCGCTGCTCCCGAGTCACCGCTGCGTCCCACCTCTACTTTTATGTGCGGAATTTTCCCTCAGCCAGCTCTCCGGTGATTCTGGACGTTGTTTGTTCTGTTGTTAAGTTGTAGTTTCAGAATTGTTGCGTGGACAGCTAGATAGGTGCTCACCTATGCCGCCATCTTAGTTCTTCTCCTGAACTTTCTTTTTTAATTCTCTAGTTGTAGGACGTCTGTTCAGCCAGATTTCAGGGGGTTTTGAATTATGGTTGTTTTGAATTTTAGTTGTAATTTTTATGTGGCTGTGGGAGCTGGCAAGTATCAGCATAAAAGTAACAAATCTGCCTATGATATTTATATCTTCTTGATATATTTGGCATTTTATTAAAAAACTAGAGGCCTGTTACATGAAGATTCATGCAATAGGCCTTCCTTCCCCAGTTTTCCTCTGGAACCCAGGACCCAGGCCTTCGCTGTGGCCTCAGCAGAGAAGACAAGCCTTGAGTCTAGGCTTCTCCATTCCAGCCTCAGCGAGGTTTGGCTTCTCCACTCTGGCCGCAGTAGAAAAGCCAAACCTCAAGACTAGGCTTCTCTGCTCAGCCGCAGTGGAGAAGCCAACCCTCTTCAGTCTTCAGTATTTTCTCTGAGACTGTGTATGCAAATTAAACCACCATATTTGTTGGGTTAATTTGCATACCCACTCCTGATTGGCTGGTGGGCTTCACGGAAGTATGGTAAATTTTCATATTTCTCTTTTATTAGTGTGGATGGTGCTCATCATCTCTAGGAACATATTTTTTGTTTTACAGTTTCTTTTGTCTAAAATTAGTACAAACACTTCAGCTTTCTTATAATTCTCTTTACATGATCCATCTATTTTTCTTTAACTTTTTATCTATTTGTATCTTTTCTCTAATATTTGTCTCTGATAGAATGTATATTGTTCAGTCTTTTTTGTAAAATTTAGTTTGACAATCTGGTTTTTGGTCATATGGCTTGATTTATTTACATTCAATTTTATTATTGCTACAGTTGGATTTATATTTGTCCTTTTAAAATTTGTATTTTATTTTATTTGTTCCTCTAGTCTTTCAATTCTTTCTTTAGTATTAAGTGAATGTTTTCTAATGTAACATTTTAATCATTTGAAATTTTTTAACTGCAGTTTTTTAGTTATATATTTAATAGTCACTCCAAGGTTTACCTCATATATCATAATTCATCAGAATATATTTCAGATTTATATTAAACTTATCCTAGTGAGATACAGAAATGTTACTCCTATGTAGCTCTATTTTTTCTTTTTTGGTGCTATTATGCGATACATAATGTATCTGTATACTGTATTATAAAGCCCATGAATACATTGTTTTAGATCTTAGTTTTCATAATTTTATGTCTTTTAAATAAGCTCATCAAAGGAAGGATGGCAAGTATACACTTATTGTGTTTGTTATATTAAACTCATATTTTTCATTCTTGTCTCTTCACTTCTTCCTGAGGATTTAGTTACCATATGGTGTCATTTCCTTGCTTCAAAATAGCTTTATTTTTACCTATCTTCTTTAAGTTGTTAGTGCTAAATATGTTACATTTCTATATGTTACAACCCAATTATATATATATATATAGTTTTATAAAATTCCCTTTTAAATAAGTTAAGCAAAAGAGCTAAAGTAAAATAGTTTTATAATTTATATTTTGTTCTATTCTATCTAATAAAAGGGTAATATTCAAATTAACCGTCACTCCACTACAAAGATGGCAGTCCCCATAGTGGCCGGGGTGGGATGCTGACATGGTAGCCCCGGCAACGAAGCCAGCTTCCCAAGCTGGGCTGTGGAGGGAGGGCCTTTGGACAGTGGGCACATGCCAGGGGCCTGAACGGCTTGGAGCACGCCCTCATCCCAGCAGACAGGGCTGGGCAGCGAGTGAGCAGCAGAGAACTACCAGGTGTGGCCTGGCTGCCAGGAGGCCAGCTTTCAACTGCTGGGGCCTGCACTGAGGTGACTGGTGGTGCGGGCAACTATGGGGCTGTGCCCGAGGCTGGGGGCTGGGGGATGTGGGACTGCAGCCCGAGAAACGAAGCACCAGAGGACCTGGCCACCACTTCCCCCTATTCCCCCCTGCTCAGAAGCCGCCTCCTGTGACATGTGTCCTAGCTTAGGTATGTGGGGAGTAGGTTCAGGGATCTCTCCCTTTGTGGCACTCAGAACTCAGGCTGGCCAGCACCCCAGAGTAGAACCCCACCAGGATCAGGAGTCATGGCCAGCTTCCAAACTGCCAGGGACTCTAGTCCAGGCTGGCCAGCACCCCAGAGGATAACCCCTCCACAATCAGGAGGCATGGCTGACCTCCAAACCGCAGACAGCCATTATCCCAGACTGGCCAGTGCCCCAGAAGAGACCCCCACCAGGATTCGGGTCACAGCCCGCCTTCAAACTGTGGCAGCCCCTGGCCTAGGACGCCTAAGACTGTTCTTGATCTAGGGCAGGCCCTCCCCGAGAGGGACTCAGAAGCCACCAGAGTCTAACTGTCAGTCTCTGGGAGGTGGGAGTGCATCCACTGTCCACCAGAAAGTAGGAGCATCAACCCATTCAGTCTCAGTGCAGACACTGGTCCATGGCTGATTGGGTGGAGGCCAGATCAAAACAAAACAGCAGAAACAGCCTGCCCACCTGGGCAGGTACAGCTGCCATCCATGTGGCCTGGGTAGTGTAGAAAGTACTACTTTCTCCTGGGTCCTGTGCTGGCACCCCTGCCTTGCTTACCCTCAAGCCCCCCTGGATCCTGTCAGGGAAGTGTGTAGAGCAACCTGAAGGAGATGTACCTTTCTGGGTGTTTTTTCCCCAAGACATTCTTTGGGATGACTTCAGAGCCATATCTCACTTCCCATGAGACTAACCATGTAAAAGGATTTCAACAAAAGGTTTCCACATCTCTGTTTATTCTTTTGAATCCATAAAACTACCTTAAAAAAGCATTTGGGCCACCTAAGGGAGAATGCACTTCCTGGCCAGAGCACGCAGGATTCTTTTGCCCAACAGGTCAAAGGAAGCAGAGAGCTGGCACAGTGGAAATGGCTCTGGTGCCCTATGAGGAGACCAGGGGAATGGGATTGCAGAAATTCCACAAGCCTCTTGCCACCTTCTCTTTTGCAAACCACACCATCCAAATGCACCAGGACTGGAGGCAACTAGGAGTCACAGCTGTGATTTGGGATGCGATTAGCCAATCTTGGGGGGCAGGGGAAGGCTCTGAAAACATCTGCAATTGATTATAAGACTGATCTTTATTTAAAAAGGAATAAAAGAACAGCTTTGTTGAGATCTAATTCATATACTGTACATGTCGCTTAAAGTGTACAATGAATTGGTTTTTTTAAACTAAACTCAGAGTGGTATCACCATGCTCAATTTTTAAATATCTTCACAACCCCATTCCCTCCAAAAAACCTTCTACCCACTAGAATCACTTTCCTGACAATCTTCCCCCAAATAAATTGCATTTTAAGGATAGGTAAGGAAAGTTGAGGGAAGTTAAAATACTGCACAAAGGATATTGTAAAATGACTAAGCACAAAGTGAAGATCATGTGTTTTCTTTAAAAAAAAAAAAAATATATATATATATATATATATATATATATATATATATATATATTTTAATTTCAGAGAGAAAGGGATAGGGAGAGAGATAGAAACATCAATGATAAGAATCACTGATCAGCTACTTCCCAAAAACTCCCTACTGGAGATTGAGCTTTCAAGCCAGGTATGTGCCCGTGACCAGAATCAAACCTGGGACATTTCAGTCCACAGGCCGATGTTCTCTCCATTAAGCCAAACTGGGCAGGGCCATGTGTTTTCTTTAAGTTCTGCTTGGTTGTAATGGTCCCCAAATCTATACTAATAAAAGGGTAATATGCTAATTAGAGTGGACATCTTCCGGACTTCCTTCCAGACAAAGCTGCAAGGGTCAAGGCTCAGGCAGCCATGGACAGCTGCAAAGGGCTGAGGCTCAGGTCAACAGTGGCAGCAGCAGCGGGATAATGGGGGTGGTGCCCCCAGAGGTAGGCCGGTCAGTTTGGGGTGATCAGGCCTGCAGGGGAGGGTAAGATAGGGGCAATCAGGCTGGCAGGCAGAGGGATTAGGGGCGATCAGGCAGAAAGGCAGAGAGGTTAGAGGCAATCAGGTAGGCAGGCAGATGAATGGTTAGGAGCCAGGGGTTTGGGATTGTGAGAGAGATGTCTGATTGCTGGAAGTTGGGCATACCCTGAGCGGTCCCAGATTGGAGAGGGTGCAGACTGGGCTGAAGATCCCCTCCACCCCCACCAGTGCATGAATTTCATGCACCATACCTCTAATAATTAAATATATTTACTGGTGGTCTTTATTTTTTTTCATGGTGATTGGAATTTCTATCTGGGTTTACACGTATTCTGCCTAAAAAGCTTCCTTTAGTATTTTTTGGAAGGTGAGTCAGCAAGCAATGAATGATCTCAAGTTTTTTTTTGAAAATGTCTTTATTTTACCTTAATTTTAAAACATACTTTTCCTGGATAAAGCATTCCTGCTTGACAGCCTTGTTTATTTATTTATTTAGGATAGGCCCATTGCCTTCTGCACTGTATTGTTTTTGAAGAGTGGTCAGCTATTAATCTAATTGGAAGGGTGTCCATTGGAAATAATTTGTTTTATCTTGCTGCTTTTAACATTTTCTCTTTGTTTTTATTTATCATCATTTTAAAAAAAAGTCTGGTTATGCATCTCTATGCATCTCTTATTATACTTGGAATTCGTTCAATCTATGAGATGTGCAATTTAATCTTTTCCATTAAATTTAGAAACAGTTCAGCTGTTATTTCTCAAATATTGTTGCTGCTCTTTTTCTCCTTCCTGAGCTTACAGCACTCCTGTTGCAAATATGTTGATGTGCTAGTGGTTTTCCACATTTCTCTGAAGCAAGGTTCATTTTTAAATTCCCTTTTCTCTTTGTGCTTCAATGTGTAATATTTATCAACCTCTCTTCACATTCACAAATTCTCTTTTTCTATCAGTCATGCCTTCAGTAGTACATTTCTTATGAAATTTTCATTTGCTTTTTTGTTTTTCAACTCCAGAATTTCCATTTTGTTCTTTTTAAAAATTTCAATATCTTTACTGCTATTTTATATTTGATGAGACATTGTCACTATACCTTCCTTTAATTCTTTTAACATAGTTTAGTCTATATTTTGAATATATTTATAATATGTGCTTTGTAGTTTTTGTCTGTTGAACCCATTATTTGAGCCTCCCTCAAATGCAAACAATGTTGTCTGATCTTCGTTCCTGTCTATGAGTCACATTTTCCTGTTTCTTTGCCCCTCTTACATATTTTTGTTGAAAAATTGATGCTTTAATGCAGTGGTCGGCAAATTCATTAGTCAAGAGAGCCCAATATCAACAGTACAATGATTGAAATTTCTTTTGAGAGCCAAATTTTTAAACTTAAATTATATAGGTAGGTACATTGTTATTAAATTAATTAGGGTATTTCTTCAATCACACTGTATGTGCTTGCCTGCACGTGGTATTTTGTGGAAGAGCCACACTCAAGGGACCAATGAACTGCATGTGGCTTGCGAGCCACTGTTTGCTGATCACTGCATTAATGCACTGCAGTAACTTGTGATATTGATACCCTTCACCATTTTCTCAGGTCTTTTTGTTGGTGTTGTTAAGCATTATATTGTAGCAACAATTGTACATTTAATGATACTCCATGCCTCAGATCTTGGTGGTGATGTTAATATTTGTATTTTGCTTGTTAATTTGCTCAGTTGCTTAGGTGGAGTAGGTTCCATCTGGGACTATGTGCCTTTCTTAGAATGGGGACTGCATAGAAGAAAGCATCCCCTTCTCTTTGACTTGTACTTTCTTAGAATCTACCTTTTGTAGCGTGGGACTGAGTAGGATGAGACATGCTAATGGTATGCCCATCTGTAGTGAAACTAGTCCTAGGATGGTAGTTTAGGGAAGAGGGAGTCTCAATCTTTGTGATATAATCAACTCAGAGAAGAGCTTCTGCTGCACTGATCTAGGGGGAGAGTGGGAATGGCCCATGGCTAACATGCTATGGACTAAGTGTTTTTCCTGAGTTTATTAGATTTTCTTAAATGAACTTTTACTGATATCCTGTGTCTCATTCTGATTCCTTACAGACTTTCAGTGGTTGTTTTATTCTAATGTTCCCCAGTAAGTGATTGCTTATTTGGGAAGAGTCTCTGACAAGCTCCTACCACTACCATTTTGAAAACCTCACTGCCTTACTTTTCCTATCTAAAAGGAAACAAATATAAAATTCAGCCTGGCTCAGTGGTTGAGTGTTGACCCATGAACCAGCATGTTGTAGCTCGATTTCCCATCAGGGCACATACCAAGATTGCGGGCTCAATCCTGTGTGGGGCATGAAGGAGGTGGCCAATCAATGATTCTCTCTCATCATTGATATTTCTATCTCTCTCTCCCTTTCCCTTCCTCATTTAAATAAATAAAAATATAAAAATAAAATTCAAAGTCATCTGTACTAACATTATATATAGTATGGGCCCGGTGCACAAAATTCATGCACTGGGGTGGGGGTGATCCCTGCCCCCTCACACATACTGTGAGCCCTAAGGGGATGTCTTACAAACCACCCACCCCAGCCTGCCCAAGGGCACCCAGCCATCGCCCTGCAATGGGGCCAATGGCTGGCTCCATCCCAGCCACATACCCCTCAGTTGCTTTGCCCTAGCCAGCTAGAGCCTGGATAGCATGGGTCTCAAGCCAACTCCCACTCCTGATTGGCTGGTGGGCATGGCTGTTAGGCATGGCTGGTGGGCATGGCTGGTGGGTGTAGTGAAGTTATGGTCAATTTGCATATTACTCTTTTATTGGATAGGATTTTTCATTATTCTCAAATTAGTTTGCTGACTGCTAACTATTTTCTTAGATGTCATTGGTCCCTACACTGCAGTAGCTATTTTATTTTGCTAAGTAGTACCTGGCAAATTAATATTTGAATGCAGGAAATAGTGCTTATTATTACAGTTAATTGTTTAATACAAATAGTATACATCTGAGTTTCATATATTTTTATTAGTTTAAATAGTTTTTAGATTTTAGCTTGTTTTCTAAATAAGACTTAATTTTTTGTGGGGCTTGCTCTTATTATAAAAATAGAAAAAATTATATATATATAATTAATATATACATATTATCTAATAAGTATGGAATATGCTAATTGACCCTCATGCCATTGCAAAGATGGTGCCCACAGCCAATAAGGAAGGATTATGTTAATTGACTGCCTAACCTTCAAAGATGGTGGCACCCACAGGCATTAAGGAGCAAATATGTTAATTTATTGCCTACCCTCAAAGATGTTAGCACTCACAGCCAATAAGGAGGGAGTATGCTAATTGAGTGCCACGCCCTCAAATATGGTGCCCACAGCCACAAGATGGTGGTGCCCAGTCCCCTCAGCCATCCATGTGCCTGCCTCTGGAGTCCCCCAATCCTGCCTGTTCCCCAGCCACCCAGGGCCAGCCAGAGGTGCAGGCAAGCCTCACATGGCAGCTTCCCAGCCACCCAGGGCTACCTGAGGCTCAGGTAATCAGGGCTGGCCGAGGTTTTCGCTGCCAGCAGTGGCAGTAGCAGAGGTGTGATGGGGTATCACCTTCCCCTGATTGCTGGGTCACCTTCCACCCCTAAGGGTTCCCAGACTGTGAGAGGGGGCCAGACTGAGGGACCCCCTCCCCAGTGCATGAATTTTCATGCACCGGGCTTCTAGAGTATATATACACTAGAGGCCCTGTTCCCCTGGCCCAGGCCTTCTCCCTGGCCAGCCCACGCTGGCCACCTCAGCCCTGGCTGCCTCGACCACGCCCCCCTGTGGCCCTGGCAGATTACATATATAATCTGCTTGTTAAAATGTTTGCACTCTCACTTTTGGTATATGTCCATTTAGTTTAAAATTCAATAGATAAAAATAGTATATGTATCACAAAAATGTCTGCTAATTTTTTCTAGATGTGAATGTGATGTGGGAAAGATTTTTTAAAAGCCTTTTCACAAGTGTTCATATTTTAATCTATTTGAAATTAAGAAATAAGCTTCTCTAAGGCTACCTTCTGGAATTTCTAATCTCTCTGGACGTGAACAACAATTTTGAGGCAAAATGAAATATAGAACCTTGCTAAAGGAAAAAGAAAAAATTGTAGCTAATTAAAATGGCAAACTTCTTTGACAACTTCAAAGGAATTTCAATTAAAATGATAAGTTAGCAAGATATTTGAACAGCATGTGTTGAGCATTAAGTGCAATTATTGATGTATAAAAACATAGAGTTTGCCTTTGGTGCGGTTTTAACATGCCTTGTATTTATCAGAGATCTATGGCTTGACAAGTTAGACTATCAGAACCGTGCACTTAACAACCTCCTAGTACTAGGTAAGATAATGCCCTCAATGGTCACTTTAACAGAAAAACTCAGAAATCTCAGTGTCCTAATAAAATAAGTGTTTATTTATCTGTTTGTTTTTCTTATTTATTGAAGGCCAAACCCCTGCAAGCCAATGTCTGTACATAGAGTTATCATTTGTGTTGCTTTTTTAATTCAGGTTTTTTGCTTGTTTGTTGTTGTTGTTGAACTCTGTTCCCCTACAGAATTTCAGTGCTTTCCAGGACGGGACAAGCATAGGGAATCCCACTGGGAAGGTTTGCGGTCAGGTATAAAGAGCCCCGTTTCCTTTTACTTTGGTCCCATCCTACTGGTACTGACTCCCGCCTCACCCGCAGAAGGACTGCTGCCTCCCACTGCCGGCTGCTGCAGACGTGCCTGCCTGCAGGCTGCAGAGGAGTCTCCTCTCCCGGGTTCTCTCCGCTGTGGCCAGACGGCCTGGTTGAAGCCCAACGAGACCAAACACCCGCCATTGCTGTTGGCAGAGTCAGAAGCAGATCAAAGATGGGCTGATCATCAGGAAGCCTGAGGCTGTCCCTTCCCCGGGCGTGATGCCAGCAGAGCACCTTGGCCCGCAGTGAGGGCAGCCATATGGGCAGAGGTAGGTGAAGGCACTGCCAGGGCTCCCCCTGGGGGAGGAGGGGAGGTTCTGCCCGCTGCTTCAGAAGATGCTGTGGCCCTCAGAAGGTTGACTGCCGTGTGTACCACAGCCTGTACCTGAAAGTGAGGGGTAGCTCCCATCAAAAACAGCGGATTCTCAGGGGACACATCCGCAAGCTGAAGGCAGAGAAAGCGCGCTGGAAGCTTCTGAGGCCTGAGGTCTAAGACCAAGGAAGCTCCTAATCGCTGTGAAGAGTGGCTCCAGGCCAAGAAGCAAGAAATCATCAAGATTGTCCAAGGAGGAAGACACCAAGAAATAATTTCCTCCTCTCTGACTTGTAGATAGTGGCCTCAGCAATTACACGGATCAATCATTCATCATGTATCCCACTTCTAAAAAAGATAAATGCTGAGGCATTAACCCTACTTATGTGCCCTCAAGGAGAATAAAGTGTATTTGGTGAGCAGTTTTCTAGTGTGCCATCACACGCCATCCGTGGCTTGACTTTCAGAAAGAAAATATTATTTAACAATTGAGGCTTTGCAATCCCCAGGAGGTGAAAATAGTCGCAATGTTTCCTCTCTCTCCATTATGTGATCCTGAACGCTTTAACTTAGAGTGTTTTCTAATTTTTGGAAATTAATAAGCTGGGAGTCATAACAAAAAATAAATGTGGCAGTTAGAAGGCATGATGCCTCATTTTGCAGATGGTAACAATACAGACCAAAGAGAGAAAGTGACTTGACCAAAAAAGCTAATTAGTGAAAGATAGTGATTTTAAAAATTACCATTCCCAACTCATAATAAGCAGTGAGACAATATAAGGCAATAAATAAAAAAAATAATTGGTCCAAGGAAACATGGGTTTGACACTGGTGCATGAATAAACTTAGTGCATGAATCTGAATATATGATCTTGATCTTGAAAGTGAAATTTCACCTAGGGACAAAACATCAATTTTTTGGGGGGGGGACCTCCTATAGAAAGTTGTCAAATCTGCAGCTGAGGAAACATTTTCTTGACTCTGGGATTGCTGTAGCATTCAGGATTGTGACAGACCAAATTATAGGAGTTGGCAGATGGTTTGGCTTTGTGCTCTTTTAGAATTCAGATACTGTTCAACTTGCTTTAAAATGATGGGAAGAAAACTCATGCACTCTGTTAAAAAGAAAAATTAAAAAAAATTAATCTCAGTTTAAAGAAAGTCAGTATATCTAAGATTTAATTTTTTCTCCAAAAAAAATCTAGAAGAACATTCTTAAATGTATTTATTGGAGAAGATGATGTTCTTATTAAAAAGAATAAAAAAGAATTAGTAGAAAATTGGTTGAACTAAGTAAGAAACATACAAAATAGAGAAATAGCAATCTGAAATTATTTTTGCCCCACTGAAGGCTGGTCATAGAAGAGTGATAAAACTATAGTGTACCTCCCTCAACAAAACAAGAGTTCTTTTTAAACCTTACCTTTTGCAATGAAGGATTTGAATAAGCTATCCCGATCTCTGATCTCTCATTTTATGACCTCTGTACCTACCAGCCCATATTATAAAACACTAAAATTGAGTCATTGGCATAAAATGAAATATATTTCTATTATCAAAAACAACCATATTATTTCACCCAGCTTATCTTCCATTTTGGTATTCTTTAAAAAGTGTAAGTATGTTTGAAACAGACTTCATTCCTCAGTTTGTTCTTTATATTTCCCATTGTGAATGACCAGAATAAATCTAATTCATTGTTCCTATGAACTGGGAATACTCAGGCTGTTGCTTTATGAGAGTGCTCATAGAGGTGAACATAGTATCAGAGATATAGCCACTGAGTTAGTTTCTCTATTCTAAAATCTGCATTTGAAGATGGGAAACATTTACAATATATTCTACTAGAGGCCTGGTGCACAAAATCCATGCACAGATGGGGGAGGGCTCCCTCAGCCCAGCCTGCACCCACTCTAATCAAGGACTCATTGGAGGATGTCCAACTGCTGGCAGTTGGACACCTCTCTCACAATCTGGGATTGCTGGCTCTTACTGATTGCCTGACTGATTGCCCCTAACCCCTCTGCCTATCTGCCTGATCACCCCTTATTGCCTTCCCTTGCTGGCTTCATCAAGCCCCCCAACTGCTCTCCCCTGCTAGCCTGACCTCAACCACCCGCAACTGCCTCTGCCTGCCTGATCACCCCTGATCACTGCCCTCCCTTGCCAGCCTGATCTCATCTCCAACTGCCCTCCTCTGCTGGCTAATTTGGTTCTGATTGGTCAGTTTCTATGCTAGTCAACATCAAAAGCTCTGCCTGCTAAGGTAGCCATTGGCTCCTCACAGTTGGCCCAGATTTGGTTCTGATTGATCAGATTCTATGTCAGTCAGCGTCAAAAGCTCCACCTCCTAGGCAGCCATTGCCTCCTTACATTCACCCAGATTTGGTTCTGATTGGTTAGTTTCTGTGCTATTCAGCCTCTCTAGGCCTATCACGGGGCCTGTTCAGAAAGGCAGGGCTGATCAGCAGTCCAGGTGGAGCCCTGGAGAGAAATGGAGGCGCAGGTGTTGGCTAGGCCAGGAGAGAAAGAGAGGCAAGTTCTGATCAATGGCTGCCACAGCTTCTCTCTGGGGCTGATCCGCAGCCCCCTAGGCAGTCAGTGCTGGGTCAGGGCACCAGCAGAAGCCCCAGTCAGTGCTGGGTTACCCTGGCAACCCAGCACTGACTTCTGGTCTGGTCTAGCCTTCAGTCCTTACAGTTGTTATGACTCTGGCTCTTTATTATATAAATAGTAAAATATAAGTATACTAGAGGCTCAATGCTTGAAATTCATGCAAGCGGTTTGGCCCTTTCAGCCTCAGCTTCATCTGGAAGGTCCTTTGGCTGTCTGGTCTAATTAGCATATTATGCTTTTATTATTATTGATTAGTTAACATAGAATGAAACTAAAAAATATGAATATTGTGTAGAGAATTTACTATAAAAGGGTATTCACAATAATATTTTCCTTATATTCATTAGTTTTATATTTCAATTTTAGTATGACTAACTCCTATGGTTTTAAGGAAAATAACAAAAGGGGTTAATACCTTCTCCTTGCTCTTAGGTTTATGCTTTCAAGCTAGAAATTTGATCACCCTCGTTATTTTTGGCTGGTGTAATTATAAATGTGATTAGTAAAGATAAAATATAGTCATACTGTTTATAAAACCAACCAATGATTTCTTTCACCTCAAAAATTCCAAGCAAGGCACTGTTTACATTGTTTTAAATTTTATATGTATGTTTTTCAAATTAAGCCTGCCTTTAAAATTCAATAGTCACCCTATCCCTCCCTATCCCAACTCCACTTTGATATATTTCAAATGTGTCAACAGTAGATCAATACTAAGTTAATATATAAAATTGCTGGCTCCATATTAATTTATTATGGTGAATTATGAGTTTTACAAATATATATTTAGTTTTTATATTTTGTTACACTATGGTAATACCAAGATAAAGGATATATAGTTCCTGGTAACCCAGTTTAAGGTAAAATAGACATGTAAATTGATAAGTGCACTGAAATGTGGTGAGTATTATGAAAGGAATATTCATCCCTAGCTTTGGAAGCATCTGGGATTAATACTTGGACAATAGCTTTTTTGATGGATTCTTAGTATTCCTAGTAGGAAATGCTTAGGCAGAGAGAAAGGAAAAGTTCTGCATTCTAGTGAGAGGGGATAAACAAAGCACAGATATTAGTAGTAAATGATATCATATGAATGCAATAAATTAGTAGAAGTCGATTCGCTTAGGTACACTGGTGTCCTAGAGCTGATCCCTACTGGCTGATTGTGTGCATCTTTCCCCAAGTTCATCTCCAATGATCTCACTTTACTAGCTTGATAAGAGCCATTTGGGGAGTATTAAGATGATAGAAATGGATAAATTTCTAATGTTATCCTCCTTTCTCCTTCCCCTCCCTCCATCTCTCTGTCTTATCTCTCTCTTTCTTTTTATCCTGGATAGTTGGTTTTTAAAAAAAATTACCAAGCCACCACTGTTTGGTAGTAGAATGTTTTAAATAAAATTACGCACTAAGATACATGCAAACATATGCAATACTAACTATGACTTAGCCATTGTGGTCATAGACCTGAAAGTCTATATTCCTCACAAGTTCACCAGGGGATATTTCTGTACCCTAAAGTTTGGGATACATTGGCAAACACATGGTGGGAAGTCAACTGAGGATCCTCAGGTAGAAAGATGACTCTGATAATTTGTACTGGGGATGAAATTGGTGACAAAGAAACCAATAACTTTATATGGTTCATGAAAAAAATGGAAACATTTTCTTCTAGGATTTCTAAAATTGATTGCCTGGAGAGGTGCTGAAGAGAAAAGAAACACATCAAAATCAAGTGTAGTGCCCATGTGTTTTTCTAGCTATTTTCAAGAATTGACAAAAAGTAAAGAAGGTAATCTGGGAGGCAGTCACTTTTGTTTTTTCTGGTCTAACAAGAGGATTCTTACAGCACAAGGAAGGAAGTTCTTATCTTTTCCGTTTATAAGTGAAATGGCAATGAGTGGTTACCATTATAAAAACCTGGAACACATAAAAGGAGAATTTAGAAAAAAGGAATGGATGAACTTCAAATTATGGGTACAGAATATATCAGGCTGGGCTACACTATGTATTAGTTTGGCAATAGGACAAGATTATGCTTAAGCCAAGCTGGAAAAGAGCCATAAACACTTTATAGACTGTTAAAATAACTTCTTTGTCAGTAGAGCATTGCATTGTCTCGCCACTTAACTCTCACAACTTTATCTTCTTTGAACTATTTAATTTCTTATTATGATCTTCAGTGCTTGGCAGATAGATGCATATAAAATTATATAACGGACCTTTTATGGGCCATTCAACTGGTGATCTTTGAACTTATATTGCTAAGTAATCTGTGGAAAAATAAGCCATTTTAGCACAATTTTAAAAGCAATTTGCATTTCAAAATCACCCTGATGGTATATTTACTAGTCCTAGTAGGCATTATACATTCTTAAACTTTTTAAAAAATGATATGAGAATCTGTCAAATTTAGAAAGGGGTGATTATATTCCATTCAGGTCATTGACCATAATTTTCATGACTGAGTTCTGGTATATTACCTTTCCCACAGTCATTTTGGTTTATTCTACAGGTCTAAAAATATTCAAATTAAGTAAACTGGTAATGTAACTATACTCCAGATGAGTTGGTTTAAGCATTAAAGCCACAGATTAAAGAACCCTTACACAGGCAAACATTAAGATGTGAAGTACCAGCTTCCAACTGTACTTGTCCTTAGAGGGTCTGTGGTAATGGGGATGGGAATAGTATGTAGTTAAATAGAAGTCATCTGCACTGGATAATCCTCCACCAATAAGGAGGAAAGGGAGCCAGGGTAATATTACTTTAACTCTCAGGAGTTTATGAATACCTAGGACAAGATTAGAAGTCAATCACGTTAACAAGTGTAGAGTCTGAGATTTTACCCCACACTTGCAAGTGTAACAAGTGCCCTGCCACAAGTTCATAGCTTCTGACAGAAGACATAGAGCTCCTATGTCAGAGACAAAGGACTTTATTACAGATCACTAAGCATCATGAGCTTCAGTTTTTGCCTTGATTATTCCCCTGTGCCCTGTAATGAAAAAACCCAAGGAGACCTTTTCTATAACAATGATTACCATCTCCTGATGTTCATGCTTGTGTAATTGTTTTGCTTCGAAGTGGGAGGGATCTTTGACTTGCTCTTAACCAATAGAATATAGCAAACGTGCCAGGATAGACCTCTTATGCTTAGATTATTAATATAGCAAAGTTGATAACAGGCACCCATATGATGACATTATATGAAGTGAGACTACCTTAGCAGATTGGAGCAGGAGCCAAATCCAATTTATGGCTGGATGAAGTTAATCACCATGTTGGAAAACACACTGGTCAAGGAACTGCAGGCAGCCATTTGGAACTGTGGGCAGCCTCCATTGAAGAGCACTAAAGCCTCTGTCCTCACTTATACAACCATCAGCAACTGCCAGTAACCTGAATGAAGCAGATTCTTCCTCTCCTAGGTCTCCAGATAATAAGGCACCTTGGCTGGAACCTTGATTACAGCCTGGTGAAACTCTGAGTAGAGGACCAAGCTGTGCCTGGACCCTTGATTCATGGAAAGTGTGAAGTAATAACTACATATTGTTTTTAAGTCACTGTGACTGTGAGAATTTGTATGTGTCACAGAAAACACTGCTGATGTGCTATGGGAGTAATGCAGAAGCTAACCTAGGTGGATGCTACACACACAATATGTTTGTATCATAGCTGATGAAATCCTTAGATTAAGGAATTTTAATCTCATATAAGGGACTTCTATCAAACCTGCCTAAACTTCTTCAGAAGGATGTATTACCTTAACAGTCTTGAACAGCAAAGACATCTGTGGGGAAGCATGAGACTTGGTTGGAAAGTTTGTAAGGAGGACATTCTGAGAAAAGAGAAGTCTGTGCAAGGCCGACTTAGAGGAATGCCTAAGGTAGCTCACCTAATTATTCCCTGACCTTTCCAAACAAATCTGTGCATATGCAGACCCCTAGTGTTCACTGGAATCCTTATGTTTAATCTCTGGATGTCCTTGCTTAAAGGACATTACAAACACTTATATCCTCCCAAGGTTACTTAGCCTACTGATTGGATCTGAAAGATAAATTTTATCTCAAACTACTGCTACAATAAAAGCCTAATGAGGCAGGCAATTGAGGATGCCCAGTTCCTTTAGTCAGGCAGTCCCTTAGCCCTCTCTTTCACAGCAAACATTAATCTTTTCACAATAATCCATTAATCTGCCACTCAGGGTCTGCTAGTCAGTCCTGGCACACATCTGCCCTCTGGCCATGAGAAAAATATTTTCTTCATCTTCCAAAGATTTTTGCTATACATGTATCCTTGAAAAAATAAGTCTAGGACAATTACTGTCACAAGATTTGGAGAATTGTTGCCAGCAGCTCTGAGGTTCTTTTAGCACTCTAGGTGAATATCTATACACTTAGCATCATACAGGTATGCAGAAAAGACCACTGTAATGTCTCATCCATGCCAAAAGGTCCATTTCATGCAATAAAATGGTAAGGAGGTAACTAAAGCTATTTTCTAAAATAACATTTATCTATAGTTTCTTTCTTGATCAATTTAGGTTACAATCCATCATTAATGTTTAGGTAATATTATACTTTGGCACAGAGCCATAATATTATACTTCTATTAGAATGTCCATGAACTTAAACACATCCATAAGAAGAGAAGAGAGAATTTCATACTCTGCCTTAAATGTAAAGATATAAATGTATTGTTCCCTTTTCAGTACTTTTGAGTATTGGTATATTAGGATATATAAACATAAGACTAGAGAACATTACAGAATATTAATAAAATTTAGTGGATTCATTTCAGTTAAAACATTTTTAAGTTATAAGTACTTTTCAGTTTTCACAAGTTTATAGTATTTTTTAATACAGATTGTGACATGATGGATGAACTTAAATTCTGAGGTACTGGAACATCACACCAGATAAATGAGATTTTATTGATTTAGTAGTATTTGCTCTAGATGCAGTACTTAAAATCTTGGAAAAGATCAGAAGATGATGTGAACTTTACTGGAATAACTCTTAAATAGCCAAAGTAAGTGAGCATCCAAGAATTGTTTATTCAACTTATACCCTCAGAAGAAATTTTAAAGATGGATGATCTGGAGGCTAAGGGAAGTTGTCCTAGTAAATAAGTTAAAATCTTTTTTTCTAGTTTCCGGATCTAAGATTGTTTTGATTAAGAAATCACTTGTTGAAAGAGAATGCCAGGTCCTTCGGCAAAAGGATTCTGTAACACCTTTACAAATGTACATGGTCACGATTCACTCAGTCTTTTCCCAGACATATACGCAAATGGATTGCTAATGGAAAAGAAAAACATCCAAATATTTTGAATACTATTGGATATTGACATTCAGAGATTTACAGTATCAGCATGTCTTCTTTTTGTGAGTATGACATATGAGGGCCAGTAAATAAACAGAGCACTGAAAAAAGTAATAAATAAATCTATAGACCAACCCTAATGTCCTAATGTAAACTTAAGATAGACATATTTTATTGTTAGGGTAGCCCCCACATTGGGTACTTGGCCTATGAGGTAAGAAATATATAGTGGGGTCAAACATTTGGAAGTCCCTAAAACTGCATCCTTCATCATGAATGAGATAGTTTATAAAAAAAGGTATTACATCCTTTGTTGTAACAAAAATTAGTACCACATTTAAGGATTTAAAATCTTGGTCCATTTTACATTTCCATTTAATTTACAAATATTTATCTTGTTAAATCAAATAGATCCTGGAAGATGGCAGTACATTATCACAAACTCAACCAGTAGTAGCTCCCAATGCAATTGCAATTACCAGACATGGTATGTGTGTTAGAGCTGAGGAACATGACATCAGCACATGACACAATCATTGATTTAGCAAATATGCTATTTTTTGCCACATTGCACTCTTGTGTGGTTGACAATGGTATACATTTACAATGTTTTTTTAAAAAAGATATATTTATTATTTCAGAGAGGGAGAGGAAGAGAGAGATAGAAATATCAACTATGAGAGATAATCATAGATTAGCTGCCTCTTGCAAACCTCTTATTGGGGACAAATCCCACAACCTGGGCATGTGCCCTGACTGGGAATCCAACTGTGACCTTTTTGTTTCCGTGTCAACACTCAACCACTCAGCCCCACGAGGCTGGGCTACAATCTTCTTTAGGTCTGTGATAACTCTTGTGTCCATTAAAGATTTGGACTATCTGGATATCTGGAAAAACATTTTGTGATCCATTGAATATATGACATCTTATTAAAGGTATTAAATGAACAAGAAGTGGTTAACAATTTGAAGGCTTTAGGAAATCACACATATTCTAAGGGTGGGTAACAAATTATGATGTCTCAGGAACTTACTACACCTGCAAAAGTTTTAGGGTTCACTGGCCAGAGGTTTTCTAGAATATTCCATCCAAAGTAAAAGCATCTTAACATCACTTTGCAAGCAATTCTGCAGCATAGAATAGACAACCCAACAGTTCCTGTATCATTAGGTATATTAGTGAAGTTTGTGCCAAGTGCCTATAAGAGAATCCGAAATAATCTCCTGGGGTTCTAAATTAAGTTTTTTTTTTAAATTTGCAATAGAGATTATAAATCTTTTCAAAACAAGTCTTACAGAATCTGGGAAAAGATGAGGTACCTGGCCATGAAACAAGTGATATGTGTTTGGAACTATCTGTAATAAGCTGGGTTATTGAAGATCTACCAAGTCATATACTTGGTCAATATCAGCAATAATCCAGTGCCAATGAAAAGTGATATAAACAAAGTTAGGCATAAGCAGGAAGAGGGCACAAACAAGCTACATGAATGGGTGGCCCAGACAACTTATACACAATTCCCTTTCCTCAGATCACACCTGTAGCTCTATGGAGAATTTTATGAAATAAAATTGAAATAGAAAAACAAAACTGAGCTAGGTTCCTGGATAGGTCAGTTGAAAATATGAATGCAAGCCCAAAATTGATAACAGCTATACTAGAGCCTCACTCATGGGTGAGTGAGGAAATTTGCCCCATGGGCAGATTTTCAGATAATTCACCTGGTTATCCACTTATTGAGAAGTGGTTAGAGGTTAGAATATGTAGTGGCCTGTGAATATTGCTAATAGCTCAAACTACTACTCAAGGACCCCAAGAGAGACTGGAATACTGTGGACAATGAAATCTTGGATAGACTATGCAAATGGAGATATGAGAGAGTACAGAAAATGTAAAGTTCTTTGTACCATACTAATGGTTGCCAAAGAGCATCAACCACAGAAAGCACACTAAATAACCAATTTGATAAAACAAAATTTTTTCACATATTGCTGATAGCCAGTCTAATATCAGCCACTTAGTACCGGGTAAATATGAATGAAATGGCCATGGTGTTAGAGAAGACATTTCAGTGGCCTGATGTCATAGGCTCCCATTTACAAAACTTAACAAAGCTCATCTAGTTGTTGCCATTGCTGATCTAGTTTCCAGCCTGTCAGCCGTAGAAATGATGAGCTTCCAACGTGGCACAAAATTTTGAGGAGACAAACAGGCCACTCTGGCAAGTTGACAACATTGGTCACATTCCATTCAGACAGGGCCAGTGATTAATTCAGATAGGAATAGAGACATATGTTACATACACCTGCAGGACCTCCATTAGTACTACCACTAGAGAGCTTACAGAGTGCTTAATCCAGTGGCATGGCATTCCACAAAATATCACTTGACAATTGTACCAATTTTATTTAGAAAAAAAAGATGTACAGGAATGGATCCTAATTGTGGGATCAATGTCACTTGACCTAGAAGCTGTTGGACTGATAGACTATAGAAGTGGTCTGCTGATGGCAAAGCTGAACTAATATCTCAGATGTGATACTTTCAGAGGATGAGGCACCATAATCCAGGATGTGGTGTATACCTCGGGGCAAAAATGTTTATATGGTACTATGTACTTAATAGAAGAAAGTCATGAATCTGACACCCACATGAAATAAGGAGTGGCCAAGTTTACCATAATTTCCAATGATCCCTTAAGGGACATTTGTTTCTAGCCACTGCAAAACCAAGTTCTGTAAGATTAGAAACTCTAGGTCCCAATGTGGAAAAGGTTTTAGCCAAGGGAAAGACCAAAAGTTCTGTTGGCCTCTAAGAGGGATAAATGTGGCTTCAGATCTAATGCTGTATGACCTGACCATAGGCAATTCCAAAGGCTTTCCTTGGCAGTCCTCATGAAGGAAAGCTCTGTCTACATCAATCTTAGTGCACAGCCATACCCTATAGTTTTATGGAGGGAGTTACTGTCAACTCAGGCCTAATCCCTAGGCCCTCATATGTATCTACTTTCTTAGCCCAGGCACCATTCAGATGCCTCCTAATGCTTGGGCCTCAGCTGAGACTATTTTCCTTCACCTCCGTACCAGGGTATCTTGACTAAAACAATTTTCTTCCCCTTGTCTCCTCTACTCTTCCAGACCTCTGGTTACAAAATGGCAGGAACATGTATCCAGAACTCTTTGGCAGTGAGACAGTTCCTCTATCTGCCCTGACTTGATTTTCAACTGGTGCCCTCCCATGGGGTAAAAAGGGAACACTGGGCAGCCAACGCCTATTTTGCTTCTTGCTTACACCACTGTAGCAAGTGAATAAAGGCTTGATTGTTACATTTGATTTGGCTAGTTGTCCTACGACCACTCCGAAACTTGGCACTTCACACTTAAGGCACAGAACCAGAGGTAAGGAAAGGAGTCATTAGTTTGTCAGGGGTAATTGACCCTGATTATCAGGAGGAGGAGGCATTGCTATTACACAGTTTAGTCAGGAAGGAATATATTTGGTACATAGATAACTCACCTAGATGTATTTTGGTATATCTAGCCCAGTTCTTATGGAAAGTAAATAAATAAATTTACTTCAGCCTGAGAAGGGCATAGTGATTCCCCACTTTGGCATGAGTTTGCTGTGCAATCAGAATACAAGACACACACAGCAAATGCCGTAAGTTGATGGGAAACAAAATTGGAGAGGGACGGAGGGAGGGAAGGAGGGAGAGAGAGAGAGAGAAAGAGAGAGAGAGAGAGAGAGAGAGAGAGAGAGAGAGAGAATGTATATGAAGTGGGTCCAAGCAGTGCAAGGGATCTACTGTGATGAACCCTAGATTCCTACCAAAAGGAGTGGGAGTGTTGCTGAGAGTGCTACTGTAAGATAGCCTTCAACTTCCAGCCCCTGCAGGGCTTTCCTCTCTGTAAAGATTGGAATCTTCTGTCTCACACAGCCCATATTGAATGACATATAGGAACAGTATATAAAAGCCTGACTATGTTGGTCCCAAACAAAATATCTCTGATGGATTACATGCGTTTCAGAGATCACCATGGGTTGGCTGTCAGAATGTCTCCCTAAACAATACTCTTTCTTCTCTGTCATTCTGCAGTTATTCATCACAAGGACATCCCCTAAAAGCCTTTACAATAATCTCTAATTCGAATCTGCTTCTTGGATTACCCAATCCGTGTTGTTGTTGTTTTTTCATTTGAATTATTAACATTCTAAAGAACCATAGCCTGGGAGTATAATCTCTTCAATCCATTCACTTTTTTTGAGCTCACTTTCAAGCTAAAAATGTAACTTTACAAATTAAATGTCATGTATTGCATTATTTAGTTAAAAGCTTGGAAGTGGATTTGCATTTTAGTCTTAAGTAATGAAAAAAATTTTTAAGTATTTACCATAGTAAATAAAACCATGTACAGGTAAGAAAAGAATTAAAGAATGGGATACTCTAATAGTCTTTTAATACATTTTTGGATGTTACTCAAAGTTTGGAGTTTATACATTTTTGTATACTGCAGGTTCTATAGACCGAATGTTTATGTCCCCCACCCCAAATTTATATATTGAATGTCCAACCCCCAATGTGGTGATATTTGGAGATGAGGCCTTTGAGAAGTAATGAGGCTCTGCCCTCATGAATTGGATGAGTACCTTTATAAAAAAGAGCCTTGAGGGCTCCCTCACTCTCTTTCCAACATGTGAGGTTATAGCAAGAAGACAACCTTCTTTGAACCAGGAAGCAGGTTCTTACCAGGCACCAAATCTGCTGGCACCTTGATCTGGGCCTTGTCTGCCTTTAAAAAATGTGGAAATGCGTTTCAGTTGTTTATAAGCACTAGGTCTGTGGTATTCAGTTACAGCAGTCTGAATAGACTAAGGCAGCAGGTTAGACTTCTTGAAATTATGGATTCTAGAAATTTCCTGCAGATCATATGAATTGGAAGAAAAGATGATTTCTCAATACTAAAACTTTATTCTATTGGAGACCAAGTTGTGCCTGTAGAAAAGATAAAATGTTTTGATAAGTCAAATAAATGCAAATTTCAGGAAAATGGTAACATGGCAACACCTCTGTACTGAAATATATGTCATACACACAAACAACAATAAAACTGAAACCATTTGTAATTGATGCATTTTTGTAATTTTAAAGGGAAACATTCTTTAGGTCAGATTTTTTATTTAAAAATCTTCATCATCAATTGAATCTTAGCTAAAGCACAGGTCTCCATGTCCCAATCTAGACCCTGTGGGATTCTTTCTTTAATAAATGCCCAATAAAATTCTTATGAGGACAAGAGGTTATCTTATTTACCCATGGCATCTTGCTAATCACAGTTTGGAATTCCAATACTTTCATCCTCCCTTAACATAATGTTAGTTCCACTGTGCTGATTGGAGTAGGATGATTTAACACAAGGTTTTCTTTTTGGTCCCCAAACTGAGTCATCCAGCATAGTTCACCAGTGTAAGAGTGCTATGTAAGCAATTGTTTCCCTTGAAAATAGAGAATAATCTTAACAGAATTATAATTTAGAGGAAATACGTTGTTTTAAAAATCTAAACTGGCTGCTAGAAATTGTTCCCATATAACAATCTTTATTTCCTAGTCTGCAACCGGATGTGATATGGAGAAATATGTAAGTAAAACTTGCACAGTTCAGTGGGAGTGCCTTCTTTAAAAATTTACTTCACCTTGGATCTGCCTTCTCTCTCTATATTCTACACAAACCCCCTTCTTTAATCCTCCATATTTTTATTTTATTTTTCTCTAAGTTGAAAAACTTTTGGCGTTTGTACATCTGCTCCATTTATTTTTACCTTCCAGGATTAAAAAAGAGGTATTTTAATTTGCTAGAAAATATATCTCATTAACCTATACTACTGAACTTTCTTTCAATCAAACCTTTTCAGTTATAGAAAAGAAATTCAAGTTTTACTTAAGTACTGTGAAAACATTATTTCATTAAATTAATAAATTAATCTTTTGTATTATAATTGACCAATGTTGAATGAAAGGAAAATGTATTTCTGAATACATTATACTTACTTTCATGCAAATTAAGATAGCATATTTCAATGTGAAATAGTAACTAAATGAATTCAGTAACTGTCAACAGAAAGTTCAAACATATGTTAGGCCTATGTAAAATTAAGAGTTTGCATTCATACTCTTTTTATCAATAGTGTACAAGATAGGAATTCTTACTAACTATAGTTTCAAGTATTTAACTTATTTGAATTATAAATAAAATGCTTTTGATTATTTAATTGAACTTCAGTTCTCTTGTATGAAATTTATCTTTTGTATACTACTATAAAATTATTATTCCTTTTAAAATTGAGAATGCCAGAAATATTTATACTGTCTAAAATCTATCCTTTGATCTAAAGAATATATTTAAAAAAGAATATGTTAAAAGATGTAACTTTCTTCATTCATCCATTTAGGCTACTATTTTTGTTACTTGGTCTCAATATGTTCAATAACATTCATAGATTGACACAAAGTTAGCATTTTGAAAGGAAACATTATAAGATAATTTTACATTTCTTAATTTTTCTTTTTTAGAATAATGTTTCTATGACTAAGGAAAACTGCGAGTTATGTAGACAACAAAAGTGAAAACTCCTTGAAGGGCAATGCAATATTTTAGTGATCAAAATTCTCTTTGTAATCATGAATTAGTTTCAAATACACCCTTGTTCCACATGTCTTCATTGAAATGTAATACAGGATATAGCAAAAGTAGGTTTACAGTTGTGAGTATGCAAAACACAGAGTTTATTCTTATATTATTATTTAATAATTATTGTATTATTTGCCATACAAATAACTCACTTTTGCCCAATCTTCTATTGAAGAAGACTGAAGTCTTAAGGAAAGAAAGAAATATCTAACTAGAGAATGCATAAAATTAAAGAAGAAAGAAAGGAAGGAAGAAGAGAAGAGAGGAGGGATGAAGAGAATGAAGATGAAAAGGTAACCTCTAAATTTGCCTTGCTTTAATTCTCAGTGATAAGAATATAAGTCTAAGGTTTTAGAGCAGGCATGCTCTCTTAAATTCCAAAATTAATGTTTAAAAATTTCTTCTTTAAAGTGTCTTAAAGGCTATATAAATGTTTATAAAGAGGTCAATCAGTAAAGTATATACTTATATATTTCTACATTTGGTTGCTTTAAAAATAGTAAATAAATGATCCTTATCTGAAAACCTACTTTTCTACAGGAAGACAAGGTTAACTTAGCTGAAAAAACAAAAACAAAAAACAAAAAAACAAAAAAACTGAAAAGCAGTGATGAAAAAACACACATTCTAAATGCTAACTTGTGTGTGTTGACCTTTAAATCCTATATAATAAATAGGTAATATGCAAATTAACCCTCACACCCTCACAAAATGGCTGTCTACGACCAGGAAGGCAAGGGGATTAGTGAGAGACAACCAAATGACTGAACAAGCAGGCTTGGGGCGGGGGGACCAGGCCGGCAGGAGGGTTAGTGAGGGATGACCTAATGACTGAACATCAGGCTGTATGAGGGTAACCAGGCCAGCAGGGGTGGGCAGTTGGGGGCAACCAGGTCAACAGGAGGGGGCAGTTAGGAGTGACCAGGCTGGCAGGGGGATTGTTAGAGGTACCAGGATGGCAGAGAGGGGCAGCTGGGAGCAACCAGGCCATAGGGGGAGCAGTAAGGAGTGACCGGGCCAGAAGCAGTGTCAGTTAGGGGTGACCAGGATGGCAAGGGGGGCAGTTAGCGGTGATCAGTCAGGCAGGGAGGTGAGCAGTTAGGATTCAGTAGTCCAGGATTGTGAGAGGGATGTTCGACTGCTGGTTTAGGCCTAAACTAGCAGTCGAACATCCCCCAAATGGGATATTGGAGAGGGTGCAGGCTGGGCTGAGGGGACCCCTGCCCCCCAGGCACGAATTTCATGTACCGGGCCTCTAGTTTATATATATAAGTTTGTTTGACATCCTACAACTTTGATAACAGTTGAACTGGCAAAAAGGAGACGTAGGTGCTTCCCAGGTAGGTGAAGTAAGAGGTGATGCCCTTCTGGCAAAATTGAAAGAAAGATATGAACTCCTTCTTTTTTCACTTGCAGCATAGTATTCCATTGTATAGATATAGTTCTTACCATTTGCAACAGCATGGATGGAACTGAAAAGCATTATGCTAAGTGAAATAAGCCAGTCAGAGAAAGACAAATACCACATGATCTCACTCATTTGAGGAATATAATGAACAATATAAATTGATGAACAGGGACAGACCCAGAGGCAGAGAAGCATTGACCAGAATGCTGGTCCTCATGGGGAAGGTTCGGGAGGGATGGGGGAAGGAGGAGAGATCAACCAAGGGACTTGGATGCATGAATATAAGCCTACCCAATGGACATGAACACCAGGGGGGTGAGGGCATGAGTGGGAGGAGTGTTGCGGGGGTTAATAGAGGGATAAGGACACATATGTAATACCTTACTCAATAAAGAAATTTTGAAAAAAAAGGCAGATATATTTGTTAGTAGCTGTGGACTAATCCTCAAATTATTCAAATATCTAATAATTAAATAATTGATAAACATTCTGCTAGGGGTTAGAAATTGTTTTTTGTAGGTTTGTGTGTGTGAAAGAAGTCCACAGTCATCCTCACCTTTGGCCTTGTACCTTCTATTCATAAGCAGGTAGAATTTCATTTTAATATATTTCCCTTAAGGGGTTTGAGGTTAGATAAGATCCAGCATACTGATTCTATATGAAATTATTTCCATGACTTGCTATATTATTGCTTTTCTGATTTCCTGCAATAAATAATTCTATGTAATAAATATCCTCTCATTCCTTTTTTATGCCACACTTTCCATGAGGATAAAGTATCTGACTTAAGTTATTTAGGATATAATTTTAAAATTATGTGTCAGTAATTGCAGAATTATTAAATCAGCAATATGATTGGCATGGATTGTTTGAATATTACTTATGTTTGTGTCCCTTTCTGCTTATCTCAAAGGCAAAGCATTAAAGAAAAACAAAATTAATATATTAGAATTTGAATAATTGTCCTAGGAAAGATGATGTAGCCCTACCTCTTACTGAAGAAAACTTATCAATGAGGCTAAATTTGTCCTTTTTATAGACAATAAGAGAGAAAGGTTTTAATGAAGGTGAAGCAAAGGAAAATAACCTTTAAATTTTTCATTGCTCTATTCTTTCTTATATTTTCAAATATATAGACATTTGAAGTTGTAATAGTGTACATCAGGAGGTTTCTATCCCTTAATTTTTAATTGATTATTAGAGGGAGAGAAAGGGGGAGAGAGAAAGGGGAGGGAGAGAGAGAGAGAGAGAGAGAGAGAGCGAGAGAGAGAGAGAGAGAGAGAGAGAGAAACATCCATGTGAGAGCAAAACATTGATCAGCTGCCTAATGCCAGGGATCATGTGCCCTGATCAGAAACTGAATCATAAAACCATTTGGTGCACATGACTATGCCCAACCAGCCTGGGTGAGGAGTCTACTCTTTTTTTTGTTTTTGTTTTTTTATAAAATATATTTCTTTCATTGATTTCAGAGAGGAAGGGAAGGAGAGAAAGATAAAACATCAATGATGAGAAAGAATTATTGATCAACTGCCTCCTGCATAACCCCCAGGGGGGACTGAGCCCACAACCTGGGTATGTGCTTTTGCTGGAATCGAACCTGGAACCCTTCAGTCTGCAAGCCAACACTCTATCCACTGAGCGAAACCGACTAGGGCAAGGAGTCTATTCTTGATTGTGAACATTATTTTGCTGTTTGCTTTTGCACTAATCCATAATTATAGGTCCAATTAAATAAAGGTCACATTACTAATTAGATAAAATCCCATACAACACAAATTAAATTAAGACTAAATCAAGATTTGGAAATATATTTGAACTTAAATGAAAAAAAAAAAAAATAGAACCTAACCAGTGTGGCTCGATGGCAGAGTGTTGACCTATGAACCAGAAAATCACAATTTGATTCCCTGTCAGGGAATATGCCCGGCTTGTGTGCTCCATCCCCAATGTGAGGTGTGCAGGCAGCTGATCAATTATTATCTTTTATCATTAATGTTTCTATCTTTCCTTCCTCTCCCTTCCTGGTTGAAATCAATAAAAATATATTTTTAAAACATTGAGATATAGTTTTTAAGAATTTTTATCCCAGCTCTAAAACTGGGACCATAAAACACTCAGAGCTTTATTTGAAAAAAAAAATTGTTTTTCTTCCTACTAAATAGGTCTATAGAGCAAATAGACCTATCTATCAACAATCTTAATTTCCAGATTCAAGAAAAGGGTGGAAAATGTCAGGTAATTTGAAAGAAATTTCTTCCTAAAGCAATTAATAAGGGACTAGTGGTTAAGTCCCAAGAATTGTAAATTATACATTATTCATAGTACAAACAAAAATAACAATGAAAATATAACTTGGTACCCTTTCTTAAGCTTATAGTAGTGATTCATTATAGTATTAATTCATTAACAAATATCTGTTGGTCACAATATACAATCAAGTCATTGATTTAGACACTGACAGAGTTAAAGAATGGTGTTTTGTTCCCTGCTACTGTGAAATTCATCATCTACTGAAAGATTTCATTTTGCAAGTTACTAACAAACTGCAAGGGATAGTGAAATAATATTTTTAAGAAATAGCTATAAGAATAGGACTTCATAATTAAATAATGACTAATATTTATTGTTACAATAAATACTAATATTTGTTATGACATAAAAATAACACAAGCATTGTTTGAAGCACTTATTAAGTTTCAACTTTTGATCCTTCACAACAAACTTTCTGAGTGGACTGCTTTCATTTGTTGTGAAGGAGCTTTTGCTTAGGTTAAGATCGGGTAACTCTCAGTCAGGAGGCAGGAGGCTGGGACAAGAAAAGATTAAGCAAAGAATACATATGCATAACTCATGGACACAGACAATAGAGGCGCAGGATTGTGGTGGGGCAGGGGTTGGTTGGAGGAAGGCAAAAAGGATAAAATGGAGACATCTGTAATACTGTCAACAATTAAAAAAGAAACACAAAGCTAATAAATGGTAAAGTTTTGTTTTGAAATCTATGTCAATTCAATCTAGTCCCAATTATTGGGACTTAACCACTATGCTTTGCCAAACAGATAGTTGTTCTAAAAAACTACTAACATGTTTATATAGAGTTTTAGTAATTACATATAAAGAGCTATATATGGTATCTCATTTGATCTTTACATTTACCCTGTGGGATAGCTTGAACTTTTACCTCATTATGTAGAAGGAAAAGCTAGCATTTTGAATGGTTATGTATGGACAAACTTTTGGTAAATGACAATGTCAGGACTCAAGGAAAGAATTTCTTATATATAGCAATAGTATGTTATGTGTCACTTTGACATACTAAAGTATTGTGTAAGATGCTTAGCAGTTATAAGGATAAAAATGTCATAATTCCTACTAATAAAATGGTAAGAAAAATAATTGTTTTATGGCTTTCTGTGGGCCATGAATAGGATTTATCTTCATTATTTATTATTTTCCTTTCCAAACTCACTGCATTTAAAATAATTTTAGATTGCTAATTTCATATATATTGACATTGTAAGAAAAAATAAGTTAAATGTCAAAGTAATGAATAACATTCAAAAATTCATTTAATTAGTTAAGAATTGATATCAAAATTCTCTTTTGTATCTATACTGTAATTTTATGATCCAGAATTTCAAAGGAAATATTCTTTTTTGTCTTTTTTATAATGATATCAGATAAAAATAAGTTACTATTTCAATAAATGTCTGTTACTGAAATTTAAGTTTGTGAACCTATCAAAAAGTTTCCTTATATTTATCAATATTCTGATTTAAGACTTAGACATTGTTTGCTCAGTGTCCAAACCTATAAACTCTGTAATAATCTGTCTGATAACAAACAAATATCTGGCTTATGAGACCCATTTAATATATTCAATCCCATTAGCCATTAGGTACATTCAAACTAAACCATGATGGGAAGATACTATGCATCCATTAGAAAACAAAAAATCCAATTAAAAAATGAGCAAAGGACCTGAATAGAAAGTTTTTCAAAGAGGACATACAGATATTCAATAGTTTGACATGATGCTCAACATTACTAATCATCAGAGAGATGCATATTTAAATGACAATGAGGTATCACCTCTTACCTGTCAGAATGGTCATGCTCAATGAATCAACAAATAACAAGTGCTGGTGAGATGTGGAGAAAAGAGAATCCTCCTGTGCTGTTGGTGGAAATGCAGAATGATGCAGCCGCTGTGGAAAGCAGTATGGAGTTACCTCAAAAAATTAAAAATGAAACTGTCTATGACCCAGCTATTCCACTTCTGAGAACTTATCTGTAAAAACATGAAAAGCTAATTCCAAAGAATATATGCACCTCTATGTTTATTGCAGTGATTCTAAGAGCCAAGATTCTATTAATAGATGAGTAGATAAAAATATGTGATACAAAAATAAATATGTGATACATTTACATAATGTAATACTTCTCAGCCATAAAAAAAGAGAAGTAAATCTTACCCTTTGCAACAGCATGGATGGACCTGGAGCGCAATAAGCCAGTCAGAGAAGGACAGGTACCATATGACTCACCCATATGTGGAATCTAATGAACAAAACCAATTAACAAGCAAATAGAGAGACTCAGAGAGAGAACAGACTGAAGCTGTTGGGGGAGGGGCGGTGGCGAGGGTGGTGGAAGGATTGAGCAAAAAAAAAAAATGAAAAAAAAAAAAACACCTTGTGGACATGAACAACTGTGGAGATTTTCAGGGGGAGATCTGGTGGGGAAAGTAAAGGAGAGTATAAGGGGGATAAATGGTGGTGAACAAAGACATGACTTGGTGTGGTGAGTGTACAGGTGATGTGTTGTAGAACTGTGCACCTGAAACCTGTATAATTTTGTTAACCAGTGTCACCACAATAAATTCAAGAAAAAAGAAAACAAACAAAAGAAAGCTAAAAAAAAGTGATTATTCCAAGTGTTATAGTGGATGTGTAGAAACTAGATCTCTTATAAATTTCTGATGGGACTATAGAATGACATAGGTATTACTAAAAAATAGACATTATTTATGAAAGTAATCATATAAACCAGAATGTCACAGGGAATGTCCCTTGACCTAAAATAAATAAATAAATAAATAAATAAATAAATAAATAAATAAATAAAATTAGTAATAAACTATGTAACCCTAAACTAAAAGAATTAGAACAAGAAAAGTCCAAAGTAGGTAGAATGAAGGAAATAATAAAGATCAGAGCAGAAATAAATGGCATAGAGAGTAAGAAAATACACAGTACAAAAGATCAAGAGCTGGTCCTTTGAAAAAATAATCAAGATTGGTGAACCTCTAGCCAGACTCAACAAGAAAAAGAGAGAAGATGAAATAAATAGAATCAGAAATAAAAAAAGAGGTGAAGCAACAACTGACACCAAAGAAATAAAAAAAAACACAAGAAAATAATATGAACAATTATATACCAACAAGCTGGACAATGTGGATGAAATGGATAAATTCCTAGAAATATCCAAAACAATTTTCCAACACTGAATCAGAAAGTATCGGATAATCTCAATAGACCAAAATAAAAATAAATAAATAAAACACTAATGAAATTAAAGTAGTATTCAAAAACTTCTAGCAAAGAAAAGTCCTGGACTGAACAGCTTCATAGGGGAAAGGATATCTTACACTTTGAGATAGCCTGGAGGGACCTGAAGAGTATTATGTTAAGTGAAATAAGCCAGCCATAGAAAGACAAATACCAGATGATCTCACTAATATGTGGAATCTAATGAACAAAATAAACTGTTTAACAAAATAGATCCAAAGACATGGAAGCATGGAACAGAGTGATGAATCTCAGAGGGAAAGTGGGAAGCGAGTGGGAAGAGGTTAGCCAAAGAAATTATGTGTATACTAAAGGCCCAGTGCACAAATTTGTGTATGGGTGGGGTCCTGATGAGGTGGAGGAGGGCCTGGATGTGATTTGCCTTCTGAAAAGGCAGTGGGGTGCCCTTGCCAGCCCAGGATCCAGATCTGTCCTGATGACATCCATGCTAATTGTTGGGAACCACCTGGATGGCCACTTTTATATCCTTTCTTCCTTGCAGAGCATCTAGGGAAGGGAAGCAGCCATGGTGCCTGAGGGAAACTTCCAGGAGGCCAGAGGTGTTGGGATCATGCTGGCGGTGCTGGTCCACTGGTGCCTGGCCCATTCTCAGGAGATTGGACTACTGAAGGAGTGAGTGGCTGCTGCCTGGAAGGTGAGCCACAGGGATGGGTCAGTCAGCTGAGCAGCGCTCCCTCTGTGAGAGCAGACTGACCACCAGAAGGAAGCTCCTGCATTGAGTGCCTGCCTCTGGTGGTCAGTGCAAATCATAGCAGCTGGTTGATGGTCATGCTGGTCATTTGTTTGTAATGGTCAACTAGGTTTTTATATATAAGCTAGAGGCCCAGTGCACAAAATTCATGCACAGGGGGCAGGGGACATCCCTTAGCCAGCCTGTACCCTCTACAATCTGGGACATCCTTCTCACAATCCAGGACTGCTGGCTCCAAACTGCTCACCTGCCTGCCTCCCTGATTGCCCCTATCTGCTTCTGCCTGCCAGCCTGAGTGTCCGCTAGCCACTATCCTGCCAGCCTAATTGATGTCTAACTGCTCCCCCGCCAGCCTGTTTGCACCAACTTCCCTCCTCTGCCAGCCTAGTCACCCCTAACTGCCCTCCCCTGCAGGCTTGATCCCCCCCAACTGTCCTCCTTTGCAGGCCCTGGAACCTCCCAATGACCCTCCCTGCTGGCCATGTTGTGGTGGCCATCTTGTATCCACATGGGGGCAAGATCTTTGACCACATGAGGGCAGCCCTCTGTGTGTTGGAGTGATGGTCAATCTGCAAATTACTCTTTTATTAGATAGGATAGAGGCCTGGTGCATGGGTGGGGGCCAGCTAGTTTGCACTGAAGAGTGTCCCAGATCAGGGTGGGGGTTCCCTTGGGAAAAGGTGTGCCCTGGGCAAGGGGACTGTGGTGATTTTCAGGCTGGCCATGTCCCCCAGAAACCCAAGCAGAGGCCCTGGGATCTGGGATTAATTTATGTCTACAATTGAAACTTTGTAGCCTGGAGTGGTGCCAAACCTTCTGCTCGTTCTGTGGCAGCAACCATTTCTGTTTGAAACTTTGTAGCCTAGAGTGGAGGCCTAGGCCGGCTATAGCAGGTGGAAAGCTTGGCTCCCTCCATTGCCAGAGAAACCCAAGCCTCTGTTCTCTCAAGCTCAGTGGCTGCACCATTTCTGTATCTTTTATCATTGAAACATTGTAGCATTGAGTGGAGGCCTAGGCTGGCAATGGCAGGCGGAAAGCTTGGCTTCCTCTGTTGCCAGGGAAACCCAAGCCTCCCTCCTGCTCTCAGTGGCAGCAGCCATCTTGATTGAGGTTTATTTGCATAATCCGCTCCTGATTGGCTGAGGGACATGGCTTGCGGGTGTAGCAAAGGTATGGTCAAATTTGCATATTTCTCTTTTATTAGATAGATGCATATTCCATGAAAAGACAGTAGTATGGTGAAGACCTGGGGAAGTGCAGCAGCAGGTTGGAGAGCTATCCATAATATGTTCAATAATAAAGATTAATTACACAGAAAAAAGAAGAAGAGATGAAGAAAAATGTATGTTGTTAGCATATATAGTTGGTACCAGAAAAAACAAACAACAACAATTTTTCTTAGTTTTTTATGGACTTCTTATAGGTCAAGACTTTCACCATTCAGCCCACTTAGAGATTCAGAAGGACTCTCAAATTTTTTTCTGTGGATATGTCTTCTTTGCACTTAAAAATACCTAATTAAAAGGGAGCTTTTAATGTCTTGTTTCCCTTGGTATCTGCCTGCTCTGTCACTGGTCCTCTGAAGCAGCAGCAAATCACCCTACCATTTTTATTTTCAGAGGCCCCGAGGCTTATAGTATATGCAGGTCCCCTTTGTGACCAAGTTGAATTATGCAGAAACTGGTTCCTCAGGTAGCCACCTGACAAACATAATGCTGGGTGTGTACTCCACTCTCCTTTCCTCCTGAGAGGAGGCCTATGAGCTGCATTGGCCTCTGTCTCTTGTGCCATGGGACTGGCACAAGACTGGCATACTGCCCTGATCTTTTTTCTTCTCGGTGGCCATCAGGTTTCTATGGTGTACTGGGTTCTGTCTGCATTCTAAGACAGGCTGCACAGAAGCTAGTCCCTTAAGCAACTCCGTGGAAAAGTTACTATGTTGAATGTATGGTTCAGGCTTCTCTTTCCCTCTCCATGAAACAGCTGAGAGCCAGGAATTATCCCCTGATCATGTAGCACTACACTGCGGGGTGGACAATGGTGTGAAGATGCCAACATTTTTCCGTCTAGCTATGAGTTAGCTGGTTTTGCACTTCTCTGGGGTACAGGAGTCTCCTAACTGATTTATGATATCTCACCAAAAAAAAATTAGTGCATGTATTGTTGAATCAATGTCTCTATTGGTAGTAGGAAGGTCTGGAACTTTCTATTCTGACTTCTTATTGACATTAGTCTATGTAATCTCACTTTTGTTTGTTTGGTTGGTTGTTTGTTTAATATATTTTATTGATTTTTTACAGAGAGGAAGGGAGAGGGATACAGAGTTAGAAACATCCATGAGAGAGAAACATCGATGAGAGAGAAACATCAATTAGCTGCCTCCTGCACACTCCCTACTGGGATGTGCCTGCAACTAAGGTACATGCCCTTGACCGGAATCCAACCTGGGATCCTTCAGACCACAGGCCGATACTCTAACCACTGACCTAACCAGTTAGGACTCACTATATATATATTTAACAAATACGGAGACATTGTGGAAATTGCAAAGAAAGGATGTGCTTCCATATAAAAATAGTTGTTAAAGCCAAATATCAAAACATGAGTTTAGCAACAATAGACCTCTATTGAGGATGCTCAAATAGGAACTCCTCCCACATATTTATTCACTTCAAACTATCTTATCAATGTAGATAAATCTTCAGATATTCATCAACCTGGGGAAAGAGATAATTGCCAGCTTCACAATCTAAAAATAAATAATGTACATTATGTCAATTACAAAAATGAATGTAAATGTGTTGTCAAAGTAAATATTTTTCCAGATATCCCATAAAATGCTTTGAAAAGATATTTTAGACCAACTGCATTTCAAGAGCTTGTCTACATGGGGAATTTAATGCTCTGAGACAAATGCATTTGGTGTACTATGTTTATGTGTTCTAATGCATTTTATTAAAAGTATTCTGTCTCAGATGTCCTTCTTGATTCCAGACTGTCCTTCCCTCAAATGCTCCTGCACATCATCACATTTTAATCTAGAAACATCGATGTAAGCGTGAAACATTGATCATGCCCCGACCAAGGATTGAACTCAAAACCTAGGTATGTGCCCTAACTGGGAATCAAAATCATCACTTTTTGGTGTATGGGCCCATGCTCCAACCAAGTTTTACTGGCCAGGGAAGATCACCATAATCTCTTTATATACCACATTCACCATGAAATTTCTCATTTGCATTAAATTTATATCCTTGTTGTTTCTTTTAGAGCTCTTAAATCTATCATCTTGTACTATCTATATTTTTCTTTAGAACTACCAGAAAACGCCTAACACTATGACTGGAACATTTTTCAGGTACAATAAATGGCTTGTTAAATATTTTTTGTTGCATTTGTATCTCAGGCTGAAAGTTCTGTTCCGGTCAGACTATTCACAAAAAACATACCATATTGTCATCTCTAGAACACCTCTACAAGATTTTATCTGGTGTCTCCCTGTACATCGTTCAAGATACAGCTTGAACTGTACCTTCTTTATGAACCTTCCTCCTGTTACTGTCAGTTTCCCTCAATGAGCTTTAGTTCTTCTGAGTGGCATCATTTATAATGTTCTTCAGGGATTTAAGGCCTCACTCACATAATGTGTCATATTAGAAGGAACATTTTCATTCCAACTATATCCTTTGCTTCTGTATTTTAAAGAAAATGTCTCATGCTTCTGTGTCCCTCTCATATACATCTCTTTATAGTTTAAAACTTGAAAGTCAGTACACATGGAAGATTCACTTATTTAATAAATCTGGCATTATTTCATGCTAGGGAATGCTTTAAATTTTTTAACTTCTGCTTCTACACCACTTGCAATGTATCAGGGACTATTCTACATGCTTTATATTTATTATGTCATTTCACCCTCCTAAGGACTTTATTAAATAGGTACTGTTTATTTTGCTGAAATATAAAATTACAGATAGGGAAACTGAGATACTGAAATTTATATAACTTCCCTCAGTTTTACATACAGAAAACAAGTTATAGAGCCAGGTTTGACCCCCAAGTGAAACAGTTACAGTATCTTTAAATGTTGGAATTATTTGTATATTAAAACTCTCTTTGTCTTCAATAAGCTAGCAATTCTTTTAGGAGAGGGGATGGTGTAAATATAAAAATGCTATGCAATTTCTTCAGTGATAAGATAGATTTTATAAGGAAGTGTGTAGAATAATCGATTTTACATGAAGCAGGGGTGTAGAGAATCTTGTAGCTAATCTGAAAGTTGAGCTGAGACTTGAAAGCAAGTAATTGCTTGAGAGTTGAAAAAGTCATGCTGTTTGGGAAAATTTTATGTGGATTGGTATATAGGGCTAGTTGCCAACCAGTATCTACTCTCTGGTTCCCATTTATTTTAGCACTGATTTTGTTTGTAAGGGCAATGTGGTCAGTCTCCCTTGTAGCTGGATTTATCCGTATGATTAAGTTCTGGCCAGTGAGGTATAAAATTCAGGTTTGTGTGGAACTCTGATAACAACTTAGAACTATCAATGCATACCTTAAAACTTTTTTTTTCTAAATAGGAGAAAAAGATACATTTCTATTCTGTTTAAGCCCCTGGTTTCTAGTTCTTATGTTACATGAAGTGGAATAAAATTCTTGATATAGAGTAAGTGTAACATAGACTGAGGGAATAATCTTTGTTAAGGAAGAAATTTTGAAAATATGTGAAGACAAAAAATAAAATGAATTATATCTATGTAAGTAAAAATTTATTATACCTATGTAAGTAATTTATACTTTTCCTCATAAAACGTTTTCAATCCTGGCTAATTTATAATCACCTGGATACTTTAAGTAAAATAAAAAGCATGTAACTTCCAGGTCTCACCCTAATGTAATTGAATTAATCTCTAGAGAAGAGATTTTCAACCTTCCATGCACATTTCAGTCATGATATTCAGGCCACACCCTTACCAAGTATGTCAGAATCTCTGGGGGAAACTTAGGAATTATTATTTCTAAAAATCTCCCCTAAGTTATTAAAATGTTCAGCCATGAGTGAGAAACACTGTTATATGTGACAGGGTTGGAGAGTCTTATGAGAATTTTAATTTGAAGAGATTTAGTTTTATGTTATTATTTTGACTGCAATGTAAAGGATCAATTAAAAATATGATTTTGAATGAAATGTGCTACTTTTCTCTAAATTGTTCAAAACAGCTTTCCTTTGAGTAATAAAATATCAGTTTTGTACATTAACATGAGTAGCTGTGCTTCTCTGGGCGTGATATCCTAGTAAGGCTCTTACTAACTATATCAATTTGTGATGCTATGGCTGCAGCTATTGGAAACTACATGAAAGCTGATTAGATTGATAGGGTATTTATTTAAAATATATTTTATTGATTTCAGAGAGGAGGGAAGTTGGAGAGAGAGATAGAAACATCTATGATTAAAAGAATCATTAATCAGTAGGGTCCAGCACACTCCCTACTGGGGATAAAGCCCAAAACCCAGACATGTGACCTGACTTTGAATTGAACCTTGACCTCTTGGTCGATGCTCAACTGCTGGGCCACATGGACCAAGTAATATGGGTATTTATTATTGCACCTACCAAATTTCAAAGATAAGGTACTTCCAGATTTAGTTCTCTCACATCAGATTAATGGTAGCATTAAATACTTCCACCTTGCTCCTTTGCCACTTTTGGTGGAAGACTTGATTTGGTGGAGATTCAAGTGTTACATGTAGCTAACAATATCTAGAGACAAAGAGAACAACATGTATTTTTGTTCTTTATCAAGAGTGAGGACAATGTCTTAGGATCCTTTCAAGCCCATTTCCTCTCACGTTTCATTGGTCAGAATTGCAAGTTCATTCTTAAAAACAAGCACTGTTTTAAGGAAATATGGTCATGATTGCTTGCTCTCAATTCTACTGTTTTCTGTGGATTTTATTGAAATTTGAGCTTTAGCCCAAATTGCAGCAAACCTTTTAGAAAACATGTCTATTGTAAAATATCCAGCCAGAGAAAATTCCAACCACAAGAGAGAGTTTGAAATAAACACAAAGACAACCAGAATGGAAACTGTGAGTGCCTGAAGAGAAAGGAGGAAATGAGGCTTCTTTGTGTAGAGTCAACCGGATGGAGAGAATATGGAGACAGAAAACTGAAGCATCAGGACTTGCTTGTGTTGTCAGCACAGTGTGATAAAGGGGCACATCACTGAGTCTAAAAAGACCTACATTGACTCTGTTCTTAATTACATTGTGGTACTGAACAAGTCACTTAATCTTCTTGGTCTCCGTTTATTCAGTATAATGATTATAATACTTTGTAGACTTCTTCATGTGACTTTTAAAAATGAGAAAATTAGATACACAGTTTCTAACAGGGAAATTCTACTTATCATATGTGTTTTTTTCCCTTTTTTTTTTAAAAAGGGAAGAGCATGAATGCAGTCCCTACTACCACAAATTATGCAGTTGAGTTTCCTACATTTGGGGAAATCACAAGGGGTCAACACATCCGGAGTGCAATGGATAAGCCTCACCCTAGGAAAACCACCTGCCTGATCATGGTATCTACCCTGCCAGGTAAGTATGCCATCATATAAGTTTTTAACACACATTTTAAAATACTGTAATAATAATTTGTACAAGAAAAGTTCTTGGAATACTTAACATGTTTTTATTAATACAAAGGTCACCATTTCTTTTTTTATGCCAGAGCCTATACTATGTCCAAGCTAACATAGGATCTCTAATTCTGGCAATTAGAAGGTGGGACTGATAGTTGTAGGGATTAAACAAAAGGTAATTTTGGAACCTGAGTCACATTTGAGGAAGAGGAGGACGTTTTAGGTTAGTGTGTTATAAAACGTTGGATAACAAGAATATGCACAGACAGACTAATATCCTAGGAAAGCAGAGATAAGTGACCCACAGAGATGAGGAGTAGGATGGTTACATGAAAAAATTACTTTTCCTTTTGGGGCAGTAATAGCTCCGCCCTCCTGGAATTCCTGCTCCTTGCTCTAACCAGGATAGTATAGACACAGGACGGGAGTACAATTATCAAAGTGGGTGTGCACAGTGTACTCTGTAGAGATAGTGAGGTCCTTGATTCACAGGACCATCTTCCAACCCTCATATGGTTACTTATCACCCAACAAAGTGTTTTCCTCATAGCAGATGAAAAAGAAATATTTTTTGAAATAAAATGATTCTTAAAACTAATGGTTCACATATAAATAAGCATTTTATGTATGAAAAATAGAACTTATGCAAGGAGAATATGGCTATAGTGGTTTAACAAAAATGAGTTGGCTTCCTCATGCCAAATCAGCATTTAGTAAGAACATATTAACTATATAATACATTCATTTTTCAGTTCTGGATTTGGGCAGATGCAAGATTACATGATGAATCAGAAAACAGTGCTGGGTATCACTAGAAGGAGGAGATATAAAAATTAAGCTAGTTAATGTATATTACTAAAATTCCACATGAGAAGAAGTGATTGTGTTTGATTCAAAAATTCTGAGAGATAATTTTAAAAGGCCAAATTTAAATCAATGGATATGAGAGCTAAGCTTTCATTATAGCTTTGCATTAGCTGCAATGAGAAAAAACAGGGTTGAGATTTCAGTTAGTTGTGGTATTTTCCCTGGAATCATGGCACTTATGTGATAGCTTCTTTGGAGAATCCCTTAGAACCTTTCTTTGGGGGGCACACTTTTACCAATATTAGAGCAGAGCTTTCTTATTATGATTCTTTCCATGGTTAGGAAATACTCTGTTTATTTTAACAACAATTAAGTTCTCATCTTATAATATATTCAGGATATTAGATTTTGATGTTTTGCATTATTATTTTTATTTTTTTGTCTTTATTGTTCAGTTTATTAATTACATTGTTCCTCCTTTTTTTACCCCCCTATACCTCCCCTCCACCCTATACCCATCCCACCCTCCACTCTCACCTCCCCCGCACTGTCCTCTCCCATTGCTGCAAGATTTTTGTCCAATCTCTTGCTGCACTTCCCATATCCCTTTTCTCCCCAAGAATTGTCAGTCCATTCCCTCTCTATTTCCATGATTCTGTTATATTCAGCAGTTTATCCTATTCATCAGATTATTAATTCACTTGATATTAAGATTCATTTGTTGATAGATGTGTATCTGTTGTTCATAATTTATATTTTTACCTTTTTCTTCTTCCTCTTCTTAAAGAATATCTCTCAGCATTTCATATAATACTGGTTTGGCAGTGATGAACTCCTTTAGCTTTTCCTTATCTGGGAAGCACTTTATCTGACCTTCAATTCTGAGTGATAGCTTTGCTGGGTAGAGTAATCTTGGTTGTAGATTCTTGCTATACATCACTTTGAATATTTCTTGCCACTCCCGTCTGGCCTACATCATTTCTGTTGAGAAATCCACTGACAATCATATGGGAGCTCTCTTATAGATAAATGTTTTTCTCTTGCTGCTTTTAATATTCTCTCTTTATCTTTTGTTCTTGGCATTTTAATTATGATGTGTCTTAGTGTGGTCCTCTTTAGATTCCTATATTTTGGGGTTCTGTGTACTTCTTGGGCTTTTAAGTCAGTTTCTTTCACCAGATGGGGGAAGTTTTCAGTCACTATTTCTTCAAGTAGGTTTTCATTACCTTGCTCTCTCTCTTTTTCTGGCACCCCCATAATTCAGATGTTGGCATGCTTGAGGTTGTCCCAGAGGCCCCTTACACTATCTTCAATTATCTGGATTCTTTTTGTTTTTTGCTTTTCCAGCTGAGTGGATTTTGCTTCTTTGTATTTCAAATCTTTGACTTGGTTCTTGTGGCCCTCTGGACTGCTTTTAAGACTTTGTGTAATATTTTTTATTTCAGTCAGTGTATGCTTGATTTCTAGTTGGTCCATTTTCATATCCTTGAGGGTCTCGTACATATCCTTGTAGGTCTTGTTCATTTCCTTGTAAGTCTCATTAAGTTCATCAGCCTTTTCTAGGAGCCTCTTGCAAAACCATATTACTGTGGTTTTGAACTCTATGTCTAGTCTTCTTTTTTCCTCCATTTCTTTCACATCTGATTTCTTTCCATTTCTCTGCATTGTGGCTGCTTTCCTGAGTTGGTCCATTAGCTGTGTGTGGTAGATGTCCTCTAAGGGAAAGTGGCTCAACCTCCCCAGTTACCTGAGGTGGATATTCTTACTGCAATCCTTTATAGGTTGTACAGTATTTTTGAATTTAAGCCCAGCTTGTTTTTGTTAGCCCTAGGAGGGTTTGACCTCCAGGCCAATTGGCTGTGAAGGGAAACTGTGTTCAGCTTGGATGGGCGGAGTCTCCGAGCTGAGCAGTCAGTGTCAGCATCAGCTACGCCCTATGTGGCACACGGGTCTCTGTGTTGGGTGGTAATGGCTGCAGGCACCTCCAAGAGAAAGCCGCTTCTGGTCTCCACCCATTGCCAGAGAACTCTGCCTCTCCCCAAATGAGTCTGCACACCCAAAGTCTCGCCCAGGGTTGTAAAACAAAGCAGTCCGGTGGTCTCCCAATGAGGGATCAAGTTGCGCGTCTTTGCTGTCGCACACTTTATGCACAAACTGCTGTTCCAATTTTACGTGCACTCTCCTCAGACTCGGAGACCTCTGCCGCGCCCGGTTTTTAGGGTGCGTACCCTGGGCCTTGGACCTGTCCTCTCTGAAATAAACAAAAATATATTAAAAAAACAACAACCAAAAAAAAAAAAAAAACACAACACACACACACACACTGAGTTTATGCTAATTGGAGGACACCATACCAAAGAATAAATTCAAAATGGGTAAAAGACTTAAATGTCACCCCTTTAACCATAAAAATCCAGAAGAAATCAATAGGCAACAAAATCTGACATCTTTCCCAAAACTATTAAATTTGTTAGTACATTTTATAGGGCAAGGGAAACAAAGGAAAAATAAATAGGACTATATCAAAATAAAAAAACCTTCTGCAGAGCAAAATAAACCGTCAACAAAATGAAAAAGAAGTTTACTGTATGAAAGAAGATTTTTGCCAATGATATATCTGATAGGGAGTTAGTTTCAAAAACATACAAAGAACTCATACAACTTGACAAAAGGAAGATAAAGAACCCAATTAAAAAACTGGGCAAAGGACTTATATAGACAGTTTCCAAAAAGGATATTCAGATGGCCAAGAGACATTTGAAAAAAAAATCTTCAAAGTCACTGATCATCAGAGAGATGCAAATTGAAATGACAATGAGGTATCACCTCACACACGTCAGAATGACTACCATCAACAAATGACAAGTGCTGGCTAGGATGTGGAGAAAAGAGAACCCTCGTACATTGATGATGAAAATGCAGACTGTTGCAGCCATTATGGAAAACAGTATGGGGTTTCCTCAAAAAATTAAAAATGGAACTGTCATTTGATCCAGTGATCCTACTTCTAGACATATATTCTAAGAATCCAAAAACACCAATCAGAAAGAGTATATCCTCTCTGAAATAAACAAAAATATATTTAAAAACAACAACAACAACAACAAAACACACTGAGTTTATGCTAATGGGAGGACACCATACCAAAGAATAAATTCAATATATTAAATAAATTCAATATATATTCATATATTCACTATTGATAATATCTCAGATCTGAAACAGCCCAAGTGACCATCAGTAGATGAGTGGATTAAAAAATGTTGTGGTACCATGGAATACTATGCAGTTATAAAAATGAAGAATCTCTTACCCTTGGAGATAACATACAGATAGTTGGAGGGTATTATGCTAAGTGAAATAAACCAGTCAGAAAAAGACAACTATCACATGATCTCAATTATATATGGAGTTTAATGAACAGAGTAAACTGGCAAACAAAGCAGAATCGGAAATATGGAAGCATGGAATAGACTGGTGAATCATAGAAGAAAATGGAGGAGAGATTAACTAAAGAAATTATATGCATATATGCATAACCCATGGACACAGACAATAGATGGGGAAGGCTTGGTGTAGAGGTGTGAGTGGAGGGGGTCAATTGAGGAAAAACAGGGGACATCTATAATACTTTCAACGATAAAGATAAATGGAAATAAAAGTATATACACACATAAACTATCTATTTTTAATATGACACAATTGGATCATGATGACCAAATATGTTCCTTTGAGTAATCCTTATTGATTAAACTAGGTTGTATTTTAATATTAATTCATAATCAAATGAGAAATCAGGTGGGTCTTGGCACAGAAGGAATTAGAGAGTCTCCATCCTAGATTTATATTTAAAACAATTTCCCACAATGTTCTGGGGGAAGACTTATTTGGAGAGAGAAGAGAACACAGATGCCAATATTTTATTCAAAATCAATAAAGTGTTAGCAAAAATGTTGATAAGAAAGATTGGTCTCTGACTTTATTTTCATAAGCTCATCCCTGAGTTTTAGTCTAAGGGACAACAATGTAGTGAGGAAGTTGTAAACTAAATGAGTAACCAGTTTCCTGAAGGCCATGCAGCAGTTCTGATATTAGTGGAGGGGGTGTTGGCTAAGTCTGATAGACAGGAAATATTATCATAAAGTTTACATATGTCCAAATTAACCAGATTGTATACATTAATATGTGCAGTTCTTTGTATATCAATCACGCACATGATAATCTTACAGTGGTGGCCTTCATTTCATAGCCATGCAGGGCTGAGATGCTTGTTTCCTTACTGGAAGTGAATTATGGGGTGTTATCAGTTCCTTTAGGGTGCACACAGTCCTTGCACGTTAGCCCCCTCAATCTTCCAGCCAGCAACATATGGAACAAATAGATAATAAGTAAATCTTTGTGTGGTTTTTTTTCTTTTCTTCCCCTTATAATTTTCTACAATTTGAAATAGTATGCATTTCAAATTAAATTTTTAAAATTCTATGTGATAATTAGATTAAAATGTAACATTAAAAACTTTTTCTGAAGTTGAATTATAAAATAGCAGAAAAGCCTATTCTAAAGTCCCTCAAAGAGATATGATCTAATTAAAAGTACTAATCCATTGAGAAAAATTACAAATGAACATATTAACACACTCAAATCTTATTCTCCTGGGTTAATGCTGGAAGAAAGGCTTATACTGGCATGGCAATCTTTCCTTCGGTAAGAGCAGGGGGAGTATTATTAACTTAGAATATTATGCAGTTACATATTTCCTATTCAACTTCTTAGATGTGTTGTAAGGAAATAACCTGGTTCTAAGAGTATAAATATTCTTTTTAGCATGATTATTTTTATTGTAAATTTTTACATTTTAAATATAGTATAAAAAATCAGACTTTTCTTCCTTGTTTATTGTGAGTCCACTCCCTAAGAAAGGGAATTGTCTTTCTCTACATAGTAATGAATACCAATTTTTGAGACTACAAGACTAACCCCAAACCCTTTATAGAATTGCATTCTGGAATTATACAAATATCTAATGATGGAAGGAAGAAGTGAGAGAGTGAAACTGATGGGAAAAGAAATTGGTTTCTGTATTTTAACATGTATTCAAATATGTTGAAAAATGACCACATAAGTGTGATGCTTGTTATAGAGGAATAAGGTAAAGTTTTTATAATAGAATTATTAAAGTACAATCATACTAGTACTAGCAAAATAACTAGAGCTATGCACTATTTTGCCTGTGGGAAGCAACCATCTTTCTCTTTTATCAATTAGCTATATAAAAAGCACTTTATGCTGACCAAGCATTTGTAGCTCTTACATTGACAAAATGGGTGAGAAGCTTAGTGTTGTGACCTCTTCTTAAAATAAAGTATTTTGAAATTTTAAAAAGAGGTGCTTTGGACAAAGGCATAAGAAAAAAAAAGAGTTATCCAGAAAACTATCAGAAAGGAATAGTAATATAAATAAAATTAATGAGTGCTAGTACTCTAAAGAGGTCACTGGGAACAGCCTGGTGAACAAGAATAAGTCCAAGAACGCAGTATAGTGAAAAAGTGCCTGCGGAGATGTGAGGAGTTCCAATGTGGATGCTTTCTTTTTACACATATTTCTATAGATAAACCATGAAGTGCATATTTAAAACAACTAAAATAAAAAATCTTATTAAAATCAACAAACATATATTGAATGAGAATTATGTATTTTAAACTATGCTAATTTATGTTGATACATAATGAATAAAACATGATCTCAGTATTCTAATTCTAGTTTATAAGGGTGATAAAATGTATCTTGTTAAAAAATTGCAATTCTTTATCATCTTATGTAATAAAAGAGTAATATGCAAATTGACCATACCTTCGCTACACCCATCAGCCACTCCCACCAGCCCATCAGGAGCAGGGGGGCAGGGCCGAGGTGGTTGGTGAGCATGTGAGGCAGGGCTGAGGCATGCGGGGGATGGGGGATGAGGCTCACGCAAGATGGGGGGTGGGGCCAAGTCCCATGTGAGGTGGGGGGCGGGGTCACCAAGGGATGCGTGATGCTGCCAAGGTGTACACAAGGCTGTGCAGTGTGGGGTGCCCCTGGGGCTGGGCGGTCACTGCCAGGGCTAAGACCTGGACTAGGGGAGGTGGGGCTGAGGTATCCAGTGAGTGCAGGGCCCCCAGGGCCAGTTAGTAGCCAGGTGGTTGCCAGCGGCTGGGCCTAAGGCCAGGCCTGGGGGTGGGCAGGGCTGAGGTGGCTGAGGCAGAGCCAGCCATCAGCCCCACTGCAGGGTGATGGCTGGGTGCCCAAGGCCTAAAGCTTTGGCCAGGGCTGATGAGTCAGTAGGACATCCCGTGAGGGCTCCCAGTATGTGTGAGGGGGCAGGTTGGGCTAAGGGATCACCCACCCCTAGTGCACAGATTTTGTGCACTGGGCCTCTAGTCCTATGTAATAAAAGAGAAACATGCAAATTTGACCACACCTTTACTACGCTACCAGCCAATCAGGAGTGGGGGGCGGGGCTGTGTGGAGTGCAACCTCACCCCTTGAGCTGCCTGCACGTGGCCTGGGGAACAGGCACTGTGGGCCTGGGGAGTGGATATTGTGCTGGCAGTCCTGACAGGCGTGTGGCACCCATTCCTCAGGCCTCGTGGAGGCCAGCAGGAAGGCCAGCTACCGCCGCAGGCGCCGGGGGTTCCAGATCACAGGAGGCTGGGGGGAAGATCAGCCACTGCCATGCTTCAGCACACATGCTGGTGGTCCCAGTTCACCATGGTGGTGGGGCCAAGGCGGAGGCCATTAGGGGTGATCAGGCCAGGAGGGGAAGGCAGTTGGGGGTGATCAGGCTAGGAGGGGAGAGCAGTTGGAGTGATCAAGCTGCTGGTCGGGGGCAGTTGGGGCTGAGCAGGCTGGCAGAGGGGACCAATTGAGGCAATCAGGCCAGCAAGCACAGTGGTTAGGGGTGATCAAGCAGTCAGGCAGGTGAATGGTTAGGAGCAGATTGTGAGGGGGTTGTCCAAGTGCCAGTTTAGGCCTGATCCCACAGGGGTCTCAGATTGGAGTGGATGCAGGCTGGAATGAGTGACAACCCCCCCCCACACACACACACACACACACGTGCAAGAATTTTGTGCACCAGGCCACTAGTAAGTTATAATAAAATATGATCGTGGCAAGGTCACGGTCCCAGGAGATCATGAAGGAATATGGAGTGCCTAGATTTTGAGACAGCCTAACAAAGATTTACCAAAACTTTAAAACCATAGCTGAAATTTTGAAAATAAGTTAGGTTAGGCAAAAATGACAGGTTGCCTGGGAGAATAATCTAGCTACAACATCTGCTATGCCCTCAGGAGCTCATCTTGGTCCAAATTACCTCCTTGATCTGATGACTTTATGTGTATACATCTTGAACCTGACACCTCAAGCAAACAGGATGATCTTCCTTAATTAAGGCATATCATTCTTTACATCTTATGTTTTTAGACTGTCTCATCCTAAGTTTTGGTTTCATGTGTTAGTAAAAAGGGTTAGCTATTCATAGTAGATATATTAATTTTTATAGAATCAAATCTCATAATTCCCCAAAGAAGAAATACATTTTAAAAATAAAGCTCACTCTACATAGCTTGAAAATTATATTATATAATTATATATGAGAAACAAACTCTGCTACACCCATTCCTATTATTCTTGTTTTTCAAAACCTATATTAAATTACACCTTATCTTGTTTTATTTCTAAATTACTGTATCCTCGGTAATTGGCTTAAAAAATGACAGGGGATATTTCTACACATGTATGGCTATAAGTAACATGATGCCTTTTATCAGGAAAGGAAAAACTATGAAGCCATGATGGGTCTGAGTTATTTAAAACATATATTAATTTCCATTTGCAAAGAGATTGTCAAAACCATATACATTTGGTCTACTATCCTATCTAATAAAAGAGTAATATGCAAATTGACCATATTTCTGCTAACCCACAAGTCAGCCAATCAGGAATGAATATGCAAATAACTCCCAACCAAGATGGCTGCAGCCACTGAGAGCAGGAGGGAGGCTTGGGTTTCCCTGGCAATGGAGGAAGCCAAACTTGTGCAGCGCTGAGTGGCCTAGGCCTCCACTCAAAGCTACAAAATTTCAATTATAGAAAGTAAATAAATTCCAACAGAAATGGCTGCTGCCACAGAGTGAGCAGAAAGCTTGGCTCTACTCCAGGTTATAAAGTTTCAATTACAGAAGATAAATAACTTCCAGATACCAGGGCCTCCGCTTGGGTAGCTGGGGCGTGTGGCCTGCCTGCAAATCACCATAGGCCCCTCGCCCAGGCCAACCCATGCCCCAAGGGAACCCCCACCCTGATTCAGGACACCCTTAAGGGCAAACCAGCTGGCCCCCACCCATGCACCAAGCCTCTATCCTGTCTCATAAAAGAGTAATATACAGATTGACCATAACTCCAATACTCAGATGGCTGCTCCCATGTGGTCAAAGTTCCTGGCCCCATGTGGACACAAGATGGCCAGCAGGGGAAGAAAGTTGAAAGGGATGAGGCCTGCAAGGGAGGGCAGTTGTGGGTGATCAAGCCTGCAGGGCAGGGCAGTTAGGAGTGACCAGGGCAACAGTAGAGGGTAGTTGGGAGCAAACAGGCTTGGAGGTGAGCAATTAGCCATCAATTTGTCTGGCAGGGGAGTAGTTCGGGATTGATCAGGCTGGCAGGCAGAAGCAGTTAGGGGCAATCAGGAAGTCAGGCAGGTGAGCAGTTGGGAGCCAGCAGTCTAGGATCAGGCCTAAATGGGCAGTTGGACATCCCTCAAGGGGTCCCAGATTGGAGAAGGTGCAGGCTGGGTTGAGGGGCACCCCCCTCTCATGCACAAATTTTATGCACTGGGCCTCTAGTCTATTATAATTTTGTATATGCCATGCACATCTATATATATAAAAAGCCAGTGACTATAATGGTCATAATGACCATAATTACCAGTCACTATGATGCCTACTGTGGCCAACAAACTGACCCAATCAGGGAGTGAGGCCAGCTGGCTAACCTCATGGCCCTTCCCCCTGCCAGCTGGCCCTGATTGGACTCTCCCACTGGGATCAAGACCAGTGAGCCTACGGCCAAATGCCCCCTCCCTTATCCCAGACCAGCCCTATACTCAATCAGCCTGCCCCATCAAAATAGTCTCACAGCCCCTCCCCCTGGTCAGCCCATCCCTGTTTTCCGGCCCCACCCCAATAAGGGATAGGGCCAGCTGCCAACCTCCTGCACCACCCCCTCCTCTTGCCTGGCCTCACCCCAGACTGGCCCCCCCCCACCACATCAGGGGCAGGGCTGGCCGGCAAACAACCCATGGCCCTTCCCTAGGCTGCTGGCACTCCAATTGGCAACCTTTACCCCATCAGGGGTGGGGCTGACTGCCCACCACCCACAGCCCCTCCCCATGACTGCACCCCTCCCAAAAGACCCCCCCCAACCCCTAATCACACGTGGAGCCCACCAGCCAATCCTCTATAGCCCCTTCCTTCAGCCTGATTGGGGTGGGCTAGCCGGCTAACCTCGTACCATCTTCTCCTCCTAACAGGACCAGTTCCAATCTGCCTGATTGGGGCCAGGTCAGCTGGACCCCACCTGAGCATGAATTCTGACACTTGGCCTCTAGTTTTACTTTAAAAAATTGTGATTATATATATTTAGTAGAAATACTTAAAGTAAATTTTCCCTTTCTTCTCCTTGGCCTTTCCTTACATAGGAGTGTAATTGTTCTATATAGACCTATGAATCTATAGGCTTGATAATTATTTAATTCACATATGTCCAATCCCCATAAATTAAGGAAATATAAATTCCCTTTAAGCTTTGTAAGTATCACTTAGGAAAATTAGTAATCCATTATTAATTTTAAGGGGATGGAAAAAAAGAGATTATATTGGAAATCTAAACACCCTACTTGAATAAATACATTCATTTTTTTTCTGAACCTAGAAAAACATTTATTTTTCAAGTATTTTATCTCTTTGGAAAGAAGATAAGATTTAAAAATAAATGTGGTGTGTGTAGAAATATTTTTTCTGAGTATCCCTACCAATGAAACAAAACAACAACTGGGATAGATGGAGCAGCCAATAATATATATTCAAAAACAAAAAGAAGAGAGAAACCAAGATGGCAGCATAGGTAAAAACCTAAACTGCTTCCTTGCACAACAATTTCAAACTACAACTAAAAGAAAAAAAATAGACATCATCCAGAACCACAGGAAGGCAGGCTGAGTGGAAATTCTACAGCTAGAAGGAAAGAGAAAAGCATTTTGAGACTCAGAGGACCTGCAGGAGGTAGAGGTACTGAGACATGCACGTGGAGAGGACTGGCAACTGAGTGTGTGGCTGCTTTCTCAAGTGGGAAGGATACAAAAGCTGCTGACTATGCTAAACTCCAGTTCTAGGTGAGAATCTGGGGACCCAGAATCATTCGGGTACAAACTGTGCTATTTGGCAGTGGGAGGAACTCTAGGTTGACTTTCTCTCAGAGGTGCTTGCAGTAATTATCATGGGACACTGAGACACAGGGGCCTATTTTGGCAATGCTGATGGGAAAATAATGTTGTCTGCTCCGCCGTGAGACTGCACCCCATTCAAGCAGAGCACAGAGGCTATTGAAAGTCTTGTTTTATAAGAGTGTCTCTAGCACAGAAGTTCTCCCAACGTAGGCACAGCTGATCCTCATAGCCAATTGGCTTGGAGGTCAATTCCTCCCAGTGATACCAACAACAATCAAGGTTTAACTACAAGAAGACTGTACACACAGCCAACAAATGGGTGCACCGAAGTGTCCATCTCAGGTACCTGGGGAGGCTGAGCCACCGGGCTCTATAGGACACCTAGCACACAGAGCCAGTCTATCAACTCAGGGAAGCAGCTAAAATGCGGAGACAAAGAAACAGATCACAAATGAAAGAAATGGAGGAAAGAAAATGACTGAATATACAGTTCAAAACCATGGTTATAAGGTTTTTCAATAATTTTCTAGAAAAGGCTGATAAATTTAGAAAGATACTCAAGGATATGAAAAAGGACCAATTAGAAATTAAGCATACACTGACTGAAATAAAAAATATTATACAGAGATCTAACAGCAGACCAGAGGATTGCAAGAATCACGTCAAAGATTTGAAATACAAAGAAGTAAAAAACACTCAACTGGAAAAGCAAAAAGAAAAAAGAATCCAAAAATATAAAGAGACTGTAAGGAGCCTCTGGGACAACTTCAAGTGTACCAACATCAGAATGATGGGGATGCCAGAAGAAGAGAGAAAGCAAGATACTGAAAACCTACTTGAAGAAATAATGACTGAAAACTTCCCCCACTTGGTGAAAGAAATACACGTACAAGTTCAGGAAATGCAGAGAACCCCCAAAAAAGGAATCTGAGGAGGATCACACCAAGACACATCATAATTAAAATGCCATGAGCAAAAGACAAAGAGAGAATATTAAAAGCAGCAAGAGAAAAACAGTTAGCTACCTACAAGGGAGCACCCATATGCTTGTCAGCTGATTTCTCAACAGAAACTATGCAGGCCAGATGGGAGTGGCAAGAAATATTCAAAGGGATGAATACCAAGAACCTACAACCAAGATTACTCTACCCAGCAAAGCTATCATTCAGAACTGAAGGTCAGATAAAGAGCTTCACAGATAAGAAAAAGCTAAAGAAGTTCATCACCACCAAACCAGTATTATATGAAATGCTAAAAGATATTCTTTAAGAAGAGGAAGAAGAAGAATAAGGTAAAGACAAAAATTATGAAAAACAAATACATATCTATCAACAAGGGAATCTAAAAATCAAGTGAATAAAAAGTTTGATTACCAGAATAATCTGGTAAATATAACAGAATCAGGGGCACAGTAAGGTAGTGGACTGACAATTCTCAGGAAGAAAGGGGTATGGGGGTGCAGGAAGAAACTGGACAAAAATTGTACACTTATGGATGAGGACAGTGGGGAGGGGTAAGGCAGAAAGTGGGGTGGGAACCAGGTGGAGGGGAGTTATGGTGGGAAAAAGAGGAACAATTGTAATAATCTGAACAATATTGATTAAATAAAAAAGAAGCTATTATGATCAAGATTAATATTTATGGAGGACTCATTTTGTGCCACAATTTCCTAAGGATTTTATGTTAACACTAGAGGCCCAGCGCATGAAGTTTGTGCATGTGGGGGTGTCCCTCAGCCCAGTCTGCACCCTCTCCAATCTAAGACCCCTCAAGGGATATCTGATTGCCAATATAGGCTTGATCCAGGTTGGATTGGGCCTAAATAGGCAGTTGGACATCCCTCTCACAATCCAAATGCTCACCTGCCTACCTTCCTGATTGCCCCTAACTTCTTTTGCCTGCCAACCTAAACACCCCATAACAACTCCCCTGCCAGCCTGGTTGGTGTATAACTGCTCCCTTGCCAGCCTGTTTGCCCCTAACTGCCGTCCCCTGCAGGTCTGGTCACCACTAACTGCCCTCTCATGGAGGCCTGGGTCCCCCCCCATCTTCCCTCCCCTGCAGGCTTGATCACCCCCAACTGCCCTCCCTTGCAGGACTGGTCCATGCCAATTGCCCTTCCCTGCTAGCCATTTTGTGGTGGCCATCTTGTGTCCACGTGGGGGCAGTATCTTTGACCACATGTTGGCAGCCATCTTGTGTATTGGAGTGATGGTCAATCTGCATATTTGTCTTTTATTAGATAGGATAGAGGCCTGGTGCATGGGTGAGGGCCAACTGGTTTGCTCTGATCCTGAATCAGGGTGGGGGTTCCCTTAGGGCATGGGGCAGCCTTAGAAAGAGGCCTGTGGTGGTTTTCAGGCTGGCCACACACCCCCAACAACTGAAGCAGAGGCCATGGTATCTGGGATTTATTATTATTTTTTTTTTACAATTAAAACTTTGTAGCCTGGAGTGAAGCCAAGCCTCCTGCTCACTCATGGCAGCAGCCATTTCTGTTGTGATTTATGTATCTTCTGTAATTGAAACTCTGGAGCCTAAAGTGGAGGCCTAGGCTGGCCAGGGCTGCCATTGCCAGGGACAACCCTAGCCTCTTGCCTCTCTCCAGATCCATGGGTGCCTCCATTGCTATTGGGATTCTATAATTGAAACTTTGTAGCTTGGTGTGGAGGCCTGAGCAGCAAGGGCAGGCAGAAAGCTTATTTCCCTCCATTGCCTGGAATACCCAAGCTTCCCTCCTACTCTCTGTGGCTGCAGCCATCTTGGTTGGGTTTATTTGCATATTTGCTTCTGATTGTCTGGTGGGCATGGCTGCTGGGCGTGGCTTGTGGGTGTAGCAGAGGTGTGGTCAATTTTCATATTATTCTTTTATTAGATAGGATACATATGTGCAGGTAAGCAGTATTAGGTTCTCCATTGTATAGAGGGGATAGCAGTGTCATCTATACTAATAGAGGGTAATATGCTAATTAGACTGACATCTTCTTGATGTCCTTCCAGACAAAGCCACAGTGGTGGGGGCAGAAGCAAAGGTTGTTAGGGGCGGCCTCAGAGAGAGGCCTGTGGTGGTTTTCTGTAAGGAGATAGCAGATAGGGGTGATAGGGCCGGCAGGGGTGGGGGAAGTTAGGGGCAATCAGGCTGGCAAGGGAGGTCAGTTAGAAGGTGATCAGGCCAGCAGGGGAGCAGTTAGGGGGTGATCAGGCTGGCAGAGCAATAGTTAGGGGGCAATGAAATGGCAGTTAGGGGGTGATCAGGCCAGCAGACAGAGGTGGTTAGAGGTGATTAGACCAGCTGGGGGCATTTAGGGGCATCAGGCTAATAGGCAGAGGTAGTTAGGTGCAATCAGTCAGGCAGGCAGGTGAGTGGTTCAAAGCCAGCAGTCCCAGATTGTGAGATAGATGTCTGACTGCTAGTTTAGGCCCAATTTATGAGGGTCTCAGATTGGACAGGGTGCAAGCTGGGCTGAGGGACACCCCCTCCCCATGCACAAATTTCATGCACCAGGCCTCTAATCCTATGTAGTAAAAGGCTAATATGCAAATTGTCCCCTCGGAAGTTTGACCAACCTGGGAGTTTGACCGCTCACTATGACCTGCATTGACCACCAGCAGGTGGTACAGAATGAAGGAAGGCCCTGTCTGGTAGCCAGCAGCCAGGGAAAGAAGGCCCCAATTGGCCTTGATCTCAGCCAGGCCTAGGGAGTCTACCTATGCATGAATTTCATGCACTGGGCCTCTAGTAGATAATAAATTAACTTGTTGGTATTGCACAGCTAGTAATTAACAGAAATCCTTTGATCTCAGCCAGTACAGTTCTAGATCCCAAGTTCTTTTTTTGTTAATTCTCACCCAAGCATGTTTTTCCATTGATTTTTAGAGAGAGTGGAAGGGAAGGTGAGTGACACACAGAGAGAGAGACATTGATTTGAGAGAGACATATTGATTGGTTGCTCCCACATTCTCCTGACCACAGTCTGCACAGCCTGTGATTGAGCCTACAATTGAGTATGTGCCCTTGACTGGAATTAAACCCGAGATCCTTCAGCCTGAGGTCCAGTGCTCTATCCCCTGGGACAAATTGGGTAGGGCAGACCCCATGCTCTTACTCACTATGCTTTCTTACTGAGGTATAATTAGATCTACATTTTTGGAATATACTATAAAAAATACATGCTACTATTTTCTACAACTTCCACCATTGCACATAAAAGCAACATTACTGTATCTAGTGCCTGTGGCAGTAATATTGTCTTCCATCCTGACCTAAACTTTTGGTATGAAGAAAGACTATATTATTTATATTGATTAATCTGAATATAATGAATATGTTACAGGTTCCATAGATAGAGAAAAATATCCCTACAACAACAGCTAGGAAAAAACAAAAGGAATATAAACTTGTGTTTTTATCTTTCTCTGACTGGCTTATTTTGCTTAGCAAAGGTGTAAATATCACATGATCGCACTCATTTGTGGAATATAATGAACAACATAAACTGATGAACAAAAACAGATCCAGATCCAGAGACAGAGAAGCATCGATCAGATCGTCAGACCTCAAAGGGCAGGTAGGGGAAGGTGGGGTTAAGGGGGAGAGATCAACGAAAGGACTTGTATGCATGCATGTAAGCCTAACCAATGGACGCAGACACCAGGATGATGAGGGGTGGAGGGGTAATGGAGGAACATAGACACATATGTAATACCTTAATAAAGAAAGACAAAATTAAACATAAAATAGGATTACAAAAGAAATCAATAAGATGGAAATAGAGCTATGAATATATTAGTTGAATTTATAATAAACTGATGTATGTGTTTCATAATAAATACATTACATTAAAAAAAAACTTGTGAAGAATACACCATGAATCAAAATAACAGAGTGAAAAAAACCCCTTCTTAGGTAAACTGGAGATGGATCATTTGGGTGCAGGGTGAGGGCCAGACGTAATGAGTTAGATTAAGGTAGTTTAGTCTGGGTAGAGTAATTAGTTGAGGGAATAGAAAACATCACAACTTGTAATGGCCTTGTGGCCTGATATGCTGACCTGGCATATTGAGGAACTCCAACCCTGCAGGACATTTCTAGGTGCTTAGATGACGATGCGCATGACTGGGGGTTGGAGTTTCAAAAAATAACTATTTCAGACTGATGGCACTAAGGAGACAAGGCCCCTCTAAGGAGATGACCTCCAATAAATATACATATATCTTGTCCTGGAGACATTAGAAAAGGGAGGGGAGCTAAACTGAACTAAAACTGCAACTCAACACTAATGCACATCAATGCCCGATTGAATCAAGATGATAGCCCTTCCCTGGCTCCTTAATGGAGAAAGAGAAAACTTTCTCAAGGGGAGAAAATAGCATCAACTTCATTCTGCCTTTATGTTTTAATAAAAAAAATATATAGCATATATAACAACATATATAATATATATAACATATGTAACACATATAACATATAATATATAACGTATAATATATAATATGTATAATCTATTATAAAATATATTTGATGTAATCAATAACTAAATTGTTTACATTATTTAAATAATTATATGTCATTCATAGCATATAATAAATAATGTATATCTTATATCATACATGCAATTAAAATAATTATAAAGATGTGATTTTATTCCTTCTTCATTGACCAACTCTCCTAAGGTTTTTCCCTCTGATTCCTTATCTTTTCAATCACTCAATATTGGACTCCCCCAACTCTTAGTCCTATGAACCATCCACTTTTTGGGGTTTTTTGGCACTCATTCTTTTTGTGATCTCATCTATTCTTTTGGCATTATAAATTATATATGAATTGATAATGCTCAAAGAGGAACTTGGCTCTTGTGAACTATGGAGTTGTATATGAAATTGTATCCACAGATTTTCCATTTAGATGTTCCTAGGCCAGTGGTCAGCAAACTGCGGCTCGCGAGCCACATGCAGCTCTTTGGCCCCTTGAGTGTTCTAATGCCACTTCTTCAAAATAGACTTGTCCAGGCCAAAAACCAGCTCTGCGCATGGGCCATGAAGTTTCAATCGCACTGTGTGTGGTATTTTGTGGAAAAGCCACACTCAAGAGGCCAAAGAGCCATGATTTGCCAACCACTGTCCTAGGCAAATCAACTTAGAATATCCCTAACCTGAATCCTAATTTCCTTTCAACACTTCTTTTCCCCACAATCTTTATTTTAGAAAATGCAATTTCTACTTTCTGAGTAGTAAGACCAAAAGCCTTGGGGTCACCCATCTCCCATTTCTTTTTTTCATACCAACTCTCCAGTCTATCAACAAATGGTGTGGGTTTGTGTTCAGTATTTGTTAAAAATATGGCCACTTACCATTTCACTCACCCTGTTCCAGCCATAATCATCTCTCACCTGGAGGCTTGTTAGAGCTGCAGCTGGTCAGCAGATCACACACCTGTGCTCTAGCAACCTCTTCTCTCACTGTGCTCAGCACGAGACATTGTCCACACACTGCTTTAAACTCTGCAATATCTTCCCGTCTCATTCCAAGGGAAGCTGAAATCCTTCCAACAACTTACTAGGCCCCACACAACCTGTTTCTCTGTTCCCTCTCTGAACTTACTCCCTTCACTCATCTCCTCACATGTTTGTTTCTCCCGAAACTTAGGCATATTACACGCCTTTGCCCTTGCTGCAGCCTGGAATACTTTTCCCACAAAAAAATCAGGATGGACATCTCTTTCACTTCCTTACTGTTTTTAACTGAATGCCACATAAAGGAGGCCTTTTCTTATAATCATATTTGTAAATGACACTCTTCCTATCCTATATGCTACAACTATTTTATGCTCTGTATTTTTTTCTCCACATAACTAATATCACCTCTCCTAACCACACATTTCACTTATGTATTTGATTGTAGTTTTTTTTTTCACTACTCCTAGAATATGACTACAATGAAGGTAGGCAACTTTTTTTTGTCTTCCTTTGTTTGTTGTTAAATTCCAATCACACAAGACATGGATTGTAACATCTTAGGTGAACGATAGGTAATAGATGAAGAAATAAATGTGATTAGTGTGTCTTTAGCAAAATTTGCTGATGTGATCTGATGTTCTCTTTGTTGGAAAGACAGTTTTATTTTGCAACATTTCAAAGAGTACTGGGGTTATTTAGTGGTATAAGGAAGATATTATTTAAGTCATACTTTTAAATCTTTTTCATAATGCATCATTATGAAAAGAACACTCAGTATTTCTACACACCATATAAGATACACACAGAATTAACTTAGGTAGGTGGTAGCAAGAAGCCAGATATATTTGTAGTCAAAATTACGGATCCTTTCATTGAATCTTACAAACAGAGTTAGACTAGGAAGAAAATGGAAAGAACACCTGATATCTATTATTAGATACAATTTAACAATTCTGGGAAATAGCAATTTTCATTCACATTTTGTGTTAGTATCTGAAAGAGATCCTGTTTGACAGTGCAGCCATGGGGAGACATGTTTTGATCAAGTCTGTTGCTTTTCCTTTTAAAGTGAACTATATAATGCACCTGTGCAACTTCACTTCTAATCGGAGCAGCAGGAATGCATTGAAACTGAGGGTAATACTGTTACAGTTGATGACGTTTGCTTAAAGAAGTGTCTTAATCAGTTTTGTTCTTTAAAAGAATAAAAGATAATACTGTCCCCTAAATTTAGTGAATTTGGGCAAAGTTTTGCACAATTTATTTTCTGCCCTTGCATTAGACTTGGCATGCAATTTTATAGTAAAACCATCTTTCTAAACAACAGAATATTATAAAAATTAGCTTTCTAAAATCAGAAACTTACAACTTCAGCAATGATGTTAGGCTACTATTTCTTTAAATATAACACATTGGTAGTAAGGCTAGCATGAAGATGAAATTACAAAATTTCTTTACTTATATTCTGTTTTTATGCACCTCTTCCTCTGCTTTATGCTTTTAATACTTCTATTGCAATTGGCTGGTTCTGAGTCCATAATTTGAAAGTGAGCATTTATACTTTGGGCTTTTTGCATCAATATTGTGTTTTAGGCCAGCATAATGAAAAAAAAGGGGGGATATCTTTAATACTGTCAACAATAAAGATAAATATTAAAAAAACAAACACAAAAAACACAACATGATACCTTTCTTATTATCCCACATTGACGATAGTGGCCATTAGAGGCAGTGCAGATGTACTCTGGGTAGTGGTGGGTTTTAAAGAATGTCCTAGTGTTCAAGAAATAACAATTTTTCAACTTGTAAAAAAATTAGAGCAGAATATTTTAGAAAACAAAAACAAAACAAAACAAAACAAAAAATAATTCTATTTATGACCCCAATTATCTTCATCTAGACACATAGATACACCTTCTTTTTCATTAGAAAATAATTATAGTTAATAACGTCTCACTTGCTTTGTGCAGTTCTTTTTAAAAATTTACTTTTTATGATTTTTATTATTTAATTAAGGGTTTTGGAAAGCTTATGAAAACTTGAGTGGAAAGCAAAAAAACATGAATATTCAAGTAAGATCATAACAGCTAAAAGAGAATTAAGATTTTTGTTTTGTATTCAAGAACTGTACCATTTTAAATGAAAGAGAGGATCCTTACAACATATTATCTATAATAATCTATAATAGTCAAGACATCATATTCTAATTAGACCTCTCAGCAAACGACCTTCCAGATGAAGCCAGGGCTGAGAGGGCTGAGGCTTTTGCATGAATTTCTGGCATCGGGGCCTCTAGTAACCTCATAAAGCTCTTGGATGTGCAATGCTCATTACTTTATCATCAGTTTTTCAACAACCTTGAAGATTGATACAACTGACTCCATCCTTCTGCACCTGACCAACTAAGCATGGCCACATTTTTAGTCTTTCATATGTCATTCTTCAACACAAAGAAATTGATCCTTTTGCTCTAATTTCATAATTTCTAGTTTGTATACCTCAGTTGTTACAGATACCACACTTCTGTATTCTTATAATTATGTGTATTAACAGTAAATATTTAGTATTGTAAGAAGTAAAACTGACATTTTGCAAATGGATTTAGCTGCAAATATTTGCTAAAACATTTTGTTATCTGAATGAACTTAACAACTTTTTATTTTTTTTTTTATTTTTTTTATTTTTATTTTTTTTTTAAAAAAACATGTTAAATGCTTTTTTATTTTTATTTTTATTTTTATTTTTTTTGATATTTCTTTTTTTTAATTTTTTTATTGTTCAGTTTATTAATTACATTGTTTCCCCTTTTTTATCCCCCTATATCTTCCCTCCACCCTGTACCTATCCCACCCTCCGCCCTCATCTCCCCCTCCCCAATGTCCTCTCCCATTGTTGCAAGATTTTTGTCCAATCTCTTGCTGTACTTCCAACAACACTTTTCTCCCCAAGAATTGTCAGTCCATTCCCTCTCTATGTCCATGTTTCTGTTATAGTCACCAGTTTATCTTGTTCATCAGCCTATCAGTTCACTTGATTTTTATGTTCATTTGTTGATAGATGTGTATTTGTTGTTCATAATTTATATTTTTACCTTTTTCTTCTTCCTCTTCTTAAAGAATATCTTTCAGCATTTCATATAATACTGGTTTGGTGGTGATGAACTCCTTTAGCTTTTTCTTATCTGCGAAGCACTTTATCTGATCCTCAATTCTGAATGATAGCTTTGCTGGATAGAGTAATCTTGGTTGTAGATTCTTGCTCTTCATTATTTTGAATATTTCTTGCCACTCCCGTCTGGCCTGCATCGTTTCTGTTGAGAAATCTGCTGACAATCGTATGGGTGTTCCCCTGTAGGTAACCAACTGTTTTTCTCTTGCTGCTTTTAATATTCTCTCTTTATCTTTTGCTCTTGGCATTTTAATTATGATATGTCTTGGTGTGGTCCTCTTTAGATTCCTATATTTTGGGGTTCTGTGTACTTCTTGGGCTTTTAAGTCAGTTTCTTTCACCAGGTGGGGAAAGTTTTCAGTCACTATTTCTTCAAGTAGGTTTTCATTAACTTGCTCTCTCTCTTTTTCTGGCACCCCAATAATTCGGATGTTGGCTTGCTTGAGGTTGTCCCAGAGGCCCCTTACACTATCTTCAATTATCTGAATTCTTTTTGTTTCTTGCTTTTCCAGCTGAGTGGATTTTGCTTCTTTGTATTTCAAATCTTTAACTTGGTTCTTGTGGCCCTCTGGACTGCTTTTAGGACTTTGTGTAATATTTTTTATTTCAGCCTGTGTATGCTTGATTTCTAGTTGGTCCTTTTTTTTATCTGTGAGGGTCTGGTTTGTATCCTCAGAGGTCTTGCACATTTCCCTGAGGGTCTCATTCATTTCTTTGTAAGTATAATTCATCTCCTTGTAAATCTCATTCATTTGCTGGTTGGTCTTGTTTATTTCCTGGTTGGTCTTGTTTATTTCCTGGTAATTCTCATTAAGTTGATCGGCCTTTTGTAGGAGCCTCTTGAAAAGCCTTATAACCGTGGTTTTGAACTCTATGTCTTGTCGTCTTTTCTCCTCCATTTCTTTCACACCTGATTTCTTTCCATGTCTCTGCATGGTGGCTGCTTTATGTGGTAGCTATCCTCAAAGGGACAGTGGCTCAGTCTCCCCAGTTACCTGAGGTGGGTACTCTTACTGCAATCCTTTATGGGTTGTATTCAGTATTTTTGAATTTAAACCCAGCTTTTTGTTGTTAGCCCTAGGAGGGTTTGACCTCCAGGCCAATTGTCTGTGAAGCTCACCTGTGCTCAGGTTGGATGGGCGGAGTCTCCGGGCCAAGCAGACAGCGCTAGCTCCACCCTATGCGGCCCCAGGGGCTCTGTGCCGGGGGCAATGGCTGCCAGCACCTCTGAGAGAGAGCCGCTGTGGAGCTCCACCGGCTGCCGGGGAATTCAGACTGTCCCCAAATGACTTTGCATGCGCAATGTCTCACCCAGGGTCGTAAAACAAAGCAGTCTGATGGTTTTCCGAATGAGAGACAAGTCGCGGTGCGCTCTCTGCGCCGTCACGCAGCCGAGCTGTTTGCGGGAGAGCTGCCTTCTCCACAAGCCGGCAGACCCGGCAGCACCCGAGCTTCGGCGTGCCCTCCCACTGTCCAGTTTTCACCCCGTGTGATAGTGGGTTCCCTGGACTTCGCCCAGAGCTGGAGAATCTGTCCAGTGGGATGCCCCTGTCTCCCCGTTCGAGAAACCTGGCCGGTTTTCAGCCGCCCGCCCTCTCCGCGGCGCGTGCTCCAAACCTCTCTCTGTGCGAATCTTTCAACGCCGTCCGCCTCCGCTCCTCCGGGTCACAGTGTCTTATCTTCACTTTTATTTGTGGAATTTTCACTCGGCGAGCTTTCTGCTGATTCTGGAAGGTGTTTGTTCCTTCGTTAAGTTGTAGTATTAAAATTGCTGATTATGACGGCAAGATAGGTGTTTTGCCTTTGCCGCCATCTTAGTTCTCCTTTGAACTTAACAACTTTTTAAAAAAAATGTTATCCAGGCTTATTCATAGGTAAAAATATGTTTATACTACACAAACTCATTTTTCAGCAACAAGCAAATCAGTGCATGGTATTATCATTAGTAAAAATTTAAGCTAATGTCTTTGTAAAATGTTTGTTTGTAGTGTTTGTCATTAAGTACCTATTTTGTGCTAGGCTCTATGCTTTGCATGGAGGGTAAAAGGACTGCTTAAAAGAAAGTATTGGCAGTAAAAACAACCTCGTGACTAGTTTTAAATTAATAACTGAGCAAAGCATTTAATTTATTTATTTTTACCTTCCATTTTAGTCTTTTGCTCAAAGAATTATCTTTTATGAGAAATACTTGCTAAAGCTAATTCTTCTCCAGAAAATGGTCATTTATATTGCTGGTTCAGTATATTTATTTTATGAGTTGCTTGTTTCACTGAGCCAGTATGTGGATAAAGGATGAAATAGAAGGGTTGAGAATATTTTTTTTTGCATACAGTATTAGTGATATGTATTAGGTATATATTAGAATAGTAGACCCCTTCCAGATAATAACTTCAAATGTTCTTAATTCCACAGATTTTTAAAAACATAAACAATGCAGAAGACACTGAAACATATATAATTATGGAGATGATTCAGTTTTTTCTGTCAAGTAATTTATAAACCAATAGGTAAAGTATCATAGTTATCGTTCTATCTAATAAAATAGTAATATTCGAATTGACTGTACCTCTGCTATGCCCACAAGTCACACCCACCAGCCACACCCACCAAGCCAATCAAGAGTGAATATGCAAATAAACCCAACCAAGATGACTGCCAGCCACAGAGAGCAGGAGGGAGGCTTGGGTTTCCCTGGAAATGGAGGAAGTCAAGCTTTCTGCCCACCCTTGCTGGCTTAGGCCTTCATTCAGTACAACAAAGTTTCAATTATAGAAGATAATGATGGCAGCCACAGAGCCTAAGAGAGCAGGAGGCTTGAGCTGCACCCAGAGATAGAGGAAGTCAAGCTTTCCACATGCCCTGGCTGGCCCAGGCCTCTGCTTAAGACTACAAAGTTTTAATTATAGAAGGTAAATAAATTCCAACAGAAATGGCTGCTGCCATGGAGTGAGCAGAAGGCTTGGCTCCACTCCAGGCTACAACGTTTCAGTTGTAGAAGAAAAAGAAATCCCAGATACCAGGGCCTCCACTTGGGTTGCCAGGGGGAGAAGCCAGCCTGCAAACCACCACAGCTTCCTCACCCAGGCTGCCCCATGCCTCAAAGGAACCCCCACCCTGATCCAGGACACCCATCAGGGCAAACCAGCTGGCCCCCACCCATGCACCAGGCCTCTATCCTATCTAATAAAAGAGTAATATGTAAACTGACCATCAATCCAACACACAGTTTTGTCCCATGTGATCAAAGATCCTGCCCACATTTGGACATAAGATGGCCACCACAAGATGGCCAGCAGGGGAGGGCAATTGAGAGGGACCAGGGGCTTGCAAGAGAGGGCAGTTGGGGAAGATCAAGCCTATAGGGGTGGGAAGTTAGGGATGACCAGGCCAGCAGAAGAGGGCAGTTGGGGGGACCCAGGCCTTCAGAAGAGGGCAGTTAGGGACAAACAGGTTGGCATGGGAGCAATTAGACATCAATCAGGCTGGCAGAGGATTGGTTAGGGGGTGATCAGGCAGGCAGAAGCAGTTAGGGGCAATCAGGAAGGCCAGCAGTAGAGAAGTTTGGAGCCAGCATTCCTGGATTGTGAAGGGATGTCTGACTGCCCATTAAACAGGCAGTTGGACATCCCTCCAAGGATCCCAGATTGGAGAGGGTGCAGGCTAGGCTGAGGGATACTTCCTCCCCCACCTCATGCATGAATTTCTGCACCAGCCCTCTAGTAATTATATAAATATGTATAATATGAAGATGTATGTTATAAATGTTTTTAAACTATACAAATCAAATATTTAGGTAAGAATCCTTCATTATTTTATTAGATCCTGTGTTCAGACATTGATGTTGACACCAGAAATGTCATAATGTCTACACTTGATCAGAGTATGAAAGGAATTTTAACAGTTACCATTCACTCTGTTTTAACCTTTACTTAAACATGAAGCTTTATTAAAGTCACATTATATATTTGCAGATAATGGGAGACATAATGCGACTTTAAGTTTCATGTTTAAAGAAAGTTAAAACAAGGGGGAATGTTTAACTTTATCTTTGGTAAAATTTCTTTCATACTCAGATAAAAATAAATTAAAAATGGTAAACTATTTCAATGTGTTTATTTTGGTCACATATTTTAATTATTGGTATAGAGGTATTTCACATATCAGTGCAAATTTGAATCTTCTAATAAGGTCATTTTTTTTGCAGATTGTTTGCAATGTACACTGTTTAGGCAAATGAATATATCTTTTAAAAAGTATAGGATTCCTTATCCAGCTAGTGTGCCTCAATGGATGAGCATCTACCTATGAGCCAGGATGTCACATTCCAATTCCCAGTCAGGGCTCATGCTTGGGTTTTGGGCTCAAACCCCAGTAGGGAGTGTGCAGGAGTGTGTCTCTTATCATTAATGTTTTTTTTTTTCTTTCTCTATCTCCTTTCCCTTCTTCTCTGAAATAAATAAAATATATTTTTAAAAATACTGGATTCCTTTGGACCAATGAAACACATAGCACATGGAGTTAAGAGAAGGAAGGGAAAGTGGAGGAATATTTAAGGAGAATGATTGTGAAGCAATAGGGAGACTCTTCCTGCTACGTGAAGAACCCAAAAGCTTCTTTTTCAAACAACATGTAAGATAACATCAGAGATGCAATTGCATTTAATAGCTCTTTTTAGGGAGAGATAGACAAAGGCAACTGAATCCTGAGACACTTAAGGGGAGCTAAAAATGTCACAAATAGTGGTAATGTGGATATTGCAATTGTGGAAATTTTAAGCAAAGTAGGACAGTGTCTAAATTTCAGTCACAATTTACATTATTGAAAGTTGCATAATTTACAAAGTGATTAATATACATAATTTTTCATTTGTTTCTCACTTTATAGACACAAATTACTGTATAATTACAAAATATAAAAAGTTTCTGACATAATTTTTGAAAATAAAGCAAAGTATAATGAGGAAATCAAAGTCACCTACAGTCTGACTATCCAACTATAACCATCTATCAGTTTGGACTCTTGGCTGCAAATGATAGAAATCTGACCTGAGTCCTGTTAGCACAGGGAGACCTTCATTTATTTAAAGATAGTGTGGTGTTTTGCAGAAGCAAAATTAAACAAAAAATAAAAACCCTGCCTTTTCTTCTTAGAAGTGGAGACTGGTTTAGAGGCTTAAAAATACTCCTCTTGATGTCCTTCCAATGAAATATCTTTTTCCTTAGAATAGTTAGTTGTATTTGGTGCCTATTGCTAACAACTGAGAATGCTGACTGAACCTGCTGGCTGCTAAACCAGTACTTTGGAGGTTGGGGAGCTGCTAAATGTGGCAAACTTTAGATGGTTTACTGTGGCTTAGTACTTTGGCCAACACATGAGTATCTGGGGAGCAGGTGATAGGGCTTCTAGGAAGTTGAAGGGAAAATGTGAGGATAACAAGGAGAGATGTCATCTGCTTCACAGTTTTGTCTAAGATTACCCTAAGTTCATAAATCTAGCAGAAATATTTGAGCACATTGAGCACTAGGGCAGAAAAATCTGGGCAGAATCAGAAACAGATGGTGCTATGACATGATCCTTCAACTGGGGTGATGCACCTGAGTTCAACAGACCACTGGGCAAATGTCCAAATCCCAGGCTGATTAGGCTGTCCTTGATAATTAAGGCTAATTAAGCCGTCCTTTCATGTAAGTCTAATGTTGGAACATTCACTATATTGTGGATTAGTGTAACTTATTTCTGGGAACATTTATGTAGCAAATATTTTTTGATCACATAGTAGTTGAAAATTGCAATATTTACCTTAAAGTATTAGTTTTTCCATACCTCGGGGTACTTTTCAGTTAAAAGGTACATAATTTTTTGATCTCTAAATATTATTGGAGATTTTAAATTCCAATATATGCACATAGATCTTTATGATAGTAAACTATTGTCTTTTCTTGGGAAGATTAAAAATGATACCATAGTAAGTGGATGCTACATGGGACATGCTTCCAGAAAACATTGTCTTTTCTTAACATTTCTTTAGGATTAAAGAGTATTTTTAAAAGAGTTCCACAAGTTTTAGTTACAGAGTATTGTAAAATATTAAATTAAATGTAGCCTCATTTACCTTAAAGAATAAATACCACTTAAAAATATCACTTTTCTTGTTTTATTTCTGTATCTTCTTTATTATGTTGTTGGAAATTACCATTGAAAGTCTGTGGGAGGTAGGGATGGGCTAGATGAGTTTAATTGGGGGACAAGAGGGACATACACTGAGTGGCCAGATTATTATGATCTCTGAATGCATAATAATCTGGCCACTCAGTATATATCCTATGTAATAAAAGGCTAATATGCAAATTATCCTCTCAACCAGGAGTTCGACCAGAAGGCAGACTGGCCAACTGCCCATGTTCCCTCCCCTGGCCAGGCTGGCCCACCCATGCATAAATTCATGTACCAGGCTTCTAATGTATATATATGCTGAGTGACCAGATTATTATGCATTCAGAGATTATAATAATCTGGCCACTCAGTGTATATAATAGTTTCAACAATAAAGATTTTTAAAAGACTTTTTTGTTTTTAGAATATGAGTATTAAGTTTGAACTTTTTATTCTTTCCCCACTCATGGATGATTATGTTTCCTATCTTTTATTCATAGAATAAATTTCTTGAAATTGTATTTTTGCATGTGAATTAAGTGCAGTTAGTATTTACAACTCTGATTATTACACACTGTGGTTCATCTTTGTGGGAAATGAAAACAACCTCTTTAAAATGTCTTTATGGTCAGATATATTAGAGTTGGATTCCTCATTTAAGAAGCACAAGTATCTCTAGTTTATATATTTAAGACATATTATAAGTTGATAATAAGAACACACTCTTCATGTGCAACATTCTTCCCGTAAGAAAGGGACACTATTTATTTCAAGTATTTGCTTATATGTTTGTCTAAAAAAATAAAAGTCCTTTCCAACTTATTAAAATTATTTAGATAAATTATATTACCCATTAAGTTTGGATTAATATTTGCTGGCACACTCAAGGATTGCGCAAGAAGTGTTTACATCCTTACTTTTATTTATTTATTTTAAAAAATATATTTTATTGATTTTTTACAGAGAGGAAGGGAGAGGCATAGAAAGTCAGAAACATCAATGAGAGAGAAATACGATCAGCTGCCTCCTGCCACTGGGGATGTGCCCACAACCAAGGTACATGCCTTTATCTGGAATCGAACCCAGGACCCTTCAGTCCCCAGGCTGACGCTCTATCCACTGAACCAAACCAGTTTCGGCTACATCCTTATTTTTAAAATACTATCTTCTCTTTTTGATCTCTCATCTTTTCCTTTTTCTGAACAACTGTTTCAATGTCTTAGTCACCTTGAATAATGGCTGCAAAGAAGATAGGGGTACAAGAAACCTATTATAATAACTCAAATGGAAAACTTTATAAAGCTCCACATGTATAGAGAACAATTGGGCTAACACAGGCTATAGTTTATGGCACACAAATATTATTTAATATAGCAAGCATATATTTATGGAATTTTGATAAGTTGATTTGCAACACAGTAAATTGTATCAGCCTTTAATGTATTGGTTTCATTTTTTTGGAAAAAAATGTTCAGATATGTTTGAGCTTTCTCTCAGGTCTGCATACAGCAACTATCACCTAGCTGCTACTTAGATCAGTCTTACATTGAAACCTAATGTTTTCTGGAATAATGCCTAGCTATTGAACTTGATGTTAGTTCAGCATCATTAATCAAACAATGCCTGCTACCTGCAGGGCACACAGTGTCTGCTGTGCTATGCTGTTCTCGGTGGTGCTAAGAAAACATAAGGGCACTTCTGAAGTTGTTAATGAGCTTAATGTTCACAAGAAACTCCTTATTACTACTATAATGAATAATTTAATATAGCGAAACTTTGGCAGGGACTACTTTCCTTTTGAAATTTTATTAAATTTATTGGGTGATATTGGTTAACAGAATTATATAGTTTTCAAGTTTACACTTCTATAATGCATCATATGCATATTGCATTATGTGTCCCACATCAAAGTCAAATCCCCTTCCAACACCTTATATGTTTGTCCCTCTTTAACCTTTACTACTTCCCCACACCCTGCTTTCCCTCTGGTAACTACCGTACTGTTGTCTGTGTCTAAGAGTTTTTGTTTGTTGCTTTCAATTTTATATCTGACATATGAGTGAAATCATATGGTTCTTAACTTTTCCCCTCCAACTTCACTTGGCATGATATTCTCAAGATCCACTCATATTATATGTGGCAGTATTTCATCTTTTCTCATAGCTGAGTAGAATCCATTGTATATATTAACCACATCTTCTTTATCCAATCATCTATGAAAGGACATTTTGGTCGTTTCAATGTCTTGTCACCTTGAATAATGCTGCAAATAAGATAGGAGTAAATATATTTTTACAAATAAATGTTATCCAAAATTTTAGGTAGATACCGGTACTCGGAAGAAGGATTACTGCGTGATGTGGTTATCATATTCTTAATTTTTGAGAAACCTTTGTACTGGTTCTTTAGTGGCTGAACCAATTTATATTCCCACCAGCAGCATATGAGATATTCTCCAGATCCTCTCCGACACTTCCTATTATTTGTTTTGTTGATAGTAGCCTTACTAACAGGTGTGAGGTGATGTGTTAATGTGGATTTGCATTCCCCTAATAGTGTAGTGAAGTTGAACATCTTTTCATGTAGTTGTTGGCCATTTGTATGTCTTCTTGGAAAAAGTGTCTGTTCAGGTCCTCTGCCCATTTTTTACTTAATTTTTTTTACTTTGAGTTGTATGAGTTCTTTATATATTTTGATTATTAACCCCTTATTGGAGGCATTTTTGCAAATATTTTCTCCCATTTGGTTGGTTACCCTTTCATTTTGGTGATGATTTATTTTGCTGTACAAAAGCTTTTTAGTTTGATATAGTTCCATTCATTTATTTTTGCTTTTACTTCCCTTCCCTTTGAGGTCAAATTAATGAAAGACATCTAATTTGGGAACAAAGAAATAAAATTGTTCCTTTTTGCATATGAGGTGATTCTATAGAAATAAACCCTTAGGATTTCACCATAAATATACACAGTAAGTTGCAGAATGCAAAATCAATGCACAAAAGTCCATTGTATTTCTATATATGAATAATAAAATTTCAGAAAAAGAAATCATAAAAAGCACAATAAAAATTAATTTTGTATTGCAACAAAAAGAATAAAATTTTTCATTATAAACTTAAAGGCTGTGAAGGACCTATATACTGAAAAACCACAAGACATTATTTTAAAAAATTGAAGCAAACACAAAGAAATGGAAAGACATTATGTTTTCATGGATTGGAAGAATCAACACAGTTAAAATGACCATATTACCCAACATACAGATTAATGCAATCCCCATCAAAATCCTAATGGTATTTTTTAAAAGAAAGAGAACAATAACAACAAAAATAATCAGATTTGTAAGGAATCACAAAAGACTCCAAATAAACAAAGCAATCATGAGAAAAATAAAAAGAGAAAAAAAACACAACAGAAAACATCACACTCCTTGACTTCAAATTATACTAGGAAACAATGATCAAAATAGCATGGGTCTTGGAGAGCATCATGCTAAGTGAACTAAGTCAGTCAGAGAAAGGCAAGTTTCATATGATTGCTCTCATATGTGGCATCTAAGTAACAATAACAAAATAAACTGATGAACAGAGTGGATCCAGAGACATGGAAGCATGGAACAGAGTGTGGAATCTCAGAGGGAAGGTGGAGGTGGGTGGGTGGGTGGATAGGAGGTAATCAACCAAAAACTTTGTTTGCATATATGCATAACCCATAGACAAAGACAATAGTGCTGAAGGCCTGGAGTATGGGGCCCTGGGCAGGCTGGAGGAGGTCAATGGGGAAAAAAAAGGAAACATATGTAATACTTTAAACAATAAAGATTTATTTAAAAAACAGCATGGTATTGGCAGAGAGACACAGTGAAGAATATAAAGCCTCTTCAATAAATAGTGCTGGGAAAGTTAGAAAACCACATGAAAAAAGAATGAAACTAGATTGCTTTTTGTCATCATACACAAAAAATAACTCAAAGTAGATTAAAAAAACCCCAAAACTAAATATAAGATCTATAACAATAAAATCCATAGAAGAAAACGCTAATACTAAATTTACAGACCTTGCTTTTAGGCAATGACTACTTTCTCTTAACTAATATACTTCTAGCACTTATGATTATTGAGTAAATGGACCATTTGTTAATAACTATTAAAGTTTTAAATATTTTAAGTGAAAGAGTTAACTCAATTATTTTAAAGTTAAATATTTACAATTGAAATGATAGCATTGAATGCATATTGACAGTATGATTTTATTGTTTATTACTACTCTGATTTTTCTGAAGAGGACCAATGAAAGAAGTACATCAGCACTGGCAGGTTTTCTCAATGGTTAGAACTTCAGCCTTCAGCCCAAAGGGTTGCAGGTTCAATTCCCAGTCAATGGCAGGTTTGATTTCTGACCCCTATTGGAATGGGTGTGGGAGGCAATCAGCCCATGTGTTTCTCTCACCTCTCTCTCTCTCTCTCTCTCTCTCTCTCTCTCTCTCTCTCTCTCTCTCTCTCTCTCTGTCTTTCTCTCTTTCTATTTGTCTCTCTCCCCCTCCCTCCCAGTCTTCTCATTTGAATCTTTTCCAGTAACTAGATACATATCTGTGAGTATGTGCATGTGCAGACACACAACACACACACACATACATGCAGTCACTGCTACTATAGTTCATATAGATCCTATAGAATGGAATCCTAAATGTATATACAAAATATTAACTGTGCCTAATGGCATTGTAGTATGATCTTATAAGATAAAGTTTAATGGTGCTGTGAAATATCTTGTTTATTTTCCTCAAACTGAAAAATCAAAAGAGATCAAGAAAAATATTATGCATTATTTTATTTTAAACTTTACTTTCTATTTAAATATCAAATAACCTTGTCTTCAAGATTTGTTATTAATGTTCAGACATAATATATTTTATTTTATTTATTTTTCCCTTTTTAAAATTGCTTAAAGTATTACAAATAGTAGTACATGTTTCCTTTTTTCAACCATTGACCTCCCCCTGATATCTCCTACCCCCCAGCACATGCCCTCCCCCCCATGTCTTGTATTCATTAGTTATGCTTATATGCACACATACAAGTCCTTCGGTTGAGTTCTTACAATCCCTGCCCCCCAACCTCGCCCGCCTTCCCACTGTAGTTTGACAGCCTGTTGAGTGCTTCTTTGCCTCTGTATCTATTTTTCCCCCATTTCTTTTCTTTAAAAAATCTTGCATCTGCATATTAGAAATAAACATATAAGAACAAAAACTGTTTGAGTCTCAATTTCAGTGTCAAATAGTCCCTTATGTGTACATGTCAGAAATGATATTTGGATGGTGGACAAATGGTGGCAATGCAGGTCCCACCCTTTCTGGTTTGGTCCTGGGCAACCTGCTGCAACACACAGCTGCTGACTGGTACTGGTACCATAGCAAGGTGTCCTCAGCATCTTCCATCTCTGGACTGTCTGCATGGTTGGAGTAGACCTGTCAGTTCCTCTCTGTTGCAGGAATCCATATGGTCTTGAAGTTGCTTTCTGAAAATATACAAACGTATCCTCAACCAAAAGTTAATAAAGGAATCTTTTCTGTAAATTTGACTTGGGATTCTTTTAATTTTGCCCAAATGATTTTTCTTTGGCTTATTTTGATACCATGTGTGTTTTTCATGTGTGTCCTGCTGTTAGTATTACAAATGGAAATTAATTTTCTGAAGTAAGAATTTTCTAGATGTAATTTACTTACAGGACATTTTTCCTTATATGATATTATCCCCACTTTTTTTGATTAATGGAGGCTTTTGGAAATTTTATATTGCAGTCTTGGAAACATTAAATTTTAATTTTTGCACAAAAATATGACTGCTTTAGGTTCTTTGCATGTTAGGCAGTTTTATAATGAGATGAACTAATAATAGAAATTTTAGTAATATTTTAGGAACAGCTTTTCGTCCAGTACACTTAAATTTTCTTGAGTATTCCCTTATTTCAATTGGCCAATTTAAATTAACCTGACAACTTGATTACTATTTTACTGTCAAATTTAATACTCAAACAATAATCTTAGTTTACCCTGTAAATATTAGTGGAAAGGATTATTTTCATTCTTGAGTAGGCCCTGAGCATTCCTGGTGCTAGACAGGACTTAGGCATATGGTAGCTATTGCTGGCCCAGTCTCTGTCTGTAACCTGGATCCCGATCTGAGCTGGGCATGGGAGGCGAGGCAGCCATGGGGGCAGGAGGGGTGAAAGTTCAGGCCCCTGCAAGGTTAGTGGGGGTGAGGATCTGTGCCCCACCTCTGTTGAGCTTCAAGTTTTCTCCTGATGGCTCCTCTGCAACTGTGCCTGTCTTAGGTTGTTCCTTTCCTGAGGAATCTTACCCATCTCTGGCTAACCAGCCATCCTCCAGGGCTAAGCAGGGTGATGTGAGGTTCAGTTCTGTCTCCTTGGTAGTCTATGCCCCCGTGGCTTCCACTCCCAGCACCTGCCTTGGGATCTCCTTGCCTGCTTTCAGGGTCCCATTACTGATCACATATCTTGGTGCACTCAGGCTTCTTCTCCAGGGAGGGCCCAGTTCACACCACTGGGTGAGAGACAGATTCATGGTGCCAGCCACCCAGAGACTTCAACCTCAGCTTGAACTGAAAGCTCAGGCAACAGCTGTATGCAATTGGATTGTGAGAAGAGGATCCCTCTTGGCAAAGAGGGCAAAAGGGGCCAATATAGAATGCTCAAGTGCCTTCCCAGTACCTTAAATCCTTCTGAAAGGGATTAACTCCTTTCATTTCCTTTTTTAAAATTGCTGCCAAACATTCCAAGAATTACCGTAGTTTGTAAGTTTATTTGGGATAATTGTACAAAATGTTGTTGTAAAATATCAAATATTATAATAACATTGTGGAATAATATCATGTCAGGATATTCTTTGCTCTAGGCCATGTCAATTCAATTTCAAACTGGCTGCCAATTTTTATTTTTTATTTTTTTATTTTTTATTTATTTTTTTAATCTGTATTGTTCAGTTTATTAATTACATTGTTCCCAGTTTTTTTTTTCCTTATAGCTTCCCTCCACCCGGTACCCATCAAACCCTTCGCCCTCACCTCCCCCGCCACTGTCCTCTCACATAGTGGCATGATTTTTGTCCAGTCTCTTGCTGCATTTCCCACACCCCTTGTCTCCCCAAGAATTGTCAGTCCTTTCCCTCTCTATTTCCATGATTCTGTTATATTCACCACTTTATCATGTTCATCAGATTATTAACTCACTTGATTTTTAGATTCATTTGTTGATAGATGTGTATTTGTTGTTTATAATTTATATTTTTACCTTTTTCTTCTTCCTCTTCTTAAAGAATATCTTTCAGCATTTCATATTATACTGGTTTGGCAGTGATGAACTCCTTTAGCTTTTTCTTATCTGTGAAGCACTTTATCTGACCTTCAATTCTGAATGATAGCTTTGCTGGGTAGAGTAATCTTGGTTGTAGATTCTTGTAATTCATCACTTTGAATATTTCTTGCCACTCCCATCTGGCCTGCATTGTTTCTATTGAAAAATCCGCTGACAATCATATGGGTGCTCCCTTATAGGTAACTAACTGTTTTTCTCTTGCTGCTTTTAATATTCTCTCTTTAGCTTTTGCTCTTAGCATTTTAATTATGATGTGTCTTGGTATGTTCCTCTTTAGATTCCTATATGTTGGGGTTCTGTGCACTTCTTGGATTTTTAAGTCAATTTCTTTCACCAGGTGTGGGAAGTTTTTAGTCACTATTTCTTCAAGTAGGTTTTCATTATCTTGCTTTCTTTCTTTTTCTGGCACCCCTATAATTCTGATGTTGCTATGCTTGAGGTTGTCCCAGAGGCTCCTTACACTATCTTCAATTATTTGGATTCTTTTGGCTTCTTGCTCTTCCAGCTGAGTGGATTTTGCTTCTTTGTATTTTAAATCTTTCACTTGGTTCTTGTGGTCATCTGGACTGCTTTTAGGTCTTTGTATAATATTTTTTGTTTCAGTCAGTGTATGCTTGATTTCTAGTTGGTCCTTTTTCATTTCCTTGTAGGTGTTGTTCATTTCCTCGTAGGTCTTGTTCATTTCCTTATAGTTCTCATTAAGTTCATTGGCCTTTTCTAGGAGCCTCTTGCAAAACCTTATTACTGTGGTTTTGAACTCTATGTCTAGTCATCGTTTTTCCTCCATTTCTATCACACCTGATTTCTTTCTATGTCTCTGCATGCTGGCTGCTTTCCTGAGTTGGTCGATTAGCTTTGTGTGTAGATGTCCTCTAAGGGACAGTGGCTCAGCCTCCCCAGTTATCTGAGGTGGATACTCTTACTGCAGTCCTTTATGGGTTGTACAGTATTTTTGAAGATAAGCCCAGCTTGTTGTTATTAGCCCCAGGAGGGTTTGACCTCCAGGCCAATTGGCTGTGAAGGGAAACTGTGTTCAGCTTGAATGGGCGGAGTCTCCGAGCTGAGCAGTCAGCATCAGCATCAGCTATGCCCTATGCAGCGCTTGGGTCTCTGTGTTGGATGGTAATGGCTGCAGGCACCTCCAAGAGAAAGCCGCGTCTGGTCTCCACCCATTGCCAGACAACTCTGCCTCTCCCCAAATGAGTCTGCACACCCAAAGTCTCGCCCAGGGTTGTAAAACAAAGCAGTCCGTTGCTCTCCCGAAGGAAGGAGCAAGTCACGAGCCTGCTCTCTGTCATCGCGCACTTCTATCCCCAAGTTAACCGCAAACTTCTGTTCCAAGTTACACGCACTCTCCTCAAACTCGGAGACCTCAGCCACGCCTGGGTTTTAGCTTGCCTTTCCCAGACCTGGGACCCCACATGGAAGTGGGGAATCAGTGAAGTGGGATGTCTCCACACTTCCTGTTGGAGAAAACCAGCCAGGTTTGCTGCCTCCAGCCCCTTACCACTCACACCAGCAAGATTCCGAACCTCTCTCCGAGCATATCTTCAAGGCTGCGCACCGCTGCTCTTCTAAATCACAGTGTCCTATCTTTACTTTTATCTGTGGAATTTTCACTCAGCCAGTTTTCCGGTGATTCTGGATGATGTTTATTTTGTTGTTAAGTTGTAATTTTGGAATTGTTGTCTGGGGCAACAAAATAGGTGTTTACCTATGCCGCCATCTTGGTTCCTCCTCTTGGTGGCCCCCGTTTTTATTTATAACTTTATATGAATTTTGTCAGGGAGGGAAAAACACAAATTACTTACCTTAGTTCAGGAGGTGATATATATTGACTTTCAGTTACAATGCATGTCCTTATTCCCCCATTACCTCCTACCTCCTACACATGCTCCACCCCCCTTTTTTCAGTGTCCATTGATTAGGCTCATATGCTTCCACACAAGTCCCTCTGCTGATCTCCCCCCTTACTCCTGTCACCCCCCACTTACCTTGAGGTTTGACATTCTGATGGACCTTTCTTAGTCTCTGGATCCATTCTTGTTCATCAGTCTATGCCGTTCATTATATTCCACAAATGAGTGAGATCATGTGGCATTTACCTTTCTCTGCCTGACTAATTTCACTTAGCATTATGCTCTCCAGCTCCATCCATGTTGTTGAAAATGGTAGGAGCTCCTTCTTTTTTACTGCAGCGTAGTATTCCATTGTTTAGATGCACCACAGGTTTTTAATCCACTCATCTGCTGATAGACACTTATGCTGTTTCCAAATCTTAGCTATGATAAATTGTGCTGCTATGAACATAGGGGTGCATATATCTTTTCTAATTCATGTTTCTAGTTCCTTGGGATATATTTCTAGAAGGGGGATCACTGGATCAAATGGGAGCTCCATTTTTAGTTTTTTTGAGGAAACTCTATACTGTTCTTCACAGTGGCTGCACCAGTCTGCATTCCCACCAGCACTGCAGGAGGGTTCCTTTTTCCTCCACATCCTCACCAGCACTTGTCGTTTGTTGAATTGTTGATGAAAGCCATTCTGACAGATGTAAGATAGTATCGCATTGTTTTTTTGATTTGCATCTCTCGGATAATTAGTGACTTGGAGCAGGTTTTCATGTCTCTAGGCTTCCCTTTTGTCTTCTTTCAAAAAGATTATATTTAGGTACATTGCCCACTTTTTATTGGATCATTTGTCTTCCTTTTAATTTATTTTTTATTTAACAAATCTTTATAGTTCAGATTATTAATTACAATGTTCCTCCTCTCCCATAGCTCCCCTCCACCCATCATCCATCCCAACCTGTGCACTTACCTTCCCTCGACTGTCCTCATCCATAAGTGTATGATTTTTGTCCATTCTCTTCCTGCAACTCCCACAGCCCTTTTCCCCCAAGAATTGTCAGTCCATTCCCTCTCTATGCCTCTGAATCTATTATATTCACCAGTTTATTCTGTTCATCAGATTTCTAATTCCCTTGATTTTTAGATTCACTTGTTGGTAGATGTGTATTTGTTGTTCATATTTTTTATTTTTACCTTTTTCTTCTTCCTCTTCTTAAAGAATATCTCTCAGCATTTCATATAATACTGGTTTGGCAGTGATGAACTCCTTTAGCTTTTTCTTATTTGTGAAGCACTTTATCTGACCTTCAGTTCTGAATGATAGCTTTGCTGGGTAGAGTAATCTTGGTTGTAGATTCTTGCTATTCATCACTTTGAATATTTCTTGCCACTCCCATCTGGCCTGTATCGTTTCTGTTGAGAAATCAGCTGACAAGCATATGGGTGCTCCCTTGTAGGTAACTAAGTGTTTTTCTCCTGCGGCTTTTAATATTCTTTCTTTGTCTTTTGCTCTGGAATTTTAATTATAATGTGTCTTGGTGTGGTCCTCTTTGGATTCCTATAGTTTGGGGTTCTGTGTGCTTCCTGGAATTTTAAATCTATTTCTTTCACCTGGTGGGGAAGTTTTTATTCACTATTTCTTCAAATAGGTTTTCAGTATCTTGCTCTCTCTCTTTGCCTGGCACACCCATAATTCGGATGTTGGTAATCTTGAGGTTGTCCCAGAGGCTCTTTACACTATTTTCAATTTTTTGTATTCTTTTTGCTTCTTGCTTTTCTGGCTGAGTGAATTTTGCCTCTTTGTATTTCAAATCTTTGACTTGGGTCTTGCAGTCCTCTGGACTGCTTTTAGGTCTCTGTATAATATTTTTTATTTCAGTCAGTGTATGCTTAATTTCTAGTTAGTCCTTTTTCATAACCTCAAGAGTCTCACTCATATCCTCGAGGGTCTTGCTCATATCTTTGAGGGTTTCGTTAAATTTATCAACCTTTTCTAGGAGCCTCTTGAAAAACCTTATAACCGTGGTTTTTAATTCTATGTCCAGTCATTTATTTTCCTCCATTTCTTTCAAATGTGATTTCTTTCCATTTCTCTGCATTCTGGCTGCTTCTCTGAGTTTGTCGAGTAGTTTTGTGTGGTAGATGTCCTCTAGGGGACAGTGGCTCAGCCTTTCTAGATACCAAAAGAGGATATTCTTGGTGCAGCCCCTTATGTGTTGTACAGTTTTGTGGTATTTAAGCCTAGATTGTTGTTGTTATCACTGGGAGGGTTTGACCTCCAGGCCAATTGGCTGTTAGGATCAGATGTGTTTATGCTTTGTGTGCCACTGCTCAGCTTGGATGGGCAGAGTCTCTGGGCTGAGCAAGCAGCCTTGGTTTCCCATCAGCCCCACCCTAAGCAATGCCTGGGTCTCTGTGCCCTGTAGTAACATCTGTGCACACCTCTGAGAGAAAGCTGCTGCCAAGCTCTGCCCGCTGCCATTAAGTTCAACCTCTCCCCAAGTGAGTCTGCACACCCAAAGTCTCACTCAGGGTTGGAAAACAATGCAGTTTGGTGGTTTCCCTTCCCCCCCCCCTCTCCAGAACGAGAGAGCAAGTTGCGTGTCCTCTCTGCATGTTTGCCCACCTCTGTAGTTCCCAAAATTATGCTGTGTGCTTGCGGACCTCTGCAGCTCCTGAATTTCAGTGTGCTTCCTCCTTATGGGCCAGTTTCACTCTGTGTGAGTCTGGGTTCCCCCCAAGACTCACCCGGAACTGGGGAATCAGTGTGGTGAGATGCCTTTGTCTCCCTCCCCGTTTCAGAAAACCAAAACTCTCTGCATGTCTTGAAACTCTGCCCTCCACAGCTCCTCTGAGTCACAGTGTCCTTCTATCTTTCCTTCTATTTGTGGAATTTCCACTCAGCCAGCTTTCCGGTGATTCTGAATGATGTCTGTTTTGTCTTGTAGTTGTAGTTTTGAAATTGTTGTATGGGGCAGCCGGATAGGTGTTTACCTATGCTGCCATCTTTGTTCCTCCTCCTGTCTTCCTTTTATTAAGTTGTATTAGTTGCTGTAGATGATTGAGATTAAGCCTTTATCAGTGATAATATTTGCAAATATGTTCTCCCATACAGTGGGTTTTCTTGTTGTTTTGCTGATGGTTTCTTTTGCTGTGCAAAAGCTTTTTATTTTGATGTAGTCCCATTTGTTTATTTTCTCTTTAGCTTCCATTGCCCTAGGAGAAGTATCATTGAAGAAGTTCTTTTGGCATATGCCCGAGATTTGTCTGTGTGTGGATTCCACTAGTATTTTTATGGTTTCTCATCTTATGTTTAAGTCCTGTATCCATTTTGGGTTTATTTTTGTGTATGGTGTAAGTTGGTGGTCTAGTTTCATTTTTTTGCATGTATCTGTCCAATTTTCTCAACACCATTTATTGAAGAGACTGTTTTGACTCCATTGTATGTTCATGCCTCCTTTGTCAAATATTAATTGAGCATAGTGGTTTGGGTCAGTATCTGGATTCTCTATTCTATTCCATTGGTCTATATGTCTGTTCTTGTGCCAGTACCAGGCTGTTTTGAGGACAGTGGCTTAGTAATACAGCTTGAAATCTGATATTGATATCCCACCTACTTTGTGCTTCTTTCTCAGGATTTCTGTGGCTATTAGGGGTCTTTTTTATTCCAGATAAATTTTTGGAGAGTTCTTTCTAGGTTTGTGAAATATGGCAGTGGTATTTTAATGGGGTGTGCATTAAATTTATAGATTTCTTTGGGTAGTATGGACATTTTAATGATGTTGATTTTCCCAATCCAAGAACATGGTATGTTCTTCCACCTGTTTACGTCTTCCTCTATCTCTTCAGTGTCGTGTACTTTTCTGCGAATAAGTCTTTTACCTCCTTAGTTAAGTTTATTTCTAGGTATCTTAATTTTTTTTGGTGTAATGGAAAATGAGATTGCTTTCTTAGACTCTCTTTCTGTATGTTCACTATTGGTGTATAGAAATGCCATAGATTTTGTGGCATTTATTTTGTATCCTGCTACGTTGCTGAACTCATTTATTACGTCTATTAGTGTGTTTTTTTATGAAGTCTTTCGGGTTTTTTATTATAATAACATGTCATCTGCAAATAGGGATAGCTTTACTTCTTCTTTTCCAATTTGGATGCCTTTTATTTCTTCTTCTTGTCTAATTGCAGTGCCTAATACTTCCAGTACTATGTCGAACAGGAGTGGTGAGAGTGGGCATCCCTGTCTTGTTCCTGTCCTATGGGGAAGTGGTTGTAATTTTACCCATTGAGCATTATGTTTGTTGTGGGGTTATCATATATAACTTTTATTATGTTGAGGTATGATCCTTCTATTCCTACCTTGTTGAGAGTTTTTATCAAGAAAGGGTGTTGGATTTTGTCAAATGCTTTTTTTGCATTAATTGATATGACTATGTGATTTTTATCTCTCAATTTGTTTATGTGATGTATCACATTGATTGATTTGCAGATATTGTACCATCCTTGCATTCCTGGGATAAATCCTACTTGGTCGTGGTGTATGATCTTTCTGATGTACTTCTGGATCCAATTTGTTAGAATTTTATTAAGGATTTTGGCATCCATGTTCATGACAGATATTGACCTGTAATTCTCTTTCATTATGTCGTCTTTATCTGGTTTTGGTATTAGGGTGATGCTGGCTTCATAGAAGGAGTTTGTAAGTGTTCCATCCTCTTGACTTTTATGGAATAGTCTGAGGAGGATAGGTTTTAGTCTTCCTTGAATGTTTTGTAAAACTTCCTGGTGAAGGTGTCTGGCCTTGGGCTTTTGTTTGCTGGAAGCTTTTTGATGACTCTTCAATTTCTTCCATAGCTATTGGTATATTTAGCCGTTTAGATTCTTCCTGATTGAGTTTTGGGAGGTTATATTTTTCTAGAAATATATCCATTTCCTTCAGGTTGTACAGTTTGTGGGAGTAGAGTTGTTCATAGCATTTTTTTAACAATCCTTTGTATTTCGGTGGGATCAGTTGTTATTTCACCTCTTTTATTCCTGATTTTATTTATTATGGTCCTCTCTCTTTGCTTCTTGGTGAATATGGGTAGAGGTTCATTAATTTTATTTATCCTTTCAAAGAACCAGTTCTTGCTTTTGTTTATCTTTTGTATTGTTCCTTTGGTCTCTATGTCATTTATCTCTGCTCTGATCTTTACTATTTCTTTACTTCTGCTTACACTGGACTTTTCTTGTTGCTCTCTAAATTTTGGAGTTGTTGGTTTAGATAATTTATTACCATTGTTTCTTGTTTTTTTGCAGTAGGATTGTAGAGCTATGAACTTTCCTCTGAAAACTGTTTTTTGCTGAGTTCCATATATTTTGGATTGTTGTGTTATCATTTGTTGCCATGATGTTTTCTATTTCTTCCTTGATCTCTCTGGTAACCCAGTCATTGTTTAAAAGCATGTTGTTTAGTCTCCATGTTTTTTATTTCTTTGGATTATTTTATTGTAGTTGATTTCCAGCTTTACGCCACTATGATCTGAGAATATGCTTGATATGATTTCTATCTTCTTGAATTTGCAGAGACTTTGCCTATGACCCAACACATGGTCTATCTTTGGAAATGACCCATGAGCACTTGAAAAGAATGTATATTGTGTGGCTTTGAGGTGAAATGATCTGAAGATGTCAATTAATTTCATCTGGTCTTGTGAGTCATTTAGGATTGATATTTCTTTGGTGATTTTTTTTTTCGTTTAGAGGATTTGTCCAATGGTGATAGTGAAGTATTAAAGTCTCCTCCTATGATTGTATTGCTGTCAATCTCTTCCTTGATATCCTCCAGGAGATTTTTTAATGTATTTGTGTGCTCCTGTATTGGGTGCATATATGTTTTCCAGAATTATTTCTTCTTGTTGGATTGCTCCCTTTAGTATTGTGAAGTGACCTTCCTTATCTCTTGTTATATCCTTCACTTTGAGATATAATTAGTCAGATATAAGTATTGTTACTCCAGGTTTTTTCCATTTGCATTCACCTGAGGAACCTTTTTCCATCCTTTCACCCTCAGTCTGTGTATGTCTTTTTTTCAGAGGTTGGTTTCTTGTGGACATCATATATATGGGTCGTGTTTTCTTATCCAGTCTGTTACCTTATGTCTTTTGATTGGAGCATTTAATCAATTTACATTTAAAGTTATTATTGATACGTACTTATTTGTTGCCATTTTTGTTCTTTACATCTGTGTTTCTTCTTTGCTTTCTATTGCTTTTTATAGCAGACCCTTTAGCATTTATTACATTGCTGGTTTGATAATGATCAATTTCTTTAGTCCTTTTTTGTCTGTGAAGCTCCTGATTTGACCTTCAATTTTGATTGATAGCCTTGCTGGGTACAGTATTCTAGGATTTAGACCCTTCCTTTGCATAACTTTGTATATTTCATTCCATTCCCTTCTGGCCTGATGAGTTTCTGTTTAGAGATCAGTTGCTAGTCTGATGGGGGCTCCTTTGTAGGTGACTTTCTGTCTTTCTCTAGCAGCTTTTAAGATTCTTACTTTGTCATTGGTATTTGCCAATTGAATTACAATGTGCCTTGGCATCAGTCTTTCGGGGTTCATTTTGCTTGGGACTCCATGAGCTTCTTGGATTTGTGTGGGTTTTTTATTTCCTATGTCAGGGAAGTTTTCTGTCATTATTTCTTCAAACAGGTTTTCTATTTCTTGCTCAGTTTTCTGTCGTTCTGAAAGCCCTATTACGCAGATGTTGTTTTGCTTCATGTTGTCCCAAGTTCCCTTAAGTTCTCTCCTACTTTTTAATTTATTTTTTCTAGAAACTGCTCTACTTGGGTATTTTTTTCTACCTTGTCTTCTAGCTCACTGATGTGGTCCTCTGCTTCTTCTAGTCTACTCTTGATGCTTTTTATTGCGTTCTTTACAGCAGTGATGTCACTTTTCATTTCTTCTTGGCTCTTCTTCATTTTCTCTTTGTTCTTCATTTCCTCTTGGTTCTTACTCATATTGTCAAATTTGTGTTCCATTTTTTTCAGCCACCTTATGACCATCTCTCTGAATTCTTTCTCTGACAGGTTGTTTGCATCCATTTCGTTTACTTCCTTTTCTGCTGAGGGTTGTTTTTCTTTCACATGCGGGCTGTTTCTTTGTCTACCCATGATCTTTCTTCTCTGGGTGTCTGGTTATATAGTTCTCTCTCTCCTGTGTTGATTTAAAGGCACAAAACACAACACAACCAGGTGCAACGCACCAGGCACTGAACAGGAATGTATTCACTGTATTGGAAACTCCAAATAAAGGTGATTGTCATAGAAAGGCAAATTAAAGAATAAGTGACAAGAAGAGAGAGAAAAAGAGAACACTCCCCCCCCCCACACACACACATTCATACACACACACACACACACACACACACACACACAAACAGAGGAATGCCAAAATAAAATTGGGGAAAGGGGGCAGGGTGATAAGAAGGTATAAGAGAAAAGAAAGAGAATAAGAAAACAAAGGGGAACAAACTATAAATATGGGGAGAAAAATCCTATAGGACATCCACTATTCCTAAAAAATGCCAGCAACAATTACCTGGAGATTAATACAAATTACAAACAACTAATATCAAGCAAGGTCAGGGAAAGCAGAAGCAACAATCTTTATCAGGCACAGGTTTCCCCAGTTGCTCCAGCTCCCTCCCTGTGCACACTTCTCTCCCCTCAGTGTGCACACCTCACTCCCCTTTGTGAGCACTCACCTTTTCCTTCTGTTTGTGCACTTCTCTCCCCTCAGTGTGCGCATCTCTCTCCCCTGTGGGGAGCAGAGACCCAACTCAATCTCAGGAGAAATCCCACCTTTCTATGGCAGAGTGCAGAATTTCTTCGAATCTGCGAGCCTCTGCTGGCTGGGAGCCGGCGCTCTGGGGCTCCCAGCCACAGATCTTCAGGCCCTTCCCCTTCAAGATGGTGTGGTCTGCCTCCAAGCTGGTGGCTCCATGAGAGAACACCTTCTCCCGGAGCACAGCTGTCCCTCACTCACCAAGAAACACTCCCTGCACAACCCTCATCTGTTCCCTTTGTCTGCTCTGGGTCGAGGTTCGGGATACATCTGTCTATTGCGCCGCCATTTTTTCCAGCTCCCAAACATAATGTATCTTAAAATCCTGGAGTAATACTAAGGACCCAGTGCATGGATTCATGCATCTTAAAAGGAACTGTGGACCATGAGGCTGTGGTGAGCACAGGAACAGGTCTTGGCCCATCCTCTAGGCCCCCTCCTGGCCCCTCCTGCCACAGACCCTGGTCTCCTGTCTGGTGGTAGCCCTGCTTCTACCACTGCTCCCACATGCTGATAGTGCTGGCCCTGCTCATACTCACTGATGGTGCAGAGTGATTGGGGCTGGCACCAGTAGTGAGTGGAAGTGGTACCAGTGCCATCAGCAGGTGTGAGTGGTGACTGCCAGACCCAATCGCCCCTCAAGAGCAGGTAGGGTGGCAAAGCTCTGAGGGGAGATTGGGGCTGGCAGCTGCTACTCACACCCGTTGATGGTGCTGAGAGATTGGGGCTGGTGCAAGTTGCTGGAAGCAGGTGGGTGTGAAGGCTCCAGTGCTGGCAGTGGGTGCAATAAAGGCCAACATTGGCAGCAGGTGCAAGGGCCAGGCAGGATCACGACACATGGGAGCAAAGAATTTTCAGTAATCACCAGAGGCTCGCCCTGATGACAGTGACTGGCACTCTGCCTTAGTCTGGCACCTCGCTCACCTACTCCACCATCCCACCATGGCAGATGCCTGCCATGTTCTGTATGTGCTCTGCAGCCTGCTGTTGATGCCCACCATGTTCCAGTTGGACAGTGGACTTCATAGAAACTATTTGTTTGGTTGTTCCACCGTTTGGCTATTTGCATATTAAGGGTGTGTGCGTGTGTGTGCGTGTGTGTGTGTGTGTGTACACACACACACACACGCACACACACACACACACGCACACACACAATGTATAGACTAGTGGCCCAGTGCACAAAATTTGTGCAAAGTGGGAACAACCCTCAGGCCAGCTTGCACCCTCTCCAATCAGCGATTCCTTGGGGGATGTCCGACAGCCAGTTTAGCCCCTATCCCTATGGCATAGACCCTAAACTGGCAGTTGCTCAGGCCTAAACCAGCAGTCGGACATTCCTCTCACAATCTGGAACTGCTGGCTCCTAACTGCTCACCTGCCTGCCTGCCTGATTGCCCCTAACAGCCTCTGCCCACCACCATGGCTTTGTCCAGGAGAAAGTTGGAGGTCCAGAAGGTGGCCGGTCAACCAGTCTGATTAGCATATTACCCTTTTAGTAGTATAGATAGATTATATATGATAGGATTGTTTAAGTGCAGAGGAAGCCTTTTTCATCAGGAGGAGATGCTTTTGGCAGACAAAAATGCATAATTGCTATATCTGAACTGATAGTAGCCAGCCATATGTACTATACTGCAAAACTGGTCATTAAAAAATTTAACCGCTTTCTTACATCTTACACCAAATAGCTGTTGCCCTTAAAACTCCTCCTCAGGCCCTACCTTAGGTTCTGCTTTTGTACTTCACTCAGATTTGGTTCTGATTGGTCGGTTTCTATGCCGGTCAGCATCTCTGGGCTTAAGCAGAGAGGGCAGCCCCAACAGAGGCCCAAGAGAAAGACCAACTTTCAGTTGGTCAAGCCTTCGTTCCTTTTGGATGTTTCAGACCCTGGGTTTTTACATATTAGGATGACTATTTTAATATAATCAGCTCATTTTTTATAAAATGTTTATAGGATGTGCAATCTTGGCACCCAAAAAATCTTAAATGCATCCATAATTGAGTCTAAAGATAAATTGATTATTAAATATGCAAGTTAAAAAATTCTAAATTTTTAATCAAGGTGATTTTTTTGCAACAGTATTGTAATAAGTCAATGTAGAATTTTCCGTTTTGTTACCTTTTAGAGATTTTTTTTAAATTTTTTATAGCTTTATTGTTCAGTTTATTACTTACATTTTTCCCCATTAGCTCCCCTCCGCCCAGTACCCATCCCACTCTACGCCCTCACCTCCCCCCACCCTCTGTCCTCTCCCATAGTTGCATGACCCCTGTCCAGTCTCGTGCTGTACTTCCCGCACCCTTCCCCTCACCAAGCATTATCAGTCCATTCCCTCTCCATGTCCATGATTCAGTTCTATTCCTCATTTTATCCTGATCATCTGGTTGCCAATTCACTTGATTTTTAGATTCATTTGATAGATGTGTACCTGTTGTTCGAAATGTACATTTTTACCTGTTTCTTCTTCCTCTTCTCAAATAATACCTTTCAGCATTTCATATAGTGTTGGTTTGGCGGTGATGAACTCCTTCAGCTCTTTCTTATCTGTGAAGCACTTTATCTGACCTTCAATTCTGAATGACAGCTTTGCTGGATAGAGCAATCTTGGTTGTAGATTCTTGCTGTTCATCACTTTCAATATTTCTTGCCACTCCCTTCTGGCCTGCATCGTTTCTGTTGAGAAATCCGCTGACAGTCGTATGGGTGCTCCCTTATAGGTAACCAACTGTTTCTCTCTTGCTGCTTTTAATATTCTCTCTTTATCTTTTGCTCTTGGCATCTTAATTATGATGTGCCTTGGTGTGGTCCTCTTTAGATTCCTATATTTTGGGGTTCTGTGCACTTCTTGGGTTTTCAAGTCAATTTCTTTCGCCAGGTGGGGGAAGTTTTCAGTCACTATTTCTTCTAGTAGGTTTTCATTATCTTGCTCTCTCTCTTTTTCTGGCACCCCTATAATTCTGATGTTGGTATGCTTGAGGTTGTCCCAGAGGCCCCTTATACTATCTTCAATTTTTTGGACTCTTTTGGCTTTCTGCTTTTCCAGCTGAGTGGATTTTGCCTTTTTGTATTTCAAATCTTTGACTTGGTATTTGCGGTCGTCTGGACTGCTTTTAGGTCTTTGTATAATATTTTTTGTTTCAGTCAGTATATGCTTAATTTCTAGTTGGTCTTTTATCCTATCCTTATAAGCGTTGTTCATTTCTTTGTAAGTGTTATTTATTTTGGCATAGTTCTCATTAATGTTATCGGCCTTATCTAGTAGCCTCTTCATAAACCTAATTACTGTGGTTTTAAACTCTATGTCTAATTGTCTTTTTTCCTCCATTTCTTTCACAGCTGAGTTCTTTCCTTTTCTCTGCATTGTTGTTGCTTTCCTGAGTCGGTTCCTTAGCGGTGTGTGATAGGTATCCTGTATCCTCTAAGGAACCAGTGGCTCAGCTTCCTTTGCAGCGCGCAGTGTCAGCCCTAGGTCCGCCCTGTTTGGCGAGCAGTTTGCGTCTAAAGGGCGTGTTCCGTCGGGCTTAGATCCGCCCCTCCTGGCTCCCTCCCCGTTTCAGGTCTATGGGGCTCTCGGAGTCAGCTTATCTGTGCTTATCTGTGCGGCTCACGGGTCTCGGTGTTGGGTGGCTATGTAAATACACCGCGAGTCTCCCCATTGCCAGACAACTCTGCCTCTCCCTAACTGCGTCTGCACAGTCAAAGACTCACTCAGGAGTGTAAAACAAAGCAGTATGGTGGTCTCCAAGCAAGTAGTTGCGCGTTCTCTGCCCACGTTCTCTGCCCGGTTGCGCACTCCAATTTACTCGTGCACTCTCCCCAAACACACAGACCTCAGCCACGCTGGGGATCCTCCTTTCCCCGACCTGGGAGCTCGCCTGGAACTCCGGGGTCGGTGCTGTGGGAGACCTCGGCCCTCCTCGCAGGAGAAAACCAGCCGGGCCCGCTGTCTGCCGCCCGTCCCTCACCGCTCTCTCGCGCTCCGAACCTCAAAGCTGCACACCGCTGCTCCCCAGTCACCGCCTTTACTCTCGTGCGGAATTTCCCCTCAGCCAGCTCTCCGGCGATTTCTGGATGTTGTAGTTGCTAAGTTGTAGTTTCAGAATTGTTGTGTGGACAGCTAGATAGGTGCTCACCTATGCCGCCATCTTAAGTTCTCCCTAGAGATTTTTTTTTTTTATTCTTATGAATTGAGACAAAAATTTCTTCATAAAGGCCAGATTTTAAAAATATGTGCAAAACATATTTTACAAACATAAAAGTCAGATTTTGCCTCTTTACATGGAGAGATAGTTTGCATGTGAGTTTTATATTCTTCTTTGTTCTCATTTATAGTGATCTGTTACACAGGGGATAAAGATGTGCTAGAATTTTAAGTAGTACCCCTGTGACTATGATCAGGTATGTCAAACTGTTCTCCAGATCACCCTGCTATGAAAATAATACTTTAAAGTGAAAACTTCATTATTTAGAAAACTTAAGCAAAATCCAGGTGCCTCAGTAACTTGTAAATTTATTCTGGACACATTTGGTGTTTGAATTATTTGTAAGATTATGCCCTGACTGGTTTGGCTCAGTGAAATATTTGTAAGATTATTTTACTCTACATAGATAGGATAAACCTAGTCTTTCATTTTATTTCATGAATAATGTTTTTGACTGGAATATATTTTTCTGTTTTATAATATATTTTTTGAGAAATTATGTTATGAAAATAAGAAATTAATAGTACTCTTAAGAACCAAATGATTAAGTCAAATACTTGTCTGCTATTTAGCAAACCTGTGAAAATTCCAAGCTTCTCCTAAGCAAAGACTTCCAAGTTTATATTATTACCATAAATTTGTAGTCCAGTGATGTGGACAAATGGCCTAAATTGATGCCTTTAAATTCATTCTAACTGAGATCAGAGCCAAATTAAACCCAAACCTCAAAAGGTGAAAGTCAAATACTGTATATTAAATTAATGTATTAGGAAGCCTCATGCCAGATGGTTCCAAGCCATTAAAAATCTGTTAAAAATTGAAATATAAATAATTCACTAAATAAGAAAGTTCATAATATATATAACAGTGTGCTTAAGTTTTACCACACTAAAGCACTTTGCAGACTTGAATAATTACTTAAAATTCATAATCCTTTACTTGATAGACCAATACTATGGGAGTAAATTTTCTAATTACTAAGAGTTTTTTACTGACCAAAGGAACTACAAAGAATTTTTGTGCCATTCGTCCATTTTCTTCCATATGCACAAATTGATATCTGTTAGATTAGAGAAAAATGAAGGAAGAAAAGCCTAAATTAAGATACAAGTATTTCTCATATTGTTAGAAATGAAGTCATAGCCCTAAATTAAGACTACATAATGTAAATAGAATAACCTGCCCATTAATTTACATATACATATGTAAATTACATACACACACACACACACACACACACACACACACACTAGAGGCCCGGTGCATGAAATTCATGCACGGGGAGGCTGCGGGGTGTCCCCCAGACCAGCCTTCACCGTTTCCAATCTGGGACTCCTCGAGGGATGTCTGACTGCCCGTATAGGCCCGATCCCAGGATCGGGCCTATACGGGCAGTCAGACAATGTTCTCACAATCCAGGACTGCTGGCTCCAAACTGCTGGCCTGCCTGCCTCCCTGATTGCCCCTAACCGCTTCTGCCTGCCAACCTGATCACCCCCTAACCACTACCCTGACAGCTTAATTGATGTCTAACTGCTCCCCTGCCAGCCTGTTTGCCCCTACCTTCCCTCCTCTGCTGGCCTGGTCACCCCCAACTGCCCTCCCCTGCAGGCCTGATCATCCACAACTGCCCTTCCTTGCAAGCCTGGAACCTCCCACTGTCCTCTTCTGCTGGACATCTTGTGGTGGCCATTTTGTGTCTACATGGAGGCAGGATCTTTGACTACATGGGGGCAGCCCTCTTGTGTGTTGGAGTGATAGTCAATCTGCATATTACTCTTTTACTAGATAAGATATATATATATATATATATATATATATATATATATATATATATAGTAAATCAATGGGTATAAGTATTTTGTTGTTGTCTTCTTGTGTATCCCATACACACAGCACTGTCTCTAGAATATTATGGAGACTGTTAATTCAAAAAATTCTCTAATAATACAGGAAATACATAAATAGATATGTTAGTCCTCTCAGTATTTTAATCAAATACCCCTTGTGGTCTATTCCCATTTTTATTCTCTCCTCTGACCTCTTTTAGGAACTACAATCCAAACTTTTATCAGAAACTACATCACAAACAAGATTACTCTGAGTTTGAAGTAAATAATACCTTATATATCTTACAAAAGTAAAAGTATACCTATTACTAGAATTTATGGTGGTATTTATTTTAATATGTATTTTCCAGTATTACTAGGATATTGACTGCTTTTGGATATCTAAGTTAATTATATGAACATGTTACAGGAGGTAAAGACAGTTTAAGATAAACTTTTGCGTTTCATCTGTGAGACTGTTAATAAGAAAGATTTCTTAAAAATTAAACCTTTTTTAACAAAACCACACACAGGAAGTATTCTTTTTTTTAATCTTTATTGTTCAGTTTATTAATTACATGTTCCCCCAATAGCTCCCCTCCACCCAGTACCCATCCCACTCTCCGCCCTTACCTCCTCCCCCCCATCCTCTCCCATAGTTGCATGATTTTTGTCCAGCCTCTTGCTGTACTTCCCACACCCTTTTTCTCACCAAGAATTATCAGTCCATTCCCTCTCTGTGTCCATGATTCTGTTCTATTCCTCATTTTATCCTGATCATCAGGTTGTTAATTCACTTGATTTTTAGATTCATTTGTTGATAGATGTGTATTTGTTGTTCATAATGTATATTTTTACCTTTTTTCTTCTTCCTCTTCTTAAACAATACCTTTCAGCATTTCATATACTATTGGTTTGGCAGTGATGAACTCCTTTAGCTTTTTCTTATCTGTGAAGTACTTTATCTGATCTTCAATTCTTAATGACAGCTTTGCTGGATAGAGCAATGTTGGTTGTAGATTCTTGCTATTCATCACTTTGAATATTTCTTGCCACTCCCTTCTGGCCTGCATCGTTTCTGTTGAGAAATCCACTGACAATCGTATGGGTACTCCCTTATAGATAACTGTTTTTCTCTTGCTGCTTTTAATATTCTCTCTTTAGCTTTTGCTCTTGGCATTTTAATTATGATGTGCCTTGGTGTAGTTCTCTTTAGATTCCTATATTTTGGGGTTCTGTGCACTTCTTGGGTTTTTAAGTCAATTTCTTTCGCCAGGTGGGGGAAGTTTTTAGTCACTATTTCTTCTAGTACGTTTTCCTTATCTTGCTCTCTCTCTTTTTCTGGAACCCCAATAATTCTGATGTTGGTATGCTTAAGATTGCCCCAGAGGCCCCTTATACTAATCCAATTTTTTGGACTCTTTTGGCTTCTTGCTTTTCTGGCTGAGTGGATTTTGCTTTTTTGTATTTCAAATCTTTGACTTGGTTTTTGCGGTTGTCTGGACTGCTTTTAGATCTTTGTATAATATTTTTTGTTTCAGTCAGTGTATGCTTAATTTCTAGTTGGTCTTTTTTCATGTCTTTGTAGGCATTGTTCATTTCTTTGTAGGTGTTATTTATTTTGTCGTAGTTCTCATTAAGTTTCTCGGCCTTTTCTAGTAGCCTCTTCATAAACCTAATTATTGTGGTTTTGAATTCTATGTCTAGTTGTCCTTTTTCCTCCATTTCTTTCACAGCTGAGTTCTTTCCTTTTCTCTGCATTGTGGTTGCTTTTCTGAGTTGGTCCCTTAGCTCTGTGTGATAGGTATCCTCTAAGGAACAGTGGCTCAGCTTCCTTATGCAGCGCACATCAGCCTTAGCTCCTCCTTACAGCATCTAAGGGGCGGGGGGGCATCAGCCTTAGGTCCCCCCTACATGGCACACAGCTTCAGGTCTATGGGGCTCGCGGCATCAGCTTATCTGTGCGGCTCACGGGTCTCAGTGTTGGGTGGCAATGTAAATCCACCACTGGTCTCCCCATTGCCAGGCAACTCTGCCTCTCCCCAAATGCTTCTGCACAGCCAAAGTCTCACTCAGGTTTGTAAAACAAAGCAGTACGGTGGTCTCCGAGCAAGTGAGCGAGTTGCGCGTTCTCTGCCTGGTCGTGGACTCCAGGAACTGCTGTTCCAATTTACTCGTGCACTCTCCCCAAACTCACAGATCTCAGCCGCGCCCGGGATCCTCCTTTCCCTGACCTAGGAGCTCGCCTGGAACTGGGGGGTTGGTGCTGTGGGAGGCCTCCGCCCTCCCCGCTGGAGAAAACCAGCCGGCCTTGCTGTCTGCCGCCCGTCCCTCACCGCTCGCTTGTGCTCCGAACCTCAAAGCTGCGCACCGCTGCTCCTGAGTCACCGCTGGGTCCCGCCTCTACTTTTATGTGAGGAATTTTCCCTCAGCCAGCTCTCCGGTGATTCTGGACGATGTTTGTTCCATTGTTAAGTTGTAGTTTCAGAATTGTTGCGTGGACAGCAAGATAGGTACTTACCTATGCCGCCATCTTAGTTCTCTCAAGAGAATGTTTTACTAGTAGATCTAAATAGGAAATTAGGTGAAATCCAGAAGAGCTGAAGTCATAAAAACAGAGTAGATTGGTGGTTGTCAGGGGCTGAAGGGTTGTGGAAGTTGGAAGACGTTGGTCAAAGGGCACAAACTTCTGGCTGATGTGCAGAGACTCTCAAAGAGTAATCAGGCGAGCAGCAACATCAGCACCACTCAGGAACAAGGAGAAATGCAAATTATTGGAAGGTACACCTACTATATGAGACACTGTAGGACAGGACCCTGCAATCTGTATTTTTTAAATTCCTCCCCAGGACCTTTTTTGCACTAAAATTTGAAAATTACTGTCTCTACCTGAATTATTCTTGTCCCAAATATCAATGTGAATCTGATAAAATATAATATCTATATCCAATTAGTATTTGTTATAAGATATGCAAAACAAAAGAATAAGAACACCATGAGAACACCTTAAACAAAAGCCAAAACTTTAGAATATGGTGTGGGAAAATGACCCAACATCACCAACAAGTAAATTGTGATGAAGAGATAAAAGAGAGACAGAAGGAGAACCTACACACTGAAAAATCTATCAAGCAATCCTAATGGAGTTTAAGAAAATATTTAATGTGTTAAAATTGTTCATGTATGCTTCCTGTTTACTGAAACTTCTTAAGGGCTGAACACTAGTGTGTAAAAATAAAGGTAGTTTAAAATGTATCATCTTTGAAATGTATTACTGATTTGAAATATTTATGTTTTTACTCTTAAAAGTATTCAAATATACTAGCATTTAGATATTCTAAGTTGGATATTTGGCAATATTGATCTTGAGAGTATTTCTACTTTTTGATCTTGGTATAAAAAAGAAGTAACATTGCTTCTGAAAATAAATCCAAAATGTAATTGATATTTCACTTTTACTTACATAAGCAAACAAATAAAATACATATTTTAAGTATTGGCTGAATTTAAATCTAGCAAAATTTAACATAATTTTGCTAACAAGTAAATGGGCCCTTTTCTTTTTTATTTTTTTATATTGCAACCATGAACAAGCACTGTACCTCATGAAAGAAAAATAACTGACTGATCAGGTGTCCTTGTTAGATGTAAACTACAATGAGTAAGATGTCGTCTGCCATTCATGAAAACATTGTCACTGATGTTTTATTTATTTTCTATGTAAAGTGAACAGTTAGACAAGAATAAATTTTGGTTTAATATGTGAAATGAGTAAGAAGAGAACACACAACATAATTTATTAATGGTATTTATTTTCATTATGTTTACTATTGGGTTCCTATTTTCTTTTAGTATTGTAACAAAAAAATTAATTGTTTTAGTTTTCATGATTAAAATAGCCCTGAATGAGGAAATACTTATTAGAAAATTATGATTTAAAATAATGAAACAGTAAACTAATTACTGAGTTGCTCAAGGCCCATAAATACCAATTTAAGTTCAGATTTACTTATTAATATGCATTGTAGGCTTTTTTGAAGTTACAATAATATATGTTTTTAAAGCTAAAAGTAATCTAAGTTATATGTTGAATAGAAAGGAAGAATAATACATTTGAAATCTAGCATGTTAAACTTTCAAATTCACTGACGATTAAACCTGATCTGCAGTTTTCCAGGTTTAATTAAAGTTTGGATATGGTTTTGGGATTGCAACTTTAAGTTACTTTTATTCACTGGTAGTCACAAGCTGACTATTGCACAGTAAAATTATTATATTCATGTATTGCACATTTTCTGAAGCATTGTCTGATTGCAAATATAAGTATAAAAATTATGTGGAGCCCTGGTTGGTGTGGTTCACTGGTTAAAGCATCACCCCATGCATGAAGGGTCATGAGTTTGAGTCCCAATCAAGGGCATATCTGTAGGTTGCCGGTTTGATCCCCACCCCAGGTTGGAACACCTGTGGGAAGCAACCAATCAATGTGTCTCTCTCACATCAATGTTTCTTCTCTATTTCTCTCTGTCTCCCTACCTTCCACTCTAAAAAAAAAAAAAAATCAATGGAACACATATCCTCGAGTGAGGATTAAGAACAAAAAATGTATGTGGAATAAAACCAAGGCTTTATGAAGAACCTAATCAACATAATTTTGTGCTTTTTCACTATATATATATTAAGTTCTTATTTTGACTTATACTCATTTTGCATTTTGTTTTTATTGATAGCTCAAAAATTAGTATGGAAAATAAAATTTTTGTTACTATTAGAACATGCAATTTCAAACCATGTCAAGTTTTTAAAATCTGCTCATCTGTGTGTTTTTATAGTTCACATTTTGAAAACAATATTAAATTATAATTTACATTCAGTAATAAATTGTATTAGTTTTAGTTGTATGGTATAGTGGCTAGAAAATAATAATTTACAAATTGGTTTTCAATTTGATATTCTTGTTACCCAACTGGCACCATACATAGTTATTAAAACACTATTGGCTATATTTTCTATGCTATATTTTATATCCCCATGTGTATTATTTAACTTCCCCATGTGTACTTCTCAATCCCTTCACCTTTTTCACCAAATCTCCTATACTCCTTCATTCTGGCAACCATCAGTGTGTTCTCTATATTTATGAGTCTGTTACTGTTTTGTTTGTTCATTTATATTGCTCTTTAGAATCTACATATAAGTAAAATCATGTGGTATTTGTCTTTCTCTGGTCTGATCATGCTGTTGCAAATGCTAAGATTTCATATTTTATTAATCTTTACTATTAATCTTATCTCTTTTTTCTGCTGCTTAAAGAAGACTGGTTTAGTTTTTTTTTGTCTGGGAAGCTCTTTATATGTTCTCTGATTCTAAATACTAGCTTTGCTAATAGAGTATTTTTAGGCTAGGTACTTTTTTTTCTATCATTTTTAATTATTTCTTGCCAAACCCTTCTGTGCCTGCTAAGTGTCTGTTGAAAAATCACTGACAGTATCATGTAGGTAACCAACTGCTTTTCCCTTGCTGCTTTTAAGATTCTATCTTTGTCTTTAACCTTTTCATTTTAATTTTATTGTGTCTTGGTGTGGGCCATTTTGGGTTCATCTGGTTTGGGACTCTGCACTTCCTGAACTTCTATGTTTATTTCCTATACCAAGTTAGAAAAGTTTTCCATCATCAGTTTTTTAAAATTGGTTTTCAATTTCTTGCTCTCTCTCTTCTCCTTTTGGCATCCTCATAATGTGAATGTTGGAATGCTGGAAGTTGTCTCAGAGGAGCCTTATAATACTGCTTTTTTGTATTCGTTTTTCTTTATGATATTTTGATTGTGTGTTTTTTGCTTCCTTATATTTCAAATCACTGATTTGATATCTGGCTCATCTACTCTACTGTTAATTCCCTATAATTTATTCTTTGTTTCAGTTAGTATATCCTCTACTTCTGATTGTTTCTATTTTATGGTTTCCATGGTCTTTTAAATTTTATTTTAAAAATAAATTTATTTTTAGAGAGAGGGAGAGAAAAGAGAAACATTGATGTGAGAGCAAAACATTGATTGACTACCTTCTACAATGCTCCAACCAGTGATGTAATCCACAACTTGTACATGTGCCCTGACCTGGAATCAAACTTGCTACCTTTTTGTTTATGGAACAACATTCTAACCAACTGAGTCACACTGGCCAGAGCTCCATGTCCTTTTTTATGCTGTTGAAATTATCATGACAGTTACTGAACACCCTTGTAACCATTGTTTTGAACTCTCTATCTGGTAGCTTGCTTGCCTTGCTTTCACTCAGTTCTTTTTGTGGAGGTTTCTTCTGTTCTTTCATTGGTAACTGTTTATTTTTATCCATATTTGATTTATTCCCTGTGTTTGTTTCTATACATTAAGTAGAGCTGAAGCATCTCCAAGATTTAGTAGAGTGGCCTTATTTAGTAGGTGTCCTGTAGTGCACAGTGGCACAGCCTTCCTAGTCATCTGAGCTAGGTGCTCTATATTTACCCCCTGTGTAGGCTGTATGTACTTTACTGTGGTATTGGAGCCTTGATTGCTTTTGGTACATCAGTGGGAGTGATTGACACCCAGGCCAATCAGCGTTGAAGACTGGCTGCTATTACAGAGGAAGAGCTTCTATGCAGCAGTTGACCCTATGGATCAGTATTGCTTCAGTGGAGCTTTAGTGCCTGTCTAATCTGCCCCTTAAGTGTATCACTTCTGAAAATGGTAGGGTTTTAATCCCATGTGGTCTGATGCTGTCCACTGAGTGCACTGGCTCTTGGGCTTCCTGGAAGCTGAAAGATTTCCCACAGCCTGTTCCCTAACTGAGACTATCTGGCTCTAGCTTCAGACTGATTTGCAGATGGCTCCAACTTATGTTGGGCTTGGAGGTGCCCAGGACAGGCCAAGCTGCAAGCTGCTAACTAAGGCCAGCTGTCACTATTTTCAGGTTTGAGTGTGCTTAGCAAGTGGTACACGCTATGCTGAAACCAGATGCTGCTTTTTTGAGAGGTTTTATGAAAACCTGAAAGGCAAGAGAGACTATATATATATATATATTCAAAGGATTTCAAGTTTAAAAGAAAGTTTACTTAATTATGATAGAGATGTACTGAGCACTAACAAAAGAAATGCATTAATAATTAGAATATAGAGACGTGGAAGCATGGAATCTTGGAGGGAAGGTGGAGAAGGGTGGATGGAGGGGAGGTAATCAACCAAAAATCTTGTATGCATATATGCAAAACCAATGGTTGCAGAGTGGGGTGGTGAGGGCCTGAGGTGGGGATTGAAGGGGAGATAGAGGGTGGTGATGAGGGGAAAAAGGAGACATATGTATTACTTTCAGCCATAATGATTAAAAAAATATCTGAAAAATAAATAGAATACAATTATTATTAATAACTAATAATTTCTTAAAATTTATAAAAAAATCAATCATAATAATTAAAATCCTGTTTTCAAAAGCCAAATTTTACAGTATTCCCACAAAATTGTAGATACTTGAAATAAAAAAGACCATGGAATTCACTTAGAGAGAGCTGTCAAATATAAATGTAGTATGAGTCACAAAGGTGACCAATACATGTTATTCAAAGTTTTCTATAGCTACATTAAAAAGGTAAAGAAAACATATGCAAATAATTTTAATAATTCATTTTACTGAATCCAATATATTTAAAAATATTTTTATTTCAAGGTATAATTAATATCAATACTAATGGGATTTTTTTCTAAGTTTTAGAAACCATTATGATTTTACATTTATAGCCCATTTTAATTTGAAATAAGCATCTCAAGTACTCAATAGTCACCTGTTTCTATTGTCTGCCATGTTGGATAACTTAGATGTAGAGTAAATACCCCACTATCTTGATCTTCATATGTGAGAATATTTATTTGAAAGTGAATGTGTGGAAGAAAGCTATAATGTGATATATTTGTATAGAAGATGGACACCACAAAGGGAACAGACCTACTTCATGCAAGCATAGATCTTGAAGCCTGCAGCAGCTGAGTTCTGAGTCTCCTTTTTAACCAGGTCTATGATCTTGGAATGCATTGTTCCTCCTAATTTTCCTATTTGCTTAGTTTCATCAACAGTAAAGTGGGAATAGTAATAATAATCACACAGAGTAGTTATTCAGGGTATGTAAAGTTCTTAGTAGAGTTCCCAGTCTGTTATGAAAATTATAAGTATTCCTGTTTTACTCAACTTACTATCTTTACATAAGCCATTTAAATCCTAACATTTACTTTCTTTTTTTAATTTTTTTTGAAAGCAGAGGATTTTTTTTTTCTTCCAAATTTCTTTATTGTTTAAGGTGTTACATATGTGTCCTTATCCCTCTATTAACCCCCCAACCCTCCCCCCACTCATGCCCTCACCCCCCTGGTGTTCATGTCCATTGGTTAGGCTTATATTCATGCATACAAGTCCTTTGGTTGATCTCCCCTCTTTTCCCCCTCCCTTCCCTCCCTTCCTCCTGAGGACCAGCATTCTGGTTGCTGCTTCAATATAATGACCAACATAAACTAACATTTACTTTCCACAGTTAAAAATTAGTTTGTAAGACTTATTGATTTTAAAAAGCATTTCAACTTTGAAGTATTTCTTGAATCAGTATATTATCCTCCTATATAATAAAAGGCTAATATGCAAATAGACAGAATGGCAGAACAACCAAACAACAGAACTGGTCATTGACATGCGTTGACAACTAGGGTGCACGCTAAGAACATGACAGGCATTGACAGCTAGCGGCAGAGCATGGAACATGGCGGGTGCCAGTCGCTGTCACTGAGGTGAGCCTCTGGTGGTTACTGAAAATTCTTTGCTCCCGTGTGCCATGGTCCTGCCTGGGGCTCACACCTACTGCCAGAGCTTGCTCTGCTGACACCTAGCACCGGTCCTGATTTCTCAGTGCTGTGCCGTCAGTGGGTGTGAGTGGTGGCTACCAGACCTGATCTCTCCTGAGAGGTTCTCCACTTTTCCATGCTCCTGAGGGGTGATCAGACCAACAGTCACCACTCACACCTGCTGATACTTCCAGCCCCACTAGCACCTGCTGCTGACACAGGCTGCAATCACTCCACGTCATCAGTGGGTACAAGTGGGGTCAGCACAGTAGGCAGGACCGGGGGCCATGGCAGGGAGGGCTGGGCAGTGGTAGGGAGGATGGGCTGATGTCTACCCCTGTGTCCACCACAGCCTTGCAGTGCACAGATCCTTTCAAGGTGCATGAATTCATGCATTGGGCCCCTATATATAGTAAAAGCCTAATATGCAAATTGATTCCTCAACCAGGAGTTTGACCAGAGTTTGACCAGGTGGTGAGGCTGCCCTGACAACTGCCCACAGGCCCTCTCCCCAATCATCCCTCCCACCAATTGACCTACCCATCCTGATTTGGGGCAGGGCTGGCTGGACCCCACCCATACAGGAATTCATGTTAATAAAATGTATACTTGTTCTTTTGAATATATTTGTAAGGCTGAATAACTTATCTTTTCAATACTGGCTATTAATATCTAAAATAACCTGTTAAAATTGTAAATATTTATTTGTACTATTTCTCCTAGTACTAAATTAGCTAAATTCTTTTCTTTCAGTAATATTTAAATCACATTTCTGGATATTTTCATGTAACTTTTCAGTTATCACTGCACCAAGCTCTTTATCCTTGTACTCTCCCCTCCACCTTTTAATCTCTACTCATAATGCCACTTGATTCCCTTAGCCATTTTGAGCTTTTTCCCCTGAGCTTCTTCCAATACATCTACATTTCTCTGCTACTGAGGCAAACAAAACAGAATTCCACTTTGATGTTGTTCATCAGAATTACATAAATAATACTATAACCTATGTGTCCCAGGATGTCATACTTCTTTACCTACAGATCAAAGTAACAGTGAACTCTCATGCATTTTGTTGAAGCATCAGCCAGACCTTTTCAGGGGATGACCAAAGTACTCTTAAAAGAGAAGAGCCAAAATTAATAAGACAGGAAGAAAGTTCTATAGAAAAAAAAGAAAGAAATCTATTTAACAGCATCTTCAGAATCTGTTTTTTGTTTTATTTTTTAAAAGGAGTGACCTGGGGCTTAGAATTGGACTTTTTCAAAGGCCATTTGAGACTAATAGAAATATCTCTAATGTTAATAGGAGTGGGGAAATGGAGATAGTAAAAAATGAGAAAACAAAATGTAAACACAACAAAAACATTTATAAATTACTGATTTGTAAATATAGCAATATACAGAAAATGTATTGTATAAATTTATTACTTTGTTGTTGTTTTTTGTAGTAATGCCCATATTTTTCTTCCTTACTATTTATAAATTCTTTGCTAAAATGTTTATTTTTTGATAATTGCTTGATTTAATGCTTCATTACATTTCTTTTGCTAATAAATAGAATTGTATCTTTTTTCATGTGTATCATTTTATAATGTACTAGAGGTTCAGTGCACAAAATTCATGCATTGGGGGGTGTCCTCAACCTAGCCTGCACCAATCTGGAACTCTTGGAGGATGTCTAACTGCCAGATATCCCTCTCTCAATCCAGGACTGCTGGCTCCTAAACAATTGCCTGCTTACAAGCTTGATTGCCACCTAACTGCTCCCCTGCCAGGCTGGTGTCCCCAACTGCCCTCCCCTGCCGGCCTCCTTACCCCTAACTGGCTCAGCCTCAGCCCCCACCACCATGGCTTTGTCCAGAAGAAAGTCAGATGGTACGAAGATGTCTGGTCTCTCAATTTAATTAGCATATTGCGCTTTTATTAGTATAGACTAGCATTCCAGTGCATGGATTCATGAACATTGAAAGGAAACTAATTAGTCCCTCTGGTGCAGGGATTAATGCAGGTAGTCCTGGGTGATGGCTGGCAGGGCTAGACTGGGCGAGAGGAGTTGAACATGCCCTGGAGCCAACCTACTGTGGTTCCTTTGCAATGATGGCCTTGTGCCATGCTGCAAAGAGCATCTGAGAAGCGAGCAGGATCCCTCCAGCAGGTGGGGTCCTTCACCTGGCCTGCAAGGATTGGGATGAAACCAGCTCTCTGAGAGGAGTGCGATAGGAATCATGAGGAATCAGGCTCCTTTCTCTCTGGTTTTGAGGTGTGCCACCAGAGAACTGCTATTGCCAGGTGACTGTAGCTCAGTAGCTTCTGAGTTGAGCAACTGCCCCCTGGTGATGAGCTCTCATCCTAGCTACTGGCCAGTCAGGGTTGAACACTCACTTAGCCTATTTTGTGTATATATATCATACACACACACACACACACACACACACACACACACACACACACACTTACACTAGGGGCCCGGAGCACAAAATTTGTGCACTGGGAGTGGGTGGTCCCTCAGCCCAACCTGCCCCATCTCACATACTGGGCGCCCTCAGGGGATGTACTACTGATGGCTCACCCCCAGACTGCCCAAGGCTGAAAGCCTCGGGCCAAGACTTTCTGTCCTTGGGCAGGGGACCTCAGACAGGGAATCCCAGCCAGTCATCTCCCTGCAAACTGGGCTGATAGCTGCCTGACCACACCCACAGCCTGCCTGGCCTGCACAAGGCCAGGGGCAAAAAAGCCTTTTTGCCCCCAGCCTGGGGCACCCAGGGGAGCGATTGCCCTGGGATCTGGGCCGATAGCTGCCTGGCCATGACCCTAGCCCACCTAGCCCAGCCTGCCATGGTCAGCAGCCGTCTTGGTTGTGTGTTAAATTGCAGATAGCTCCTAATTGGCTTGTGGGCATGGCTTATTTAGTATAGCAAAGGTATGGTTAATTTGCATATTACTGTTTTATTAGATAGGACTAGAGGCCCAGTGCATGAAATTTGTGCACAAGTGCAGGGTGCCCTCAGCCCAGCCTGCACCTACTCCAATCTGGGACCCCTTGAGGGATGTCTGACTGCCTATTTAAGTGGGATCAGGCCTAAATGGGCAGTGAGACATCCCTCTCACAATCCAGGACTGCTGGCTTCCAGCTGCTCACCTGTCTACCTTCCTGATTGTCCCTAATGGCTTTTCCCTGCCAGCTTTATCACCCTTTAACCACTCTCCTGCCAGCCTGGTTGATGCCTAACTGCTCCCCTGCCAGCCTGCTTGTCCATAACTACCCTCCTCTGTAGGCCTGGTCACCCCTAACTGTCCTCTCCTGCAGGCCTGGTCCTCCCAAATTGCCCTTCTCTGCTGGCCTTATTTCCCACAACTGCCCTCACTTGTGTGTTAGAGTGATCATCAATTTGCATATGACTCTTTTATTATATAGAAAGATAGTCATCTGGTACATAGGTGGGGGCCAGCTGGTTTGTCCTGAAGGGTGTCCGAGATCAGGGTTGGGGTTTTCTTGGGGTTTGAGGCAGCCTTGGTGAGGGGCTTGTGGTGGTTTGCAGGCTGGCCACATCCCCCAGCAACCTCAGTAGAGGTCCTGGTGAATGAGATTTATTTATCTTCTATAATTGAAAATTTGTAGCCTTGAGCAGAACCAAGCCTCCTGCTTGCTCCATGGCAGCAGCCACTTTTGTGGGGATTTATTTATAATTGAAACTTTGTAGCCTTGAGTGGAGTCCAAAGTGGGGCAGGGTGTGCGGAAAGCTTGCTTCCACCATTGCTGGGGAAACCCATGCCTCCTGCTAGCTCCATAGCCACAGCCATCTTGGGTGGGTTAGTTTGCATACTTGCTCCTGATTGGCTTGTGGGTGTAGTGGGGATATGATCAATTTGCATAGTACTCTTTTATTATATAGGACTAGAGTCCCAGTGTACAAAATTTGTGCACAGGTAGGCTCCCTATCGGCTGCCAGCTGCTGGCTGGGTACTCCTTTTCACTGGCTGCCTGACACCACTGCTGGCTGGGGCCTCCCTTTGCACCTGCCTTGGCCTGGCACCACCCATCTGCTCCACCATCTAGCCACAGTCCCGCTCTCATTGAGTTCCACCAGGGCCTGAAACACCTCAACTGCCACCTGCTGCCAGCACCGCATCTCTGATGCCCACATATTCTACACCACCTCCTGGTGGTCAACGCACCTCTAACTTCCAGCCAGTCGAACTCCTGCCCATAGGGACAATTTGGATATTAGCCTTTTATTATATAGGATAGATACACAAAGCACATGCCAGTGAATTAAATAATTCAAGCTGTTAGCTGAGAATGGTTGTTAAGCAAACTATAAAAGTACATCTTAAGCTAAATTGATGAAGAAAGATGTTTTTAAGTTACTTCATTTCACTTTGGGAAATTTGTCAACAGAAAGAAAGAATGAAAATGCTTAATACAATCAGGACACTGAGAATATAAAGAAACCATAGGAGTTAGGCCATTAATAATCATAGATATAGTTTTTAGTTAATTGAATAAAAGAGTATTGTTTCTGAAATTTTTTGTTATTCTGTTTGTGTATTAAATTCTATTTGATTATTTTGTGTTTCTATTACTATACTAGAGGTCCAGTGCGTGAAATTCATGCATGGGGGGTGGGGTCCCCTCAGCCAAGCCTCTACCTTCTCCAATGCAGGACATCCCTCTCACAATTCTGGCCCTCTGGCTCCTAATCACTCACTTGCCCACCTGCCTGGTCACCCCTAACTGCCCACCTGATTCATCCTCACTGTCTCTGCTTGCCGGCCTGATTGACCCTAACTGTCCTCCACTGCCAGCCTAGTGACCCCATGCAGCTTGTTTGTTCAGTCATTTGGTCGTCTCTCACTAACCCCCCTGCCAGCTTGGTTGTAGGCAGCCATCTTGTGAGGTCAATTTGTATATTACCTCTTTATTATATAGGCTTAGATCTGATAAAGTCAGAAAAATCTAATATTTAGAGAAAAAAATCTCCATAGATCAGTTCACAGTTATACTTTGATTGTAGGTAAAGAGAACCTACAATTTTAGTAAAATAAACCCTAAATAAGTCATTGAATTAAAACCCCAACAATGACAACATTGTGTTGTTGGCATTTATAGGCCAACATGTAAACGCGAGGACCTTTTATTTTTCAAAACTTAAACTGATGAATAAAAATAGATACAGAGACAAAAAAAAGCATTCAACTGACTATCAAACTTCAGTGGGAAGGCAGGGGAAGGTTGGAGGGGTAAGAGATCAACCAAAGGACTTATATGCAGGCACATAAGCATAACTAATGGACACAAACACTAGGGGGGGGGTGAGGGCATGTGTCAGGTGGGTGAGGGAGGCCAGGGGGAGGTAAATAGGGCTAAAAGGAGACATATGGTTTGTTATTTATAATAATTTAAACAAACAATTAAAAAACTTAGGCAATATGTATGTAGTCAGAAGTTCTATTTATTCTGAATAAAAATGCATTATTCTGCTTGGACTTTTAAGAAGTTAAGTATAGAGGCAATTTTTGATTTGTAATCTGCACTTAAAAGTTGAATATACTGAAATTATAATGTGAAGCTATTTTACTGATTACATTATAATTGTACTCATCAAGTTCAAGCTAAATAATACTCCAAGCTTATAGCTTTAGACTTTAGGTAATAGTTCACATACCCACTAAACTCTTTTCTGTCATTAAAGTTATACCTAGAGAGGGAGATTTATTTTTTCAACAGGAATAACATGCAAGCTAGTCATTTAATTATAATTTTTAAGAACTGCATCAGGTACACTATGATTATTTACTAATTCCAGTTTAAAAATTCACTTACAATTTCACATTATATTCCAAACTGCAATGCATTTCTAATATGCTAAAAGAAAATGGATGTTTATTATTATTTCTTGTGGAAAAAGGAATTAGTAATCTATAGCCATTAACATGATATTATTATATAGGAGAACAATCAGATTTTCATTATTCTTATAGATTCCCTATAAATTTAAGAGCAATCATGACTCCTAATGTTTATGATTATTAGTAGCCAATTTGTATTTCCCCATAGCAGGTTCCTGCTTTTCTTTAAACATTATATATAACTTTTCTTTAAAGTTATATATAAACCAATACTTGAAACTATAGATGATTGTAAGTTTGTCAATCCTTTTAGAAAAGATGGTTTCCTAAATGAGCATAACAAATAGACAATTTTGCTATTTGTACTTTGCCTCTGTTAAACATTAAAAAAAAAAGATGTTTCAGTACTTCATACTCTTTTATTTACTACTAGAGACCTGGTGAATGAATTTACACACAGGTGGGGTCCGTAGGCCTGGCCAGTGATTGGTGCTGGCCGGTGGGAGAGACCACAGGAGGTTGGCTGGCTGGAAGGAGGGACCATGGGAAGGTTGGGTGGTTGTGGGAGGTTGGCTGTGGGAGCACACTGACCACCAGGGGGCCAGCTCCTGCATTAAGCATCTGTCCCCTGGTTTCAGTGCACATCATAGCAACTGGTTGATCAGTCGTCTGGCCATTCTGGCCATTCAGTTATAAGGGGCATTTAGGCTTTTATATATACTAGTATAGATGATGAAATGAGCACATACACTTTTTTTCTCGAGTATTCATACTAATGTGTCAAAAATATATTGTAACATATAATTAATCTTAATATATAATCCCATGAAAAGACATTTTTGGAAAATGATTTCTCAGAGTGTTGTATTCTATTGTATTCATGGTAATTTTTTAAAAATAAATAATTGTTTAGAGAACTATGGTTGGCACATTTTCATATGAACATTGTATTGGTGTTAGAGGTAGCAAAGGCAGTTATGGATTCCAATAAAAATTAATTGAATAAAATATTATTTTAATTGAGAATTATATTGATACATGCTATATTTTCCTCCTGTCTGCCTGCCTGATTGCCCCTAACTACTCACTTGCCTGCCTGAACACCCCTAACCATTCAGTCTGCCTGCTTGATTGCCCCTAACTGCCTCTGCCTTGGCCTCTGCCATCACAGCTTAATCTGGAAGGAAATCCAGAATGATATCAGGAAGGTTTTTTGACTGGTCTAATTAGCATATTATGCTTTTATTATTATAGATTATTATTACTAGAGGCCTGGCACATGGAATTCATGTGTGGGTAAGGTCCCTAGGCTTGTCCTGTGATCAGGGCCATCTTCCTCAGGTGCCTGCAGCTGGCCCCACACTTTACCACCACCAACCCCCAGTTCCCAGTTTTTCATCAGATGATTGGAACCTGATGGCTGGGGAAGGAACCAGGTCATTCCTCCTGCTCGCCAGCCCCACCCCAGTGAGTCTTCTTCTATATGTGGGGTGACTGGTGAGATGAGGGACGTAACTTGGCACTGCCCATGTCCCCTGCTATCCACCCCAGTTCCCTGTTTATCATCAAGTGATCAGAGCCTGATAGCCAGGGGAAAGGATCAAGAGGTCAGCTGTTCCCACCTGATCATCGGCCCCGCCCACACCTCAAGTTGCCCTCTGAATGTGGGGTAACTGGTAGAGTGGGGGCCTTGGCCTGGGGACACCTGTGTTCTCTGCTAATCACCCTCCAGTTCCCCATTTGCCAGTGGGTGATTGAAGCCTGCTGGCTGGGGAAAGGGGCAGATTTGGTCAGTGTGCCTCATAGTGACTGGTCGAGCAGTCATTTTGGTCATTCTGCTATTAGGGTTAATTTGCATATTACTCTTTTATTATATAGGAGAGAGTCCCTGTGCATGAGTGGAGGCCAGCTGGCCTGCCATGATGGGGACCCCTGATTGGGATGGGGGTCCCCGCTTGAGGGTGGGGCTGCACAGGTGGGGGTGGTTTGCAGGCTGACCATGCCCCGATCAGGTTTGGGGTCCCTGCTGAGTGACAGGGCCAGCCAGGGCAAACGGCCAAGGGCAGTGTGCAGGCTGGCCTCAGCCCCTATCGATCTGGAAGTCCCCACTGGCAGACAGGGCCAGCAGGGGGAGGTGCCATGGTCATTCTGGCCTCTGGTCATTCTGGTCTTTCCCCATTGTGGTCACTGGGCTTTTATTATATAGGATTATTATTTACTTTAGTTAGTCTGAAACTTAATGCCAGCAGGACGGCAGTAAATCTCTAACCCCCTTGTCTCTAAATATATTAAGTAGAGTGGTGGGGAGCGCCCAGCCCCCGGGTCCGGGTGGTCACAGGCAGCCGGGGCTGAGCTGAGCAGGGCGATGGCAGGCTGCGGGTGAGCCATCAGTTGGACATCCCCTGAGGGCTCCCAGTATGTGAGAAGAGGCAGGTTGGGTTGAGGGACCACCCACCCCCAAATGCAAGAATTTTGTGCACCTGGCCCCTAGTCCTTAAGATAATAGAGAATTCAAACACCTCCTTATTGAGCATATGGAGTTTAAAAAATTTGAAGGTAAAAGATATGCTTACTTTGTAATAATCTTCCAATGTCTAGTAAATCATATTTTAAAAAAGAGTTCTCATTTGATTGGGCCCTTTTTTAAGTAGTGATATTTAGAACTAAATGTTGAGCATCTGAATAGAAAATGCCTTTAAAGCAAAATAACCTTCTATGTTTTGTTTGCAATAACAGGAAATAGCATCTTAAAAGACTGAACATGATTGTGACTTTAGATTTGTACACTACAGCAAAAGAAATCTAAAGTTTATAATTACATATATTCTGTGTGTGATTGGAAATCATACCATTTTGATTTTCGTTTAAGTGATATGTTTCTAGTATGATAATTAAGGGATTTCAATTTTGTAATATAATGCATTTGCCTCAGTGATATATTTCATTATAATCTGTGAACTTTAAGTGTGTCAAATAATTTTGCCTTATTTTTAATGGATGTAATATTCATGATGTCTTATAATATTTAAATGGAACATGATTTTAGCAACATTTGAAAAGTGAGTGAGTGGGTAGGAAGATCAAAGTTATATTAAATAGAAGGCACCTATTTTAGTGTGGATACTAAAAATAGTTTTATTAATTTTCTTTGTTTTCATAATATATAATGTACTTTTTAAATGAACACAATAAGATTTATTTTTTTTTAAAAGATGTTATGGTCAAATTGAGAAAATACATACAGAGGTGATTTTAATATTTTTTTCTGCATAGTGTCTAACATACAAGAAATAACAAATGCTTCTATGTTAAAGAATGAGTGAGTAATGAGCAATGTGTAATTGAGTGCTACCAAATAAAGTGCTATTCTTAATCTACTGCTATTAATAATACTATTATTACAACAACTACTACTACCAATTATCCAAATAAGGCTGGCACCTGGCATTACTGAAGGATTACCATCTACAAGGCACTGTGCTGCTTCATTTATTTCCTATATATGAGGTAGGGATAGGATCAGTACATAATTTGCAAGTCTCCATATAAAGTGAAAATGTGGGGTTCTTTTAATCCAAAAACTCTTAATAATTCCACGGAGGCAAAAACCGAGCATTAAATTAAGATCCTCTAAGTGCAGATCCTTGTGTAATTGCTTAAGTCACATGTACATGAAGCCATAAGAGCTATGGTTATTCCCAATTTTATAAGAAATAAAATATACATTTATTGAGAACATATATATATATATATATATATATATATATATATATATATATATGGACCATTGCTTTATGAGAAGCTCTGGCAATGAAACATAGAATAACTTCAAATGGGCAAGATTGAATTCAAAGACCAATTCAGAGGCTGTTACATTCCTCTAAGTTGGTGATTATCTAAATCTTATGAAAACTTAGATTTTAAAGGTCATTATCTAAATCCTAGTGTATTGTTTTTTTTCAACAATGAGGCCAGAACCTCCCACAACCTACTTTTCCATACCGCTCATTGGGTTTTTATTTATATCGCACTAGGCCCGAGCATTCTAGTTACCTTGATTTGTCTGGGGAAAGTGTCATAGAAAGCACCAAAAGTGTAGTATTTGAATACCGCTCAAAGATTGGAATCTAGCATTGTAATCAGGCTTTTGATATTGGGAATTCATCTTGAGATGACCTGTAACTGTGAGGTATTTAGGTCAATCATGTCTCTTATCTAAGACACCAGTCAAAATGAAAGCTTGTTAAGTGTCCTAATCTTCACCACATGGCCACACCGCTTTGGCTTATATTTTCCCATGCAAAGTCATTTCTTTCATTGTTGACCTCCTTCACTACCCTTTATATTTCCTTTTCTTAAAAATTTCTTCCGTTTAAAGTAAATCACCAGAATTTTTATCTAAACTTAGGAGATTAAGCTCAGGTTCCTACATTCGAACAAATGAAAACACTAAAATGACTGAACTAGATTTTAAAAATAGTATAAATACACAAGGATGGATAAGAGAAGAAAGAATTGAAGACAAGAAATGTTAAAACAGACACATTAATAAAATTATGACCAAAGGACATTGAGAACCAATATAATGGGGAAAATTAAATAGAACTCTGAGTTTTGACCGGCAGGATGCCCATGAGGACAGTTAGTTTCTCACTCAGAACCTGCACCTGTGCATAGAATGAACACAAAGAACTCCAGAGTATGGGAGGGAAGAGAGGCACTGAAAGAGAAAGGATCTGTTGAAAACCAACCTTACCTCAGTGCACATTGTAGAAAGGAAACTATTATATTCTTAAGACATTACATCTGGGAGAGGCACTAGGGCCCCAGAGACCTCTAAATAATTCATAGGGTGCAGAAAGGTGGACAAATTCAGTCAAATATTATATTAAAAATGTAAGCAGACAGGTGTCACAGACTCAAATCCCAGGACATGAGTATATGCAGGTTTATATCTCCAGTTAGGAGAATGTTGGGGTCTTCCCTGGAGATGATGATAGATAGGCCAAGAGAAATATTTATAAGCAATGATATTTAGAGGTCCCCACCCAGTCTTTTTATATTGAGTCTCATTCTCTTGCACTGCCCATGAAGGCTAATGGAGCTTCCAGATAGCTTCTGCAGGCCACATAGGCTATGAGGAAAGTGTATCCAAGACTTGTCACATATATGAGGAAACCTACATCACACAAAATGAACATGAAAGGAACAAAGATAAATACAGAGAACAGAAAAAAAATCTCTTTAATTCTTAAAACAAGAGTGGTAATAAACAACCAGACATGATAAAGTGTGCTTTTGAAATTTGTTAGCTGAAATATAAGTCTTGGAAGAGACATTTTCTGACATCAATGAAAAAGCAGAAGGAACTAGATGGTGAGATAAAAAAAGAAATTTTAAGAGACTTGAAGATATTGGGAATCTAAAAATCCTTCTAATAAAAGTTCCAGGGGAATTGAAAGCCTGCTGGCGAGGAAATTGTGAGAGAAATTATATTTTAAAATTCCCAGAATTGAGGTACATGGAATGTCCAATTCCAAGAGCTCATTGAGAAGCTGGACAAATTATTTTGAACTTATTTATATATAGTATAATTGGCACAAAATTTTGAAACTTCTGAGAAAAACTTAGCATCTCAAAAGCTGAGAGTGAGTAAGGCAGAGTTTACACTAGAAATTTATGTTAAATAATGTTAACTTATCAAAGTAAACCTGAAAGTTAAAAGGTAAAGAAAATCCTTAAAAAATCTAAGAGACATTTATTTCCAACATCATAGTTTACAAACTTCCAATATTATCTATTAAGGATGAGCATTTCCATAAATGCAGTTCTACAAAAATGTTGCCCCTTAGGCTCTTTTAAAAAAAGGTACTGGAGTTATGTTGCACTAAAAGCAAACAAATAAAAAAACAACAACAGAAAAAAAAACAAGAAGAAGCAATATATCCTATAAGTGTTAGAAAATCTCCAGTGTAATGTATCTGGACATCAATCAGTACAGCTTGGAGGTAGAGAATGGTGTTCAGGAGGAGGTAGTTCTCTCTACCACCACCACACCAAAAAACAAAAGACAAAGACTATTACACCCATGCATATGCCTCCTGTGTCTGACAAGGGTTTTATAATTTCTATGAAGAATTTGATGAAAAAATAATGAGCACTAGAAAGTCAAGCAAATGAAAACAATAGCAAACATGTATTTAGAACTAAAAAGGTTGAACAATAAATAACTTTACCATTAAGGCTTACCAGCATATTACCTTAGTTCTTTTTTTAAATTTTATTGAATTTATGGGGGTGATATTGGCTAATAAAATTATATAGGTTCCAGGTGTACAATTCTATAAGACATCATCTGTATATTATATTAACTTAATTCGTACCCACAAAACTTAGTTCATCTCTCTTCTCTACTGTTGTATGCTGTAAATACTTTTACTAATTTAATATTATTTGTCTATGGAATTCTCGATTGCAATGAGAATGATCTCTAAAAATAAAATTCAAAAACTGGTTAAATTACTCAGAGAGGAAAATAGTTCCACATAACATATGCTAATTACCAAGTGGGAATATTTAGCTTAAATAAAGGAGACAACTTGTAAAATCATTTTGTAGATAAAGCAATAAATCCTAAATGATTCTTCAATGCATTTTCACTTCATTCTATAAGAAATGGGCTAATTAAATCAGGTGTTGGAATAGTGAAGAGGTGAGAAAGCAGATCTTAGGAAGGCTAAACTCTTTGCAGTGCAACACACAATTTTTATTTACTCTGTTATGAGTGATGTTAGTTTAGTGACTGTTAGAATTGGTTAGAAGTAAGATGACAAAGAACTTCAATTAACTTGGGACAAGTGTAAATACGAAAAAAAAAGGAAAATGAAGCATTTTGAAGATGAAACTTTTGGATATTGTGATAGATTGGATGTGTGGTATGTTATTCTCTTGTGAGGCATTAAGAAAAAGTTTTTCTCTATGAAAAATTTGTTCAGTTTCCAAAAGGAGAAATGGTACAAAACTGTACATGTCCAGTGTCCAATCCAAATTTTGTTAGCTTCCATGGACCTGCTGCATCACCAGGTCTCACTGAGCTAATAAGTAGATAATGTAAATTATCACTGGCTGAAGACCAACTATTTCTTTATTCACTCGTTGATCCATTCACGAAGTAATTAATTGAAGAGGATTATATGAAAAAATAACCAAAATAAATAAGAGTTCTTCAGTTATAGAAAGATATATCAAACAATAAAAAATCATAGTGTTCTGTTAAAAACTAAGATCTCATCATTTTGCTCAAATTTTTATTTATTTTTTAAAATCCTTATTGTTCAGTTTATTAATTACATTTTAATTAATTACATTATTAATCAATTCCCTTTTTTTTTCACCCTATAGTTCCCCTCCACCTGGTACCCATCCCACCCTCCGCCCTCACCCCGCTCCACTGTCCTCTCCCATAGTTGCATGATTTTTGTCCAGTCTCTTGTTGCACTTCCCACACCCCCTTTCTCCCCAAGAGTTGTCAATCCATTCCCTCTCTATGTCCGTGATTCTGTTAGATTCACCAGTTTATCCTGTTCATCAGCTTATTAATTCAATTGATTTTTATATTCATTTGTTGATAGATGTGTATTTGTTGTTCCTAATTTACACTTTTATCTTTTTCTTCTTCCTCTTCTTAAAGAATATCTTTCAGCATTTCATATAATATTGGTTTGGAGGTGATGAACTCCTTTAGCTTTTTCTTATCTGCGAAACAGTTTATCTGACCTTCAATTATGAATGATAGCTTTGATGGATAGAGTAATCTTGGTTGTAGATTCTTGCTGTTCATCACTTTGAATATTTCTTGCCACTCCCATCTGGCCTGCATCATTTCTGTTGAGAAATGTGCTGACAATCGTATGGGTGCTCCCTTATAGGTAACCATCTGTTTTTCTCTTGCTGCTTTTAATATTCTCTCTTTGTCTTTTGCTCTTGGCATTTTAATTATGATGTGCCTTTAATTATGTGTGGTCCTCTTAGGGTTCCTATATATTGGGGTTCGGTGCGCTTCTTGGACTCCTAAGTCAATTTCTTTCGCCAGATGTGGGAAGTTTTCAGTCACTGTTTCTTCAAATAGGTTTTCATTGTCTTGCTCTCTCTCTTTTTCTGGCACCCCTCTAATTCAGATGTTGGTATGCTTGAGGTTGTCCCAAAGGCCCCTTACACTATCTTCAATTTTTTGGATTATTTTGGTTTCTTGCTTTTTCAGCTGAGTGGATTTTACCTCTTTGTATTTCAAATCTTTAACGTGGTTCTTGGGGTGCTCCAGAGCACTTTTAGGTCTTTGTATAATATTTTTCTATTTCAGTCAGTTTATGCTTAATTTCTGGTTGGTCCTTTTCCATATCCTTGAGAGTCTCCTTTATATCCTTGAGGGTCTCCTTCATTTCCTTGTAGGACTCATTTTTTTCCACGTTGGTCTTGATCATTTCCTTGCAGGTCTCATTCATATCCTTGAGGGTCTCGTTCATTTCCTTGTAGGACTCATTCATTTCCTTTGTGGTCTTGCTTATTTCCTATAGGCCTCGACCTTTTGTTGGAGCCTCTTGAAAAACCCTATAACCTTGGTTTTGAATTCCATGTCCAGTCGTTTTTTCCCCTCCATTTCTTTCACATCTGATTTCTTTCCATGTCTCTACATGGTGGCTGCTTCCCTGAGTTGGTCAATTAGCTTTGTGTGGTAGATGTCCTACAAGGGACAGTGGCTCAGCCTCACCAGTTACCTGAGGTCGATATGGGTTGCACAGTCTTGCTGAAGTTAAGCTCAGGTTAATCGTTGTTAGTGCTTGGAGGGGTTGACTTCCAGGCCAATTGTCTGTGAAGTTCAGCTGTGATCAGGTTGGATGGGCGGAGTCTGCGGGCCAAGCAGACAGCATAGCCACACCCTATGCAGCCCCAGGGACTCTGTGTCAGTGGCAATGGCCGCCAGCACCTCTGAGAGAGAGCCGCTGCCGAGCTCCACCAGCTGCCAGGGAATTCAGACTCTCCCCAAATGAGTCTGCACACCCAATGTCTCACTCAGGGTCGTAAAACAAAGCAGTCTGACGGTTTTTCGAATGAGAGAGCAAGTCACAGAGCACTCTCTGCGTGGTCACGCAGCTGAGCTGTTCACGCAAGCTGCCTTCTCCACAAGCTCGGAGACCCCTGTAGCACCCAAGCTTTGTTGTGCCCTCCCACTGTCCAGTTTTCACCCGTATGATAGTGGGTTCCCTGGACTTCTCCCAAAGCTGGAGAATCAGTCCAGTGGAACGTCTTTGTCTCCCCGTTCCAGAAAACTGGCCATTTTTCAGCTGCCCGCCCTCTCTGCTAGCGTGTGCTCCAATCCTCTCTCCACGCAAATCTTTCAACGCTGTCTGCCACCGCTCCTCCGAGTCACAGTGTTTGATTTTCACTTTTATTTGTGGAACTTTCACTCGGCCAGCTTTCTGGTGATTCTGGAAGGTGTTTGATCTTTCGTTAAGTTGTAGTATTAAAATTGCTGAGTATGATGGCAAGATAGGTGTTTTACCTATGCTGCCATCTTGGTTCTCCATTTTGCTCAAATTTATCTAAGGACATTGTTGCAGTTTTGGTGTAGAATGCACTTACTAATAGATTTTGTTGTCTTTTCAGCTGATACTCTCTAGTCTGGGTTCCAAACTATTCTTGTATTGCAGGTTTTTTTTTATAAGAGCTGTTACTTCCTTGTTGGGAGCTTCTTGCAGTTTTTATGATAATACTGCGTGTACCTTCACTCACACATAACAGACTATATAATTATCTAATTCCTCCAGTAGTTAGTTTTCTACCAATGTTATTTTTCAAATGCTTGTTTCTGTAAATGAATTTTTAGTCCATTCTCTTTGAGAACTCTTCATTTTAGTTTCTATGTTTGTTCCTGCACTCCAGTATGGTTTTAAACAGTGATTTTCTTTAGATCCAAGTTAAAGGCAATTTCTTCATAACAGATAAGCTAATAATGACACTGCAGTTCCTAAAGAATTTATCACTTGTTTTTACTGTTTATTGTTTTCCGTTCATGTCTTAGAGATTCATAGTATGCGTCTTATCCACCCAACCTGAATAACTGAATGAAAGTTCTTCTCATCTTCTAGTTCGACTTCTTTGGTCACTGATTATGCTTCTTCACACGAATATCTTTTAGACTTCACTCTGGTATTTCCTCATGCGATTTACCATTTCTCAAGAACTTAATAGTTTCTTTTTTTAAATATATTTTATTGATTTTTTACAGAGCAGAAGGGAGAGGTATAGAAAGTCAGAAACATCAATGAGAGAGAGACATTGATCAGCTGCCTCCTGCACGCCCCCCACTGGGGATGTGCCCACAGCCAAGGTACATGCCCTTGCCGGAATCGAACCCGGGACCCTTCAATCTGCAGTCCAACGCTCTATCCACTGAGCCAAACCGGTCTCGGCAAGAACTTAATAGTTTCAATCACCTTTCTTTTCCTATCTCCTGGAAAATATGAAAACTTCAGGCCAGCTGAAAAGAATTCAAATTTTTATATTAATATATGTTAATCCTTATAGAAGAAGCCTTTGTTTGTTTTTGAATTACAGTTTAACTATTTTCCTTATGATTTGTAATATGTTAATGTTTTCTAAGAATGTATAATATACCTCACGACATAACAATTTTTCATATTTTCCTTTTTAATTATTTTTTCAACTCTAAAACTTATACTTTATAAATTAATACGTGTTTTTTAATGATAATATGATACACCCATTTTATAGCTAGCATGGGGTAGTTATTTTTTTAATATTAATGATGTTATTACTTTACTAATGTATTACTTATTTTTCTTAAAAAAGTTTTTATCACTAGTTATCCCCTCTCTGCCTTCTTCCACCTCCACCCACCCACCTTTTCCCCTTCAAGCACCATGCTATTGTCCATGAGCATATGTTCTCTCTCTCTCTGTCTTTTTTTCTTTCTTGCTCAATCCCTCTACTCCTCTCAATTCAACCCTACCCCCTGAGAGCTGTCTGCCTGCTCTCTATCTATGAATCTTTGGTCTAAACTACAGGCAAGTAATGCCACCTTTTCCCAATTCCTTTGGTTTATTTTTTTTCCTGTCCTCAATTTTCTTTGATGTATTGCTTAGGTTTTTTAATGTTAACCATACAGTCCACATTTTTTTTTTACAATTCTTAGGCCACAAGGCAGCTTCAGAGTAAGTTTGGAGCTGAAGTTGGAAAAGCTAAGTTGCCCCTTTGGGTTAGAATATGCCTCTGGACAATGTGTATTCTTGGAATCTGTAGATCTCGCTGATGTGATAAGGAAAAGGTAGAAAAATCACTCTGAGAGGATCATTTCCATCATCTTGATTGGCAGATTGGGGCAATGCTCTGATTTAGATCTTGGCAAATAATCGACAGAGATATTTTTTCTTATTCTCTATTCTGATACAACTGTAACAAAATGAACTAAAATTCACACTGAATTTTTTGAGGTTGTGAATTTAATCCTTCTGTCACCAATTTGCAGTAGAACCTGAGACAGGTGACATATCTCAGTTCACTATCTTTGTTTCCTTGGCAATGGACTGAAATGACAAATTATGAGAAATGAATATTCTAGGCTGAAAAAGTACATTATTTAACACAGTAATTTCTTTTTAACACAGTAAAAATAATGTTATAGAATTATACTGTATAACATAACAAATTACTTTTTAGCAGAATTCACCAATTTTCTAATTTGGCTGAAACAATCTAAATAAAATAACAAAGGTATGGAAAAATGTGAAAATAGGGTATTAGTAAAAAAAAAAATACAACCTTTTCCAATAAGAAATGAAATGGCTCTCATGAACAAATCAACAAACAGCAAGTACTGGTGAGGATGTCGAGAAAAAGGAACCCTCCCGCACTGCTGGTGGGAATGCAGGCTGATGCAGCCACTGTGGAGAACAGTAGGAGTTTCCTCAAAAAACTAAAAATGGAACTCCCATTTGACCTAGTAATCTCACTACTAGAAATATCCCAAGAAACCAGAAACACCAACCAGAAAGGTTATATCTACCCCTATGTTCATAGCAGCACAATTTACAATAGCTAGAATTCAGAAACAGCCTAAGTGCTCATCAGCAGATGAGTGGATTGAAAATCTTTGGTACATCTGCACAATGCAATACTATGCTGCTATAGAAAAGAAGGAACTTTTACATATGCAACAGCATGGGTGAAACTAAAAAGAATTATGCTAAGTGAAATGAGCCAGTAGAAGAAAGATAAATATCACATGATCTCACTCATATGTAGGATATAATGAACAACATAAACTGATGAACAAAAATAGAGCTAGAGACAAGGTAACACTGAACAGACCCTCCAACCTCAGAGAGAAGGTGGGGTGTTAGAGATCAACCAAAGGACTTGTATGCATGCATATCAGCATAACCAATGGACACAGATACTGGGGCAGTGGGGGCTGTCCTGGGGGGTGGGAGTGGCTGGGGGGTCAATCAGGGAAAAAAGGAGACATATGTACTATTTTAAACAAACAAACAAAATTTTAACAGAAAAAAAAGAACTGAAAATGGATGACTTGGAGATGAAAAAGTGGGAAATAAATGAAGAAATCATCTTATTTAATGAAGAGGGAATATGCTAATTGACTGTCACACCTTCACAAAGATGTCAGGACCCACAGCCACAAGATGGCAGTGCTCAGTCTCCTCAGCCCTGCCTCATCCAGATGAAGACCCCCAGTCCACTAAACTCTGCCTCATCCACCCTCAGACCCCAATCTCCTCACATCCAGCCAGAGTCCCCCAGTCCCCTCAGCTTCTCAGGGAAAGGCAGGTGGGAGTGATTGGGCTGGCAGGGGAGGAGTTAGGCATCAATCAGGCTGGCAGTGGAGCAGTTAGGGGGCTATCAGGCTGTCAGGCAGAGTGATTAAGGACAATCAGGCAGGAAGGCAGGCAAGTGGTTAGGAGCCAGCAGTCCTGGGTTGTGAGAGGGATGTTCAAGGGGAGAGGGTGCAGAGTGGGCTGAGAGACACCCCCCCATGCATGAATTTCAAGCACCAGGCCTCTAGTCTTTCATGAATGTAATTCATTTTTATCATGTGCTCAATATTTTTACAGATGCTATTTTATTCAGTCTTCAAAAATACACTATACAATTAATACATTTTTTAAATGTATCAGTCACCCCCACCATGCTCCAAGGCCTAGTATACTATTTATTTACTGTGTCTATAAGTTATGCATATATGTATATAAGTTCTTTGGTTAATGTATTCCCACTCATCCACCCCTCTTTCCTCTGAGATTTGTCAGTCTGCTCCATACTTCAATGTCTCTGAACCTATTTTGTTCATCAGTTTATTTTATTCATTACATTATATATATAAGTTAAATCATATGATACTTATCTTTCCCTGACTGGCTTATCTCACTTAGCATAATACTCTTCAGAGTGATCCATGCTGTCTCAAAGGGTAAGAGATCCTTCTTTTTCATAGCTGCATAGTATTCCATAGTGTAAATGTATCACAGCTTTTTTGTCCATCCATCTACTAATGGGCATTTGGGTTGATTCCAGATCTTAGTTATTGTAACTAATGCTCCCATAGAGTCTATTTCCAGAAGTGGAATCACTGGGTCAAATGGCAGTTCCATTTTTAATTTTTTGAGGAAACTCTATACTGTTTTCCATAGTGGCTGCACCTGTATGGTGAGAATGCAACAGATACAAATTTGAGTGAACTGAGAGACCCAGCCCAGGCTAATGCTTCCTAAGAAAGGAGATACCCACAATCTGTGTTCATAAGTTATATTTTCATTATTAATTTTGGCCCTAATTTAGAGAAAGGCAAAAATCAGGTAACAAATTAATAATTATTGAGTAATTGAGTTAGTCAGTTTAGTTTAGGAGCTATCCAGATACATGAATTCACCATTACTTTAAATCAAAAGCACTTCTAAATTATTATGACTATGAAAAGAGACAACTGAATAATTTTCAAGGCAGTTATGCTGATTTTAAGTAGGTACTAAGCAGTGAAAAATAACTAAAAAATGAAACCACTAGGAAGTTGGTATCATAACATTTATTTAACATATTAAAATTTCTATGGTAGGAAAAGGTTATATGCAGGTGTAATTTTGTCTTAAGTCCAGATAATATTTTTTATACTATTTTGCTAAGCAGGAAAAAATAGCTGTTTTAAAATAACTAAAAGAAGCAACATTTTAGTCCATTTATAATTGTCTAATATTCAATAGAGTCTTCAAATTATATGCATTAAAATATGAGTTTCACATCAGGGGCCCTGAGTTTCTCTGAAAGTCAAAATTGAAAACACTCCTGATGGACATGTCTGAGAATTATTTGCATGGCCTACATATGTTAACATTACTGTGAACTCAATGGACAGGAAATTTACATTAAAATTCATTCAGGTCTGAATGCTAACTACACAATTTAAATCTGTAGACAATATCACCAAAAACATATGTCTTTTGATTTAAAGAAATATGCATTTAGGATTTGCAGAGTGATGTCTACAAAATCACCAAGTGGGAGATCCCGGCATTTGTCCCTGAAAAGAGTTCAATAATTAGACAGTGATCCATGAATAAAAACATCTCACAAAAGCACCTCTGCCTTGGGGTTCACATAAGAAACTTAAGCCACACAGTCAAGCAAAAAACCTGAGAATAACTGCACTGGGGAAGGAAGAATAGCTTCACATGGCCTGTATCAGTGCATCCCTCAAGCCAGCATTGCAAGCTTCTGGGCTAAGCTGCCCCACGCTGTCAATCAGGATGACAGAAGTGGTCTTCTCACAGTGGTTTTCTGCCTTCTGGAAAAAAAAAAAAAACTTTTCCTTATCGCATCAATGAGATCTACAGATGCCAATAAATCACATTGTCCAGAGGCGTACCCTAACCCAGAGGGGAAATTTAGCCTTTCCTACTACAGCTCAAAACTTACTCTGAAGCTGCCTCTGGGTGGGTTTCTGCCTTGTGGCCTAAGAATTGTTGAAAAGAAAAATTTGACTTCTCAGTTACTTGGCTCAGCACCAGTGAGCTCTACGGTTAATATTTAAAAAATACTAAATAATACATTAAAAAAATGAGGGCAGGAAAAGATAAATAAAAAAGAAACCAGAAAAAGGTAGTATTAATTGTCTGTAATTTAGACCAAAACATCTTAGATAGAGAGCAGGCAGACAGCTCTGGGGAGCTAGGGAGGAGTTGGGAGTAGGAGGAGTGAGCAGGAAAGAAGGGAAAGAGAGAGAACGCATGGTCATGGACAACAGTGTGGTGATTGAAGGGATGAAGGTGGATGGGTGGAGGTAGAAGAGGGCATAGAAGGGATAACTGGTGATAAAATATTTTTTAATTTAAAGGGAAAAATGATAAATAATATATTAGTAAAGTAATAATATCACTAATGTTAACAATAGCTACAAGAAAAATGGGTGTCTTAAATTATCATTAAGAGATAATTACCTGGTAGTCATTTATAAAGTGTAAATTTTACAGTTGAAAAGACTAATTAAAGAGGAAGATAAGAAAAGTTGTCATGAGCCATGCAATACATTATATATTCTTAGAAAACATTAACATATTACAAATCATAAGTAAAATAGTTAAAATATAATTCAATTAACAAAAAGTAAACAAAATCTTCTTCTATAAGAATTAACGTATGTTAATATAAACATTTGAACTCTTCACTGGGGGTGAGTGACAAGCTTCCTGGGCACAAAAGTCCTCTTTTGGTTTCACCCCACCCAGAGAGCAGCACAGCTGGGACACACAGAGGAACAGCTGGGCACCAGAAGGAAGGCTGGGCTTTCCGTGACTGGCCTGCTGCCCTAGCCGCTGCCTTCCACAGTGGCCTGCTCTGCACTGGACCTCAGCTGCCTGGACCCTGCAGATATCACCAGTTTTTGCTTCACAGGGTGTCTTAAATGAATCAAATATTCCCAAATCCACAGGTTATAGATAACCATAAATATTACCAAAGTTAATGGACCGAACTCTTTATTGTTTGTTATTCTCTGCAATCTCTATTGCTTGGCTGACAGAATCTGATAATTAGCATAAACACAGAATTAATGGAAATATGAGAAAAGTTATTTTAAAATATGAATAAGATACATAGAAACTAGATAGTTTATTTTTTATTATCGTAATCATATAGAAGATTATGGGTTTTGTAAAAATCCTCTTCACAAAAGCATCTCAGCAATTTGTATGAAATTGCACATATACCTTAGGCTTATATAAGTGGTATAGTAGGCATAACAGATCAAGCAGCAAAGTCCAAATGAAATAAGACTTTGCTGCAAATAGATAATTTTTAGAGCTAGCTGCTAAAGAGTGGAGATGCTTTATGGAATAAAGAAAAATAAATTGAAAAAAGGGAATTGAAATAGATTGGCATCTCACATCATCACTATATCAGATAAATAAAAAATACAAACTATATTAATAGACTATTTACAAAGAGCTTTTTAAACATTTCACACCTATTAGTTATCATTCCATGCATTTGATATTTGTAACTCCATATTAGAAGAAAATATTGAACTACAGAGGTTATGAAAGTGCTCAAGTTTGTATAGCTAGTAAGTACTGAAGAAAAGACTTCAACCAGTGCTGTTACTACACTATTAAACAGATAAACCGCAAAATGTACCCTATTTTATTTGCTATGGCCAGAATGTTTGTGTCCCTTTCACTTCAAGTTCACCTGCTGAAATCTTTACCCTTAAAGTTGATGGTATTAGTAGGTGGGGATATCTGGGAATACTTAGGTCATAATAATGATCTCCTCTAATAAAAGAGATCCTCCTCCAAAGCATTCCAGCCATCCTACCATATGAGAATATGAAGATAAGCCGATGACCTGAAGAGGATCCTCACCTACTATGCTGAGACCCTGTTCTTGAACTTCCAGCCTCCAGAACTGTGAGAAATAAATTTCTGCTATTTATAAGCTACCAGCCGTGTGCTATTTTGTTACGGCAGCCTGCATAGACTGAGGAAAAATTGAAAATTGAATTAACAATAGCATTAGAAACTTAGAAAGAAGACTGTAAATTAAAAAAAAAATCATGGAGAGCATGATTGAACACTCACCAGTACACACAGAGCATGGTCAGGTTTACAACAGAGGCACACAGACGACACTCTGAAAGCCAAGAGAAAGGCTACTGAGAATCGTGGTTGCTAGAGTAAATTCACCAACACCACATAAAAGAGAAACTAACGAGTCACATAAATCATGTGGCAGTTACCCAGTCCTGTATAAGTATGTGAATTGTGTGCTATTGTGTGCTAGTGTATACTATCTTGTTGATTTTATCATTTAGCATTGTGGATTTTGTTCTTTTTATTTTTAGGAGACCTTCTGGGAATTATTACTATGTATAAAACATTTAAAGATTCAACATGCATTTAAGGCAACACCGTTTGAAGTTTTTGCAGCTTGTTATCTAATCACTGTATCAGGAAAAAATGATGGAATACAATATAAAGTGAAGGACCTTAATAGGTAAAACAAAAACAAACAAACAAACAAACCCTCAAGTTAAACATACGTTTCACTATTTAGAGAGAATTATTGGGAATATAAATATCTATTGATTTCACTATTTTTAAAAATATTTTTATTGATTTTAGAGAGGAAGAAAGAGGGATAAACATAGAGACAGAAACATCAGTGATGACAGATAATCATTGATAGGTTGCCTCCTGCACGCCGCCTACTGGGAATAGAGCCTGCAAACCCAGGCATGTGCCCCTGACTGAATCAAACCCAGAACCCTTCAGTCGATAGGCCGATGCTCTACCCACTGAGCAAAACCAGCTATGGCTGATTTAACTTTTAACTTTTCTAATACACACCTAGAAATAAAATTGTGTTAAATAGATGTTATTTTTTTCATTGTGGAATAGATAAAAACCAATTTTATATTGGAAATAATGCAAATACATATTTATACTTTTCTCTCAATTTAGTTTTACTCATAGCCAAATTGGATAACAGTTTTGGGGAGAGAAGCTACCTGTCAGGGAAATTAGAGAGAAATTTTAAGTTTTCACATTTAGGAAATTTCTATTGCAAATCTGACAGTAGATTTCAAGTGAAATATATTTGTAGGTTTGTAATTTATATTTTATAATCATTAAGTTTGAGATAATTTTAATAGTAAGCTTTTTAATTATAAAGCATCCTTCTGAAATAAACATTGAAGACAACTATAAACCTTATGTGTTGAAGTAGTTTTTGACAAAGATATTTTCTTTTATTCATTTTTTGGAACTATGTTTTGTTACATTTTTCCATATAATTTTTTAATGTCACTAAACAAGTATTTGTCACTACCTCAGTTATATGTCTGGAGGAGAAAAGCCTCAAAACAACACTCAAACAGGCAAAAAAATAGGCACAATCGCCATGAGATTTTATTATTTGAAGAAAGGACTATGTTAAAAAAGCTATTTTTAATGCAAATTACATAGAACGAAAAAGAATTAATCAGAGAAAATGTAGATATTCTATCCAAAAAGAGGGAATATGCTAATTGACTGACACATTCTCACATGAAAAAACAATTGAAAAATAAAGTAAGGTGGGAAAAAAAGGAAAGTACTGAATCTCAAAGAAAGAAAATATAATTTAAGTTTTCATTATAAACCAAGGGCTTTATTAAGCATTGTTGACACAATATAAAGAAAAGAAAATATAGAAAAGTAGACAGATATTAACTAATATCATCAGGTAAATAAATGTAAATATGCTATTCTGTATAAACTAGAGGCCTGATGCACAAAGATTCATGCAAAAATGGGACTTCCTTTCCCTGGTTGCCAGGACCATCTTTTGCTCTGGCCAGAGCTGCCTTTCTGCCTTCCAATGCTGCCCAGAGGCCAGAAGTGGCTGGGGTGCTGCCAAATGGCTGCATCGTTGCCATAGTGATGACACAAGTGTCCAGCCCCGCCCCCAACTACTAGGCACCTGCATATGCAAAGTAACCCACCATCTTTGTTGGGTTAATTTGCATACTCACTCTTGATTGGCTGGTGGGCAGTCAATTAGCATGCTACAGTCAATTAGCATGTTACTCTTTTATTAGTGTAGATGTGAAACAGTCTAGGAAAGAGAGTGAATAACTCTGTTCAAAGAGGTGTCATGGAATAGATGGCATGCTATAGTCCTTTGGAGGAGAAGCAATAAGAAGTCACTGGGTAAACCACTAAAATGTCTATTCCAGATAGAGGCAAAACCATAGTATAGCATATACAAGGGTCTATAACAATAATAAAGTTATACCAAGAGCATTAAGAGTTAGAAGTGAAGGGATATACAAGGACCTATAGAAAGCACATATAAGGAAGCTCTTCAGGGTGAATAACTTAGATAGTAGCTTCTAGATTATGAAGAAATATTTAATTTTGCAAATTATGGTGTTTCATTTGAACTCTGGGATAAAAAAGGGACTGCTGATAATGTTAAGGATATAATTTATGACCATTTATTTCTGAATTTCAAAGTTGATTTGAGCGTGAGAACTTATTTTAATTTAAAATATTTTTACATTCCTATACTAGGTGCTTAAATTAGAGGATGCCTATAAACTGCCATTTCTTTTTTTCCTTTAAAAATATTGCTTTTTTTATTTGTTTTAAATTTTGATATTTTAGCATAAGTAAAGTCTTAGCAGATTCTTTGCTATTAAACTTACACTATAAGAAATATTAAAAGGTTTTAAGTATGATGGGGAATTACATAAAATGAAATGTCAGACATATAATAAATTAATGTTACACAAAATACTAAAATGTGTATAAATATAATATTTTTTATTCTCAGATTCTTTACAAGAGAAATGCCAATTTGATATAAAAATCATTCAGACAATTTGGAATTGATGAAAACTTTCTGCATCTGATAAATGGTAGCAATGAAACTCCTATACAATCTTTTTTAAAAAGATCTTTATTGTTGGGAATATTATGGGTGCCCCTCTTTTTCCTTTCCAGTATTTTATATTTTGTTTAAAAATATTTTATATTTTTTTCCTAAGTATTTTATATTTTGACCCTAATGTAAATGGTTCATTTAAAAGATATAAAATATATTTATTTTCAATTTTTTTCTACTAGTATATAAGGAATTCATGGACCAGTGGAGTTGGGCTGGCCTACCCCAATGAAGGTGCATCGGGCCCAGCTGGCAGGGTGAAGGGGCTACGGGTTGTTGGCTGGTCGGCACTACCTTCGATTACGGTGTTGGGGGCCAATCAGGGCCCAGATCAGGCTGGTTGGCTGCAATATATATATAAATTGATTTTTGAAAATCAAAACTGTATTGTTCACTTCTTGCTTTAATAGTTTTTCTACATTTATTAAGATTTTCTGCATAAAAAATCTATCAATAGCAATATTATTTATTCTTTTCTACACCTAATACTTCTTCTTTTCTTTCATTTGCTTTTCTTTGCTTTCCTTCCCTAAACTCCCCTTCATTTAATTCCCTTTCCTTTTTCTTTAATTTTTGTTGCTTTATTAAATAGTCTAGGATCTCTGGTATAATGTTGAATAGAAGGTATAATAATAAGCAAACTTGCCTTTTACCAGTCTAATAGGAAAAGCATTTATTATTTCACAATTAATATAAAGATAGTGTAGGAGGAGAGCCAAGATGGAGATATAGGTAAACACCGATACTCATTGCCTCCAACAACCATATCAAAGTTATAGCTGACGTACAACACAATTATCATTCAATTGAATCAAACAATTGAATCATTGTTTGATTCAATTCTGGCTGAATGGAGTCAAACAACTAAAGAAACAAAGAAAAAAGCACATTGAGGCTGGCAGGAGCGGTGGGGGTGCAAAACAGGCTAGTCTGACACCCACGTGTGTGTGTGTGTGTGTGTGTGTGTGTGTGTGTGTGTGTGTATGCAAATTAACCCACTATCTTTGTTTGGCTAATTTGAATACTCCCTCCTGATTAGCTGGTGGGTATCACAAAAGTACAGTCAATTAGCATTTTACTCTTTTTATTAGGTAGACTAGAGGCCTGGTGCATGAAATTCGTGCATAGGTGGGGGGTTGCCCCTGAGCCCAGCCTGACCCTCTCCAATCTGGGACCCCTCGAGAGATGTCTGACTGCCCCTTTAGGCCTGATCCCAGTAGGATAGGACCTAAATGGGCAGTCGGACATCCTTCTCACAATCCAGGACTGCAAGCTCCAAACTCCTCGCCTGCCTGCCTTCCTGATTGACCATAACCGCTTCTGCCTGCCAACTTGATCACTCCCTAACCACTACCCTGCCAGCCTAATTGATGTCTAACTGCTCCTCTGCCAGCCTGTGTGCCCCAACTTCCATCCTCTGCCAGCCTGGTCATGCCTAACTGCCCTCCTCTGCAGGTTTGATCGCCCCCAACTGCCCTCCATTGCAGGCCTGGAACCTCACACTGTCTTCCCCTGCTGGCCATCTTGTGGTGGCTATATTGTGTACACATGGGGGCAGGATCTTTGATCACATAGGGGGAGTCCTCTTGTGTGTTGGAGTGATGGTCAGTCTGCATATTACTCTTTTATTAGGTAGGATAGAATATGTAATTTACTTCCAGAATAACTTTCCTTACTATTTACTTCCAGAATAACTTTCCTTACTATTCTTACTTACAGAATAACTTCCATTACTTACTTACAGAATAACTTTCCTTACTATTCTGTAAGTAAATTATATCTGATAGAGGCCTGGTAATGGGTGGGGACTGGTTGGTTTGCCCTGAAGAGTGTCCCAGATCAGGGTGGGGGTTCCCTTGGGGTTTGGGAAGGTCTGGGTGAGGGCCCTATTGGTGGTTTGCAGGCTGGCCATGGCCCCCAGCAATGTCAATCTCTGGGATCTGAGATTAATTTATGTTCTACAACTGAAACTTTGTAGCCTGGAGCAGAGCCAAGCCTTCTACTCACTCCCTGGTGATAGCCATTTCTATTTGAAACTTTGTAGCCTAGAGTGAAGGCCTAGGCCAGGGCAGCAGAAGTTTGGCTTCCTCCATCACCCCGGCATCCCTAGTCTTTTCTCTCTCCAGCTTTGAGGCTGCTGCCATTTCTGTTGGGATTATGTATCTTCTATAATTGGAACTTTGTAGCATTGAGTGGAGGTCTAGACTGGCAACAGCAGGCGGAAAGCTTGGTTTCCTCCATTATGGCCAGGGAAACCCAAGCCTCCCTCTTGCTCTCAGTGGCATCAGCCATCTTGGTTGGGGTTTATTTGCATAATTTGCTCTTGATTGGCTGGTGGGCATGGCTTGATTGGAGGTATGGTCAATTTGCATATTACTATTTTATTTAATAGGATTATGATGAGTTGATGGAGAAATAAGGGATTTCATTAAAGGTGACAGGTTTGAAAGGGTGAAAATAAGGTTTATATGAGTATAGCAGAGTTTCCTTTTCAACCTGGACCTGACAGAGTGGCTCTTGCAAAGAAGGTGGCAAGAAGGATCTAGAGTGACCAGAGACTATATTATCAACATTCACAAGCACATTCATGGAGTGGGCTTTAAGTAGCATGATCCTTGGTCTAAACGAGATCTGAAAAAGTAGATGGGAACATCAGACATTCACATTTACATCAGGCAGGGTAATAAGGATGTCTCCTGCTGTATCTGTGTGTGGTTCTCCAGCAATGAACATAAAGATTCATTAAACAAGGTCTATTCATTCTTTAGCTATGTATGTCATAATTTTAAAAAGTAGACATTAATGTGGATGAAAACTAACAACTGATTGACAATAAGGTCATAAAACTGTGAGAGAGAGTGTGTGTTAATCATATAAATTAGATTTCTCAGAGTGTACTGGAAAGTCTGAGAAGGAAGGAAGGGAAGCCCTTTAAAACAAGGTTGGGGATGAATTTGCATCAATACCATATTGAAATAATTTCAGTTAAAGAAAAATGATTAAATAAATACCTATATATTTATTAAAAGAAAAATAAGGAAATATAAGCTTGTGAGAGAATTGATTTCTAGCTAGAGTATGTTAAATTATTTAGTTAAGTAACTTTAACATTTAGTTTTGAGATATGTAGTATACAGACTTTCAATTAATATTGTTTATGATCCTGAAAGTTTCTTGCTAGGATTTCTTTTTGGTCATATATTCAGCAAACTAAAGAAATTTTTATTCATATTTGCTGAATCCATTATACTTAATGAAAATCCACTTGTTATTTTAATGTGCTAAGATAGCAATACCTTGTTACAACTTTTGTTCAAGGTTAGATTGAACTAAAGTAGTAATATTTTTTGTTGTTTCTTAGGAAAGAAAAGCAAAATCAATGCTTCCTATAAATCTTTGTGAAAGAGTTTTGCCAAGTACTCTCATTTATTAATCTTGCCCTAGTGATAAAACAGCTTAACATTTTTATAAATTACAGTGAACATGCCATTTTTCAGTTCATACTTTAAATTTTGAATTGTTTGGGTAGAAACAAATCTTTATTAAGGTGCTGCTGTATATGTAACAAAAAGCAAAGGGCTTTGGGGAAATAATGAAAACCATATACCCTCTAGGAGCTTAAAACTTTATTGAATATGCATGGCCCATAAACATGAATCAATGTAAAAAACAATGTAGAATTATGAAGTTAGTCATGTGCTAGAGTAGTCATCAACTTTTTTACTTCTGACAGCTTCATTTTGTATGGAAGTAAGGATAATAACTAACTAGTGTTACTTTATTAAATATGAGAATTGAATAATATGATCATTAATTATATGTTAATGAATGCATTGGTAAGAATGTGTAGATGTGATTCTCATGTGCAATGCATGATGTGGAGTTATATTTTCCATTGTTATTTGAATTACTTGTGTTTGTGCTGTTTAATTACTTTGGGGAGAAAACTACACAGATGATTGAAAAACTCAACAGTGGGAGCCATAGTATGGCAAAATCCAAGAGTGGTTCCTTTTATTTTAGCTTTAGTCATGCTGTTAATATATAGATAAATGCCTTACATAAAGTTATGATTGTCCAGGAGGCATCCACTTCTAAGACATCCTTTTCTCTAATAAACATATTTATAGCTACAAAACTAGATATAGACCCAGTAATCCCCACCCATGAAATTTTCCTTTTATTCTTGGATAACCTAGAAAACTAATGAATTGAGTGACGCTGATTTTCTCTTCCTGTGCTTTAATTTTGGACCTTAAACCCTGTCCTCTTACTCCAATAAAGACAGACGTCTCTGTCTACCTGAGACCTTCTCACTGTGTGGTCTGGGCATACCATGTACTCTTATTAAACCTTGTTTTTTCAACATTCTTTGATGGTTGGTGCTATGGGCAATCATGATAAGGACCACCATGAATGATCTGGGCATAACATTGTTTCTGGTTGGGGAAATTTTGCAGGAGTTCCACAATTAATACAGGCCCAATGAGTGTCCCCAGGCATTCCTAGCTGATAGTATCACTATCAAATGCAGAAATAGACATAAAACAAGATGTGTTTTTTCCATTAAAAATATACAATTTATGTTAATATGAAATTTGTTTATTATTGCTATTTTAAAATTAAAAATATTTCTGACTTCCTCAGTTTGAAGTCAGGTAGTTATCACCCATATAAGCAAAAGCTCCTTGAGGTTCTAAGTAAATTTTAAGAGTTTTAAGGGGTTCTGTGTGCTAGACAGTCTGAATCACTGAGTGGTGACAAATGTGGTATTACGTGAATATGTCAGGTGATGAATTTGATACTCTACCCCAAAATAGTAAACTTAACTATATAAATAGTTTTATTACTCTAATAAAAGAATAATATGCAAATTGACTGTACATCTGATCAAGTCACACCCAAAGGTATGCCCACAAGCCAATCAGGAGCAAATAAACCCCAACCAAGATGGCTGTGGCCATGGAGAGCAGGAGGAAGGCTTGGGTTTCCACAACAACAGAGGAAGCCAAGCTTTCCACCTGCCATTGCTGGCCTAGGCCTCCACGCAATGCCACAAAGTTTCAATTATAGAAGATACATATATCCCAATAGAAATGGTGGCAGCCACAGAACTGGAGAGAGCAGAGGCTAGGGTTGCCCGGGGGGTGGAAGAAGCCAAGCTTCTGTAGCCCAAGCGCCTAGGCCTCCACTCTAGGCTACAAAGTTTCAATTATAGGACATAAATTAATCCCAGACCCCAGGGTCTCTGCTTGGGTCGCTGGGGGCATGGCTGGCCTGCAAACTACCATAGGTCTCTTGCCCAGGCTGCCCCAAGCCCAAGAGAACTGCCACCCTGATCCAGGACACCCCTCAGGGCAAACCAGCTGGCCCCCACCCATGCACCAGGCCACTATTCTATCTAATAAAAGAGTAATTTTCAGATTGACCATCTCTCCAACAAATAAGAGGGCTGCCCCGATGTGGTCAAAGATCCTGCCCCCCATATGGACACAAGATGGCCACTACAAGATGGCCAGCAAGGGACAGCCACTGGGAGGTTCCAGGCCTGCAAATGAGGACAGTTGGGGGTGATCAAGCCTGCAGGGGAGGCCAGTTAGGGGTGACCAGGCCGGCAGAGGAGGTAAGTTGGGAGCAAACAGGCTGGCAGGAGAGCAGTTAGACATCAATTAGGCTGGCAGGATTGTGGTTAGGGGGTGATCAGGCTGGCAGGCAGAAGCAGTTAAGGGCAATCAGGGAGACAGGCAGGTGAGCAGTTTGGAGCCAGCAGTCCTGGATTGTGAGAAGGATGTCCCACTGCCCAATTAGACCAGATCTTGGGCCTAAACAGACAGTTGGACATCGCTGGAGGGGTCCCAGATAGGAGAGGGTGCAGGCTGGGCTGAAGAACACCTCTCACACCCCATGCATGAATTTCGTGCACTGGGACTCTAGTGTGTGTGTGTGTGTGTGTGTGTGTGTGTGTGTGTGTGACCATTAAGACTGAACGACCAGAATCACTGGAACTACTGGTCTCCATGACGCTCACTGACCACAAGGGGGCAGATGATCAACAAAGAAGCTTCCCCCTGGTGGTCAGTGTGCTCCCATAGCAGGAGCCCTGTTCAGGCCGAAGCCAGGCTCTTGTCTGGCAAGAACAGCTGCGACAGTGGGAGCCTCTCCCACCTCTGTGGCAGTGCTACTGAGCAGCTGCAGCTGCAGGTGCAACAGGGCCGGGATGAGCAGTAGCACAGTGTCCAGCCCTGGCTCGGGCTCCGGCCCTGCTGCCTGCCTCTTTGACACTCCTACATCTTGCAATCCCAGGCCTGCAGGGATTGGGCTGAAACTGGCAGTTGGACTGTACACCAACCCATGCACCAGGCCTATATAAATTTGAATGGTTTTATTCAGGTTTTTTGATTGACATGTTAAATGTTAATTATATTCTGTTGTGTTAGTTTTAATCAATCTGTCCACTGATATTTTTGTAATTTAAGTCAGTTTGTCAATTCCATGGCAGTGACCTGAAATGCTTGCAAGAGTGTTAATTTGAGTGATTAGGAAGTGCCAGGCAGCCATTTGGGCCCTCCCCAAAGTCCTCTTTTTATGTTTAATATGAATTTTTCTTGGTGGCACTTTTAATTTTTACCATCAGATAATATTTTTTTTCTATTACAAATTGTTTTAAGCAATCTGATTTGGATCTAGAGAAGACAGTAGGTTGCAATTTTAATAAAATAGCTTTACAAAAGGTTTAGCATCTTTCCCTTTGCCATTTTATGGAGTTCAGTTATATTAAAAAGTCTTGGTACATTAGGAATTTCTTGACTTATAACCTAAACACAAAAGTCAGCCATCACATTTCCCTGGTATTTGGGGTATGAGCTTCAACTTTCCTGACAGCAATTTGTGAGGACAATAATAGAGCAGAGAGGAGATGAGCAACCTGAGGCTCATTTCCAATGGTGTACCCCTTGATGTTAAAATTCTTTGTTTCCAGAGCATACCAAAATCCTACCAAGGCATATCTGCTATTGGTGAGAATATTTTCATTTTTATTTCTTTTTATTGTTGACCATGTTATAGATGTCTCCCAATACTCCTCCCCTTTATCTCCCTTCTTCCAAACTTAAGTATGTTTCTTAAGATTGTTGCAAAAAAAAAAAAAAAAGGCACATTTTATTGTAGGAGTGGAAGGGGGAAATGGTTAAGATAAATGGTCTATAGAGGAACCTATTTACATGTGGCAGAGCTGACAGTGATGGATTTTCAGATTCTGAATGCAGCTCACAGACTCTTCAATGATATGGGTTTTGCACTGTAAAAGTAGAGCAGGTGGCAGATGGAAACCCATGTGTCTAAAACCATTTTCTGAACTTGTGAATTTTTTTTCCTGCTCCTTAATGATCACTATAATTGCATGTGTTATTTTGGTTAGGTCTGTGGAGGAAATACCTACCGAGCTACATCAAAAACTTGTTCTAATTTTAATTATTTAATTATTAAAACATGATGGCAATGTTAAAATACCTGAATTCTTAAATTTTATTAAGCAATTAAATTATTTATATCTGAAATTTTTTCTCTTTAACTTAAATAATGTATCAGGTTAAAAATTAACCATAATATTTTGTTTAATTATATGGAACATTTGTTGAGAATCATACTGATTATTCCATAAAATGGCCTTTGAACTGCACAGATGGAAAAAGTCTAAATGCAACATAAACAGGAAGAAAAAGAACATTAGATGCGAATAGTAGGAAGATATTTGTTTGCCTGTTTATAGAAGTAATGTTAATGCTTAAAAATTTAGTTTAAATATGGCTAGCTCATTTTCTCCTCTATATTTTTATTTATTTTTGTATATTTTGCAAATGGTGCACATAAATGGCTAATGTATTTTGTTTGGCATATTTGGATCTATTTGGACTATCTTAGTTTTATTTATTTTATATATGTATTATATTTATGTTTTATATCCATACTAAATCATGAGAAAAAAAGAAGTGTTCTAATTTCTTTAAAGGAATAAAGATAATATTCTAGGCCAGTGTTTTTTTTTCTAATATTTGTTCAGATAAAGAATGTTACTATGGGATTTCATAAAGGTTAAAGTAACAAATATTTCTAATGAAATCAGTTTGGAATTATTGCATAGTTATCCTCTCGGAAACTTATAATGCATATTAGGATGAGTTTAATCAAAAAAATGAAAAATAATAATGCTAGCAGAGAAGTAGAGAAATATATATCTTCATACATTGCTGGTAAGAGTTTAAAATAATGTAGCCACTGTGGAAAAAAATTTCAGTGGTTTCTCAAAAGGTTCAACATGGAATTACTGTATAACCTAGCAATTCTACTCTTTTTTTTTTTAAATTATATAGGTGGTTTTTTTTTCCTTTATTGTTCAGTTTATTAATTACATTGTTTCCCCTTTTTTATCCCCCTATATCTCCCCTCCACCCTGTACCTATCCCACCCTCCACCCTCACCTCCCCCTCCCCAATGTCCTCTCCCATTGTTGCAAGATTTTTGTCCAATCTCTTGCTGTACTTCCCACAACCCTTTTCTCCCCAAGAATTGTCAGTCCATTCCCTCTCCATGTCCATGTTTCTGTCATAGTCACCAGTTTATCTTGTTCATCAGCCTATCAGTTAACTTGATTTTTATGTTCACTTGTTGATAGATGTGTATTTGTTGTTCATAATTTATATTTTTACCTTTTTCTTCTTCCTCTTCTTAAAGAATATCTTTCAGCATTTCATATAATACTGGTTTGGTGGTGATGAACTCCTTTAGCTTTTTCTTATCTGCGAAGCACTTTATCTGATCCTCAATTCTGAATGATAGCTTTGCTGGATAGAGTAATCTTGGTTGTAGATTCTTGCTCTTCATTATTTTGACTATTTCTTGCCACTTGCGTCTGGCCTGCATCGTTTCTGTTGAGAAATCCGCTGACAATCGTATGGGTGCTCCCCTGTAGGTAACCAACTGTTTTTCTCTTGCTGCTTTTAATATTCTCTCTTTATCTTTTGCTCTTGGCATTTTAATTATGATATGTCTTGGTGTGGTCCTCTTTAGATTCCTATATTTTGGGGTTCTGTGTACTTCTTGGGCTTTTAAGTCAGTTTCTTTCACCAGGTGGGGAAAGTTTTCAGTCACTATTTCTTCAAGTAGGTTTTCATTAACTTGCTCTCTCTCTTTTTCTGGCACCCCAATAATTCGGATGTTGGCTTGCTTGAGGTTGTCCCAGAGGCCCCTTACGCTATCTTCAATTATTTGAATTCTTTTTGTTTCTTGCTTTTCCAGCCGAGTGGATTTTGCTTCTTTGTGTTTCAAATCTTTGACTTGGTTCTTGTGGCCCTCTGGACTGCTTTTAGGACTTTGTGTAATATTTTTTATTTCAGTCTGTGTATGCTTGATTTCTAGTTGGTCCTTTTTTTTATCTGTGAGGGTCTGGTTCGCATCCTCAGAGGTCTTGTACATTTCCCTGAGGGTCTCATTCATTTCTTTGTAAGTAGCATTCATCTCCTTGTAAGTCTCATTCATTTGCTGGTTGGTCTTGTTTATTTCCTGGTAATTCTCATTAAGTTGATCGGCCTTTTGTAGGAGCCTCTTGAAAAGCCTTATAACCGTGGTTTTGAACTCTATGTCTTGTCGTCTTTTCTCCTCCATTTCTTTCACACCTGATTTCTTTTCATGTCTCTGCATGGTGACTGCTTTATGTGGTGGATATCTTCAAAGGGACAGTGGCTCAGCCTCCCCAGTTACCTGAGGTGGGTGCTCTTACTGCAATCCTTTATGGGTTGTATTCAGTATTTTTGAATTTAAACCCAGCTTTTTGTTGTTAGCCCTAGGAGGGTTTGACCTCCAGGCCAATTGGCTGTGAAGGGAGATTGTGTTCAGGTTGGATGGGCGGAGTCTCTGAGCTGCGCAGGTAGCGTCAGCGTCAGCTGCGTCCTATGCGTCGCTGGTGCGCGCGGGTCTCTGTTGGATGGGGATGGCTGCAGACACCTCCAAGAGAAAGCCGCTAGTCTCTTCCCCTTGCCAGACCACTCCGCCTTTCCCCAAATGTGCCTGCACACCAAAAGTCTAGCCCAGGATTGTAAAAATAAATGGTTTCCAGAACCAGGAGACAAGTTTCCAGGGGGCAAGTCGCGGGTTTGCGCGACCCTTTCGCGGAAACTCGCAGTTCAGGAGCCTCTGCCGCGCCCTGCTTCCAGGGTGCATCCCCCGGACCTCGGCTGGACCTCGCCTGGTGCTGGGGGCTGGGGGATCCAGGCAGTGGGACGGACCTCGGCCGGACCTCGCCTGGCGCTGGGGGATCCGGACAGTGGGACGGATCTCGCCTGGTGCTGGGAAATCCGGACAGTGGGACGGGCGTTGCTGCTCCAGCCCCAGCCCGTGCGCACGCGACCAGGACAGCTCCTAACCTGTTTCCATCTGAAAGACTGCGCTCCCGCCGCTTCTGAGTCTCAGTGTCCCACCTCCACTCCAGTTAGTGGAGTTTTCATTCAGCCAGCTTTCTGGCGATTCTGGGTGCTGTCTGTTCTGCTGTTATGTTGTAGTTCCTAAATCGTTGCGCGGAGCAGAACAATAGGTGTTCACCTATGCTGCCATCTTTGCTTCCGCAATTCTACTCTTGTGCATATACCCAAGAGAATTGAAATGTTCACACAAGAACTTGTACATGAATTTATATAGTAGCATTATTTATAATAGCCAAAAGTTAGAAACAGCCTACATGCCCTCTAATGAATTAATAGATAAACAAATTGTAATAATATATTACATATATTGTAAATAATATCTATTATACAAAATTAAATCATATAGTACATAATGTATATTATATATTACATTACATTTATATGTATTACTTATATATATATATGTATATATATGTGTGTGTGTATATATATATATGTATTACTTATATATATATGTATATATATATGTGTGTGTGTATATATATATATATATATATATATATATATAATTTAGCTTTAAAAAACATAGTATTGACACATGATGCAACTTGGATAAATCTTGCAAACTAGCAATGTGTGAGATAGAAGCCAGATATGAAAGGTTGCATATTGTATAATTTATATTATATGCCCAAATAGGAAAACCCAGAGAGATGGGAAAGCAGATTGAAGATAACCAGAGTACTTAGGGGAAGGAGGAGGAATGACAATCACTAACTAAAGAAAATGTGATGTTTTTATGATGTGATGAAACATTTTTGAAACTAGAGAGAGCTAGTGATTGCATAATATTGTGAATATACTAAATACTAATGAAATACATATTTTAAAATTATTAATTGTAAACTATGTGAGGATTAACTTGACTTTAAGAAATCATGAATAATTATCATATATTTCTTTGTTAAAATGACAACTCTAAAACCTGATTAAATTTCTAAAAATTTAATATGATTTCCAATCCACAGTGTAATATTTCTATTTTATCTTTCATATATTTTTTTTCCTAGAATTGAAGTATCTAGCATTTTAGTCATTAGTAATATAATATAATATAATATAATATAATATAGCTAAATTTGTCAGTGTGGAACTGTTATTTTATTAACCTATAAAATGTGGACAACCTTCACTAGACAAGTTATAGTACATATGCAAAATATTAAGGTAGTAAGCATTAATCCTATTTAATAAACGAGTAATATGCAAATTGACCATACATCTGCTACACCTACCAGCCACACCCACCAGCCAATCAGGAGCAAGTATGCAAATTAACCCAACCAAGATGACTGTGGCCACTGAGAGAACGAAGGAGGCTTGGGTTTCCCCAGCAATGGAGATAGCCAAGCTTTCCACACACCTTGGCCAGCTCAGGCATGCACTCAATGATACAAAGTTTCAATTATAGAAGATAAATAAATTCCACAAAATGGAGGTAGCCATGGAGCTGGAGAATGCAGGAAACTAGGCTTGCCCGGGCTATGGAGGAAGCAGAGCTTCCCACCTGCCCTGGCCTGTCTTGGCCTTCACTTAAGGATAGAAAGTTTCCATTTTAGAGGGTAAATAAATCCCAAAAGAAATGGCTACCACCACAGAGCGAGCAGGAGACGTGGTTCCGCTCAAGGCTACAAAGTTTCAATTGTAGAAGATAAAGAAACCCCAGATATCAGGGCCTCCACTTGGATCACCGAGGGGTGTAGCTGGCCTGCAAACCACCACATGACCCTCACCCATGCCACCCCATGGCCCAAAGGAACCTCTACCTTGATTTAAGACCCCTTCAGGTCCCCACCCATACACCAGGCCTTTATTCTAATAAATGAGTAAAATGCAGATTGACCATCACTCCAACACACAAGACGACTGCCCCTATGTGGTCAAAGATCCTGCCCCTATGTGGACACAAGATGGCCACTACAAGATGGCCAGTAGGAGAGGGCAGTTGGGAGGGAACAGGCCTGGAAGGGAGGGCATTTGGGAATGATCAAACCTGCAGGGGAGGGTAGTTAGGGGTGACCAGGCCAGCAGAGAAGGGAAGTTGGGGGTGACCAAGCCTACAGGGAAGAGCAGTTGGGGTGGACCAAGGCCTGCAGGGGAGAGCAGTTGTGGGGAGCAGGCCTGCAGGTGAGGGCAGTTAGGGACAAACAAGCTGGCAGGGGAGCAGTTAGTCATCAATCAGGCTGGCAGGGGAGTGGTTAGGGGTGATCAGGCTGGCAGGCAGAAGTGATTAGGGGCAATCAGGAAGACTGCCAGGTGAGCAGTTTGGAGCCAGCAGTCCTGGATTATGAGAGGGATGTCCAACTGACCATTTAGAGATCTTACCAGAATTGAGCCTCAAGGGATGAGTTCCAGATTGGAGAGAGTGCAGGCTGCACTGAGAGACACCCCTTGCCCCCTGTGCACAAATTTTGTGCACTGGGCCTCTAGTTATAAATAAAACACTATACATTGCCTTGCAAAATTTCACACAGTGTTTCAGTATATTTTTGTGATATGTATCTTACTTAAGCTTAATGGAGTTAGTGATTGCAGTAATAACATTTGAACAATAATAATTATTATGGATATAATATATCTAATAGTAAAATACATTTAATAATTACAGTAATAAAATTTTACACATAAAATTAAAGTAGAATAAAATAATTAGAGTTCAATTTATTTACTGTATATTTTAGTAAAAGTCACAATAAATTCTAGAAAGTATCACTATTATTGCTATGCTTTAGAGATAATCAAGATATGTGGTATAGGGTTACTGTATAATTTTTAATTCATTATTTAAGGCTTAGAAATGATACATTGAACTAAAATTGATTTCCTCTTTTCAGCATAAAAGTACACACTATAAATATTTAGTATTACATTATATTTAATTGCAATATGTATTTCAACTTAATTGTCATTTATTTTTGAATTTGCATGTTAAGTTATTGGAGAAAATAAGTTAAGAAACTTAGTATGTTCTGACTAATACTCTCTCAGTCATGGTGTGTATTCACTGATATTCATAATGCATACTATGAACTTATCTGTTTTATGATATATTTCGGGAAAGTCTGACCTGAAAGCACAGTTAATTTTTATTCTGTCAGTTTTGACTTTTCAATGTTAAATTATAGAAACACAACTCAACTTACTTTTAAAAAGTAAAATAATTTTTTGTCTTGTACAACCAAGAAGTCCAGGAGTGTTTCAGCTTCAGGAATGGTAGGATCCAGGAACTGAGATGATTCCATCAGGAATTGATCTTTCTACATCTCATGTCTATGCTTATTTTTCTGTGCTATGATTTCTAGGCAAACATTTTGCAAATGTGTTTGTTAAATATGACCATCAGCAAATTCAGAATTCCATCTTGACATTTGGTTAACTTCATTAGAAAAAAGTTTGCTTCTTTCCCAATATTTCCAGTCATTTAAGGTTCTCCTTGGCTTGGTTGAGTCATGAATGCCTCTAAATCTATCACTGTATACAACAACTTGGTGCACTGATGAACCAGGCTTCCATAATGTGCTCTAAGAATTGTAATCCGAGTCTAATGTTCAGAGTACTCATCAAATGAGAGTGAAGAAGGAGCATTCACCAGAGGAATATCATGGAAACCTTACTAGGAGAAAGGTGGATACATGTTCAACAGCCTAAAAACATTTATGTCCACACAATCCGATATAATAAAAGGACAATATGCACATTTACCCTAATGGCGGAACGACCTGACGCTATGATCCGCACTGACAGCCATGGGGCAGACGCTTATGCAGGAACCATACCCTGGTAGTTAGTGCACCCCCACAGGGGAGCTCACTCAGCCACAAGCAGGGCTGACAGCTATGAGTGCAGCAGTGGTGGCGGGAGCCTCTCCCACCTCCTCCGCAGAACAGGATATCCAAATGCTGCTTAGCATTGTCAGTCAGACATACCCCAAAGGCCCCTGGACTTCCAGAGAGATGTCGACTGCCAGCTTATGTCCAGTCTCCTGGGGAGTGGACCTAAGCTGGCAGGTGGACATCACGTGAGGGCGCCTGGACTATTAGAGGGCACAGGCTGGGCTGAGAGAACCCCTCAAATGCACTAATTTTCATGCACCAGGTCTCTAGTTTAGTAATAATATCAGTCATTTTGCAGCTGAAGCACTGCCTTTGTAAGTTAAGTTGTACACATATGCATTGAAAGAAAGTTTTGATTATAAAAATATAAGAAAATATAAAATATAAGAAATATATCTCAGATAAATGTGAGCTATGTTTACATCTCAGTAAAGAAGCATTCTGTATGGCTTAAATCAGGAATTTGAATGCTATCAATGTTGCAAGTAGAATAGAGGCTAAACATGATGTAGATTTGTATATTATATTGATTTTTATAATAAATGGAGATAAATATCAAATAACAGCCACTCTAGGTTTAATAGTGCATCAAATAATGAGAAAGTCATCATATTGCACATGAACGCTAAGAAGCATACTTTTTAAGAAGTCAACTTATTACCTATTACACATAAAAAAGTTATGACTACTATAATTTTAAAAAGCAGGAAGAAAGGTGCTAGCATTATTAAATGTAAAAGCAATGTTACAACCTAATATACTCTTATTAATTAATTTTCAATGGTATTCTTATATCCTAATCTTATCTAATAAAAGAGTAATATGCAAAAGCCACACCTACCAGCCAATCAGGGGCAAATAAACCCCAACCAAGATGGCTGCAGGCAGTGAGAACAGAAGGGAGGCTTGGGTTTCCCCGGCAATGGAGGAAGCCAAACTTTCCGCCTGTCCTTGCAGACATAGGCCTTCACTCAATGCTACAAAGTTTCAATTTTAGAAGATACAGAAATCCAATAGAAATGGCGGCAGCCACAGAGCTGGAGAGAGCAGAGGCCAGGGGTGCCCAGGTGATGGAGGAAGCCAAGCTTCTGCAGCCCTGGTGCCTAGGACTCCACCCTAGGCTACAAAGTTTCAATTATAGAATTTAAATAAACCCAAACAGAAATGGCTGCCTCCACAGAGCAAGCAGAAGGCTTAGCTCCATTCCAGGCTACAAAGTTTCAATTGTAGAACATAAATAAATCCCAGATCCTAGGGCTTCTACTGGGTTGCTGGGGGGCATGGCCAGCCTGCAAACCACCAGAAGCCCCTCACCCAGACTGCCCCATGGCCCCAAGGGAACCCCCACCCTGATCCAGGATACCCTTCAGGGCAAACCAGTTGGCTTCCACCCATGCACCAGGCCTCTATCCTATCTAATAAAAGAGTAATACGCAGATTGACCATCATTCCAATACACACAAGGTCTGCCCCCATGAGGTCAAAGATCCTGCCTCCATGTAGACACAAGACGGCCACCATAAGATGGCCAGTAGGGGAGGGTTGTTGGGAGGTTCCATACCTGCAAGGGAGGAGAGTTGTGGGTGATCAGGCCAGCAGGGGAGGGCAGTTGGGAGGGACCAGGCCTGCAAGGGAGGGCAGGTCGGGGTGATCAAGCCTGAAGGGGAGGGCAGTTAGAGGTGACCAGGCTGGCAGAGGAGGGAAGTTAGGGGCAAACAGGCTGACAGGGGAGCAGATAGACATTAATTAGGCTGGCAGGGTAGTGGTTAGAGGGTGATCAGGTTGACAGGCAGAAACGGTTAGGGGCAATCAGAGAGGCAGACAGGTGAGCAGTTTGGAGCCAGCAGTCCTGGATTGTGAGATGGATGTCCGACTGCCTGTTTAGGCCTGATCCTGGGATCGGGCCTAAATGGGCTGTTGGAGATCCCTCAAGGGGTCCCAGATTGGAGAGGGTGCAGGCTGGGCTGAGGGATACCCCCTGCCCTCCATGCATGAATTTTGTGCATGGGGCCTCTAGTTTAAAAATAATATTCTTTTCATTTTTCAAATAAATGTTGATGCCCAATCTCAGCTCCTCAGGAGAGATTTACCAATACAATTCAATAGTTGATTTTTAAATAATTTTGTGCTGCCTCGCCCCCCCAGCGTTAGATAAAAAAGCAAACCTGAGTAAAATATAGCAAATTTGATTTTCAGATGTCTCACAATTGACTATTATTTATCACAACAGGAGGATACTTCTAATCTAATCTTCTGTTTATTCCTTCCAGTGTATTTTTCTGCTGCCATTATTCATCTTATACTAGTTGTTTTTCATAGTTTCTGTATCTCTTTTTCAGGCTATATAATATCCTTATAATCATTACTCTTAACTCTATACCTGATAAATTGGTTATCTACATTTCATTTAGTTCTTCTGCTGAAGAATTCTCATATTCTTTCAATTGGGGCTTATGAAAAAATACTTCAAGTCACTAATCATCAAAGAGGTGCAAATTAAAATGATAAGGAGATATCACTTCCTACCTGCAAACATTGCTACCATAAAAAAATCAGCAAATGAAAAATGTTGGCAAGGATGTAAAGAAAATAGAATCCTAGTGCACTGCTGGTGGAATGCAGACTGGTGCAGCCATTATGGAAAAGAGTATGGAGTTTCCTCAAAAAATTAAAAATAGAACTGCCATTTGACTCAGATATCCCACTTCTAGGATGATATCCTAAGAAATCTGAAATACCAATCAGAAAAGATATATGTCCTGCAATATTCATAGCAGCATTATTTACAATAGCTAGGATTTGAAACAGCCCAAGTGCCCATCAGTAGATGAATGGATAAAAACGCTGTGGTACATTTACACAATGGAATACTATGAAGCAGTAAAAAGGAAGGATCTCTTGCCTTTTGAGACAGCATAGAGGGACCTGGAGAATATTATGCTTAGCAAAATAAGCCAGTCAGAGAAAGACAAATATCACATGATCTCTTTTATGTGAATATAATGAACAAAATAAACTGGTGAACAATATAGATCAAGAGACATAGGAGCATGGAACAGACTGTCAAATCTCAGAAGGAAGGTAGGGGTGGGTAGGAAGAGATAAAATAACTTGTATCCATATAGGCACAACCCAGAGACACAGGCAATTGGGTGGTGAAGGCTTGGTGCTGGGGACTGGGGATAACTAATAGAGGTCAATGTGGGGAAAAAGTGGACATATGCAATACTTAAAACAATAAAGATTAAATAAATATATTTTTGTAATGTAAATATGTCAAGTGAAAAAAAGGGAGAAAACATTACATTGTGAAAAATTGTATGGAGGTATGCAGGAATAAAGCATTTAAATAGATTGGTTTATTTAGTGTCTATGGTTCATGAAAGAGTCACAAATGGAATTTCTGGAAAATGAAGCTGGGGCTGGTATCCTATATAATAAAAGAGAAGTATGCAAATTGACCATACTTCCACTATGCCAAGCCATGCTCACCAGCCAATCAGGAGCCAATTAACCAAACCAAGATGGCAGTTAATTTGCATACCCAAAGAATGAAGACTGAAGACAGCTTAGAAGGAAGTCAAGCGCTGCAGAAGGGATCAAAGCTTCAGAGAAGCAAGCAAGCAGGGCAATGTAGAAGAGAGGAAAGCAGGCGGGGCGGCAAAGATCACCAAAGGAAGCCCTATTGCAGGAATCTTCCCGCAATGGGACTCTAGTTGATATATAACTATCCAAAGAGCTTTAGTTTTATCTGTGATATATAGAGTAGGTCCTAAAAAATGGTTGGATGTATCAACCAATGAAATCATCAAGAGACAAAACCAAGAATAAAAATAAGAGAAGGTAATACTTATGGAAGTGACAGACCAAGTACATAAGGACAGATGGCAATAGTACTAGCCCAGGGATTTACTAGATAATGCAAAATGATCTCTTAAAAACTGATTCTAATAAATAATTTAATTATTTAATAAATAATAGAGGAATTATTACAAATGAATGATAAGGAGATACTTTGATGCTAATGCTAGAAAAATTAACTAGAATTTAAAGTAATTTTATTGTACACAATATAAAAATAAATAACAAAATAAAGTGTTAATATTTTTGTTGTTGTTGTTGGTAATCCTCACCCAAGGATATTTTTCTATTGACTGTCAGAGAGTGGAAGGGAGTGGGAGACACAGAGAGAGAAACATGGATGTGAGACAGACACATTAATTAATTTCCCTCCACATGTGCCTTGTTCTGGGCTAGGGATTGAGCCTGCAACTAAAGTATTTGCCCTTGGCCAGAATCAAACCCAACCATTTAGACTGCAGCCAATTCTCTATCCACTGAGCTAAAATGGCCAGAGCATTTTTTTCATATACATACAATATTTGTGATTTCAGAGAGAGGAAGGGAGAGGGAGATGAGATAGAATCACCAATGATGAGAGAGAATCACTGATTGGCTGCCTCCTGCATGCCTCCTACTGGGGATTGAGCCTGAAACCTAGGGCATGTACCTTGACCCCGATGTCCTGGTTCATAGGTTGACCTCCTGGTTCATAGTTTGATGCTCAACCACTGAACCACACCAACCTGGCTAAAATATTAATATTAACAACAATCTACTAGAGGAAACTAGCAGTAAACATTTATGCAAAGAATTTTTAAGCATGGAGACCAATGGAAAAAGCAGATAGGAAAATAATGATAAATTTAACAAAATAAAAAAAATATTCAAATGTTAGAAACAAGGGAAAAATTTAAAAAGTTAGTTTTCTTAATTTATAAACAATATATAAAGTATTTATCTATGTATAAAATTTTCCAATAGTATTTCTTACTTGTGTGTTTGTGAGTGTGAGCATACATGTGTGGGGGAAGGCAGAATGGAGAAGGAAAAAGAGAGCAAGATATGAGAAAGAGAGAGAGAGAATGAACACAAGCAATCAATAATAAACACTTTCTTCATGTAGATAGACTTCTTGACAGTCTCTTGCTATAGAAAATTGGAGGACATTTCTCTGCACTAAATATTCAAGGTGATGTTTAATCACCTCCCTGTCCATAACTTATTTCCTTCAGTAGTTAGCCATATTAATTTTCCTCCTGAGTAATTTTGATATCATTATATTTGTGCTTATTTTCACTTCAGTGTTTATAATTGAATGCTCAATATTATTTCTAAGTATGTACTTGTTAAAATAATGGACATGTTATACCTAATGAATAGTAATTGAAGAAATGATAAATATTTGTCCAGTAGACGTGAAAATGTCAAATTTGAGTATGTGAAATTGTTTTCTTAATATCTTCAACTGCCATGTGAACCAGATATACAATAATGTTAAATTTTCACACTCCTACTTTTTCTTATCTTTCCACTCCTATTTTTTGTCTTCCTCCTTTCCTATCTTTACAAGGTGAAAGTCACAAACCTAACATATTTATTAGTACTAAGCACATTAACAGGGATGCAATTCTATAAAGGGATAATAAAATAAACTACAGTTGTAGCAATTCATCAAGTAAAATAAAAAAGTTTTCTACAGGTAATTAAGAATGATCAGCTATATTCTTCCATCTGTTCTGGGAGCAAGAAGTCCCTGTTCTCTAAGAAATTATTGTTTTGCTTCTACCCCTCAAGGAGCCTGCATTTTATCCAATGAAAGGCAACATTAACAGTGTAATTTGGGAAGCTCTGATAATTTTCATATATTCATCTTCAGTCACTCTTCTCTGTTCATAAGTAATTAAATGCCTGCTTATATTGGTACTTAATTATCTTGGGTAATGAACAGATACATAATAATAGTTTGTCAGAAAATGAATATATGTCTACTTTTCTCTCTTTTTTTAATATTACAAAACTATTTCAAACTATTATAATATTTCTCCAAACTGAAATATCCATTTCATCCTTGAGATATTATATCTGGAAGGAAAACATGAAAAAAATATATGTAACCATAGGTTTTTAATGAGTGTTTAAACACAATAAGCACAATCCATGAAAAAATTGATAAATTGGACTTTACTAATTGTGACAAATATACTATCCTAATGTAATACATTAATAATATGGTAAATGGAGTGTGAGAATTATGGGAACTGTATTATATTTGCAATTTTTCTATAAATCTAAATCTATTTAAACAAAACATTTATTTTAAAGAAAGTCAGAGCAATATTTTAAAATATAAAAAGTTTGATGCCATTCATATTGAAATCATTCTTGTTATTATGTTTAAAATTGAATATCCATTAATATGATTGGCAAGATCCTCTCTCTGGTTAGAAATACCCTAAATGACATTGTCCTGGTCTCTGTACAGCCTCTTGTACCTTTCATACCTTACTTCACACATGAACCTGCCTCTCTCATCTTCAGTCCTTCAACTTCTAGCTGAGTTATTGACCCACTGGGATGTAAGTGCAAGTTTTGCCATTTCTAGGCCTAGCCAATAATGCTTCCCAATGCTTCTTCATTTCATTTTGTCTTCTGTTCGAATGGAACAAAAATGACAATGACCATTATTACAAACCATGAGTTGAAAACGATAGAGTTCATCAACATAAGTCTCTGAATAACTGTGCGATATAGACACTTGTTTGACCTAAAATATTACTTGAACAATAAATTAATTTCTTGTACTTTTAAGACACTAAATATTGGGAGTTTATTTGTTATTGTAGCTTAGCCTGCCAAAACTGACACAAGGTTTTAATGAAGATTAAGTTATAAAATAGGTAAGTTTATGCAACAAAGTTTGACACTATATAATTTGTACCTCTTATTGTGATAGTGGTTTTTTTTAAGGGCACTTGTTGGGTCAAAGTTCCTTTGCCAAAAACCGGACCCCCATGGATGCTGAGAGCTAGAAGAAGACATGAGTAGCCAGACACATACAAGAGAGTCTTTATTGTAGACTAAGTAGGCATTGCTAACACAGGAGCCATTAGACAAAGCGGTTCTTCAAAGTGGCCCCACAAAGCACTGCACACCAGCTGGTCAGTAACACATCTTTATACCAACTTAGACAGAAGAGGAGTCTTGGCAAGTAGTGACATCACTATTTGGCTTATAGAAAGATACACCTGTGAGTATTAAAATTGACAGTAAAATAGTAATCAAGTTTTCAGATTAATTTAAATTGGACAAGTGAAATAAGTGAATACTCAAAAAGATCTAACTGTACTGGACAAAAAGCTTTTCCTAAAACATTAACTAAATTATCTATTAGTAGTTCATCTCACTGCAAAATTGCCTAACATCCAAAGAACCTAAAGTAGTAATATTTGTATGCAAAAATTAAAATTTAAAATTACCAAGACTGCAAGATAAAAATTCCAAAAGCCCCTATTAACCAAAAAAAAAAGTGTGTGTGGGGGGGACAGTGAGGTAATATCATGTAAGAAAAATATCCTATAAGTAAAATACATGTAGAAAATTCTTACTCCAGAAAAGAAAATTCCATTTGTAAAACCAGCTGCAGGACACCCATAAAAAAACATACATGGTGTCAAAATAAGCCAGAGGAAAATCATTTAGGCAAAAATAAAAAGAATCCCAAGTCTATTTTGCAGAGAGGATCCCTTTGTTAACCTTTGGTCGAGAATGTGTTTGTGTGTTTGCAGAGAACAACTCCAAGACCATGTGGGTTCCTGAAACAGTGAGGAACTGACGGGTCTGATCCAGCCACGAGGATGGTCCAGAGATGGGGGACGCTGACGACACCTTGCCATGCTAGCAGTTGGCAGCTGTGCGTGGCTGCAGGCGGCCCAGGAACATACCAGAGAGGATCGATCTTGCATTGCCACGATGTGTCCACCATCTGGATACCATTGCTGACATGTACACATGAAGAACTATTTGACATTGAAACTGGGACTCAGAACAGTTGGACATTGAAACTGACACTCAAACTTTTTTTGCTCTTATACGTTTGTTTTCACTATGCAGAGGCAAGATATTTTTGAAGAAAAGAAACAGGGGAGAGTGATTGATATAGAGGCAGGGTGGCCTCGAACAGGCTGTCAAGCTACAGGGTGAAGGCTGGAGTGGAGGGGAGGCAGATGCTGGGGGAGATCAACCGAAGGACTTGTATGCATACATATGAGCATAACCAATGAATGAAAGACTCTGGGGTGGGGAGGGAGGCAGGTGGGGACATGTGCTGGGGGGTAGGGGAGGCTGGGGGGAGAATATTGGGGGGGGAAGGAAAACATATGTACTACTATTAAATATAAGTTATATTGTAAATAAAATTAAAAAAATTAAAAAACCAATAAAAAAGAATAGAATATGATAGCAAATATTACATAAAATAATCTGAATTCATAAACCAATGAAAAAACAATACTAAATATTAATCAACAAATATTTGTTGATTGAAAAATAATTTTCATTGAAAAAAAAAAAAAAGAAAGATACACCTGCGCAGTGTGCACAATAAAACTGCTGTGCCATTGCCTTTGCACACACTTATAGCAAACTAGAGGCCCAGTGCATGCAATTTGTGCACAGGGGGTGGGGAGCATTCCTCAGCCCAACCTGCACCCTCTCCAATCTGGGACCCCTTGAGGGATATCTAACTGCCTGTTTAGGACTGATCCATAGGGCAGTCGGACATCCCTCTCACAATCCAGGACTGCTGCCTCCCAACTGCTCACCTACCTGTCTTCCAGATTGCTCCTAACTGCTTCAGCCTGCCAGCCTGATCACCCCCTAACCACTCCCCTGCCAGCCTGGTTGATGCCTAATTGCTCCCCTGTCAGCCTGTTTTCCCCTAACTGCCCTCCCCTGCAGGTCCGGTCAACCCCAACTTCCCTCCTCTGCTGATGCCCAACGCCATTTCTCTGACAGTTCATTCTACCAATCTCACTGGGAATGCATCATGGAAAAAGGCTTGTATGGGCACTGGTTTCATTGCCAGGGATGGATCATGGGGTATGACTGTAACTTATAGTTGTATTTGCTTCCTCATGGGGATAGAAGGGCTACTTAGGGGCCTTCTCTAGTAACAGAAGCCTTTCTAGACACCAACAAGGCAGTCCTCTAAGCAGATGGAGAAGGGTACCCCCCGGATTTAGTCCCAGTTATGAAGAGAAAATAGGAGCCAATTCGTTTGTTTTGAGAGGCAGTTGGCAGCCATGTGTGCTGTCTTACAGGCCCATATGACCACACTCAAGTTGGGCGTGACATAAACCCCAACTTTAACCAAGTGGGGAGCCTATTTGGAAAAGAGGGTAGAGGTGAGTACCATCCCTCTGTCACAGAAATTACAAACCCTATGTTGGGTCCTGTGATTTCTGAGACCCTGTTGAAGGATAAAACTCCCATGGAGGAGCTACTCCCTAGTCCATTCTGAGAGAATAGCCATCCCTCCCGGAGACCACGTGGGACACCGACAGGTCTACTGGGTGGAACCCTGCTACGTGGATGGCTGTGACTGTTTGGATACTGAAAAACTCTGGGTTTCAATTCGGGTACTAGGCAAAGTAGCCAAGGGGCTAAATTGCAAACAGTGCATAGCCTTATGTGGGGACAGGAAATGTGAGCTCAAGCTAGAAATGTGAGCTTATACACGTAAAAGCAGCAGGTGAACTGTGGCGACCCAAAGCCCTTCCCCTTGGCAGAAGGGTAAGAAGCAGTATAGATCTCGCCGTAGTCTGTTATTATAGAAGGCCCCTGGGTAGCCCTCCTGTCCCCTTGGGGAAGCAGGTACAATTATAAGTTATAGTCATACCCTTTGATCCAGCCCTGGCAATGTAACTAATGTCCTGCAAGAGATAGACAGTAAAATATAAGCCATACAAGCCCTTTCCCATGACCCATCCAAGATTGGTAGGATGAACTATCAGGGATATGGTGCTGGGCATGCTTGAGTTTTCCTTTGTGAGCCGGAGTACTGGTCCTAACACACTGCAGTTTGCATTATTATTGTAGGCTCTGTGTTCAAGGAACTGAGTAAACATATAGCATCAGGGGTGGCATGTGGGGACCCTGACCTAAGTATGCTGAATGATGAAGACCCATTTGCCATATGCATGTGAAAGGCAATGACACAGCAGTTTTACGGTACTCTCTGCACAGATGTACCTTCCCACAGCCCAAATAGTGATGTCATTATTTGGCAAGAAGACTCTTTTGTTTAACTTGGTATAAAGATGTGTTACTGACCAGCCAGTGCACAGCTGCTTTTTTGGGCTACATTGAAGAACTGCTTTGTCTGATAGCTCCTGTGTTAGCAATGGCTACATGGTCTGCAATAAAGTCTCTCCTATATGCCTGTGGCTACTCATGTCTTGTTCCAACTCCCAGCATCCACGGAGGTCCAGTTCCTGGCAGGGGAACTGGACCCAACAGTACTTATATTATTTTACCAGGTGTAGTTATCTGTATTACAAGTGGGTTTTTCTTCTAAGTATAAAGTTTAAAATCTGATTTATTTTGAAGACTTGGCTGCAGAATCTGTACCTGAATTATCCTCTTATTTTCTACATATTCTTTATGTCTTTTATTTAGTAAGGTGCTTAACACATTGATGGGGCTATGATAGTGTCTACTGATGTTTCCATAGTTGGAACATAGCTCCAGTTATATATTATAAATTTTATTTATGTCTATTTTAAAAATCACAGTATTAATAATTTGTGAACATTTTATGTTTTCAGGGTATTTTTTTCTCTACATTTGTGAACTCTCCAAAGTTTTTAGAGCAGAATGAAACATTTATTTATCTAGGTATCAGTTTTCCAAATTTATGAACCCAATACATTTATTCTTAAATATCTTTATTTCATTTTTTAACCCAACAATCATTTATTTTTCTTCTTTTTTTTTAGCAGGATAGAAATGAGTTGAATATGAAGCGATGAGTTGACATCACACATGAGGCTTTAAAAATGTCTCCATAGAATCAAGAAACATAATACAGCTACATTATTACTAGAATAGGAACAGTTCTTTATGTTGTAAGTTAATGCTCATGCCAAGTGTTTAATTCTTTCCCTAAACATGTCAATTGTCATGTATACAAGCTCACAGAGAGGAAGCAGAGGAAAAGCTGCTGCTGTAATGCAGTTGGCATCATGATCAGTAGCAAATCATTGCATCTGCAACAATAATCGTGATTCGACTTTACTTCAAACTGTATCTCCATATAAAAATACTGATAAAACATCATTAATTGTTGGAGTAATATACACATATGCCTCTTACTTGCATTACCAATGGAAAAATGATCTGCAAAGCAATTTAGTAGCATGGAATCAGGGCTATTCCTTTAATAGTGAGACACAAGTCCTATTCTGTTAACCAAATATAATAGGACATTTAAGTACCAATAGAACAACGGTATTTTTTACTCTGTCAAGAACTTAAATTTTTAAAAATAAGTTTTCCATATTTCCACTTTTTATTCAATTATATTATAAGTATTTGAATTAAAATATATTTTAAAAATATGCTTTTTAAATTAGATTTTTTAACTTTATTATTCTGAATGGATAAAATAAGTAAAATTGAAACTATATTAACATTCTTCAATAAAGAAACATCTTTTAATATGATATATTTTAATTTTGTTTCTATTTTTGATTTTTTAATATTTTTATAATTTGTTTTGTTTTGTTTTCAAGCTACATATGACATCTGTAGTCACATAGTCAATACACATATAGACACCTTATGTGACCACGGGAAAAAATATATGTGGGCTGTCAAATGAAGTTTGCTAGACTGCACATTATTTATACAGTTTAGATTTGAAAAACTATCATAGCATATAAAGTTAATTAGTAAAGTTAATTGAACATTAGAAACAATTTTTTTCTTTAAATATATTTTTATTGATTTCTGTGTGGTAGGGAGAGGGAGAGAGACATAGAAACATCAATGATGAGAGAGAGAATCATTGACCAGCTGCCTTCTGCATGTTCCCCCTGGGGACTGAGCCTGGAATCTGTCATGTGCCCCCACCTGGAATCAAACCGTTACCTCCTACTTCATAGGTTGACACTCAACCACTGAGCAACACCAGCTGGGCTGAAACAAAAATCTTTAAATGAGAAATTCAGGAAATAGAAATCAGGAATCATAGTGGTGGTGTTGTTACTGGAGAATCAAACTCCCCAGTGGCTTGTGGGAGTGAGGTTCTTGCAATATCTTCAGAAAATAATTCTCTAAGATTTGCAGGGGATGATAGGATGTGGAAAAAGGCTTTATTTGTGTGAAGTCATATATCCGGGTTCTAAAGTCCTCTGTCTCTTAAGCCAGTCTTGGAAAAGGTGCATTGGTGGTAGTCTATATTTTTCATGAAATTAAGAAACAAGACTAGTGTCCAGAGTTTCCATTCCATGTTGCAGCTGGGTGTGGTTCAATATCCAAGCTGATTAAAGCCCATTAGTCCATGTGTGGAGGCCCACATTGTCATGCACTATGTGGGGACAGGGTGGAGCACATTCCCCTGCAAAGGAGAGCCAGGAACCCGATATACCAGAGAGGAATAGAAGAGAAAACTAATTTTATTTGGAAGTTTAAATATTTAGGTTTTACTGGCTTGCAATGGCCACACTCAACCTGGCCACTGACTCACTTTCAGGTGTGATTAATGGGCAAGCAGACAGGCACCTTCCCACACCACTCAGATCTTTATTGGGCATGCATCTAAACTGCCTTTGTCTAGTCCTTCCCCATTTATCAGCAGGAAACAGACTTGGAGAATATTAAATGCAGCTTTTTGGCACAGCTATGCAAAAGGCAGACCTATATCAAGTCTTCCCTTTCCTCATTTGCTGTTAAATAATATATAGGTTATTATAATGGCAATATTATGATGGAAAGTAAGCAACATAACAATAATGATGCAAATATTTTAGGGATCAGTCCTAAACTGGGAGTCAGACATTCCTCTCACAATCCAGGACCGCTGGCTCCTAATTGCTCACCTGTCTGCCACCTCATCACCCCTAACCACTCTGCCTGCCAGCTTGATCACTCCCAACTTCCACCTCTTCCTGCCTAATCACCCCAAGTGTCCTCCCCTACTGGCCTGCTCATCCCCAACTACTTCCCCTGGCTGGCCTGCTCACCTTCAACTGTCCCCTGCGCCAGCCTGCTTGTCCCAACTGCCACACTCTGACTGCCTGATTGCCGCCAACCACAGAAATATAAATTACTATGAAAAAATACTATATTCCAAAAAAATGGACAACCTAACTGAAATAGACAAATTCTTAGGAAAGTACAAGCTCCCAAATCTCACTCAAGAAGAATTAAAAAAAAACCTGAATAGGCCAATAACTACCAAAGAAATTGAAATAACAATAAAAAATCTTCCAGCAAACAAAAGCCCTGGTCTGGATGGTTTTACAGGAGAGTTCTCCCAAGCATTCAAAGAACTAAAACCTATCTTCCTCAGACTATTCAAAAAAATGCAAGAGGAAGGCACACTTCTAAGCTCTTTCCATGAAGCCAGCATTACCTTAATCTCCAAACCAGATAAAGACACCACACACACACACACACAAAAAGTAACTACAGGCCAATTTCTTTGATTAACATAGATGCTAAAATTCTCAACAAAATTCTAGCAAATCAGATTCAGCATTACATTAGAAAGATCAGACACCACGACTAAATAAGATTTATTTTGGGGATGCAATGATGATACAATATCTGCAAATCAATAAATGTGATACATCACATAAACAAACTGAGAGACAAAAACCCATATATCAATCAATACAGAAAAAGTGTTTGACAAAATCCAATACCATTTCTTGATAAAAACTCTTAGCAAAGTGGGAATAGAAGGATCATATCTCAATATAATAAAAGCTTTATATATGACAAACCTATAGCCAACATCATACTCAATAGGCAAAAACTAAACTCATTTCCCCTAAGAACAGGAACAAGACAGAGATGTCCACTTTCACCACTCCTGTTTGATATAGTACTTCAAGTTCTAGCCGTAGCAATCAGACAAGAAGAAAAAATAGAAGGCATCCAAATTGGAAAACAAGAAGTAAAGCTCTTATTGTTCACAGATGACATGATACTGTACATAGAAAACCCTAAAGACTCTATCAAAAACTTATTAGACCTAATAAATGAATTTGGCAATGTAGCAGGATACAAAATTAACACCCAGAAATCTATGGCTTTTTCATACACAAATAATGAACTCACAGAAACAGAAACAAAACAAAAAAATCCAGTTTACCATTGCACCAAAAAAATAAATAAATAAAATTCCTAAGAATAAACTTAACTAAGGACATAAATGACCTGTACTCTGAAAACTTCAGGACAGTGAAAAAAGTGATAGATGAAGACATAAACAAATGGAAGAACCTACCATGTTCATGAATTGGTAGAATCAACATCATTAAAATGTCCATACTACCCAAAGCAATCTAAAGATTCAATGCAATCCCCATTAAAATACTAACAGCATATTTCAAAGACCTAGAACCAACTCTCCAAAAATTCATCTGGAATAATAAGAAAAAGGCCTCAAATAGCCACAGCAATCCTGAGAAAGAAGAACAAAGTTGGAGGGATCATAATATCAGATATCAATCTATATTACCAAGCCATGGTTCTCAAAGCTGCTTGGTACTGGCACAAGAACAGACATATAGACCAATAGAACAGAACAGAGAACTCAGAAATCGACCCAAGCTATTATGCTCAAGTGATATTTGACAAAGGAGGCAAGAGCATAGAATAGAGTTAAAATAGTCTCTTCAATAAATGGTGCTGAGAAATTTGGAGAGATACATGCAAAAATAAAAATTAAACTAGATCACCAACTTACACCAGATACAAAAATAAACTCAAAGTGGCTAAATGACTTGAATATAAGATGGGAAACCATAACAATCCTACAAGACTCCATAGGCAGCAAAACAGCAGACATGTAACAGCAATATCTTTACATACACAGCTCCTAGGGCAATGGAGACTAAGGAGAAAATAAACCAATTGGACTACGTGAAAATAAAATGCTTCTGCACAGCAAAAGAAACCATCAGCAAAACAACAAGAAAGTCCACTGCCTGGGAAAACGTATTTGCCAATGCTATTTTCAATAAGGGCTTAGTCTCCAAAATTTACAGAGAACTTATACAACTTAATAGTCAAAGTATGTAAATAGACCCTTTTTGAAAGAGGATATACAGAAAGTTGAGAGATATAAAAACATGCTCAAAGTCACTAATCATCTGAGAGATGCAAATCAAAACAACAATGTGGTACCATCTCACACCTGTCAGGATAGCTATCATCAACAAACGACAAGTGCTGCTGAGGATGTGGAGGAAAAGGAACCCTCCTATACTGCTGGTGGGAATGCAGACTGATGCATCTACTGTGGAGAACAGTATGGAGTTTCCTCAAAAAGTAAAAATGGAACTCCCATTTGACTCAGTAATCCCATTTCTAAGACTATATCCCAAGAAACTAGAAACACCAATCAGAAAGGATGTATGCACCCCTATGTTCATAGCAGCACAATTCACCATAGCTAAGATTTGGAAACAGCTTAAGTGCCCATCACCAGATGAATAAATTAAAAAACTGTGGTACATGTACACAGTGGAATACTATGCCGCTATAAAAAAAAAAGAAGAAGAAGGAACTTTTACCAGTTGCAACATCATGAATGTAACTGGAGACCTTTATGCTAAGTGAAATAAGTGAGTCAGAGAAAGATAAATATAATATGATCTCACTCATATTTGGGATATAATGATTAACATAATTCGATGAACAAGAATAGATTGATCTAGAGACAAATGGTAGGGGAGGGTAGTTAGAGAGCAACTAAAGGACTTGTATGCATGCATATTAGCATAACTGATGGACACAGACACTGGGGCAGTCGGGGCTTGACTGGGGTGGGAATGGCTGGGTAGGGGGGGTCAATTGGGTTAAAAGGAGACATATGTAAAACTTTAAAAAATAAAAATGAATAAATAAAAACAACAACACCCTAAACCCCTCACCATCACCAAAACAAACAAACAAACAAACAAACAGAAAAACACACACACAGATTTTTTGAAAATACACAAGGTGCTACACTTTAAGAAATAAATAAATAGCTAATAATATTTTGGTAGTCTTGCTTTGTAGTGATGTTTGCTTTTATTTTCCTACATATATCAAGTAATTAAAAGACATATGTATTATTTTTATTAAATAATAAATGTATTTTATTCAGAAAAGTAAAGGTCAGATTTCTATATCAGGGATGGGCAAAAATAGGTTTATAATATATGAATTATATTATAATATAATATAATTGTGAATATATGAAACAGAGTTTATTCTTATATTATTACTAGAGGCCTGGTGCATGGGAAGTGTGTGTGTCCCTCAGCCCAGCTTGCACTCTCTACAATCTGGGATCCCTTGAGAAATGTCCCACTGGGATTGGGCCTAAACTGGCAGTTGGACATCCATCTCACAATCCAGGACTGCTGGTTCTCAACTGCTCGCCTGCCTGCTTGATTGCCCTAACTGCTTCTGCCTGCCAGCCTGATTGATGCCTAACTGCTCCCCTGCTGGCTCAATTGCCCCTAACTGTCCTCCCTTGCCAGCCTAGTCTCCCTAAACTGCCCTTCCCTGCAGGCCTAGCCACCTCTAACTTCCCTCCCCTGCCAGTCTGATTGCCCACAACTGCTTTCCCCTGAATGTTTCATTGTCCCCAACTGTCTTCCCCTGTTGGCCATCTTGTGGTGGCCATCTTAAGTCCACATGGGAGCATCCATCTTTGACCACATGGGGCTAGCCATTTTGTATGTTAGAGTGATGGTCAATTTACATATTATGTCTTTATTATATAGGATTTATTTATTAATGTATTATTTAATTGTATTTATCTTTTTATTATTTTATGTCTTATCATTACCTAGGATTTACTTTTTTGATGGCTGGTAATTAACCTATTTTGTCCACTCCTGTATATAATTCTAAAATGTTTATTGCATATTCAATAATAATATAGAAGATTTTCTTTAATTGCTTTCATTACTTTCCCAGCCTAGATCCTGGTTTTAAGATAGTATATTTAAAAAGTGGACAATTTTAAAAATTAAAAACCAACATAATAAAAGGCTAATATGCAGTTTGGTGGAAGGGATCAGTCGCTATGATGTCCACTGACCACCAGGGGGAAGATACTCAATGCAGGAGCTGCCCCCTGGTGGTCAATGTGCTACTGCAGGGGAAGTGCTGCTCAGCCAGAAGCTCTGAGCTGGGCTCATGGCTGGTGAGCGCAGTAGTGTTCGCAGGAGCCTCTACTGCCTCTGCAGCAGAGCTAAACTGGCAGTTAGATATCCCCTGAGGGCTCCCAGACTGCAAGAGGGCACAGGCAGAGCTGAGGGATCCCCCCACCCCTGAGTGTACCAATTTTGTCCACAGGGCCTCTAGTATTATAATAAAAATTAAAGAAATATATTTACACATTTTAAGTTTATCCTATGTAATAAAGAGGGAATATTCTAATTTTCTGCCACACCCTCACAAGATGGTGGCACCCATATCCACAAGATGGCACCACTCAGTCCCCTCAGCTCTGCCTCATCCAGCCAGAGTCCCTCATTCCCCTCAGCCCTGCCACATCCAGCTAAAGTCCCCCAGTCTCCTCAGTCCCACCTCACACAGTCCCCCCAGCATCTAGCCTCATCCAGCCTAAGTCCCCCAAACCCCTTGGCCCTGCCTCGTCTCATCCAACTGGAGTCACTCAGTCTCCTCAGGCCTGCAAGAGAAGGCAGTTGGGGGTAATTAGGCTGGCAGGGAACCAATTAGGCATTAATCAGGCTGGTAGGGGAACAGTTAAAGGGCTATCAGGCTGGAGGGCTGAAAGGTTAGGGGCAATCAGGCAGGCAGGCGAGTGGTTAGGAACAACCAGTCCCGGATTGTGAGAGGGATGATCGACTGCCGGTTAAGGTCCTGATTGGGCCTAAACTGGCAGTCGGACATCTCCCGAGGGGTCCCAGATTGGAGAGGGTGCAGGCTGGGCTTAGGGACACCTCTTGGCATGAATATCATGCACCAGGCCTCTAGTAAATAATAATTCTCTAATTGTAGTTGAGCCTTATACGAAGATATGCTCCCCCACTACATCTTTAAAAATGTAGAAGTTAGACTCAGAATTTCTAAAATAAATATTAGATTATAAAAACTGATAAGAATATATTAAGATTAGCAGAAGAATATAAACTTAGAAGTGCATGATTCTTTTTCGTCAACTAGCTATGTTGTTATATGTGTCAGATATTTAGTCAGATATTAATTCATAAAGCTTCTATGTAAAGGATAAAGCACCTATGAAAAGCAAGGGTTTAAATTTTAAATAAATCCAAGTGACTTTAAATAGTAATGGTAGATATATGGAAATCAATAACACAATATATCACATCCTGACAGAATGAAGGACAAAAAACACATGGTTGTCTCAAGTGCTGCATAAAAAGCATTTGACAAAATTATACACACTTTCATAACACATAAACAAACAAACAAAAAAATATGAAACCACCTACAACAAACTAGGAATAGAAGGAAATTGCCTTATAACAAAGGCCATATGTGAAAAAGTCACAGTTAAGATCTGTGATGTCAACAGTGAAAAACTTTTCCTGTAAGATCAGGAACCCACTCTTATGACTTCTGTTCACCATAATACTGAAAATCCTAGCCAGAACGATTAGGCAAGTAAAATATATAACAAGCATTCAGGTTAAAAAGGAAAAGTTAAATGCCCTGAGTGGTTTTGCTCAGTGGATAGAGCATCAGCCTGCAGACTGAGGGTTCTGGGTTTGATTCCACTCAAGGGCACCTACCTTGGTTGCAGGTACATTCCCAATATGGGGCATGCAGGAGACAGCTGATTGATGTTTCTCTCTCATCGATATTTCTCTCTATATATCCCTCTCTCTTCCTCTCTGTAAAAAATCAATAAAAATATTAAAAAAATAAAAGTAAAAGGTAAAATTATATCAGTTCACAAATTGCATTATCTTTTATGTAGGAAACCCTAAAGATTCTACAAAACACACACACACATACACACACGTTATAGCTAATAAACAAGTTCAGCAAAGTTTCAAGATACAAAATCCACACATATACACACATCAGTTGCATTTCTATATACTTACCGAATAATCCAAAATGGGAATTAATTTTAAAATTCCATTTATAAAAGCATACAAAATAATAATATACTTAGGAATGAATTTAGCCGAGAAAGTTAAAGTTTTATATACCGAAGGCTACAAAACATAAATAAATTGAAAAACATTTTATGTTCATGGACAGGAAGATAGTATTGTTAAAATGTCTACATTATCCAACATAATCTAGATTCAGTGCACCCTTATCAAAATCCCAATGGCACTTTTTGGAGAAATAGAAATAGAAAAATTCATATGATACCACAGGGATCCTGGATAGACAAAACAATCTTAAGAAATTAGAACAAAACTAAAGGCCTCACACTTCCTGATTTCAAAACATATTAAAAAGCTATAGAAATCAAAAGAGTATGGAACTAGCATGAAGACGACCAATGGAATAGAATAGGAAACCCAGAAGAATACCTTAACATATATGTTCAAATTATTTTCATTTAAGGGTGCCAAGGATGCACAATAAGTAAATTATAGTCTCTCCAATGCATTGTGTTGGTAAAACTGGGAATCAATATTGGGCGAGGAGGAGAGTTTGGGCCTTTAATTTATTATTTTTTCTTTAAAAAAATATATATATATATATTGATTTCAGAGAGAAAGGGAGAGGGAGAAATAGAAACATTGATGATGAGAGAGAATCATTGATTGGCTGCCCCCTCATTCCCCTACTAGGAAAAGAGCCCATCCAATCTCAGGCATGTATCCTGATCAGGAATTGAACCATGACCTCCTGATTCATAGGTTGATGCTCAACCACTAAGCAACACTGGCTTGGCTGAGCCCTTAAAATCACATGAAAATATTAATTCAAAATGGATTAAAACATTAAACATAAGACATAAAACTAAAAAACCTAGATAAAACACTGGAAGAAAACTTCATGATATTAAATTTGACAAGTTTTCTTAGATATGGCACCAAAGGCATAGAAAACAAAAGCAAAAATAGAGAAATGGGACTCGTTAGGTACTACATATTGGTGTCCTCCAACATTCATGTGTTGAAATACTAACTCCCAATGTGATCTTATTAGTACATGGGTCTGGAGGTGATTAGATCATGAGGGTAGAATTCTTTTAAATGAAACCTCAGACAGCTCTCATGTTCTCTTTCCACTAAGGGAACATATAAGAAAAATCATCAGCCCTTGGGATTGAATTTTATGCACCCAAACTGCAAAGGGTGGAGACTGAAGGTTGTAATTGTTCTACTCTGGTTAGATGGAGTTTGTTGTCTTCCCAACCAAGTAGTGCTGGCCAATGAGACTGTGGGCTATAAGGGGCCATTGTTACAATTGGCCTGCTCTCTCACCCTCCAGTGCAGCTGCCTCCTGCTGTGCTAGGTAGGGTGACTGCTGGCTGTTCCATAAAATGAGGCTAGGGACCACTTTCTCATTTAGAACTTTCTAGATGTCCTCTGAACCAAATGTCCTCTGCTGGCCTGTCAGTACCTCCTATGAGTTTTCACAAATATATATTGGCATGTGTTTATCATTTCTCTATTATACATAATAATTATCAACTGCCCTAAAAATCCCCTATGTTCAACCTATTCAACCTTCCCTTCCCCTTAATCCCTGTCAACTGCTGGTCACTAGTCTCTATAATTCTGCTTTTTCCAGGTTACTGTAAAATTGAATTCATACAGTATCTAGCATTTTAAGATTGGCTTCTTTCACTTAGCAATCTGATTTTAAGATTTTCCATATCTTTTTGTTGCTTATTCCTTTTTACTTCTGAATTGGAGGCCCAGTGCATGAAATTCATTCACTGGGGGAGAGGAGGTCCTCATCCAGCCTGCTTTCTGTCCTAGCCCGGGAGCCCCACAATTGATGGCCCCAAAGAGGTGGGCCCTGCCCACCTGGCCAGGGCTCCACAATGGATTGGAGGCCTCATCCACTCACTGCAGTGCAGCTGCTGGGTAGCATGGGCATCCCTCTTTGGGGCGATTGATTGTACCTCACAGAGGGAGGCCCTACCCACCCGCCAAAAACTACCAGTCAGTGTCCTGGTCATCCCTTTTTGGGGCAATTGTGGAACCCCCAATTGATTGATCACCCAATTGGCCAGTGGCCTGGGCCTCCTTCCTCAGGGTGACCATGGGGTGATGGCTGGGCCCCTGACCAATTGCATTGCACCCGCCGTGGCTGGCCTAGCACCAGTGGGTGTTATAGAGTGGTTGTCCAGATATGTCCATGTTCCTCTGTTAGGCCATTTGGTCAATTTGCATATTATACTTTTGTTATTATAGATAACTAGAGCCCAGTGCACAAATTTGTGTATCTTGAAAGGACCTGTGGGCCACAAGGCTGTGGTGGGCATAAGAGTGGGTCTCTGCTCATCCTCTGCACCTCGCCTGGTCCCTCCTGCTGCACTCCCTAGTCACCTGTCTTCCAGCAGCCCCTCTCCCACCACCACTGCTCCGATGCACTGACGGTGTGGGCCCCACTCACATGTGCTGATGGTAGGGAGCAATTGGGGCCCCCACCGGCAGTAAGTATGAGCGGGGCCGGTGCTGTCAGTGGATGTGAGCTGCAACTGCTGCCCTGATTAGCCTTCAGGAGCAGGGGGAGGTGGAGAAGCCCTCAGGGGCAATCAGGGTTAAGCAACTGCTATTTTCATCCACTGATGGTAGCAAGCGATTGGGGTCGGCACTGTGTGCCAGTAGCAGTGTGAGTGCTGGACACGATTGTGGCATGTGGGAGCAAAGAATTTTCAGTAACCACCAGAGGTTCACCCAATGACAGGGACCTGCTCCTCATTTTGGTCTGGAGCCCCTGCTCAACTGGTCCAGCATCCTGCCACAGCCAACACCCACTTTGTTCCGCACTCTGCTGCCTGCTGCCAACACCTGCCATGTTCCAAGTGCTCCCCCTGGTGGTCAGCACACTTCATAGTGACTGCTTGTTCAGTTGTTTGGTTGTGCAGCTGTTCAGTATATTTGCATATTAGGGTTTTATATATATAGAGATACTCCATTGCATGGAAGTACCACTGTTTGTTTTCCCATTCACTTACTAAAAGATTTCTTGATTGTTTCCAAGTCTTGGCAACTATTATAAATGTGCTATTAACATTTGTGTGCATGTTTCTATGTGAACATAAGTTTTTCAAAGCAGTTGTGTAAATATATATGAATGTGATTGCCGAATAATGTAATTTAGTTTTGTTAAGAAACTCCCAAGCTATCTTCTTTTTTAAGAAATGCTTTTCCCCTGACATCTTAGAAACATATATGTTCTCCAGAAACTTTTCTTCACTTTTTATACACTGTTCCTGAGAAATTGCATAAATAAAAGTGACTTTGTAATGCTAAAAAACTTATAAACAATCTCTAGTGAAAACCCTGACACTTCACCTCAAACTTTGCATGTAATTGTTATATTCATCATACTGGATTTTCTACAAAACTTACCCCTTGATCATGGCACTGCTATTCTCCTGATAGAAAAACAACAACAACAACAACAACAGAAACATACCTGCAGCCTGGCAACATTCCTCCTTCTTCCTCATTTCCTTTATCTGAGTAAGACTTGTACATAAACCTTTTGATTTTCTAGTTTGTGTGTACTTTTTTCTCAGATTATTCCAATAACATATAAATTAATGTTTATTTTTGCTCAATATTAGTTTATGATTCTTCATTGTGTTCAAAGTAAAATCACACTTCAGCATGTTCTATGCAGTAACATTTGATATATTTTTCATAATCCTCTTTTCTTAGCATTTCAACTACTATTTCAGAGATGCATGTTTAACTCTTTAAGTGGACTCTCAGAATAGTTTTCAGATGCTTTTTCCATAGTCTGGAATGACCTTTCCCGCCTCTATATTTATTGAAAAGGTATCAACTGTTTTTATTTCTATACCAATTTATGAAAACACTTTTTTTCTGTAAAACCTACTCACTTTCTTAAAAGAGTTATCTGTAATTTTTCTATCCTTACAGAGTCATGCCAGAAATAATTACATGCTGTCAGCTCTCCTGACTGTTTATCATGCTAAAATAACTTGAAGATAAAGTTTGCCCCTTTTTAAAATTTTAGATTCCAAACAACCTAAAGAGCATAACAGGTAGTAAATGCTCACTAATTATTTGTTGTGTGAATGACAGTAAATTATATAATGACTTTGGAGCCTGAATCAGCTGATTTAGTTATGAACAAAGGACTTTCCTATTTAGGAAAGGTTAGCTTATTGTATTCTTATCTTGTAAACTGAAAAGAAAAAAAAAACCACATGCAGTCAGAAAAAAATATTTTGAAGGATTTTGCCCTTTTCTTTTTGAAAGGGCAAAAATGATATGTACTTCTACTTCATACTACTTGTGAAAAAGAAAATCTTTCTTTCACGCAGAGGAAGAAATGGGACTGATTTCTGAAATGCACAAAATATATAAGTAAAGAAAAATCTATAGATTGTTGCTTTGTGAAGTAATATGAGTAAAAAGAAGTCTAAGAGAGGAACATTTAAGAGAATAATTATTTAATACAATGCTTCAAGATTATGTTGTAATTTCAGTGACTTTTAAAATGAGTTATTTTCCACTGAGTAATATTCTATCTCTGAACATATAATAATAATGAACATCAAAAGGCAATGTAGAGTGTAAATTTTTTCTGAGCTTAGTCTATAAACTTTGTAACCCATTTAAACTATTTTACTTAGGCTAGTAGCATGTCATGGCAAATGAAAAACATTTTAAATTAGCAGGCTCACATGGAAATTTTGCTTATATATGGATTGAGATTTTGCTTAATATTTGTTCAATGTATCTTTTACTGCTCTACATTCTGATGAATTAATTATCAATGTGCTGATAAAAAATAATATTGCCCTTGCGGAGCTAAAAGACACATAAAGGGGAATAAAAGTACATTTTTATGCGTTAGGTCTCCATTGAAAAGTGAGCTGCCAAATACCACTAAGTTGTACTTCTCCTGGGAAAACACATTTCTCTTATCTACTGAATGTTAGAAGACACACATGTTGCAAGCAGTATGGGGAACTGAAAAACAAATGATCAACTAAGGAAAATTTGCACCAGTAATACCTCCCTGAAATGTCCTTGAAAAAATGTTTTAAATTAGACTGAATATTGAAAACTGAATCTTCTAAGGCTCTGGGAAAGTTGATTATTGACACAAAATTTATAACAATTTCAAAAGTAAGTTAACATTGTATCTTTTTGTTCAAAAAGATAGACACAGAGGCAGAAAAGCATAGAACAGACTGTCAAATTACAGTGGGAAGGCTGGGGAGTATTGTGGAGAAGGGGAAAGAGATCAACTGAAGGACTTGTATGCATGCATATAAACACAACCAATGGGCACAAGACACTGCGGGAAAGGGGGGGTGAGATGAGGGCATGTGACAAGTGGTAGGGGAGGCTGGGGGAAGGTCTATGGGGGTAAGAAAAGAGGTATATGTACTACTATATGTAATACTTTAAATAATAAAATAAAATTTAAAAAAGTAAGTTAACAAATTTCTTCTGGTTAATTTTGGTAGCATGCACTTACAAACATACATAGCAAAAGATTCCACCTGTGTATCTTCCTAAGTGCAGATGCTAAATTTTAATTACTGTTCTAGGAAATGCCAAACATTTTACCTAAAGGGTCAAATAAGAAACATTTATAGTTTGTGTCCATTGGGTTTCTGTCACAACCATACCTCTGTCAGTGTATCATGAAAGCAGGCTTAAACAGTTCATAACAATCCTTTGTGCTGTGCTTCAAAAGACTTTTTTCATTAATAGTAACTAACAGATGGGGGCAGATTTGCTGACCCTTGGTATCCATTGCCAGTGTCTCCTGGTGTGGGGCAGAATCATTCCTGGTAGGGAATTACTCTTCTAAAGAGGCCAGGGCCACCACAGTCATGGATACCTGTTGTCTTATAGTCTAGACAAGGGGCCCAATGCATGAAAATTCATGTACTGGAGGGGGTTTCCCTCAGCCCAGCCTGCCCCCCTCACAGTCTAGGATTCTTCAGGGGCAGGAGGTGACCCAGCGATCAGGGGAAGGCAATGTCCTATAACACCTCTGCTGCTGCCACTGCTGGTAGCACAAGCCTTTGCCAGCCCTGGTTACCTGAGACTCAGGCTGGCCCTTAGCAACTGGACATCTTCCATCTGAGGCTTGCCTGCACCTCAGGCCTGCCCTGGGTGCATGGGGGGTTGAGGGAACTGGGAGACTCTGAGGACAGGAGCACCTGGTGTTGAGCCTGCCACCCCAGCAGGCTGAGGACACTGGGCACCACCATCTTGTGGGTATCTTTAAGGGAGTGACAGTCAATTAGCATATCCCCACTTTATTGGCTGTGGGCACTGCCATCTTTGTGAGGGCATGGCAGTCAATTAGCATATTCTCTTTTTTATCAGATAGGATATTTAAAACAGTCTGTACTGAAATACATATTCTCTGGCTGAATATGCTTGAAATTTAGGGGAATAGAAAACTCAGAAACTAAGCTCCATGAGGGCAGGGATTCTATAATTATTATTCATCACTCTGGTACAGAAATTAGCATTATACCTGACTAGAGTGCACTATTAACAAACAGTTGTTAAATACATGAAACTATTATCAAATAACTATAGTAAAGCATGTAGAGCCATGTTACAATTATTGTTGTTATCTGTTTCTTTTAAACACACTCTCCTCTAACCTTAGACTCTGCAAACCACATTTTCCTTGGCAAGATAACTCCCTCTTCAGCCTCTGCTAATAGGGTTGGATAGAGACTAGAAGGCTGCGGGAGAAAGGATTATGCACTGTTTTTGTTCAGCTGTTTGTTTCCTGTACCTGTCAGCGTCACCTCAGCAGAGCGTTATCCTAATCATGGCACTTTGTTCCATCACTAGCCGTCCCCACAATACTTACGAACCCAGAACATAGAATCAACTTAAGAGGCACCTTCCCCTGAGACATCTGAGTTTCAACTTGAAACTCTAAGTTTCTTAATGTTTAAAAATTCCAACCCCTTTTGTTCTGGCAGTTGTTGCTTACAGAAGGAAATACCTTCATGTCTTTATCTTTTTAGTTTTTCAATACCTAGTTAAGAAATCTTTATATTAAATGATCTTTGCTAAAGTAAAGCTTGCGGTTTTTATGCCATACTGAACTCTGAATGATAAAAGCTTAGGGAATACAAAAAAGTGGACATCACTCATCCTTTTGGCAGTACAGTGGAGATAGGAGAGTCACAATCCAACATCTACCCATTTGATTCCTGGACAAAACCTTCCCCAGGAGATGGCATTCTAAAAGTCTCAGCCCTGGGATCCTCCCTGCATGACTGCACTCAGCAGGGTGGGGCTGCAGAGTCATTTAAGGAGGTTGGAGTGGGGCTCTGACTGTGCACCTGAGGTGGTGAAGAATGGCTCCCTTTCTAAAGCTACAAAGTCCAAACACTGTCTGAGTCTCCACCAAGAGCCTTTCCAGAAAAAAAGAGTTCCCCAAAGGTCTTCACTTGGTGAGCCAGCAGACCACGCTGCAGGACCTGAGCATAGCATGGTGGTGTCCTCAGCAGTTGGAAAACCGGGCAGTGCACTCCTCATGTTGGTGCTTAAACAACTGGAGAACTTGACTCTCGGAAGGTGGTGTCTGGATATCTAGCATGCTTTCTCCTCTCCCAGGTGTACTGAATCTCCACTGATTTCACCACCAGACGTTATGTGGACTCCTCTTCCTGTTTGTGTTGCTCTCGTTTGGGGATGCGACGTGGGTTGAGACCCCACACCCCTAAGGGAAGGGGAATTTGCAGCCAAAACATCCCTCCAGCTTTTCAGGCATCAGATGTGGATGAGGGGACCAGCCTTTTCCATGTCTCTTCCCTTCTTACCAATCTCTAAGTCCTTGGTTATAATATATCAATTTAGCTTTGCCTTCAATGGTATATTCAAGTTTGTTGATTTACAATATTAGCTGTAATCTTGTTTGGTGCCTGGAATGAATGTAGCTTTCACCTATACTGCAGCTATCTTGGAATCTCCTACTTCCTTGTTTTTTTTTAATGTCTACAATTAGACATTAATTTATCTATCTATCTATCTATCTATCTATCTATCTACCTACCTACCTATGCCTAAGCAACCATTACAACTGGATGACCAGATGGTTGGACAACCAGCCTGTAGCTACGATGCACACTGACCACCAGGGGCAGAAACTCAAGGCAGGAGCTACCCCCTGCTGGCTAGTGCCCTCACAGTCAACCTCCCATGGCTGACCAACCTTCAGCCAGCTGACCCTGATCAGCCGCAATCACCAGCCAGGCTGAGGAACCCCACCCATGCATGAATTTGTGCACCAGGCCTCTAGTTTTATATAGTCTATACTCCCTAAAATTCACTCACATATTGAGAATTCTATTCCTTTTCAGTTCTTTTGTATTAATTTTTTTCTTATGAAATAATCCTTTAGAGCAACGATTATGATATATATTATACATCAGAATAAAATGAAGGGCTTATTAAGTTAGACACAGGTTGCTGGACACCTGATATGTGCACAAGCTCCTTCTATGCAGGGAGGCATTGAATCCTTGGAGCAGGCCAGAGGAGAACACAGCCTTGTTAACTGTGGCCTCCCTAAGCTCTGGGGACGATTGCAGTCAGCTTCTAAATCTTCGCTAAATTACCAGCCGGACTCTCTAGCAGCAACTTTTGAAGTAAATAGGCCTCTTTCAAGACAAGAAGGAGATGGCTGTCTCTTCTGCTCCCCTGTGCTGAGGCTGAACCTCTGTGGTCCTCAGCGAGTCCTCAAGAGCCAGTTAAGAACTATTTCTTTGTTATTACCTTGTGGGTCTCTTGAACAGAAACCCCATTGGCTTCCAGATCTGGTTTATTTAGGAGCCTGTTTCTCAGGTGGAGTCTTAAAAGTTGGGGTGCTATATATTGGGTCCAATCCATTTGCTCCTCAGAAAAAAACTAACGTTGTGAGTTCTTTCCTGACTGTGCTGGGATGTGGTATACAGGGAGTGTGGGTCAGACTTTCCTACCCATTTCAAGGTGGGCATTTTCTCATTCACATAATGTGAAAGAATCACTCAGCTAGTCTCTGGATCTCTTTAAATGGGACTTGCTCCATGTGTAGCTATAGATTTGGTGTGTCTATGGGGAAAGATGAATTCAGGAGCCCCCTGTTTCACCATCTTAGAACAGAACCTGGTCATTCTTTTCATTCACTTCTTACTTTTCATATCAAACCTGTTCCCTCACATAAATCCACACCTCAATAAATGGAACCTCATTGATTTTGGTGTGTATGTCAAAAACTTTGTAAGTTTTTGTGTTAGTTTTTCATATTTTTTCATATTAGTTTTTTTTTTCACTCATATCATTCTCTCCTCACTCTCTAATTTCCGGCTACACTGACTTTCTACCATTCAAACAAACAAGCAACAACTTTCTTTCCTTAGGGCCTTTACATGTACTAGTCCCTCAGCTCCATACATATAAATGACTTACTTCCTTGTCCCTTTCATGTCATTTTTTCCTATGACACTTAATGTGTAGACTGTCCCTGGACACATTTTAAAACAGTAGTCTAAACTAGTATATGTTCTATTTCTTTTGCCTATTTTATTTAGTTTCTTTAACATCCATGTATTGTACTTATTTAGTGTCTGAAATATTAGCTCCATGAGGGGAAAGCTTCTTTTCTATTTTACTTAATACTATACTTCCAATACCAAGTATAGTACCTGGCACACAAAATTTGGTTAATGAAATTTTGAAATATATTTATTGCTTTTTTAGAGAGAGGATGGGAGAGGGATAGAGAGTTAGAAACATCGATGAGAGAGAAATATCAATCAGCTGCCTCCTGCATACCTACTGGGGATGTGCCCGCAACCAAGGTGCATGCCCTTGACTGGATTCAAACCTGGGCCCTTTCAGCCTATAGGCCAACGCTCTATCCATTGAGTCAAACTGGTTAAGGCAATGGTAATAAATTTTTATTGAATAAATAAGTTCACATTAATAATTATGTTCTTTTACTTTTCTTGTTCTCTAAAATTATCTAATCCTCATTATTTTAACCTTTTTTTTACTTACCTTTATATAACTTTTTCCTTTTTCCTCCTAATTCAAGAAAGAAATGATAAGCTCTTTAATGGTAGTAATGTAATTTATTCAAATTACCTCCTTTGAAAAACCAAATTTAGGTTACTTAGTTCTTAGAGATGATTATTTACTCATTTATCAATTTCTGCAATAAGAACTTTTCATTGTGAATTTATTATTTATAATTAATAATTCATTCAATACAAGTCTGGTACATAATTAATAAATATTACTTTATTTATGAAAATTGACATTTTAATTAACATTTTAGTTTTCCCAAATTTATACTAGACTATATAATTATCACTATTATTTATTATGCATATTGTTCAAATATTTAGAATAGTCTCCATTTTCTTATTGATATTTAATTTCTTATACTTTTGAAGATAAATTATACTTTTAAAAACTAAATCATGCTTGCTATTTTCTTTAATCATCCTGATTTCTTTAGTAGTGCTGGTGATAATGTTTTAAAAAATTTATAATATATAGGCTCTCAATAATTACTTTGTTTTGCTGAATACAGAAAATGTTCTTAAATTCCAAAATGAGTTACTTTATAAAATATGTATTTGTCAGAAAAAAACAACAGCAGCAAAATTTATAATATGTTTAGGTCTAGTTAGGGTTATACACATAAATGTTCCAAAATGTGTCACGAATAGAAAGAAGGCTAAGGGAATAAAGAAAAACCTTAACACGAAGACAAATGCGGCATTGAGGAAATCACGTCATTTCGACAGTGACCTACATGGGATCCTTCAATGGGACGGAGCTGGTATGAATTATGTGGACATTCAGATCCATAATAGAGAACTAACATTGGTTAAATAATTATGTTTCAGTAGAAGACAAAGTACAATATACACATAGATATTGTTTGCTTGGTGGATGCCAATTCTCACCTGTAGGCTAGAATACCAATTAGCATTTCTGAGTTATTGAGTTTGAAATGTACGTATAATAAATCATGGGGAATCCTTTTTAATGATTTTTTAAAAGCCTCAATAACAAGTAATGCCAACTTAATAAGGAGAATAATTTAATTTTTAAAAATTCTTGTAGGACAGTCCTATGTGGATTATTCTTAAAACAATTTCAATTTGTTGACATTAATCCTCTCTTTCAGAAGAGATAAAAGCAATTATGAGGGTCCTTTTGTCTGTTTAATTAGTCCTTGTTCTAAATCCTTTACATAGGGCTGAAAAATCAATCTGTACATTAGTAAAAATCTAACAAAATTAACTGTTAGAAATGAGGGGTTGTAGGAACTAAACCCTGTGCCAAAGGGGCATCAAGGAAATGGATAATACAGTCATGGATTTTTCTAAAATACTGTTTTGTGGTAATGGGATGCCGTGGAAGGAGCAGAAGAAGAGCTAGTCTTAAATCAATGACAGGCAAAGGGTGCTAAATGCTTGCTTATTCAGCTATTCATTGAACATTTTAAAATTATTCTATTATTAATTTCTTAACACCTGCATTTTATTTTAAAATAATGACAAAGGTTATAAATGGTAGCTTTGATGTCATTTGCAATGAAACACATATTACCTATAGTGGAAACTAGATATCTTATAACTTATGAATGCTACAGCGAATGTCCCTGAATCTTAATTTAAGCAGATGCTAAGCATTTTTCTTTTTATTCTACAGGATTAATTTGGAGAGAGGGGCGGTATTTTAAAGCCATTCTTGTATCTTACATTTCAGTATCTTATAGGTAAGTTTCTTAGGAACCAGAATCCATCCTCTGGAGAACAGGCTGACAGCTGTTGTTATGAGCTTCACTTCTCCTGGGAAGTACCTTATACTTTGTACACATTGCTCTAGAGAGATTTGTGGTAAAGAACATTGTGAATTTTGAAGATACGTTTTTATCCCAGACACATCTGCTTAAAGCCCTTCTACTTTTCAAGGGCAAAGAGTGCCTTGTAGTTGTGATATTTTGCATGCTTTAGATCACAGTCATAAGAAACCCATTTCTCTTTAAGGAAGAAGGAAAAGAAGAGGTTGATTAGGAGATACACTGAATAGATGCTGCAGCAAAACATCATGCCAAATACCACATGTCTGCATGTGTAGGGGAGAGAGACACACACAGAGAATGAGAGACAGAGATAAAGACACGTTTTAGCCAAAGATGTTCAAGTTTAAGTTCACCCCCCACCCAAAAAAAAAATAGGGAATGAAACGTACATTATTTATTTCTTTCGGTAAACAAGATGGACTTTATGAGATGGAATATATATATAGGTTTCTCAAAAAGAAAATATGTCTATATGTTTCAATTTAAATAATTTCTAAAGTTCTAATATAGAAATCCCTTTTCTCTGTGCCATCTCAACTGAAAAAAAATTTTTGTTGTTGTTAAATAGTCAATAAAAATCAACTAGAGAGTAAAAGCAAATCACATCTGGTCAAGAATTATCACCCCATAATGTTATTAATTCTTTTAATTTTGTGTGTGTACAAATGAGAACAAAGATGTACAATTGATTTGGAAATCCTTGTTATCTATAAATATGACCAGTTAATTTTCCACTAAAATAACAAGGAAAAACCTCTTACTTTCTCACCAACATAGGTTTTCTTTCTCTTATTCCAACAACAACACAGAAATCCAAATTGCATTATATGCTAAAGGACTATCTCCTGAACCTTGAGTAGTGCTGTATGTGGAAGGGTAAGTAAAGAAGCCTGGGGCTGGCATGGTTTGCGTGAGCAAATGAGCAGATCCCAAAGCTGGACTGGAAGGCAGCTGATTCCCGAAGGAGGCTCTCACGGAAAGGTGAGCTTGCTTGTTTTATGTGGCTGCTCTAGAGTCATCAAAATGTGCCCTGTCTGCAAGCACGTTTGCTCTTCTGGAGAGCAGGCATCCGTGATTTCATGAGGTTGTTGCAGTTAGGGACAGACATTAAATCATTCCACAAATAAAATATTCAGACACAAATATTGGAAAGAAGGTAATTTGATGCTAAAACAATTTCATTTTAAACTGTTAGAAATATTGAAATGTTAGAACTTTCTAGTATGATTCTGGTTCTGAACAAATGTGTTTTGTTTGAGAAGTTAAAGGAATTGTTACAATATTTTATTAATATTCAAATGCAGAAAAAGAAAAGTGTAAGGCAGATTTTTATAAGCATAAATGATGACGACCTTTTGGAAAGTCATTTATAACAGGAAGTTGACCAAAATTGATACAAGTTCTTTAAATTAGAGTGTATTACTTTATTTTAGAAAATGTATAAAATTCTTATCATATACATACATTGCACAATTTTGATATTTGAATATTTATATTGCATCTTAGTATAGGTTCTAGTCTAACATTTTTAATCAAGTATACACACATACAAGAGTAATAAAAACTATCATGTAGAAGATACTAACCATTTACCAATCACTGCATAAAGTGTTTTTGAAATTTTGTTTTTAATTCTCATAAATGTCTGAATTGGTATCTTTATCTCCATTTCACAGTTGTTAAAACTGAGTCTCAGAGTGCCTTAACTTATTCAAGTTTATAAAACCAGGGAGTGATTAAGTGATTCTTTAAACTTAGGTTCGTATCAATCCAAAACCCTTTCTTTGTATAACAGAAAATTGTTTTACAAATAAATATATAAAGAAGTACACATATATCTTAGTTTGCTTTCTACTTTATGCCAAGGGTAAGTATGGCAAGCTATGCAACTTATGTTCCCTCCTAATTAGGAAAAAGAAACTATTTTATTTTATTTTATTTTTTTTACATTCTGCCAATCTCTTATTTTGTTTTATTTTTATATAGGCCTAAACCTTGGTAAAGAAAATAACTTCTTAGTTTCTATCAGCTTATTATGACAAAGTAATATTATGATTTCCTCTTGAGGCTATAGTAACATGCTTATAATATACATTTATGGGAAAGCCATCATGAAATTAAAGGACTTAGTAATTCACTTTTTGTATATATCTACAATGTTTTACATTTTCACAGTGCTATACAATTACCTTATCTTCATAGCTATTATATAAACTTTATTATACATGGTATTACACAATGTAGATGTGCTGGAGGCTAATTCCATCAGGTCATAAATGCAAGAAGTTCATCAAAAGGTTGATGAACCTTGGGGTTTCGGCAGGGCTGAAGATCTGCATGTTATTTTCTGCTGCCAGACAGCTGATAGCAGTTCCCCCAGCCTGATAATCTTTTACTGTTTACCAAACCTTACCTTTGATATGTATATTTGCTTTGCTATAGGGAAAAATGTGGGAATAAAAAGCCGTGGGTCTGGAGATTCAGAGAACTTAATTATCAGAACTAAATCTCCTCTGGCTCTCCAAAATGCCTTCCAAATTCATATTTATTCTCTAGCCTCTTTATTAATTTACTAGAGGCCTGATGCATGAAGATTTGTGCAAGAATGGGCCTTCCTTCCCCTGGCTGCTGGCACTGCCTTTGCTCTGGCCCTGAGCTGCCTTTCTGCTTTTGCTCCTGCCCAGAGCTGCTTTTCTACCTTCCCATGCTGCTTAAAGGCCCTGAGTGGCTGGGGTAATGCAGAATGCCTGTGCCATCACTATGGCAACAATACAGGCATTCTGCCTTACCCTCAGCTACTTGGCACTTGCTTATGGAAATTAACCCACCATCTTTGTTGGGTTAATTTGCATACTCATTCCTGATTGGCTGGTGGGCATTGCATCTTTCTCTTTTATTAGTGTAGATACACAGCTCCTTTTCCAGATTTCTTGAACCCTAGAAAAAGCTGAGAAAGACCTTGGCATAGAAGCTCAAACATACTGAAGTTAGATCACTCCTCCAAAATGTGAGTGAGAGAATTCTGTAGAATTCAGAGCTCAAGACATATCTACTTTACTTAGTAGAAACTATCCTCAATTGTTTTGGTGACTTTTCATGTCTGCTAAATTGTCTGGTGTCACATGAATTATAACTCTCATCTCTCTAGATTCCTCTAACTTCGAAATAGTTTGAATCCTTAATTTCCTACAATTGATGATTACCAGATTTATAAGTTAGATAATCCTATCTAATAAAAGAGAAATATGCAAACTGACCATACCTCTAATCAAGCCACTCCCACAGCCATGCCCATCAGCCAATCAGGAGCAAATTATGCAAATAAGATAGCTGCGGCCACTGAGAGCAGGAGGGAGGCTTGGGTTTCCCTGGCAATGGAGGAAGCCAAGCTTTCTGCCTGTTCTTGCCAGCCTAGGCCTCCAGTCAATGCAACAGCTTTAATTATAGAAGATACATAATCCAACAAAATGGTGGCAGCCACGGAGCTGGAGAGAGCATAGGCTAGGGTTGCTGGGGTGATGGAGGAAGCCAAACTTCTGCAGACCTAACTCCTAGACCTCCACTCTAGGCTACAAACTTTCAAACAGAAATGGCTGTCACCACAGAGCAAGCAGAAAGCTTGACTCTGATCTAGGCTACAAAGTTTCAAATTGTAGAACATAAATTAATCCCAGATCCCAGGACCTCCACTTGTGTCACTCGGGGGCATGGCCAGCCTACAAACCACCATAGGCCCTTGCCCAGGCTGCCCCATGCCCCAAGGGAACCCCACCCTGATCTGGAACACCCTTCAGGGTAAACCAGCCAGTTCCCCTACACGCACCAGGCCTCTATCCTATCTAATAAAAGAGTAATATGCAAATTGACCATCACTCCAACACATAAGAGGGCTGCCCCCATGTGGTCAAAGATCCTGCCCCCATATATGGACACAAGATGGCCAGCAGAGGAGGACAGTGGGAGGTTCCATCCCTGTAAGGGAGGGCAGTTGTGGGCCATCAGGCCAGCAGGCAAGGGCAGTTAGGGGTGACCAGGCCAGCAAAGGAGGGAAGTTGGGGGCTCACAGGCTGGCAGGGGAGCAGTTCAACATCAATTAGGCTAGCAGGGTAGTGGTTAGGGGGTGATCAGGGTGGCAGGAAGAAGCAGTTAGGGGCAATCAGGCTAGGTAGGCAGGCAGGTAGTTTGGAGCCAACAGTCTTGGATTGTGAGAAGGGTGTCTGACTGCCCAGTAGGATCGGGCCTAAACAGGCAGTCAGACATCCCTCAAGGGGTCCCAGATTGGAGAGGATGCAGACTGGGCTGAGGGACACCCTCCCTGACCCCCATGAACAAATTTTGTGCACTGGGCCTCTAGTCTATACTAATAAAAGGGTAATATGCTAACTAGACAGGGAGACCTTCTGGACAAAGCCATGGTGCTGGGGCTGAGGCAGAGACAGTTCGGGGCAATCAGGCTGGCAGCGGAGGACAGTTGGGGTGAGCAGACTGGCAGGTGGGAAGGTGGGGGCAAGCAGGCCAGCATGGGGGCCGTTGGGGGTGTGCAGGCCAGCAGGGCGGGAAGTTGGAGGCAAGGTGGCTGGCAAGAAGGGGCAGATGGGCACAAGCAGGCCAGAAGGGGTGCAGTTGAGGGCAAGCAGGTCAGAGGGGGACAGTTGAAGGCAAGCAGGCCAGTGGGGGGCAGTTGGTGGAGAGCAGGCAGGCAGGGGTGGGCAGTTCGGGGTGAGCAGGCTAGCAGTAAGGGCAGGTGGGATGCACAGGCCAGCAGGGGGAGTTAGTGGGAATCAGGCCAGTAGAGGGGCAATTGGGATTAGTCAGGCTCAAAGGCAGATTGGTTAAGGATAATCGGGCAGTCAGGCAGGTAAGTGTTTAGAAGCCAGTAGTCCCGGATTGTGAGAGGGATGTACGACTGTCCCGAGGGGTCCCAGATTGGAGAGGGTGCAGGCCAGGCTGAGTGACAACCTCTTTCCCCCATGAACAAACTTTGTGCACTGGGACACTAGTTAAGTAAATAAGAAGGGAAAGTGGGACAAATTTAAAACAGAAATGTGACCGTATAATTAATGATACCAAGTAGTTGTATCCTTTAATAATGGCCAATGCTTTCTGCTTTCACTGAAGTCTGTTCTTTAAAATTTATTCTTCTAAATTAGAATTTTACAAGGGAAAGGCTAAAATAATGCAAAATATTACTAAATTTATTTAACAATTGATGTATTTGATCAATATTTTGTTTGCTTCTTATCTGTGTTAGAGAAATTAAGAAGATATAAAATTTGTTCTATTAGAATGTTATAACTTTGGAAGCTAAAATTAAAAGTTAAAAGTAGATTTCAGAGGTAAATAAAGAAAACAACAGCAATAGGTGTGACCATATTTACTATATTCTTTTTTTGCCCCCCCCGCCCTCCCCAGGAGATAATCTGCAAGAGTAGCAGATATCAGTTGTTTGTTTATGCCACTTTTATTTGTTATTGAAAATACATAATTTAGTTAAATCTTATTAAGGAACAAACAAAATACAAAAATAAAAACAGAGTTGTTATTTCTATTAAAAATAAATCAAAATTGCCTTAGCAGGCTTGGCTCGATAGATAGAGTGTCAGCCTGTGGACTGAAGGGTCCAGGGATTCATTCCTGGTCAACGGCACATGCCTGGTTGTGGGCTCAATTCCCAGTAGGGGGTGTGCAGGAAGCATCCACTCAATGATTCTCTCTTAGCACTGATGTTTCTAAGTCTCTCTGTCTTCCTTTCCCTTCCTTTCTGAAATTAATAATATATATTTATAGTCAAATTGTTTGGAAAGATTCAGCAAAAATATTCCCTAGAACAATTTATATTTAAGTTAATGTGGCAGGATCATGCACAGTTAACCCTCAAACAACATGGGTTTTACCTAAGTGATCTATTGACATGCAGGTATTTTTCATTTGTTGTTTTTGATCTGCAGTTGGGAGCCTGCGGGTCCAGATGTACAACTGCATGCACTAATCTGTGCCATTTTATATAGGGAACTTGAGCATCCACAGATTTTGGCTGCCTGTGGGGGATGTGGTGTCCTGGAATCATTTCCTTATGGATCTGATTAATAACTTATGTTTGAGGGAGTCAAAGTTATACCTAGATTTTTTACTGTGTAGAAAGAATGTCAGAATCCCTAAATCTTATGTTGTTTAAGGATCAACTGTAAATGTATTAGGGAGAATCATAGAAATCTAGAAGGATAGTGTATTCATTATTTTTTAAAAAGTTTTAAAATCTTACTACTTCAATTATATGGTTTAATTATGAATATTACCTGAACCAAAAAATTCATAGCAAAGAAAATAATTTGTTTGATTTGAGTGGTTGAGTGAATATACATAATATGTATAAATATAAATTTTAAAATCTATATATACATAATATGTCTGAGTAAAATTTTTATGTATATATGTATGTGTCTCTTTTTTAGTTTTTCTTAATCTATTTTTACATTCATTAGTTAAGACCAACTATATAATTCAATCTTCTATAATAATAAAAGAATAATATGCTAATTAGAATGGATAGCAAATGACCTTCCAGATGTCATTCTGGACATCCTTCCAGATGAAGTTGCAGTAGTGGGGACCAAGGCCGAGGCAGTTAGGGGTGATCTGGCAAGCAGGCAAGCAATTAGTGGCAATCAGGCAGGCAGGCAGATTGGGTAGAGGCAAGCAGGAGACCAGTTAGTGGCATCAGGCAAGCAGGTGAACTGGCAGGCAGGCAGGCAGGCAGGCAGGTGAACAGTTAGGGGCTATCAGGCAGGCAGGTGAACAGTTAGGATCCAGCAGTTTCAAATTGCAAGAGGGATGTCTGACTGCTGGTTTAGGTCTGATCTCAGGATCATACCTAAAACAGCAGTTTATTGTCCCCTGAGGGATATTGGATTGCGAGAGGGTTCAGGCCAGGCTGAGGGACCCTCTCTCCCTGTGCAAATATTTTGTTCACTGGGCCTCTAATATTAGATGAAAGACTTGTACCATTCTTGAGAAACATTTTGCTATACTTATTAAGACCATGGACTTTTAAGTCAAATCAGCAATTTTTCTTTACTATTTGTATCTGTTTATTTACTTAGCATGTTTTCTGATATTATTAGAAGTCACTCAATAATAATATATCCCAATATCTATGCTATTTTTAATCCTCATTGTTACCAGCCAATAAGTGATTATTATGTGCAATTGGAGTATTGTCGCTGCATAAATTTTATCTTGGGAGATTTCTTAAATCATCATGCTGGGAATTTACATCATTTTCCACCTATACTGAATCCTCTGTTTCTGCATTTCCATGTTCTGACCATTCTTGATTTACATGCTCATTTTAGTAGTATACAACATCCCTTTTGTTTCTGGGGTAAAATATTAGACATATCATCTGTATATATGATATGCAACATAATCTATATATATAAAAGGCTAATAAGAAAAGTGTCCACTTGGGAGTTCAACTGGAAGAGTGGGAGTTCAATCACTTTCTATGACATATGCTGACCACCAGGAAAAAGTGTGGAATGAAGGAAGGACCCGGCCAGCAGCCATAAGGCCCTGATTGGTCCTGATCGCCTGCCAGGCCTAGGGACCCTACCCATGCACAAATTTTGTGCACTAGGCCTCTAGTATTATGTATATCATATGCACATATGTCTGATCTATTTATATAAAAGCCAAGCGACCAGAATGGCGGAACAACTGAATGACTGGAACAACCGGGGGCTGCAATGTGCACTGCGGTGGCCAATTGGCCCAATGTGGTCCCCCGAATGGCCACTCCAACGTTCTGTGGCTCCTCTCCCCAGCTGGCCAACTGTATACAGCCCCTCCCCCAGCCGGCCCCACCCTCTATTAAACCCCCATCCCAATAAGTGGCCTGGGCCAGTCAACCTCCAGGGGCTTCTCCCTCAGCAGACCTGACCCTGATCAGCTATGATGGGGGCAAGCCAGAAGGACCTCACACATGCACAAATTCATGCACTCGGCCCCAAGTATAATATAATATCCCTGGGCTGGCCATCCGGGCTGATCAAATCCACCGCACCCAGTCCCAGTCAAAGATGATAGGGGCTGGTGGCCAGGAAGGAACCACAGGAGGGACTGCAGAAGGGCTCCAGGACATGTTTCGGTCTGTCTCACCCAGTCCCAATTGGCTGGAACCCAGCAGCAAGCTAACCTACTGGTTGGAGCATCTACCCCTGGTAGTCAGCACACATCATAGCAACCAGTTGGTCAACCAATTGTTTGACCTCTTGGTGGGACATTTAGCATATTAGGTTTTTATATACTACTGGAGGCCCATTGTGGGACAATTCCTGCAAGAATAGGGCTTCCTGGGGCCTTCTCTGCTGCCCTGCCTGCTTTCCTTCATTCTTGGAAGCCCCACCTGCTTCCCACTCCACCTGCTTCCCTCCCTTTTCTGCCACCCTGCCTGCTTCCTTCTCTGCCACCCAGCTTGCTTCTCCACAGCTTTGCTCCCTTCTGCAGTGCTTGGCTTCCTTCTACGCTGTCTTCAGTCTTTGTGTAAATTAACTGCCATATTGGTTGTGTTAATTTGCATACTCACTCCTGATTGGCTGATGGGCATGGCTTGTGGGAGTATCAGATGTACTGTCGATTTGCATGTTTCTCTTTTATTAGATAGAATATAGATTGTAACACATGGCGTGGAATGCTTGGTCCATACTTTCCCTCCAGTCCCTGGTTTTGGAGACCCTCATGTCCTTCCAAGGCTCTGCTCACCCTCATCAGCTGCCACATAAAGTAAATTACATTGTGTGCATGAAAACCCTTTGAAGGCTCCATGACTATGTCTTTACTTTGATGTACTTCTGATTTCCCAAACATAAGAAGAAACACTCTCATTATCAGGTAAAACCATTGTGGTAAGACCCTCTGCTAAGCCTACTGAAGTTGTTTTAAATAGGCCACGAGTCACCCTAGATAGTTTGGCTCAGTGGATAGAGCCATGGCCTGCATACTGAAGGGTCCTAGGTTTGATTCTGCTCAAGAGCAAATTCCTGGGCTATGGGCTCAAATCCCAGTAGAGGGTGTGGGAGGCAGCAGATAGATTCACTCTCATTAATGTTTCTATCTCTCCCTCTGCCTTCCTCTCTGAAATCAATTAAAATACATGAACAAAAATGAAAATAAATAGGCCATGAAACAAGCATTGCTGCTCTCGATCCATCCAGTCATTTCATACCCTTTTTTGTTTTCCCCCGCGACATACACACACACGCACACACACACACACACTCTGCTGGGGTCTGTAAAATGGGGTCAGGATTTTGACTTCAACCAAGGGCAACACTTCCACACTGCCCTCCTTCCCCACCCATCTCTGTCCCCAGTACTGTGGGATCTCTCTCTTCTTCCCCTCCATCTAACTGGGTGGGCCCCGCTCTGCCCCTTCCTCCTGCAACCTCTTGTCTGCAGCCTCCCCTTTTAGCTTTCAAGGGTAGAACTCCCCAAAGGCTGTGCGGGACAGAGCTGTGTGGCGTGGGGCTGTGTGGAATGGGGCTTTATGGGAGAGGGTGGGGTTGTGAGGTGCTGTGCAGTGGTACAGAGCTCTGTGAGGTAAGCCCAAGCAGGGCCTTGGAGGAGAGCTAGGGTTATAGGTCACAAGGAAGAGGAGGGAAGGACATGGATCCTGTCCTGTGGGAGAGGCACCAAGCTCCTTGGCTGCCCCCACCTAGCAACTTTTCTAGATCTCTGCCAAGATGTTACCCTTTGCTCCTGGCTGCCTCCTGCTTCCTTTCAAGTTTTGGACTTGGTTTCTCTGACTCAGCCCGCCTGCCTCTTTGCTGCATCCCTGGTCCTCTGAGACTGCCTCTTGGCTTCAGGCAGGTGTACCTGGCCCATCCCCCACACTCTTCGGGAGTAGTTAGCAAAACTTAACAATAAAAAAAAAGCAGCTCTGAAGATTATAAATTGCTCACTGAGAACGCCATAGGCTGTGAAGTGCTGCACAACCTATGACTCTTGGATTAGGTGTAGCAGCCTCCCATGCCACCCAGTCCCTCCTGGCTCTCACCTCTGTCCACCTCAGCCCATGGCCTGGGCCAAACCCTGGGAGCTTCCTGAGGGCTCTCACCTCACTCCTTACTTTCTAGTCTAGCCTACCAGTGCCTGCAGCAAGTTAACCTACCAGTTGAAGCATCTGCCCCCTGGTGGTCAGTGCACATCATAGCGACTGGTTGAACAGTCAAACTCCCAGCGAAACGCTGGGCAAAAGTTTTATTACATAGATTTTTATCTTCATGCATTATAGTGAGATTTGTTCAGAATTTAAATTGGAAGTACTTTTGTCTCATAATTGCTAATAAGAAAAGTGTCCACTGGGAGTTCAACTGGGAGACTGGGAGTTCAATCACTTTCTATGACATATGCTGACCACCAGGAAAAAGTGTGGAATGAAGGAAGGCCCCAGCCAGCAGCCAGAAGGCCCTGATTGGTTCTGATTGCCCGCCAAGCCTAGGGACCCTACCCATGCACAAATTTCATGCACCAGGCCTCTAGTATATATATATATATATATATATATATATATATATATATATATATATATATATCATATATATATATGATATATATATATATCATATATATGATATATATATATATATATCATATATAGCTTTTATTTGATATTGAAACTGATTCAATTACATTTAGAAAAATTTACTTCCAGGAGTCTCCATCTTTTTGCTGACCCATTATGAAGAGTTAAGAAAGAGCACAAAAAGAAATGTAATGCTTGGAGACCTTCACAGGTGTTTACACCTGCAGTGCAAAACGTTGACACCCACAATAGCATGCTTTGCAACTCTTATCCACACACATAGTAATGTTCCTATTTGTTTTGTTAATGATTTAAAAATTCAATTCTATACCAATATTTTAATGACACTCTTAAAATATCATTAATCCTAGCAGCACAATTATGAACATATTTTTTAAAACAGTGTGTTTTAATCATTTATTTTTAAAAGCAATCTTTGGATTCATTATGAAGCTTTCTATCATTTGGGCAACATTTATTTTTATATTATTAATATTAAAATCAATTCAGGCAATTGAAAAATTGACTGTTTTTGTTATTAATTATTTAACATATTTTAGAATATTTAAAAATAATTTTCTTTTTAAATAAAGTGTAAGTTTCATTAAAATATTTTATTATTCAAATATTTGCTTTACAGCATAAGCACGGCATATTAGGACATAGTTAAAAAATCAAGAAAATATTTTATTCTGAATCATTCAAACTTAGTATATTTATTTTAATTGAATATATTTCAGTTACTTTATAATCATATAATTTATTGCATTATTTTATTAATTGGTATATTATGCCAACATAAATTTAAATTGAGACATAATTATGATATTGATCATAGAAATAAGTCAAAGTATGCTTTTAAAAATTATGAATCTACTATATGCCAGCATTTTGTTAGGAGGGATTAATAACATGATATGTAGATAAGATCAAATTATTAATCTAAAAATAATTTAATGATAGTATGGAAGAATCCTTAAATGCTCTTTAAAAATTTTTTCTGCTTTTAATCATAACTGCATCTATTTCACCTAAGATAGATAAGCATCTTACTAATTTATATGGATCAAATCAGATTATACTTACACTAGAGGCCCAGTGCACGAAATTCATGCACTGGGGTGGGGTGGAGTTTCCCTCAGCCCAGCTTGCACCCTCTCCAATCTGGGACCCCTTGAGGAATGTCTGACTGCCCAAATGGGCAGTCAGATATCTCTCTTACAATCCAGGATTGCTGTCTCCAAACTGCTCGACTGCCTTCCTTCCTGATTGCCCCTAACCACTTCTGCCTGCCAGCCTGATATCCCCTAACCACTCCCATGCCAGCCTGATTGATACCTAATTGTTCCCCTTCCAGTCTGTTTACCCTAACTGCCCTCCCCTGTAGGCCTGAGTCACCCCCAACTGCTCTTCCCTGCAGGCCTGGTCACTTCCAACTGCCCTCCCCTGCTGGCCATCTTGTGGTGGCCATCTTGTGTCCACATAGGGGCAGTCATCTTGCGTGTTGGAGTGATGTTCAATCTGCATATTACTCTTTTATTAGATAGAATTTACAATTTCCATACAACTGACCTATAGTGAAAAGGTTTTTAAAAATTTCTTCTAATCTATAAATTTAACTGAATGAAAACATTAAAGCATTATTTTTTGTTTATCGCCAAATATTTGTCTTATTCGTCATATATATTTTTACTAATAAAATTTTTATTAGTATGCATTTTTATAATATTCCCATGTTTATTTCTATACTTGAGAAAACTAACCAATTGGTTGGTTTATTTGTATAAATTTTTATTTTTCCTAATAAGCAAGAAAATTCTATTTAGTACATAATACTGTGGTAATGGTGATTAGTTCTTCATGAAGAAGTGATGAAATAAGATTCACATAGAAGAGAGATTTTAGAAAAAAATCTAGCGTTTAATAGTTTCTTGTTTTACTCCTATTTTAGTCTCACAGATAATAGGTAGGTGTTGGATATCCAATTGGTAAACAGATGCCACGATGCTTAAAAATCAAAGAAATTGATATTGAGTTTGTGTTTTGAGAGATAGTAAATAATAGAATAAGGGAAGGCATACCGTTTCCTTCCATGTATACATATTCATTATTCATAAATATTTATTAGACAACTTCTATGTGTCAGTTAGTGTAGAAACATGAGTGAACAAGACTAAATCAAATTAACATATATGCAATATATCAAGAGATAAAAGGTGATATTTAGAAAAATAAATCAGGGCTGAAGGAGAAATAATGATAAGGAGTTCCTATACATGTGTATTTTCATGAACATGTGTGCATACACATGCCTACATGGATAGATGTTATGTTCTTATAATATAGGTGATATATATTTATAATATAGTGCCTCTATTAGAAAAATAGTTTTTCCATCTTTATGTTATTCTCTTATCCCTTCCAATTCCCATCTGGGGAAAGGTCAAGCATTGATTTGAGGAATAGCCAATGGTTCTAAAATTCTAACCTGCTAAGAAACATTCAGATTCTGAAAACTTAAAATCTTACTCAAAGGTGTAGTTTCAGGGCAATTGCTAGATTTATATGCTTTTGGATTTCTTCTGAATGTATCACGAAGGCATAATACACTTTACAAAGGCCTGTAATGGTTCCAAATACCGGTGTTATGTGTAGCTCCAGGTCATATTTTCTATTACAGGAGATATGAGAGTATAAAAATTGCATTCCATAGTGCATCAATAAAAGAACACTATGAGCCTTATCTTATCTTACAGAAATTTTCAATTTGAAATGTGCACTTCTGTTGTGAAAATGCTTTAAAAGTTCACAGTACTTTCTTCCTCTCCTGTCTGAATTATAGCCAGGCCTTTTCAGGCTGAGCTTTTGTTCTGGTTGAAGATCTATGCACATAAGTGGTGCATTGCTAAAGGAGAAATGGAGGAAAACAGAGCAAAGCTGGATGATAAACTAAAGCAACTTTGGAAAGCATTCTAGTGAGAGATTCAGTGAACAAGTATATCACTTTTGACTGTAATATTGTTTTTCCAAGAAGAAAATAATAAAATAATTTATTCTAAAACCTCCGCAGAAACCATCTTTTAAGGAAAATTTCTGAGTATTGTCAAAGTAACATATTCTATGGGGCTATTTACTTCACATAGGGAGGAAAACTAAAAGGAATGAAACACATCTGTTTTATTTTTTTCTTACTTCTTATTGAAGCATGGTAGCAACCATGCTTGGGCAAAAATTGTTGTTTAATATTTTAACCCTGCTGTTTGCCTTCTGTACTTATTTGCTTGCTAAAACAACAGAAAAGTTATTTTGGCTTTCTGAACTTATGTATGCTATCCCAATTGATTGATTACTCCATTGATGGTAGTTTAAATACCCCTTTGATTGTGGTCTCACTGGTTATCAAAGCACATTCGTTTGGGAACCAGGACAGCTCAACTACCCTTAATAGCCTCAGTAGCTACAGATAATGCATTCCGGTTGACTCAGTGGTAATGGTGATTAGTTCTTCATGGAGAAGTGATGAAATAAGATTCACATAGAAGAGAGATTTTAGAAAAAAGATGTTTTTAATAGTTTCTGGACAGCACAATTATTCTAAATTGCATAGGTAGTCCCAGATAATATGTTCTGTTGATTCAGTGATCTGTAGACCCAAAACTATAGATAACTAACTTGCTCAATTTTATTTCTGTAACTGCTTCATGTAAACCAGGTTCCTTATTCCAAACCCAGAGATGTAATTGATACCTTTGTGATATTCTGCATACAAGCCAGATGTGGCGAGCTTTTCGGTGCTGCGAGGTCTGGAGCTTTTGCCCCTTGTATGCTGCCGGCCTTTAATAAATGACTCCATAATTCAACTTTTTGAGGCATCCTTTGTGAGATTCGGGGTACAATGCAACATTATCAGTACTTTCTTAGAAATCATTTATCTAGGCTTTTAATTTTCTGCTGTTGCCTCTATATGACTCATTTGAATAACATTAATTTTAATTGATAGCACATTGTCTTTGCTGGGTCATGCAAAGGTCTCTATTGGAAAGACAGATGTTTGTCAAAAATACTAATAAAAATAACCTAGAAATTATCTCCTTTTACTTAAACAAAATAAATAGGTTTGAAAACAAGTCCACAATAAGTCAAATAAAGGAATATTGAGAATGAAATAAAAATAAGATAATAGGAAAAAACAGAAATATTCATCTTTGTCTTTATCTGTATCAGTGGTACAGCCTCTAAGCAAGAACACATTAGTCAAATTTAATGAATAAATTAATCCCTACAAATAAATTAGGAATTTGAAGATTTATTTATTCTTAAAGTGCCTGCAGTATCAATAATAAGAAATTAAATAAGTACATATATGAATAAATGTACTTATTAATTTATTCAAACATATAGATTTAGTATTTTACACTGTCCCAGAGTTCAGCAGAATAAACACATTTTTCTAGATTCTAACTTTTATATTTCACAGATAACATTTATTAATGAGCTATGACTTATATGAGTAATTTATTTATTAAGGCAGTTGTGTACTCAAATACCACCATTGTGATATCGTCCTGGCAACATTCTGCAAAGGCTGGCTGCCTGCTCATTGTTTAGAATCCTCATATCCTTTATACCAACCATCTTCCTGTCAGAGTATGATAGTCCTGTGTCCTACTCCGCTTTCATCATGAGCAACATTTCTTCATTCACAAAGGACAAAAAGAAGGAAAAGCATAACATATATAAAATGTTTGGACTTAATATCAGTAAAGCAATAATCAACTTATTATTTGTTATTGTGTGTTTGGATTTCTTCCCACTCACATAGGCAAGAACCCATATCTTTGAATCCCTAGCGACAAGCATATAATCTACACAACAAATATAAACCCACACAAGATGAAAAGTAATCAAGAATGGCTTGGCATTTGATTGCAAGACTCACATTCTAATTCTGTCACTGAGTTATCTTGGAGAAGTTCCTGAAATTTCTTTAATTGTATTTTTATTTTTCTGAAATAGATCATAATGATAAAAAATAAGTTTATTGTAAGTAATAAATTATAACATCACAAAGCCTGGTGCAGGATGATTGATTAATAAAGGAGAATGAGTCATTACTCTATCAAAGGCCCGGTGCACAAAATTCTTGCATGGGGGTGTCCCTCAGCCCAGCCTGCACCCTCTCCAATCTGGGACCCTTCAAGGGATGTCCTACTCCCCTATCTTACTTGGATCTGGCCTAAATGGGAAGTAGGACATCCCTCTCACAATCCAGGACTGCTGGCTCCCAACTGCTTGCCTGCCTGTCTTCCTTATTGCTCTAACTGCTTCTGCCTGCCAACATGATCACCCCCTAACCACTCGCCTGCCAGCCTGATTGATGCCTAACTGCTCCCCTGACACCTTGTTTGCCCCTAACTATCCTTCCCTGCAGGCCTGATCACCCCTAACTGCAGTACCCTGCAGGCCTGATCACCCCTAACTGCCCTCCCCTGCAGGCTTGATCACCCCCAACTGTCCTCCCTTGCAGGCCTGGTTCCTCCCAAATTTCCTCTTCTGCTGGTCATCTTGTGTCAGCCATCTTGTATCCACAGGGAGGCAGTCATCTTTGACAACATGGGGGCAGCCATCTTGTGTGTTGGAGTGATAGTCAATTTGCACATTACTCTTTCATTAGATAAGATAGAAGCCTCCTACACAGGTAGGGGCCAGCTGGTTTGCTCTGAAGGGTGTCCTGGATCAGGGTGGGGGTTCCCTTGGGACATGGGATGGCCTGGGCAAGGGGCCTGTGGTAGTTTGCAGGCTGGCCATGCTCCCTGGCAAACCAAGTGAAAGCCCTGGTATCTGGGATTTATTTGTCTTCTATAATTGAAACTTTGTAGCCTTAATCAGAGGCCAAGGCAGGCCAGGGCAGGTGGAAAGTTTGGCTTCCTCCATTGCCGGTGAAACCCAAGTCTCCTGCTTGCTCTGTGGCCACAGCCATCTTGGTTGGGTTAATTTGCATACTTGCTCCTGATTGGCTGGTGGGTGTGACTGTGGTGGATGTATACTTGATTTACATATTACTTTACATATAACTCTTTTATTAGATAGGATTACAAATGTAATTGCCATGGGGTGAATTGTGCCCTGACCCCATGTACATATATTGAAACCCTAACCCCAATGGGACTGGATTTGGAAATGAGGCCTATAAGGAGGTAATTTAGGTAAAATGAAGCCATAAAGGTGTGGTTCTCATCCTATAGGGCTGGTGTCCTAATATGAAAGTACTCCAGAGAACTTTCTCCCTTTCTCTGTGCACACAAAGGAGAAGTTGTGTGAGCATGCAATCATATGGCAGCCACTTACAAGTCATGAAGAGAGGCTTCCCTGGAAACCAACCATGTCAGTACCTTTATCTCTGCATTTCAGCTTCCAGAATCATGTGAAAATAAATGACTGTTATTTAAGCTACCCAGTCTCTAGTCTTTTGTCATGGCAGCTCGAGCCAACTCAGACAATAATGCAGTGAACACATGAGCAATACTGCGAATGCTCACAGTTATTTTTCATTTTTGATAGATTTGTATTATTTGTTACTTTTCACCTATCACAGAAGACAGGCTAAGGGAAAAACTCATTAATTTAAAAATAACAGCTCATGTTAGATATATATATTTATTGGCCATGATTCTGGAATAGAGATGCTATCAGGTCCCAAACTGAATCTGAATCAGGTTCTAGGCTCTTGAACAAATCACCAAAGCTACACTGCATATATTTAAACAACCACTTAAGAGAATGTACTGAAAGTGATGGTTTCAGCTTTAATGAGTCCCTAAATAACAACCCTGTTTATTGCCTATGCTTGGAATAAATTGAGAAATAGACACAGGAGTCAGACAGATGGAGACCAAGTTTTCAGCTTTATTGCTAATAAAATATAGGTCAAAGGAGTAAAGGACATGGCTTAGATACACAGCCAAAAGGACTTGAGAACACCTCTTAGGATTGGATTAAATTATTTATCCAGTTACTGGGAGAATGCTAAGCTGCTTCAACAGAGCAGCACAGCTCCCTAAGCTCACCACTGGGCTGAGAAAGAGGGCCAGTACACATCTGTCCTCAATGCAGCCCTGCTCCAAATGGAGCAGTCTTCCAAACTCATTAGCCAGATATCTCCCTTCTCTTCCTTGGGGATGAATAAATGAGGAGTCTAGGGGAAGAGGTAAGGACAGAGGATATTAGTCCAGGGAACCCAAGGAGCCATGATGACTATGTCTCCAGGGCAATGTCACGTGGTGGAGAATGTGCAATTAAAACTGAAGAGATTTGGGTCTACCTGGCTCTCTCTGCAAATCTGCTTAGTTGAAGTCTAATCTGCTCTTGCAAACTCCCTTATTCTTCTCCCTATTTCCTCTTTGAATTAGGTGACCCCATGAAACAATTTCTACTGTCAGTATCTAAGCCAGTGATTGTCAACCAGGGTGCCATAAAAAAATTTAAAACATTCAATGCCTCACTATTTAGTCAGAGCACTTACCTCTTTTCCATTATATTGTCAAATTTAAAAAAAAATGAAAGCAGCCTATAAAAAAATAACCATCCAGTATGAATGAAACAAAATTATTCTTATTTTTGGTCAGATTAAAAAATATATATATATTTTTTGGTGTGCCACGGAATTTTAGTAATTAGTTTATGTGCAATGAGATGAAAAAGATTGAAAATTGCAAATATAGGATGAGAGCATTTTATCTAACTACTAGAGGCCTGGTGCACAAAATTCATGCATGAGTGTGTGTGTCCCTCAACCCAACCTGCACTCCATCCAATCTGGGATCCCTTGAGGGATGTTCAACTGCCCAGTGGAATCGGGCCTAAATGGGCAGTAAGACATCCCACTCACAATCCAGAACTGCTGGTTTCCAACCCCTCAGCTGCTTGCTTTCCTGATTGCCCCTAATCACTTCTGCCTGCTAGCCTGTTCACTCCCTAACCTACTTCCCTGCCAGCCTAATTGATGCCTAACTGCTCCCTTGCCAGACTCTTTGCCCCTAACTGCCCTCCCATGTAGGCCTGGTGCCCCCCAACTGCTCTCCCCTACAAGCCTGGGTCTCTTCCTACTTCCCTTCCCTGCAGGCCCAGTCACCTCCAATACCCCTTCTCTGCCAGCCTGGTAACCCCTAACTGCCCTCCCTCTGCAGGCTTGATCTCCCCCAACTGCCCTCCCTTGCAGACCTGGTCCCTCCCAACTGCCCTCCCATGCTGGCCATATTGTGGTGGCCATCTTGTGTCCACATGGGACAGCCATCTTTGACTACATGGGTCAGCCTCTTGTGTGTTGGAGTGATGGTCAGTTTGCATATTATTCTTTTATTAAATAAGATTAGATTGGATAGAGGCCTGGTGCATGTGTGGGGGCCGGCTGGCTTGCCTTGAAGGATGTACTGGATCAGTGTGGGTGTTCCCTTGGGGTAGGGGTTGCCTGGGTGAGGTGCCCGTGGTGGTTTGCAGGCTGGCCATGGCCTCTGATGACCCAAATGGAGGCCCTGGTATCTGGGATTTATTTATCTTCTATAATTGAAACTTTGTAGCCTTTAACAGAGGCCAAGGCAGGCCAGGGCAGGCAGAAAACTTGGCTTCTTCCATTGCTGGCAAAATCCAAGCCTTCTGCTCTCTCCATGGCCACAGGCATCTCAGTGGGGTTATTTGCATACTTGCTCCTGATTGGCTGGTGGATGTGAGTTGTGGCTGTAGTGGAGGTATGGTCAATTTGCATATTACTCTTTTATTAGATAGTATTCCATTCTTAAAATTGAACTCCTTGAGGATTGCAATTCTGTCATAATTACTGTTCTAACTTTACTGACTGGAGAGTGTGTGGCATATAAGTACTAAATAAACATGCGGTGCATTTAATTTTATGTATTATTAAGACTATTACTTCTTTAAAAATACCGAGTGGAGATTAACAAAAAAGTTAATGAAAAAGTGTGATATTGTTTATAATCAAATATATATTCCTTGCCCTAGTTGGCTTGGCTTAGTGGATAGAGCATCAGCTTGCGGACTAAAGGATCCAGGGTTTGATTCTGGTCAAGGAAGGGCACATGCCCTGGTTGTGGGCTTGATCCCCAGTAGGGGGCATGCAGGAGGCAGGCAATCAATGATTCTTTCTCACCATTAATGTTTCTATCTCTTGCTCCCTTCTCCCTTCCTCTCTGAAATAAATAAAAAATATATTTTTTAAAAACACATTTTTTACCTCATTTTGCCTTCTATATGTCAGATTTATCAAAACTTTGTTTTGAATAATAAGAAAAAATACACACTAAAAGCCATGTATATTTTATTGCTGCATTTGGAAAAGATAGATTTAATATGTAGGTAGATAGATGAAATACTCCTTTGCGTAATACTTATCACTAAGGAATTGGAGAAAATATTTGGTAGTTTTCAAGGCCACTCATAAATATATAATTCTCTCCACTTTTTAACATGTGGTAGGGTTGGCCTCCCCAACAAATTGAACTAAAGTTTAGTTACATGTCATGCCTTTTCTGCCTTAATTTGAATATTCTAAAGCTTGATAATTTTCTAACATACTTCCTTGTTTACACATTAATTCATTACATTTTGCTTTGAGATATTTTACAAAATGCATGCTGTTATTTATTTTTATTACCAGAATAAAATACTATTTCACAACTAATATTAGTACTACTTACAATGTTACCTTTTAATTGTCAGATCATGGCTGATGTAGAGGGTCCTGGGAGAGAAACCAGAGTAGTCCAGTTAATGTAGTCCCACTAAGTGACACATGGTAGCAACTGCTTATTACTGATATAAAATATTGAAACATTTATATACTTATTTTATTTTATTTCATTTTTACTGAATTTATTGAGGGACATTAGTAAATAAAATTATATAGATTTCAGTTGTATAATTCTATAATACCTCATCTGTCTATATCATCACTCCAAACCGTCTCCTTCCATTCCCCCTATACACTTTTCTACTCCCTCTCCCCCTTTTCTTTCTGGTAATTACCATGCTGTTGATTGTGTCTGAGACTTTTTTTTGCTCAATCCTTTCACTGTTTTTACACAGCCCTGTAATCCTTCCTCCCCTCTGACAGTTGTCAGTTTATTTTGTTAGTTAATTTTTGTTCATTGGATTCCATATATGAATGAAATTATATGGTACTTGTTTTTATCTGTCTGGAATATTTCACTTGGCATAATGTTCTCTCCAGGTCCAACCATGCTATCACAAATGCTAAGATGTCCTTCTTTTTTTTTTTTTTACAGATTATTGTATTCCATTGTATAAATATCACAGCGTTTTTCATACACGGATAGACATTTGGGCTGCTTTCAAATCTTAGCTGTTGTAAATAACACTGCAATGAGCATAGGGGTGCATATATTCTTTTAAATTAATGTTCCAGGTTTCCTTAGATATATTGCCAGAAGTGGAATCACTGGGTCATAAGGCATTTCAGAGGGTGTCTGTTTTTCTGATGGAACAGCATCTCTCCTTGATGGACAGAAACCCCACTGATATTCACAGCTAGATGTTATGTGGCACATCTCAGCTCTTATGTTTTGGTATGTAGAGTCAGCTAGGGATTTAGGTTCCCCATTTCTCAGGGTGAACCACCCAACAGCTGAAATACCCCTCCAGAAACTCAGCCTTCACCATGGGTCTCTGCCCTTCCTACTTACAGCTAGTCTTCAAGTTATTCAAGATGATTTTTCTATAATTTAGTGATAATTCCAGTTCAGTCCTGGGAAAAATTGAGTGCATTTCCCACCTACTCTGCAACCATCTTGAATTCCATGAAACATTTATATATTTATTTAAACACTTGGGATGCTAGACATCAATTCTACTTTATTCCAAATAATGTTTTCTCTCTTTATTTGTCTCTTCTTCCATCTCTTTCTTTTTTCTCCCGTCCTCTTTCCTCCCACTCCACGTCCCCATTCTGTTTCTCTATTTGATTTTGATAATTCTGTTCCCTTTTGTCTCTGTACCCTGAGTCTTCTTTGTTCTCTGGCCCCCAGACTTATTGTCCTTCCCGATTATATACCAATAGTGGGCCTTAAAATTGCATTTTGTTGGTTTTTATTTATTTTTTAACATAAAAATCGATTTTTATAAAGAGAAATGTACAACACTTTGCCTCATTTCTGATTGATAAATTTTGTCATAACCATTATCATGTAGGCTCTGTGTGAGTCATATAGTGTATATATTTCATGTATTTTTTTTCTTACTGAGAACTCTATGGAAGTAGCCCATGGAAAAATATTGCACTTGAAAACTAAAGTATGATTGAGTTACTACATCAATAATAAACTGACTCATGATCTTTAGTCTAAGAGTATCATAACAATGGTACAATTTTAAATACTCAATAATCATTAGTTACATTTGATGTGACACATGCAAAATTTTATATTACCTACCAATAAATGTTAATTACATATACAATTTGGGGAAAAACATGTGTTTCTTCTGACTACTGTCAAGGTTAGATATGACACAAGGTGAAATTAAGAAATGTGTTCAAATAATGCTTTTCTTTTACATTGTCTGTAGATCAGGTCACTATGTCTTACGTTTCAACAGTACGGCATGAAGCATATGATTTGCTAGCCAACCTCCTCAGTTATGAACAAGCATAGTTAAACACAAGTAGTTCTTTTTCAAGTTAATCAATCAATGATTTTTTTGTGTTCATTTTGCTTCTCACCTTCAAACATGGTTATGAAAATACTTAGAGTAGTGTCAGTCTTTATGTAGATTCAGATTTGGGGCAGGGTGAAATTGTATTTTCCTTTATAGTCAATTTTATTCAGTTATTAGGGTAATACAACATAACTTATGTTGTGTTAAGTTTTTAATCTCGTTTGTCAATGCGGGGATGTCCAAACCCACAGACAATATTTATGAGAGTACTGTGGGGCTTATCTGAGTTAAACAGAAGACATGCCTGGAAGCAAGAACTCAACAGACTTAGAAAACACTGTAGGCTCCAGAGAATGTCAGTTTTGCAATTTCTTGTATACATTTAGAATTAAGTTAGGAAGTAAGGAAGTTTACATGGTAGTTAACAAGATTATGTGCTCCCCAGGGGGTGGGAGCCTCCCAGAGGTCCGCAAAGAGGATTACTAACGTATATAATCTACATGCTTAAGAACAGTGGACAGGATTTGCTTTAGGCAAATATAAACCTTAGAATGCCTAGAGCTCTGACTATTCACCTTAACCTGCCCAGTTAGAAATTTTATGATCAAATCACCCTCTGAGGTTACTTACTTTAGATTTATTACAGAGCCCTTTTACATTTAACATCTTTCAGAGATAGAATTCACTTCAGTTATAGGGTCCCTAGCTGCTGTCAGCTGTGGGTCAGGTATTCCCTCCCTTCCCCAGCAGGCCTTGCACCCTGGTCAAACTCCTGAATGATCTCCCAGTGGAGGGTACAATCTGCATATTATGCTTTTATTACACTAGAGGCCTGGTGCAGGAAATTTGTGCATGGGAGGGGAGGAAAGGGGGTGTCCCTCAACCCAACCTGAACCCTCTCCAATCTGGGACCACTCCAGAGATCTCTGACTGCCTGTTTAGGGCCCATCCCTCTAGGATCGGGCCTAAAAGGGCAGTCAGACATCCTTCTCACAATCCAGGTCTACTAGCTCCAAACTGCTCACCTGCCTGCCTCCTGATTGCCCCTAACAACTTCTGCCTGCCAGCCTGATCACTCCCTAACCACTCCCCTGCCAGCCTAATTGATGTCTAACTGCTCCCCTGCCAGCCTGTTTGCTACCAACTTCCCTCTTCCGCCAGCATGGTCACCCCTAACTGCCCTCCCCTGCTGGCCTGATGGCCCACAACTGCCCTCCCTTGCAGGCCTGGAAACCTCCCACTGTCCTCCCCTGCTGGTGATCTTGTGGTGACCATCTTGTGTCCATATGGGGGCAGGAACTTGGACCACATAGGGATAGCCCTCTTGTGTGTTGAAGTGATGGTCAATCTGCAAATTACTCTTTTATTAGATAGGTTAGAGGCCTGGTGCATGGGTGGGCACCGGCTGGTTTGCCCTGAAGGGTGTCCTGGATCAGGGTGGGGGTTCCCTTGGGGTTTTGGGCAGCCTCGGCTAGGGCCCTGTGGTGGTTTGTAGGCCGCCATGCCCCCCAGCAACCCAAGCGAAGGTCCTGGGATCTGGAACTAATTTATGTTCTACAATTGAAACTTTGTAGCCTGGAGTGGAGCCAAGCCTTCTGCTCGCTCCATGGTGACAGCCATTTCTGTTTGAAACTTTGTAGCCTAGAGTGGAGGCCTAGGCTAAGTTGCAGAAGTTTGGCTTCCTCCATTGCCCCAACAACCCTAGCCTATGCTCTCTCCAGCTCTGTGGCTGCTGCCATTTCTGTTGGGATTATGTATCTTCTATAATTGAAACTTTGTAGCATTGAATGGATACATAGGCCAGCAATGGCAGGTGGAAAGCTTGGCTTCTTCTGTTGCTGGGGAAACCCAAGCCTCCCTCCTGCTCTCAGTGGCATCAGCCATCTTGGCTGGGGTTTATTTGCATAATTTTCTCCTGATTGGTTGGTGGGCATGGCTTGATGGGTGGTATAGTCAATTTGCATATTACTCATTTATTAGATAGGATAGGATTTTTCAGCAATCTCAAAGAAATTTATGACCCTTACCTTTTCAAATAAGTCACAGAAAAAAAGTAATTATTTTCAGAGTGAATTTTAATATTATTATCAAATACTTATTTTATATATTATTGCTTGATAAATATATGTCACTTAAAAAAGTTACTGTTTTCCAGACTTACTCAGACTAAAATTTTCCATGCTATTAACTGTAAATGTAGTGATATGCTGCTCTCCTTTGTAATAAAACAACAAAATTGTCCATAGTCTTCATTTTCTTTAGAACCCTCAGAAAATAAGATTGTAGAGGTAATTTGAAGTGTCTGAAATCAATCTGCTTATATGTTAATTGCTTATAAATGAAAAATATATGAATGTTATTGAAAGAAATTTTAGGGATCAAATAGGCAGGCTTAGATAGTTTTAGGAATAAAGAAGGTCCATGGGGGAGGAATGCATAGCGAGGGCTTGGAGCCACCAGAAAGCATACATTCACAGAGAATGAAAAAGGTGACACAGGATAAGAGGAGAGGAAGGCATATATTCACAGAAGATGAGGAAGAATAACAGAATGTGTGGAAAAAGGAAACAAACTTTCACAGTGGATAGAGAAATGTCAGCAAATGGCAGAAAGAGGAAAACAGATTTTCACAGGAGATAAAAAAATGTTATAAGATAAGGGGAAGAAAGGGAGGTGGCACCATGTGGAATTTGGGCTTTGAAGCTGATGTTCTGCAAAAGAGTGACCCATTAGACAAGCACAGGTCCAGAAAATGGGAAGGGGCCCAATTAGAAGGGAGCAGGAGGAGATAAAGAATGGCAGCCTCTATAAACCTTAGGAAAAAGTGGCTTAGTGGCTTACTCCCTTGGGGCCACTTTTCTCTGTGGGAGTTTGTATTTTCTTCCAATAAATTTCCACCCCTTTCATCTACCACCTTTTCGTCCGTGGCTTCATTCTTCAAATCCATGTGGACAAGGACCAGGAAAGAAATCACCCTTGCATCCTACTCAGGAAAAAAGCCCAAATCACTATGAAAGTGAATGAGAGTTTTAGGAAATAGAAAAATACACAAATGAATGAAAAAATAAGTGTGTTTTTTTTTAAGGAAGGAGATTTTCACTACCTATCCTCATGCTAAATAGAAGTTTTGGAATTTAGAAGGTATTTATTAAATATATGTTGGACTAATAAGCACTTTTTAACTAAGTTAAGCATAAAGAAAATACTGAAATATGTATAAGATAAGATTGTGAATCTTCTCAGCCTCAGTAATCACATGAACCAAGTCAACATAATAAATCTCTTTCTACATAACTCTATAGGTATCATATGGTTCCATTTTTCTGGAGACCCCAATTAATACACATACATACACACATGAATAACCTATCAGGACTAAAGAATATTTTTATGTAAAAAGATGAACATCAACAATAAAAATGATCCATGACTGAAACAAATTACCTGTGGAGTAAATAACTTTCAGAATATATAAATGTAAAGAATTTTTAAAAATCAGAGATACCAGGAACTGTAAAACATCCGAGATTTCTTCATGTGTTACCATCCCATGCACAATGTGTAGTCTCAGGGCCCATTACCATCCAATTGAAACAACACCTGGAGTTTGTCAGTATCTGTCCACAGGCAACCTGTCCAAGTGAGGTTACAGACTGTAATTATTCAGATGAAAACACCTGAAGCCACAGATTAATCTTAAAAGTATCATGAGTAAGCCGAGACTGGTTTGGCTCAGTGGGTAGAGCATCAGACTGTGGACTGAAGGGTCCCAGGTTCGATTCTGACAAGGGCATGTACCTTGGCTTCGGCACATCCCCAGTAGGGGGCGTGCAAGAGGCAGCTGATCGATGTCTCTCTCTCATCGATGTTTCTGACTTTCTATCCCTTTCCCTTCCGCTCTGTAAAAAATTAATAAAATATATATATTTTTAAAAAAGTATCATGAGTGAGACAAATAGGTATTATATAATAGAAGTACACAACGTTACCTTTCAATTAGTTATGCCAAAAATTCAACTGTGAATCTGATCAAGCGTTCTGTTCAAAATTTTAAAAGAAACAAAGGAGACAGAGGACCATGGTAAGCCACACCATCCAGAAGCAATGAGCAGAATATAGAATGTGGAGACCACTATTCAACACATGTCCTGCCTTCATTTTTTAAAAATGTATTTTATTGATTTTTTACAGAGAGGAAGGTAGAGGGATAGAGAGTTAGAAACATCGATGAGAGAGAAACACCTATCAGTGGCCTCCTGCACACCTCCTACTGGGAAAGTGCTTGCAACCAAGGTACGTGACCTTGACCTGAATCCAACCTGGGACCCTTCAGTCCACAGGCTGACGCTCTATCTATCCCTGAGCTAAACCAGTTAGGGCTGTCCTGCCTTTTTTTTTTTTTTACCACATACATTTCTAAAACAAAAAAGAGTTGGGAATACCTACATATTAGAAGAGACTTAAGAGACTAAGAGCTTTATTGGATAAAATTTCCAACAAACCAACAATCAAAATGAATTTATGAAGTAAGTAGATACATTTGAATTCTTACTTGATATTTATTGATATTAAGAAACCATCATTCTATTTCTAAAGACTGAGACATTATCTTTGTTTTTATATTTTAAAATAGGAATATTTTCTTGAGGATACAAACTCAAATATTTAGAAATATTCTGTATGCTTATTGATTTCAAAAGTTATATATTTAATATTTTATTTCTTTGAGAGATTGGTGTTTTGAAAATTAATGCTCATCTTAATTTCATCAAGGAGTTAGCCCAGGTGTCAACAATGGGCATCTCAAGATGAATTTGACTAGAATCTCTAAGATTTTAAGATGTTTTGTGGGTTATTGTAGTATTAGTGATAATTATCTGGAAATGACCAACAATTTACTAAAACCTTTAACTTAATCACTATTTTTTTTCGCAATTGAATAAGTAAGTAGATAGCATTTTTTTTATTATTATTTTTTAATGAGGGGAGGTTGAAAAGAAAACCCTATGAAGGCTTTTATCTCTGGACTCTTAATAAAATCTTTAGCAGTATTTAGTACCAGCTTGGTGCAGGTAAAAAAAATGTGATTCCCATTATTTACAGATAATAAAATTCAGGCAATGATATAGTGCAACTACAGTTATTAAGGGTTAATTAACTGTTATCAATTTAATATTATGTATAGGTGGTTGGTTTTGAAAAAAGAAGAAGTACCCATGATCTGGATGTGTATCCAAAATCAGAAATCAAGTTTTAAATACAGTAATAAGATATTAAAATGCTCTTAGAACTGGGAATTTATATAATGATTTCTAAGACTATATATTTAACAGAATAAAGTTTATATTGATTTCAAACAGGTCAAAGTTCATGCAATGATAAATTCTTATTTTCTGTTAATTACCACTTTCAAATTATTCAAACTATTAGTTCTCCTGCTTGTTTTTTTAATGACTATATTGTGGAATCCTTTTCACATCCTGCGTGTGCAGGGTTCCCATGTCAGGGTTCAGCGTCTGGAGAAGGCCGCACACAAATGAATAGAGACTAGAAAAGCATTAATTTGGGGGAATAATGGGAGCTAGGTGGGAGCCCATCTCTAGTGGAGGGACTGCAACCAGCTCTGGCTTTCCTATCCCCTTTTATTAGGACCAAGTGATACATCCATTTACCAGCAAGAATTAACATAAGACAAAAGGTGTGGAAGCTTTTACAATTACCAATGTGTCACCTAAACAATAAGTGAATAGTTCATACTTAACAAAAGACTAAAGGAGGGGCAACTAAAGTCTCACCTAAACAATGGGTAAACTGTTCATACTTAACATACGACTAGAGGAGGGGGAACTAAAGTCTCACCTAAACAATGAGTAAACAGTTCATACTTAACATAAGCCTAGAGGAGGCGGAACTAAAGTCTCACCTAAGCAATGGGTAAACAGATCCATTAAGCTTTGACCCGGTTTCCTGTTTGTTCTATTTACATCTCTATTGGTGAGGCAATGTCTGGCTTCCCACACTATATGTCCCTAATAATCATTGCATTTGTTTGATGGTAAAGAAAAAATTAAAAAGTGACAAAGAACTAAGGCACAATGGTAAACTTGATTATTGTTGTACTATTAAAAAGCTTTATGAATTCAATAATAAAACAAGTAGATAAAATTAGGACTTAATGGCTTCAGCATCCTTTCAATTTATTACTTTTAGGTATCAGAATTACAATAGTTCTTGGAATGAGCAGCTCTCTTTAGGAGAGTTGAGCTTTGTGTGGTGTAGGCCATTAGAGTCAAGCTAGATGGGATCCTACTCTGCAATCAACTATTTGTGTTCAATCTACCATGTTATTAAAGCATTCCAAGTCTCAGCTGCTTCGTTTGTCACACAGAGTAACTAGTTAATTTATACTGTTGTTGTAAGAACTAAATAACTTTGTGTGTAAAATACCTCACATGTGTTTCTTTCATGTATTTTAAGACTTAAGAATCAAGTGCCTGGATTTGAGTTTTTGGAAACCTAGTTTTTGGAACAGTTACCTAATATCCCCATCTCATATAAAGTGAAAATAGTAGCAACATATTTTTTGGAGTTTCTATGACATTAAATGAGTTGTCATCAGAGAACTCACACTTGAGAAAAGCCTTATAAATGCAGTGAAAGTTGAAAATATTTACCTGGAGCAGTAATCGTCGTCGTCGTCATCAGAAAGTTCATACTGGAGCAAATTCTTATAAATGTGGTGAATGTGGGAAATCTTTCAAAAGTAATGATCTACAATACCATCAGAGAGTTCACAAAGTGGAAAACCATTATGAGTGCAATTAACGTGACATGTATCTCAGCCGAAAATCTAAATTTGCTCTGCACATGTGAGTGCAAATGTGAGAAATGTCTTAGATGTATAGAAAATGTAGTTTCTTAGTTAGGACTTAACAATAGTATAAGAAATTTTGTGGAGGCTTTTTGTCTGAATTGTATCTCTTTAATCACTCATATTATGTAAACTAGAGTTCAAAACACTCAACATTATTATTATGGGTGGTGATAGTCAATAAATGTGTCTTTCCATTTTCTTTCTGTTTGTATTCTAAAATCAATGTGTTAAAAAGAAGGATGACCATAAATAAGAACATTGTGATAGCCAGACTCAGAGGGGGGAGGAGGATAGAAGAGAAGGACGTGGTTCATCATGCTCAGACCAGACACCACCACCGAAACCCCCTTTAGCTGTTTGTGACATTTACTCAGCCCTTCCTTGCCTGAGGACATCCTGATGCCAGAATACCACACAGCCAGATACCGGGTCAACAGGGCCCACCAGCCTGGGAAGAAAATTTCAAATTTCCCGCTTCCCTGTACTGTAACTTACCTTATGCTACCTTTCTTTGTGTGAAATCAGCCAATCACAAATTGCCAGATCTCCCTGCGCTGGAGATAAAAAGTGCTCGCTACGAGGTTCGGGGCTCGTGTTGCTCACTGCTGTGACAGTGGAGTCGTGGGCCCGGACTCGAGTTCGTTATTAAAAGGCTTCTTAAAATTTTGATCTGACTCCTTGGTGGTTGTCACTCTCGGTTGGTCCATAACAAACATCACCTACCCTTTTTAATGTAGTGGCAGCAGACACCATTAGTAAGTCTTCAAAGTGAATAAAACTATTTCTGAATGATTTAATTGAAAGTACAGGGTTTTCCTAGAAAAAGCATTTTCACTTAAAATAAAGTACCTATATTTTTGTGCTTCACAGCATTTAGATTTAGAAATATGTTTTTGAAATTCCCTGGTCAGTATTAGAATAATCTCGAACAGCAAATAATGTAAGGGGATGATTATCTGAAATGACCTACCAATTATTTTTTTATGCTTTGTGTCTAAGACAGCTTGGATCTAGACGAAAGTATTGTGCCATCAGGAACATTTATTATAACAAGGATTGGTGGCAGCATAAACAGCTTTAAATGGCCCTGTGCTGCGGAAGCCCTCCAGACTCCCACATAATGCAGCTGGTTCAGCTTGTGGAGAAGCTGGCTGTAACACTAACTGGGCCATAATTCTAACACACAGACCTTTCAGTTTACATGTGGTTTCTAAACTGCCTGTGAAAATTGCATTTTCAATAGGTTATGGAATATCAGTGAGATACTGCTGAGAACAATGGATATTTCTTGAAATTACTATTCTAGATATGGTCACATGTAATTACTAAAATAAATATAGTCATTGCTATTCTGTGCGTTAAATATATAGTTTACCTTGTAAATGAATTTCTTATCAAATCTGATGAGCTAATTAAGAAATAAATAAGTATAATTATTATAGGATGGTCTTATCCATTTACTTTTTTAAAGTATGCTGAACTAATATAGAAAAAGAGTAGCAATGGTAGAGAAAAAGGTGGATAGCTTTGATTACAAAGAAGAACATGTATATTTGCTCAACACATTATAAACAAAAGCAAACACACTAAGAAAGCATTTTAAATAACTACAACATTTAAAATAGAAATAGAACGAAAATGGGTTAGATAAGCACAGGTATGAGTGTTTTAGGTAGAATAGTCAGCCTTTCATGAAATGGTCTCTGCTTTTCTCCAGATCCTCATCGTCACAGTCTGTGGCTACACTTACACTCACTTCCACTATTTGGAATCACCGTACTCCTGCTCTTCTGAGATTTTCATATGCTATTACCTAAATTAAGTATAAAAAACAACCTCAACTCATAACTGAGTTCCAATCTTTCTCCAAGCAGTATAAAAATCACTCCCCCCCCCCCCCCGGAGGTCTTTAAGTGGTAGGATAGATGGCTTTCTCTTTGCTCTCACCAATCCCAGAGCTCATCTTTCGTTCATGTTGAATTCTCCTTCACAGGTAGAAACAATGTTATTATATACAAAGTGCCTAGAACACAGTACACTCTCAGTAAATGTGGACATAAAACAAGATCTCAGTTTCAAAATGGGCAAAAATAGTAACAGTTCACAGAAAAAGGAATATAGATTAAGTAAAATAGGAAATAGAAGTGTAGACACATGTTCAAATGCCAAATAAAATAAATAAAAATCAACAATAAATGCGTAATATTTTCCATTTAAATCAAATACTTAAAGGTAATTATGATGGTTAAAAAATATAGTATTCAAATAAATGGACCTTGCCATTTATTATAAAATAAAATGTAAATTTTGCAAACATTTCTTTAAAAATGTAGGGCAAATATGACACAGAAATTTTTATTTTAACCTAATAATAAGAAATAACCTAAACTTGAATAATATTTTGAAAGGTGAATAATATAAAGTCGGAAATATTATGAAATAGAATTTTGGAAATATTTTTATTGTCAAACTAGTGTCTTGGGGCACGGATTCTTGCACATTGAAAGGAAATTAATTAGAAGGTGGGGGGGGACTGGGTGAGACAGCTTGGACACGCCCTGGAGCCAACTCCTGTGGTCCCTCGCTGGCTGGCCACACCTGGAGCAGCACAGTGGCTCAAAGGGCATCTGGGGAGTGAGCAGGGTCCCTCTGTCAGATGGAGTCCATAGGCCTGACCTGGGGGGATCAGGCCAAAGTTGGCTCTCTGACATCTCTCCAGGATTCCTGGATTGCAAGAGGGTGGTTCTTGGGTGACACACCTTGGAATCAGGCTCCCTCCTCTTTGGTACTGGTTTAAGTCACCTCAGCTCGGCAGCTCCTGTGTTGAGCGTCTGCCCCATGATGATCATTGCTCATCATAGCTACTGATGGGATGATTGAATGGTCACCTAGGCTTTTATATATATAGTAAAATTGCTATTAAATGTAAAGTGTATTTACGGAATAAATACTTTGTAATTTTTAAGTTAAGTTTTATAAATATAGTAATTTTTAAAAGTCATAATAAAATTTCATTTATATAATTTGATAACTACATATATATGCATATATGTATGTGTACACATATATATGGAATAAATCTCAGATTTACCCTAAAAATTGTGAAATGTGGCAAGTGACATAATCCTCTCCCATTCCTATGGATTTGAACTTGGCATCCCTTTATTGGGAAAATGGATTAGAACGTGTAGAACATAGGCTGATATAGTTTGTGATATAGTTTGGACTTGAGACCTGGCTATGCCACATAAGGTGGTCTTAAATGGACTTTATTTGTATGCTTCCTGGTTCCCTTATTGGGAAAAGCATGATGTTCATTACTAATGCTCACCTTATGCAGTATGAGGCTTCAATGGGTAATAGCTGTGACAAAGACTCTCCTTTGACTAAACTTTAGTCAAGCTCCTCTGAGACCTCATTTGACTCAGTGGTGCCCTTGGGCTCTGTCCTAAACCATTTTAGTTCAATTATAGCAAAAATCCTACTCTGTCAATGTAGTGAAAATCCCCCACTCTTGAAATGTGATCAAGTCCTTGTGCTCCACCTTCAATATTTTATCACTGTAGCCTTCCTGCATTTAGCACAAATTATATCAAGTAGAAACTCTCTAGCCTTAATGTCTCATCCTAGTAATTTTCTGTGCACTGACACCCCTACTACTTACTATCTCTTGGCTATAAATCTCCACTTGTCCTTATTGTATTCAGATTTGAGTTCAATCTCTCACCTGTACTACAAAACTCCATTATAATAATCTCCCTGAATAAAGTCTGTCTTACTATTTTTAACAGTGTCAGAATATTTTTTTCTTTTATAACTATAAAGTACATGCATAATCCCTTCATAAAGAGTATGTACTTAACTAATTTCAGCTATTGCAATCTCTGTTACTGTTAAAAAACAAAATTAACTGAGTAAACTTGAATATCTAATTGGTTTATTCAATGATTCATGAATTGGGAAGCATTCCATGTGGCAAACAGAAAAGAACTCCAAAGAGCTATAGAAAAGAAAAGGCTTTTAAAGGCAAAGAAGGTTACTTAGTAAAGAGTGGATTGTTTCATCCAAGGACAACTTCCACTGGGTGAAGTCAGAGGTCTATCAACTGGTGCTAACTGGGAAATTTCAGATTGTCTGGTTAATGTTCCAATTCTGGGAGAGGATGAATCTAGAGTTATGCATTAGGTACACCTTTTGATGATATGGGCCTAGCACAAGTGATTTTATTTGGGGGCCTGTTGTATTGTCTTTTAACATTATTATTATTACTAGAGGCTCAGTGCACGAAATTCTTGCATGGGAGGGGGTGTGTATCCCTCAGCCCTGCCTGCACCCTCTCCAATCTGGAATCCCTCTAACAATCCAGGAGTGCTGGTGCCCAACTGCTCAACTGACTGTCTGCCTGATTGCCCTAACCACTTCTGCCTACCAGCCTGATCACCCCCTAACCACTCCCCTGTCAGCCTGATTGATGCCTAAGTGCTCCCCTGCTGGTCTGATTGCCCCTAACTGCCCTCTCCTCTGAACCGGTCACTCCTAACTGCCCTCCCCTGTAGCGCTGCCCCTCCAACTGTCCTTCCCTGCAGGCCTGGTAGCCCCCAACTGGCCTCCCCAGCTGGCTTGGTATCCCCCAACTGTCCTCTTCTGCAGGCCTGGTTCCTCCCAACTTTCCTTCCCTTTTGGCCTGGTCACTCCCAACTGCACTGGCTTCTCTCCCTGCAGGCCTGGTCTCCCCCCACAGCTGCCCTCCCCTGAAGGCCTGGCCACCCCCAACTGTATTCCCTTGCAGGCCTGGTCCCTCCTAACTGCCCTCCCCTGCTATCCTTATTGCCCACAACTGCCCTCCCCTGCCAGCCATCTTGTTGTGGCCATCTTGTGTCCACATGGGGTGGCAATCTTTGACCACATGGGAACGGCCATCTTGTATGTTGGAATGATGGTCAATTTGCATATTACCTCTTTATTATATAGGATTATTATTATTATATATGTATTATTATAATTACTATTTCTTAAAAGTTTTCATCACTTTATGGCTTGGGAAGTTTACCCTGCATAGGTGATCTCGTAGCAACTTGTATTTCTGTGTCCTTCTACTATCCTTTCCCCAATCCTAGGAGATTCTCATCTGTCTCATCATCAAACTCTAGTCATCATTTCTTAACATAGCTCACACTCTATAAAATAACAATTATTTTCAAAGTTTTTTTTTTTTTAAATCCATTTTCAGGTGTACAATTCTACAACATATCATCTATATACTGTATTGTGTGTTCACCACACCAGTAATGTCTCCTCTGTATATCACCTTTTGTCTTCCTATACCTTCCTCTCTCTTCTTCAATCCCCTCATCCCAGCAATCACCACCCTGTTGTCTCTATCCATGAGGTTTTTTTGTTTTGTTTTGTTTTTTGCTCAATACTTCCACCCCCATTTCAGCTGTCAACCTGTTCTCTATACATTAATCTGTTGCAGGTTAATTCATTTTGTTTATTAGATTCTACATATGTATAAAACCATATAGTTCCTGTCTTTCTCTGAGTGGCTCATTTCACTTAGCATAATATTTCCCAGGTCCCTCCATGCATTTACAATGGGTAGGATTTCCTTATTTTTTTTTACAGTCAAATAGTATTCCATTGTGTATATGAGCAGCTTTCTAATCAACTCATCTATTGATGGACACTAGGCCTTCTTTAAAATCTTGCCTATCGAATCTAATAAAAGAATAATATGCAAATTGACTATCAATCTAACTCACAAGATGACTACCCCCATGTCGTCCAAGATGGCTACCCCCATGTGGACAGAAGATGGCCACCACAAGATGGCCAGCAAGAGAGGTCAGTTGGGAGGGATCAGGCCTGTAAGGGAGGGCATTTGTGGATGATCAGGCCAGCAGGGAGGACAGCTGGGGGTGACCCAGGCCTGCAGGGGAGGGCAGTTGGAAAGGACCAGGCCTGTAGGGGAGGGCAGTTGGGAGGGACCAGGACTATAGGGGAGGGCAGTTGGGGGTGATCAGGCTTATAAAGGAGGACAGTTAGGGGCAACCACACTGGCAGGGGGGCTGTTAAGGGTGACCAGGCCGGCAGGGGAGGGCAGTTGGGGGAAATCAGGCTGGCAAGGGAAGCAGTTGGGCATCAATCAGGCTGACAGGGGAGTGGTTAGGGGGTGATCAGGGAGTAGGCAGAAGCGGGTAGGGGCAATCATGCAGGCAGGCAGGCCAGTGGTTGGAAGTCAGCTGTCTTGGATTGTGAGAGGGATCCCAGATTAGAGAGGGTGCAGTCTGGGCTGAGGGACACTCCCCCTGTCTCTCCCCACCCCCTGGACCCCCATGCATGAATTTCATGCACTTGGCCTCTAGTTATAAATAATGCTGCAATGAACATGAGGGTGCTTTGGATTTCTTCAGATATATTCCCAGGAGTGGAATCTTTGGAAATGGGTTTGTTTTCAAAATAAGTGTTGTGGAATAATTAATAATTTTTTTTATATCCATGAAGATAAAGCCTTATTTAAATTATAAACTACTTGAGAACAAAGAATTTGTCTCATATAAAAAATATTGTCCATAGTCCTCTATGAATAATTTATATATAATAAATTTTAATCACATTAAATATTAAAAGGTCTGTCATTAGAAAAAGATGCACCTTTTGAGTCGGGTGGTCTTTCCTGAGCAGGATGCAAAGGTGGTTTCTTTCCTCGGTTCTTGTCCAGGTGGATTTGAAGAATGAAGCCATAGAAAAAGGTGGTAGAAGAAAAGGGTAGAAATTTATTAGAAAGAAGTACAGACTCCCATGTGCAGAGGGGGCTCCAAGGGAGTGACCCACAAAGCTCCTTTTTTCTAAGATTTTTAAAGGCTGCGGTTCTTTGTTTCTTGGTGCTGCCTTCTAATTGGTGGAATATTAACTTCAAAGCTTAAAACTCACGTGTTGTCCCCCTTGGTTTTCTCCTCAGTGGTAGAATTTTCTGTCTCCTGTGAAAATGTGTTTTCCTCTTTTCCAATTTGTCATCATTTCTCTACCCTCTGTGAAAGTTTGTTTCCTCATACTCTGGCTTTTCATTATTTTTGTGTGAATGGCTGTCTTTCTCTCCCCTTATCCTTTGACATCTTTTATTTCTCTCTGTGAATGTATGCCTTTTGGCAGCTCCAAGCCCCTAACCAACGAGGCTTTCCTCCCCAGTGGGCCCCCTAATTTCTAAAACTCCCTAAACCTGTTTATTTTACAGCTAAAACTCCTTTTACTTTGAACTAGAACCCTACTTGCAATGACAGCTTTTTATGTCTAAATAAGTTTGTGGCTATAACTTTTTTCTTCTAGTTCAATTAAATACATGAAATCTTTAATGATAAGACAATACATCTGATTTTAGATATGATTCTTCTTAATTTTTTTATTCTTTAAAGTATTACAAATAATAATACGTATGTTTTCCTCCCCCCCACCACCATTGTCCTCCCTTCAGCCTCCCCTACCCCCCCAGCACATGTCCTCACCTGCCCCCTGGCCCCAGTGTCTTGTATCCATTGATTATGCTTATATGCATGCATACAAGTCCTTTGGTTGATCTCTTACAGCCCCCACCCCCTACCCTTCTCAGCCTCCCCGCTGTAGTTTGACAGCCTGTTCAATGCTTCTTTGCCTCTATATCAATCTTTTCCCCCTGTTTCTTTTCTTTAAAATGATCTTGCATCTGCATACTAGAAATAAATGTATAAGAACAAAAATATTTGACTCTCAGTTTCAATGTCCAACTGTTCTGAGTCCCAGTTTCAATGTCAAATAGTTCCTTATGTGTATATGTCAGTAATGGTATCCGGATGGTGGACATATGGTGACAATGCAGGTTCCACCCTCTCTGGTTTGGTCCTGGGCCGCCTGCAGCAATGCACAGCTGCTGACTGCTAACATGGCAAGGTGTGGTCAGTGTCTTCCATCTCTGCACTGACTTTGTGGTTGAAACAGACCTGTCAGTTCCTCTCTATTGCAGGAACCCTTATGGTTTTGGAGTTGTTTTCTGAAAATATACAAACATATTCTCAACTGAAAGTTAATAAAGGGATCTTTTCTATAAATTAGACTTGGGATTCTTTTTATTTTTGCCCAAATGATTTTCCTTTGGCTTATTTTGACAGCATGTGTGTTCTTCATGGGTGTCCTGCTGTTGGCATTACAAATGGAAGTTACTTTTCTGGAGTAAGAATTTTCTAGATGTAATTTACTTACAGGATATTTTTCCTTACATGATATTACCCTTTTATTCCCCCATTTTTTTGTTTAATGAGGGCTTTTGGAAATTTTATATTGCGGTCTTGGTAACTTTTAATTTTAATTTTTGCACACAAATATGACTGCTTTAGGTTCTTTGGATGTTAGGCAATTTTACAATGAGATAAACTACTAATAGAAATTTTAGTTAATATTTTAGCAGCTTTTTGTCCAGTACACTTAAATTTTCTTGATTATTCAGTTATTTCACTTGGCCAATTTAAATTAATCTGAAAACTTGACTGTTATTTTACTGTCAAATTTAATACTCAAGCAAAAATCTTAGTTTACCCTGCAAATTTTATAATATATCATTGCTTCTATTATTACTTAAAGTCCTTCCCAAACTTTTCAACTAGCCATATTTTCTTTATGGCTAAAATAAATTCATAGAATATCTTTTTCAAAAGTTTAATATGGGGCATGCAGTTAATTGTGATATGCTCTGTCTGGGGTTGTTTTGTATGTTGAGTATTACTTACAGCCCAGAGGTGACTATATGTGTTCAGCAGACCTCTTAAAGTGGGACTGTTCTAAGCCATGTTAAAATAATGGCTATGAAACAATACATCAATATAAAATATGTAAAGCTGGAGAGACTATGTACATTTTTAACGTTGAACAGGTGGCCACCTTACCAAAACAACTTAAACCTTTATGATATTTCATCATGCTGAGACAGATCCTGGTGTTTTACAATGACATTCAAATTAAAATTTAATTTTTCCTGCAGAGTTAATTATTAGCCAATGTCAGTGAACAAAAATAGTGAGAACCCATCAATTTTTTATTGTCATTTTGAAAGAGAACGGGGAGATATTCTTCCTGTCATGGGCCAATGAATATTGCCTTGTGATGGTGTTAAAATAGCTCTGAATATAGAAGTAAGTAGCTCTTAATGCTATTTCTGGTATCATTTTAGGAATTTAAATAAAAAAATGAAATCTTTCATTATAAAGTGAAAAGTTAGGGTATCCATATAAATCCAGATGTTGATTTAGTGTGGAGCTTCTCTTTATTATGATGGCAAATGCCAACATTATGTTAAACAAATACCATAATAAACTATACAATTTCTTACCTTATATTGTACATTATTTGATAAAGTTATTTAGCATATAGATCTGGCATAATTTGAATAAACATATTCTTAGTAACCTATCTGACTTGTTGGTTGAATGACATCCAAAGTGAGAACACATTTTTAATGCTACAGAATAAAGAGGAATTCAGCAGAACCATCCTCATTCACTATTTGTGCCAGCACCTGTACGTACAAAGGAAAACTTTAGAGTGGCCACACATTGAAATAACTTTTAGAAATTTTTGGAAGCCATCCAAGGATACTATGTCTTGTTCCCAACTTCTTCCTAACTTGTTTATCTAGTTTATTCCTGTGACCGGTTGTTGTTTACTGAAACTTTTATCTCCCACAAAACTTGACCCATTGCTCTATACTTCTTCTTCTAATATCTTCCTTCGGGTCTTGATTTATATTTTCCTTTTTGTTCTGTGCAAGCTCCCTTCTTCAGTGCACCAACCCAGGTTTTCTGTTAATTGGCATGTCTGTCCATGCTCCATTTGGATTTCGGAATCTCTGAAGCTTCCAGCTCTCCCATTTTAAATCCATCAGAGAATATTTACCGTGTTTACTTTTATTCTAGTATCAAGTTTTTTAAAATAGCATACAGAATGATAACACAAATAAATTAATTTTGTACAAAGCTTTGAATTATAATTATCTTACACATTGCCAAAACTATACTTATGACATTTATTTATACTGTAACTGTATTATGTCTCACAGTGTCTTTCAAATTCTCTCAAGGACAGATTTGCCCCATAGAGAGTTTTCTCTCTCAGAGGATATGATAGACTGAGTCTTAACCCATTGAAAGAACCCACATCCTACTCTGGGAACCTATTAACATGTTAACTTGCATGGTAAATGTGATTGAATTAAGGACCTCGAGATATGGAAATTATCCCAGATTATTTAAGTAAATCCAATGGAATCACCTGGGTTCTTAAAAGTAGGAGACCATTCCAGACTGTGGTCAGAGGGTAATATGACTGAAAAAATTGTCAGAAATATGCAAAATTGTTGATTCTGAAGAGGAAGGAAGAGGGCAATGAGTCACAGAATGTGTGTGATATCTAGAAGCTGGAAAAGACAAGGAAATGCATTCTCCCCGAAGCTTTCAGAACTAAACACAACCCTGATCAACACCTTGATTTAAACCCAGTGAGACCTGTATTGAACCATTGCCCTATAGAATTGTAAAATAATATTTTTATGTTATAGTAAGCCACTAAATATGTGGTAATTTGGAATGGCAGCAATGAGAAATTAATACAGATGATAAACCATATTCAATCTAGTAAGTAGAATGTCATTTTTTTTTATTACAGTCAAAATTCTAAGATTGATTTATAGTGAAAGCTTCTCCCCAGTCCTTCCTCTCTGGACTTTACCAGGTAAAATGGTGTGTGTTTGGGTTCCACTTTAGTGGCCTGTTATCTTTCCTATTTCTGTTTCACCTTTTCCAGTGAATTACCTTCATTTCTGAAGTTTCCAAAGTTGGAACAGTTGGAGTCAAAAAAAGAAATTTAGGAACAAATCTATGCTAGACTGATAACATTGTAATGAGCTGTGATCTCTCCTCTTTGAACTTTGGAATGTTTAATTCTTTCTCATTCGGGCATTTCTGTGCTTTGTTGAAGACACCAAAACCCCACCTTTACTCCTGTAGTGTCCATTCCCTTAAGTATCTTAAATTCTCACTTGAATGACTAAATTTCTATGAGCTTTATTAGTCCCAGCATGTGAAAGTCTCTTTTCAGGTCTCCCCCTCCTAGGGGCCCTGTTAGATATAGAACTTGAACATCCTTATTCCACTCTTTGAGCATAGGTAACTCTCAAAGTACAGTTAATTTTCACTTTAAATTTCTTAAACATTGACAGACACTGCTTATGCTGTTTCTTACCTTGTTTTTTCTGAGGACCCTTACTAGCCCTTCACAATGTGGATTTCACAATCCTTCTCTCCTTTGTTTTATGGTAAGGGGGAAACATTCCCTCCCAGTTTCTATTTGGGTTTAGGATTTACAGCAGACTGCCAATGGTTCTCTCCAGAGAAGTCCTTCTCAAGAATGTAGTCTAATGGCCTATAATTTTATATCTTTGAAGGTAGTCTAATGGCCTATAATTTTATGTCTTTGGTGTGAAATACTGACCTATAGCCATTCAATCCATTTTTCAATGAATACTTTGAACTTCCTGCAGGTTGGTCTCACTTAGTCAAAACCTGGAGAGAAAGGGTCTATTTCTGTGTCACTTAACCAGACATTACTCCTGTAGACAGATAGATTCTGAAATGAAATAATTATTTTCTCAGCTTTAGCCATTTTATGATTCAGCTGTATGTTTAATCATCTCCATTTTCTTTCTTCTCCTTATTTTTCTCCCACATTTTTTGTCCTATTTTATAGTAAACAAATAGTCTGATTGATGTTTCTAATATTTATTTACTTACTCAATGGATGTTTGACTAAATATTACTCAGAAGCTGTAGCTTATTTGATTCAGTGAATAGAGCATTGGACTGCAGATTGAAGGGTCCCTAGATTGATTTCAATCAAGGACACATGCCCAGGTCCCTCAGCCCAATCCTCCCCCTCTCACAGTCATGGGAAGCGAGCCTAAGCCACAGTCTTGCCTCCCTCTGAAGGAAGCAACTGGGCTGATCAGGGGGAGGTGCTACACCCATCACCTCAATGCTGCTGCCACTGCCAGCCTCCGCAGCTGCCAAGGTGTTTTCATCAACAGGGACTCCGGTCCCTCTACCATGAAAAAATGTCTGTGTCCACTCTGGGCCTTCTCAAGCCACGCCTCAGCGACTTGGGCATACCTCCTTGTCTGTGTTCACTCCAGGACGGCTCAAGCCATGCTTCAGTGGTTTGAGCATGCCCCTCCTGTCTATGCTCCCACCCACCAGCTCCTGCTTGCGTGTGCCTCCATTGGGACTGGCCTCTGCCTCCAAGGCAGTGTGACATTAGCGCTGGGCAGGCTTGTGCACTTACACTAGGGGCAGAAGTCCCTGCCCCTATCCCTGTCCACCGGCTCCTATGCGCACACAGCCTGTTGACCTGTTGTGACTGGGACACCATTAGGACCAACTAGCATATTACTTTTTTATATATTTATACTATTATAGATAGTATAGCACATACAATTATGTGCAGTACATAATATTTGTTTTATTAATGATAATAAAATATTTTACTGGTTTATGTATTCACTATACTATATTTTTTATCATTATTTTAGAGTGTACTCTTTCTACTAATTAAAAAAAAATGTTTTCTGTGAAACAGTATGCCATCCTACTCTCATACCAGTCTCTCGATTACATCACTTTCTCTTTGTTTGATTTAATCTCATGTTGTGTTGCTCATTATGGCTCCCATGTTTGCAGAATCTACTATTAATGTTGCCAGTGAGAGACCATGTCAAGTTATTGACGAAAACAAAATTAAAAATTATTAAGTACTACAAAATTGGAAAATCAGTTATGATTATTGCTCACCAGTCAAGCACGCCCCTTTCTGAAATAAGGTCATAAGAACATTTATCTAGGGTAAAACTGCTGTTTGAAACTTTGGCCACTGTTCACCCCTGCTTGCTTAAAACAAAAGAATTATTGCTTTAGTTTCCAGCTTGAGACCTTGAAGGCTAAAGAAAAAAACGCTTTGAAGACTAGAACCAGAAGAGTAACTGGTCTGCGCCAAGTATTTAGCTACACCATCTGTTTTTAGAAGATAGGACCACTTTCCCACGTCTATCAGAATACATTGTTAGAAGATAAAGAATGAGAATTAGGGTCATTCATAGTCTATCAGCACCCCTTCCCCAGATGCGGCCTTGGGGGCTGTTCGCCAAACGCAAGGCAATAACATTTCTGGTTCAGACCCCTTTAAAAGGACTGCTTGGACCCAGGGTGGAGCGGTCATTGAGTGTTAGGTCTCTGACCACCCTAGCCAGTTTTCAATAAATCCTTGCCTGCTTATTACCAACTTAACTGTCTTCGTGATCATTTGCAACTGGTCATAGAAGTCGCTCCACAACACTTTTCACCATAACTGTGACCTTGAAGAACAAGAACAAAGTGATGGAAAGCCAAACTTTAGTGAAGACAACATGACTAAGAAAAATTTAAGAAAGATCCTTATCAAACAAGAAACGTCTAGTGACTTGGATTAAAGACCACCCACAGAGGTGTATCTTTCTTAGGACCATACCAACTAGGACCAAAGCAAAAAGTTTGCTTGCAATATCAAAAGAAATGGTTGGAACTTCTGTGTTATTGAATTTAATGTTATCTCCGGGTGGTTTAAGTGATTCAATAATTGTTTTTTATTACATAATATGAAAAGGAGTTGTGAGTTTGCGAGTGCTGATGTAAGGACAGGTGGCAAATTTTGGGAAACTAGAGAAGCTGGTAGTGGAGAAAAATTACTTACCAGAGCAAATATTTAGTTGGGATGAAACCTCCCTATCCTAGAAATGGATGACTAAAGGACTTTCATTTATAAGGAAGCCAAGCCAATGCCAGGTTTCAAGCTTTTAGGACAGGATAACAGACTTTCTTGGGGTCAATGTTTGTTGCCAGCTACGAAACGAAACCCTTTGTGATCTGGCACAGTGAACCCAGGACCTGCAAGCATATCAGTAAGCACACTGTACTGCAGGAGCAATAAGACATGAATTAACTGGCTCCTTTTCCAAGATGCCTTCCTGTATTGCTATGTCAGCAAATGGAGAATTGCATTTTGATGAATAATATACCTTTAAAGATCCTTTTATTGCTGATAATGCTCTCAGTCTTCCTTCTTTTACTGGTGATCTTCATCCCCTTACCCAAATGGAGTTTCTTCTTCCAGACTACCCATCAATAAAACTGAACATGACTATATTTAGAATATGGTTCTTTGCAGAGATCATTAAGTTAAGGAATTTGAAATAGAAAGATTATCTTGGATTATCTGTGTGGGCCCTAAATTGAACACAGTGTTCTTATAAGAGTAGGATAGATGGATATTTGATAGACATAAGAGGAGGCAGCAATGTGAATACAGAGGGAGAGATTGGAGTGGTCCAGATACAATCAAATAATGCTGACAATCACCAGTAGCTGGAAGAGGAGAATAAATCATTTTCTTCTAGAACCTTTAGAAGAGTTGTGACCATGCCAAGACTTTGACTTCAGACTTCTGTCATCCAGATCTGTTAGAGAATACAGTGCTGTTGTTTAAAGCTACGCAGTTTATGGTAATATATATTAGTAGTAACAGGAAAATAATATAGTCATTCTACTAACAATACCCCAAAAGGTCCAAATGATCCATAACTTGGAATTTTAAATGATGGACCATCTAACCTTTGTCAAAATAGTGGCTTGTTTTTTGCAACATTAATGGGAATTAATATACAAAAGTTGCATCTATTTCATGTATATATTTTGATGAATTTGAACTTATGCATATACCTGTGAAAGAAATTTTATGAAAAAAATTCCAACATGGAAAAACACACCTTTAGCACATGTGGAAAAAAATTATAAGTAAGTTCTTAACATCAAATTAGTTATCCTAATAATAAAAGGCCAGGAGGTGTCATGACCAAAATGACCAAGTGACGGTCACCATGAGAAGATTCCCACCTGAATAGGGGAGCATGGCCCCTAACCCAGGCCAGCCAGCAACCCAGAGGAGATCCACTCTACGATTGGGGGCATGACCAGCCTTCAAACCATGGTGGTCCCTAGCTCAGGGAAGTCTCCTAGCCTAGGACACCCAAGTTTGTTTTGGACCTAGGGCCACACTCTCCCTATGAGTGACTCCGAAGCCACCAGTCTCTGGGAGGTGAGAGTGTGTCCACTGTCCACCAAAAAGTAGGACCATCAAACCGTTCAGTCTCAGGTCCGTGGTGGGTGGAATAGAGGCCAGACCAAACCAAAACAGCAGAAACACCCTGCCCACTTAGGTGGGTGCAGCTGCAGTCCACAGGGGCCTGGGCAGTGTAGAAAGTCTACCTTTTCCCAGGTCCTGTGTTGGCACCACCAGCTCACTCATCCTCCAGCTGATCTGAGTCCTGACAGGGAAGTGTGTGGAGCATCATGCAATTGTGCTATTCTGGGTGCTTTTGCCCAAAGATACTTTTTGGGATGAATTCAGAGCCATATCTCACTTCCCATGAGACTAGGAGAACCATGTAAAAGGATTTCGACAAAAGCTTTCCACATCTCTGTTTATGGTTTGGAATCCATAAAATGACCTTAGAAAAAGCATTCAGGCCACCTAAGAGAAAAGGTACTTTCTGGCCAGAGCACACAGAATTCTTTTGCCCAATAGGGTCCTGGTGCCTTATGAGGAGACCGCAGGAATGGGGTTACAGAAATTCCACAAGCCTCTTCTCACCTTCTCTTTTGCAAACCACACCATCCAGATCCACCAGGACTGGAGGCAACTGGGAGTCACAGCCATGATTTTGGATGTGGTAAGAAAATCCTGAGAGCCTCTGAAAGCATCTGCAATTGATTATAAGACTGGACTTTGTTTAAAAAGAAATAAAAGAACAGCTTTGTTGAGATCTAATTCATATACTGTACATGTCACCTAAAGTGTACAATGAACTGGTTTTTTAAAGTAAATTCAGTGGTACAATCATCACCATGCTCACTTTTAAAATATCTTCATGACTCCATCTCCTCCAAAAAAAAAATCTTCTGTCCACTAGAATCACTTTCCTGACCATCTTCCCCAAAATAGACTGCATTTTAAGGGTATGTAAAAGAAAGTTGAGGGAAGTTAAAACACTGCACAAAGGATATTTTAAAATGATAAAGCCCAAAGTGAAGATCATGTGTTTTCTTTTGTTTAAAAAATATGCTTTATTGATTTCAGAGAGGAAGGGAAAGGGAAAGAGAGATAGAAACATCAATGATAACAATCACTGATCAGTTGCCTCCCACAGGCCCCCACCTGGGGATCAAGCCTGCAATCCAGCATGTGCCCCTGACCAGAATCAAACCTGGGACTCTTCAGTCCACAGGCTGATGCTCTCTCCATTAAGCCAAACGAGCCAGGCCCATGTCTTCTCTTTAAGTTCTGCGTGATTGTAATGGTCCAGGCAGCTGTGCCTGGCTGCAAAGGGCCAAGGTTCAGACAGGCAATGGCAGGAGCAGTGGGGTAATGGGAGTGGGGCCTTCCCCTGATCTGCCAGGTTGTCTCCTGCAGAAGGAGGCCAGTCTGGGGGCCAAAGCAGAAGCAGTTAGGGGCAATAAAGATATGGTTGATCAGGCCAGTAGAGGGGCAAGTTAGATGCGATCAGGCCAGCAGGCAGAAGCAGGTAAGGGTGATCAGGCAGGTAGGCAGGTGAGCCGCTCGAAGCTAGTGATCCCAGATTGCAAGAGAAATGTCTGACTGCCCATTTAGGCCTGATCCCATAGGCAGTTGGACATCCCCTGAGGGGTTCCAGATTGGAGAGGGTTTAGGCCAGGCTAAGGAACCCCCCCCGCTGCCTTATACAAATTTCATACAGTGCGGTTCTAGTATAATTGTATACTTTTATAATTTATTGCATTAAAATTTTATCTCAATAACATTTCCTTTAAAGTAATATGTTTAAGATTATTTCCTTATTGGTAGGCAGTCTTAGAAAGCTTTATAGAAAAATATGCTAAAAATATTTTCTAAATCACAAAAATTATCTGTAAAATATAATAAAAATAACTTATTAGTTTGTCTTGCATTAATGAGTAAATTCAAATGAGTCATTACAAATAACCATAACACTGATTGCTAGCAATGAAATATAGTCCTGCTGCTTTATTAAGAGCAAATATAGCAGGCTCATATTCTGTGAACTGTCACTCTATAGCGAAACTTTATGCCACTGAAAGAAGCATCCAGACCTGTTGGTGGATGACCCTGCAGAGACTGTGCTGCTAAGAATCATAAGTAGCCATAACAACCACTGGAATCAAGGCTGCTAATGCAAATGAATGTGGAGAGGCTACAAATATAAACAAAGTACACATCCTATATCAGGCAAAGAAACTGTCAGTTCAAAATTATTAGTCAAGTTGCCTCCAAGGTGTTCCTCTCTGGCATATTCTAATCTACAGACTTAGCTCCTAGAAACCAGTTTTGCATAAGGCAAATCTCATTGTTTCACAAATTTCCAAATACATTATTTGAGAGTAATATACATTTTGGAGCATGTAAGTTAGAAAATGTAAACAAGAAAGTTGAAGCAAGCCATCAAGTTTGTCATACATATATTTGTATATACATTTTAGTAAATATTAAAAAAGTACTTTGAGCTTATGTGAAAGTGATCCTATTTGGTTTCAGAAAGGATAAATTTGAAGGAAGGAGATTTTAAATTGTATCATATTTAGGTGGGAAAGTCATCATCTTGATGAGGGAGTGAGAGTATTTAATATTTATAGAATTAAAAGACAATATTAGAATTTTTCCTTAAAGATATAGAAAACTACCATGAGTTTCTGATGTCCTTCCCTAAATCCAACAGAATCCTGAAGATGACACATACTAATAACTCTCCCCTCTTTTCCCTCTCTTGCATGCAAACACACACACACACACACACACACACACACACACACACACACACACACCTATGCTCTGGTTACCTACATATCCACAGAGCAATGGGATACAACTATTTTAAAATACCTGCAAATTTATCACTGGGTGTGTGTGTGTGTGTGTGTGTGTGTGTGTGTGTGTGTGTTTCATGTATTGACAGAGAGGACTGTTTGCCAAAGATTGGGCAGAAACTGGGGGAGAATGTTAGTAAGATGTGGAAAAAGTGGGCCATTCATACATTGTTGTGAGACTATAAATAAATGATACTGTGTTAGAAAACAGTTATTATTTACTAAATTGAAGATATGCTTATTACATATATTTGTTGTCTCCAGCTGTCACAAGGAGCTCATAATTTTATAAATATAGATGGAAGTTCATTATGTTTGAGAAAAACAAATTTAAATACAATGAGATAACTGTAGATTCATCAGATAACAGGTAAAAAAGGAAAAAAATTCAGATGAGAACATAGCAATTGTCAAAAAGCTTTTGGGAAATACTTATTAAAATGAAGTATTTGTAGGTGTATTGGATATACTGGCAACACTATTCTAAGTTATTTAGTCCAGTAAACCTCTGAGACACATCTATAAGGAGTCATATTTATGGTGTTTACCAGAATGTTATGTTGAGAAAGAGTTAGAGATATTAGTTCACTCATTACTAGATGAATGTAAAAGAGAAATATGCATACATTTGATAAAAATTTAAGCAGCAGTCAGAAGCAATTAACTACATGTTCATATTTGGGGAGATCTAATAACATTACTAAATGAAAAAAGATATAAAAGTATAAAAAGACAATTGTGATACTGTTAATATAAATTTGAATATGCACAATCTGAAACTAGAATCATATTTTTAAGGATAGATGAGTAGATGAAATATTCATTCATAGAAGGTAGTTTTGAAAGACACTTCTTATACACATGTAGGTTTTTATTATATAAATCAATTGTGAAAAATATGCAAAGAGGAAATATATTAAATCCAGTCCTGTGGGTGTAACCATTAATGTGGGTTAGGGAGAAGTATAACAATGAAAATAAAACAAAACAAACAAAAATGGGAAAAATAAGGTAGAATACAACATAAAGTTTGAATAGATGTGTGTTAATAAAATTTATTGGGACATATTAAAGCACAGTATTATATGATTTGATTTAGAGTGTATTTAGGTTAGAATTTTAGAACTTCTGGAATTAACTGTCTAGTTGACAACCAAAAGCTTCAAATTTAACAAACTCAAAATAATGTATTCTTTTTATCCTATAACTTCCATCCCTTTAGACGTTTCCTATTTTAGCAGTGATACCAATTGTCCAAGGCTAAGAGTGGTCCAAATGTAAATTCTCTATTCCAACCCTATCTTATTTCTTCAGGATTACAATAGTCATCCTGTTGCTCTCCAAGACTTTCCTTTAACCACTCTTTTATATTGCCCAGATGGATAACTTTAAAACAGAAATATAACATATTATTCTTATTATAGACTAAATTCTATAAAGCATGATACTTGATCTGTCTTTCATTGTATCTCTAGCGCCTAAAACAGTACCAAGGTATATTGGACACTCAATTCATATTTATTGGATGCACAATTTGCAGTGTAGTTTCTAAAATGCCCCCTTCTGGCCCCCATAGCCCCAACTCCTGGTATCATCGACCTTATATAGTAACTAGAGGCCTTATGTATGAAATTCATGCAAGAGTAGGCCTTCCTTCTCCTGGCTGCCAGCACCGGCTTTTCTCTGGCACCTGGGACCCAGGCTTCCCTCGCAGCCCTGGATTCACCCAGGTCATCCAGAAGGATGTCTGGTCTAATTAGTATATTACACTTTTATTACTATAAATATCTCCTTTAATAACTTGTTTGTTAGAATATCTCAACTTTGAATGGATGTCTCCTCCATAATTAGTTTATAAGAAGTCCATCTTGCTATCAGTCTCTTTTTGGCTTTGCTGAAACAAGTGATCACCTTGGGGAGGTAAGGTTTGTAGTCAGCAATTCCAATGTGCATGTGGCAGGAGTGGGGAAGGGTTTGTTTTTTCACACCACAAAGCAGTTCTCAAGTACCAGCTGGTGTCCTACATTTCAATTCCATTCTGACACTATCTACCTGGAGATAGCGTTAGATTCCACTGGTTAAGGGCTCAGTCCCACAAGACTGCCCTTCATTTCAGAAGCCAATCTCAAGTCCAGCCTACTACCTGTACTTCTGACCCACTGGCTGTCAATCAGATATTCCCATGATCTCTGCTTTGAGTTTGCTTAGTTTGCTAGAATGGCTCATAGGACTCAGGAAATCAGTTTACTCACTAGATTATTTGCTTATTATAAAAGATGTTAAATGATTCAAATCAGCCACCAGATAAAGAGAGACATAGAGTGAAGTCATTAACAAAGGAGCTTCTATCTTTCTGAAGTTTGGAGCTCAACAGGGTGGCATATGGAAATGTTCTGATTCCCCTATGTAGAAATCCTCTGAACCCCTTCCTTTTGGGTTTTTATGGAGGCTTCATTACATAGGCATTAAATCCCAAATTAAATCATTAGCCATTGGTGATTGATTCAATCTTCAGCTCTTCCCTGCTCCTCAGAAATCAGGGGAAGGGGCTGCAATTTCCAACCCTCTATTCAACATTGTTCCTATGGCAACAGGGACATGCTCACTTTTCCTTTAGAGATTTCCAGAAGTCACCTCATTGACACTGACTCCGTTGTGGTTGAATAGAGTTCATTATAAATAAAAAGATATGCATTCACTTTTATGGCTCTAAAGCTTAGGGACTGAGGACAAGAGATGAAATATTATAAGAAAAGATGCTTCCATTGTTCTTATCTTAAAAAATTCTAAGAATTGGGGGAGTTGTGAGCCAGGAACTATGAATGAAGTGCAAATGCATATGAATGATATTTGTCATGGTAATGACAAAGTCTATATTTTTATCAATCACAATATCACGGAAGGCAAATAATTGAGAGAAGCCTCTGACCAACAACTATCTAGGAAGGGAGGCCTTTAGGCCTGGTTTCAAAAGATATTTCATCCTGAAACCCTATAGCCAATCTTGGAAGCAGATCTCCAATACACATAGTGAAAGAAAAATGTGGTTTTACAAGTACAGGTCTTTTACCTGCTTGATTAAGTTATTCCTAAGTACATTATTATTATTATCATTATTATATTATTATTATTATTATTATTATTTTTAGTTTATCTCTGCAAGTTAATTATTGATGTATAAAAATGCCATCAATTTACAGTTGTTCATTTTGTATCCTTCTATATTGCAAAATTCATTTGTTAAATCTAGTAGTTTTTTAGTGGAGGCTTTAGGTTTTTCTATGTACATTATCACGTCATCTGCAAATAACAACAGTTTTACTTCTTCCTTTCCGATTTAGATGCCTTTTATTTTCATTTTGTATAACTATTGTAGCTAGGATTTCCAGTACTATCCTATATAATAAGATAGGATTATGCTAATTATCCATTACCCTTAAGGTGTAATGACCAAAAGCTTAATGACCAGATCATGGATCTGCAGAAGGGTGGGGCAGTGAACTACAAGTGGATGGTGAAAAGCTACAGGAGGGGGCACAGAAGCAAGCTATGAGGGGTCACCTACAGGAGGGTCGGGCAGTGGGCAGAAAGCTACAAGAGGGCTGCAGAGAGCTACTGGCGCAAAGATTCATGCACAGGGCTACTAGTATTAAACAAGAGTGGTGAAATTGGATACCCTTGTCTTATTCCTGTTCTTCCCATTTGTAAGGAAAATGCTTTTCTTCCAAAACTCATTCAGGAAAAACCAGAAAACCTGAATAATCTGATAACTACTGATAAAATTGAAGCAGTACTCCCAGAAAACAAAAGCCCTGATCTGGATGGCTTCACAGAGAGTTTTACCACACATTCAAAGAAGAACTAATACCCATCCTCCTCACTCTATTAAAAAAAATCCCAAGAGAAGGAACACTCAAAAGCTCTTTTTATGAGGACAGCATCAGTTTAATTCCAAAACCAGATAAAGACACTACAAAGAAAGAGAACTACAGGCCAATATCCCTGATGAACATAGATGCTAAAATCCTCAATAAAATATTAGAAAATCAGATCCAGCAATATATTTAAAAAGCTCATACTCCATGACTAAGTGGGATTTATTTGAGGGATGCAAGACTGTTACAATATTTACAAATCAATAATTATGATATACCACATAAAGAAATTGGAAGACAAAAATCACATGATCATTTAAAAGAAGCAGAAAAAGCATTGGAAAAATACAACACTTTTTTGGGGGGGATAAAATTTCTCAGCAAAGTGGAAACAGAGGAATCATATCTCAACATAATAAAGGCCATATATAACAAACCTACAACCAACATCATACTCTGGGGAAAAACTGAAACCATTATCCCTAAGAACAGGATTCTGACTTCCTCTTGTTCAAGCCTGCTTTTTTTCCCATTGCCTTCAGGCTAATACCCTGTTTCCCTGAAAGTAAGACATCACCCCCCAAAAAAGACCTACTTCCAGTTTTGCCTCTCGCTGTAATATAAGGCATCCCCCGAAAATAAGACCTTCCCAATAATATTTTTATTCTTGAAACTGAAAAAGCCTGGGCCACACAAGGAGTTATAAGGAAGTGGGTCAATTTGACACTGCAACTTGTGATGCGAGGGAGCCAAAGAGGTCTGCTAGTCTGGGATGCAGCCAGCACTCACTGCACTGAAGACATGAAGAAATTTCTTCACGAAAGAAAAATAGATCAAACAATGATTCCTGCAAAAATGATGGCCTATCTCCAGACTCTTGATATTGCAATAAACAAGCCATTCAAGGACAATTTGCGAATGGAAATTAATGACTACACTGAAAATAGAATGGAGAGAAATCAGTGTGGAAAATTTGTGAAACTTAAACTGCATGAGGTTGTGACTTGTGTGAAGAATTCATGGGAGAAAATCACTGACAGTTGCATTGCAAATGCACTACGAGTAGGCTATCTTGACAAGAAGTACTCATTTAAGGACAGTGCTATTGCTAAACATGAGAGATTTGGTCCACTGATTCTGAAAGAAATGGAGTCACAAGAAATTCACCAGGAAATTCAGGGTTTGGATTGTTATGATGATGTTCCAGAATATGATGACATGACTGTCATTGAATAAATCTTACTTTGGGTTCATACCGGTGAATATCAGTATCAGTAAATGTACCATAGATTGTTGTACATGGAAATAATGGTAGTAACAAGAAATTCTTGATACTGTAGGATTCACAGTTTGTCTGGTTATGCTGGTTTGTAATGACAACTACTACTGTACTGTATACAGGTAATAAATTTCCTTTTTTTTGTTCAACAATAAATGTGTACCATATTTTTCTTCATGGAAAAATAAGACATCCCCTGAAAATAAGACCTAGTGCATCTTTGGGAGCAAAATTAATATAAGACACTATCTTATTTTCTGGGAAACAGGGTAGCCTCTGCTTTAAATATACTAATCTGAGTAATTCTGCTGGGGCTTGAGTTTATACAAAAACAACTTTTCCCATTTTCCCTTCCTTGATATAAAAGAAGCCTAAATTATGTGCTTTTGTAAGATGGATTTGAGAATTAAATCTCCCATCTTCTTGGTTGGTGATTTCTTGACCAATTAAAGTTTTTACTCTAACCTATGACCATTTGAGTTTTGGCCTTTCAAAGCTGGGCTGTTAACCGTGTAACTCTAAATAAATTTATCCTTACTAAAACATAGTTAAATGATATAACTGCTACAAACTAAAATTTAAGAAGTTAACTCATTATTTTGAACTTGTACTCTCATAAGAGAAATATATCATTTTATTTGTGAAACTAGAGGCCCGGTGCATGAAATTCATGCACGAGGGGCAAGGGATGTCCCTTAGCCCAGCCTGCACCCTCTCCAATCTGGGACCTCTTAAGGAATGTCCAACTGCCTGTTTAGGCCCAGATCCTGGTAGGATTGGGCCTAAACGGGCAGTCCGACATCCTTCTCACAATCCAGGACTGCTGGCTCCAAACTGCTTACCTGTCTGAATCCCTGATTACTCCTAACTACTTCTGCCTGCCAGCCTGATCACCCCCTAACCACTATCCTGCCAGCCTAATTGATGTCTAACTGCTCCCCTGCCAGCCTGTTTGCCCCCAACTTTCCTTCATGCCAGCCTGGTCACCCCTAACTGCCCTCCCCTGCATGCTTAGTCACTCCCAACTACCCTCCTCTGCTGGCCTGATTTCCCACAACTGCCCTCCCTTGCAGGGCCTAGAACCTCCCAACGATCCTCCCCTTCGGGCCATCTTGTGATGGCCATCTTGTGTCCACATGAGGGTAGGATCTTTGATCACATGGAGCCAGCCTTCTTGTGTGTTGGAGTGATAGTCAATCTGCAAATTACTCTTTTATTAGATATGATGGACCCCTGGTCCATGGGTGAGGGCCAGCTGGTTTATCCCAGATCAGGGTGAGAGCTCCCTTGGGGTGAGAGGCGGCCTGGGCAATGGGCCTGTGGAAGTTTGCAGGCCGGCCACATCTTCCAGCAACCCAAGTGCAGGCCATGGGATCTGGGATTAATTTATGTCTACAATTGAAACTTTGTAGCCTAGAGCGGTGCCAAACCTTCTGCTCGCTCCATGGCCATTTCTGTTTGAAACTTTGTAGCCTAGAGTGGAGGCCTAGGCCATCAATGGCAGGCAGAAAGCTTGGCTTCCGCCATTACCAGGGAAACCCAAGCCTCTGTTCTCTCCAGCTCAGTGGCTGCCGCCATTTCTGTATCTTTTATAATTGAAACTTTGTAGCATTGAGTGGAGGCCTAGGCCAGCAATGGCAGGCAGAAAGCTTGGCTTCCTCTGTTGCTGGGGAAACCCAAGCCTTCCTCCTGCTCTCAGTAGCGGCAGTCATCTTGGTTGGGGTTTATTTGCATAATCTGCTCCTGATTGGATGGTGGGCATGGCTGGCGTGGCTTGTGGGTATAGTGAAAGTATGGTCAAATTTGCAAATTACTCTTTTATTAGCTAGGATTCTTTTTTCTTATTAGTATATGATTTAAAGAAGAAAAATAATATTAATAAATTTTAGAATTTCTGATTGTATAATTCAGCATTAAGTAGTCTGTCTAAATATTGCATATTATTTTAATACCTTCAATATCACCAACAAATAATTATTCATATGTTTTAAGACTTAAGATATATATATATCCTAGTTTCCGAGGTGGTTAACTCACAGTTGTATAATTCTGTTGGCAAAGATCATTTTTTAATAGTTCTCTGTTGGCTTCCTTTATTAATTATTCTTGTTCTGTCATGTGAATTCTTACATAGAAATGAATAAAGTGTCTTTTATATGCTATATTTCAGTATAAAAGCAGACTACTCTAAAAATCCTGTTTAACTGTCCCCACTTTTTTTGATTCATGCTTTATAGCATTAAGATTTTATTTAATCTTATATTTATTTGTATTTGTATTTTTATAGCCTTTTATAAATTTACTCACTACAGCTTGCTGCATATTTATAAGTCAAGGGAACTTAAAAGAATGTGACTATGTCATCTTTAAATCTTATGAACTACAAAAAATTATGTGCAAAATATTATTTTCATGAGCATTTATTCTGGTTATGAAGTGCAATAATTTTCATCAGACTCTCAAAATATCAAAAGACTCTCAAAACTTGACTAATTTATAGGACAGTAATCACTACCTTTTTGATACTCTACTAACAATAAAGAAAAATTAACAATTGTGAAACTGCTTGCTTTCTTGGTTATTACATCCTTGTAATTATTTTTGAAGAAAATTAGACAGTCTAAAATTATATAGAACACATCATCATGATTGGCAGATTCTGTATTTAATCATTCATCTGCTGGCTAAAACTTATTTATAATTTCAAATCAATAATCAGGTGCTGTTTTGCATGACAGGTGTGCATAGGCGGAGTATGGTAGCAATCATCTCAGGTAGAAACTGCTGTTTGGGTTCTGTACTTATTTGTTTGCTAAAACAATAGAAAGTTATTTTGACTTTCTGAACTTATGTATGCTATCCAATACTCCATTGATGATGGTTTTGTGATCTCACTGGTCAACAAAGCACATTTCTCTGGGAACGAGGACAGGACAATTATTCTAAATTGCCTCAGTAGCTATAGATAACGTGTTTTGGTTGACTCAGTGGTCCTGGAATCAGAACATACCCTAAATTGCCTCAATAGCTACAGATAGTGCATTCCTGTTGACTCAGTGATCCCGGAATCTGGACAGCACAATTTTTCTAAATTGCTCACGTGGTCCCAGATAATGTGTTTCTGTTGATTTAGTGATTCTTACATACTAACTTGCTCAATTTTTGCTTTTGTAAAAACGCTTGTTCACAAGACAGGTTCCTCATCCCAGACCCAAAGATATATAATCAATGCCTTTGTGATATTCTGCCAATATAAGCCAATTGTGTTGAACTGTTTGAGGCTGCAAATTCTGGAGCGCTTTTGCTCTGGACCTCGTATGCCGCTGACTTTGATAAATGACTCCATAATTTGACTTTTGAGGCATCCTCTGTAAGATGGGGGTACATCACAACACAGGCACACACCAGTGAAGATGGGCATCACCATGTATACAAGTTCCAGCTGATGCTGAATAAGACAGTTCTCTGCCTTCTTGTTTCAGCTTTCATGCTGTAATCAAATGTCCTTCTCTTGTTCTATGTAATGCTATGTTTTCCACAGATTGGCTCTTTTGCTTTTGGTGATATTTCATTTTTTAAAATGACCATCAAGAGAAGTGCTGATGTACTGTTTAGTGTTTTAATAATAATTTTTAAAAAAAGCTGTTTTGGACCTTTTGGAGAAACTGTTAGATTAGCTTTATTCAGGCATAGGTTACCATGCTAGCGATTTTAATGTTAAAGTCAATAATACATTACTATATGTATAAAATGAAGAAAAAGATTATAAGCTGTTTTTAAACAGAATCATGTAAAACAAGGCTGCATACTGAACAGTTGGTGGAAATATGACCAGAAGCTCACAGGGACCTGACACACCAGTATTCTATCAAAGAGCAATGGTTCAGTGTTTACTAATTTAGTGTTCCTGGCAACTTTGTAGAATATTACCATCAATACCAATGAGTAACTGGAATTGAGTTCGCATTTGTATATTTTTTAAAAAGCAGTCTTAAAAATTATCAGATATTATTTTAACTCTTTTTTTTCAGTTATTGCTGTTTTGGAACTAAGTATAATACCTTGAAAATATCCTGTTATGTTTTAGCCCATTCTTTCAGTGTTTCAGAAACTTTTTAGAATAAAGTCATAACTTTTTGTGTATATTTATCCAACTGATCAAAAGTTTAAGTGTTATGGCTATATTTTCTGGTAATGTCTAAAATAATATTTTTAATAATATTACCAGCTTGAAGGACAAATACATCCTTTAATTAAAAATATTTATTCAGCCTGGCTAGTGTTGCTCAGTGGTTGAGTGTTGGCCTATGAACCAAGAGGTCACTTGTTCAATTCCCAGCCAGGGCACATGCCTGGGTTGCAGGCTTGATCCCTGGTAGGGGGTATGCAGGAGGTAGATAATCAACGTTTCTATCTCTCCATCCCTTTCTCTCTCTCTAAAATATCAATAAAACATATTATAAAAAACTAAAATAGCTATTAAAGCATATTTATTGAAGTTTTATTTTGATGTATTTTTGTCATTTACTTTTAAAGCCAGAAGATTACTAATCAAAGATTTTGCAGATAATTTGAATAGAGTAGGCCAGATAAAATGCATTATTGTTCATTAGATAAAGATTACATGTTTATAGTCAGAAAACTGAAGTTCAAGTGCTAATTCTGTAACCTACCAGGTTAACGATTTTTTAAAAATAATATAATCTGAGCTTTAGGTTCTTATGCTATAAAATGAACATAATATCTGTTTAACACAGCTACAAGCAGGATTAAATTAGCTCATAAAGGGGAAAACAGTTTGTAAAGTACTAGAAAAAAATACTATTGCTTTTAAAAGGGCACGTTCACAAGAATCCTTCATTCATAAAAAATAGCATGAATATTTTATAATTAATAGAAAAATTTGATTCAATATTAGGTAACTTATTGCTGTTTAGGTAATTATAAGTTGGTAAAGATATAATGTATTTATCATTGCAGCTAACAGGGGATATAACTTTGATTGGTAAAATAAAATCATGAGTTATATTTTGTGCACAGAGAAGAATTGAGTTTACCATAAAAGATAGCTAAAAACAGAAGAGTAAATGAAAAAGAGCCTTATTTGCCCTAGCCGGTTTGGATAGAGTGGTTCATTTTCTGACAAGGGCATATAGCCGAGGTTGCACACTTGATCTCCAGGAGGGAGGCAACCGATTAGTGATCCTCTATCATCATTGACATTTCTATCTCTCTCACCCTCTCCCTTCCTTTCTGAAGTTTATATATTTAAAAAGACCTAATTTTGAACATTGTGGATGCCATAAAGGCCTTTGTTAATAATTGTGTAGTCCCTAGAGAGATGTCAGAGGTTTTAAGTTGAGTTATATAAAGATATATCTAAGAAAGTGTATAGGATGGATTATAATTAGAAGAAGATGCTGAGTACTGGGACAACAAGTACATATTAATTAAAAGATGAGGAAAGTGTAGTCTGAATTAGGATGGTGATAGCCTGAAAAAAAATGAAAATGAAATTTTAAAAGAACAAAGACGTTTTAGTCAAAAATTTCCTTGCTTGATTTTGAAATTATAGAATTAATGTGTGCTCATTTTTTGATTGAAACACAATACAATACAAAATATATAAATGAAAAGCTAATCATCTCTCTTGCTCCCTCCTCAGCATCCACACATATACACACAAAACTCTTTCACCCTTGAAATAATCAATTTTACCCACTCAAATACAATTATATAAGCATGCATGTCCATATATTGAGGATTATTTTTATCCATAAAGATAATTTTACTTATACCAATTAATGTTTTAGATGACTTTTTTTACAATTTGGCAATTGATTTGCTGATTGATGATGATTTAAGAGAGGCAAAAAAAAAAAATTAAGGTTAATAGAAATTTCCAGCATAGATAACTTAACAACAGATCATTACAAGAAATATGAAAAGTGGGAGAAATATGTCCTTTTTGGTAAGAAGTAGTAAGCAAATAAAGTATTTCAGTACTTTATACTAAAATAGATTATTCAATTAATCTAAAGGATAAATTAAGGATAGTGTCTTTATATTTATGTCTTCAGGTGTTACTTGACTTATAACCACATCACTCCCATTTCTTCAGATTACCTTCTACTCTTATCTGTCAACTCTGCCTCATGTTTATAAAGATGCTAGGCATTGGATTTAGTGCATATGCATAATCCAAAATGAAAACTTCTTTTAAAAATCCTTGATGGAGCATATATTTTATCATATAAGGTGATACTAACTCTTAACAATAAAATATAATATTCACTTTTTATATAAATACTGGTGGCCTGGTGCATGAAATTCGTGCACAGGAAGGGGTGTCTCTCAGCCTGGACTGCACCCTTTCCAATCTGGGACCCCTTGTGGGATGTCCAACTGCCAGGCCTACACCAGCAGTCAGACATCCCTCTCACAATCTGGGACAGCTGGCACCTAACGGCTCATTTGCCTGCCTGCCTGATCACCACTAACCACTCTACTTCCTGGCCTGCTCATCCCCAACTGCCCCCCTGCTGATTTTCTTGCCCCTAATGGGCCCCCCTTGCCAGCCTGCGTGCCCCCAACTGCTACCCCTGCCAGACTGTTCTCCCCAAACTGCCACCGCTGCTGGCCTGCTTGCCCCCAACTGGATCCCCTTCCAGCCGGCTTGCTCCCCACTACCCCCCCAACTGGCCTGATCACCCCCAAATGCCCTCCCTTCCTCGCCTGATAGCACCTAACCACCTCTGCCTCAGCCCTGCCACCATGGCTTTGTCCGGAAGAACATCCAGAATGTCTCCTAGTCCAATTAGCATATTACCCTTTTATTAGTATAGACTAGAGGCCTTATGCACAGGTGGGGATTACTGGTCTGCTCTGAAGGGGGTCCTGGATCAAAGTGCAGGTCCCCTTGAGGGGTGAGGCTAGTCTGGGTGAGGGGGCTTGGTGCAGTTTGCAGGCCAGCCAAGCCCCCATCTGGGTCAGTGGCCCACAGGGGGTGTGCTGGCCTGGGCAAAGGGCTGGGGCAGTTTTTAAGCTACCTGAGGAGGGTACCCGCTAGGGGCAGGGCCGGCCTGGGCAAGGGGCTGATAGCTGTTTGCAGGCTGGCTATGCCCCATTGGGGTGAAAGTCCTTTCAGGAGGTGTGGCCAACATGGGTGAGGAGCTGAAGGCTATTTGAGAGTAGTTTGCCGACCAGCCAAGCCCCTGACTTTGTCCAGAAGGACATCTGGAAGGTCTCTGGAAAGTCTTCTGTCTAATTAGCATATTACTCTTTTATTAGTATAGATGAGATAATATTTATAGGTTCTATGAATTCAAATATGGACATATATTTTTGATTGTCGCCATTACAATTTATATAGTATATTATTGTAGCATCATATATAATAAAGAGATAATATGCAAATTGACCATCATGCCCTCATCTAAGATGGCTGCCACCATGTGGTCACAAGATGACTGCCACAATATGGTCAGAAGGGGAGGGCAGTTAGGGGGACTAGGCAGGCAGGCAGGGAAGAGGAGTTGGGGGCAACCGGGCTGGCAGGGGAGCGTTAGGTGTGGATCATTCTGGCAGGGGAGTGATTAGGGGGTGGTCAGGCTGGCAGGGTAGTGGTGATCAGGCTGGAAGGCAGAAGTATTTAGGGGAAATCAGGCAGACGAGCAGTTGGGAGCCAGCAGTCCTGGATTGTGAGAAGGATGTCCGACTACAGGTTTAGATATGTGATTGGGCCTAAATCAGCAGTTGGACATCCACTAGAGGGTGCAGGCTGGGCTGAGGTATGCCCCCCCAATGCACAAATTTCATGTATCATGCCTCTAGTTATTATATATCTCCCTGTCTTCTAGTAATTTCTTTTTTCTAGTTCTTTGTGTGTGTGACTGTTACAAAACTGGTGTTTATTAAATACTCATTTTATTAATTAATATTGTGCCAAAAATTCAAAAGCACAGTTCAGGAAGTTGAGTGAAAATGATGAAAGAGAAAACATATGGAAATAGAAAGAGAAGAGCCAGCATTACATCTGAACTAAATTTTGCCTTCAAAAATCTATCATTCTATCATTTTTCTTTGTGAAAACATGTATTTATTTATTACTCTGAATATTTTACATGATAAGTAATTATATATCTTGTATAATTTATAAAACCTTTTATGCTATATCTAGAAGACTGGTACACAATATCTGTGCATGGGTGAGGTCCCTAGGCTTTGCTGGCCATCAGGGCTGATCAGAATCAGGACAATCAGGACTGAACTGGAGAGGAGGTGATGGTTGCTGGGCCAGGTGTAGAAATAATGGATGCCAGACACCACCACTGGGTGGTTTCTTGCCTCCCCCCTCCTCCTTCCCTCATCGCCATGCTACCACTGTGGTGGATGGGCTGCAGGTTGATTGGGGCCTGCTGGCCAGGGGAAGGGATGAGAAATGGGAGGTTGGCTGCCAGCCCTGAGGAGGGAGCTGACCCTTGGCCCCCCCTGGGAAAGGGGCTGCATCTGCCACCACCCAAACCTGGTTTCCGATCGGGGCAAGACTGTGGGAGGTTGGCCAGGCAGGGGAAGTTGGCTGATCACCAGGGGGCAGCACCTGAATTAAGTGTCTGCCCTCTGGTGGTCAGTGTGCATCATAGCAACTGCTCATTCCTGTTGTTCTAGTCATTCTGGTCACTTAGGCTTTTATACATATAGACTAGAGGCCTCATACACAAATTCATGCATAGGTGGGGTACCTTGACCTGGCCAGTGATTGGGGCTCATGGGGGGATCAGCTGGCTGGGGGGAGGGACCATGGGAAGTTGGCCAGCTCTGGGAGGTTGCCTGACTCCAGGAGGTTGGCTGTGAGAGCCCATTACTGTCAAGGGGCAGCTCCTGCATTGAATGCCTGCCCCCTGGTGGTCAGTGTGCAGCTAGCTACTGGTCAGTTATTTGGTCATAATGGTTGCTTAGGCTTTTGTGTGTGTGTGTCTGTGTGTGTGTGTGTGTGTATATATATATATATATATATATATATATATATATATATAGTCTCTTTTAATTTAAGTTGAAATGGTAAAATAGAGTAAACCATTAATGGTTAACAGTTTCAGCTACTAGGCAGCATCAAAGAAATCAATCTGAATTATGAGCCTTCATTTTTCATGATTTAAAAAATTGTTTAACTAATAAAACTCAATGTCTGCTACATAACAGATGTTTCCTATGTACTATGAATAAATAAATGGATGAATGAGTGAATTAAAGTAGCTAGTTGATAAATCATGACCAGTGTAATAACAGGGAAAAAAGAGCTCAAAATCGAAGAGGATAAGGCATCTAATAGAATAATATTGCTTTTCTTTCCAAACCAATTTAATGAGAATTTTATTCAGTAAAAGAGTGATAGAGAATATTCTCACCTCACATGTATGTTGCTTGTTAACAAGCAATTGACTATACAAGGTGAGCAAAAGTAGGTATACAGTTTTTCATATGGAAATAATATAAACAAGAATATAAGAATATATTCTTTGTTTCACGTATTCACAATTGTAACCTTACTTTTGTCTTCCCCTGTATAACAATTGCTGCTATAACATAAAATATATAACCCATTTGAAATCAAGCTTTCTTTAATATAACATATTATAGCTATCTTCAACTAAAATTTATATTGGTTATTGACATGAATATTTATTCAATAGCTGGCTTTTTTATTTAAAATGAAAAAGAAGACTAATTTTTAATTTGTTATGTTTTTAATTAAACAATCATTCAGCTCCACTGATTGAGGTAGTATGTGGAGTTAATAATAAGGCACTCATATCTGGGAATCTATACTAATAAAAGCCTTGGTGGCCCTTCTGCCCTCAAGTCATCACAAGATGGCCACCCCCACATTGTCACAAGATGGCTACCTCACATTGTCACAAGATAGCCAGCAGGAGAGTGCAGTTAGGTGCAGCAAGGTCAGCAGGGAAGGGAAGTTGGGGGTGACCAGGCTTCCAGGGGAGGACAGTTGATGTGACCAGGCCTGCAGGAGAGGGCAGTTGGGGGCAACCATTCTGTCAGGAGAGGACAGTTGGGGGTGACCAGGCTGGCAGGGGAGAGCAGTTGGGGGCCATGAGGCCAGCAGGGGAGGGCAGTTGGGAGTGACCAGACCAACAAGGGAGCAGTTAGGGGGTGATTAGGCTGGCAGACAGAAATGGTTATGAGTAATTAGGCAGGCAGGCAAGTGAGTGGTTAGGATCCAGCAGTCATGGATTGTGAGAGGGATGTCCGACTGCTGGTTTAGGCCTGATCCTGCTCAGATCCCAGATTGGAGATGGTGCAGGCTGGCCTGAGGGACACCCCCAGTGCACAAATTTTGTGCATCAGCCCTCCAGTATCTATAATAACAAAAGCATAGTATTCTAATTAGACCAGACATCCTTCTGTATGTCCTTCCATCCTTTCAGACAAAGCCAGGGATGCGAGGGAAGCCTGGGTCCTGGATTCCTGCCAGTGGCTGGAGGGAAGCTGGGTCCCGGGTTCTAGAGGGAAGTCAGTGCATGGCCTATTCTTGAATGAATTTGGGTCTCTAGTATGAATATGATAGGAAGTGACTGGTAAAGGTAAAGAAACTTAAGAAATTGTGACTTTCAATTTATTTCCAAGAATTTTTAGTTGATAGGATGGCAAATTATCTACTTGTTTAAGACACTTAGATACTATTTTATTTTATATTGGGAGGAGAATATTTATAATGGTTAAATGTATTCATTTTTATTAAATTTATTGATGGGATATTGGTTAATAGGATTGTATAGGTTTCAAGTGTACATTTCAGTGACACATGATCTACATATTATATTTCTGTCCATCACTCAATTTCAAATCATCTACCATCACCAATTACTTGGCCTCTTTACCTCTTAGTTACCCACTTTTTCCCTCTGTTCCTCACCATACTGTTGTCTGTGTCTATAACTTTCAGTTTTATATCCCACATATGAATGAAATCATATGATTATTAGCTTTTCCTCTCTTATTTCACTTAGCATAATATTCTCATCATCCATCCAAGTTGTCACAAATAGTAATATTTCATCTTTTCTTATAGCTGAATACTATTTCAATGTATATTGGTACCTTATTTTCTATATCCAATCCTCTATTGAAGGACACTTTATGTGTTTCCATGTTTTGGCCACAATGAATAATACTGCATTGAACATAGGAGTGAATATATCTTTGTGAATAAATAAATAAAATTTTAGCTTGAGGTTAGGCATTAGAGTTAACTGAAATACTTGTTGAAGTTGTAATGAATGTTGTTGCTTATAAGACTGAGGACTGATATAGGCTTAAATGGAATCCTTTTTGCTAATAATCATAATTAGGTTTCAGTGTTGTTATTTAAAAGAAAAAGAGGAATAGAAACCAAGATGGCAGCATAGGTAAACATCTAAACTGCTGCCTTGCACAACAATATCAAAACTACAACTAAAAGACAAAACGGACACCATCCAGAACCACAAGAAAGCTGGCTGAGTGGAAATTCTACAACTAGAAGAAATGAGGAAAGCACATTGAGACTCAGAGGAGCTGCACAAGGATGAGGTAGGGAGAAGATGGTGGCTGTGTGCACGGGCGGCTGAGTGGGCATCTGACTTCCTAAAGTGGGAGGGACACTAGAAGCTCCTGACTTCACTGAACTCCAATCCCAGAAAGATGCTGGGAAACCAGACTCATTCGGGGGGAATCTGGACTGTCAGGAAAAGGGGAAGCACAGTGAGACTTGGGAGCTACGAAAGGCAGAGATCCGGAGGCGCACGCGTGTGCAGAAAAGCTGAGTGCATGGCTGGCTTTCTCAAGCAGGAGAGAGAAGGAACCTCCCGACAGTGCTGAACTCTAGTTCTGGGCAGAACCAGAACTCAAGATTCTGGGAACCCTGACTCAACAGGGGAACCTGGACTGTCTGGCAGTGGGCAAAACTCGTGGGTGGCTTTCCCTCAAAGGTGCTTGCAGTGATTACTGAGGGACACTGAGACCCAGGGGCATCATAGGGCAGGGCTGACTGAAAGCCAAGGCTGTCTCCTCTGCCCTGAAACTGCCCCATCCAAGCTGAGCACAGAGACTTTTGCAATTTTGAAAATCTTGTCTCATAAGAGTGTCTACAGCACAGAAGTTCTCCCAGTGTAAACACAGCTGATCCTCACAGCCAATTGGCCTGAACCTCAATTCCTCCCACTGATTCCAACACCAATCAAGACTTAACCACAACAAGGCTGAGCACGCAGTCCACAAAGTGGTGTACCAAGAGTGTCCACCTCAGGTAACTGGGAAGGCTGAGCCACTGTGCCCTATAGGACACCTACCACACAAAGCTACTCTACCAACTCAGGGAAGCAGCGAAAATGTGGAGACAAAGAAACAGATCACAAGTGAAATAAAAAGAGGAAAGCAAAAGATTGGATATAGAGTTCAAAACCAAGGTTATTAGGTTTTACACGAATTTCCTAGAAAAGGCAATAAATTTAGCGAGACCCTCAAGAATGTGAAAAAGGACCATCTAGAAATTAAACATATAGTGACAGAAACAAAAATATTATATAGAGAACCAACAGCAGACTAGAAGAATGCAAGAATCAAGTCAAATATTTGAAATATGAAGAAGCAAAAAACACTCAGGCAGAAAAGCAAAAAGCAAAAAGACCCCAAAAATATAAAGATAGTATAAGGAGCCTCTGGGACAAACTCAAGCATACCAACATCAAATTATGGGGGTGCCAGGATAGGAGAGAGAGCGAGATACTGAAAACCTATTTGAAGAAATAATGACTGAAAACTTCCCCCACCTGGTGAAAGAAATAGACTTACAAATCCAGGAAGCACAAAGAACCCCAAACAAAAGGAATCCAAAGTGGACCACACCAAGACACATCATAATTAAAATGCCAAGAGCAAAAGACAAAGAGAGAACATTAAAAACAGCAAGAGAAAAACAGTTAATTACCTACAGGGGAGTGCCCATATGACTGTCAGCTGATTTCTCAACAGAAACTATGCAGGCCTGATGGGAGTGGCAAGAAATATTCAAAGTGATGAATAATAGCAAGTACCTGGAACCAAGATTACTCTACCCAGCAAAGCTATCATTTAGAATTGAAAAAAACTAAAGGAGTTCATCACCACCAAACTAGCATTATATGAAATACTGAAAGGTATTCTTTAAGAAGAGGAAGAAGAAGGTAAAGATAAAAATTATGAACAATAAATACATTATGAACAACAAATGTCTATCAACAAATGAATCTAAAAATCAAGTGAATAAAAATATGGTGAACAGAGTAAACTGGTGAATATAATAGAATCAGGGGCATAGAAAGGTATGGATTGACAATTATCAGGGGGAAGGGGCATTGAGGGTGTGGAAAGAAACTGGACAAAAAGCATACATGTTTGGATAAGGACAGTGGGGGGGGGGTAAGGGCAGAGGGTGGGGTAGGAACTGGCTGGAGGGGAGTAATGGGGAAAAAGGAGGAACAATTATAATAATCTGAACAATAAAGATTTATTAAATTAAAAATAAATTAAATGAATAAAAAGGAAAAGAAAAAAGGAGGGAGATAGCAATTTATACAATTTTAATATCTTCATTATAAATGTTCTAAACTTTATGTCACATATGTCACATTTATGGTAGGGATATGGATCATATCTCACAATATCTTTATTTCAAATACTTCTAATTAGGATAACTGTAGAAGGAAGTAGATATGACAGATACTTCTCAAAGCTCTGCTCTCAAATGTATTAATCTCATTTGGATACAAATATCTAGTCAGTCATGCAACTCTGGGGTTTCTCTTGCTAACACAATTATGTCATATTTTATATATTTATATCAATACAAAGTTACATATGCCATAATGCAATTTAATATTTTCAAATATTACTCAAGGTAATTACCCAAGGTATAAAAATATTCTATTAATGTATAGCTCATTCTATATAATAAAAGCCTATTATGCTAACTGTCTCATCATCCAGTCATCCATTCAAGCACTCAAAAGATAATATGATAATGATATAAAAGACAGCTCAACTGCACCCTATGATGTACACTGACCACCAGGGGGCAGATGCTCCAACTGGTAGGTTAGCTTGCTTTTGGGGTCTGGCAGACTGGGACTGAGTGAGAGGGTCTGGACATTCCCTAGAGCCCTCTCACGGTCCCTCTCCAGCTGACCAACCTCCCCTGTTCCTCCTCATCTCTGATCATGCACCACTGGGGTCCTTCAGCCTGGCCTGCTCCCTCTCACAATCCAGGACCCCAAGAAATCTTTGGACCCAACAGCAGAATGACCAGTTGCCTTGACGTGCATTGGCCACCATGGGCCAGATGCTAAATGCAGGAGCTGCCCCATGGTGGTCATTGTGCTCCCACAGGGAGAGTGTCACTCAGCCAGAAGCCTGGCCCAGAGCTAGTGAGCACAGTAGCAGTTGCAGGAGCCTTTCCCACTCTGCAGCATAATGCATTAAGGATGTCCAACTGCTGGCTTAAGCCTGCTCCCTGGCAGTTGGACATCCCCCAAAGGCTCCTGGACTGCAAGAGGGTGAAGGACGGGTTGAGGGACTCCCACCCTGCCCCCCCGCAACTGTAACCCGGAGTGCACAAATTTCATGCACTGGGCCTCTACTTATGTAATAAAAACATGGAGTGCCTAATTTATAATTTGTTTTCAAAGAGGAACAACAAGGAGACTGAGAGGAAGAAAAGAAAATTATTGAAAGTTATGTCCACACAAAAACTAGCATGCAAATTTTTATAGCAACACCATTCATAATAGCCAAAAGTGAAACAACCTAAATGTCCATCAACTGATGAATAGGTAAAAATGTATTACATCCATTAGATAGTATTATTTTTTCAAGGACCAAGCAGAACAGAGAACTGGCACATGCCACACCATGGATGAAGCTTAAAAACATTCTAAAAAAATAAGCCAGTCACAAAAATACCAAAATTTCAAATGAAATATCCATAATAGGATATCTAAGAGACAGACAGTGAACTAGTGGTTGCTGATAGCTGGGGAGTTGGGATGGGGAATAGTGGGTTATAGCTTAAGAGTACAGGATTTATTTGTGAGGTAAGGAGAATGTTCTAAAATTGCCTGCAGTTATGGTTGCACATGTCTGTGAAATACTAATAATTGTTAATTGTATACTTTCAATTGCTTACTTGTGTGGGATATGAACTGTGTCTCAATAAAATGGTTAAGAAAAAGAAAATTGTATGGGCCCTGGCTGGGTAGTTCAGTTGGTTGGAACTTTGTCCCATACACCAAAAGTTTGCAGGTTACATTGCAGTTCAGCGCACATACCTAGAGTACCAGTTCCACTCCCAGTCAGGGAATGTATGGGAGGCAACACATGGATGTTTCTCACTCACATCAATCTTTCTCTCTCTCTCTCCAAAATCAATAAAAACTCTTCTTGGGTGAGGATTAAAACAAAAAATAAAAATAGCAGGAAGAGTACCTATATAACTCCCACTAAGTTTTCTTTTTATTAACTCTTGCATTTGTATGGTACATTTAAAAAATTAATAAAAACATTGATATGTTATTATTGACTAATGTTTTTATATAATTAAGTTTCCTTAATTTTTAAATATGTATATCAATATTTATAATAGGATTCCATCCATGATTCCACATTGCATTTAGTAGTCAAGTCTCCTTGGACTGTTCTTGGTTGTGACCATTTTTCAGACCTTTCTTATTTTTATGACCTTCAATTCTGGTCAAATATTTTATAGACTGTCACTCTTTGAAAGTTGTATGATGCTTTTCTCACAATTACACTCAGTTAATGTGTTTTTTGGAGAAGGATGACAAAAATGTGATCACATTAGTCAAGAGTATTATATATACTGTCAATATGACTTACAAGAGGCCTGGTGCACAAAATTTGTGCACTCAGTGGGGGGATGGGTTGCCCAGCCTGGCCTGTACCCTGTCTTAATGCAGGAGCCCATCCCATCCCTCTGGGACTCCATGATGAATTGCCCCAAAAAGGTAGGCCAGAGCCAAGGATCCTGCTCTGGGCCACATGGATCTGGGAGTCAGGACACCTAGGATGCCCAAGCAAGCCTTTCCATGCAGAGCCGAGGGGACCCCCCCGCCCCCCAGGCAGGTCTTGCCATGTGGAACTGAGGGATTCCTACACAGGCCTTGCCATGTAGAGCCAGGGGACTCCCAGGCAGGCCATGCTGGCCACCCAGGCAGGCCTTGCTTGTAGAGCCAGGGGATCCCCAGGCAGGTCTCACCGGATCTCCAAGCAGGCCTCGCTCTTAGAGCTGAGGGACCCACCTCCTCCCAGCTCCACAAGAGGAAGTGGGACTACCAGGCAGGCGCCATGTTATGCACACAGCATCAAGCCAAGCCCTGCCACCTGCATGTGCCTGCTGTGTGCACAGCCATCTTGTGAGGGTGTGAGGGCATCACAGCATGACCACCACTTAGGCTTTAATAGTAAGGATACATGTTCATAGGGACTTTATTCATAATAGCCAGAAAGTAGAAAAAGAGCAAGAGTCTATACACATTTGAATAAACATCCTCATATAAAAATTGCGACACCTGCGGCCTCCAGTGCTGCCATGGCCGGGCTTGGGACTGGGTTTGTGGCTGCGATTGCCACCCCTGCAGCCCCCAGCATGGCCATTGCCGGGCTTGGGGGTAGGATTGTGGCTGCTATCGCCACCCCCACAGCCCCCAGAGCCACCATGGCCAGGCTTGGGGCCAGGTTTGTAGCTGAAATCCTGGCCCCCAAAACTGCCATTGCTGGATTTGGGACCAGGTTTGTGGCTGCGATCACTATCCCCGTGGCCTCCAGTGCCACCATTGCATTGGGGGTTGGTGGTCCCTCAACCCAACTTGCCCCCTCTTACATACTGGGAGCACTCACAGGATGTCCAACTGATGGCTCACCCCCAGCCTGCCCTAGGCCTAAGGCCTCTGGCGAGGCTTTAGGCCTTGGGCATCCAGCCATCACCCTGCTCAGCTCAGCCCCAGCTAACTGTGACCACCTGGCCCTGGGGGCTGGGCACTCACCACCACTTCTCCTCACAATGCCCGGGGGCTAGGCGATAGCCATCATTACCATTTCATCTCCACCCTCCGGCCCTGTGCTCTGGCCACTTGGTCCCATCCCCACTCCTGATTGGCTGGTAGCATAGCCAATCGGGACCCAAGGTACGGTCACATTTGCATGTTACTCTTTTATTATATAGGATGGTTTATTTTAACAATAGTCACCTGGTTGAAAGTAATGTTTGTCAGGTTTATCCACTATAAAGTTACTCTTTTTTGTTTTGTTTTATTTTACCCTTTTCTCCTTTATATTTAAAAGAAAATTACTGTGTCTATTCACACTTAAGGAATAGGAGATATGAGCCAACTTGTTAAATATATATAAACATCATTTGGAATTTTTTTGCATAAGATATCTACTTATTAATTTATTTATATCAGTATGGGCTCAAGGTTATTTACGTTATATTTTTGCAGTAAGAATCTATACTAATATTTATTTTGTTGCTAAATTATTGAAAATTTGTTAATTGAGAAGTCTTTCAGTTTATTCCTGTGTCCCAATGATTGGTGATTTTCTTTCTTTTCCAACCTGCCTCCTGCACTTCGTAGTTTCAACCTCTACATCAAAACAAGATGCTTTGTGCTCAATTTGTACATTTCTTGCCCAAGCTTTATAATCAGTCATTTCTTCAATGAACTCGGGTTTAATTTATTGTAAAATAATATCAGAAATCACATTAGAAAGCAAGACCTAGGTACTTGGTATGCTACTTTCTTGGGTGATTTTGTGCCTAGACTCTTTTAGCTGACAGAGCAAAGAGATCCATGTGTAAAACATTTATAAATGTTTCTATGTATAACCATCTGTATCTATGTTAAATGAAAGCCAAGTTTATACTGATACCAGAGGCCTGGTGCATGAATTCATACATGGGTGGGGTCCTTCGGCCCCTGGCCAGCTATTGGGGCCAATTGGGCCTGGCCACCCAGGGGCAGGGCTAGGGACTGCAGATGGTTGTTCACCTGTGGGAGTTTGCCTGTGGGAGCACACTGACCACTAGGGGGCAGATCCTGAATTGAGAATCTTCCCCCTTGTGGTCAGTGTGCATCATAGCCACCAGTCAACTGGTTATTTGCTCTATTGGTTGTTTGATCAACCAGTCATAACGGTCTCTTAGACTTTTATATATATAGATCTTTGACTTTAGTCCATTACTACATATGTCATTCTATTTTCTTCCCATTATTTACCTGTAAATTCTCATTTCATTAATGAGGAAACACAATTTAACACTCTATCTTCCCTTTATGTAATTGTTTGGTTAGAGTATACCTGTACAATTCTATTCTTTCACCAATATCACACTCTTGGTTAATAAAGTTTTGTAGAAATTTTGAAATAAAATATTATGAGTCCTTAATTTTTATATGGAAATTGCCTTTTCATATAATCTTTAAATTAGTTTGTTGATATATACTAGCAGTTTTCTGGGATTTTGATTAGGATGATAAAGAATCTTTATATTAAAAAATAAGTTTGTGATTGCCCAAGTTCAATGACTATATACAAATCTATCATCTCCCTGGACTACTAGTTTATACGATTTGAAAACTAGACAATTCCAACAGTATTAATTAGTGTTGAGAGTTTTTTCATTCACATACATAGGAAACTTAAATAAAGCACTCCACATTGATCCAAAGAAAGGAAAGTATTTTTTTATGTGTAATTTTGCACACACAATTTTTTGATATATTTTATTATATTTTTTGCTTAGTATTTTATTGTTTTGGTACCGCTCTAAATGGTATTTTAAATGATAAGTTCCAATGTTTTATTGTTTCTACATTGCAAGTCAACTGACAGCTATATTTTAATAATTGTATGCTTAAATAATGTATATCTAATTATTTGTTTTAGGAGGTTTATTCTATGTTATTTTCTGTACGCACAATTATTTCATCTACAAATAAGGACAATTTATATATTTTTTTCCATTTTGTATATTTTTCTTCCTTTTTTTGTTTTTGTTTTACTGAACCAGTTAGGACTTCTTCTGTGATGTCAAATAAGAACAGTGATAGAGGACCTTCCTGTCTCTTTCTGCCATGTGTCCAAAATGGAAACCATCCCCACACACCACAATATTTTGAATTTAATTTAAAAAGTCATTTTGCAATGAATATTATAAATATAAATATATTACTCACAATTCAGGTATTCTTGAATATTTTCAGCTGAAAATTCTCATGAAAAATGATCTTAAAGTTAGTCAGGGCTGCCACTTAGGAAAAACTTATTTTTATAGGCATGCGTGGTTTGTGGGGAAGGTCTCCTGATTGTCTCTACAAATGTTTATGGTGTACAATGGGTTAAGAATTGAATTTTTTTGTTCCAGGGAGAAGCCAAGATGGCAGCATAGGTAAACACCTAAACTGCTGCCTCAACAATTTCAAATTCCAACTAAAAGACAAAATGTCTATCACCCAGAACCACAGGAGAGCTGGCCGAGTGGAAGTTCTGTAACTAGACAGAAAGAGAAAAGAGCATTGGGATGTGCACAAGCGCTGAAAAGCTAAAGTATGAGGTGCGCAAACCAGCTGGCAGGGTGCTGTTTTCAACTCTAAGAGAAACAAGCTCCTGATTACTCTGAACTCCAGTTTCTGGGGAGATGCTGGTGACCCAGACTCCTATGGAGAGAAGCTGACAGTCTGCCATCGGGTTGGAAAGTGAAGATGGCTCCCTTGAAGAGGTGCGCACAGCAATCATTGTTCATTGTGCAGGGGTATGGGACATGGGAGACTTTGAAATGAGGAGACACATAAATGACTGAGTGGTAAATCACTGTTTGCCATGCCCTAGCCTAGTGATTCCCTGAGATCCTGCCTCGCACAATCTACAAACTCACCCGAGCTGTGAGCAGTGGCATTTGCATATAAATGGCCTGTGCTTTCACAGTTTAACCTAAACTGCAGCTCTGGTCAGACCAGGAGAAATCTGCAGACCTTACTGTAGCTTCTGCTGGGTCACTTCAGACAGTAGCTGACCTGCACCATACTGGAGATCCAGAAGCTCGTGTATCTAGAGGTCAGTGTGAGACAACACCAGAATTCAACTACTCACATCCATACGTGACACATTCAAGAGGCAGACTCAGTGAGCACCTAAGTTCCACTGAAGGAAGTCGGGCCTCATAGGCATGTGACCAGCACAGCAGTTCTTCCACTCCATCAACACAGGGAAGCAGCAAAATGCAGAGACAAAGAAACATGTCACAAATGAAAGAAATGGAGGAAAGAAGACTGTCAGACATAGAGTTCAGGACCACATTTATAAGTATCAAGAATCTTCTAAAAATCGCCTGAGAAACTTGATGAGACCTCCAAGGAGCTTACTGAGACCTTCAAGGACCTTAATGAGAATGTCGAGAACATGGAAAAGAACAGACAGAAATTAAGCATACATTATATGACATAAAGAATATACAGAAATTCAACAGTAGATCAAAGGACTCCAAGAATCAAAACAAAGATCTGAAATATAAGGAGATAACAAACACCCAACTAGTAAAACAAAAAGAATCCAAAAATATGAATATAGTATAAAAAGCTTCTGGGACAACTTTAAGTACACCAACATCCAAATTATGGGGTGCCAGAAGAAGAGAGAGAGCAATATATTGAAAAGCTATTAGAAAAAATAATGACAGAAAACTTTCCCTTCCTGGTGAAATAAAGACTTAGAAGTCCAAGAAGCACAGAGAATCTCAAACAAGAGGAATCCAAAATGGACCACACCAAGACACATCATAATTAAAATGCCAGCGGCAAAAGACAAAGACAGAATCTTGAAAGCAGCAAGAGAAAAACAGTTGGTTACCTACAAGGAAGTATCCATATGACTGTCAGCTGTTTTCTCAACAGAAACTATGTAGTCCAGATGTGAATGGCAAGAAATAATCAAAGTCATGAACAGCCAAAACCTACAACCAAGATTATTCTACTCAGCAAGGCTATCATTCATAATTGAAGGTCAGATAAAGAGCTTCACAGACAAGAAAAAGCTAAAGGAGTCCATCACCACCAAACCAGGATTATATGAAATTCTGAAGGGTATTCTTTAAGAAGAGGAAGAAGAAAAATGTAAAAATAAAAACTATGAACAACAAAATGACAACAAATACATAACTACCAACAAGTGAATCTAAAAATCAGTAAATGAAAAATCTGATGAACAGAATGGACTGATGAATATAATAGAATCAGGGACATAGAAGGGGAGTGGACTGATAATTCTCAGGAGGAAGAAGGTGTGAGGGGTGTGGGGAGAGATTGGACAAAAATCTTACACCTATGGATGAAGACAGGGTAAGGGCATGGGGTGGGGTGAGGGATCAGTTGGAGGGGAGCTATGTAATAATTTGAACAATAAAGATTTATTAAAAAATTAAAAAATATTTAAAAAAAGAACTGTTTTGTTCCATTAGGACTAATGTCAGTTATAGTTGTTTTTTTTTGTTTGTTTGTTTGTTTGTTTGTTTGTTTTTGTAGAATTTTTCTTATAAAATTGAAGAAGATCCCCTTGATTCCTATTTTCTGGGGTGTTTTTTTTTTAATGAGAATTGTTTCTGTAGTTTGTCAAATGATTTTCCTGCATCATTGTGTGTAGCCATATAATTTGGTCTGCTAGTCTTCTTTTATTCATTGATGTGGTGGGTTAGAATGATAACTCATCAAAGTTTGAAACAACTTTTCTTATCTGGAATGGCATCCCAGGATTCTACAGTACTGGGATAAATTTCAGTTTGCCAACATTTATAAATTTTTGGATACATTTCATATTCCATTTGGTAATATTTTCTTGAGCATGTTTGTCTCTATGTTAATGAAAGATATTGGTCTGCAGTTTCTTTTCTTATAAATTTTTAAAAATATATTTTATTAATTTTTTAGAGAGAGGAAGGGTAAAGGATAGAGAGTTAGAAACATCAATGAAAGAGAAACATTGATCAGCTGTCTCCTACACAACCCCTACTGGGGATGTACCCAAAACTAAGGCACATGCCCTTGACAGGAATTGAACCAGGGACCCTTCAGTCCACAGGCCAATGTTCTAGTCACTGAGCCAAACATGTTAGGGCTCTTATAAACTTTTTTTTATATTTTTCTGTTGTTAATATAATATATAGGCTAAATTAAGAAGTGTTCTCTCTGCTTTTATGTACTAGAAAAAAGTGTAGAAAAGTGAAATTTTTTCTTCCTTAAAATGATTGGTAGAATTCACTAGTGAAATCATAATATGCGGTATTTTCCTTTATAGGAGATTATTAATTATTGAGTCAATTTACTTAATAGATGTCACACTGTTCAGTTTATACTTTTCTCCCATTATGAGTTTGGTAGTTTTGCCTTTCAAATTATTGTCTTTTTAAAATCTAACTTACCAAATTGTGGGTATAGGGTTGTTTGTGGGATTATTTATTACCCTTTTAATATTGGTTAAATAAATTGTCTTTTTTATTCTTTTGTTTTTTCTTTTAAAATTTAATTAAATTTATTGGTATGACATCATTTACTAGGGTCACGTAGGTTTCAAGTGCACATTTCTATGATACATGATCTGTATATTGCATTGCGCGTCTACCATCCAAAGTTAAATCATCTTCTGGCACTATATATTTTCAGAATTTGTTCTTCCCCTTTTTCTTTATTTTTACCAGTATGCTGCCTATAAATATATCCACTTAGAAAGAAAATTTTTTGTTTGGTTTTCTTGATATTCTCTTTTGTTTTTCTTCTTTTAATTTGTTGATTTCTGACCTAATATTTATCTTATGCCTACTTAAGCTTTAATTTGTTCTTCTTTCCCTAGTTTCCTAAAGTATAAACTGGCTTTTTTATTTTAGATTTTTCTTTTCTAATGTCTGCATTATGTTCTATAAATGTTTCTCTACACACTTCTATTACCACATCCCACACATTTTGATAGGTTGTATTTTTATTTTCACTTACTTTGTAATACTTTCAAATTTCTCTTGAGATTTTAAATATAATTTAGAAAGGTGTTGTTTCATTTCTAGCTATTTTTTCTTGATTTCTAATTTAGTTCCATATTGGTCTGAGAAAAAATGTTACAGGACTTCTATTTTATTAAATTTGTTAAGGTTTATTTTATTACCAAAATGTGGTTGATTTTGGTGAATGTTTTATGCAAGACAGAGAAGAATGTATATTCTTCTAAGATATGGTGAAGTTTTCTATGAATATCAATATGATCAAGCTGATTGATAGTCTTGTTCAGGTCAACTATGTCCTTATTGATTTTCTACCTATTTGATCTAGCAATTCCTAACATGTTCTGTTCAGTTCTATTAATTTTTACCTCATATATTTTGACATTATAATTTAAGGTACATAAACATTTAGATTGTTATATATTATTACAGAATTGATTCCTTAATCATATTTGTTACCTCGCCTTATCTGTAATAATTTTTATTGATCTGAGGTCTGCTTTATTTGAAAATAATACAGTTCCTCTTGTTTTGTTTTCATTAGTATGAACATGTATATATTTCTTATTTCTTTGCTTTCACACTATGAGAGACTTTATATTCAAAATGAGTTTCTTTTAGACTACACATAATTTGGTATTTTTGTTTGTTTGTCCTCTGTGTCTATCTTTGCCTTTTAATTAGTGCATATATACCATTTATACTTAAAGTGATTATTTACATATTTGGATTACTATCTACTATGTCTCAAACTGTTTTCTATTTGTTGCCAGTACCTACTTTAACTTTCTTCTCTAATAATGTGATATTTTACATAAATCACATTTTAGTGTGTCAGTTATACTTCAATTTTTTCATTGTTTGTCCTGGGTTTATAATTATCATTTATGACTAGTCTTGGATAAAATAAAATAAAATAATAAATAAAGTATTTTTCTTTAAGTTTAGTGCAGGTACCTTTTAACACAGTGTTTTCAATTCCTTTCTCCATCTTTTGTGACACTGCTGTTATTCACTTCACTTACTCATGTGCTATAATCACTCAATACATTACTACTTTTATTTCTTTGAACAGTTAGCTCTTAGATCAATGACAAAAATAAATATTTTATTTTACCTTTTTATTTCTTCACCGAATCTCTTTCTTTTCTATGTTGAATCATATTTCTAATGTATATATATTTTTTCTTCTGCCTGAAGAAAATCATTTCACATTTCTTGCAGGGAAGACCTGGTGGTAATGCATTTCCTCACAATTTATTCTACTGATGTTTTATTTACTTCCTTTTCATATTTGAAGGGAAAAAATGCTAGATATAGCATCAGGTGTATTATTTTACTTGGAGCATTTTGATTTTAGATTACAAAAACAATTCCTTGTTTCATGACCATTGACAATCTGGTCTCTACATACTTTGTGGGTTAAAACTCTTCAGTTAACTAGTAAATTCCATTTTTTTACCAAAGGATGGAAATATTTGCCAAAGTAGTACACTATACTGCATTTGATATAAAAGAAACAATAGCAAAAACCAAAAACACAAAAAAGCACTGAGTTTTGTGACAGATAAAAATCAGTAGATGGTTTTTATTATTTTAGATTTTTATTTTCATATAATAAAAATAATCAAAGAATTCTTTTGCTCAAAGAACAAAGGTTAATCATAGTAGATACTAAATCACATATGCAATATAGAAAGTTTTGGGGACTGACTTAAAGAAGAGATGACCATTTTCAATAGTAAATACATAATTTTCACTATAAATATTTGATCAAATTATAGAATTATAAATATAAAAATAGGTAATATAGAAAAGTAAAGATTGCTAATTACAGTTTTATTTAAACATGAATATAAAAAGTGTTTTATTTTTTTAATTATAATCATATGATTAACAAAATCTATATTTGATTTTTGCTTTGAGCTTTTCTATTAATATTTAAGCCCCCCATTTCATTTACATATTAGTATTTAGACTTTAGAACACATTCCCAGTGCTACCTTTTTATAGCCAAACATATTATGGTCCTCTCCAATCCTTGACCCATGACAACATCTAATCTCTTCTCCATCTGAATCATTTTGTCATGTGAAAAATGTTATAGAATTTGAATCATATAATATGTAATCTTTTAAAAATGGTCTTTTTCATAAAATGTAGTTCCCTTGGGAATTACCAGTTTTATGTAACAATAGCTAGCTCTTTTTTTACTTCTGAGTAGTATTACATAGTATGGATCTATTGCAGTTCGTTTAACTGTTTGTCCATTGGAGGACATCTGAGACATTTTCAGTTTGGGGCTATCTATATATATAAAACCCTAAGTGACCATTATGACCGAACAGCCAAAACAACTGATTGACCAGTCACTATGACGTGCACTGACCTCCAGGGGGCAGACACTCAATGCAGGAGCTTCCCCGTGCTGGTCAGTGTGCTTCCAAAACCCATCCACCCGGATGGCCAGCCCCTATCGGCCTCTGGTGCTAAACCATTCATAGAGACCTGCTTCTGGGTAGGGGTTGCATAAGTAGAGTAGCTCCCTTGCTGTAATCTATTTAAAGTCAGCTCTTGACACAAGGGTTTGTTTCCCTCCTGTTTTCTTCATTCCCTGGGGGCTGCCCGCTTGCTATGGTGGGAGTGAGGCAGCAAGGGAAGGAGGAGCAGGGCAGAAAACCTCGTGGTGGTGGGGCACTGATGGCTGGCTGTGGCAGCAGCCAGCATCCATTCCTTCCACTCCTGGCCCTGTGACTGTTGCTTCCTCTCTCAACCCCTCTAGGACCTTTGTGCCTGATTTGGGAAGGGGAACCAGGGGTGGGTGGCAGAGAAGGTAGCCCCTTTCCCAGAGATATCAAGGGCAGGCTCTCTCCTTTGGATTGGTGGCCAACCTTCCATGGTCCCTCCTGCCACCATCAGCCAACCTCCCATGGTCCTTCTCCCACCACCATGCACAAATTTGTGCACCGGGCTTCTAGTTATAAATAAAGCTGCTAAAACATTCATGCCATGTTCTAGACCAAAGATCACCCACTTTTTTGGGAAGTAAACTTCTATTGAAGTTTAATTTACCTGTTGTCAATGACAGTTTTCATGTTTCAAATCTGTGGCAGAGTTAAATAATTTCAGTAGATATCATATAATTGCAAGTTTAAAATATTTACTATCTTAATAAATATTTGCCAACCTCTGATGAAGAGAGCAGAAATAAGAAATGATGCATTTCTTAATTTAATTAAACATATATCCTTCACTTTAAATAAGTGATTTTTTTTGTATGTCAGGGATTTTATTTTGCATGTGAGGGTTTATCAAGCACAGTTGTGAGACAATAATGGCTTGTGAAGTTTTTTGTTTATTTGCATGGATCTTGAGCTAAGAGAGGTTTTTGCATTTTTATTATAATTTAAAATAAAAATAAACTGAAAGAAAGTAAGGAAATAAGAAAAGAAGGAGGTGAGGAAGGAAAGTAGAAGGAAAGGGAGGAATAAAGGAATGTGACAGAGTTTTTATGGCTATTAAAGCTTGGATTTTTTACTATCTGGCCCTTTACTGTTAAAGTTTACTGACTGCAAAGACATCTGATATCTCCACTGGAAAGAAAGAAATTGAATGACATTTAAGGTAAATTTATAAATCTGAGTGATAAAAGAAAGAGACTTAGAGAGATCCACAGAGGTGAGAAAGACAAGCCTCACTGAAATACAACGAGCAATATCCATTTTTTGAAGAAGCAATTTTGAAGATGTTAGGTATTATACAGTGTATGAAAAACAAAGTTAGGATAACAACTTGGTCATCTGATCAATAGCTCTAGCTCTATCCACTAAAATAGGATCCCTCTATAAGGAACTATCTCTTGAAATTTTTAATTTATTCTTTTTTCTTCTTTTTTTTAATAGACTTTATATTTTCAGAGCAATTATAGATTCATGTAAAGTTGAGCTGAGTTTACAGAGATTTCCCAAATACCCCCTTGTTTCCATTTGTGCACAGCCATTCCAGTTTTACATCCCCCACCAAAGTTGTACATTTGTTATAATTACTAAACTTATATAAAAATAGTATAAAGGTATTCCCTCATAACAATATACATATAATTGAAGGGTCTTAAGCATTTTAAGCACATAACATTTGGAAAAATATGTATCCTCTATTCATTAAACCAGGATTATTCACTGATGGAGTAAGGCCAAGTTTAGTTCTTCTGAGAATAAGCCATGGGTAGAGAGGGAATCCTCAGAGTAATGGCAGAATTTTGAATGCAGAGCTTTGTAAATGGATCAACTACTTGGAAAGAAAAATGGTGAATAAAAATATATAATCAACTAGAGACCTGGTTCATAAAATTCATGCATGGAGGTGTTTGTCCCTTAGCCCATCCTTCACCCTCTCCAATCTGGGACCCTCGAGGGATGTCAATCTGCCTGTTTAGGCCCAAAACAGGAAAGATCTGGCCTAAAAGGCAGTCGGACATCCCTCTTACAATGCAGGACTGCTGGTTCCCAAATGCTCGCCTGCCTGCCTTCCTGATTGCCCCTAACTACTTCTCTCTGCCAACCTGATTACACCATAACCACTCCCTTGCCAGCCGAATTGATGCCTAGCTGCTCCCTGCTAGCCTGTTTGCCTCAAACTGCCCTCCCCTATAGGCCTGGTCCCTCTCAACTGTTCCCCCTGCAGGCCTGGGTACCCACTTAACTGCTCTTCCCTGCAGGCCCAGTCACCCGCAACTTCCCTCCTCTGCTGGCCTGGTCAACTCGTACTGTCCTCCCCTGCAGGCTTGATAACCAACCACCAACTGCCCTCCCTTGCAAGCCTGGTACCTCTCAATTGCCCTCCCCTCCTGATAATCGTGTGGTGGCCAATTTGTGTTCACACGGGGGCAGCCATGTTGTGTGTTGGAGTGATGGTCAGTTTGCATATTACTCTTTTATTAGATAGGATAGAAGCCTGGTGCATGGGTGGGGGCCAGTTGGGTTGCCCTGAAGGTTATCCCGGATAAGGGTGGGGGTTCCCTTGAGGCATGGGGTGGCCTGGGCCAAGGGCCTGTGGTGGTTTTCAGGCCAGCCATGCCCCTGGTGACACAAGCAGAAACTCTGGTATCTGGGATTTATTTATCTTCTATAATTGAAACTTTGTAGTCTTGAGTTTAGGCCTAGTCTGGCCAGGGTGTGCAGAAAGTTTGGCTTCCTGCATTACCAGGGAAACCCAAACCTCCTGCTCCATCTGTATGCACAGCCATTTTGGTGGGTTAATTTGCATACTTGCTCCTGATTGGAAGATGGGCATGGCTTGTGGGTATAACAGAGTGATGGTTAATTTGCATATTACTCTTTTATTAGATAGGATTGGCTATTCTTTTGGAATTCATAAGGATCTCAAATTCAAATGATCATCACAGAATCTTCTTTATGTTATCTTGTAACTAAATGTTTTTATTGAAAATAAGGTAATGATGGATATTTTTCCTATACTGTTTTTAGTTTTATTTTCCTACTAGTGGACCGGTGCATAAATTTCTGCACCAGTGGGATCCCTCATCCTGGCCTATGGGATCAAGCCAAAACCTGCTCTCTGACATCCCCTGAAGGGTCCTGAATTGCAATAGGGTGGAGGCCAGGCCAAGGGACCACACTGGTCCATGACTGGGGACGCAGAGAGATATGGGAGGTTGGCCAGCCCAAAAGAGACTGCAGAAGGGCTCCAGGATATTTCCAACCATTTCCCTCAGTCCCTATCAGCTGGACACCAACGACAAGCTAATCTACCAATCAGAGCATCTTCCCCTGGTGGTTGGTGCACATCATAGTGAGCCATTGCGTAGCCTTAGCATATTATTATTATACCAGAGGCTTGGTGCACAAAATTCATGCATGGAGGGGTGTGTCCCTCAACCCAGCCTTCACCCTCTCCAACCTGGGACCCCTCAAGGAATGTTTGACTGCCCAGTTAGGCCTGATACCAGTAGAACTGGGCCTAAATGAGCATTCGGATATCCCTCTCACAATCCAGGACTGCTGGCTCCCAACTGCTCTCCTTCCTGCCTTCCTGATTTCCTGATCACCCACTAACTGCTTCCTAATTGCTTCTCCTTGCCAGCCTCGTCACCCCCTAACCACTCCCCTGCCAGCCTGATTGATGCCTAACTGTTCTCCTTTCAGCCTGATTGCTCCTAACTGCCCTTCCATGCAGACTGGTCACCCCCTATTGGTCTCCCCTGTAGGCCTGGGTCCCCCCTAACTGCCCTCCTGACAGGCCTGGTTGCCCCCAACTTACCTCCTCTGCCAGCCTGGCCTCTCCAAACTGTCCTTTCCTACTGGCCTGCTCACCCCCTACTGCCCTCCCTTGCAGGCCTGGTCATGCTCAAATGTCTTTCCCGGCTGGCCTGATCACTTACAACTGCCCCCCCCCCCTTGCAGGCCTGGTGCCTCCTAACTGCCCTCCCCTGCTAAACATCTTCTGGCAGTCATCCTATGTCCATTGGGGGCAGCAATTTGTATCAAAGTGACAGTAAATTTGCATATTACTGTTTTATTAGATAGGATTAGAAAGGATAGAGGTCTGGTGCATGGCTGGGGGTTGGCTGGTTTGCCCTGAAAGGTGTCCAGGATCAGGGTGTGGTGTCCCTTGGGGCATGGGGTGACCAGGGTGAGGGGTCTGTGGTTGTTTGCAGGTTAGCCACACCCCCTAGCTACCCAAGTGGAGGCCCTAGTATCTGGGATTTCTTTCTTTCTTTCTTTCTTTCTTTCTTTCTTTCTTTCTTTCTTTCTTTCTTTCTTTCTTTCTTTCTATCTTTATTGTTCATTTTATTAATATCATTGTTCCCTTGTTTTCCCTCCTATACCTCCTCTCCACAAGGTATCCATCCCACCCTCCGCCTTCACCCCCCTCCACTGACCTCTTCCATAGTTGCAGATTTTTGTCCAGTCTCTTGCTGCACTTCCCATACCCCCTTTCTCCCCAAGAGTTGTCAGTCCATTCCCTCTTTATGTTCCTGATTCTGTTACATTCACCAGTTTATCCTGTTCATCAGCTTATTAATTCACTTGATTTTTAGATTCATTTGTTGATAGATGTGTATTTGTTGTTCATAATTTACACTTTTATCTTTTTCTTCTTCCTCTTCTTAAAGAATATCTTTCAGCATTTCATATAATATTGGTTTGGTGGTGATGAACTCCTTTAGCTTTTTCTTATCTGCGAAGCACTTCATCTGACCTTCAATTCTGAATGATATCTTTGCTGGATTGAGTAATCTTGGTTGTAGATTCTTGCTATTCATCACTTGGAATATTTCTTTCCCCTCCCGTCTGGCCTGCATCATTTCTGTTGAGAAATCCGCTGACAATCGTATGGGTGCTCCCTTATAGGTAACTGTTTTTATCTTGCTGCTTTTAATATTCTCTCTTTGTCTTTTGCTCTTGGCATTTTAATTATGATGTGCCTTGGTGTGGTCCTCTTAGGGTTCCTATATATTGGGGTTCGGTGCACTTCTTGGACTCCTAAGTCTATTTCTTTCACCAGGTGTGGGAAGTTTTCAGTCACTATTTCTTCAAATAGGTTTCTATTGTCTTGGTCTCTGTCTTTTTCTGGCACCCCTATAATTCGGATGTTGGTATGCTTGAGGTTGTCCCAGAGGCCCCTTACACTATCTTCAATTTTTTGGATTCTTTTGGTTTCTTGCTTTTTCAGCTGAGTGGATTTACCTCTTTGTATTTCAAATCTTTAACTTATTTCTTGGGGTGCTCCAGAGCACTTTTAGGTCTTTGTATAATATTTTTTATTTCAGTCAGTGTATGCTTAATTTCTGCTTGGTCCTTTGTCATATCCTTGAGAATATCCTTCATATCCTTGAGGGTTTCCTTCTTTTTCTTGTAGGAATCATTCATTTCCACGTTGGTCTTGATCATTTCCACGTTGGTCTTGATCATTTCCTTGCAGGTCTCGTTCATATCCTTGAGGGTCTCGTTCATTTCCTTTTCGGTCTTGCTTATTTCCTTATAGGCCTCAACCTTTTGTTGGAGCCTCTTGAGAAGCCCTATAACTATGGGTTTGAATTCCATGTCCAGTCGTTTTTTTTTTCCCTCCATTTCTTTCACATTTGATTCTTTCCATGTCTCTGCATGGTGGCTGCTTCCCTGAGTTGGTCAATTAGCTTTGTGTGGTAGACTTCCTACAAGGGACAGTGGGTGAGCCTCCCCAGTTACCTGAGGTGGATATGGGTTGCACAGTCTTTCTGAAGTTAGGCTCAGGTTAATCGTTGTTAGCACTTGGAGGGGTTGACCTCCAGGCCAATTGTCTGTGAAGCTCAGCTGTGCTCAGTTTGGATGGGCGGAGTCTCCGGGCCAAGCAGACAGCGTTAGCTCCACCCTATGTGGTCCCAGAGACTCTCTGTCAGGGGCAATGGCTGCCAGCACCTCTGAGAGAGAGCCGCTGCCGAGCTCCACCAGCTGCCGGCGAATTCAGACTCTCCCCAAATGCATCTGCACACCCAACGTCTCACCCAGGGTCGTAAAACAAAGCAGTATGATGGTTTCCCGAATGAGAGAGCAAGTCGTGAGTGCTCTCTAAGCAGTCACGCAGCTGTGCTGCTGCCAAGGTCATGTGCAAGCTTGCCTTCTCCACAAGCCAGCAGACCCCGCAGTACCCGAGCTTCAGCGTGCTCTCCCACTGTCCAGTTTTCACCCCGTCTGATAGTGGGTTCCCTGGACTTCGCCCAGAGCTGGAGAATCAGTCCAGTGGGACGTCTTTGTCTCCCTGTTCGAGAAAACTGGCCAGTTTTCAGCCGCCCGCCCTATCCGCTGGCGCGCGCTCCAAACCTCTCTCCGCACGAATCTTCAACACGGTCTGCCACCGCTCCTCCAAGTCACAGTGTCTTATTTTCACTTTTATTTGTGGAATTTTCATTCGGCCAGCTTTCTGGTGATTCTGGAAGGTGCTTGTTCTTTCGTTAAGTTGTAGTTTTAAAATTGCTGAGTATGATGGTAAGATAGGTGTTTTGCCTATGCTGCCATCTTGGTTCCTCTGAAATTTATTTGTCTTCTATAATTGAAACTTTGTAGCCTTGTGCACAGGCCAGGGCATGCAAGAAGTCTGGCTTCCTTCATCACCAGGGAAACCTTGCTCACTCCAGTCCTGTGGCTGCCACCATATTTGTTGGATTTATTTATTTTCTATAATTGAAACATTGTAGCTTTGAGTGAAGGCCAGTGCAGATAGAAAGCTTGACTTTCTCCATTGCTAGGGAAACCTAAGCTTCCTGCTCACTCCGTGGCCAAAGCCATCTTTTTTTTAAATTTGCATACCCACTCCTGATTGGCTGGTGGGTGTGGCTTATGTGTGCAGGGGATGTGTGGTCAATTTGCATATTAATCTTTTATTAGATAGCGTTACACTTAGATTGGTTGAATGGACAACAGGACAACCAGACATTTAGCATATTAGGCTTTTATTATATAAGACTATGTCAATTTATAAGTTTCAAATGCATTAGAAAATATTTCAATTTTGTTTTTATATTTTTTATTGTTGCTGTAGAAAAGCTTCACTCAGTATTTGTTATCTTGCATCTTAATGTGTTTCTAGCCTGTTACATTAGAAGTTTTAAAATATTTTTATAATTTCATTATAAAAACTACTTTATGATTGGTTATTAAGCGGAGTGATACTTAATGTAACCAAAACTATTTGGATAATACATTCTTTTATTGCCCAAACATATCAAGAATGATAGTAACATTTTTGGTAGTCAAGGCACTGCATATTTAAAGAAAAATACAATCATTTTAACTTTAATTTTTTTTGGTTGTAGTCACTAAAGGAGAATTTTTTATCAGCAATTTTTTGCACAATTTATTTTAAATATCAATTTAATTTTACCAGATTTTATTGAGTTTGAGAGCAAATATATTCTCTAAAGCATAATTAAATTATCTTACTATGGTGCTTAGACTATCTTGACCAGATTTCAGATCTATGCAAGAGTTAAAACTTAAGCATGCCTTTTTGATAAATAGGGGTAAAGTATGAAACTTGACAAAAATCTGAATTAAGGTTACATGAATAAAATATTCTTGAAAGTTAGGGTCCTTGTGAAGAAGACATTTAAGAGCCCAGTGAATGACTATGACGCTCATTTCTGTCATTGTGACTGTCTATACTTCTCCCTCTTTTACAGCCGTTTATGAGGATAAGATGAGTCATTACTGTATAATTAAATGGATGAACTGAATGTCTCCGCAAGGACCAGTTAAAGTCTTTATTTTTTTAGTAAATAAAGGTTTACCTTCCATTTTTTTTAATGCAATGACTGTGGTTGACAATATTTTGCATTTTTTTAAAGGAGACAAGACTAAGCTTTTGATGTTTGGCCAGCTCTGGAAAAAGGATAATTGTTTCATTCATCCTTATGGTTTCTGAAAGAATTGATCATTTTTCCTGTTTTGTTTGTTTGTTTGTTTGTTTGTCTGTTTTATTTTTCAAAGCGGAAATTTATTCATTAGTCTCTCCTGCCCCAGATCTTACCTACATCATAGAACTTGAAAATGATCACTATTTTGCAAGTACATCTAAATGTAAAAAACTGTGAAAGAAGGGATTAAGTTTAAATGTGCACACTGTGCAGCCATACACATTGGTTTCATTAGGAATCTAGCTCTTATGTAACATGTGGCTTTAGAAAAGTCATCAATGTTCCGAAGACACTGGCAAACTGGAGTAAACTTGAAATGGTTGCTGAGGGAAAGAAAATTAATGCATATAAAGTCCATAGTATAACATCTTTAATAGAAAAAGAAGTGAAATATTTCTTACAATTAAGCTGCCTTTCAAAAATTGCCTCAAATGGTACTGAACATATACAGAGTCTGCAGATAGGATGACTCTATACATGTTTTAATTGCAACTCAAAAAAAATAAAATCTATAGCATAAAACCTCAGAGAACCTCTATTGATATCAGCTTGGAATGCCTATGAAACTTTAGCTTAGAGCCCGTTCCAGTAAATGGTACTCTCAACTAAAGATGTCACTATAATATTTTTTAATCCCCTGAGAACAGCAAGTTTCTCTTAAAATTAGACACCCACACTATTGCTTGATTACATTTTTAAAATTAAATGGTGTGTACAGCTTGCATTTTCAGTAACACAGCAAAAGAAGCTTTCATTCTCATAAGTCATTTTTATGATTTGAGCCCCTATTATTTTAATGTGGCAATTAATTAAGTGCTTAATAAAACAGTGCTTTATTGTAGCAAAGACTGGTTGCAGGAGTTTAGTTATGGATGGATGTGTCAGCATTTTCGTTACTTTTTTATATCTTCACAATAATTATACTATAAAATGTGCTTTTGGTATATAAATTTTGAAATGGTTTTAATTTCAGTAATCTATTCTTCAGCTGTTAAAGCAATTTTAGTATGATTTAAGTATAAAAAGTTGAATTACTTCCTTCTTTGTCTCCAAGAGTATGTTTACCTAATAGCAAAGTATGTCTATACATTAATTTTTTAAATTATTTTTATAGATTTCTCTTATTTCTTCAGAACTAGATGGTTATATCTGTAATGAGAATAGAATCCTAAAGAAGACTAGACTTTTAATACAGTATAAAATAAATTGTAATTTAATTATATCTTCATAAGGAAAATGCTTATATATGCATAGGTCTTTTCAAAATATATTATGTAGATTATTATCCTTATGACAATGTTCCCCAAATAGAAATTTAAACTAAAATAATTACATTTGTTGCATTTTAATAATCACATACTGAATAAGAGTTCAGAAAACTGAGAATATAGAAATCCTCAGTGGAATATTTTCCTAACAATTATTGAGTATTTCAAATTGTTAAATAGGTAAAATATTGTTTCTAGTATTTTGATTTTGTTATATGATTATATAAACTAATTCAAAATACACAGAAATAAATATTTATTAAGATCTATTTTATCTAGTTAGTAAATACGAAAATGTTAGTAAAATAATGGAATTTTAGAAGAATTTTTAACTAGATAGGTAAAAAGCAAATGATACATTTAAGTGAAAAGTTTGTTTAACATATAATATTTGAATCTTTCTGAAATAACTAAACCAAAGTGCTCCATTTTTCTTTAGAAAGTGGCTTGTTTTGGAAAAAGTTGATACACAAAAGAGTAGAATTATGTAGTATACTAGAGGCCCAGTGCACGAAATTCGTGCATGGGGAGCGGGGGATGTCCCTTAGCCCAGCCTTCACCCTCTCCAATCTGGGACCCCTCGAGGGATGTCCAACTGCCTGTTATGTCCAACTGCCTGTTTAGACAGGCAGTTGGACTTCTTTCTCACAATCCAAGACTGCTGGCTCCAAACTGTTCACCTGCCTACTTCCCTGATTGCCCCTAACCGCTTCTGCCTGCCAGCCTGATCACCCCCTAACCACTTACCCTGGCAGCCTAATTGATGTCTAACTGCTCCCCTGCCAGCCTGTTTGCCCCCAACTTCCCTCCTCTGCTGGCCTAGTCACCCCTAACTACCATCCCCTGCAGGCTTGATCTCCCCCAATTGCCCTCCCTTGCAGGCCTGGTCCCTCCCAACTGCCCTTCCCTGCTGGCCTGACGGCCCACAACTGCCCTGTCTTGCAAGGCCTAGAACCTCCAACAGTCCTCCCCTGTTGGCCATCTTGTGGTGGCCATCTTGTGTCCACATGCGGACAGCCCTCTTGTGTGTTGGAGTGATGGTCAATCTGCAAATTACTCTTTTATTAGATAGGATAGAGGCCTAGTGCATGGGTGGGGCCAGCTGGTTTGCCCTGAAGAGTGTCCCAGATCAGGGTGGGGATTCCCTTGGAATGAGGGGCAGCCTGGGTGAGGGCCCTGTGGAGCTTTGCAGGCCGGCCACACCCCCCAGCAACCCAAGTGGAGTCCCTGGGATCTGGTGTTAATTGAAACTTTGTAGCCTGGAGCAGAGCCAAGCCTTCTGCTTGCTTTGTGGTGGCAGCCATTTCTGTTTGAAACTTTGTAGCCTAAAGTGGAGGCCTAGGCTGGTAACAGCAGATGAAAAGTTTGGCTTCATCCGTTGCCAGGGAAACCCAAGCCTCTGTTCTCTCCAGCTCAGTGGTTGCAGCTATTTCTGTATCTTTTATATTTGAAACTTTGTAGTGTTGAGTGCAGGCCTAGGCTGGCAACAGCGGAAAGCTTGGCTTCCTCTGTTGCCAGGGAAACCCAAGCCTTCCTCCTGCTCTCAGTGGAGTTTATTTGCATAATCTGATCCTGATTGGCTGGTGGGCATGGCTGGTGGGTGTAGTGAAGTATGGTCAAATTTGCATATTACTCTTTTATTAGATAGGATATTAGAATATGGGTATGTTTCCCTTTCCTGTGTAAGGCCCCCAATTATAATCAGGCAAACATAAAATATAAAATATATTGACTATGCACATATATTATGAAACACAGAACAATATATGAACTATTGGTAATATCCAACAGAATGATCCATTTAAACACACATGAATTTAAGGGGTACTTCCACCATTTGAACTCAGGGAATATGGAGTCTAACCAACAATAGGAAGAAATGGATAAAATGCATGGATGTAGAAAATACTAGATTATCTAATATGGGATTTTTTTTAAATTATCTAAATTTCAATCCTTGAGTTTTGTTTCCAAACCATGATTTTAAATATAATTCAATGCAATAGATTTAGATGTAAAAATTTTTCAAAATGCAATTCATTAATATTCTTATGTCTATTTTATGGGTCTTTTGGCCAAGTGATTCTAATTTATAATACCTAGGAGATATTTATAACTAGGCCAGTGGGACATGATGTGCAATTTAAGAACCTAACCCATTATTACTATACTCACTAGTAATTTTGACTTTTTAATAGTGTGTCTCAATATAATTCTATTTAATAAAAGAGTAACACACAGATTGATCATCACTCCAATACACAAGAGGGCTGCCCCAATGTGGTCAAAGATCCTGCCCCCATGTGGACACAAGATGGTCACCACAAGATGGCCAGCAGTGGAGGACAGTTGAAGGTTCAGTCCTGCAAGGGAGGGCAATTGTGGGCTATCAGGCCAGCAGGGCAGAGCAGTTGGGAGAGACCAGGCCTGCAAGGGAGGGCAGTTGGGACTGATTAAGCCTGCAGGGGAGGGCAGTTAGGGGTGACCAGGCCAGCAGAGGAGGGAAGTTGGGGGCAAACAGGCTGGCAGGGGAGTGGTTAGACATCAATTAGGCTGGCAGGGTAGTGGTTAGGGGATGATCAGGTTGGCAGTTAGGGGCAATCAGGGAGGCAGGCAGGTGAGCAGTTTGGAACCAGCAGTCCTGAATTGTGAGAAAGATGTCTGAGGTGGGATCTGGCCTAATCGGGCAGTTGGACAACCCTCAAGGAGTTCCCGATTGGAGAGGGTGCAGGCTGGGCTGAGGACACCTCCCTTTTCTATGCCCCCCATGCATGAGTTTCGTGCACCGGGCCTCTAGTATATAATGAAATACTATTGTTACCAAAAAATCAGTGTGGCAGATTTCCCCTACACAGAGGGCATGGGATGATGCTCTTATAATATTTTCAGTGAAATAATTTTCTAAGATTCACAGGAGACAATGAATCGTTTTTATTGGCATGAGGTTACCTTCCGCAGGTTTTAAAGTCTCATGTCCCTTAAGCTAGTCCTGAAAAAGGTTCAGCTGTGGTTTCAGTAGAGCCAAAAGCAAGGCCAGTGTCTGTTTCATGTTGTAGGGAATCCAGTGCAGCATCCAAGCTAATTAAAGTCCATTAGTCAACATTGGGGTTGCACATGGGCAGATGCAGGAGAGCATGGTCCCAGCCACAGGAGCCACAGGAGCCACAGGAGCCACAGGAGCCACAGGAGCCACAAGAGTTAGGAGTGCAGGCAGGCAGGAGAGAAAAGAGAGCGTGTTCTTTTGCCCAGGGATTTAAATATTCAGTTTCCACTCTTGCAGTGGCCATTCCTTTCAGGTCACTGGCTTGTTTTCAGGTGTGACTGACAGGAAAGCATCTTTCAAAGTCAGTCACTCAGACCTTACTCGGCATCCATCTAACTTGCTTTGTAACATATATCAATATTACAAGTTTATGTTAAAAGACTAAGGGAATAAACCTCCTACTTTGCAATACCTTTTTGAATCCCTAATGGTTCTCTAACAGCCTCCAAAGATCTGCATACTATTGGTAATATAAATTTAATAAATGGAAACAAAAAAGGATAATTTTGTAAAATATTCCTCTGAATCTCAGAAATTATAAAATATCAAAATTATTTCATAAAGAACACTTTGACCAATTTAAGATGTCAATGTAAACAATGTGTGCTCTTTCCATTTGCAAATCATTAAAAACAAGAATAAAAAACACAGAAAACATTTTAAAATATATTTTATTGATTTTTTTTTTTACAGAAAGGAAGGGAGAGGGATAGAAAGTTAGAAATATCAATAGAAGAGAAACACCAATCAGCCTGCCTCCTGCACACCTCCTACTGGGATGTGCCCACAACCAAGGTACATGCCCTTGATCAGAATCAAACCTGGGACCCTTCAGTCCGTAGACTGACACTCTATCTTTTGAGTCAAACTGGTTAGGGCTAGAAAACACCTTGGATAAAATTAGGAAATAATCATAACTTAGCACATGGTAGTTGGAGTTGAATAGTGTTAAATACCATGAGTACAGTGAAATCTTGCTGTCTGAAGAGGAAAATCCCAATTAAAAATAAAACAACAGTCCCTGAAGAATTTCTGAAATGTATAATATAGTTGCATAAGGTACTATAGACAACAATGGTGAAAATAGGCAGTAAAAAGCAGGAGGTTGATCAAAGAGTGAGGTAAAGTCAAGTTAGATCCCAAGAAAGCTACAATTGTGAGAACCAGGTGTCTTCTCTACCCAGTTCATCCTAGAATCAGGAATTATATAAACTGGAGGAATTGAGGCAAACATATGTGGACTGGGAGGCACAGTCAGAGTAAATGACAGAATTAAACTGTGAGAGAGAAAGCACAGTATTAAATAAAAATTAGCTCAATGAATGGTGAGAACTCCACAGGACTGGATTCCACTAATCAATTAGAGAACATTTTTCTGGAAAAAAAAATTAAGTCTTAGAAAGACCATGGAATCTGCCTTAGGATGAGTCCACAAAATAGTCTCATTCTCTAACCTTTGGTTAATGCCACCAGATAAGTAAACCTGATCTTACAAAAATTTCAGTCGTTTTATTAGTCCTTAACCTTTATGTATGAAATGCCAAAAAAGGAATGGGTGTGATGGATTGAAAATTTGCCACAAGAAAGGCAGAAGCCAACCAAAACCAAACAAGAATAACAGTAGAGAGAGTGAAAGAATACAGTAGCCCGGCCAGTGCGGCTCCGTGTTTGAGTGTTAACCTGTGAACCAGGATGTCACAGTTTAATTTCTGATCAGGCACATGTGGGCTCAACCCCCAGTGCAGGAGGCAGCCGATGGATGATTCTCTCTCACCATTGATGTTTCTGTCTCTCTCCCTCTCTCTTTCTCTCTGAAATCAATGAAAATATATTTTGAAAAAAGAATACAGTACATGCAAATAAATAGTTAAAGTATATAAGCTGTATTAAATGTGTTCAGAGAAAAAAATTATTGTATCTATATTACAAAATAGAGATTGTAAAATAAAACATTTAATACAAGAAAATAAAACAAGAGTCAAAACAATTTAATGGAAGAGTTCAAAAATTAAATTGATGAAATCATTGAAAGTAGGAGGAAATGTGAAACATCAAAAAGATAAAAAATAGATTAACTTAGGAGGCTTGACATCCAACTCACTATATTTTCTGAAAGAGAGAATAGATAAAATGAAGGTGAAAAGCCTGTTTAATAAAAGAGTAATATGAAAATTGACCATACCTTCTCTATGCCCAATAAGCCATGCCCACAAGCCATGCCCACCAGCCAATCACAGGGCAATAGCCAGGTGGGGCTGTGGGCAGGCCAACAAATCGTGTGGCCCTTCAATGGCCCAGTGCCCAGTTCTGGAAAGGACCTCTCCCTGTGAGGCCCTTTCTGGCCCCGGGGTTAGGCCAGGCCTGGCTGGGGGAGCTGAGGACAAGAAGGGGTGAGCCAGGCGCCCTGTGAACATGAACACCCACTGAGCCACGGAGCAGCAGGTGAGATATGTGCCTGAGGTTACTTGGCTGGAGAGCGGCAGGGTCATGGGTTGAATCCAGGTGCGTCTCTGCCCGCAGCTCATCATCTCTCCACTGTGCCTGGCCTGGCTTGCCAAACGATGCCACCTGTGGACGGTGATGCTTGCCAAGTCTAAGCTGGGTCCTGAGCCTGGGGAGGGCGGCGGAGGGGAGCGTTCCAGCTCCGGCCTCCCAGAGTTCCTAGACTCCAGTGCGAGGCCCAGTCGTGGGGGCAGGAGAGGAGCCCAGACACAGCCCCTGAGACAGAGGAGACTGAGCCACACAGCCCAGCCCGGCCTGTGTGCAGAGCAGAGGCAGCGAGTGCAGGAGAGGAAGTGAGAAAGGTGAGAGCTAACACACAAGCAGTGGGGATGTCTCCATGGGCCAGAAAGGCACTGCACCCAGACCATCTGCAGACCCAGGCCTGGACTCCGCCAGGCGTGCGTGGCCCCACTCCTGGGATAACGGGACCAGAGTTCCCCTCAGAACAGGACCCTGGAGCTGGGCTCACTGCCCGCCCTTAAGGGACGGTGATGGTCTGGGTCCGGAGGATGCTATGACCCAGGATCCAGAACCGCCCTCAGCCTGGGACCGGACCCAAGCACCGGGTGAAGGAGCCCTGGTCATTGTCCCCATTGCTGGTTCTGACCCTGGGCCTCCCGCCCTGTAACATCCAGAAATCCGGGAGACAGAGGGCTGAGCTCAGAGGCAAAAGCAAGCCCCAGGCCTCGGGCTGTCTGACTCAGGAAGAACTCCAAGCCGACACCTGGGAACCCTGCGGGCCCAGGGCACTAAGGAAGCCAGTAAATAAAAGGCCCCACCTACATGTAGGATGAATTCACCACAAGTAACGGAACCATGTGGCGTGGTCCGACAGAGACTTTAACACAAATCCACGGAGGAGGTGCCAAGAGCAAAACCTAGAAGCAGCTTCCACTCCCTCATCATTGATGCTTCTATCCCTCTCTCCCCGTCCTTTCCTCTCTGAAATAAAACTAAAAAAAATTGATTGATCACAGGGCCCTGCAATGGCCGGGGGCTAGGCCGGGCCGGCCTGTAGTCAGAAGAAAAGAGATACACTATACACAGGAATAAACATAAAGATTAAAAAATATTTCTCCTGAGAAACAGTATAAGAAAGAAGATAGTAAAGCAACATCATTAAAGTACTCACAAGGGGGAAAATCCTCTCAATTTATAATTCTAGACTGAGTGAAAATATTTTTTAAATAGTTTAAAATAGTCAAAATATATTTTAACTATTTCAGAAATAGTTAAAAATATTTTTATGTGTAAAAGATTAATTTTTTTCATCACCAGCACATTTGTAGTGTAAGAAATATTAAAAAGAAGTCCTGCAAGCAGAAATAAATTTTTCAAGATACAAATAATTATCTATACCAAGAAATGGAAAACATACCAAAGACAGTATATGCATAGGAAAAAATATAATAGAAGTTTCTTATGATTGAAATATATTTAAAGGTAATTAACTATTTAAACAAATAATGTAATGTCAGTTTTATAACATCTGTGTAAGTAAAATACATGACAACAATAGCACAAAGATTGCCTGGAAAAAATGAAATTTTGTTACAGTGAAGTTTCTATCCGAGATGTGAAGTGGTAAAATATCCACTTGCAGATAGACTGTGACAAGTTAAAATCCAATATAATGAAGAGCTAATATGCAAATATTCATCACACCTTAATGCCATCATGCCATAACAGCTCAGACACTCAACACTGAGGAGAGAGGAATGGGGACCAGAGAGGGTACGGACTGGGAGAGGAGCAAGTCACCCACTCCCTGGTCCCAGATGCCAACAGCTGTGCCTGCCTCTCTGGCCAGGATAGGGATAAACCACCTGCCTGGCAGTCCTGGGTGCCAGCAGCTGCACCTGCACCTGTGGCCCAGGAGAGGGACAAGCCACATGCCCTGTGGTCCTGGGTGCCTGTGGCTGCCTGTGACTGCCTGTGGCTGTGACCAGCCTGAGTGGAGCTGGCCTGGGTCCTGGGTGCCTATAGCTGGCCATAGGGAGGGAAGCCTGGGTCCCAGGTGTGGGGCAAGGCAGAGGCAGTTAGGGGCAATCAGGCCAGCAGGGGAGCACTCAGGGGCCATCAGGCTGGTAGGGGAGCAGTTAGAGGCTATCAGGCAGGCAGGCAGAGGTGGTTAGGGGCAATGATGCAGGCAGGCAAGTGAGCAGTTAGGAGCCAGTGGTCTTAGATTGCGAGAGGGATGTCCGACTGCCAACAGTCAGACATCCCTGAAGGGATTCCTGATTGGAGAGGGTGCAGGCTGGGCTGAGGGAACCTCCCCTCAGTGCACAAATTTCATGCACCGGGCCACTAGTATTTCACTAATGATATAAAAAAAATTTTTTTTGGACTATAGGCAATTCTCTCAAAAATAAAAGAGTCTATAAATGACCCACAGATGAAATAAAAGAAAGATCTAGCCCAAGGTATATGTCAGTGAATTTGCAGAATACCAGGAGTAAAATAATGATTATAAATCCTTTCAGAGTGAAAAAAGAAAAAAAAAGTAGACATGAAGGATTAGAACACACGCACAAAATGAGGAAATCACAGTTCCAGAATTCTTAGTGTAAACAACTTACAGTGGAGATTTCTAATGAAATGAGGGAGTAAGATAAATCATTTTCCGTTGAGCAACAACTTTAAAAAGATATTTCTTATGGATATGTTTTTACCAATCACCTGGTCAATATTTTCCATCAAAACATGTATACACCAAGAAAAAGGGGAGCATGCTCACTCATTTGTGAGAAAGTATTGGGAAAGAGCAGAAGGATATTGAAAGAGAAAAAGTGAGAGCAGAAAAACTACTGACAGTATCATGTGGGATGCATAGACTTAATACTTTAAATAATTGACTATAATATGAGTAAATCCCACAATTCCTATTACTGTTTAATAGGAAAGGCTGGCACAAGACTAAAAACTATATTATTTGAATGTCTATAAAATTAAAAAGCAGGCCAACTAATGTGGAAATCTTTATTTCAGTAGAAATCTAAATTAAAATGATGCAAAATGGACTTTAAAGGCGATATTGAACCACATATTTTATTGTGACTAGAGGACTTGACTTTTCAAATATAGAAAAAAAAATATAGAGCAAAGGTTTTATAGGTCATAATTAAGATTTTGGATGAACAGAATTGCACATACAATGAAATAGGATAATTTTCAGAAGTGTGGACAAATTGCCTGCTGTGACTGAAAATCATTCCAAGTCTTTGTGTGCCACTCTATGAGCAGAAATGATTACCTTCAATTTCATGAACCACCTTTTCTAAAGATTAAGAAAGAAAATACTTTGTGTGCTCATAATTCTTCTTGGACTACTTTTTGCTTTTTCATTAGCATACTGGTTCCTTCTAATTTCTACCCTTTTTTGTACTTTGCAAACATTTTAAAAAGAATTCCCATTTCTTTTTAATTCAAATGTTGACCTTTCTATTTCAAAAGAAAATCAGTATTTAGAAAAGCTCCCCCCACCCACCACCCCTCATACCCAAAGAAAGGGCAAATTATTTATTTATTTTTAAAAATATATTTTATTGATTTTCCACAGAGAGGAAGGGAGAGGGATAGAAAGTCAGAAACATCAATTATCTGCCTCTTGCACACCCCCTACTGGGGATGTGCCTGCAGCCAAGGTACATGCCCTTGACTGGAATTGAACCCGGGACCCTTCAGTCCACAGGCCAACACTCTATCCACTGAACCAAACCAGTTTCAGCACAAGGGCAAATTATTTAACTTAGACTTTATATGACTTACTTGCTTAGTTCACATTAACTCTATTCATATCTATCATATGCTTTTTACCCTATACCTGTAAAAGAGATGGTTCTTAAATTTAAGATAATTCTTTAACTGTGTAAGTTAATTATAGAGATAATTCATTTTGAAGTATTTTAAATGTAAGTTGTCCTTTAAAATTTAATTTGTAGTTCTTTTGTAGTAGAGTGGACTTAGGGGTAAAAATATCTCTGTAGAATAAGTGAATTATTACCATGTTTAACTGAGTTGGACATAACAGTGCTCTTGCCCTTCTGTGTTGTTGTTTTTTTTTAATATTGAAAACTTTTATTAGGAATTTCTTGTTATTTTATCTGACACAGATTTTAGTAAAAACAGAATTAATGTAAATAAAATTTGTTTTAAATCACTAGGCATAAGTATATATCTTTAAAATAGTCATGTAATGAAGTTTTATTTCTGCAATATTCAATTACCTTTTAATGCATTTCTTCATGCTTGTATTTACCTATGTTAATCTGAAAACACTTTAATGATAATACCATTTTCATAATAATAGTAACAATTATCCCAAGTCAATAATAGTAGTTTCAAAAATACAATTATAGGAATGAAAAGCAATACATTAAGCTATGTGCTTTTCAATAGTTGATAATTTCTTAAACATTCACATCCATCACCTCTATTTAAAGAATAATCTGTCCTCATAACTAGGTTGGATATGTGCTTATTTGTCTAAACAGATGGGCATACCCTGAGGTTCATTCTTTAGCTTAAATAGGCAATTAGCTTTATGATTTTAAGAAGCAGCTGATGAAAAATGAGTTGCAAAAGCTTGTTTGGAATGTAAGCAAAGGAGAAAGAATATGACAGACAATTCAATAGTTATGACTCCTAGACTTGTCTCTCTTTTTGTATAGATAATAATACATTAAAATAATTCTATTGTATTAATTGGAATACATTTTTGAAACCTTGACACAAACTAGATTTTTAACACTTGAAAATCTGTCCCTCAACCACTGAGTCACACCAGCCAAGTAGATATGAAGAAATCTTACGTGTTTTTTTAAAATATATACTTTTTTACAGAGAGGAAGGGAAAAGGATAGAGAGCTAGAAACACCTATGATGGGGAAACATAGATCAGCTGCCTCCTGCACACTCCCCATTGGGTATGTGGCCCCAACCAAGATACATGCCCTTGACTGGAATAGAACCTGTGACCCTTGAGTCTGCAGGCCAGTGCTTCAACTACCTAGCCAAACCAGTTAGGGCTGTTCAATGTGTTAAAGAAAAAAAACCTATCTAATGAAGAGGGAGTATGCAGGAGAGGACATTTGGGGGTGACCGGGTGTCAGGGGAGGCCAGTTGGGGACAATTGGGCTGGCAAAGGAGCAGTTAGACATCAATCAGGCTGGCAGGAGAGTGGTTAGCAGGTGATCAGGCTGGCAGGCAGAAGCAGTTAGGGGCAATCAGGCAGGCAGGCAGGTGAGCAGTTTGGAGCCAATAGTCCTGGATTGTGAGAAGGATGTCCGATTGCCCATTTAGGCCCGATCCTACCAGGGCAGTTGGACATTCCTCAAGGGGTCCCAGATTGGAGAGGGTGCAGGATGGTCTGAGGAACATCCCCCGCCTCCCAGGCACGGATTTCATTCACCAGGCCTCTAGTTTATATATAATAATGAACTATATTTCAATTATATGAACTCCTGAGAAGTGTCATCTATAGTCACTTTTTCAAATTTCTCTCCTCTTATTGTTACTTAAATTCATTTCAAATATGTCTTTCCTCTAACCTCTCCAATTAAACTACTTTTAGCAGGGTTGCTTAACATCATCACTATTATTAAATATTATTGCTAAATCTCAGCCTGTATTTGTACTTGAATTGCATTACCACTTAGCACTGTTGATAATTCTTATTTCTTGAAGCATATCTTTTACCTTTCATTTCAAGATTCCACACTATTACTTATTTGTCTCCTGTCTCACTGTGTGTGACATCCCATCTTCCTGTGCCAGTTTTACTAATTACCCTGACTTCTAAATTCTGATGCATTCTAACACATGTTCTTTGGACCACATCTATTTTCTAGGCACTTTCACTTATCTGGTATTCTTATTTGTGACACTCACTTGATATGATTATTCTCAGGGAATGCCCAAATTTATAAATCTATCCAGGGCCTCTCCTCTTAATTATAGATGTGCATATTAATCTCACACTAAAGACCTCTATTTGAATAACCAATAGGCATTTCATTTAAATACTACTTTAAAGTAATTTTGGAGTGACATTGGTTAATATGAAGTTAATTCTAATGTACAAATATATTCTTAAATACGTGAAATACTAGCATGATCAATTTGTACAGACAGGTATGTTCAGTATTTATATTTCTAATTTTTGTATTGTGAATTTCAAATTATAAAGTAGAATTTGAAAATAATTAAGGAAATCTGATAACAGAGGAAAGAATTGTTTTAAAAAATATAGAGAAAAGCTAAATAATTCAAGCATGCTTGATTATCTTAAATATATAAGTTATGGAGAACATCCATATAGATATTTTAGGTATCTTAGGCTGAAAAATATGGCACTTTTTGATAGTGACTAATAGAGGAGGTAGAATACAGTATAAGGATTTACTGCTACTTTTAAATAAATATTGGAGAAAATTAAAATGCAAACATAGAAAATATTTGTTTTTCTGTTACTATTTATTTTCTTTCATTGTTTTCTTTAATTAATTGTATTAGGGTAACATTGGTTAATGACATTACATAAGCCCTACCTGGTTTGGCTCAATGGATTGAGTGTCAGCCTGCAGACTGAAGGTTCTCAGGTTGGATTCTGGTCAAGGGCACATGCCCCAGGTTGCAGGCTTGATTTCCAATAGGGGATGTGCAGGAGGCAGCATCAATGATTCTCTTCCATCGTTGTTGTTTCTATCTTTCTCTCCCTCTCCTTTCCCCTCTGAAATCAATAAAAATGTTTTTTAGAAAATAATATTACATATATCACAACTTTAGAATATACCATATGTATACTCTATTAAATGCTCATCATCCAGATGTCTAGACTCCTTCCATTACCATATATTTGACTACTTTTACCCTTTCCATTTTCCCCACTCCCCCTTTTTTCCTGGTAACCAGCATCTTGTTATCATCTATACTAATAAAAGATAATATGCTTAGACTGGAAGATCTTCCAGGAACCTTCTGGACGTTCTTCTGGACAAAGCCATGGGAGCAGGGCTGAGGTAGAGATGGTTAGAGGCCAAGAAGGGAGGGCAGTTGTGAGTGATCAGGCTGGCGGGGGGGGGGAGGGGTGGTGGTGGCAGTTGGGGGTGAGAAAACCAGCAGGGAAGCCCAATGGGGGCTAGCAGGCTATCAGTGGGGGTCAGTTAATGGTGATCAGGTCAGCAGAGGGGCCAGTTTGGGGTGAGCAGGCCAGCAAGGGGGAGGGGCAGTCGGGGGTGAGCACACTCGCATGGGAGGGAGTTGGGGGTGATTAGGCTGGTAGGGGAGAGCATTTGGGGGCAAGCAGGCCAGCATGCAGAGTGGCTAAGGGCAATCAGGCAGGCAGGCAGGGAGGTGAGTGATGAGGAGCCAGCAGTCCCAGATTATGAAAGGGATATCCGAATGCCGGTTGAAGTCCAATATCTGTAAACTGGCAGTAGGACATTATTCGAGGAATCCCAGATTGGAGAGAATGCAGGCTGGACTTTGGGCCACCTCCCTCCATGTGCATTGAATTCTGTGCACTGGGCCACTAGTTATCTATGTTTGTTTCATTTTTGCTTTTGTTTTGCAGCCCATATTTGAGTAAAGTCATATGGTTATTGTCCTTTTTCATCAGTCTTATTTCACTTGGCATGATACTATCAAGGCCCATCCATGTCATCACAAATGGCAATATTTCATCTTTTGTATGGTTGAGTATTATTCCGTTATATATAGATATCTAATTACCAGCTTCAAGTGAACATTAAAAATAGCTGAGTCAAGAAGGCCTGTTGTAAGGGAGCAAGGACAAACTAGAAGAGGAAAAAAGGGGGACATGTATAATACTTTCATACTTTCAACAATAAAGATTTTAAAAATAATAATAATTTAAAAAATAGCTGTGTGATGCAATCTAACTTAAACATCAGCTTAAATGTGTGAATATAGGAGTGTTTAGTATACAGAAGTTAAATAATATTCCACATAGGCCAATATACACCTTTGTGCATCACTGAACATTTGCCTGCCTGCCTTCCTGATTGCCCCTAACTGCTTCTGCCTGCTAGCCTGATCACCCCGTAACTACTCCTCTGCCATTCTGATTGATGCCTAACTGCTCCCCTGCCAGCCCGATGGGCCCTAATTGACCTCCCCTGCAGGCCTGATCACCCCTAACTGCCTTCCCGTGCAGGCCTGGTCCCCCACAACTGCCCTTCCATACAGACTCAGTCATCCCCAACTTATCTCCTCTGTTGGCCTGGTCATCCATAACTGCCCTGCCCTGCAGGCTTGATCACCCCTAACTGCCCTCCCATGCAGACCTGGTCCCTCCCCTACTGGCCATCTTGTGGCAGCCATCATGTGTCCACATGGAGGATGGATCTTTGACCAAATAGGGCCAGCTATCTTGTGTGTTGGAGCGATGGTTAATTTGTATAATACTCTTTTATTCAATAGGATGATAGTAAGCCAGACTCTTCAGGCTTTTTAAAAAAAATCTTTATTGTTTAAAGTATTACATATATAGTATTACATATGTCTCCTTTTCCCCCATTGACCTCTCCCCGGCCACCCTGACCCCCCAGCAAGTCCCCTCACCCCGCACCCAGCCAGTTTTTTGACCATTGGTTATGCCTATATGCATGCATACAAGTCTTTTGGTTGATCTCTAACCACACTACCACCACTCCCCGCCCCCTGCCTTCCCTCTCAAGTTTGATGGTCTGTTCGATGCTTCTCTGTCTCTGTATCTACATAGTTCATCACTTTATATTGTTCATTATACTCCAGAGATGAGTGGCATCATGTGATATTTATTTCGCTGACTAGCTTACTTCACTTAACATAATGCTCCCATGTTCATCCATGCTGTTGTGAATGGTAAGAGTTCTTTCTTTTTTACAGCAGCATAGTAATTCCATTGTGTAGGTGAACCAAAGTCTTTTAATCCACTCATCTGCTGATGGGCACTTAGGCTGTTTCCAAATCGTAGCTATTGTAAATTGTGCTGCTATGGACATAGGGGTGCATATATTCTTTCTAATTGGAGTTTCTGGTTTATTGGTATATATTCCTAGAAGTGGAATTACTAGGTCAAATGGGAGTTCAATTTTTAATTTTAGGAGGAAACTCCATACTGTTTTCCACAGGGCCTGCACCAATCTGCATTCGTACCAGCATCAGACACTGCAGGCTTTTGTTTAAATAGTAGCAATAGTAACAAAACTAATAAATGTAAACATGGTGTAAGAAATATACTACAAAGTAGATTTATCTGGTGATAAATTATACATAAGTGAAAGTCACCTCACCTCACGCTTATGATTACACCAATAGTAAGGACTATTTGTGCAATTACTTTTTTAAAACCATGATTATTTCTCCCTTTCCATTTTCTTTCTTCTTTATTGAATTTTTTGAGATGATCCTGGTTATAAAATCTATACAGGTTTCTGGTGCGCAATTCTACAACACTTCATCTGTACACTATATTGTGTTTATCACCCCCAAGTCAAATTTCCACCCATCACCACCCTCTATACCCACTTAAGATGAGCATATATATGAATATATGTGCATGTATGCACGCATATACATGTGTATGTATGCATATATATGTATATTTATTTAAATAACATCAACAACCCTCCTTCACACTGATAAGGAATTGGTTATGCTGGTGATGCTATGGATGGGTAACTAGCAATCATTTAAGTCTGAGTAGTAGAATGTCAATTAAAGTGACAGAAGTAGGTGATTATACTTTAGTTATGCTTTGTCTTATTACTTTATTCAAGAATTTTTTAAAAATTCATTTGCATTGTACCCAGAAATAAAACTATTTTATTTGCTTTGTCCCAGTTCATATAAATAAACCTTTCTTAATCCTTTAAAATAATGTTGATGATTAGTGACTTATCTGGATGAGATAGGAAGAATTTTAAGATGCTTTTTAAAATATAAATAAAATAATAAGTGTTGACCTAATTTATAAATTTGAAACTAAGAAGTTGTTATACACTTGTTAACATGTTTCCAAAGTGGATAAAAAATGTGCTTTTTCTAACAAGATGGGAGCAGTACAGAAGAGCAAAACATTTCAGAACTGAACTGGTGTTACTACATTATCTGTCATAATGAAGACTTAAAGTGAAGCCACACTAAAGATTGTAAGTAGATTGATTGCTCTCTAGAAATTTTAGTGCTAGTGTTAGAAACCTGAATGATGATTTGTTCCTATTTCCAATATCAAGTCTGCAGACACAGTCAATGCTAGAGGCGAAATGCTGCTGAGAATTCTGTATGGACTCTTAACAGTTCTCTCCCAGGCACCCTCATGACAAAATAGCAGAATATGTAGGGAAATGTGTAATGAAAAGTCATTTGTGAAGCATTCGGGCTTATGCCAATAACTCAAGTACTTGAACCACAATATTTAAGTATTTCAACAAAGAGATTTACTAAGATATGTAGGTATGTTATTTCAATATGGAAAGATATGTTATATATATATATATATATATAACTCCATACTCCTCAATAACAAAATTGATTATTGGTTATTCATAATAAGGGGAAAAAGTCATAAAAACACTAAAGATAGAATGAGATATCAGGGTTTAGATAACATTGTATATTAACTAATTATTTTTGCATTTTCTTCTTTCCTCATAGCCTCATCATTTCAAATATTTTAGTTGTGTATGCTTATTTCCTTAAGGAAAATAGGAGGCAGGACATAAGGAAAATCTAAGAGTCAATTTGTACAAGATTCATATTTCTGTTGGAAAGTGGGATTCTTCAGTGGTTTGATGATTCTGGGATTTAGAGATTCTCAGTGTTTGAGACCATTTCATTGAAGAAGTACACACAAATTACTTAGCATGGTGAGCAATGAGCAAGACTTCTTAAATATGTAATGGAAAATACTCTGACCACTTTACTATACATATCTTTAAGCATTTGTAAAATTAAATATTTTTACCATTTTTAAATAATAACAATAAATAACTGGTATTTATGTTTATTGAGCTACTGTTTAGAAAAGTATACCTAGTAGACTAATGTTTGACCTTGGAACCAAGGCAGCCTGTGTTCAGTTTCCAATTCTTTCTCCTACTGGTGTGTAAATTAAGGAAAGATGCATAAGATCTCCGTGTTTTAGTTTTTTTGTTTTTTTTTTAATGTGGTTAATAAAATACATCTTCCTAATAGAGTTGTTATGAAAATTTAATATTTGTTAAGGCACTTAGAATTGTGCCTGCCATGTACCATGACATGTGGAATGTCTTGTGGCATAGCATGTAGCATGGCTCTGGTTTGTCTATCACCTTAGAATGCCAAGAGCAAATTATTCTAAGGAGATATTCCCCAACTTTAAATAATTTTTTTTTTTGCTCAGAAAGCCTTAGACAAACTAAAAATATTTTTTCTAGAATTCAATTGTACCTCTAGAACCTACACAGTTAACCAATAAATTATGTTAAGATGTTTATTTTAATGTGACTTCTTGAGGCCCAGTGCACGAAATCTTTGGGTGGGTGGGTGTGTGTGTCCCTCAGCCCAGCCTTCACCCTCTCCAATCCTGAACTTGTGACTCCCAACTGCTCACCCGCCTGCCTGCTTGATTGCCCCTAACTGGTTCTGCCTGCTAGGCTGATCACCCTCTAACCACTCCTCTGCCAGCCTGATCAACACCTAACTGCTCCCCTGCCAGCCTAGTTCCCTAATTGCCCTCCCTTGCCAGCCTGGTCACTCCTAACTGCCCTCCCTTGCAGTCCTGGTCCTCCCCAACTGCCATCCCCTACAGGCCTGATCCCCCCCAACTGTCCTCTCCTGCAGGCCTTGTTCCTCCCAACTGCCCTTTCCCAGTGATTTGCCCACAACTGCCATCCCCTGCAAGCCGACTTGTGGTGACCATCTCGTGTCCACATGGGGGTGGTCATCTTTCACCACATGGGGGCAGCCATCTGGTGTGTTGGAGTGATGGTCAATTTGCATGTTATTCTTTTATTAGATAGGATATATATTTTATTACAAGGAATAAATTGAAATTGAAAATTTCCCAGGTATAATGTCATAGTTCACAATAGAGCCTGGAATGGGAAAGTACTTTGTGACTCATGTGGTAATAAATTTGACAGTTTGATTTATGAAAAAGGTAAAAGTACAGGATCTGGCCTTTTGGAATTCCAACATTAAAAAAAAATACAGAAAACAGTGGGTGTGTGTGAGTGTAAGAGAGTGAGAGAGAAGAGGGAGGGGAGGAGGAAGAAAGATATGAGAGAGAATGTTTTTCATAGTGTTCTCAGAGCTTTCTTGGAATTCACAGTTGAATAATAGTTTATAATTTTCTTAATGTATATGAGCCCCTAAAAGTTTCTGGAACATTAGCCATTCCAGTCATCTTTTCTTTGATTTTAATTCTAATGGGGCTGTATATAAATAAACTTTCACATTACCACTGAGGAATCCTGCCACTATGCATTATCTCTTATAGAAATTTACAGAGATTGAGTGATATTTGACATAACTCCTAGAAATCATGGTCCAATGGGCTGGATCTGCCCCATTCTAAATTTTCAGTGACTTGAGGAATTTATTTCTCAGTAGGAAGTCTCTATCCATTTTCCTATAATTCTCTGAAAGTAACTATAACAACTGCTTCTGTGTTTTTTTTAATTGCTAGTAATTATTTGTTTGCATAATAATATAAGGGAATAATTGATCTTCGAAGTTCTACTCAGAATCACCCTAATTATTTGGGAAAACAAATATCCATATAACAATAAGTGGAATCATACATTTAGTTACTATAAACCATTGTATACCCATGGGACCAATATATTATCTGGATTTCAATAAATTATGATATTGCTTTATATAGCCTCCCAGAGGGGCAGAGTGTTGCATTATAAGACTGACTAGACCTTCTGAATAGTTTTCCATTTCTGGTTTTGATTAGATTTTGTAACACACACTTGTATCCCATGTAAAAACTGTGCCCCAATTACTGCCTAAATCACCTTTGGGAAACCTTCTATTAAGTTTTGTTAATAACTCTAGGTCACATAAATATTTTAGCTGGAGAATTACTTTCCTAAGTATGTATGAATTATAGTAATACTTGAATCATTATTATTATTTGTTTTATGAGACCATAATAAATCAAAACCCTTTTTAGAAGGGAAAAAACAACATTAGATTTAATTTGTATTACAGTTAACCTGCAATTGAGTTAACAATTCTTGTAATAATAGCTGATTTGTACATTTATATTCAACATTGAGGGTCTAATAATTTTCTATAATAGTTTATATAAGACCATTTTTAAATTTTGAATATTTCACACATATTGAAATTTATGTACTTTAGAAATTACATCTAGAAAATTCTTACTCCAGAAAAGTAACTTCCATTTGTAATGCAAACAGCAGGACACCTCTGACAAACACACATTGTGTCAAAATAAGCCAAAGGAAAATCATTCGGGCAAAAATAAAAAGAATCCCAAGTCTAATTTACAGTAAAGATCCCTTTATTGCATTTTGGTTGAGAATATGTTTGTATATTTTCAGAAAACAACTCCAAGACCATAAGGGTTCCTGCAACAATGAGGAACTGACAGGTCTGTTCCAACTACTAAGATAGTCCAGAGATGGAAGATGCTGACGACACCTTGCCATGCTAGCAGTCAGCAGCTGTGCATCGCTGCAGGCGGCCCAGGACCAAACCTGCAGCAGATGGAACGTGCATTGCCACCATTTGCCCACCATCCAGATACCATTGCTGACATGTACACATAAGAAACTATTTGACATTGAAACTGGGATTCAGAACAGTTGGACATTGAAACTGAGACTCAAACAGTTTTTGTTCTTATACATTTATTTCCAGTATGCAGATGCAAGATCTTTTTAAAGAAAACAAACAGGGGGAAAAGATTGCTATAGAGGCAGAGAAGCATTGAACAGACTGTCAAACTATGGGGGAAGGCTGGGGAGGGTGGAGGTGGGAGCTGTAAGAGATCAACTGAAGGACTTGTATGCATGCATGTAGGCACAACCAATGGATACAAGACACTGGGGCGGGGGGGGGGGCAGGTGAGGACATGTGCTGGGTGGTAAGGGAGGCTGGGGGGAGAACAAGGAGGGAAAAAAGGGAAACATATGTAGTACTATTTGTAATACTTTAAAGAATAAAAAAATAAAATAAAAAAAGAAATTGTTGCCTAAAAACTTAAAGCACAGCACAGATTCATCTTCAAAGAAACTTTACATATATTTTCTTTTATTATGTAGCCTGAAATAATTTGTGGAAAAAGCCTAGTTCATTTGAGGGAAATATCTCTACAGACAACACTCTATAGGTTAACTGCATAATAATGTCACCTTTTGTTCACACAATGAAGCATAAAAGGTAATAATGCATTTTAATTGAAATTTAAATATATTTTGCTGAAAACCTTTTAATATATAGTTTTGGTAGTATTTTAGCAGGAGTGTCAAAATTTTACAGCCAAAGTGAAACAAGAACTTGATTCAAATTTAAAATGAAACTTCAGTGTAAATATACATTTAAATTAAACATTAATAAATATGACCCAAGATACATTTCGAAGAATCAAACATGATTTTTTTTTAAGAATCAAACATGATTTTTTTCCTTTTGTACTCTTCTTTAGAAAATATATAGAAATAACTGAAACCAGTTTGGCTCAGTGGTAGAGCGTCGACCTTTGTTTGGACTGAAAGGTCCCAGGTTCAATTCCAGTAAAGGGCATGTACCTTGGCTGCAGGCACATCCCCAGTAGGGGGTGTGCAAGAGGCAGTTGATCGATGTTTCTCTCTCATCGATGTTTCTGACTTCCTATCCCTCTCCCTTCCTCTCTGTAAAAAAATCAATAAAATATATATTTAAAAAAAAGAAAATATATAGAAATAGTTTTACAAATAAATAATAATGGAGTATTAATTTCCTCTTTATAATTCTACTTAACTTTTATCTTCCTGAATTTTAGTATGATTTGATAAATAATTGTGTAAAACAATAGCATAAATCACACAATTAAAATATTTCTTAGATTAAAGTTCACTATTAATGAATTACAAAACGATATCAATTAAACTGTTAGTTTTTATCAAATTGTTTTTATTAACAATAAAACAGGAATATATGCAGTGGAAAATTATGCAATTCAGAAATTATTAGTTGCCTACATAAATTATGCACCCTCAGCAGTTATATTGTTGCTTCAGTGTTAAGTTACAAACATGAGAACAGAAAGCCAAAACTAATGAGAATGTGATAGGAAAATACGAGATAGTATCTTAATGGCAACACTGAGCAGCTAAACCAGAGTATCAACAACCTATTTATGGACTTGTCCATCGTGAAAAAGCTAATCACATTTCTGTGTAAGCCAGTATTGGTCATTCTTTGAATTATTTGAAGCCAAATGAATCGTAAACTGACATATCTTTATATTAATAAAATTACTTATGACATTTCCAAAATTTGATTTATTTATCAACATCATGTATAATGTAACTGGGAAATATATAAAGAGAAGGTGTACCATTTTCCACTTTTCATGCATTGACTTTTAGATATAGGAGGCTATTTTTATAAAGTTTTTTTTCTGCTCAGTAATTTGATCTGTAACAATTCCTGCTATTAAATATACTAACATAAGGCAGGTTAATATTTTACAATTGTCAAACAGTTTTGTTCATTGAAGGTTTTCAATAATTTCCCTCAATAAGTGAATCATTTCAGTTTTCACTACCTCCATGTAATTTTAATGTTGCTTTGTGATATAGATACAAATCTATATATGATTTAAAAAGCCCTACATACCTTAATTCTAATTATCTAAAGGAAACCATATATGTATAATTAATCAATTAATTTCCTATTTGGTTGTCCTCCATCAAGGGGAAAGATGTTTGAATTGGAGAGGAAAGAAAAGTCACTGATTATAGAGTTCTGAAGATCTATTAGTGAACAAATTATATTTTAAAAAGGATCCTAGTCCATTAAATCGCGTTTTCTTAAAATTCCTCATTGATGATGGCATAGGAATCTAAAGACATATAGGAAAAGCAGCACAGAGCAAGTTATATTTTTACCAAGTAGAGATTGGAGAATGTCCTGATTTGAAAGAATGATCAAGTTAAAAAAAATAGAATGAATAAGTTTGGCTCTCCTCTGAGGCAAAATATTAATAAATTGATTTAGTAATAGAAACCTAGCCATGTTAATATCTGGAAATAAGTTTAGTTTACTGAGAATACATAAAAGCCTAAAAGACCAGAAATGGAGCCTCAAGCTATAGTTTAAGAGGGAAACTATTAGATAAATAAACCATGAAGATGCAATTAGAAGTATGATGACATTGTATATTGTCCCATGTGGCACATTTTTGTTAAAAATGTCCCACCATCAAAGAGTTGAAATACAACTCCTATTTATCTTTCCTTGTCTCTTTTTTACTGTTCTATCACATAGAATTACTAATCAACTCTGCTGTTCCTAAAATAATACTGGCTCTCTGCTCCACACATATCTGGAGCCACTTTTCTACTATACTGAAAATGCATGTGTTCAACACTCCCTATATGTCTAAGCATTACCTTTCTATCATACAATAATTTCTAAATTATTTATTTTCTAATTTCTATTTTAGTCTAAATTACTTTAAATTTGCATTTTAATTTGTGTAGCAATTTCTGCATATAACAATCTGACTTTCTGGTAGGTACAGTCCTTATTTCTCATTTTACTTTCTTTGACCCTTTCCCCAGCCTTTAAATAATTAGTTTCTGTGGATCAGTTATTATACATGGGACTTTTGACAATTATGATAAGCAGCTACTGACTTTTAGTGAGTGTGGTCAAAGATACTAGGCATCTTAGTACTCAGATTTATTATCTTTAGTGAATAATTTTCTTAAATTCCACACTTCTTCCAAATTGCTCACCACACATTACTGGATATGAAAAATGGATTAATATTCATCTGAGCCTAGAACATTACATTATTTCACACAAGAATAGTATTTTTTTACAGTTTAAAATATCCTGTACTTTTTTAGAAATGTAACTAATATATATGCCAAATGAAGAGCATAGTCTACCCTTGTCAAGAATTTTCCAACCATTGTCCAATATTTTGAAACTCATTTTACCAAAATCAATGACACTTCTGGTATTTGATATCCAAACATAACAGGCAGAGTGATCTGCATTTGTAGCTGTTACATCTATGTAGAGGTACAAGTGTCTGACTAATCTAAGATATCTTCATGTTATATACTAGGTGTTGCATATCCCAGTAAGTTTCAACAGCAAGACCAGATACATAATTTACAGGAACAAACGCAGAAAGCAGAAAGCACCTCTGAGCACAGGGTACTCTGTGACTATATCTGTCGGCTGTCAATGAAATCTACTCTAGTTTTTGTGTATCCCAAGAAGCAAAGCCCTGGCTACTCTTTACTTAAGCCATTTCTCAGAGTTGTTTGCAATGACCTTGAGAAATTAGGAAATGCCTCTATTTTGGATTGAATGTTTGTGTCACTCCAACTTCCATATATTAAAATTATAATGCAAATATGATAATATTAGGAGGAAGGATGTTTGGGAGATAATTAGATCATGAGAGTAGGACCCCCGTCCCCCATGATGGCATAGGGTCTACATGAGAAGAGTTAAAGAGCTTTCTCTCTCCACCACATGAAAACACAGGAATTAGTTGGCAGGAAAACAGCTGAAAGAGAGCTCTCACTAAAAACAGACCAGGCTGGAACACTGGTTTAAGATTGCCAGCCTCTAACACTGAGAGAAATATATATCTGCGATCTGTAAGCCACCCAGTCCATGGTACTTTGTTAGAGCAATCTAAACAGACTAGGGCAGCTCCCCGTAGGAACAAAGAGGAAACTTACTTAATGCTTGTTATTAACATGGTAGCTTCCCAAACTCAGTGATCCTCAGCTATGCCACAAGTCACTGCATACACAGCATCCACTTGTGTTCCTTTCCATTGTCCCTGTATACTACCGGAACAGATGCAAACAGGATGAACATACAGTGAAGAGACTCATGTCTTTGCCAGCATGCTTGAAACAGTAATAGATTAACTTATTAACCTGTAAAGAAATATGAAATTCAAGGCACTAAGTGCAAATTTACAAACACATGAAATAAATATATTAGAGATAATATCAGCTGACTACAGATTCTTTGACATATGGGTGAATAAGAAGAAAAGAACAGAAAATAAGTTTGTACTCCAAAATAACATAATCCAGGTACTGCAGATGATAAATAGCAGAAGGAACTTGCTGGAGAGAAAAGAAACAAAACAAAACTCTATTTAAATGTTTTGAACACTTCTTCATAAAGAACTCTTGATCTGATTCCTTCCATGAATTTTCAGTCATTGCCTTTTTCCTAATGTGTGTATATATTCACAAATCTGTCTGCATTATACTTCACTATACAAAATTAGGCCTGCATAAGTGATCCCTGAAAAATAAAGAGAGAAAGCAAAGGCTATAGAGCAGGTTAAGGGAGGTCAAGAGGCACTGCATAGCAAGAAAATGGCTAGGGTTTGTACCCAAGTCTGTCTGGCTGCTTGCTTGCCAAATTGCTTGCTTGACATAGGTGGACATAGAATCTTATGGGAACACATCACATGAAGAGTATCCTTACAACAGTTGTATAAAATATTAAAAATCTGTAAATAATAGGATTACTTCTATTATATTGTAATTTTGTCCCACTGACTCTATTTTTGTTCAACAGTTTATGTTGATCATTATATTCCACAAATGAGTGAGATCATATGATATTTATCTTTCTCCAATTGGCTTATTTCTCTCAGGATGATGCTCTCCAGATCTATCCATGTTGTTGCAAATGGTAAGGGTTCCTTATTTATTTTTACAGCAGTGTAGTATTCTATTGAGGAGAAGCGCCACTGTTTTTTAATCAACTCATCTGCTGATGGGCACTTAGGCTGTTTTCAAATCTTGGCTATGGTAAATTGTACTGCTATGAACATAGAGGTGCATATGTCCTTTCTGAGTAGTGTACCTGTTTCATTGGGATATATTCCTAGAGTGGGATTATTGTGTGTAATGGGAGTTCCATTTTTAATTTTTTTTCAGGGAACTCTGTACTGTTTTCCACAGTGGCTGCATCATTCTGCTCTCCCACCAGCAGTGCAAGAGTGTTCCTTTTTCTCAGCATCCTCACTAGCACTTGTAGTTTGTTTATTTGATGATGTTAGCCATTCTGACAGGCGTGAGATGGTACCTATATTGTCATTTTGATTTGCATCTTTTGAATGATTAGTGACTTTGAGCATGTTTTCATATGTATCTGGGCCTTCTTTATGTCCTCTTTCAAAAAATGTCTCTTTAGGTCCTTTGCCCATTTTTTGATTGGATTGTTTACCTTCCTTTTATTAAGTTGTATGAGTTTCCTGTAAATTTTGGAGATTAAACCCTTATCAGAGATAACATTGAAAAATATGTTTTTCCATGCACTGGGGTTTTTTGTTGTTGTTGTTGTTGTTGTTGATAGTTTCTTTTGCTGTGCAGAAGCTTTTTATTTTGATGTTGCCCCACTTGTTTATTTTCTCTTTAGTTTCCATTACCCTAGGAGCTGTATTGGTAACAATATTACTACAACATATGTCTGATATTTTGCTGCCAATGGACTCTTTTAAGTTTTTTGTGGTTTCCCAGAATATGTTTAAGTCCTTTATCCATTTTGAGTATATGGTGTAAATTGGTAATCTAATTTCATTTTTTGCATATATCTGTGCAATTTACCCAACACCACTTATTGAAGAGACTGTTTTGACTCCATTGTATGCTCTTGCCTCCTTTGTCAAAAATTAATTGAGCATAATGGCTTGAGTAGACTTATGGGTTCTCTATTTGGTTCCATTTATCTATATTTTTGTTCTTGTGCCAATACCAGGCAATTCTGAGAACCACTGCTTTGCAATATAGCTTTATATCTGGTATTTTGATCCCTCCAACTTTATTCTTCTTTCTTAGGATTACTGCAGCTATTCAAGTTCTGGTTTTATTCTATACTAGAGGTCTGGTGCATGGATTCGTGCATTGGTGGGGTCCCTCTGTGCAGTTGGACATCCTTAGCGCTGCCTCGGAGGCAGGAGAGGCTCTGGCCAGTGCTGCTGTGCTCACCGGTGGTGAATCCAGTATCTGGGTGAGCAGTGCTCCCCCTGTGGGAGTGCACTGACTACAAGGAGGCAGCTTCTGCATTGAGCATCTGACCCCTTTTGGTCAGTGCATGTTATATTGAGCAGTTGTTCTGCCATTCAGTCCATTTGCATAATTAGCCTGTTATGGCTGTGAGATCTGGCTGAAACCAGCTCTCCAACATTCCCTTGAGGGGTCTTGGATTGCGAGATGGTGCAAGCTACGCCAAGGGACCCCCACAGGTACATGATTGCAGCATGGGAGGGACACCAGATGTTGACCAGCTAGAGAGGGACTACGGGAGGGCTCCAGGGCATGTCTGGCCTGTCTCACTCAGTCCCAATCAGCTAGACCCCAGCAACAAGCTAAACTATCAGTGAAAGCATCTGACCCTGGTGGTCAGTGGATGTCATAGCAACTGTCTGCCTCCTGGTGGTCAGTGCATGTCATAATGAGCAGTTGAGTGGCCTTAGCATATCATTAGCATATTACACTTTGATTGGTTGAACAAATAACCAGAAACTTAGCATATTGGGTTTTTATTGTGTAGGATACATGTTAGGTTTTTATTGCCATGAAGGTGATTTAAGAGAGCCATGCCCAAGAAGGTATTGAGGTCAGAGGCAGTGCTAGTTTAGACCGGATATTAAGGGTGACATCCTGAGAAAATAGGAGTTTTAATCAAGATCTGAACCAGAAGCAGCTCATGAAAACTTGATGTAAAAAAACATTCTGGACAGGGAGAAGAGCAAAGGCAAGGGCCCTGATGAAGAAATAAATTCAGCATGTTCACAGAAAAGAAAGAGGGCCAATAGGACTAGAAGGTGTTGAATAAAGGGGAGAGGATCAGATTCTGTAGGGCTTGAGGAGTATGCCAAGGATTTTAGATTTTCTTCTAGACTCAGGGAAAGTCCCTGGAAAGTTCCAGGCAGATGAACCAATGAACGAAACATGTTTTGGAATCATTCATATCCCTGAGCATTCCTATTATCAGTTTCTTTTCTAACCAAAAGTCCAGGCACATGAATTGAAAAGCTTACGTGGGGTTATGGGGTCAATAGGACAGAGTATCCCAGGTCAGATGTGTTCGGGGAAAACCTAGCATGAATGTTCACCCTGTCTCTGATTGTGCTTAGCCCTCTGCATCTTGTCACGGGGAATAAAAAGACTGGATCCTTTAGTGTGATTTAGAGGAGGTGTTTTTTAAGTGTTAGTGAATAGAAATTTGAAGGCGTTCCCAGACAATGGGGTTCGAAGCAGATGACACAGCAGGGCTCAGAAACAAAGTTTTTATCAGTGTCACCACCATGGTGAAGTAATGGGTTGAGTGTTCAACCCTTCCCACCCATCTCACCTTCTCCATTATCACTGTTCTATTTGTACCTCAGTCTTTCTCTTTCACATCCTATTAGCCCTCTACTACATTTGAGGAAAGGTGTTACCAAAATTTCAGCTTTCTTCTCAGTTGTAACCCAGGACTTTGGTAACACTGGTATTTCTTTCTCCTATGCCTTCCTTTTCTCTTTTCCTATGCCCCCTGTTTCTTCCCCATCTTTCCTCTCCTCTCCCCAACTCCTTTTCTAGTAGAAACTCACCCAGGACTTAAGAAATCCCACACTCTATCCACTCTGATAGAGAAACCCTTTCTGAAAAAGGAGATTGATAGTCAGGTGTTTTTTTCTGGATCATCCAGTTTATTAGAAAATTTGGGAGAACTAAATACTTTAATAAGGAGCAGGGGAGGAAAAAGTCCAAGCTCTGACATTTCCGTCAGGTGGGGGGAGGGCTGAGGGGTGTACCCACAAAGAGGGCAGCCTCTCCTCTTGACCTCCAGGGGTCCCCACGCAGCCTTCCCAGCTCTGCTGGATGCGGGTCCCAGCAGAAGGTGGCCTTCACAGTGTGCGCGCGTCCATCCCGGTCCTCTGACCTAACAAACAAAGTGGGGAGAGGAGGTAAGGATCAGATTCTGTGGGGGTTTGAGGATTGACATGATCTGGAGCACAGAACCAATGAACTAAAGGTGTTTGGAATCATTTAGTTCATTGGTTCTTAGCTTCCAGATCATGTTAATCCTCCATCTGGAACTTTCCAGGGTCTTCCACTGGGTCCAGAAGAAAATCTCCCCTCTCACCTTGCACCCAGTTCCGCATCTTCGAGTTGACCGTGGCCCTTACCTTGATTCTCCAGAACTCATGTCTGTCTGCCTTTCTTTTTAAAATGTATTTTGTGGACTGGCATCCCGCAGCACGCAAACTTAATCAGAAATCTCAGGGCCCTTGTAGCCAACGCCCGCGGGCCCTGGCTCTTGGCGGAGCCTGAGGCTGGGGTGCCACCTTCAGGCTGCCCATGCTGGAGGCCTTCACCCGCGGCTCCCTGTGAGGCGCCCCTGCTGTTGTGGCGGCGGCAGCGGCTGCTGCTCCTGCTGCTGCGGCGGCGGCGGCGGCTGCTGCTCCTGCTGCTGCTGCTGCTCCTGCTGCTGCTGCTCCTGCTGCTGCTGCTCCTGCTGCTGCTGAGGGCGGTGGGGGAGTCCCCAGGGCCAACCTGCAGGTCTAGGCTGGAGGGAGCTGTCTGGAACTCCCCGGGGTCCAGGCTGGGTGGGGGCGCGGTCAGCGTAAACCACAGGTATCGAAGGAGACCAAATAGGTCTCCTTCCTCCTCTCCACAGGACTGAGCCTCCGCTTGTTCAGCGCCTGAGGGACCCGCCGGCTCTTCAGCGCCTGAGGGACCCGCCATTTCCTCTCGGCTAGATGGAACCCTGGCGTCAGGGGCTCGGTAGGGGCTGACTTTCACTGACCGGCCAGGCATTTTGTGTTTAGAAAGTATTAGGAGCCTGTAGGTGCCCATCGCCCTGTCTAATTTCCTCCCGCTGACGGACTGCTGAATCTGCTCCTGTTGGAAGCCCAGGCCCAGCATCGTCTCCACCACCTGCGGGTCCAGGTCGGCACGGGGCGGCTCGCGGTAGGGGGTGAGCTCCACCTGGCCCAGGTTCATCCAGGGGTGCCGCATTATCTCCGCCGCTGTCGGCCTGTCCTCGGGGTCCAGGGTCAGCAGCCGGCGGAGAAGATGTCTCGCTGGCTCGGAGAGGAACCGAGGCTCCAGGTACTGCCCCTCCAGGATGCGCTGGGATATTTCCGCCTCGCTGTTGCCCGGGAAGGGCACGCAGCCCGCCAAGAGGTGATAGAGGGTGGCTCCCAGGCTCCAGATGTCCGCCCTCCTCCCGTCGTAGGGCTGCTCCCTCACTATCTCCGGGGCCATGTAAAATAGTGTGCCGAGGACGGTGCGCAGCTTGTGGCCACCAACCTGCCTGCTGAGGCCGAAGTCGGCCACCTTGATGTCCATGCCGCCATCAAGGAGGATATTGTCTGGTTTTAAGTCCAGGTGGGCGACGCCCAGTCTGTGGAGATACTCGAGCGCCCACACCACCTGGCGCATGACTGTTCTGGCTTCCGGCTCGCTGAGGCGGCCGCATGTGAACAGGTGGTCCAGCAGGTCGCCGCCCCGCGCCCGCTCCATTGCGAGGTAGAGGTGGTCCGGGGTGGCCACCACCTCCACCAGCTCAGTGATGTTCGGGTGGTGGAGCTGGCGGAGGATTTTCATTTCCAGCGGAAGGGTTTGCCGGCCCTCCCGCCGAAGGGTCTTGATAACGACCTCGGCCCCGGTCGGCTCGTGGGTCGCCAGCCACACGGCGCCGGAGCCGCCATGATAAAACTGCTGCCTGAGGGTATAATCCGAAGAGCAGCTCTCCGTGTTGGTGAAAGAAGCTGCCGTATCTTCGTTCATTATAATGGGAATTCGAGTGGGGTTTGTCCTATCCACAGGTCACTGCGATGGCTTCCTGGGCTCTAGCGGACAAAATCCTCAGCCCAGTCAGGGCCTTTTTATAGGACTGGTTTGCAGCTCCTCACAATGGCCCCTGTGAGGACAGGGCAACAAGCGGACCGTTTATGACTGGAGCTAACCCATAGTGGTTTACTCATTTTTGCATCTCATGACCCTTATACACTGGTAAAAACAAAAAGACACACTCTTGTTTATTTGGGATATTACATTGATATTTATTTTATTAGAAATGAAAATCTATAAGATGTATGCCTGTGTGTGCCTTACTGCAGGCCCAAATTTATTTCATCCTTAGCAAGTACCTGCGGAAGGACAAATCATCTTCTTTAGTCTTTACAGCAAGGCTCCCACCAGCTCAGCTGTCTTTTCCTCAGTCTCACTGAGCAACCACACTCCTGGAAACTTCATCAATGACATTAAATATAGTAAACTATTAGACAGTAAGCGGGGTCATGATACATATTTAATTTCACTTATATTAGCTAGATATTAATTTTCTAGCTAATAGACTCCTATTGTAAGAAACTTTGCTATGTTCATATTATGTATCTTTGAATTATAATGGGAATTTATAATGATAGTGTTCTGATTTTCAAAACTTAGCTAATCTGTGAAAGCACACACAAAATTAATTATTTATATATAATCCTTAAAAATATTTCATGTAATATGAATAGTAGAGACTAATTAGCACAATAACTTAATCTAATTTTCATATTCTTTTCTAGGAGGAAGCAGAACACTCTAAATGTCATTTTTCAAAGACATAAAACTGTTAACGATGCCTAGTAATGGCTAGCTTGAAAAATCCAAGACTCTGAATGAATATATATATATATATATATATATATATATATATATATATATATATATATATAATCAGTAGGAAATAAAAGAGAGAGTAATTGATTTTCTTGAAATAGCAAATAGTTCCACAACATTTTGTCATTATAGATTAAAATTATACTCATGAAACTTCTCATTGACTCATTCATTGTTTTACCATGTAGTATTACCCTAAATTTGTAAAAATTTCCAGTTTTTTCTTTTGTTATTGGTTTTTAATATTTATCTTTATTGTTGAAATCATTACAAATATACTTTTCTCCCCACATTGATCTCCTCATCACCACCTAGACCTTCACCACATTGTTGCCTATGTCCATACGTTTTGCATATATGGGTACGCACATAAATTCTTTGGTTAATCTCTTCCCATCACTCATCTTTCCGCTTCCCTCTAAATCAATCGTTCTGTGGCTTGGACCTATTTTGTTCATGGTTTATTTTGTTTATCAGATTTCACAAATAAGTGAGATCATGTGATACTTATCTTTCTCTGACTGGCTCATTTCCATTAGAACAATACTCTCCAAGTCCCTCCATGCTGTCCCAGAAGGTAAGCAATCCTTCTTTGTTAGTGCTGCATAGTGTTCCATGGTATAAATATACTTTTTTTTTAATCCACCCATCTACTGATGGCACTTAGTTTGTTTCCCGGTCTTAATTATTATAAATAGCACTGCTATGAACTCAGGGGTGCATATATATTCTTTCTAATTGGTGTTTCAGGATTCTTAGCATATATTCCTAGAAGTGGGATCATTGTGTCAAATGGCAGTTCTATTTTTTACTGTTTTCCATGCATCAGTCTGCATTCCCACCAGGAGTGTACTAGGGTTCTTAGCTCCATTCCATTTCATTTATAGAACATAACTTATCTGTTTAAATTTTTTAAATGTAGTAACAATGTTTTGCTGTCTAACATATAACTTATCCTGGAGAACATTCCATGTTCACTTGAGAAGTATTTGTATACTGCTGTTGTTAGGTACAGTGTTCCATATGTCTCTTAGACCTTGTTGATTTATAGTGTTGTTCAGGTTCTCTTTGTTGTCCTTCTGTCTATATGTTTTATAAATCATGAGAAATGAAGTATTGGCATCTATAACTATAATTGGAATATTGTCTATTTCTCTAATCAATATCCTCTTCATAGCTTTCAGGAATATGTTCTTGGGTGTACATATGCTTATAATTGTATCTTTTTAATTAATTGATATTTTCATCAAAATATAATGTTCTTTTTGTTTCTTGTAATTTTTTAATTTATGATCTAAAATTTATTCACTCATATTTGTACATCGGTCTAACACTCTTTTGTTACTATTTGCGTGGAAGGTATTTTTTTCACCCTTTCACTATCAACCTATCTGCTATCTGTATCTTTAGATGTAAAGCAGGTCTCTTGTAGAAGCATATGGTTGTATATTAAAAAAAAAACTATTTTGAAAATCTTTGCCTTTTGATAAAGAGCTTCTTTATGGCTGCCTTGAATTCTCTTTTGTTTTTATTTTCAGCAGTATGATTATAATGTGTTTCAGTGTAGTTTTCTTTGTCATGAATTTATTGAAATTCTTGCATATATAGATTCATATATTTCTAAAAATTTGGAACATTTTTGGCCTTTACTTATTCAAATATTCTTTCTACCCTTTTCTCCCCTCTCCTTCAGATGATACGATGCTGGTCCTGTTGATGGTGCCACACAGGTCCCATAGTTTGCTTATTTTTCCTGATAAAACCTGTAGTAAAACTCTCTAGTAAATATTTACTTCAGTTATCATACTTTCAAGCTCAATAAGTTGTATTTGATTCATTTTTTATAATTTCTATCTCTTTGTTTATATTCTCATTTTTTCACCTATATCATTTTCCTGGTTTCCTTTAGCTCTTTGAGTGTACTTGAAACACTGGTTTTAATCTTTTTCTGTAACGGTTCAATTTTCTGAGCTTCTTTGGGGACAATTTCTGTCAATTAATTTCATTCCTGTGAATGAATCATATTTTTCCATTTCTTTGTATATCCTGCAGTTATCTGTTGAAAATTGGAATTTGACTGTTACAATATGGTAACTCTAGAAATAAGATTCTCACCTTTCCCCAGAGTTTGCACTTTCGGATAGTTGAAGATTGCAGTCATCCTTTTGTTCAGTGACTTTTCTAACCCTTTTTGCAAAGGTTGCATTTTTGTCATATCCGTGGTCATAGTATTCTCTTTTCCTTAGCGTAACTTTAGCTAGCATTGTGACAGAAATTTCCTTGAATGTCAGAAGCATATTCAAGTTACCTTTTTCTTGATTTAGTATTCTCTTGGCTGCCATAAGCCTTTGACTGTTATCTGAAGGCCTGACAAATTGCTTGGGAGAGTTTCTGTTTGTTTTTCAATGTTTCTCTGGAGGAATGGCATTTTGGAGCTTCCTAATCCACGTTTTTGCTGACGTCATTCTTCTGTATTAAAACTTTTAATTTAGTAAAATGTAACTGATTTTTTCAGAGGTAAGGTTTAGGATACAAAATGTACTGTGGAGGACCTTATTTATTTACTTAGGTTAGATTATAATTAAGTGGCTAAGACTGGCCTGCATATGTGTAATTATATAGAAGTATGGACAAATAAATAAAGAGTAAAAAGTGATGAATGTCAAAACTGACAGGATTTCCTACTAAAATTAGGATTCTAATATTAAAGGATATATGAAATTTACCTGCTTTTTAGCATTAAATCATTTTGAAGATAATTTTATTTTTACTTGGTGGCAGTATATTCTACATACTACTGATTATACTAGAGGCCCGGTGCATGAAATTCATGCACGGTGTGGAGGGGTCCCTCAGCATAGCCTGCAGCCACTACAATCTGGGACCCCTTGAGGGATGTCTGACTGCCCATTTAGGCTCTTGGGATCAGTCCTAAACAGGCAGTCAGACATCCCTCTCACAATCCAGGACTGCTGGCTCCCAACTGCTTGGCCGCCTGTCTTCCTGATTGCCCCTAACCACTTCTGCCTGCCAGCCTGATAACTCCCTAACCACTCCCCTACTCGCCTAATTGATGTCTAATTGCTCCCCTGCCACCATGTTTTTCCCTAACTGCCCTTCCCTGCAGTCCCTGGTCACCCCTAATTTCCTTCCTCTGCCAGCCTGGCCACTACTAACTGCCCTCTCCTGCTGGCTTTACTGCCCACAACTGCCCTCCCTTACAGGCCTGGTCCCTCCCACCTACCTTCCCCAGCTGGATATCTTGTGGTGGCCATGTTGTGTCCACATGGGGGCAGGATCTTTGGCCACATGGGGGCAGCTCTCTTGTGTGTTGGAGTGATGGTCAATCTGCATATTACTCTTTTATTAGATAGGATAGAGGCCTAGTGCATAGTGGTGTCTAGCTGGTTTGCCCTGAAAGATGTCCTGGATCAGGATGGGGGTTCCCTTGGGACATGGGGTGGCCTGGGCGAGGGGCCTGTGGTGGTTTGCAGGATGACCACACCCCCTGGTGACCCAAGTGGAGGCCCTGGTATCTGAGATTTATCTTCTATAATTGAAACTTTGTTGCATGGAGTGAAGCCAAGCCTCCTTTTCGCTTCATGGTGACAGCCATTTCTATTGGGGTTTATTTACCTTCTATCATCGAAACTTTGTAGTATTGAGTAGAGGCCTAGGTTAGCAAGGTTGACAGGGAAACTTGGCTTCCTCCATTACCGGGGGAAACCCTACCCTCTTGCTCTCTTCAGCTCTGTGGTTGCTGCCATCTTTTTTTTTTTTTTTTGAGGATTTATTTAACTTCTATCATTGAAACTTTGTAGTATTGAGTGGAGACCTAGGCTGGCAAGGGCAGGTGAAAAGCTTGGCTTCCTCCATTGCTGGGCAAACCCAAGCCTCCCTCCTGCTCACCATTGCCACAGCCATCTTGTTTGGGTTTATTTACATATTCTCTCCTTATTGGCTTATGGGTGTGATTTATGGGTGTGGCTTGTGGGCATGGCTTGTGGATGTAGCAGCGGTACAGTCAATTTGCATATTACTCTTTTATTAGATAGGATAATATCATCTTCACAACAATTTAAAGCATAATTTGCACTCGGCTTTGTTGGGGGGGGGGGGGATGAGATTTTTAAACTTTAAATGGGTGGTCTTACTATCCAGAATTACAACATAATAGATTTATCATAGAGCTAAGCTACACTTTTGCAGGTATAATAATCTTCATTCCACCATTACTTTTTTATTTTAAATTCTGAAAAATGCTCAGACACTTAGTTTATTTAAAATTATATTCTCTTAGAGGAGAAAATCATCTTAATTTTTGTGAAATGATATATTGTCTATGAACTTAGACCTTATGCACTATTGATCTGGATTAAACCTTATAAGTGGTTACCCTAGCAAGATCAAAGTAAATCAAGGGAAATGAAATGATGATAAAGTACATGCTGTTAATTTTCTAATTCCAGCCAGTTTTTATTCTAGTGATATAAGCTGGCATCCATGGTAAGGTTACCTTAGCATAATGTTCAGACATCTCTGGTCATTTATGAAGTAAAATATATTTGAACAATATGGATTCTTGATTATTTCTTATTAATTTAAACAAACCATTATACATATAAGTATATAATTATATTTAATTTTTATTAGACCTGGGTTCTTTAGTTATAAACAACCGAAAATAATTCTGTATGGCTTAAATGAAGAGACAGTTAAGCAAATTGAAACTGGCAGTTTAAATAATCAGTAGATAGATGATGAGCCAAAATCAGAACAGTAATTGGTACTTTTAAGATGTCAGATAGCGGACATATTTTGAGGGAATTTAAGCAGAGATGAATCAATTCCAAAATTTTCTATTTTAGTTGTGATTGCATACAACAGCAAAAGATTCAGAGACCTTTAGGACTTGCCTGGGCCATGAGTCTACATTTTAACTAGGACAGGCCAACTACAAGCACCATATTGGAGAAGGTATAATTCTCCCAGAAAACATAAAAAGAGGGAACCAAAAAAGTACAGATGTTAGGTCATTAAAACACTGTATATTTACATTAATATGAAATTATCTTCCTTAAAATTTTTTTGACATGTACATTCAAAAGAAAAAGTAATATTTTTGTGTGGATTTGAAGCTGCATGTTATATTCCTGTACATAGTTCACTTGAAATCTCTTCAGTCTCATATTTTATTATAAATCAAATAAGAAGTTTTAAAAGGTCATGATAATAAAACTAAATGACTCAAAATTCAAATGTCAATGTTTTAACAGTTAAGCTTATTCTGGTCAACAGTATCACTTCGAGCAAACTTTCTTTAAAGGATACTGTGATATAGGTTAGAACTTGAGGTTAGTATTTTTCCTTGAGATTAATAGATCATTTAAGTAGACATTAATACCTTTATAGTCCCTAAAAATAGTGTTTTGGTTGTTTTCATTTTGTTTTTGTTTATTTTCTTCTTATAAACCTTATCAAATAGATGTTATCCTTTTTAAGTAACTAAAAAAAATGGTTACTTTCCTAGAAAAGTCTATTTGTATCAATAGTCATAACAATTATATACTTTCTACAACCTACATATATTTGATAATATTTGATAATATTTAAGATAAATGAAACTCATCAAAAACTTTTAGTGGATGTATCAATAGTCATAACAATTATATACTTACTACAACCTACATATATTTGAAATATTTGATAATATTTAAGATAAATGCAACTCATCAAAAACTTTTAGTGGATGACAGGAAAGATTGTGTTGTCAAAAAAAAAAAATACTGAACTAAGTGATGTCCTATATAATCATGTCCATTTTTAAAAAGTATGGATTTTTCAAAGTGCAGACTAGTGAGCTGGAAGATTACATATATACTATTATTAAATACATAATGCAAGTGTAATTATCACAGAATTAGGTTCAGTAATTTCTTAAATGCCTTCAAAACTTTAAATTTAAAAAAAGTGCCCTAATTATATTGTTCTTAAGGTAAAATTCTGATGTTTAAATTCCTTTTCTCTTATCATGGTTAGTTTATTTTTCTTGACTCACAGCATTGATTAGGACCTTTAGCCAATGTTGACTAGAAGTAGAAATAATAGTAATTCTTTGTATGTTTTTTTCTTCTTTTAAATAAAATGCATATATTTCTCCATTAGCAATTAGGTTTCATATGATGATTTAGTATACACCATTGTTTTCATGTGGGGAAAGACTCTAAAATAGATATTTGCATGGGTGCATTTTGTTGGGGAGTTTCTTAAATACCTGTGAAGGATGATGGATTATGGTGTGACCATAAAATAAAATTAAAAAATCATTTCCTACAAGAGGGATCTCTGAGTTCCTTCAAAATTGTCTCATATGTAGAAAAGTGGCCTAAGCCTTTGTACATGTACAATGACAAGTCATGAATTTGGGTTTCACCAAAGAAAAAGGCAAATAGTATTATTTTGATAAGCCCTTTGCCCAGAGACTCGGTTCTGAGCTGTTAGCAATTACCTTTCCTAGCCACAGGAGCATGGGTGTGTGGTGTTGAAAGGGGAAATCTGGGTTTTGGAATCAATCATGAATTGCAATTCAACTCTTACCACTCGGCCCACTTGCTGAAAATATAAATTCAACCCACAAAATAAGATTCTGGTTGGTTTACTTTTTCTGGGGATAATTACAAAAGAATAGTACGTGAAATGCACTATAGACCCCTTGCTTCTGTTAGTTGCTCCAGATAATCATCTGTCTTCTCTAGTGTCCATTCCAGATTGACTTTCATCAGCAAATACCTTTGCTGCTGTTTTAAGTGATTTCCGGAAGGAAGTAACACATTTATAATATTTTCAAGCTTTTGAAACTGGTCTGAGGTCAAAAACTTTTCTGTGCTTGTCCATCTACCATCAAAATTGTGAAAGAGTGCATGAAGAGATACCTAATCAATTATGCAGGTGCCAAACCAATTTCTCTGTACTTTCATTTGATAAGATCACCCCTATTTCATTCTAAAAGTAAGATTTAATTATCCAAGTCAGGAGGGAATCTCGATTTTGCCAGCTGCCTTATGGTAAGAAGACTCCAAAGACATTGGGCAACAATTGTGGATTAAAGATTAGGCAATCTTCATTGGGTCTGTTGTGGAAGAATTCCCGCCTCCCCCCCCCCCCCCCCAGGGTAAATGCTGTAAACTCTCACAGCCTGAAGTTGTTGTGCATGTGAAACCTAAACCTCCCAGGAAACAATAAATCAAAATGACAGTAGGTAGACAACCCCTCTTCTATCTCTCATTTTCTATACCTTTGCTTTCTATTTTCTATTTAATGTTCTGCAGCTTGAAGGACAGCATCAGTCCTCATGTTATTATCTTCAATCCAACATCGCAATTGAACCTTTAAAAGATCTTTAAAACTTTCAAAGATTGGCACTTCTGTGTAAAGAACCAGTCCCACTGCTATATTTTTTCCCCCTGTATTTTTTCACCCTTGTAAAATAGGTACCTTGATCCAGTGTGGTTTTATGCAGAATCCATACTGCTGGATATAAAAGACTCTGTAAGTCATAATTTGTGGTGCTTGGTCTATTCTTGTGGGCTGAAACAACAAATATCTGTTTTGATCTAACAATAAATGTATTGATCTAAAACAATGATACCATATCAGGGGATCAACCTTTTTTATCAGCTGCTGGGAGGTTGCAGTGGTGGAGGCAGCTGAATCAGTCTTGAGGAGGAGAGGTCTATTTTGGTATAGTTTTTGTACCTCATCTCTGCCATCAGGCTTGTTTCTTTTGTGCACACATTGTACCAGCCCGAAGTGCCTGTTGATAAGAGGAGAACTGGTCAATTCATTTTTTTTAATGTAGTTGCTTTCCGATGAGTATTAACATGCATTAAAAAGATCTTGGTACTTAGTGTTTAGTCCTTGAGGTCTTTCCACATGTCTTTTCCACAGAGTTGCTATAACATGTCTTCAAATCGTCCTCCTTCTGGCTATTTGTCATTGTCCATGACTCTGTATTTATTCTTATCTAAGTCACATATTTTTCAATACAAACATGTTGATAACCCAAGCTTTGACTTTTGGAAGAATTTTTCTTCATCACTATCATCCAGGGCCACTCTCAATGTACTAATATTCTTTGTTAGTGTGATTAATGTATCAGTAGTTTGTTTTATGCTTTCACCCAGAAACTGAGCTGAACTCTGTGAAAACACTTTACCTGTTTTACTCCTCTGTCATCTGGAAAAAAGGACCCTATATAGGCATGTTATCACATGGGTAAATAACATGTGCAGCTTGTATCTCCTATTGCTGGTACCCAATCCTAGATATATTTTCATCTGATAGTAGATTGTTAGGCAGTCCATTCTTATAAACTGGTATTTCTTATGGAACACTAATCATGACAATGTAGTTCTGGCCACGTGTTCATTTGATGTGCCAGGGTAAGATGCTCTGTCTCTACAAAGATTAGATAGCACACCAGGAACTGTTTCTCAAATGTATGATTTATCTGTTTCAGAGAGCATGAATTTGCTCCACAACCTTAGGTACCTTTGGTGTGCTTTTCCTATTGGAGCTTCTCAGAACTACAATGAGATTTTTTATAAAAACATTCTAGTACAATAAGGCTTGCCATGTTACATGATTCAAATTACAAGGCTATTTATGTCCAAGCGTAAACCTGCTACAAACCCATTTCTAGCTTTGCACTCCATTACCACTCTCCTTAATATCTTAGATTGCTTGCATGTCTAAGGAAGTATCTTACCTAAGGAAGATACCCTTTGGAAAATTGGAAACACATTTGAAACTATATTCAATATATTTTCTATTCTATACTATAAGATTGTTCAGTACTAAAAAGGATAGATTCTATCTAGTAGAATGTTAACAATTTAAATAATCATGTAACATACCTACATATTCATTTTTTTAATTCTATTTTACCTACTAGATTATAGGGTCTTATTTATATTTATGAAAATGTTATATTCTTATTAAAATAGTAATATTTTTAATTCCATAAATAAAAGTTATTACTAAATTAAAAGTTTAAGAAAAGGCAACATCCTATCTAATAAAAGAATAATACGCAAATTGACCATACCTCTGATCAAGCCACACCCACAAGCTATGCCCACAAGCCAATGAGGAGCAAATAAACCCCAACCAAGATGGCTGTGGCCACTGAGAGCAGGAGGGAGACTTGGGTTTCCCCGTCATTGGAGGAAAACAAGCTTTCTGTCTATCCTTGCTGGCCTAGGCATCCACCCAATGCTACAAAGTTTCAATTATAGAAGATATATCCCAACAGAAATGGTGGCAGCCATGGAGCTGGAGAGAGCAGAAGCTAGGGTTGCCCAGTCGATGGAGGAAGCCAAGCTTCTGCAGCCCTAGTGTCTAGGCCTCCACTCTAGGCCACAAAGTTTCCATTATAGAATTGAAATAAACCCAAACAGAAATGGCTATTGCCACTGAGCAAGCAGAAGGCTTGACTCCGCTTCAGACTACAAAGTTTCAATTACATAACATAAATTAATCCCAGATCCCAGGGCTTCCCTTTGGGTCGCTGGGGGGTGTGGCCAGCCTGCAAACCCAAGGCCTCTCACCCAGGCCGCCCCATGCCCCAAGGGGACCCCCACCCTGATCCAGGACACTCTTCAGGACAAACAAGCTGGCCCCCACCCATACACCAGGCCTCTATCTTTTCTAATAAAAGAGTAATTTGCAGACTGACCATCACTCCAACACTCAAGAGGGCTACCCTATGTGGTCAATGATCCTGCTCCCATGAGGACACAAGATGACCAGCAGGGGAGGGAGTTAGGAGGTTCCAAGCCTGCAAGGGAGGGCAGTTGTGGGTGATCAGGCCAGCAGGGGCAGGGGGAAGTTGGGAGGGATCAGGCCTGCAAGGGAGGGCAGTTGGAGGGGATCAAGCCTTCAGGGGAGGGCAGTTAGGGGTGACCAGGCTGGCAGAAGAGGGAAATTGGGGGCAAACAGCCTGTCAGGTGAGCAGTTAGACATCAATTAGGCTGGGATGGTAGTGATTAGGGGGTGATCAGGCTGGCAGGCAGAAGCAGTTAGGGGCAATCAGAGAGGCAGGCAGGTGAGCAGTTTGGAGCCAATAGTCCTGGATTGTGAGAAGGATGTCCGATTGCCCATTTAGGCCCGATCCTACCAGGGCAGTTGGACATTCCTCAAGGGGTCCCAGATTGGAGAGGGTGCAGGATGGTCTGAGGAACATCCCCCGCCTCCCAGGCACGGATATCATTCACCAGGCCTCTAGTTTATATATAATAATGAACTATATTTCAATTATATGAACTCCTGAGAAGTGTCATCTATAGTCACTTCTTCAAATTTCTCTCCTCTTATTGTTACTTAAATTCATTTCAAATATGTCTTTCCTCTAACCTCTCCAATTAAACTACTTTTAGCAGGGTTGCTTAACATCATCACTATTATTAAATATTATTGCTAAATCTCAGCCTGTATTTGTACTTGAATTGCATTACCACTTAGCACTGTTGATAATTCTTATTTCTTGAAGCATATCTTTTACCTTTAATTTCAAGATTCCACACTATTACTTATTTGTCTCCTGTCTCACTGTGTGTGACATCCCATCTTCCTGTGCCAGTTTTACTAATTACCCTGACTTCTAAATTCTGATGCATTCTAACACATGTTCTTTGGACCACATCTATTTTCCAGGCACTTTCACTTATCTGGTATTCTTATTTGTGACACTCACTTGATATGATTATTCTCAGGGAATGCCCAAATTTATAAATCTATCCAGGGCCTCTCCTCTTAATTATAGATGTGCATATTAATCTCACACTAAAGACCTCTATTTGAATAACCAATAGGCATTTCATTTAAATACTACTTTAAAGTAATTTTGGAGTGACATTGGTTAATATGAAGTTAATTCTAATGTACAAATATATTCTTAAATACGTGAAATACTAGCATGATCAATTTGTACAGACAGGTATGTTCAGTATTTATATTTCTAATTTTTGTATTGTGAATTTCAAATTATAAAGTAGAATTTGAAAATAATTAAGGAAATCTGATAACAGAGGAAAGAATTGTTTTAAAAAATATAGAGAAAAGCTAAATAATTCAAGCATGCTTGATTATCTTAAATATATAAGTTATGGAGAACATCCATATAGATATTTTAGGTATCTTAGGCTGAAAAATATGGCACTTTTTGATAGTGACTAATAGAGGAGGTAGAATACAGCATAAGGATTTACTGCTACTTTTAAATAAGTATTGGAGAAAATTAAAATGCAAACATAGAAAATATTTGTTTTTCTGTTACTATTCATTTTCTTTCATTGTTTTCTTTAATTAATTGTATTAGGGTAACATTGGTTAATGACATTACATAAGCCCTACCTGGTTTGGCTCAATGGATTGAGTGTCAGCCTGCAGACTGAAGGTTCTCAGGTTGGATTCTGGTCAAGGGCACATGCCCCAGGTTGCAGGCTTGATTTCCAATAGGGGATGTGCAGGAGGCAGCATCAATGATTCTCTTCCATCGTTGTTGTTTCTATCTTTCTCTCCCTCTCCTTTCCTCTCTGAAATCAATAAAAATGTTTTTTAGAAAATAATATTACATATATCACAACTTTAGAATATACCATATGTATACTCTATTAAATGCTCATCATCCAGATGTCTAGACTCCTTCCATTACCATATATTTGACTACTTTTACCCTTTCCATTTTCTCCACTCCCCCTTTTTTCCTGGTAACCAGCATCTTGTTATCATCTATACTAATAAAAGATAATATGCTTAGACTGGAAGATCTTCCAGGAACCTTCTGGACGTTCTTCTGGACAAAGCCATGGGAGCAGGGCTGAGGTAGAGATGGTTAGAGGCCAAGAAGGGAGGGCAGTTGTGAGTGATCAGGCTGGCGGGGGGGGGGGGGGGGGGTGGTGGCAGTTGGGGGTGAGAAAACCAGCAGGGAAGCCCAATGGGGGCTAGCAGGCTATCAGTGGGGGTCAGTTAATGGTGATCAGGTCAGCAGAGGGGCCAGTTTGGGGTGAGCAGGCCAGCAAGGGGGAGGGGCAGTCGGGGGTGAGCACACTCGCATGGGAGGGAGTTGGGGGTGATTAGGCTGGTAGGGGAGAGCATTTGGGGGCAAGCAGGCCAGCATGCAGAGTGGCTAAGGGCAATCAGGCAGGCAGGCAGGGAGGTGAGTGATGAGGAGCCAGCAGTCCCAGATTATGAAAGGGATATCCGAATGCCGGTTGAAGTCCAATATCTGTAAACTGGCAGTAGGACATTATTCGAGGAATCCCAGATTGGAGAGAATGCAGGCTGGACTTTGGGCCACCTCCCTCCATGTGCATTGAATTCTGTGCACTGGGCCACTAGTTATCTATGTTTGTTTCATTTTTGCTTTTGTTTTGCAGCCCATATTTGAGTAAAGTCATATGGTTATTGTCCTTTTTCATCAGTCTTATTTCACTTGGCATGATACTATCAAGGCCCATCCATGTCATCACAAATGGCAATATTTCATCTTTTGTATGGTTGAGTATTATTCCGTTATATATAGATATCTAATTACCAGCTTCAAGTGAACATTAAAAATAGCTGAGTCAAGAAGGCCTGTTGTAAGGGAGCAAGGACAAACTAGAAGAGGAAAAAAGGGGGACATGTATAATACTTTCATACTTTCAACAATAAAGATTTTAAAAATAATAATTTAAAAAATAGCTGTGTGATGCAATCTAACTTAAACATCAGCTTAAATGTGTGAATATAGGAGTGTTTAGTATACAGAAGTTAAATAATATTCCACATAGGCCAATATACACCTTTGTGCATCACTGAACATTTGCCTGCCTGCCTTCCTGATTGCCCCTAACTGCTTCTGCCTGCTAGCCTGATCACCCCGTAACTACTCCTCTGCCATTCTGATTGATGCCTAACTGCTCCCCTGCCAGCCCGATGGGCCCTAATTGACCTCCCCTGCAGGCCTGATCACCCCTAACTGCCTTCCCCTGCAGGCCTGGTCCCCCACAACTGCCCTTCCCTACAGGCTCAGTCACCCCCAACTTATCTCCTCTGTTGGCCTGGTCATCCATAACTGCCCTGCCCTGCAGGCTTGATCACCCCTAACTGCCCTCCCATGCAGACCTGGTCCCTCCCCTGCTGGCCATCTTGTGGCAGCCATCATGTGTCCACATGGAGGATGGATCTTTGACCAAATAGGGCCAGCTATCTTGTGTGTTGGAGCGATGGTTAATTTGTATAATACTCTTTTATTCAATAGGATGATAGTAAGCCAGACTCTTCAGGCTTTTTAAAAAAAATCTTTATTGTTTAAAGTATTACATATATAGTATTACATATGTCTCCTTTTCCCCCATTGACCTCTCCCCGGCCACCCTGACCCCCCAGCAAGTCCCCTCACCCCGCACCCAGCCAGTTTTTTGACCATTGGTTATGCCTATATGCATGCATACAAGTCTTTTGGTTGATCTCTAACCACACTACCACCACTCCCCGCCCCCTGCCTTCCCTCTGAAGTTTGATGGTCTGTTCGATGCTTCTCTGTCTCTGTATCTACGTAGTTCATCACTTTATATTGTTCATTATACTCCACAGATGAGTGGCATCATGTGATATTTATTTCGCTGACTAGCTTACTTCACTTAACATAATGCTCCCATGTTCATCCATGCTGTTGTGAATGGTAAGAGTTCTTTCTTTTTTACAGCAGCATAGTAATTCCATTGTGTAGGTGAACCAAAGTCTTTTAATCCACTCATCTGCTGATGGGCACTTAGGCTGTTTCCAAATCGTAGCTATTGTAAATTGTGCTGCTATGGACATAGGGGTGCATATATTCTTTCTAATTGGAGTTTCTGGTTTATTGGTATATATTCCTAGAAGTGGAATTACTAGGTCAAATGGGAGTTCAATTTTTAATTTTAGGAGGAAACTCCATACTGTTTTCCACAGGGCCTGCACCAATCTGCATTCGTACCAGCATCAGACACTGCAGGCTTTTGTTTAAATAGTAGCAATAGTAACAAAACTAATAAATGTAAACATGGTGTAAGAAATATACTACAAAGTAGATTTATCTGGTGATAAATTATACATAAGTGAAAGTCACCTCACCTCACGCTTATGATTACACCAATAGTAAGGACTATTTGTGCAATTACTTTTTTAAAACCATGATTATTTCTCCCTTTCCATTTTCTTTCTTCTTTATTGAATTTTTTGAGATGATCCTGGTTATAAAATCTATACAGGTTTCTGGTGCGCAATTCTACAACACTTCATCTGTACACTATCTTGTGTTTATCACCCCCAAGTCAAATTTCCACCCATCACCACCCTCTATACCCACTTAAGATGAGCATATATATGAATATATGTGCATGTATGCACGCATATACATGTGTATGTATGCATATATATGTATATTTATTTAAATAACATCAACAACCCTCCTTCAGACTGATAAGGAATTGGTTATGCTGGTGATGCTATGGTTGGGTAACTAGCAATCATTTAAGTCTGAGTAGTAGAATGTCAATTTAAGTGACAGAAGTAGATGATTATACTTTAGTTATGCTTTGTCTTATTACTTTATTCAAGAATTTTTTAAAAATTCATTTGCATTGTACCCAGAAATAAAACTATTTTATTTGCTTTGTCCCAGTTCATATAAATAAACCTTTCTTAATCCTTTAAAATAATGTTGATGATTAGTGACTTATCTGGATGAGATAGGAAGAATTTAAAGATGCTTTTTTAAATATAAATAAAATAATAAGTGTTGACCTAATTTATAAATTTGAAACTAAGAAGTTGTTATACACTTGTTAACATGTTTCCAAAGTGGATAAAAAAATGTGCTTTTTCTAACAAGATAGGAGCAGTACAGAAGAGCAAAACATTTCAGAACTGAACTGGTGTTACTACATTATCTGTCATAATGAAGACTTAGAGTGAAGCCACACTAAAGATTGTAAGTAGATTGATTGCTCTCTAGAAATTTTAGTGCTAGTGTTAGAAACCTGAATGATGATTTGTTCCTATTTCCAATATCAAGTCTGCAGACACAGTCAATGCTAGAGGCGAAATGCTGCTGAGAATTCTGTATGGACTCTTAACAGTTCTCTCCCAGGCACCCTCATGAGAAAATAGCAGAATATGTAGGGAAATGTGTAATGAAAAGTCATTTGTGAAGCATTGGGCTTATGCCAATAACTCAAGTACTTGAACCACAATATTTAAGTATTTCAACAAAGAGATTTACTAAGATATGTAGGTATGTTATTTCAATATGGAAAGATGTGTTATATATATATAACTCCATACTCCTCAATAACAAAATTGATTATTGGTTATTCATAATAAGGGGAAAAAGTCATAAAAACACTAAAGATAGAATGAGATATCAGGGTTTAGATAACATTGTATATTAACTAATTATTTTTGCATTTTCTTCTTTCCTCATAGCCTCATCATTTCAAATATTTTAGTTGTGTATGCTTATTTCCTTAAGGAAAATAGGAGGCAGGACATAAGGAAAATCTAAGGGTCAATTTTTACAAGATTCATATTTCTGTTGGAAAGTGGGATTCTTCAGTGGTTTGATGATTCTGGGATTTAGAGATTCTCAGTGTTTGAGATCATTTCATTGAAGAAGTACACACAAATTACTTAGCATGGTGAGCAATGAGCAAGACTTCTTAAATATGTAATGGAAAATACTCTGACCACTTTACTATACATATCTTTAAGCATTTGTAAAATTAAATATTTTTACCATTTTTAAATAATAACAATAAATAACTGGTATTTATGTTTATTGAGCTACTGTTTAGAAAAGTATACCTAGTAGACTAATGTTTGACCTTGCAACCAAGGCAGCCTGTGTTCAGTTTCCAATTCTTTCTCCTACTGGTGTGTAAATTAAGGAAAGATGCATAAGATCTCCGTGTTTTAGTTTTTTTGTTTTTTTTTTTAATGTGGTTAATAAAATACATCTTCCTAATAGAGTTGTTATGAAAATTTAATATTTGTTAAGGCACTTAGAATTGTGCCTGCCATGTACCATGACATGTGGAATGTCTTGTGGCATAGCATGTAGCATGGCTCTGGTTTGTCTATCACCTTAGAATGCCAAGAGCAAATTATTCTAAGGAGATATTCCCCAACTTTAAATGATTTTTTTTTTTTGCTCAGAAAGCCTTAAACAAACTAAAAATATTTTTTCTAGAATTCAGTTGTACCTCTAGAACCTACACAGTTAACCAATAAATTATGTTAAGATGTTTATTTTAATGTGACTTCTTGAGGCCCAGTGCACGAAATCTGTGGGTGGGTGTGTGTGTCCCTCAGCCCAGCCTTCACCCTCTCCAATCCTGAACTTGTGACTCCCAACTGCTCACCCGCCTGCCTGCTTGATTGCCCCTAACTGGTTCTGCCTGCTAGGCTGATCACCCTCTAACCACTCCTCTGCCAGCCTGATCAACACCTAACTGCTCCCCTGCCAGCCTAGTTCCCTAATTGCCCTCCCTTGCCAGCCTGGTCACTCCTAACTGCCCTCCCTTGCAGTCCTGGTCCTCCCCAACTGCCATCCCCTACAGGCCTGATCCCCCCCAACTGTCCTCTCCTGCAGGCCTTGTTCCTCCCAACTGCCCTTTCCCAGTGACTTGCCCACAACTGCCATCCCCTGCAAGCCGACTTGTGGTGACCATCTCGTGTCCACATGGGGGTGGTCATCTTTCACCACATGGGGGCAGCCATCTGGTGTGTTGGAGTGATGGTCAATTTGCATGTTATTCTTTTATTAGATAGGATATATATTTTATTACAAGGAATAAATTGAAATTGAAAATTTCCCAGGTATAATGTCATAGTTCACAATAGAGCATGGAATGGGAAAGTACTTTGTGACTCATGTGGTAATAAATTTGACAGTTTGATTTATGGAAAAGGACGAAGTACAGGATCTGGCCTTTTGGAATTCCAACATTAAAAAAAATACAGAAAAAAGTGGGCGTGTGTGAGTGTAAGAGAGTGAGAGAGAAGAGGGAGGGGAGGAGGAAGAAAGATATGAGAGAGAATGTTTTTCATAGTGTTCTCAGAGCTTTCTTGGAATTCACAGTTGAATAATAGTTTATAATTTTCTTAATGTATATGAGCCCCTAAAAGTTTCTGGAACATTAGCCATTCCAGTCATCTTTTCTTTGATTTTAAATCTAATGGGGCTGTATATAAATAAACTTTCACATTACCACTGAGGAATCCTGCCACTATGCATTATCTCTTATAGAAATTTACAGAGATTGAGTGATATTTGACATAACTCCTAGAAATCATGGTCCAATGGGCTGGATCTGCCCCATTCTAAATTTTCAGTGACTTGAGGAATTTACTTCTCAGTAGGAAGTCTCTATCCACTTTCCTATAATTCTCTGAAAGAAACTATAACAACTGCTTCTGTGTTTTTTTTAATTGCTAGTAATTATTTGTTTGCATAATAATATAAGGGAATAATTGATCTTCGAAGTTCTACTCAGAATCACCCTAATTATTTGGGAAAACAAATATCCATATAACAATAAGTGGAATCATACATTTAGTTACTATAAACCATTGTATACCCATGGGACCAATATATTATCTGGATTTCAATAAATTATGATATTGCTTTATATAGCCTCCCAGAGGGGCAGAGTGTTGCATTATAAGACTGACTAGACCTTCTGAATAGTTTTCCATTTCTGGTTTTGATTAGATTTTGTAACACACACTTGTATCCCATGTAAAAACTGTGCCCCAATTACTGCCTAAATCACCTTTGGGAAACCTTCTATTAAGTTTTGTTAATAACTCTAGGTCACATAAATATTTTAGCTGGAGAATTACTTTCCTAAGTATGTATGAATTATAGTAATACTTGAATCATTATTATTATTTGTTTTATGAGACCATAATAAATCAAAACCCTTTTTAGAAGGGAAAAAGCAACATTAGATTTAATTTGTATTACAGTTAACCTGCAATTGAGTTAACAATTCTTGTAATAATAGCTGATTTGTACATTTATATTCAACATTGAGGGTCTAATAATTTTCTATAATAGTTTATATAAGACCATTTTTAAATTTTGAATATTTCACACATATTGAAATTTATGTACTTTAGAAATTACATCTAGAAAATTCTTACTCCAGAAAAGTAACTTCCATTTGTAATGCAAACAGCAGGACACCTCTGACAAACACACATGGTGTCAAAATAAGCCAAAGGAAAATCATTCGGGCAAAAATAAAAAGAATCCCAAGTCTGATTTACAGTAAAGATCCCTTTATTACATTTTGGTTGAGAATATGTTTGTATATTTTCAGAAAACAACTCCAAGACCATAAGGGTTCCTGCAACAATGAGGAACTGACAGGTCTCTTCCAACTACTAAGATAGTCCAGAGATGGAAGATGCTGACGACACCTTGCCATGCTAGCAGTCAGCAGCTGTGCATCGCTGCAGGCGGCCCAGGACCAAACCTGCAGCAGATGGAACGTGCATTGCCACCATTTGCCCACCATCCAGATACCATTGCTGACATGTACACATAAGAAACTATTTGACATTGAAACTGGGATTCAGAACAGTTGGACATTGAAACTGAGACTCAAACAGTTTTTGTTCTTATGCATTTATTTCCAGTATGCAGATGCAAGATCATTTTAAAGAAAACAAACAGGGGGAAAAGATTGCTATAGAGGCAGAGAAGCATTGAACAGACTGTCAAACTATGGGGGAAGGCTGGGGAGGGTGGAGGTGGGAGCTGTAAGAGATCAACTGAAGGACTTGTATGCATGCATGTAGGCACAACCAATGGATACAAGACACTGGGGCGGGGGGGGGGGGGCAGGTGAGGACATGTGCTGGGTGGTAAGGGAGGCTGGGGGGGAGAACAAGGAGGGAAAAAAGGGAAACATATGTAGTACTATTTGTAATACTTTAAAGAATAAAAAAATAAAATAAAAAAAGAAATTGTTGCCTAAAAACTTAAAGCACAGCACAGATTCATCTTCAAAGAAACTTTACATATATTTTCTTTTATTATGTAGCCTGAAATAATTTGTGGAAAAAGCCTAGTTCATTTGAGGGAAACATCTCTACAGACAACACTCTATAGGTTAACTGCATAATAATGTCACCTTTTGTTCACACAATGAAGCATAAAAGGTAATAATGCATTTTAATTGAAATTTAAATATATTTTGCTGAAAACCTTTTAATATATAGTTTTGGTAGTATTTTAGCAGGAGTGTCAAAATTTTACAGCCAAAGTGAAACAAGAACTTGATTCAAATTTAAAATGAAACTTCAGTGTAAATATACATTTAAATTAAACATTAATAAATATGACCCAAGATACATTTCTAAGAATCAAACATGATTTTTTTTTAAGAATCAAGCATGATTTTTTTCCTTTTGTACTCTTCTTTAGAAAATATATAGAAATAACTGAAACCAGTTTGGCTCAGTGGTAGAGCGTCGACCTTTGGACTGAAAGGTCCCGGGTTCGATTCCAGTAAAGGGCATGTACCTTGGCTGCAGGCACATCCCCAGTAGGGGGTGTGCAAGAGGCAGTTGATCGATGTTTCTCTCTCATCGATGTTTCTGACTTCCTATCCCTCTCCCTTCCTCTCTGTAAAAAAATCAATAAAATATATATTTAAAAAAAAGAAAATATATAGAAATAGTTTTACAAATAAATAATAATGGAGTATTAATTTCCTCTTTATAATTCTACTTAACTTTTATCTTCCTGAATTTTAGTATGATTTGATAAATAATTGTGTAAAACAATAGCATAAATCACACAATTAAAATATTTCTTAGATTAAAGTTCACTATTAATGAATTACAAAACGATATCAATTAAACTGTTAGTTTTTATCAAATTGTTTTTATTAACAATAAAACAGGAATATATGCAGTGGAAAATTATGCAATTCAGAAATTATTAGTTGCCTACATAAATTATGCACCCTCAGCAGTTATATTGTTGCTTCAGTGTTAAGTTACAAAAATGAGAACAGAAAGCCAAAACTAATGAGAATGTGATAGGAAAATACGAGATAGTATCTTAATGGCAACACTGAGCAGCTAAACCAGTGTATCAACAACCTATTTATGGACTTGTCCATCGTGAAAAAGCTAATCACATTTCTGTGTAAGCCAGTATTGGTCATTCTTTGAATTATTTGAAGCCAAAAGAATCGTAAACTGACATATCTTTATATTAATAAAATTACTTATGACATTTCCAAAATTTGATTTATTTATCAACATCATGTATAATGTAACTGGGAAATATATAAAGAGAAGGTGTACCATTTTCCACTTTTCATGCATTGACTTTTAGATATAGGAGGCTATTTTTATAAAGTTTTTTTTCTGCTCAGTAATTTGATCTGTAACAATTCCTGCTATTAAATGTACTAATATAAGGCAGGTTAATATTTTACAATTGTCAAACAGTTTTTTTCATTGAAGGTTTTCAATAATTTCCCTCAATAAGTGAATCATTTCAGTTTTCACTACCTCCATGTAATTTTAATGTTGCTTTGTGATATAGATACAAATCTATATATGATTTAAAAAGCCCTACATACCTTAATTCTAATTATCTAAAGGAAAACATATATGTATAATTAATCAATTAATTTCCTATTTGGTTGTCCTCCATCAAGGGGAAAGATGTTTGAATTGGAGAGGAAAGAAAAGTCACTGATTATAGAGTTCTGAAGATCTATTAGTGAACAAATTATATTTTAAAAAGGATCCTAGTCCATTAAATCGCGTTTTCTTAAAATTCCTCCTTGATGATGGCATAGGAATCTAAAGACATATAGGAAAAACAGCACAGAGCCAGGAGTGTGGTTGCTCAGTGAGACTGAGGAAAAGACAGCTGAGCTGGTGGGAGCCTTGCTGTAAAGACTAAAGAAGATGATTTGTCCTTCCGCAGGTACTTGCTAAGGATGAAATAAATTTGGGCCTGCAGTAAGGCACACACAGGCATACATCTTATAGATTTTCATTTCTAATAAAATAAATATCAATGTAATATCCCAAATAAACAAGAGTGTGTCTTTTTGTTTTTACCAGTGTATAAGGGTCATGAGATGCAAAAATGAGTAAACCACTATGGGTTACCTCCAGTCATAAACGGTCCGCTTGTTGCCCTGTCCTCACAGGGGCCATTGTGAGGAGCTGCAAACCAGTCCTATAAAAAGGCCCTGACTGGGCTGAGGATTTTGTCCGCTAGAGCCCAGGAAGCCATCGCAGTGACCTGTGGATAGGACAAACCCCACTCGAATTCCCATTATAATGAACGAAGATACGGCAGCTTCTTTCACCAACACGGAGAGCTGCTCTTCGGATTATACCCTCAGGCAGCAGTTTTATCATGGCGGCTCCGGCGCCGTGTGGCTGGCGACACACGAGCCGTCCGGGGCCGAGGTCGTTATCAAGACCCTTCGGCGGGAGGGCCGGCAAACCCTTCCACTGGAAATGAAAATCCTCCGCCAGCTCCACCACCCGAACATCACTGAGCTGGTGGAGGTGGTGGCCACCCCGGACCACCTCTACCTGGCAATGGAGCGGGCGCGGGGCGGCGACCTGCTGGACCACCTGTTTACATGCGGCCGCCTCAGCGAGCCGGAAGCCAGAACAGTCATGCGCCAGGTGGTGTGGGCGCTCGAGTATCTCCACAGACTGGGCGTCGCCCACCTGGACTTAAAACCAGACAATATCCTCCTTGATGGCGGCATGGACATCAAGGTGGCCGACTTCGGCCTCAGCAGGCAGGTTGGTGGCCACAAGCTGCGCACCGTCCTCGGCACACTATTTTACATGGCCCCGGAGATAGTGAGGGAGCAACCATACGACGGGAGGAGGGCGGACATCTGGAGCCTGGGAGCCACCCTCTATCACCTATTGGCGGGCTGCGTGCCCTTCCCGGGCCACAGCGAGGCGGAAATATCCCAGCGCATCCTGGAGGGGCAGTACCTGGAGCCTCGGTTCCTCTCAGAGCCAGCGAGACATCTTCTCCGCCGGCTGCTGACCCTGGACCCCGAGGACAGGCCGACAGCGGCGGAGATAATGCGGCACCCCTGGATGAACCTGGGCCAGGTGGAGCTCACCCCCTACCGCGAGCCGCCCCGTGCCGACCTGGACCCGCAGGTGGTGGAGACGATGCTGGGCCTGGGCTTCCAACAGGAGCAGATTCAGCAGTCCGTCAGCGGGAGGAAATTAGACAGGGCGATGGGCACCTACAGGCTCCTAATACTTTCTAAACACAAAATGCCTGGCCGGTCAGTGAAAGTCAGCCCCTACCGAGCCCCTGACGCCAGGGTTCCATCTAGCCGAGAGGGAATGGCGGGTCCCTCAGGCGCTGAAGAGCCGGCGGGCCCCTCAGGCGCTGAGCAAGCGGAGGCTCAGTCCTGTGGAGAGGAGGAAGGAGACCTATTTGGTCTCCTTCGATACCTGTGGTTTACGCTGACCGCGCCCCCACCCAGCCTGGACCCCGGGGAGTTCCAGACAGCTCCCTCCAGCCTAGACCTGCAGGTTGGCCCTGGGGACTCCCCCACCGCCCTCAGCAGCAGCAGGAGCAGCAGCAGCAGGAGCAGCAGCAGCAGGAGCAGCAGCAGCAGGAGCAGCAGCAGCAGCAGGAGCAGCAGCCGCCGCCGCCGCCGCAGCAGCAGGAGCAGCAGCCGCTGCCGCCGCCACAACAGCAGGGGCGCCTCACAGGGAGCCGCGGGTGAAGGCCTCCAGCATGGGCAGCCTGAAGGTGGCACCCCAGCCTCAGGCTCCGCCAAGAGCCAGGGCCCGCGGGCGTTGGCTACAAGGGCCCTGAGATTCCTGATTAAGTTTGCGTGCTGCGGGATGCCAGTCCACAAAATACATTTTAAAAAGAAAGGCAGACAGACATGAGTTCTGGAGAATCAAGGTAAGGGCCACGGTCAACTCGAAGATGCGGAACTGGGTGCAAGGTGAGAGGGGAGATTTTCTTCTGGACCCAGTGGAAGACCCTGGAAAGTTCCAGATGGAGGATTAACATGATCTGGAAGCTAAGAACCAATGAACTAAATGATTCCAAACACCTTTAGTTCATTGGTTCTGTGCTCCAGATCATGTCAATCCTCAAACCCCCACAGAATCTGATCCTTACCTCCTCTCCCCACTTTGTTTGTTAGGTCAGAGGACCGGGATGGACGCGCGCACACTGTGAAGGCCACCTTCTGCTGGGACCCGCATCCAGCAGAGCTGGGAAGGCTGCGTGGGGACCCCTGGAGGTCAAGAGGAGAGGCTGCCCTCTTTGTGGGTACACCCCTCAGCCCTCCCCCCACCTGACGGAAATGTCAGAGCTTGGACTTTTTCCTCCCCTGCTCCTTATTAAAGTATTTAGTTCTCCCAAATTTTCTAATAAACTGGATGATCCAGAAAAAAACACCTGACTATCAATCTCCTTTTTCAGAAAGGGTTTCTCTATCAGAGTGGATAGAGTGTGGGATTTCTTAAGTCCTGGGTGAGTTTCTACTAGAAAAGGAGTTGGGGAGAGGAGAGGAAAGATGGGGAAGAAACAGGGGGCATAGGAAAAGAGAAAAGGAAGGCATAGGAGAAAGAAATACCAGTGTTACCAAAGTCCTGGGTTACAACTGAGAAGAAAGCTGAAATTTTGGTAACACCTTTCCTCAAATGTAGTAGAGGGCTAATAGGATGTGAAAGAGAAAGACTGAGGTACAAATAGAACAGTGATAATGGAGAAGGTGAGATGGGTGGGAAGGGTTGAACACTCAACCCATTACTTCACCATGGTGGTGACACTGATAAAAACTTTGTTTCTGAGCCCTGCTGTGTCATCTGCTTCGAACCCCATTGTCTGGGAATGCCTTCAAATTTCTATTCACTAACACTTAAAAAACACCTCCTCTAAATCACACTAAAGGATCCAGTCTTTTTATTCCCCGTGACAAGATGCAGAGGGCTAAGCACAATCAGAGACAGGGTGAACATTCATGCTAGGTTTTCCCCGAACACATCTGACCTGGGATACTCTGTCCTATTGACCCCATAACCCCACGTAAGCTTTTCAATTCATGTGCCTGGACTTTTGGTTAGAAAAGAAACTGATAATAGGAATGCTCAGGGATATGAATGATTCCAAAACATGTTTCGTTCATTGGTTCATCTGCCTGGAACTTTCCAGGGACTTTCCCTGAGTCTAGAAGAAAATCTAAAATCCTTGGCATACTCCTCAAGCCCTACAGAATCTGATCCTCTCCCCTTTATTCAACACCTTCTAGTCCTATTGGCCCTCTTTCTAGTTATTTAATAATTTTCATTATCATACCTTTATTTTATTTGAACTTCATTATTGAAATAAGATAATATAATGCAGCAAGGTTTGGACTTACTTCATAAGCTGCTATAGCCACATTTCTTATTGAAGATTCCAATGACTCTAAATAAAGTTCATTTATCGAGCCAAGTTCAGCACAGCCAGGGGTGTGGGAGTCAGTGAAGGATTACTAGTAAAGAAGACAAACAAGAGAATAAAGCTGGAGTTAGGTGGGACACTACTCTTGGATGGAGAGGCAGTGCCACAGCCTCCAACCAAGTCTTTATTTTATAGCCAGATTCCAGGAGGCAAAGTAAGGGCCTGATCAAGATGTTTACAATATTCTTGTGGGTTTTGAATCTACTCAATTACATGCACCTAAACTCTATCAAGCTTTGTTTTGGCAGCACTTGCTGCACCTCCCTCATCTTACATCACTTAGTCACCTGGGACTACAGGTTTGGACCATAAGGTCAATTTTAGGACTATAGCCTTTGGCTATAATTGTGCTAGGAAAGCTCTGCTCTTCAAGCTGGGACTTGCACGTGGCTTTACCATGAGAGGACTGTGCCCTCACATTAGTCCAAATGCTATAGCCCCTTTCCAAAATTTATTTTCATCAGAATTTAGGGGGAAATTCTTCTTTTTGTCCTTCTGATTTTATAAAAGTTTTAATTCTCTTGTTTCCACCTTATACAATTTTTTAATTCAGTTATTTATAGCACAGAATGCCAAGACATCATTTCTGACAATGAGTAAGTCTTAGTTCAATCAAGTTTAAGAAACTTACAGAAGAAGCATCAATTTAAACTGCCATCATGAACCACAATTATTCTTCATTAATTGGTCACATTTTAAGAATGGCAAACAAATCAAACAAATGAAAAACTAAGACAGTATGAAGTGAATTCTTAAGGCAAGAGGGAAAAAATAATCGTGAACAAAATAAACTGAAAAACAAAATAGATCCAGAGACATAAAAGCATGGAACAGACCATAAAATCTCAGAAGGAAGGTGAGAAATGGGTGGGAAGAGATCAAACATATGGATAACCATGGATACACACATAGCGTGGTAAAGACCTGGGGTGGGGATATGGGGTCAATAGGGGAAAAGTGGGATATATGTAATTCTTTCAATAATACTTTAAAAACGGTATGTTTTATTTGCTAAAGATGTCAGTCCATCTATAAAATCAGGAGTGCTAATCATGGTCAGTATGTCGGGACGGACTCTAATTGTATTCACATAGACATACTTGATAGTTTACAGTTCCAATAAAAAGTGTGTATACTATTTCAAGGCTATGGACTACATTCCATTTTATCAACAAAAGTCATCTTTTTAGCAAAGAGAGTAATTTCCTCCTTTGCTGGGTCCATATCATGTCCAGCCATCACTTACTGCAATGACATTTATGAAGTATGCAGTATTAAAGAATGCTGTAGAACAGGAAATGGCCAACTGAGGCCCAGGAGCACAGTCCAGCTCATGACTTATTTTGTTTGGTCCTTGAACTAAATTGGCTTTTACATTTTAAAAGAGTGCCCCCCCAAAAAACATACACACAAAAACAAACAAACAGAAAACAAAATACAGGGAGCAATATGCATGAAAGTCCTTAGGTGGCCTGAAAAACTTAAGTATTTACTCTCTCATCCTTTAAAGAAAAACTGTGTTTCACATATACTTATATATATATTTGTTTATTGCTTTGAATTAGTCTTAAATATTCTTATGCTTATAAACTGGTTTAGAAATAAAAAATACTCAAATTCCTTTCTATTTCTTTCCCTAAAAAGTAGTCTGTGGAAAGTTTGAAGGTCCCAGTTGTTTTTATTATTATTATTATTATTTATTTTTTTTAAGATTTTATCTTTATTGTTCACTTCATTCAACAATAGAATACATTTTGTCAATTGTACATGAAACTTTCATCAACATAGAACATATCCTGAGTATAAAACCAACATCAATAAATTGAACAAAATACATATTAATGCTTTCTGTTTTTTTATCTTTATTCTTCAGTTTATTAATTACATTGTTCCCTTTTTTCCCCTATAGCTCCCCTCCACCTGATACCCATCCCAGCCTCTGCCCTCACCTCGCCCTCCCCACTGTCCTCTCCCATAGTTGCATGATTTTTGTCCAGTCTCTTGCTGCACTTCCCACACCTCTTTTCTCCCCAAGAATTGTCAGTCCATTCCCTCTCTATGTCCATGATTCTGTTACATTTACCAGTTTATCCTGTTCATCAGCTTATTAATTCACTTGATTTTTAGATTCATTTGTTGATAGATGTGTATTTGTTGTTCATAACTTACACTTTTATCTTTTTCTCCTTCCTCTTCTTAAAGAATATCTTTCAACATTTCAAATAATATTTGTTTGGTGGTTATGAACTCCTTTAGCTTTTTCTTATCTGCGTAGCACTTTATCTGACCTTTAATTCTGAATGGTAGCTTTGCTGGATAGAGTTATCTTGGTTTTAGATTCTTGCTATTCATCACTTTGAATATTTCTTGCCACTCCCATCTGGCCTGCATTGTTTCTGTTGAGAAATCAGCTGACAATTGTATGGCTGCTCCCTTGTAGGTAACTAACTGTTTTTCTCTTGCTGCTTTTAATATTCTCTCTTTACCTTTTGCTCTTGGCATTTTAATTATGATGTGCCTTGGTGTGGTCCTCTTAGGGTTCCTATATATTGGGGTTCGGTACGCTTCTTGGACTCCTAAGTCAATTTCTTTCACCAGGTGTGGGAAGTTTTCGGTCACTATTTCTTCAAATAGATTTTCATTGTCTTGCTTTCTCTCTTTTTCTGGCACCCCTATAATTCGGATGTTGGTATGCTTGAGGTTGTCCCATAGGCTCCTTAAACTATCTTCAATTTTTGGATTCTTTTGGTTTCTTGCTTTTTCAGCTGAGTGGATTTTACCTCTTTGTATTTCAAATCTTTAACTTGGTTCTTACGGTTCTCTAGAGTAATATTAGGTCTTTGTATATTTTTTATTTCAGTTAGTGTATGCTTAATTTCTAGTTGGTCCTTTTTCATATCCTTGAGGGTCTCATTCATATCCTCGTAGGTCTCATTCTTTTCCTCGTAGGTCTCATTCATTTCCTTGTAGGTCTTGTTCATTTCCTCGCAGGTCTTGTTCAATTCCTCATAGGTCTTGTTTATTTCCTTATACATCTTGGCCTTTACTAGGAGCCTCTTGAAAAGCCCTGTAACCGTGGTTTTGAATTCCATGTCCAGTCGTTTTTTCCCCCTCCATTTCTTTCACATCTGATTTCTTTCCATGGTGGCTGCTTCACTGAGTTGGTCAATTAGCTTTGTGTGATAAATGTCCTACAAGGGATAGTGGCTTAACCTCCTCAGTTACCTGAGGTGGATATGGGTTGCACATTCTTGTTGAAGTTAAGCTCAGTTTAATAGTTGTTAGCACATGGAGGGGTTGACCTCCAGGCCAATTGTCTGTGACATTCAGCTGTGCTCAGGTTGGATGGGTGGAGTTTCCATGCCAAGCAGACAGCGTCATCTCTGCCCTATGTGGCCCTAGGGTCTCTTAGAGAGAGCCGCCGCCAAGCTCCACCAGCTGCTGGAGAATTCAACCTCTCCTCAAATGAGTCTGCACACCCAACATCTCATCTAGGGTCACAAAACAATGCAGTCTGACGGTTTCCCAAATGAAAGAGCAAGACACGAGTGCTTTCTGCGCGGTCACACAGCTGCGCTGTTTGCAAGCTCATGTGCACTCCGCACAAGCTCGCCTTCTCCACAAGCTGGCAGACCCCTGCAGTACCTGAGCTTCAGTGTGCCCTTCCACTGTCCAGTTTTTACCCCGTATGATAGTGGGTTCCCTGGACTTTGCCCAGAGCTGGATAATCAGTCTAGTGGGACGTCTTTTTCTCCCCTGTTCAAGAAAACTGGCTGGTTTTCAGTTGTCTGCCCTATCTGCTGGTGTGCTCACTCCTCCAAACCTCTGACTCTGTGCGTATCTTCAATGCTGTCCACCGCCACTCCTCTGAGTCACAGTGTCTTATCTTCACTTTATTTTGTGGAATTTTCACTCAGCCAGCTTTCTGGTGATTCTGGATGGTGTTTGTTCTTTTGTTAAGTTGCAGTTTTGAAATTGCTGTGTATGGCAGCAAGATAGGTATTTACCTATGCCACCATCTTGGTTCCTCCTGATATAAAGTTTTTCAATGCTTTGTTATTCAGCTTTGAGAATCTTATAATTCATTTCACAGAGTGTCATTAAATTTACAATCTATTACTTTCCTTTCTCTTATGTATTATGGCAGTGCTAAGTAGGGATATGTAAAACAAAACAATCAAACAAAACAAAAGACATGGATAGGAAAAATATGGGAGATTATTAGTTACTCTGGGATATTGTTTTGTCATAATCATGGAAAGTAAAATTAGTTGTCAATATTTGAACATTTACTCTGAGTTTTTATCAAAGTTATACTTAGATGCATTATCATGGTTTACATATGATAATACAGTACAGCAATCAAAGTCTGTCTACTTCATGTCAAAATGTCTATTACACTGTATGTTTCACAATATATGCACATTTAAAAACTAGGTAAATGTAGTGTCTATGTAGATAAAGGAAACAACATATGCTGTAGGTAATAAATATGTATTCAATTAATCCCTAACAGGGCAAATGAGTCATGTACAATAAATGAGATATGGTTAAGAAGAAACTATATTTATAAATTAAGCTAATTGTTAGTATTAAGAATAACACTTGTTTTGATTTTAGGAAAGTATTTTCAAATGTATTATGTAAATTTTGTACAAGATGATTTCATGAATATAAATTCATATATAACAGAAAGCCAGCCTATCTAATAAAACAGTAATATGCAAATTAAGCATCACTCTGCTATACCCACAAGTATTGCCCACTAGCCAATCAGAAGCTAGTATGTAAATTAACCCAACCAACATGGCTGTGGCCATGGAGAAAACAGGAGGGAGGCTTGGGTTTTCCAGGCAATGGAGGAAGCCAAGCTTTCTGCACACACTGGCTGGCCCAGGCCTCCAATTAAGGCTACAAAATTGAAATTATAGAAGATAAACAAACCCTAAGAGAAACGGCTGTAACCACAGAGGGCGCAGGAGACTTGGCTTCGCTCAAGGCTACAAAGTTTCAATTGTAGAAGATAAACAAATCCCAGATACTAAGGTCTCTGCTTGGGTTGCCGGGGTTCATGGGCGGCCTGCAAACCACCATGCCACCAACGGAGCCCCCAACCTGATCCAGGACACCCTTTAGGGCAAACCAGCTGCCCCCCACCCATGCACCAGGCTTCTATTCTATCTAATAAAAGAGTAATATGCAGATTGACCATCACTTAAACACACAAGAAGGCTGCCCCCATGTGGTCAAAGAACCTGTCCCCATGTGGACACAAGATGGCCACCACAAGAGAGCCAGCAGGGGAGGGCAGTTGGGAGGGACTAGGTCTGAAAGGGAGAGTAGTTGGGGGTGGTCAAGCATGCAGGGGAGGGCAGTTAGGAATGATCAGGCCAGCAGAGGAGGTAAGTTAGGGGCAAACAGGCTTGAATGGGAGCAGTTAGACATAAATCAAGCTGACAGGGGAGTGGTTAGGGAGTGATAAGGCTGGCAGGCAGAAGTGGTTAGGGGTAATTAGGGAGGCAGGAAGGCAAGTAGTTGGGAGCCAGCAGTCCTGGATTATAACTGGGATGTCCGACTGCCCACCAGAATTGAGCCTAAATGTGCAGTGGGATATTTCCCAAGGGGTCTTAGATTGGAGAGGGTGCAGGCTGGGCTGAGGGATACCCCCAACTCTGTGCACAAATTTTGTGCACCAGACCTCTAGTATCTATATTATAGTCAGGGATTGTCAAATGTTTATGTTAAACATCAACATGAGCATCAACTTTCTAATGCATAGATTTCTTTGTTATTAATGATCTGAAAGAATGAAGTCTTATAAGATTTCAATAAAATTAATAAAATAGGAAAGTTAATGGAAGTTTATATTACATATTAAAAAGAAAAAAAATAAAAGAACTACATTGTATGATGATAAAGAGATAATTAGATAAAATAAAACATATTTAAAATACAAACCAAAATTTATAAAGAAAAATAACCAGAGGCATACTATCAATGCAATGGGTTGTTTGGAAAAATATAACTCATTATTGTCTTCAAAGGGTAATACTAAACTGCAAATTAAATGAGCATTGTGCTGTGACACCAGGAAATATCAATGTGTGTATGACTCAGTATTTAGAGTTTGTCTGTCATTATAGAAGGCATTTGTATTCATTCAAGTGCTCCTGGTGAGAACTAAATTACATATTTTAAAAACATGAAGCTGTTATGATCATGAAATATAAACATCATTAAACAGTTTTAAGAGAAAAGCATGGCTAAGAACCTTGATAAAAAATGATCAATATAATTTTAGAAAATAATTTTGCCTGAGTAAAATCCTCACAGTGAAATAACTGAGTATATTTGAAAAAATGCATTTTTCCCTAAGCTAGGTAGCGTGGTTGATTAGATATGCAATGTGGCAGGTTCAGTCAGGCACATACAAAAATTAATCAATAAATGCATAAATAAGTGTAATAACAAATTGGTCTCTTTATCTCTATCTCTATCTCTGCCTCTGTCTCTATCTCTCCCTTCCTCTGTCTCTAATAATCAATCATTATTTTTTTTAGCCACATTAGGAGTAAATTTGGAAGGAAAGAAACAAACTTGTGATCAATTATTAAAATAATATGCATTTCAATATGTAATTTAAATATTTTACCAAAATATCATAAAATAAGTGGAGATTGTTTTTCTTTCATTTATAACTCATTGAATAGTAAACATAAATTTTTGTAATTGTTAATCTTCACCCAATTATTTTTTCCCATTGATTTTTAGGAGTAGAAGGGAAGGAGAGAGACAAAGAGAGAGAAATATTTATAAACAAAAAACACATCAGTTGGTTGCCTTCACAAGCACCACAACCAGGAACAAGCCTGCAGACCACCTATGTGTCCTTGATTGGAATCAAAATTAGGAACTGTAAGTCCAAGGGCCTACCTTCTATCCACTTTGCCTAACTGTCTAGAGCCTAAACATACTTTTTAATTTAATTTAATTTAATTTTAAAGCATTCATTTAAAAAGTAATTACTTTTATTGTGGTGAAACATACATAATAAATTTTACCTGTGATTTCAGATTACATACATTTTTTGCCTTTTAACCATGTTTTTCTTTCTTTCTTTTCCTTTTTTCACATTCATTATTAACGATTGATTTGGAAACAAATACGTTGGACTGAAAGAATCCTGCAAGTTGACACAGATTGAGCAAATATAAGTCCAGTGTCAGAGAGAAATACTGGCAAATGTGGCTTTCCTAAACTCTTCTATTTTATCAATGTGTTTTCTTGTAATTATAAAGAATAAATATACAATTTCCCCAGTTCAATACATTTTTCAACACTTACTTTTTCAGAGATATTAGCTGCTCTCTCAGTTTGGCCTTCAAGATATCTTGACTGCAATTAGCTCATTACTAGTTGTGAGCAAAACAAAGCACAGTCAATGACTCAAACAGGCAGCTAATCCCGATAAGGTTGTGATTCTTGTTAGGATGTTAAGGAATAACTCTTTGTGTGTGTGTGTGTGTGTGTGTGTGTGTGTGTGTGTGTGTGTGTGTGTGTTTTCATACTCAGGTACAAAAATTTACCATGAGTTCAATATTTTTTATATCACTCTTTACTTTTTCTTAAATCCAACATAATTGTCTAATAAAAAGAAAATGTCTTACCGCACATCTAATTACTCTGTTTCCAGAATCTTGGCCTTTTTCTTTATATTTTAGCTTTGCTAGGAATATTCTTACTTATTTTGAATGGCCATTTCAATTCACATTCCAATAATACGTTTGCATTAACATTCTAGTCAAAAAGTATAAAATTAAAACTTTTTTTTTACATAGGACATATCAAAATAACTTCATTTCCATGAAAATTTAGTACAAATTGGAGTATTTTAGGTTATAAAAATAAAGGTTGGAAATTAAATTATTATTTAAACAATAGAGGCCCGATGCACAAAATTTGTGCATGGGGAGATGGTGCAACATCCTTCTCATAATTCAGGATTGCTGGCTCCCAACCACTCACCTGCATGCTGGCGTTATTGTACCTAACTGCTTCTGCCTGCCAGTCTGATCATTCCCTAACCACGCCCCTGCCACCCCGATCAACACCTAACTGCTCCTCTGCTGGCCCAATTGCCCCTAACTGACCTCCCCTGCCAGCCTGGTCATCCCTAACTGCTTCCCCCGTGCCAGCCTGATTGCCCCTAACTGTCCTCCCCTGCAAGCCTTGTCCTTCCCAAATGCCCTCCCCTACTGGCCCAATAACCCCTAAGTGCCCTCCCTTGCCAGCCTAGTTGCCTCTAACTGTTCTCCCCTGCAGGCCTGGTCACTCTCAATTGTCCTCCCCTGCAGGCCTGATCCTTCCCAAATGCCCTCCTTTGCATTCCTGATCCCTCCCAACTACCCTCCCCTAATAGCCTGATTACCCACAACTGTCCTCCCCTGCCAGCTATCTTGTGGTAGCCATCTTGTGTCCACATGGGGACAGCCATCTTGTGTGTTAGAGTGATGATCAATTTGCATACTATTCTTTTATTAGATAGGATAATGAAATTACCATATTTACACCTCACTTCTTCTTTTTAACTTTTTGCTATGAATACTATAAAGGCTATATTTTTATCCTCTAACTATGAAAACTTTCCCAGATCTATTTATGCGATTCTATAAATATAAAAGGAAGATGACTTCTGTTTGGTCACAAATGTAAAAATATTTCATTTTTAGAGCTAAATAGGAGTGAACTATCCTAAGTTTGAAAGGCTATTTCTCAACAAAGATAGGAAAATATAAGATCAGACCACCTGTGACCCTTATCCATATCTGATACAAATAGTCCTAGTGAGAGAACAAAATCAGTTTATTTTCTTCTTGAGGAAAGGGTGTATTTGCAAGAGCTTTGCTGTTTCTCTGCTTCTCACTGACATAGATATATAATAATCCAAAGACTCCTGAATGCCTAAGTCACTCCCTCATAATCAAGTTAGATACAAAAGGAGAGAATGTTACCTGTTTCTAACTCATAAATATGCATTCAATGCATGGTTACTAAAAGAGAATTTTTACAATAAATGTAAGAACTGTGACATGCTTATTTTTTAATTGTAAGTTTGTATGTTTATATATATGTTTAAAATCTGAAATGGCTATAAAAGAGCCCTTTTTCATATATGTTTGTATATGTATAGTATGTCTATTTGTTCTCATGTATATTGTATTAAATAGCTTATGGATATAATTTACAAAGATATGACTTCACTATTTATGCTTTTACAGTTATGCTTGACTGAATAGATATCCTGAGTATATAAAATAATAAAATAGAGATACTTTTAAGTGCATCAAGTATGCAGAATCTTTAACTTTGTATGATAGCAAATGAAATCATGATTTTAAAAATTGGGGATTTGAATATATCTTTCTGCATTTTTTTGAACATGCAACTTTAAAAAAGAAATTTCTCAATTTTTTTGTGTGTAATATTATGGAAGAAATTTCTCCTTTCTGATTTTATTCTTTAAATCACTGTTGGAATATTTTTCTTTTGTGATTTCTTCTAAAACATAATTCTTTAATTCTGTGGTTTGATAAATTAAATACAACACATCTATCAACTTTAACTCTCTGATGTTCTTTGTCTTTGAAATTCAAACTCTCCATTTATTCAATTAAGATTCATCATGTGTCAAGGTCTGTGGTAGACAGAGAAGACAAAATTACACTAAACCAAATTTATCAACATGGAATATTGTGGGAAGCCACCGCTTGCCAATACTGTCATGAGCATGCACCAAGGAATGTGGGAGACCAATAGACCTTGAGCATTAGCAGGGCTGATGCTAGGCACTGATTATTTGTGTTGAGATATCAGTGGCTTGAAGCAATTTCCTGTCCTGATAGCCTCCAAGTAAATGTTTACTGGACCTTACTCATCTTTACTGACCTTTGAGACTCTGTCTGCTACGTGTTTGCCATGATTTACTGAGGGCAAGATGTGTATCTAAAAATGGAATAAAAAGTGAACTAGGCCAGATCTCAGGGTGTCTCTTCAAGAAAGAGACTCCACCTCGCCTGGCAATGCCTTCTAAATTCATATTTCTTGTATACCATTTTCACTTGTGCATTGGCCAGTCCTTCAGATCCTGAACCTTGCTGCGAAGGTTGCTGCAGAATACAAAATTAAATAATTAGAATATTATATATTTAGATGAGGATTTAAATATCACTACTTCACTTACTAGAGTAAGAAATATTACTCTTCTGACTGATATACAGAATGCGATGTTTACTTTCCCTAATGTATCTTTATGCATTTGCCCAATAAGAAAATCATATATCCAGAGAGGTCAAAGAATCACATGACATCTAAAAGCTGCATATCTATACTCTTGATTCTCTAGGCTAATTTAATTCCCATCTTTCTGTGCAAATTTTGAGAGTCTATCACTAACCACCCATCAGGGAATGTTTCTGTTCTTTATCAGAACTTTTATATCATTCACTGATAGAACTACACATTTCATGGGTGTTTACATTAAAATTCTCTTTAGAATATTAGTAACATTTTAGCTATATTTTTTACATTCTAGCCCCTATCATGTTCATTGGAAATGAGGGTTTTATGAAGCCTTTCTTTCTTAGTCACCATGGCACATAGATCTGCATAACATATAGTAGATGTTTGAGAAAATAATTATTGATCAACATATTAATTGCTGACATATAAGAGAATGGCAGTGTTTAATAATAGAATGGAGCAGAATATAAAGGACACCGACAACAATATGAAGAAATATAACTTTATTTTGCTTTGTTACAAATTACACATATTACCCCCTTTCACCAGATGAATGGATCCATCTGAAATAGATTGAAAGTTCACTTTGATGGCTTTACTTCTGAAGACACTGATGGATATGGGACAAAAAATCTGAAATGGCTATAAAAGAGCTCTTTTTCTAAACCAACCCTTGACTTACAAGCCCAGCAATTCAATTCACCATGTAGAGACTGTTTTTGTCATCTTTGGAAAAGAAGTGCTATCTATCTAATAAAAGAGTAATATGTAAATTTGACCATACCTTCGCTACACCCACAAGCCATGTCCACAAGCTATGCCTACCAGCCAATCAGGAGCAAATTATGCAAATAAACCCCAACCAAGATGGCTGCTGCCACTGAGAGCAAGAGGGAGGCTTGGATTTCCCCGGCCACGGAGAAAGTCAAGCTTTCCACCAGCCTTTGCAGGCCTGGGCCTCCACTCAATGGTACAAAGTTTTAATTATAAAAGATACATAATCGGAAGGCAGCCACGGAGCTGGAGAGAGAAGAGGCTAGGGTTGCCGGGGCAATGGAAGAAGCTAAACTTCTGCAGCCCTAGCACCTTAGGCCTCCACTCTAGGCTACAAACTTTCAAACAGAAATGGCTGTTGCCATGGAGTGAGCAAAAAGCTTGGCTCTGCTCTAGGCTACAAAGTTTCAATTGTAGAACATAAATTAATTTCAGATCCCAGGGCCTCTGCTTGGGTTGCGAGGGGGCATGGATGGCCTGAAAACCACCATAGACCCCTCATCCAGGCTGCCCCATGCCCTAAGGGAACCCCCACCCTGATCCAGGACAACTTTCAGGGTAAACCAGCTGGTCCCACCCATGCACCAGGCCTCTGTACTACCTAATAAAAGAGTAATATGCAGATTGACCATCAGCTCAACATACAAGAGGGCTGCCCCCATGTTGTCAAAGATCCTGCCCCCATGTGGACACAAGGTGGACACCACAAGATAGCTAGCAGGGGAGGGCCATTGGGAGGTTCCAGGCCTGCAAGGGAGGACAGTTGGGGGCAATCAAGCCTGCAGGGCAGGACAGTTAGGCGTGACTAGGACAGCACAGGAGGGAAGTTGGGGACAAATAGGCTGGCATGGGAGCAGTTAGACATCAATCAGGCTGGCAGAGTAGTGGTTAGGGGGTGATCAGGCTGGCAGGCAGAAGCGGTTAGGGCAATCAGAGAGGCAGGCAGGTGTGCAGTTTGGAGCCAGCAGTCCTGCATTGTTAGAAGGATATCTGACTGCCCGTTTAGGCTCAATCCCAATTGGGCCTAAACAGGTAGTTGGACATCCCTCGAGGGGTTCCAGATTGAAGAGGATGCAGGCTGGGCTGAGGGACATGCCCTCCCCCCCAGTGCACAAATTTCGTGCACTGGGCCTCTAGTGTGTGTGTATATATATATACACACACATATATATATGTCTATATATGTGTGTATATATTTATATGTCTATATATGTGTGTATATATGTGTGTGTGTGTGTGCGTGTGTGTATATATATATATATATATATATATATATATATATATATTCTGCCAATTTTTCATGATTTTAATGAAAAATGAATGAGATGAGTTTTAGAATACTTGGAAATTTAAAAAATATTTATTAAAAACAAGCTGTCATTTTCCCTTGTACTCTTTCTATAATGTTCAAGATTATTCTGAAGTGTTGCACGTAAGAATTGGGCATACTTGTATTTATTAAGAAAGGCAATATCTCAGAGAAGGTGATAGGAATAATATAGCATATTTTTGTACTTTGTCTCTTTAAATTGGCTATCCTATTGATTTCAGCCTTGTAAAAAAGTATAATCATCAATTTCAGGTCATCCCTATGAAACCACAATCTTGAAAGTTGAGAAAATAAAATGAATCACTTTCAGGATTTCTATCTATGCTTCAAATGCTAAAGAAGACCTGGTCAAGTGGCTCAGTTGGTTGGAGTGTTACTCCATACACCAGAAAGTTCGCAGTGTAGATCCTAGGTTTGGGCCCCTAAGATGTTTCTGTTTCTCTCACACATCCATCCATTCTCTCTCTCTCTCTCTCTCTCTCTCTCTCTCTCTCTCTCTCTGTCTCTCTCTTTCTCTCTCTAGTCTTTCTTTCTCTGTCCCTCTTTTTCTGTCTCTCTCTTGCTTCCTCTCTAAAAATCGGTAAACATATCTTTGGGTGAGGATTTAAAAAATAAATTAAATGATAAAAGGAATCAAAACTACTATTATTTCTGTTTAATTGTGATTATCAAATGAATCAAATTAAAAATGAAATTATAAGAAGGCTGATTGATCATTAATAATAGAAATAGAAACAGCCACTAGTATTACCTGAATATAATTTTAAACTGATTTGGTGGAGTATAATATTAAGTGAAATAAGAAAATCTAGAGGATTTAAACTAATGAAGCTTCTTATGAAAGTAAAAAAAAAATGCAGTTTTTTCATCTTCAACATTATGAAAACTAGGGGACCAAATTATAAAACAATCTATGAAATGTGTATTGACTCTATAAAGTTCTGGTGAATTTATATACAAAGAGAAAGTCAAAATCTCTTTTAAAACAAGTTTTCCAAGCGCATGATCAGTATTTGCTGTCACTGCTATGAAAATCATCAATTTGATATTCTGAACTTGACATATAAAGTAACCTTTCTACTCTTTTTCTCCTACTCAAACTTTAACAGTTAAGATTGTCATTGAAGAGCAAATGAAATATTTTAGGCATTCATAAATATTATGGTATAAATAGACATATTTAATTATGATTGGATTTATACCATAATACTGATATTTGTTGCCTAATGTCCAATAATCTAAAGTGATTTAAATAACGAATCACTGAAACACTGATATTAAGTACTTGAAAGTCTCATAAAATAAAACTTTTAAGATACGCTACTAATAAAATCGCAGGTTTTTCACTAACTACCTATTAATAACTTGTAAACTGTATATGCTAACAAAATAATTGCCTTTTAGATTTGAATAAAAGGCAATTTGCAATCATATTTGCTATAAAGTTAAGAATTTCAGAAAGTGGGAAAACAGTTTAATTTTTTAAGTTATTAATATTACAAGAAATGAGGAATTGTGAAGTCACACCTGTGATTTTTCAAACAGCTGTGGTTTCCTCAAAACCGACTGTCAAAATTAGGTTATTTTATTGACCCCATTTTACCAAAAAAAGTTATGTTACTCATATTTGGATTAGTATTTATTTTGCTTCTACTCTGTGGTAGATGACTATAGGGTAGAGATCTGTTTGGATATCTTGGATGAGTTCACATACAACCAACTATTTGTTCATGGAAGAATAGCTTCTTCAAAATTAGTCAGAACTTGATGAGACATTAAGGGCAGAGTTTTTATGTATTGCTTTGCTCTCTTACTATGTTATGTTGTAAAACATGAGAACCTCCTCATTCTAAGGTACAATGATAAGTGGCAGGCTAGTTGAAACATTCTAACTTCTTCCATAGAAAGTTTAACTTCAATTTAAATAAACGCCTAACTATATGGGCATGCTAAATCTGACATCCAGATTTTGAACAAATGTATCTGAAAATATATAACAAAAATAATAAGTAATAAAGTATTAAAATAAACACTTCTGTTATAAAATGGCAATGTATGATTTGATTATGTAAAAGAGAAGGGAAAAACAACTGCAAAAGAAATTAACCTAAAACAGTTAAACAAGTTGAATTATAGCAAAATAAGTCGTACCATTTTGTCAACACATAATTAATGTGAAGAATAAAATGACCAAATAACTTTTCTGGTGATCAGAATCATGAAGTTTTAATTTCCCACAAATAATACAACCATGGTAATCATGTTTATAAAAACAAGAACAAATATTATATCAGAATATGCAGCATTCTTTAGCTAGTTAAAAATAACCTACTGTTAAGCTATGTCTCAACTGTATTAGCATCAGGGCTTTCAATATACTTAATGATGGGAATAATTACGGTGACTATATAGTCAGCATGAAATATTTGTTGTGTGTAAATACAAACACTTAGTAGCAAATACAACACACATCTCTTTTTTAATTGGGTAGTGATATGTATTTTTTAATATTTATTTGTTTTGTAATTTTTCTTTGGTCATATAAAATTAGCTGTAGGTCTGTGTTATTTCCCCAGAGAGCTGACTTCTATATTGTGGATCTATCTTCTTATGTTCTTCCATGAATGCCATTGAGAGAATGATTTTGTAGTAGCAATTACATGTGTTGGCCAGGAAGAGACACATGTCATTTCTGTCCCAAATCCATTCACCAAAATTAGTTCAATGCCACTATCCAACTAAAGAATAGGGGTAGAAAATATAATCCTATTCCTGAAAAGAAAAACACTTGATAAGAAATATGTAAACAAACATAGATGTGTATATGTGTGGATATAGATTATACAAACACACATATATAGTATATGCACATATGTGTATAATATATATGCATGAATATACATATATTATACTTTATTAGGAAGGAGATTAGACATTAACCTATGTACCAGCTGCAGGGTGAGTTTGAGAAACATTTTTAATTTTGCTTTCTTACATCTCTTGTTACCATGTTTCCTAAGTCACATTTCAAAAATCAAAGATTAAGTCCTAATTTCACTTTTATCAGAGCATTTTCCTCATACTATACATTATTTGTACCCTCTATGATAATATATAGTTTAGGCTATCTGCCCTTTAAAGCAATTAGAATATTATAGCCCATATATCTTTTCTTTATATATTATGGTGATTTAATTGTGGTGTTTGAAAGAAACAAATAGAATTACTATAAATTTTGGTAATGAGTATATCAGATTTGTTACTTCCCAAATGCATCTCTTATATGTGAGGCACACTGCTGAGAAGAAAGTATTTATTTATTTTATTTTATGACTTTCTGAAAGTTTTCTGCAAAGAAAAATCATGATTAGTTTAAATTTTATTTTTTGGGAAAATGAGCTCCTAAAATGTTGTTTAAGACCAAATGTTTTGAATAAAATGGATCCTTAGAAAGTATATAGGCAACCGTAAGATTCAGGTAGTACATACTAAATATATTCTTAACTTCTATGATAGTTCTGCTTCAGATAAAGAAATCAGAAAACAAATGTTAACTCTGTCATCATTTTATTTACAATAATGAGTGCAGGTATATTTTTCTCCTGACAAGTATAATTTCAAAATCTTCTTAGTATAGAAATGAAACTAAAGATAATACATTTGAAATCCTATAGCTTAATAACTATTGAGATTGCTAGTCAAAAATAAAACATTTTACATTCCATTATGTTGCTCTCCTATAAAAATAACCTAATTTTAGCAGAGCTTAAATTTGCCCAGGTATTCTGTGGTAATTTGGATGATTTCAGCTAGAATAATTTTCCCTACTAGTTCTGCAATGGGAGATATATAAAGAACAATAATCTCATCACTTCATCTGATATACTAGAGACCTGATTCATGAAATTCATGCATGAGTGGCGTGTGGGGGATCCCTCAGCCCTACCTGCACCTTCTCCTATTCCTGAAGAATCAGGCCAAACTGGTAGTCAGACCTCCCTCTCACAATCCGGGACCCCTGGCTCCTAACTGCTCACCTACCTGCCTGCCTGAGCACCCCTAATCGCTGAACTGCCCTCCCCTGCTGGCCTGATCACCCCTAACTGCCTCTTCCTCAGCCCCCACCACTGTGGATTTGTCTGGAAGGAGGACCGGACTACAAGAAGATGTCTGGTCGACCTGGTCTAATTAGCATATTACCCTTTTATAAGTAAAGATGATGGAACTGATGTTTAAAAGGGTTAGGGGTCTCAATTCAGAAAGTTGGCTAGTAATAGTATTATGATTAGAATTTATCCTTTCTGATTTATATAGTCACTCTTTTGTTTTAAAGCAGATTTTCCAAGGGTAACTATCTGAAATCATATTTTTAATTAGATTTTCAAACATATCTTAACCTTCTTTAAATTCATCTGTTCCAAATTCTGCCATTTTAAATCATGGCTCATTTTATGCTGTCCACTGGGAGCAGCAAGTCAGTATGAAGTACTGCCTAGATAATTTTAACAAAACAGAAGAATTGGTCTATTTACTGAACAAGTAAATGAATTTCTTACTTTCTTTTTTGACTGACTCACTTATCAATCTTCTCCAAGCCTCCTACGGGGCAGTTGAAGACAGTTGGAGAAAAATCACACACCGAGAAGATTGTTAGCAATATAAATTCATAGTCACTAACCTCAGCTGGACCTCAGTACTGCTGAAAATTTTATTATTACATTTGTTTTATATAGTTTCTATAGTCAAACTCTTCTATTCTCCACACTCTTCTACCCATGTCATTCTCAGCAGATGGTCTTGCCGCCCACCTCAAAAAAAAGCACCCACCTCAAATCCGGCCACAACGTCTTTAATTCTGCTTGTATCTGCACCTATTTACTTATTTTTAATTTTTGTAGATAGTGTTTTTGAATTGAATTTAGCTTTTTCTCTGAATATTGTTTTTAGGGAATATCCATCTTGGAGTGCACAACTGTGTGAACATGTGTGTTGATATTGGTTGCTTCTAATTGCTGCATTGTGTATAGTGGTGTATATTCACCATGGTTTTCCTGTTTCCCAAAAATGGATTTCTGAATGGCTTCCAACTTTCATGACTGTAAGCAATTCTATGACAAACATCTTAAATCATGTACATTTGTGATAACTGATTTTCTAAAGTTGATATCTTTAAGAAACATAATCCTCAACGGAGGATATGTTTTGAGATTTTAAAAATTGATTTTTTGAGATAGATAGATGGGGGGGAGGGAGGGGGAGAGAGAGAGAGAGAGAGAGAGAGAGAGAGAGAGAGAGAGAGAGAGACAGAGAGACAGAGAGAGAGAGAGAGAGAGAGAGAGAGCTGTGGGAGAGAAACATCTATTGGTGGCCTCTAGTACAAACCCTGACCAGGAATCAGTTCTACTGCCTTGCCACCTTCTGGTGTACATACAACCCTGACTCTGGCCAAGGCATTACCTATACTTACTTTGAGTACAAATCTGTTTAACTAAAATAGTTTCATTAGATTCTTAACTGTAATGCTTCATCATTCTTCCCTTTACATAGCTGATACAAAAACTCGGCATTTTGCATGTTTTCCTAATTGATGGTGGTAATGTGTTAATGTTTTGTTTGTAAATTGTAGTTCTGTAACTACAAATTTGAATGTTTTTTTCCTTTAATTAATCAAATTTTGGGTTTTCTCTTCTCTGAATTGTCTATTCACATCTGTTGTTCACCAGATGTTCTATTAGTTTATATGTATATATTATTTTGATTTCCAGACATTTCTGTTTATTCTAGTGTTATGACTTTATTTATTTTAGATAGTCCTCATGTCTTTCAAATTGCCCTTTTTCTGTATTTATGTCCATGCTTTTGTCCACTGAAAATGAACTTTAAATATGTCTTAATAAAAATAATCAATTTCTAAACTTGTTTTTGCACATGAGGGTTTTAAGTAGATATTTTTCAAAATTAGAGCAGAGAAATAACTATTTAACAATTCTCTTTTTTACCTTCTATTTTCCTTTTTTATGTCCATAATTCCAGTTTCACACTGTATTTTTGATAACCTGACTCTTGTCAACATAAAATTACTTCATATGTAATACTATATTTTTGAAGTCTACATTTTCTGATATTAATAGAGCCACGTCAGCTTGTTTATACTTAACTAGAGGCCTGCTGCATGAAAATTCATGCACTCGGGGAGTCCATAAGCCCAGCCTGCACCCTCTGGCAGCCCAGAATCCCTTGGGGGCTATCCACCTGCCAGCCTAGGCCTGCTCCCCCTTAGTGCTGCCAAGGAGGCAGGCCAGGCTCCCGCCACCACTGCTGTGCTTGTAGCCATCAGCCTGGCTTATGGCTGAGCAGAGCTCCCCTGTGGGAGTGCACTGAACACCAGCACTGACCACCAGGGGGCAATTCCTGCATTCACTGTTTTCCTCCTGGTGGTCAGTGTGCATCATAGCGACTGGTCATTCCATTCACACAGCCTTTAGGGTCAATGCGCATGTTACCTTTTATTATATAGGATGTTGGCATAAAATAACTTCCTTTTAATTGTTCCATATCTGTGGCTATATGTTGAAAATGTTTCATTGTATATTTGTATATGTTTTTGCTGTTGTTATCAGCATATAGTAGGAGTTTTACTTCAAAAGACAAAATAATTATATATTTTTCTACAAGAGACCTCCCAATGTATTATTTCCAGGCAAAGTTTTTGTATTTTTATCTCTTAAATACATTTTTATGTCCAAATTTATTGAGTTATCTATTGGGACTAGATTGAGTCAAGCAATAATTTATTGGGTTTAGTTTCTTAACTTCTCTGAAGCTCAGGCTCTATCTCTCTGTGCTATATGATTTACTAAGACATTCTTAGGGGCTTATAATTATTTTATTACTTTATTAAAAATTACACATGAACTCTATCATATTACATATTTAATTCTAGATGTACTGTATTTTCTTATTAGATTTTTAAAACTGCAATGAGTCTTATCTCTATTACTTTCTAGGTTTCTTTTCCCCATTTTTTTCCCTTCAAGACAAGTTGAAAATATTAGTTCAGTATCTTGGCTACTAAAAGCTCATTATTAATTTTATTTACTTCTTAATTTACAGCAAGCTATTATCCTTCCTATCTCATTCCCTCTTACTACATTTGTTGCCTGTAGCTTTATTTTATGTTCTCACTTATTTTTACTTGCTATCAAGCTTTAACCAACCAATGTGTGTGAATGTGTGTGTGTGTCACTGTGGCATCTTATTACCTTTATTTTGTGCCAAGCAATTAATGTTTTTAAACCCTTAATATTTTATTTATTTATTTTTATTGAATTTATTGCAGTGACACTAGTTAACAAAGTTATACAGGTTTCAGGAGCATAATTCTGCAACACATCATGTGTACAATGAATTGTGTTCACTACCCCAAGTCAAGTCTATGTCTTGTACCATTTACCCCCTGTTGCCGCCTCCATTTCTCTTGACTTCCCAAGCTCTTAACATCTTTACAATTTATTTGTATTACTTCTCTAGTTTAAAGATTATTAGCTTTATGGCACAAAACACAATAAAATTTTTTCACTAAAAAACTTGTCTCCTTAATAATCTTATAAAGATATCTCCTCATGAGGATAATTCTTTCTCCCTGTTCTATTATTATCTCCCCCAAACACTACCACTCAATTATAAAATCTTATCTATTTATTTTTAACCAGTGGTAAAGCTTAGAAGGTAAAGTTAGATAAATGCTTACGGTAGTGATAATATAATGAGTTGAAAGTTATTATACCCCCAAATAGCTCCTCATTTTTAATTATGTTATTACTCTATCCATGGACAAAAGTATTCTTGAAAATTTTTGCAAACCAGAAAGATTATATTTCTATTCAAGTGAGCCAAAAGATGGAAAGTAAAGGAAAATTGCATATAAGTAAAGATCCTGTGGAATACATCATTACTTGTAAGTGCCATCATAAACAAGAGCATTAGTAACTTAAAAATCTATCATCAGGGGGATAAGGGCTCATATGTAATACCTTAATTAATAAAGAAAAATCTATCATCGGATATCTGATACTTTTTAAAAGAATATTTTATTTTACTGGATAAAAATAATGCTGCCATTTACATGGGATTTTGGCAGATTTTGCTCATCTATCTTATTTGTGTAGTGTTTTCATTACTTTCTGTAGTAAAAGTCTCTTCCATAGAATTTTCCAGTTGAAAATATGTAACTAAATATTCACATAAAAAAGCGAATATGAAACCTGTGGAATTGGATGGTGGATATTCAGGAAGAAATGTCCCTTTTTAGCCCAGACCAAGTTTTGGAAACAAACTGACAACACTAAGTGCACTTAAATAAAACCATTTCACCGCCTCAATATGCATGGCAAACACTGCAAGTGTCAGGTTCAGATAAGCTGAGAGCAAGATGGCTGAAAGGTACATTTTCTAACCAACTTCTGACTTATCTTTGACTCCTGTTATGGCCTCATATGTGATCTAATTATGAAGCATAACATGCCAATATTTTTATAACAAAAAATGAAAATTGCTCTTTTAATTCTTTGGAAATGGTTAATGATGTTATCCTTGTCTTGCTACTTCAAGGGATTTTAGATATATATTCTTCCTCTTAAACTTTGTCTTCTGACTAAAAGTGGCAGATATCAGTTTTTTGTGACATCACTTTAATTCTCAGTTCCATTATGCACATTTTAAAAGTTTTCAAAATTATATATTTAGTAGATAATTTTTCTAAGGAAATAGTTGGGTAGGTTTTTATTTTTTAAATTAATTTTATCTAAGGCATAGCCAAAGTGATTAACTTCTTCCAAAGTAGAGAAAAAAAATAAAACATGCTTAAGTAGTGAAAGGTATGATGAGAACAGAAAGGGATGGAGGATTAGATTATATTAGGAAATAAATACACAAATAGTATTTTAGGTTCAATTGGTCTGGGATCAGCAGTACTCTGAGGTAAGATGGATTAATTCTAACAACTTGGGTAGGCAAGATAAATAGAATACTGGTATGTTCACAAATACAAATTCTAAGCTATAGTGTATACTAGGTACTCTTAGTAGCACGCAATGTGCTCTTGTCAAGACTCTCTGAACACATATTAGTACTATATAAAAGATGACTTCTCTATGCTTCCTGATTCTGAACAAATTATTGCAGTAAAGGTGAATCACTGACAAGTGTATCCTATCTAATAAAATAGTAATGTGCAAATTGATCATACTTCCCACAAGCCACGGCCACCAGCCAAACATGAGAGAATATGCAAAGTAACCCAAGCAAGATGGCTGTGGCCACGAAGCAAGCAGGAGGCTTGGGTTTCTCTGGCAATGGAGGAAGCCAAGCTTTCTGCCTGCCCTGGCTGTCCCAGGCCTCCACTCAAGGCCACAAAGTTTTAATTATAGAAGATAAATAAATCCCAGATACCAGAGCCTCCACTTGGGTCATGGGGTGGGGAGGGGCATGGTCAGCCTGCAAACTACCACAGACCCCTCACCCAGGCCACCCCATACCCCAAGAGAACCCCTGCCCTGATCTGGAACACCTTTCAGGGCAACCAGCTGTCCCTCACCCATGCACCAGGCCTCTAGTCTACCTAATACTATCTAATAAAAGAATAATATTCAAATTGACTGTCACTCCAACACACAAGATGACTGCCCCCATGTAGATACAAGATGGTCACCGCAAGATGGCCAGCAGGGTAGGGCAGTTGAGCGGGACCAGACCTGCAAGGGAGGGCAGTTGGGGGCAATCAAGTCTGCAGGTGAGGGCAGTTAGGGGTGACCAGGCCTGTAGGGGAGGGAAGTTAGGGGTAAACAGGCTGGCAAGGGAGCAGTTAGGCATCAATCAGGCTGGCAGGGGAGTGATTAGGGGGTGATCAGGCTGGCAGGTAGAAGCGGTTAGGAGTAATTAGGAAGAAAGACAGGGGATCAGTTGGGAGCCAGTAGTCCTGGATTGTGAGAGGGATGTCTGACTCCACTCGAGGGGTCCCAGATTGGAGAGGGTGTGGGCTGGGCTGAGGGACACTACACCCCCATGCACAAATTTCATATACCAGGCCTCTAATTTGGAATAATAATTAAACCTTAGAAACCAAAACCCAAGCAGCAGATTACTTATGATGTGTTCACATATTAAAATAGGCAGCATATTAGTATGCTAGGGCTACATAACAAAATAACACAGACTAGTTGGTTTAAAAAACAGAGATTTATTTCCCCATGGTTCTTGAGAATAGGTATCTGAGATCAAGGTAAAATTAAGATTGGCTTCTTCTGAGGTCTCTGTCCTTGGTTTGCAGGTGACCACCTTCTCATTATGTCTTCTGTCTTCACATGGTTTTCCCTCTGCATGCACATGTGACTGATGTCTCTATATGTCTTTTTTTTTTTTACCTACAGTCATACTAGAATACCTCCCACCCCAACAATTTCATTTTAACTTAATCACTGTTTCAAAGACTCTGATCTCCACATTTGACCACCTTCTCATTATGTCTTCTGTCTTCACATGGTTTTCCCTCTGCATGCACATGTGACTGATGTCTCTATATGTCTTTTTTTTTTTTACCTACAGTCATACTAGAATACCTCCCACCCCAACAATTTCATTTTAACTTAATCACTGTTTCAAAGACTCTGATCTCCACATTTGGCCATACTCCAAGACACTGGGATATAAGATATATGAATGAACATATGGATTTGGAAAGAATAGAGTGCAGCCTATAACAAGCAGATAAGATTAGAAACTAGATCACATAATGCATTATAATTTACCATGATTTTAAAGAAAACAAGAAAAATGACAATTAAATTTCAGATCTGCTACTAATTATTTGACTTTAGATGTCTTACCTAGACATTACAAACTTCAAAATGAGAAGTATGAACAGTTGATGCTTTTAAGAATTTTTTATTTCAAAGTTTCTATTTGCTATTTTTCAAATATGAAATAAGACTAGAATAAAGCCTGGGTTGTGTGGCTCAGTGGTTGAGTATCAAATCATAAATCAGGAAATCACAGTTTGATTCTTGGTCAGGGCACATGCTTGATCCCCAGTTATAGACTTGATCCTGAGGAGGTAGGAGGCAGCCAATCAAGGATTCTCTCTCATCATTCATGTTTCTATCTCTCTCTCCCTCTCCTTTCCTCTTTGAAATCAATAAAAATATATTTTAAAGAAAAGACTAGCATAAATGTGAAGATTTGAGGAAATTTAACAGATGACACAGATTGTTTTGTTATTCTCTATCTATACTCTTTAATATTTTTATTATTCATAATTCAATATAGTTAAATTTTTAAAAATATATTTTATTGATTTTTTTACAGAGAGGAAAGGAGAGAGATAGAGAGCCAGAAACATCAATGAGAGAGAAACATGAATTAGCTGCCTCCTGCACACTCCCCACTGGAGATGTGCCCACAACCAAGTGCCCCTGACCGGAATCAAACCTGGGACCTTTCAGTCTGCAGGCTGGTGCTCTATCCACCGAGCCAAGCCAGTTTTGGCAATGTAGTTACATTTTTGAAGGGGAAGGACTAACATTAAGTACAACTTGAACTCTATGTAAAGCATATATCATATCACATCTTATGTTAAATCCTATTTTAATAACATTATTCTGATTGACTCAGAGAAGCATCAGAGACTTCAATTTTTTATTGGGTTTATTAAAATGAAACAAGGGTTTTAAATATTTACTTGCAATTGGGAGTCTTTGCCAGGGGATCTTCTTATAAATGTAAACCACCCACAGCTGTTCCTCTGTTAAACTTCTAAAATGATACTTTAAAAATAATAACCACACTTTCCAGTAAGGAACAAAATAAAGATAAAACAAACAACCTTTATTTCTATACAAAAACCTAATTAGATTTCATCATCTATGCAAAATACTTTCCATTCAATAGTTATTTTTTCTAAACTTAAAAAAGATTTCACTATGATTTCAGTTGCCAATTTATTATTTTTTTGAAGCTCACATACAGATTCACTTATTTTGAAGATAATGGTCAAAGTAAATCATAGAACCTTTGTAACTCAGCATAGGTACTCAAGATTAAAATATTTCAATACTAAAATGAAAAAAATCATAAGAAGTATATATTTTTTCTTTTTATTTACTAATTCATTTGTTCAAATCATGTTCTTCTTGTTCCTGGTACACCTTAGAAGACTTCTTATTTGCATATTCTATAATATTTGACTTTTTTCAACTTGTAACTTCGTGTCTTAGAAGTTACAATATAAATAATTTTAAAATTATTTCTATTTTACTGATCGATTAAAATATATCATTCCATTTTAGTCACAAAGGAATTGCTCATATGTCGTTTATAAAAGTTCATAGTTTGGGAGGAACCAAAATGGCGGCATAGGTAACACCTATCTTGCTGCTCCACACAACAATTCCAAAACTACAACTTAATGACAAAACAAACATCATCCAGAATCACTGGATAGCTGGTTGAGTGAAAATTCCACAAATAAAAGTAAAGATAGGACACTGTAACTCAGAGAGGGCAGCGCTGAAGATACTTGCGGAGCCAGAGGTTTGGAGCCGTGCATGCGTGCCAGCGGAGAGGGCAGGTGGCTGCAAACCCAGCTGGCTTTCTCCAATGGGGAGGGCAAAGGTGTCCCACTGCACTGAATCCCCAGTTCCAGGAGAGGTCTGGGGAATCCACACTCGTAAAGGGTGAAACTGGGCAGTGGGAAAGCAGACCCAGCATGGCAGAGGACTGAGAGCTTGTGGAGAGGGCGAGCTTGAGGAGAGAGCGCATGAACTTGGAACAGCAGTTTGAACGTAAACTTAGCAATAGAAGTGCGCAACCACACAGAGAGGACTCGTGACTTGCTCCCACCAGACTGCATTGTGTTACAACCCTGGGTGAGACTTTGGGGGTACAGACTCATTTGGGGAGAGGCTGAGTTGTCTGGCGGAGGGTGGAGATCGGCGGCAGCTTTCTCTTGGAGGGAGGTGCGTGCACCCATTACCACCCAACACAGAGACCCTGGCACCACATAGGGTGGAGCTGAAGCTGCCTGCTCAGCCCGAAGACTCCGCCATCCAACCTGAACACAGCCTACCCTCACAATCAATTGGCCTGGAGGTCAAACACTATTAGTGCTAACAACAATAAGCTGGGCTTAACTTCAACAATACTGTACAACCCATAAAGGGCTGCAGCAAGAGTATCCACCTCAGGTAACTGGGGAGGCTGAGCCACTGTCCCTTAGAAGACATCAAACACACAAAGCTAATGGACCAACTCAGGAAAGCAGCCACAATGGAGAGAAATGGAAAGAAATCAGATGTGAAAGAATGGAGGAAAAAAGACGACTAGACATAGAGTTCAAAACCACAGTTATAGGGTTTTACAAGAGGCTCCTAGAAAAGGCTGATACCTACAAGGAAATTAACAAGACCTACAAGGAAATGAACAAGACCTATGAGGAAGTGAACAAAACCTGTGAGGAAATGAACAAGACCTACGAGGATATGAAAAAGAACCAACTAGAAATTAAGCATACACTGACTGAAGTAAAAAAATATTATAGAAAGACCTAAAAGCAGTCCAGACGACTGCAAGAACCAAGTCAAATATTTGAAATACAAAGAAGCAAAATCTACTCAGCCAGAAAAGCAAGAAATCAAAAGAATCCAAGAAATTGAAGATAGTGTAAGGGGCCTCTGGGACAACCTCAAGCAAGCCAACATCCGAATTATTGGGGTGCCATAAAAAGAGAGAGAGCAAGATAATGAAAACCTACTTGAAGAAATAGTGACCGAAAACTTCCCCCACCTGGTGAAAGAAATTGACTTAAAAGCCCAAGAAGTGCACAGAACCCCAAAATATAGGAATCTAAAGAGGACCACACCAAGACACATCATAATTAAAATGCCAAGAGCAAAAGATAAAGAGAGAATATTAAAAGCAGCAAATGAAAAACAGTTAGTTACCTATAAGGGAGCACCCATACGATTGTTGTGGGAAGCCGAAATCCCACCTGGCCAGGTGAGCATGGGGATAGAGCAAGGGTAGAGATGCCTGCCTGTTCTCCCCTAAAGCCGCTGGGTCAATTAGGGACAAGGTGGAACACAGCCCTTTTGTTTAACTGTGTATGCAAGATAAGGGTTTGCAAGAAATGTCCTTGATAGCTGAGTACAGCAGAATATCTTGCCTGGTAAATGTTTTCTCAGTACGCCATGTCTTGGGAGAAGGTCACTTGGAGGAATGCCCAGACCCAGTGTATAAAAAGGCTTGTGCACTTAATAAACTTGCTGCAGTTCCATCAGAGCTGCAGTCCTCCTGAAGCCCCTCTTTTAAAGTCTTTTTTTATTTCTTAAACCCCCCAGCCCTACCTTCAGGACCTGCAACACCGGCTGGTTCTGGCAAATTGTCAGCGGATTTCTCAACAGAAATGAAGCAGGTCAGATGGGAGTGGCAAGAAATATTCAAAGTGATGAACAGCAAGAACCTACAACCAAGATTACTCTATCCAGCAAAGCTATCATTTAGAATTGAAGGTCAGATAAAGTGCTTTACAGATAAGAAAAAGCTAAAGGAGTTCATCACCACCAAACCAATATTACATGAATTGCTGAAAGATATTCTATAAGAAGATGAAGAAGAAAAAGGTAAAAATATAAATTAGGAACAACAAATACACCTCTATCAACAAATGAATATAAAAATCAAGTGAATTAATAATCTGATGAACAGGATAAACTGGTGAATATAACAGAATCATGGACATGGAGAGAGAGTGGACTGACAATTCTTGGGAAGAAAAGAGGTGTGGGAGGTGCAGCAAGAGACTGAACAAAAATCATGCACCTATGGGAGAGGACAGTGGGGGGAAGGTGAGGGCAGAGGGTGGGATGGGTACCAGGTGGAGGGGAGATATAGGGGGAGAAAGGGGAACAATGTAATTAATAAACTGAACAATAAAGATTAAAATAAAAAAAGAACCAAAAAGAACGAAACTCTGAATAAGTTGAAAAAAAATTCATAGTTTGGAGAAATTAAGGTGGCAGCAGAATAGGTGAAAGTTACAATCACCTCCTTCCCAGCCCAAACTGGAATTGTAACTAAATTATGGAAAAATAATCCCGAATAAGCACATGAAGACTATTGAAGAGAAATCTTATAACCAAGGATTTACAGAAGAGCTACATTGAGACTGTTTCAAGAAGGTTGCTGAGAGCCCATCACAGGGAACATTGGACATTGACCTGCACCAGAGTCCTTCCCAAGAGGCCAAGAATCAACAATTCCAGTGACCAGCTTCAGATATCAGAACAAAAGGCAGTAAGCTTCACAAACATCATATCAAAAGGGAAATCTTGGCCCTTGCTAGTTTGGCTCAGTGGATAAGAATGTCAGCCTGTGGGCCAATGGGTTCCAGGTTTGGTTCTGACCAAGGGCACATACTTCATTGCAGGCTCTTTCTGGCCAGTGTCCTGGTCTGGGTCATACAGGAGGCAACCAATCAATGTGTTTATATCATATAAATATTTACCTCTCTTTTCCTTTCTCTTCCACTCTTTCTAAAAATCAATAGAAAAATATCCTTAGGTGAGTGTTAAAAAAAATTAAAAAGGAAAATCTTGGCAGGCACCAGATCCTACTGACATCAATAGATAGTTCTTCCAAAAATAAAATCAATATAGAAATAGCAGCCTTATATTACACAATAGGTCAGATGGATTTAATTGATATCTTCAGAGCATTTACCTCCAAATCAGCAGAATATACATTCTTTTCAAGTGCACATGGGATATTTTCTAAGAAAGACCACATGTTAGGAAACAAAACAAAGACTCAAAAACTTTAAGAAGATTAAAATCACGTCAAGCAACTTATCTGACCATAATGGCATAAAACTGTAAATCAATCACAAGATAAAAACTAAAATAACACACAGACATGGAAGCTAAATAAAATATTACTAAATGATAAATGAGTTAACAATGAGATCAAGTAGAAAAACAAAAGATATCTTGAAACAAATGAAAATCAACACAAAAATACCCCGAATCTATGAGACACAGTGAAGAAGTCCTAAAACAGAAATTCATAGCATTATAGAACTACCCATTAAAACAAGAAAAATATCAAGTAAATAATCTAAATTTGCAGTTAGAGGACCTGGACAAAAAACTAAAAAGCAAAGCACAAAGTGAGTTGAAGAAAGAAAATAATAAAGACTAAGCAGAAATAAACAAAACATAGTCTTAAAAAAGCAACACTATAAAAGTAGTGATTAATTTGAGAATTCATGGTTTCTCAGCAATAAAAATTTAAGCTCAAAATACAGTGTTGGCTGATCTTGGAGGCTGAGGATGATTTTAGAGGGTTTCAAGGTGGTGCCTAGAAAAGAGTTTGGAGGGTGGTTGGAGGCTGTAAGAAGTGGCATGCCTGGGTCTGTTCAACAAAAACACTGTTAAAGAAGAGAGATCCAGGAAACAAGGCTGTCTTTGACAGTTCTTAATTTAGATTATTCTATATACAATTAATTTTTGCACATTATTTTTTCTTTTCTTTTTAAATATTTTCTTAGTTCTTTGTATGTACTAGCTTACTTTCTTTAATCTAGATTTTTTAAATCTCTTTTTTTATTTCCACATGTTTACCTTAAGAGTTAAATATACCACAATCTTGACTGTCAACTTAAGAAAAGCTTAATATATATTAATGATGCACTGATTATAGAATTTAATTAATAAATATTATAAAATTATTGCAGGTATAAACCAATGTCATCATTTTCTAAAGATATTGATGAATTTTTTATAATTTCTTAGAAATTAACCTCAAAATTGTCTCTTCATCACCCCTAGTTTGCATAATTATATTTCTTATATTGTATCATCAACCTTTAAGATTAATAAGTACTTGTTTATAATTCAGTACAATTTTTCAAATTCTCACTCAAGAATATGTTTTTATTGATTCTAGAAGGAGAGAAGAGAAGATAGAGAAAGAAAGAGAGAGAGGGAGAGAGAGAGAGAGAGAAATATCCATATGAGAGAGGAACATCAATGGATGACCTTTAGGGATTGAACCCGGGTATGTGCCCTGACTAGGAATCAAACCCATAACCTTACAATGAAGGAGTCAATGCTTCAACCAATTGAGCCATACTGGCCAGGGCAATTGATAAAGGCTATTTTCAATTAGCATTTTTAGGACAGTACTTGCTATACCTTCCATTAGGAGTATGGTATTCATGTATATAAATCATAAATAAATAGCTGTGAAGAGCTATTTTGTTTATCCAATCAGAGTCTCTTAAAATTTTATACAAAGTTCCAACATACTCATCTAAAATAGAGGATGATTGAATTAGGATATCTACCCCAGTGTTAAGATATAATTATGTTTTTGTGTATATATATTCTAGATTGTGTTATTGATCAATTTTTCCTAGGCCCTCTCCTAGAGCAGGATTAAACAATGAACTAGCTTTGTTAATTGAATTGTCTGCACTGTTGGCCTTTGGGAGTGAGTGCCATTTCCAAGTACATTATGCTATGTGACTAGGGTGGGCGTTTCTGTTAGTGTGGCTGATTGGTTGGTTGGTTTTGTTCTTGGACATGCTGATCAACTAATGAGTCACTCTACATTGCCTGGTTAAATTTTCAATTGTTGATTATTGTAAAAAGTTATAGAAAACAGAAACACTTGAGGAAGGCAAATGTGATAATATAATTTGGCTGTTTATTTCCCCCCAGTTTTCTTAAAACTGTGAGATTAGTAATGTTGGTACTTATATGAATTAAATTAATTATGAAACATGAATTATTAAAGTTTAAAAATTATAAGATAAAAATCAAGTATTTTATTTATGTTGTTTAAATAAATTCACTGGCTTTCTCATTGGATTTTATCTTAACTTAGAGTTAAAATCTGAATTCTTTAATAATTAAATTATTTTTATTAGAATGATATAGTGCTTGCTATGTTGTTTTTTTTTTTTTTTTTTTGTATTTGTTGTTAAATTATTGCCAGACAATCTCTTATGGGAAAACATAGATGGATAATGTCCTTGTGCTTTTTGATTCTGGAGAATAAGGCCACATTAAGAGTGCTGCCTCCTTTTCAATGACATCCCTCAGGAGTCTCCACTGAACAAATAGGCCTTTTGTGTGGCTCCAAAATACTTTTCCCTTCCTGAACACAAATCCCCCCCACATCTGTTCAACCAACTTTGCTGCAGATTTTTAAAAATCTACTAATGTATTGCAAGTCTTGTTTCACATTTTGTTATTTCTGGCATCAAATTCCTTTTATTTGTAGGTGAAAACACAAAAGCCATTTTTAGTTCTACATCTTTTGTTTTATGAAATCTTCCCTATAATCACAACTATGAAACATTATTAAAGATATGTCATTAAGTAACAAATGATATTTTTAAATTTGTCAAAGAACCTGGTGGAAGTTGGAGACAAAAGGAAAGAAAACTAACAAGGGAGTCATCTTCACTGATATTGGCAAGTCCCATGCTTCCTGTCTAAAAGATGATTCATGGAATTTCCTGAGGTCGTTTTCCTCTAGAAGAAGACTGCATTCTTAAAAGGTAAGCAATGCATAATACAAAGCAGCCTCATTATTTTTAGTACATTTAATACATAAATATAAATATTTGGGCTGTTTTTAAAAGATTTTTTCTGAAGTGTTTTTTTTCTCCATTGAAATAAAAAGGTAAGTACTATTGCCTGCTAAATAACTTAATTTATAAGAGTTATAGCTTCTAATATTATGTAGAATTTTTAACCTACATATGATCATGAATTCTCATTTTCAAAAGTTATCTATAAAATATGAATTGAAAACTTGGAATAAGTTTCTGATACAATAATCTAGTCAGTGAGTATTAAATATAATTTGATACAATAATGATCAGTTAACTAAAAAATATTTCCCAATATTGACCATCTACCATATACTTGAGTACTTTTAATGAGACATCTCTAAAGTCATATATTTATCTTTATACTACTTTCAACAATTACAAGTTATTTCTTCCATGATTAAAAGCATAGATCTCGCCGAGACCGGTTTGGCTCAGTGGATAGAGCGTTGGACTGCGGACTGAAGGGTCCCGGGTTCGATTCCGGCAAGGGCATGTACCGTGGCTGCGGGCACATCCCCAGTAGGGGGCGTGCAAGAGGAAGCTGATCGATGTCTCTCTCTCATCGATGTTTCTGACTTTCTATCCCTCTCCCTTCTGCTCTGTAAATCAATAAAATATATTTAAAAAAAAAAAAAAAAAAAAAAAAAAAGCATAGATCTCAATTATTTATTCACATTGGTTTTATTTCTATCCTTCAATGCCATATACAAAAATAGGTAATTTTTCCATTTAAAAATCCTTTAATATGTTTCATAGGCTTTTGTTTCTCAAGGTTAAATAGCCCTTAATATTTAATACTAATACATTTTGAATGGTATTAAGTATTATCACATTAAGTGATATTTTTTGAATATTTGCTGTTGCAGTCCTCTGTAAGATTGCCCTTCAGATGTGCAACAATAATCTAAATAAGGTATGAGAGTGGTGTATATATAAAGTATAACATTTCGTATTATTGGAGTCCTTCTGTTACTCAGGCAGCCTAGATTGCCTAAATCTGGCTAACTTTTACCTTTGCCATTATTTTTATTAATATCTTCTTAGGGTGGGTTCTCTAATATAACCTTGATAAATTCCACTAAGTGGGTATGCCCTCAGAACCAGAGGTTATGTCCTCATGTCTGCTCACCCTTGGCTTTGAGGCTTTCCTTTATACTCCACCCCAGAGAAATTCTGTCACTTTCATTTGATGTATATTTATGTGGAGGATGTGGCAGAGAGGTAAAGCATTCTCCTATTTATACGTGAAGCCTCAATCTTGGGCAGGTACTATGTCCTCAAGTTTTCTTGCCTCTCATAAAACTATAGTTCTGAACCCAGCATATATTATTGTCCTTATTTCAATGTTAATACCTGTATATTAAAAAATATTTAATGTATTGGGATAACATCTTATCTAATAAATTAGTAATATGCAAATTGACCATGACTCCAAGACACAAGATGGCCACCCCCATGTGGTCAAAGATGGTTGCCCCCATGTGGACATAAGATGGCCAACACAAGATGGCCTGCAGGGGAGGGCAGTTGTGGGCAGTTAGGAATGACCAGGCCAGCAGAGGAGGGCAGTTGGGAGTGACCAGGCTGGCAGAAGAGTGCAGATGGAGGAGACTAGGCCAGAAAGGAAGGGCAGTTTGGGGGGGACCCAGGCCTGCAGGGGAGGACAGTTTTGGGAGATCCAGGCATGCAGGGGAGGGCATTTGGGTGGAGCAGGCCTGCGGGGGAGGGCAGTTAGGGGTGACCAAGTCATCAGGGGAGGGCAGTTAGGGGTGACCGGGGCAGCAGGGGAGAGCAGTTGGGGGCAATCAGGCCTGCAGGGGAGGACTGTTAAGGGTAACCATACTGGCAGGGGAGGGCAGTTATGGGCGATCTGGTCTGCAGGGTAGAGCAGTTAGGGGAAATTGGGCTGGCTAGGGAGCAGTTAAGCATTGATCATGTTGGCAGGGGAGTGGTTAGGGGGTGATCAGGCTAGCAGTTAGGGGTGACCAGGCCAGCAGAGAAGAGCAGTTAGGGGTAATCAGGCAGAGGCAGGTGAACAGCTGGGAGCCAACACTCCTGGATTGTGAGAGGGATATCCGACTGCCTGTTTAGGCCCTATCCCAGTGTGATCAGGCCTAAATGGGTGGTCAGACATACCTCATTGGGTCCCAAATTGGAGAGGGTGCAGGCTGGGTTGAAGGACACACCCCATACATGAATTTAATGCACCAGGCCTCTAGTAGGTCAATAAAATTATAAAGATTTCAGGTATACAATTCTATAATACATCATATGTATTTATCTTGTGAGTTCAGGACCAAAAGGCAAGTCTCCTTCTGTCACTATTTATCTGCTATTTACACTCTTCTACTATCCCTGGCCCCCTTTCCCTCTGGTAATCACCCTACTATTGTCTATATCTATGCAGTTTTCTTTCTTATTTTTTCCTTTTTGCTTAAAAACTTAACTTTTCAACCAGTTTCCCAAGCCACCACTTCTTTAACAACTGTCAGTCTGTTTTCTGTATCTATGGGTCTGTTTTTATTTTGTTTGTTAGCCTATTTTGTTCATTAGATTCCACATACAAGTGAGATAATAGGTTATTTGTCTTTCTCTGACTGGCTTACTTCACTTAATGCTCTTCATGTCCATCCATTTGTTGCAAAGAGTAAGATTTATTTCTTTTTTATAGCCAAGTAGTATTCCATTGTGTAAATATACTACTCTTTTTAATCTACTGATGGGCACTTGGGGTGCTTCTAAATTTTGGCTATTGTAAATAAAGCTGTCATAAACATAGGAGTGCATATATTCTTTTCAATCGGAGTTTCTGATTTCTTTGGATATATTCCCAGAAGTGGAGTTCCTGGGTAATATGGCAGTTCAATTTTTAATTTTTTGAGGGAACTCCATACTGTTTTCTACAGTGGCTGCATCAATCTGCAGTGAACTAGTGTTCCCTTTTTTCCACATCCTTGCCAGCACTTGTTGTTTGTTAATTTATTGATGATGGCTATTCTGACAGTGCGAGATGATATCTCATTATGGTTTTCAATTTGATGATTAATGACATTGAGCATCTTTTTGTATGTCTTCTTTAAATAAATGACTGTTTAGATTTACCCATTTTTAATTGAATTATTTGGGGGGTGTTCAATTGTATACTGAATTTTGAATATTTACCCCTTATCAAATGTATCATTGCAGAATGTGTTCTCCCATTCAGTGGGTTGTCTTTTCATTTTGTGGATGGTTTTCTTTGATATGAAAAACACTTTTTTATTAACAATTGACCACAGATTGTAAGATAAGATTAGGGATACATACATACAAAAAAAATTGAACAAACAAGATGAAATGGATAAATCCACAGAAACATATAATCTTTTAAAACTGACTCGGAAGAATAAGAAAATCTGAATAGACAGATTACAAATAAAATTGTAGCAAGTAATAATAATAATAAAAATAATAAAACTTTCAACAAAGAATAGTCCTGGATCAGATGGCTTCAGAAATTAATTTTACAAAACATTCTAAGAACTAACATATGAATTTCTCAATCTATTCCAAAAAAAAAAAAAAAATCAAGTGGCGCGAAGACTACCAAGCTCATTTTATGAGGCCAGCAATATCTTAATTCAAAAACCAGATAAAGACACTACAGTTAAATAAAATTATAGGCCAATATCCCTGATAAATATATATGCTAAAATCCTCAAAGATTAGCAAACTAGATAAACTTTTTAAAAAAAATCATTCAGCATGACCAAGTAGGGTTTATTCCATGGATATAATAAATATAATATTGGTATAATATCTTCAAATTGATAAATGTGACATACCACATAAACAAAATGAAGGGTGAAAATCACATGATCATATCAATAGATGCAGAAAAAAACATCTGATAAAATCCAGCACCCATATTTGATAAAAACTTTTAGCAAAGTAGGAATATAGGAGACATACCTAAAATAATAAAGTGAATATATGACAAGCCCACAGCCAACATCATATTAAAGAGGCAAAATTATAAGAATTTTTCTTGCCCTGACTGGTTTGCCCTGAGCGTCGGCCTGCAGACTGAGAAGTCCAAGTTTCGATTCCGGTCAATGGCATGTACCTTGGTTGTGGGCAATCCCCAGTAGGAAGTGTGCAGGAATCAGCTGCAGCTGGTTGATTTTTCTCTCTCATTGATGTTTCTAACTCTTTATCCCTCTCCCTTCCTCTCTGTAAAAAAAAATCAATAAAGATATATTTTTTTAAAAAAGAATTTTTCTTATGTTCAGTAAAAATGCAGTGATGTCTGCTTTCATAATCCTGGAAGTCCTATCCATAGCAATCAGACAAGAAGATAAAGTAAAAGTCTTTGAAATTTGAAAGTAAGAAATAAAACTGTCATTCTCTGCAATCAGTGATCTGATTCTGTAAATAGAGCACCCTAAAGATTCTACACAAAACTATCAGAACTAATAAATAAAATAAAACAGTATACAGAATAAATATCCAAAAATTAGTAACATTTTTATACACCAATAATGAGCTATCTGAAAGGGAATATAAGAAAAGAGTACAGTACTATGTGCAATTGCATTACAAAAAAGTGTCTAGGAATACATTTAACTAAGGATGTAAAAGACCTACATTCAGAACACTGTAAAACACTGAAGAAAGAAGTAGGGGAAGATACAAATAAGTGAAAGGATATACTGTGACCATGAATAAGAAGAATTAGCATAATTAAAATGTTCATACTACTCAAAGCAATCTTTAGATTCAATGCAATCCTATTAAAATAACAGTGTTATACTACATTTTACTCCAAAAGTGTAAATGGAACCAAGACCCTGATTAGCCACAGCAACCTTGAGAAAGGAGATCAAAATTGGAAGATTCACACTACTTTATATCAAACTCTACTACAAAGCCATAGTAATCAAAACAAGTATGATACTGACATAAAAACATTCATGGAGCAATGGAACAGAAAAGATAGCCCAGAAATAAAACCCACACCTTTATGGTCAATTAATATTTGACAAAGAAGGCAAGAACATACAATGGGTTAAAGACAGTCTAGTCAATAAATGGTGTTGGGAAAATTGACCAGATCAGTGCCCCCCAAAATAAACGTAGACAACCTTTATATACTATACATAAGAATAAACTGAAATAGTCAAATGGAAAATTTGAAATAATAAAAATTATAGAAGAAAATTTAGGCAATAAAATCTTGGATATTTATATTAGTAATGTTTTTTCCTGATCATCTCCTTAAGTAAGGGAAGCAAAAAAAAAAATGAAACTACATCAATCTAAACACTTAGTACCTGTTTCTGTTTCTTCCCCCTTGTTCTCTTTACCCACCTGTGATGCACCAGTGTCCTGAGGTGTCAGTTTTTGTTCTTTCACCCACACATTAAACCTTCTGTTTGGAGGATGAGGGGGATGCGATGGTCTGTGTCTGCAACCTCAATTCTCTGACAGATTAGAAAAAAAATCATTAATTTGCATACTGTCCAACTTTCTCCTTATTGTAGGTATGAGAATAACACTCTTTCCCATTTACTACATTTCTGAGGTAAAATTCAGAGATGTTTTATTAGTATGTCTTTTTAGGATTGAAAAAAATTGGATCAGTTTTTACCCCCATTTAATTAATAACCTGTGCTATACACTAATCAGCTTTTTATATTTATTTTGCAGTTTATGCACTTCAAGCAATTCATTATTTTCACTCTAAACTCCTCTTATATTAGAACAATTTTATATCTAGACCCAAAATGAGTATGTGGAAGGAGGGTTGAAAGCCTATCCTCAGTTCACTGAACTATAACTTTTATGGGTTATAGATGTTATGAGTGCCTAAGGCAGCTCCTGCCATCTTCAGCCTAGACTCAACCACATCCTATTTGCTCCACTTCATCCTTCCAGGAGTGTCCATGAGCTCAATGAAACTTTCAGAAGTTATATTCTGAGCAACTTTTTCTCCCCTAAAAATATTACTTAATTGCCATTTTTGGAGCTCTTAGGTTTGGATAGTACAGTTAGCTTAGAATTCAGCCAGTTATCTCTTTTCATTATCTGCTCTGCAATTTTCCTGGTATCAAACAGTTTGGTTACCCCTCATGATCTTGGCATTTATATTCTCTTACTCTGAACTGATGATGTGGAGGATAAAGCTGGAGATAGGAAATGGCACTGGCAGAAAACAAAGTTCATGGCAACCCTCTCACTATACTTCTAGGTTTCTTTACTTAAAATCATACCTTTCCAACCACCACACACACACACACACACACACACACACACACACACACACACACACTCTAATTCCCCTTCAAAATATACTTATTCCCCCTCCCCCACTCCCATGAGAAGTCTGGTCTATTATGATTCCTGGTAGAGGATCATCAACAGAGGCTAATAGGCTCTTTTGTCTAGAATAAGCGTTGTTCTAGGATTTCCTTTTGTTTCTGGAGAAAACTAGGTATGCTTGGTTAAAAAAATAATAATAATAATTTTGAATATTCCTAACTAACTCTCCTTTGTTTCAACCTCTCCACATGAGAACCAGTAACATGGATTTTAATTTCCTGAAGTAATTTGGAAATATCTTTGACCAGAATCATTGAATGCACAAGCCATGAGTTACCCAGAAGTAGACTTCGGCAAAGCAGGTAGAAATCGTGACAGAACATGAATGAAGTTTAAAGTCTGAGTGTAGGATAGATAATTAATGTGGATGCTTGTTGTTTAGGTTACTCAAAACACAATTTCCTAGATGCTGACTTTTTGTTAAAATATTTTAGTTTCCTAAAACTAGAAAATAAGTTTATATCCATATATATAAAAGCCTAAGCTACCATCCAACTGGTATCTATGATGTACACTGACCACCAGGGTGAAGATGCTCAACACAGGAGCTGCCAAGCTGTGGTGATTTGGCAGCGGTGGTTCCCAGGAGACTCACCCATTATCAGAGAGGAGAAAGCCTGATTCTGGGGTGTGTCTTTCTAGAACCGCCCTCTCATAATCCAAGACCTCTCAGGGGATGTTAGAGAGCCAGTTTCGACCTGATCCCGAAGTCTAGGCCTAAGGACCCCATCAGTGCACGAATCCATGCCCCAGGCCTCTAGTTAGAATATAATATCTTACATTTTTCTTTCTAGTAAGATAAGCAGGAGAATTTTCCTCACTTTGCATAACCTCTATATATTATTGGCCATTTAAAATAATGGTGTTGTCAATTGTCAAAAACTTCATCTCTGTTTATTTATTTATTTATTTATTCATTTAAAATTTTTTTATTGTTCAGTTTATTAATTACATTGTTTCCGCTTTTTTATCCCCCTATATCTTCCCTCCACCCTGTACCTATCCCACCCTCCGCCCTCACCTCCCCCTCCCCAATGTCCTCTCCCATTGTTGCAAGATTTTTGTCCAATCTCTTGCTGTACTTCCAACAACACTTTTCTCCCCAAGAATTGTCAGTCCATTCCCTCTCTATGTCCATGTTTCTGTTATAGTCACCAGTTTATCTTGTTCATCAGCCTATCAGTTCACTTGATTTTTATGTTCATTTGTTGATAGATGTGTATTTGTTGTTCATAATTTATATTTTTACCTTTTTCTTCTTCCTCTTCTTAAAGAATATCTTTCAGCATTTCATATAATACTGGTTTGGTGGTGATGAACTCCTTTAGCTTTTTCTTATCTGTGAAGCACTTTCTCTGATCCTCAATTCTGAATGATAGCTTTGCTGGATAGAGTAATCTTGGTTGTAGATTCTTGCTCTTCATTATTTTGAATATTTCTTGCCACTCGTGTCTGGCCTGCATCGTTTCTGTTGAGAAATCCGCTGACAATCGTATGGGTGCTCCCCTGTAGGTAACCAACTGTTTTTCTCTTGCTGCTTTTAATATTCTCTCTTTATCTTTTGCTCTTGGCATTTTAATTATGATATGTCTTGGTGTGGTCCTCTTTAGATTCCTATATTTTGGGGTTCTGTGTACTTCTTGGGCTTTTAAGTCAGTTTCTTTCACCAGGTGGGGAAAGTTTTCAGTCACTATTTCTTCAAGTAGGTTTTCGTTAACTTGCTCTCTCTCTTTTTCTGGCACCCCAATAATTCGGATGTTGGCATGCTTGAGGTTGTCCCAGAGGCCCCTTATGCTATCTTTAATTATCTGAATTCTTTTTGTTTCTTGCTTTTCCAGCTGAGTGGATTTTGGTTCTTTGTATTTCAAATCTTTGACTTGGTTCTTGTGGCCCTCTGGACTGCTTTTAGGACTTTGTGTAATATTTTTTATTTCAGTCTGTGTATGCTTGATTTCTAGTTGGGCCTTTTTTTTATCTGTGAGGGTCTGGTTCGTATCCTCAGAGGTCTTGTTCAATTCCCTGAGGGTCTCATTCATTTCCTTGTAAGTATCATTCATCTCCTTGTAATTCTCATTCATTTGCTGGTTGGTCTTGTTTATTTCCTGGTAATTCTCATTAAGTTGGTCGGCCTTTTGTAGGAGCCTCTTGAAAAGCCTTATAACCGTGGTTTTGAACTCTATGTCTTGTCGTCTTTTCTCCTCCATTTCTTTCACACCTGATTTCTTTCCATATCTCTGCGTGGTGGCTGCTTTATGTGGTGGCTATCCTCAAAGGGACAGTGGCTCAGTCTCCCCAGTTACCTGAGGTGGGTACTCTTACTGCAATCCTTTATGGGTTGTATTCAGTGTTTTTGAATTTAAACCCAACTTTTTGTTGTTAGCCCTAGGAGCGTTTGACCTCCAGGCCAATTGTCTGTGAAGCTCAGCTGTGCTCAGGTTGGGGGGGCGGAGTCTCCGGGCCAAGCAGACAGCATTAGCTCTGCCCTATGCAGCCCCAGGGGCTCTGTGCCGGGGGCAATGGCTGCCAGCACCTCTGAGAGAGAGCCTCTGTGGAGCTCCACTGGTTGCCAGGGAATTCAGACTGTCCCCAAATGACTTTGCATGCGGGTCGTAAAACAAAGCAGACTGACAGTTTTCTGAATGAGAGACAAGTCGCAGAGAGCTCCCTGCGCCGTCACGCAGCCGAGCTGTTCGCGTGCAAGCTGCCGTCTCCACAAGCCGGCAGACTCGGCAGCACCCGAGCTTCAGCATGCCCTCCCACTGTCCAGTTTTCACCCCGTGTGATAGTGGGTTCCTTGGACTTCGCCCAGAGCTGGAGAATCAGTCAGTGGGACGCCTTTGTCTCCCAGTTCTAGAAAACTGGCCGGTTTCCAGCCGCCCGCCCTCTCCGCGGCGTGCGCTCCAAACCTCTCTCTGCGGGAATCTTTCAACGCAGTCCTCTGCTCCTCCGAGTCACAGTGTCTTATCTTCACTTTTATTTGTGGAATTTTCACTTGGCGAGCGTTCTGGTGATTCTGGAAGGTGTTTGATCTTTCGTTAAGTTGTAGTATTAAAATTGCTGATTATGACGACAAGATAGGTATTTTACCTTTGCCGCCATCTTAGTTCTCCTCATCTCTGTTTAAAATACTTCTTTTTCTATTAATTATGTGGAATATTCCAAATATACTTCATAATAAAAATTATGAAAAAATTAAAAGTGCATGGAATAGAATTAAAATTTATTAGCTAAAACATAAGCATATGGTTGTACAGTTTGCTCACTAGCGTTCATATTTTCTGCTTTGCCTAACATTTTCACTATTTTATTCCCAGTTCCTATCAAAAATAGTCACTAAATAAATATTTGTTGAATAAATGAATTATTAGTGACAAGTTAAAATTGTTATCACCTACAGACTTCATTTTTAGGGGTGTGAATCCATGTATTTTGTTTAAGATTATAATACTACTATAGCTTGAGCATAACTATTCAAATTTGTCATCGTATATTATTTTTATTTATATAAACACCTGATAAAATAATTAAAGAGAAATGAAGTTAATGGAAGGAGGGTTGTTGGCCCCCATGATGGTCCAGAATCAGCTTTTATCCTCATATGATAGGTAACAGATTCTTGAGAAACCTGTTATGTTTAATGAAATTATAGTATTAATTCATATATGAAGTTTAAAAATTAACTTAGGGGATTTTTGATTAAAAGACCAGAGAGAAATTTTAAACAATTTTAAGCAACTATGGCTTACTTCGCTTAACAAAATCTGGTTGAAGGGATTCATTATTTTAAAGATGAAGGAACCCAAACACAGAAAGAGCAAAGCTCAGTCATATCCTGCTTTAATGTTACCCTTTCTTTCTGCTTTGGTGTAGCTCTGGAAGGATATGGAGTATCAAAAATGTTATGATCACTGAGTGGCTTCACCTGAGGGGAGCCACTTTCCAAAATACAGTATAAATTGTTTCTGTGGTTGGTCATCCAAGAACTAGTTAATAAAAGTAGTGTTTTTCAAAATGTTGTGATTAGGATTTAGTTTTACACATTAAACATATTTCTTCTTTGTCTTATTGCTATGAAAAATATAGTATATATTTTTAAAATACTAAAATAAAATTATTCAATGACAAACTACATATTATAATTAAGTAGCCTATAGCATTACTCCAAGAAAGAAAATGAATCACTTTTAACAGGTTTCATTAAAAAACAAAAATTTTCAGAGTCAGCATAACATTCAAGGTAAAAAACATACTAAAATTCTATATGATTTTCTAAACAAGACATATGGAAGGCTTTTGGGTGGCACTTTTTAAGTGATTCTTGTGTCTAGTAGTTTATATGCATAACTCCCAGACACAGACAATAAGCTGCTGAAGGCCTAGGATGGGGGTTGGAGGCATGGGGGCAGGCTAGAAGAGATCAATGGGAAAAAAGGGGACATATATAATACTTTCAACAATACAGATTTTCAAAGCAAGAAAAAAGAAAAAAGGAAGGAAGGAAGGAAGGGAGGGAGGGAGGGAGGGAGGGAGGGAGGGAGGGAGGGAGGGAGGGAGGGAAGGAAGGAAGGGAAGGAGGAAGGAAGAAGGAAGGAAGGAAGGAAGGAAGGAAGGAAGGAAGGAAGGAAGGAAGGAAGGAAGGGAAGGGAAGGAGGAAGGAAGGAAGGTAAAGAAAGAATATTTAGTTATAAGATGAGTAATTTTACCCAGGGAGTGGTTAAGTTTCTCACCATCATCTGCCAATTTTGTTAACTAATGTTCTTTTCTTTAGGCTATAATACTAGATCACATATTGTTGGGATTGAACAACTGTGATATGTATTAGCCACTATTTAACTTACAACGGCACTATGACAGGAACAAAATACCAATAGAACATTTATTGACCCACAATCTATCACTGTTATTGACATATTACCTTTAAATGACTTGTGTATGTCTCACTGTTATAGCAGTTATATTTATATTATTAATGATAAAATATTAAAATCTCACTAAGTTATTTTACTGTGTTAATCTTTTTACACCAATCATATTGCTTAAAGTAGTTAAAAAGTTTATAGATACATCTTATAGTATATTTTTTGTCAAAATAGATATAAAAAACATGAACTTTTTTTTTCAAAGATACATTTAAAATAAACTCCAAATTTATATATATATATATATATATATATATATATATATATATATTCATTATCTATTCCTGCATAATAAATTACCCAAAATTTAGTATTTTAATTTGCACCATTTAGCTCGCAGTTTCTGTCAGTAATGAATCATCATCAAGGTATTAGCTAGGGTTGTGCATTTACATGAAGGCAGGAAAGCATCAGCTTCCAAGCTCACTCACATGGCCAGTGGCAGAACTTGCAGCGAGGACTGTTGGCCAGAGGTCGTTTTTAGATCTTTGCCACATGGGGCATTCTGTAAGACAGTGCACAATGGCAACTTGTTTCATCAAAGATTATGCTAAGCAAAATAAGACAGTAAGAGAAAGATAAATATTACACGATCTCACTCATTTGTGGAATGTAATAAACAACATAAACTGATGAAAAAAATAGAATCAGAGACATAGAAGCATTGAACAGACTGTCCAAAGTATGAGGGAAGGGGATGGGGTGTAATAAGAGATGAACCAAAGGACTTATATACATGTGTATGAACATAACCAATGGTCACAGACAGTATGGGGGCTGAAGGTATGTATGTGTTGGGTGTGGGAGCAGCTAGGGAGAGGTCAATGGAGGAAAAAAGAGACTCATGTAATACTTTAAACAATAAAAAATTAAATTTAAAAAAAGCAAATCAGAAAAGCCCAAGATAGTGTGTGTCAGCCAAAGGTAGTCCCAATCTATTTCTTTAAAGAAAAAAAAGTTTATTTTTAAATGTTATTTCATTTTACTGTGGTAAGAACACTTAATATAAGATCTACCATGTTAACAATTGTTTAAGTGTACAATATATTAAAGTTAACTATAGGCGCAGTGTTCTCTAATGCTTATTTATCTCGCTTAATTAAAATTTTATTCCAGTTGATTAGTAATCCTTAATTTTTTATATCCCAAGTTCCTGGTAACCACCCTTCCACTGTTTGATTCCATGAGTTGAACTATTTTAGGTACCTTATATGAGTGGAATCATACAGTATTTGTTTTTCTGTAATTGATTTATTTAATTTAGCTTAATGGTGTTGCATATTGCAGCAATTTCTTCTTCTTTAGGATTTATATTCTTTTGTACATATATACCATATTTTCTTTATTTTGATGTTGCTGGACATTTAGATTGCTTCCATAATTTGGCTGTTGTGAACAATGAAATGGGAGTGTTACTGTCTTTTCAAGATTCTGATTTCAATTCTTTTGGATAAATACCAGAAGTATGTTTGCTGAATTATATGGTAGTTCTATTTTAAATTTTTTTGAGAAACATTCATATTATTTTCCATAGTGGCTGAATCATTTTGCATTGCTAAAAATAGTGTGCAAGTATTAAATTTCTCCACATACTTGTCAAAACTTGTCTCGTAGCCATCCTAACAGGTGCTAGTAAAGTTAAAGAAACAAAAGATTTGTGTACTGAAAACTATGAAGCATTGATAAAAGCAATTAAAGAAGACACAATCAAATGCAAAGACATTATATGTTCGTATTTTAGAAGACATAATACTGTTTTAGTGTTCATACTACCCAAGTGATACTTATCAAGATCTCTGAAAAATGTTTAGCTCTCACTCAAAGAATTGCTTAGAGAGATGAAAGGAAAGGAAAGAAGAGAGAGAGAGAGAGAGAGAGAGAGAGAGAGAGAGAGAGAGAGAGAGAGAGATCACTTGGTTGCCCTCTGTATGTGCCCCAACTGGGAATAGAACCCACAGGTAACTTTTTGGCCACAGGACAATACTCAACCAACTGAGCTTCTTGGGCCAGGCTCAGAAACATTTTTTTAATAGAAGTAGCTAAAATAATTCTGCAATTCATATGGAGTCAGAAAAAGCCACAAATAGACATATTAATCTTGATAAGACAAGATGGAGACATCATATTTTCTGATTTAAAAATATATTACAAATATTTAGTAATCAAAGTAAAACAAAATAGTATGGTATTGGCATAAAGATAGATATCTAGGCCAATGGAACAGAATAGAGAGCACATAATTAAATCTCTGCATATAAGGTCAACTGATTTTGATCAAGCAGCAAGAATATATAGTAGGGAAATGATAGCCTCTTTAAGAAATGGTGCTTGGAAAACTGGAAATGTGCAATCAATAGAAGGAAATTGGACCCTTACCTTACAGCTTATATAAAAATTAACTCAACATAGAAGACCTGGAACTCTAAAATTACTAAGAAAACAGAAAAATCTTCATGACAATGATCTTCGCAGTGATTTCATGCTATGACACCAAAAGTACAGGCAATGCCAAAACACATAAACAAGTGGTACTACATAAAAAACTAAAGAGCTCTGCACACCAAAGGAAGCAAATGAAAAAGAAACCTGCAGAATATGAGACAATATTTGCAAATAATATATTTGAAATTAAGTTAATCATTAAAATATATAAGAAATTCTCACAACTCAACAATGAACAAAACTAATACTCCAATTTAAATATGGGCTAAGGAATTGAATAGACATTTCTCCAAAGAAGACATGCAAATGACTAACAAATATATGAAAATACTAGCGGCTGGTCCATCAAATTCATGCACTGGGGGCGGGGGTGTCCCTCAGCTCAACCTACACCCTCTCCAATCTGGGAACCCTCTGCGGATGTCTGACTGATCCCACAGGGATCAGGATAAACAGGCAGTCAGACATCTCTTTCACAATCTGGGACTGCTGACTCCCAACTGCTCCCCTGCCTGCCTGATTGCCCTTAACCGCTTCTGCCTGCCAGCCTGATCACCCCCTAACCACTCCCCTGCCAGCTCGATCATCCCCAACTGCCCTCCCCTGACAAACCAGGCACCCCCAAATGCCCTTCCCTGTATATTCTCTCTTTATTAGATAGGGTTTTCTCTTTAACATATTGGACAGCCCTAACTGATTTGGCTCAGTGGATGGAGCATCAGCCTGCAGATTAAAGGGTCACAGGTTCCATTCCAATCAAGGGCATGTACCTTGGTTGAGGGCACAGAACCAGTGGGGAGTGTGTGGAAGCAGCTGATAAATGTTTCTCTGTCATAGATATTTCTCGCTCTCTCTATCCCTTTCCCTTCCTCTGTGTAAAAAATCAATAAAATATATTTAAAAAAAGAAACATTTACGATTTCTTCATATCTGCCTGGCTGGTGTGACTCAGTGGTTGAGACCCCAGGCTGCCACCTCTGGGAAGGGATTGTACCATGGGGGTGCATGCCCCTGCCAGGCTGAGACTCCAGCCCAGGCTCCTGCCCCTGGCAGGGGGATTGCACCATAGGAATGCATGCCTCTCCCAGGCTAAGACCCCAGCCCAGGCTGCCGCCACTGGGAGGGGATTGCACTCTGGGGAGTGAATTTATTTTTGTTTTTTATAAAGGGTCTAGAGGGCCTCTGGGCAGCATTCTGCGAGGCTGCTTACTCCACTAGCTCTCAGCAGGAGTCCGCCCTGAGACTAGGGGACTCTGGCTGGGCTGAGAGGACTGGGGGCTGCCATTTTGTAGCTATAGGCACTGCCATTTCTGTTGTAGAATGACGGTTAATTGGCATATTACTTTTTTATTAGATAGGATGCTCAGCATCACTAATCATTATGGAAATGCAAATCAAAACCACAATGAGAGGTCACAGATTTTTATAACTTACTAGGAGACCAGTGGACAAATTCATGCTTCTTGAAAGAAACTGTGAGCCATGAGGCTATGTTGGGCACAGGGGCAGGTTTCAGCCCATCCTCTGCATCCCTGCCTGCCCCCTCCCACCATGTCCCCAGGTTGGTACCATGTCTGCCAGCAGCCCTGCTCCTGCTGCCACCGCTCCCACTCTCTGATGGCACCGGCCCTGCTCACACCGAGTGATGGCACAGAGAGATTGGAGCTGGTGCCAAGAGCAGCTATGAGCAGAGCCAGTGCTGTCAGCAGTTGTGAATGGCAGCTGCTGCCCCAATCAGGAACAGGGGAAGGTAGAAAAGCCCTCAGGGGCAATAGAAACTGGCTCCAGGTGTGAGCAATGGGTGTCGAGTGATGGCTCCACACTGGTTGTGGGTGTGAACAGTGGCTTCCATCCCTGGTCACCCCTCAGGAACAGGGGAAGGTAAAGAAGCCCTGAGGGGCAATTGGGCCCAGTAGCCACCTGCTGACAGTGTTGAGCAATCAGGACCAGCACTGGGCACAGGCAGCAGGTACTAGCGGTGGCTCCGTGCTGGCAGTGGGTGGGAATGCCCGGTGGGACCTCAGAACATGGGAGCAAAGAATTTTTTAGTAATCACCAGAGGCTTGTCCTGATATCAAGCCACCTTGTGACCAATGTCCCATCTTGGTCTGGCACCCCGGCTCACCTTCTCCACCATCCCACCATGGAAGATACCCATCATGTTCCATGCCCTTCTGCCTGCTGCTGACATCCACCATGTTCTGCATGCACCCTCTGTGGTCATTGTACATCATAGCAACCAGTTGTTCAGTTGTTTTGTTGTTCAGTTGTTCTGCTATTAGGTCTACTTGCATATTAGCGTTTTGTACTAGTATATGTAGATATTGAAAGTGACCTCCCAATATTTTTGCCTCATTTTATTCCTAAAAAACAAATCACTAGGTCCATTTAACACGCAAATATAGGGTATTATACAATGGTGTGAGTACCAGGAGGTGTCACTAGGAGCCATTTCTTAGGTAGCCTATCATGACATCCATGAGACCACAATCATATTCTCTGTGCCAACTGCTTGAATTTGCCTAAGTTTAGTTCTAACTCAACTGTATGTTTTCTGTAACATTGGCAAGTTGCTAACATTATAGTCCCCTAATTTTAAATCACTAAACTATTGTCAGTAGCTACTTATCTAGTGGGTATTGTGAAAAGAATAAATAATAACTACTTAATCTTGGCACTATTAACATACCAGACCAGATAATTCTTTATTGCAGTGTCTGTTCTGTGTACTTTTAGGATGTTTAGCAGCAGATCTAGCTTCCCCTCAGTAGACATCAGGAGCACAAGTGTGCTAATGACAAATAAAAATATCTCCAGACATGACCAAATGTCCCCTGGAAGGTAAAATCACCTTCAGTTAACCACTTGTTTAAATGATATATTATGAACTTATTAAAAGTTCCTATAATGTTATGTAATATTTGCTATATAATATCAGTTAAGACTTTCAACTATTCTTCTACTCACTTAACTATCAACAAAATAAAAAAGACCTGAGATACAAGTCAAATCAAATTACTAGGTAGAATAGTTTATGACATGTCCAGGAAGCATGAATTATTGAGACTCTCTCATGGGTGTGTTCACACACTTAGTTTCTGTGATACTTAAAATTCCATTGTTTTCAGTTCTTATTTATTTTAATATCTTTAATTCTAAGACATTCAGGGAATCTTTCCAAAATACAAATAACTTTATAAAAAAGTATAAATGAGCCGAGACCGGTTTGCCTCAGTGGATAGAGCGTCGGACTGTGGACTGAAGGGTCCTGGGTTTGATTCTGGCAAGGGCATGTACCTTGGCTGCGGGCACATCCCCAGTAGGGGGCGTGCAAGAGGCAGCTGATCGATGTCTCTCTCTCATTGATGTTTCTGACTTTCTATCCCTCTCCCTTCCGCTCTGTAAAGAAAAAAAAAAAAAAATCAATAAAATATATTTTAAAAAAAAGTATAAATGATATTTAAATACTAGTGGCCCAGTGCATGGGTTCATGCACATTGAAAGGAAATTAATTAAAAGGAATAATTTAATATCACTATTCACTCTTTTTCTAAAATAGAAGTATCAACTAAATTCATGATATACAATGACAGATCAAAATACATGCATGCAATTGACACCAACAAAAGCTATATATGTATTCCTCATTCATGAGTTAACTTAGCCTTTTATATATATATAGAATAAACTTGCTTAAGTTTAGCATGCTGATTTAGCTAAATTATTTCTATCCCAGTTAAACAGCCAAACTTACCTTTCAGGTAATTGTCAGCCACACAGCAGTAAATATCAGCATGAAGCAGATTATTATTATAGATCATGCAGGGAGAACAAAGGATAAAATATTTAACTGTACCAGTGGTGTTTGACTATATTCTGTGCATTGAGAAAGGCTGAAGTTATTTCAAGGTTCACCATTTCTTACTTTTTTCAGTCAATTCAACTTTCTAAATCTTTGTTTTCTGGTTAATAAAAAGAAAATAGTATTCTACTAAGTCTCCTATCTAGCTACTCCAGGACTTATGTGAGGAACAAATGAGATGAGGCATGGGAAAACACTTCACAGACATTTGATTAAAGTGTAAAATGTGTGCACCTGGCTATAAAATAAGCTGTGTTCCTGGGATGAAAAAACTCCAAGGGGCTAATCACTAGAGAGAGGAAGCTGGGCATTGTTACATGACATCATTACTGGGCTCCCATAACTACTGTTTCCAGGCTGGGCTGGGCTGTGTTGGCTGCAATTTGGTGGGGTGCTGCTCCAGGGTGGTGGTGGGGCTTTTGTCCCAGTTGGGGGAAGCCAATTGTTGCTTTGTCAATGCCATATATATAATATATATAATATATATATTGTTTTATAATAATCAATTCAACTTTGAGAATTAAATGTCATGCTCATCAGCTTGTAGGCTGTGAATAGTGTACTGAGGAACACTGAGTGTGAGGAAATTGAGATCTAACTTGAAATTTTAAGTTAGTAATTGTGCAAGGCAGAGAGAGAGAGCTATGGAAAATCATTATATGGAAAGAGCATATTGCCCATCTTGAAAGAAGGGAGCTAGTTCCAATTATAGATCTGCTTGATACTGCTTTCTTAAGAGAAATATGACTTTAGAAAGTATTTTAAGAATGCATGTTTTTAAGTTATTCAATTCAATCAAATATCATTATGTTTGCAAAAGCTTTTCTTTGCAAAATTAGAATATATGTCTATCTAAAATTTGATGATAAAGCAAACAGTGAAAATGTCACAGCTAAAGAAGTTTTTAGTAGTAATTTACTGTGTAGGTGTAAGAGGATGTTATTAAGATTTATCAAATATGTGTTGCAGCTGATAGCTATAATAAAATGTGTTGCTTATTGAAATACTAGCTTGATTCTAAAGCAATGCAGTCCTGTTAATATTCTAAGTAAATAAAAAAGAAAAGTAGGAAATAAATGCCATTTATTGGATGTGGATTATATAATTTGTTAAAATTTTCAGGCCTACCAGATCCAACATATAATGGCATTATGAAGTAGTTAATCTCTTGGAACTATTTATCTATTTACTAATGGCCTGTTGAATGAAATTTGTGCATAGGGGATGTCCTATTGGATCAGGCTTAAACTGACAGACATCCCTCTCCCAATCTGGGACTGCTGGCTCCTAACCACTCTCCTGCCTTCCTAACTGTTTCTGCCTACCAGCCTTATCACCCCCTAACTACTCCCTCACCAGTCTGATTGACACCTAACTGCTCCATTGCTAGCTCAATAGCCTCCAACTGCCTTCTACTGCCATGACCAACCTCCTCTACACAAGGTGGCGAAGACACTGGGGCTAGCTTCCTCCGTGCCTTTTAGAGCCACCAAACCCCCAAGTCTCACCACACGAAGTGGCTGCTGGGCCCCGTCTCCACTGTGCACATGGCCATCTTGTGGTGGCCATCTTGTGACAACATGACATGTGAGGGTCACCTAGGCTTTTATTAGTATAGATTTATTTATTTTTATTTAATTATTTTTAAAGGCAAATCAGGAGTTTTCTTTATGTTGTCTTAGATGAGAAACCTCGCCAGGTAAGCAGGATGTATCTCAGAGACTTACAGAGATGATCTCTAAGTTGCATGACACTATAATTATTTTGCTCTGATCTCAAAGAAATAATTAGTAGTGAGCACAGTCTTTTCTGGTAGTAACTTGGACCTTAGGTTTTTCTTTCCCTGCCAGTTTATTGTGATATGACCATTTTGAAATAAACAAACAAACAAACAAAACTAGAGATAGCATTTTATCAGACAGAAAAAACACCAAAAAAAAAGATTTCCCACATTTTTTTTCTTCAAGGACAGTTTTTCACTTTTGTCAGAACTTGTCTTTTAAAACCACTTCTTCCATATAATAATAAGTTATTTATCTATGTATTTTTAAGTTTAATTAGTTGCCAATTGCATTTAAAATACCACAGTCAGTATCTATGAGAATGCAAAGGTCAATGAAACATAATTTGTGTTCTCAATAGAAGAGTATATTTCTGTACTGACAGCCATCCTATATAATAAAAGAGTAATATGCAAAATGACTGCATCTCCACTACACCCACAAGCAATGCCCACCCGCCAATCAGGAGGAAGTATGCAAATTAACCCAAACAAGATGGCTGAAGCCACAGAGTGAGTAGGAGGCTTGGGTTTTTCTGGTAATGGAGGAAGGCAAGCTTTCTGCACACACTGGCTGTCCTAGACCTCCACTCAAGGCTACAAAGTTTCAATTATAGAAGATAAATAAATCTCAGGCGCCAGGGACTCTGTTTGGGTTGCCAGGTATGTGGCTGGCCTGAAAAACACCACAGACCCCTCGCCCAGGCTGTTCCACACCCCTAAGGGAACCCCCACCCTGATGAGGGACACTGTTCAGGACAAACCAGCCGGCCCCCATCCATGCACCAGGCCTCTATCTTCCTATCTAATAAAAGAATAACATGCACATGTGACCATATCTTGTCTCCTGATTGGCTATACTACCAGACTATTGAAGCAAGGGGCGGGGTTGAGAGGCATGGGCACCAGGCCCCAGGAGCGCAGATGACGTGGTGAAGGCATCAAGCACCCCGGCCACAGGTGTGGAGACCAAGCAGTCGCAGTGCTGGCAAACCACAGCTGCGTCTAACTGAGGCCCTGGACGCGGAGAACAAGGTGGCAGCAGTAGTGGCTGCAGTGAGAAGTCACCACATCTGTGGCTAACTGAGGCTCCGGGGCAGAAAGGTGCCGAAGTTATCAACAGAAAATGTCTGAAGAGCGTCTGATCTTGAAAGAAGGCAACACCTGCAACAGAACGTATCTGAAGAGCAGCTATTGGAAAAGTCTCCCTCTGAAGCCAAAAAAAACACCAGCATCTTCAATAGGAAATGTCTAAAGAACAACATGCCTTTGAAGCTGAAAGAAGGCGGGGGCGAAGACAGACTATGTCTAAAGAACAGTCATCAGCAAGTACTAGCAATAGTGGTAGGAACTGCATTCTCAGCGAAAATGGAGTACGTGAGGATGCAATTCTCAAACACAGTTGTGGTGAAATGACTGTTAGATGTGAATTTTGCCTATCACTAAATTTCTCCCTCTGAAGCCAAAGGGAGAAAAACCATCTGATGGGAAATTTACTCGATGTTGTAGCAAAGGGAAAATCTGTCCAAATGATATACATTTTCCAGATTACCCACCATATTTAAAAAGATTAATGACAAACGAAGATTCTGACAGTAAAAATTTCATGAAAAATATTCGATCTATAAATAGTTCTTTTGCTTTTGCTTCCATGGGTGCAAATGTTGCATTGCCATCAGGGTATGGACCATACTGTTTTAGAATACATGGACAAGTTTATCATGGTACTGGAACTTTACATCCTTCTGATGGTGTTTCTCAGAAGTTTGCTCAACTCTATATTTTGGATACAGCCGAAGCTACACGTAAAAGATCAGCAATCCCAGCAAACCAGGCCTGCTCAGAAAGACTCATGATCAACATCAACAACCTCATGCATGAAATAAATGAATGAACAAAATTGTACAAGTGCTACATGAGGTAGAAAAGGAAGCCCAATCTGAAGCAGCAGCAAAAGCTATAGCTCCCATGGAAGTAACTATGGCAATTAAATATGATCATAATAGTGACCCAGGTAGATATAATTCTCCCCGTGTAACCGAGGTTGCTGTCATATTCAGAAATGAAGATGGAGAACCTCCTTTTTAAAGGGACTTGCTCATTCATTGTAAACCAGATCCCAATAATCCAAATGGCACTAAAGTGAAACGAATCAGTATCCTGTTTCCTACATTAGATGCAATGACATATCCTATTCTTTTTCCACATGGTGAAAAAGGTTGGGGAACAGATATTGCATTAAGACTCAGAGACAACAGTGTACTCAACAGTAATACTAGACAAAATGTAAGAACACGAGTCACCCAAATGCAGTATTATGGATTTCATCTCTCTGTGAGGGACATGTTAAATCCTATTTTAAATGCAGAAAAATTAACTCAACAGTATATTGTGGATTCGTATTGTTGTTATATTGTTTTGTTATTATTTATTTATTAATGAAATTATGTATCATTTTCATATACATTGTACTCATTACCTATTATCTCTCACACTTTTATTGTAGAGAAAGAGCAAATAGCACTATTAAAATATTTCCTCTAATTAATACCCTTTTAATGTGCACGAATTTCATGCACCGGGCCACTAGTATCTAATAAAAGAGTAATATGCAAATTAACCATCATTCCAACACACATGATTGCTGCCCCCATGTGGTCAAAGATGGCTGCCACCATGTGGACACAAGATGGCCAGCAGGGGAGGGCAGTTGGGAGGGATCAGGCCTGCAAGGTAGGGCAGTTGGGTGATCAGGCCAGCAGGGGAGAGCAGTTGGGAGGAACCTGGCTTGCAAGTGAGGACAATCAAGCCTGCAAGGAGAACAGTTAGGGCAAACAGGTTGGCGGGGGAGCAGTTAGGCATCAATCAAACTGGCAGGAGAGTGGTTAGGGTGTTATCAGGCTGGCAGGCAGAAGCAGTTAGGGGCAATCAGAGAGGCAGTAAGGCAGGAAGGAGAGTTGGGACCCAGCAGTTCTGGACTGTGAGAGGATTGTCTGACCGCTCATTTAGGCCCTATCCTACTGGGATCATCCCTCGAGGGTTGGAGAGCGTGCAGGGTGAGCTGAGGGACACCAACTTGTGCATGAATTTTGTACACCAAGACTCTAGTTTTTATATATATATATATATATATATATATATATATATATATATATATATATATATAAAAGCCTAAGCAACTGTCTGTTTGACCATATGACTGGTAGTTATGACACACAATGACCATCAGGGAGCAGACACTCTAACCAGTAGCTATGATGCACACTGACCTCCAGAGGGCAGGCACTCAATGCAGGAGCTGCAGAGTTGTAGTTCTCAGGTGATGCACCTGGAACCAAAAATGAGGGAGCCCAATTTCAGTGTATGCCACCCAAGTACCACCCTCTTGCAATATGGGACCCCACAGGGGATGTAAGAGAGTTGGTTTCAGCCCAATCCCCGTAGGCCAGACAGAAGGACCCCACCTGTGCATGAATTTGTGCACTAGGTTTTCAGTAATGTATAAAAAGGATGTATGCGTTTAGTTGTTATAAAAAAGTGGAAACAGAGGCACACTAACAACACATCTGGTTGGGGATTTAAGAGGCAAAAGTTTACCTTTGATATGGGAAGTACATAAGAGTTATTATTTAACCAGGAAGAGATAAAGGAATTACCCTTTCAGCAGAATTATAAGCACAAATAAAGGTGCACAAACAATGGCAAATTTCAGTAAGAGCAGTTGTGAAAGGATTGGTTGAAAATGAAAGCTTCTAATAATATCCTGAGGGACTGATCATGAAAGCTCCCTAACAGTCTGTAAAATCAAATAATATTTCAATGGTTTTAATTGCTGTGAATCTACTCTTCACCCTTTGTAAGACTGCAAAAATAAGCAATAAATATAATACCCTAACAAAACAAGAAAACTTTTTTATCTTACAGTGCTGGAGGTTTATAGTCTAAAATTAAATGTTCAGAAGTATTCAGAAAACAGTTTATTCTTGCCTTTTTCTGTCTTCAGGAGGTTGATGACCATTCTTAGTGTTCCTTGGTCTGTGCCAGCATAATTACAGTTTCTATCTATATTTACATGTCCTTCTCTCTATGAATCCATACCTTTGTATGTGAATCCCCTTTTTTCTCTTATTAAAACATTGGTTCATTTGTTTTAAGCACATCCTAATCCAATATAACCATTTCTTAACTTGATTACATCTACAAAGCTATTCACAACTACCTGAGAGTAGAACCTCAACTACCTATCATGGGAACACATTTCCAACACTCAACACTCTCCTGAAGTTAATTGAAGGATAATATAACCTATTTATATACATAATTAGTCAAATAAATATAATACCCTAACAATAAAAAGAATTAAATGTAAATACTTCATAATAAATATGCATTTTAATGTGATTCAGTACTACTAAACTAAAAGATATAATGAACTAGTGAAATACTTACACTTGCACATGGCATCACCATGTGAGAACAAACCATATTTTAATATTAGTGATCCAGTACTATAGCAACATTATAATTAGTGGGTTGATTTTATACATAACTAGTGGCATGGTGCATGAAATTCTTGTACAGAGGTGGGGAGGGTGTTCCTCAGCCCAGCCTGTACCCTCTCCAATCTGGATTCCTGGAAGGATGTCCTACTGCTGGTTTACAGTGATTGGGCCTAAACTGGAGTTGGACATGCCTCTTGCAATCAGGACTGCTGCTCCTAACCACTCACATGCCTGCCTATCTTCTTGATTGCCTCTAACCACTCTGCATGCCATTCTGTTTTCCCCCAACTGCCCCCCTCCAGCCTGATCTCCACCAACTGCCCCCCCATGCCAGTGTGCTTGCCCTCAACTGCCTTCCCTGCTGGCCTGCTTGTTCCCACCTTTCCTCCCCACTGGCCTGCTTGCCCACAACTGCCACTCTGCTGGCCTTCTCACTCCAAACTGCCCCTGCCCCAGCTGTCCTAATCACCTCCAACTGACCCCTCTGACAGCCTGCTTGTTCCCAACTGGCCTCCCTGCTTGTCTCCTTACTCCCAATGACCCAGCCCCCCACCAATTTGATCACCCACAACTGCCTTCCCTGCTTGGCCTCTAACACCTCTATCTAAGCCCTGCCACCATGGCTTTGTCCAGAAGAACATCCGGAAGGTCTTCTGAAAAATCTCCCAGTCTAATTAGCATATTACCCTTTTATTAGTATTGATATAGGCCTGGTGCATGGGTGGGGGCCAGCTGGTTTGCCCTGAAGGGTGTACCGGATTAGGTAGGGATCCTGATGGTGTGCCTGGCCAGCCTGGGTGAGTGTCTGATGGATGTTTGCAGGGTGGCCAAGCGCCCCAGTGAAGACCCTCACCCCATAGGGGTATGGCCAGCCTAGATGAGAGGCTGAGGGCTGTTTTCAGGCTGGCCACCTCCCCTTCAGGGTGGGGATCCATGCTGGGGTGCCTGGCCAGACTGGGTGAGAGGCTTGTGGCTGTTTGTAGGCTGGCCACGGCCCCCGGGCACTCATGCTCCCAGCCCCTCCTTTTTTGCTTTTTTTTTAGTGCCTCTTTGAGCAGAGGCCAGGTCCAGCTGGAAGCAGGTATCTGGGGTTTATTTATCATCTATAACTGAAACTTTGTAGCCTTGCACTGAGGTCAGGGCTGGGCAGGGTGGGCAGGAAGCTTGGGTTCCTCCATCGCCAGTAGCAAACCAAGACTACTGTTTTCTCCAGCTCTGTGGATGCTACCATCTTGGATGGGTTAATTTACATACTCACTCCTGATTGGCTTGTGGGTGTGGCTTGTGGGCAGAGCAGAGGTATGGTCAATTTGCATGTTTCTCTTTTATTAGATTGGATGAATCATCCTGATAAAGTTGTGAATAAAATAAAAAACAATCTCCTTCCAATTCACTAGATAGTTTGATTTTAACATTGAGTTTATAATAAAAGATGCAAAATATTTTATCTATATATCAAATAAAGTTGATTTCTATACTTAGAGTTTAATAAAAAGGGTTTCTCTTTCTCTGAATAGACATTGGGACATATGAGAAATATGGAAAATGCAAACAGTTTTTTTTGTAATACAAAGCTATTTCATGGCCAACAGTACACCAGTACCTCCATCCTCGTCCACTACAATTCTAGAATCCTCCCACATCCCCATTTTTTAAAACTTGAAATAACCTTCCTCTATCTGTACATATAAAAGCCAAGTGATCAGAACAATGGAACAACCAGAATGACTAGAATGACCATTCGCTATGACATTCACTATGGCAACCAACTGGCTGGATTAGGGATGCGATCATCCTACCAAACCTCCCATGGCCTCTCCCCTCAGCCAGCCTGGCTCTTGATAGGCCCTCTCATAAGGGATAGGCCTGTCTGATCTCTCACAGTCTCACCCCCACTAGCCCAGCTCCAATTGGGGTGGGCCGGCCGGAACCACCAGTGCATGAATTTATGTGCTGAGCCTCTAGTCAATTTATGAAAAGCATAGTTTAGGGGCAGTGTCGCTTCTGTGGAAACTCAGTCATAATTTTAAATCTATCTGAAACCAAAGGACGGTACCCACAGAATTTGATTTCTCTGATGTGGTAAAAGTAAAATATTTAAGCAAACAATTAAACAAATATATAATACTAGAGGCTCAGTGCACAAAATTTGTGCATGGGGGGGGGGGAGAGAGGTGATGTAGGCTGGTGTCCCTCAGCCCAGCCTGCACCCTTTCCAATCTGGGGCCCCTCAAGGGATGTGGAAGCCTACAAACATCCTTCTCACAATCCAGGACTGCTGGCTCCAAACTGCTCACCTGTCTGCCTCTCTGATTGCCCCTAACCACTTTTGCCTACCAGCCTTATCAACCCCTAACCACTACCCTGCCAGTCTAATTGATGTCTAACTGCTCCCCAGCCAACCTGTTTGCCTCCAACTTCCCTCCTCTGCCAGCCTGGTCATCCATAACCCCCCTCCCTTGCAGGCTTGATCACCCCCACCAGCCCTCTCTTGCAGGCCTGGAACCTCCCAACTGTCCTCCCCTTCTGGCCATCTTGTGGTGGCCATCTTTGTGTCCATATTGGAGCAGGATCTTTGACCACAGGGGGGCAGCCCTCTTGTGTGTTGGAGTGATGGTCAATTACTCTTTTATTAGTTAGGATAGAGGCCTGGTGCATGGGTGGGGGCTGGCTGGTTTGCTCTGAAGGGTGTCCTAGATCAGGGTAGGGGTTCCCTAAGGGCGTGGGGTGGCCTGGGTGAGGGGCCTGTGGTGGTTTGCAGGCTGGCAATGCCCCCTTCCCCCCAGTGACCTATGTGGAGGCCCTGGGATCTGGGATTAATTTATGTTCTACAATTGAAACTTTGTAGCTTAGAGCAGAGCCAAGCCTTCTGCTTGCTCTGTGGCAACAGCCATTTCTGTTTGAAACTTTGTAGCCTATAGTGGAGGCTTAGGCTAGGGTTGCAGATGTTTGGCTTCCTCCATCGCCCCGACAACCCTAGCCTCTGCTCTCTCCAGCTCCATGTCTGCCGCCATTCCTGTTGGGATATATCTTCTATAATTGAAACTTTGTAGCATTTAGTGGAGGCCTAGGCCAGCAAGGGCAGGTGGAAAGCTTGGCTTCCTCCATTGCCAGGGAAACCCAAACCTCCCTCCTGTTCTCAGCCATTTTGGTTGGGTTTATTTGCATAATTTGCTCCTGATGGATGTGGCTGTGGAGGTGGCTTGATTGGAGGTATGGTCAATTTGCATATTACTCTTTTATTAGATAGGATATATGCAAATGATTTATATAGTTTATTCAATACATGTTTATTACTTTATGTATTAGGCACTAAATCATACCCAGATGTCAAAACAGTGAACCAGCAAGGTTAAAATTGCTTTCTTATAAAAATAACAAATCCATCATTGAGTTATGTATGTTTTAATATATTTAAAACAAAATAACAATGTTTTGAATCAAATATATATGACATATATGTCTATATATTCACATATGTATTTAAGTATATATGCACAAATAATTAAGTCTAAAAATGAGTATATGTTCTGGAATCAAGAATGCCAAAGCATTGAGTTCTTCCAGTCAAGATGGCAGGGTAGGTAAATGCACTACTAGAATATTCCTACAACCACCTCGAAAATACTACTAAACTACATAAGAACCATCCTTCTGAACCTCCAGAAATCTAGATGAACAGAAATTCTTCCACTAAGGACATATAACAGGCACCTGGAGACTGATTAGAGACGCAGAGGTGTTGAATAGCATAATTCCACACCTATTAGTAGCAGAAAAGTAGCAGAAAGGATATCTCGGCTAACTACATAGGTCCCAGCCTCACACCAGGCTCTCCAGTCCAGGGTTCCAGTGACAGGAAGAGAAGTTCCCATAATGTCTGGCTGTAAAAACCAGCAGGGATGTGGCTGTTTGACCCGGAGGGCTCCTGGGGTTCCAGTTATCCCTTTTAAAGGATCCACACATGAACATTCTCAGACTTACTTGCTCGAAGAATTAATTTTGGCACAGTAGCTCAAAAGGCACCATGGATATAAAGGGAAGAGCTGAATTGTCTGGCATCAGTCGAATTTATTGTTGTGAAAGTTAAACTTTAATTATTTCACATGAATAAGTGTGACAGTGTTAGGTATGCAATGTTTCTGATACAAATATAGAAACAATTTAATAAGAAAGATAAAAAAATTCTGTTACTTTTTTCATTTTTAATTTCAATGAGAGACTTCTTGGTTGTTTGTTTTCTGTTACTCTCAGGTGGACTTTGCCCTTGAGACAAAGTAGAAGTGGAAAGGAAAAAAAAATATCCAACATATACTTTGAATGTCTCTTGGTATACAAAAAATATCCCTTTTAGACTTTTGATCCTGTGTTTCCTATAGTGCCAATTACCATAAATTCTCTCTCTTTTACTTTTAAAGAAAGCCCTACTTTCTTTGTTAAATGATTATGAATTGATAGCTTGGTAATTTGTTTTCAAAGTAAGTGTGGTAAAACTCATTACATGAAAGCCTATTAATTTTTAAATAAAAACAAAAATTCAGCAACTTTTCAAAGTTTTTTTTATATACAACCATAAGATATTTTAAAAGACCTTTACAAAGCTTTAAACATCATATTCATTAGCTTAGGGGTCTGATTAAACAAAATATCTTTTAATTGGGCATAGGAATGATTTATTAAATAAGGAAAATCTGTAAGGCTAATCACCAATGCTAACAAAGAAGTAATTAAGAACTATACTGCTGTTAATGGAGTTCTTTGAATGGCACAGGCAGAATAGGAATGACAGGAGACCCATAAGCTACTGAGTATGTGTAAGGGTCTGCAGAAACCAAGTAGGCTGCATAGAACTTGCAAAGGGCCCTATAAATCAGAAACGCTGGTCTTGTCACATTCACTCAATAAATTTGAGACCTTGTGAAACAAGTTTTAGGGATAAAATAGGCAGGTTTAGAGAGTTTTAGGGAATATAAAGGGTCCATGGGGGATGAATGCATACGTGAAGGACAGAGGTATTGTTGACCTAAGCCAGTGGTTAGCAAACTCATTAGTCAACAGAGCCAAATATCAACAGTACAATGATTGAAATTTCTTTTGAGAGCCAAATTTTTAAAACTTAAACTTCTTCTAATGCCACTTCTTCAAATAGACTTTCCCAGGCCGTGGTATTTTGTGGAAGAGACACACTCAAGGGGCCAAAGAGCTTCATGTGGCTCCCGAGCTGCAGTTTGCCGACCAGGGGCCTATGCAATTAGAGCAATTATAAGGTAGATCAAAAGCAGCCCTGACCTGAGGAGCTTGGAAATGCCAAAACACTTATCTTACTTGTACAAAGGACAGAAAAAGGCCACAGGATAAGGGGGGAGAAAGACAAACTTCCACAGAGGATAGAGAAATGCCAACAAATGGCAGAAAAAAGGAACACAGTTTTCATAGGAGATAGAGAAATGTTACAAGATAAAGGGGGAGAGAATGGCAAAAGGGACAACACGTGGGCTGTGGTCTATGAAACTGATACCATGTAACAAAATAACCAATGAGGAGAGCATGGGGGCCCAATTAGAAAGGGTCAGGTCCAAACAAAGGACAGCTGCATATGTAAACTGGAGACAAAGTGACATGAGAGGAGGGTTTTTTATTTTGTATTTCCTGTTAGAGATAGAGAGAGCAGGCTTTTCCCATTAGGAGCCACTCTTCAGATGGCATTTGTATCTGTTTCCAATACACATCTCCACTTGTACTAAAAAAAATTTGAGACATTTTCCGCTTATCTGGAAAAAGAAAAAAAATTACAAGGTAATATAATTGAAAACACTTATGAAATGAAAAAAAATAATAATACAAGTAGATACTTTAAAACATTAACATTACAAAAATGTATTTTAGGCAGTCCAGAAACACAAGAGTAAAAATGTTAGCAAATATTCTTAGCTTAATTTTTTTCCTTTGGCTAGATGTTTTTATAAGGAATATTCCAAATTGCCTGAGAATACCTCTTCACAACTCCCCCCTGCCAAATGGAAAAATGTGTCTTTAAGAAAATGTTGATGCACTTTTGAATTCTTTTACATGCATTTTTCATTAATCAAATGAAACAAAAATTATCAACCTAATTCTGTTTACAGTATAGTTATGTGCACTCTGATTTCCAGATTCCTGTAATAAAAACGTTACCTATAAAATGCTATTCATTCAGAAATGGAATGAAAGCTATAAAGCATGAATTTAAATAAATGCACTTAAAATGTGGATTTTTCATATTTTCTCTAACCAAGATCAAACTTTATCTCACAAAAAAAGTTCTGACAAAGGACAAGGGATGTAGGGAACTTAAGATTAATCATGGTTATCATCAGTGTGCAAGGGATATAACTTTAATGTTGGGAGAATGAGGGTATTGACAAGGAGTCTATAAAAGAAGGTGTGGCCTTTTTATTTATTTTTTTAGTGTAGTAGAGATGATAGTTTCTGATTCCACATATAAGTAGCTTGGAAGATGCAACTCTCCTCTAACAATAAGGAAAAATCCGAACAAACCAAAAAAAATCAACACCTCTGCCAGTATTAAACAGAGCAGGGGAACATAAGGAAAACTACTGCTATTGGAGAGATAGGCAAGTACAGGGAGTTGTTATTTACCAAAGCAAAAAATTATGAGTTGCTGGAAGCTCAAAGGGACACCAAATCTCTAGGATAATCCTATATAATAAAAGGCTAATATGCAAATTGTCCCCTCAGAAGTTTGACCGACCAGGAGTTCAACCACTCACTATGACATGTGTTGACCACCAGGGGCAGTGCAGAATGAAGGAAGGCCCCAGCAGGCAGATGGAAGGCCTCAATTGGTCCTGATCGTCAGCCAGGCCTAACGACCATGCGTGAATTTTGTGCACCAGGCCTCTAGTCTAGTTATAAGTGTAAGCCTCACAATATTGTGAGATTTCCCTCTGGGAGCTTCACCAGTCCCTATAAGAAATTCTGGAGTAAAAAATCCTGTGCTTCCAGTAAGAGAGGGAGGAAAGCAACCATTCTGAGCCACACTAGAACACTCTTTTCTTTTAACAAGGCCTGCTCTGCAGGGAAATTAGTGAACTAGAGGCTAATCTTTTGAGATGTTATCAAAAACTGACTGGCCTGGAGCATGGAAGTAACTGATTCCAGCCCACTCCAGCCATTCCGTCCCATTTCTTTTCTGGATCCTCAACCTAATGTGCATCTCTCCATAACACTCTCACAATAATGTGTAATTTTCTAACATAGTGCAGATCTTGTTTTGTAAGATATATTTACTTGTTTGAATATATTTAGCCATGTTTGTTTCTTTCAATGTAAGGCCCATAAGGACAGAGAAGATGATGATTTTGTTCATCTTCTCTCCATTGTCCTACAGAGCATGAAGGGGGTGTCCAGTGGACATACAGAGAATGGTAGCTGGTAAGTTTTTGTTTGACTCTCCTGGTTTGTTGTTATTAGGGGTGTGTGTTTATTTTTATGTTCTGTCTTAGCAAAATAAACTTTGTCAAGATTATGATAACCCCCATTTGTTTTCATTGTTTCTGGTCATGAAGCTAAAAATTTGGAAAACACTGCAGCACAAAATGCATTTTGATATTGAAAGGATAAATGCATTAAAGTTGGGTGTCTGCTTCCTATTTGCGTTTTCATTTCACTAACAAAATACTGTTTTGAACCAGATATATCTCTTAATTTCAAGATTGTAATATGATAAACATAGGTATCATTCAATAGTTTATGGTATTTTTACCCTAATATTAAGGACAAATTGCTTCAAGGTGACATTTTGGTTTTCTCTGTGTCTGAGAATAAAAATATACAGTGAACATTGAAGCTTTAATTTGCTTGCATTCTATTAGCAACTATAAATTTTTACCTTATTTATGCAAAACAATGATTACCTTATAATGGAAGTTAAATTTGATTAGTATTTCACTAACGATCTGTATGCAAGGTGAGTAATATTTCTTCGTAACACATTTGCAAGTAGTATATACTCCTTGGATAATAAGTATATCATTTCTGAGGCTACCTTCAAAAAAACAGGACAAAAAAACACACACACACAGTTATGACTGGCAGTTAACAAGTGAATAATTTATTTATAATTATTTGGAAAATTTAGTCATGTAGATTTTTTAAAGACCAGTAGCTGTCATACATTTGCATCTTTAGGTATAAGGTTTATAAAACCAGCTTTAATGGTGTTCCTGCAAGAATACAAATACAATTTAACAATAGGAATAAAAAAATTAAATGATAATCTATTATTAATACTTAATGTATAAACCCTATTAAGTAAAGAGGAGGAATAATTTAATAAGATACTAACCTATGGATCAGTAACTCTCAAGTGATTAGTCTATTCCTCCATTCTTCATGAAAAATGAATAACTAATTTCTAACAAACTCAAACATGAACACTATGTTCTACAAAAAGAGGCAAGACTTTTAATAATGTTTGCTTATTTATTTTTAATGTAACTTTTCAATGATATTTTTGTAGCAAAATATTTGTCAGTACAATTGGAAATTTGGCTTAGAATTTATTAAAAATTTATTGCTATTGTCCTAAGAGGAGTGTTTGCATGAGATGCATTTTAAAGTACTAAAGACTTACAGAGAAATTAAAGTAGAGATATGTCCCTTAAAGTGTTATTGTACAATTAGTCTCAATTTTTATTTTTGAACCTTAGTAGTTTTTATTTGAAATTTAGAACTTTTTATTATCTAATTTTAAGGTATTTCACTCTTAAAAATTGAATTAATATTATAATTACTCTCTGAAGCACAAAAGAATTTATTAATGACTGGTCTCTCAGAAGTGAATGAAAATGAATGGATGTGTTCCTAATGATCTAACTTAACATCAGATTTGACATACAATAACAGTGACAAAAACAAATTAAGGAAAAAAAATATTAAGTAAAATAACAAATAAATACTGGAAAATGGATAAGACTAAAGATGAAAGTAACAATGATATGCTTTCATTTCTATTGTGAAACCACACTATATATTTGTCAAATTTTCTTTCCCCTAAAGATAATTTGGGCTCAGTACTTGAAAGTTTGTGTTAGTAACAAAAAGTTATTAGAAGGGATATTTCGCTAAATATGTTATATTTAATTGAATATTTAAAAATAATTATATAATAATAAAAGCATTTTAATCCTCTAGCCTGTAATATATCATAAAATACTAAGCTATTTCCCTATTTTGGGAACTTCCTGGGAATACTTGGTACTTGGACTCGCTTCATCTGAGTTCCATCGCTGGGGCAGCAGCTCAGAAGGCACCAGGGACATATAGGCAGGAACTGAACTGTCTGGTATCAAGGCAAGAGTGAGAGGGGCAGCTTCCTACCAGTCAGAAGTGTTGGCAGAGGCCACTATTGCTTTTCTGAGCCCGTCCAACACATAGCCAGAAGACAGGAGCTGTATCTAAGCCTGCATCAACCTGGCTAACACTGTTTACTGGTCCCTGGAGATTCCATGAGACTCCATCCCACCCAACTTGCTGGCCCACCCAACCTGTTTTGAATAGCTTTGCCATGACAATGGTCTGTTCTTGCTCAGGCTTCAAACTTTCCTAAAATCTCTCCAACAAGCAGCTATGGGCTTAGAGTGTCCCATACTTCTTGCTAAGTGGCCTCAGACCTGGTGCTTTCAGCAACTAGCATTGGTTCTCAGCTTGACTACTCCTGGGCACTACCAAGCCCAGTACAAGTAGTAGCTATCTGAAGATAACTTTATAGATTATGTCAGGTATCCATTTTCAGGGCATTGATGGTGGTTGACCTTGGCCTGCATCTCTCAGGAGGCCCCCAGAGCAAGTGTACCAGGCAGACAGTTTCAGACCATGTTGGAGTACCATCCAAATACCTCCACAAGACACATACTCAAGGCATGGACTCAGCAGGCACCAGAGCCTCATTAAGTAAGTTCTGCTTTTGGGGTTGGCCCAGGCACACCTATTCTCCATAGTAATCGCAGCCATTTCTTGCAGCCAATAAGCCTGAGGTTAGTAAATACCTCCCATTCATGTGCCAATAGCAATCAAATCTCAACAACAACAGGAGGATATACACAGACCACATGGTGAGGAAGGGAAGGACGGAGGGCAGAGGGAGAGGAGGAGGAGGAGGGCACACTTGGAATGTCCAGCTCAGGAGAAAGAGAAGGTTGTACCACTGGATTATACTACATTAGGCCATTCTACCAAGTTTGGGAATTGTAGCAGCTCAACCTAATACATAGAAACCAATACAAAGAGGCTGCCAAAATGAAGAGACAAAGAAACATGTTCTAAATAAAAGAACAGAACAACATTCCAGAAAAAGACCTAGAAATATGGAGACAAGCATTCTACTATATGCAGAATTTAAAATACTGGTTGTAAGGATGCTCAGTGAACTTAGGGAAAGAGTCATTGAACTTAGAGATAACTGTAATGATAAAAAAAGAACATGAAAACCATAAAAAAAAGAACCAGTCAAAAATAAAGGATACACTAACTGAAATGAATAATAATTTATAAAGAATAAACAGTAGAGTAGATTAAGCTGAGAATCAAGCTGAGAATCAAATTAGCAATTTGGAATATAAGGCAGTAAAAAAAACCCACCTAATAATATCAAGGAGAAAAAGAAAAAATATCACTATAATGTGAGGAGTCTTAGGGACAATATCAAGTATACCAACATTTGCATCATGGGGTTTCTAGAAGGAGAAGAGAGGGAGCAAGAAATTGAAAACTTATTTGAAAAAATAATGATGGAAAACTTCCATAACTTGGGGAAGAAAATAGACAGTCAAGTCCAGGAAGCATAAAGTCCCAAACAAAATGAACTCAAAGAGACTCACATCAAGACACATCATAATCAAAATTTCAAAAGTTAAAGGCAAAGAGATAATCTTAAAAGCAGTAAAAGAAAAACAGTTGGTTACCTATAAGGGAACCCCCATAGGATTTCTCAACTTAAACTTTATGGGTCAGAAGGCAATAAATATTGAGAAGAAATATTTATATTGATGTAAACCCATATACACAAAATGTTAAAGGGTCTTCTTTTAGAAGAAGAAGGAAAAAAGAGATCAAATATATGAATAATAAAATAAAAATAAATATATATCAATTAACAATTAAATCTAAAAACATAAACAATGAAGAAAAACAGAGACAGAACCAGAGAAAAAGAGAATATTAATGATGATTGCAAGATGAAGCAGTATTTGGGTGCTTGGTAAAAATGATGAAGGTATTAAGATCTATAAATTGGTAGTTACAAAATGGTCATGGGGATGTAAAGTATAGCATAGGGAATATCGTTATTAAATTCTAATAAATATGTATGGTGTCAGATGGGTAAGAGATTTATGGAGATGTTCACTTAGTATCTTATCTAATAAAAGAGTAATATGCAAATTGACCATCACTCCAACACACAAGATGGCTGCCTTCATGTGGTCAGAGATGGTTCCCCCCATGTGGACACAAGATGGGCCCCACAAGATGGCCAGCAGGGGAGGGCATTTGAGGGTGCGCAGGCCTGCAGGAGGGCAGTTAGGGGTGACCAGGCCTACAGGGAGGGTAGTTAGGGGCAAACAGGCTGATAGGGGAACGTTAGGCATCAATCAGACTGACAGGAGAATGGTTAGGGAGTGATCAGGCTGGCAGGAGAAGCAGTTAGCATCAATCAGGAAGGCAGGCAGGCAAGCATTTGGGAGCTAGCAATCCTGGATTGTGAGAGGGATGTTGGACTGCCCATTTAGGCCCGATCCCAGTAGGATTGGTGGGATCGGGCCTAAACAAACAGTCAAACATCCCTAGAGGGGTCTCAGATTGGAAAGGGTGCAGGCTGGGCTGAGGGACACCCTCCCCTTCCCCATGCACGAATTTCATCCATCAGGCCTCTAGTATTATATAATGTCTAATTACTAGGGTGTATACCTGAAACTAATATAATATTGTATGTCAATTATAATTAAGAAATAAAAATTACCTTAAAGAAAGACTTTATCAAGCACACACACACACACAGATAAGAAATAAATTACCCAAAGTAAAACAGAGAGAGAACTTTCCATATAGCTTTTTCTGTATCATTTTTAATAATCTATCACAATTGTTTTACTTCTATGTTTTCCTAAGTAGGCAATAGATCTGCTGAGACTGATGAATGCATTATACTTTTTTTTTGTTTCTATGTGTATGTCAATGATCAGTACATGAAAGATGTTTGACAAACATTTACCAACTAATAAATTACTTACTGAATAAGATAAAAATTATATGGGTAATAATACTAAAGAAAATAAAACAGGCTGGCTACATACTTCAATATAGAGATATGAATAATTGTATTATTACTTTTAAAAGTTCAAACCCTTTTTAAAATTTTTCTATGATCATCACAACTGAAAATATTCAAAACTTGCAAAAATTTAGACATCCAAAGTTTAGAATTAAAAAGCAGTTTTACATTGTTTAACTAAAAATACAAGTTAGTAGATACTATAAATTACTAATAGGATGCATAAACTTTCTCAGAGCACAATGCAGCCATGCTGTAAAAAACTGTACATATGACTTGTAGCAAACCTTTCAAAATAGACTCTATTAATCTTAATTTTTACTATGGTATTTATCAGAATTACTGCATGAAATATTATATATGTGAACTATTTATATGATAATGAAATTATATAAAATCTGTGGTATGCACAAATCAAACATTTACATGTGATTTCTTTTTTGCTATGCTTATTTTGTTATATTTGTGATTTGTAATTTATTTTTATATTCCATATTTTGAAGGAAATTGTAATCTTTATAAACTATATTCACAAAAGATAGTGTATTATAAAGATGTCAGTCTTTTGCTAATATATTTGTTTCACCTAAATAATGGTATATATAATTGCATTCTCAACAGAAAAAATCTACATATTCAATTCTCAATGAACTTGGAATTTGGTTCACACCTTGACAGACATGTTTAACACATTCAGTCATTCTATGAATTAACCCTTTGAATTAAGGAAGAACATCATAGAAATATTTTTCAAGTTTAAATATATCATTTATATCACCCCACTTCTATCCCTGAGAACTTGAAGCTAATAAAAATCTAGCATTAATAAAATTATTTTATCTACATTCTGAAATTATAAAATTTTCTCTATTAATACTTAGACTTATGTAACTTTACTTTTTGCATAGCTATCTCAGGAGTTATTGTCCTTCCCGTGTAATGGAGTTAGTGGTCCCAGATTTAATGAAAATCAAATCTCAAAAGCATCAGTTTATCTTGTGGTATGTTTTTGTCTTTTTTTTTTTTTTACTTTTAAGTTTTTAACTAATGGTAGCATCCACATACTTTAGACAATATATTATTTAGCAATTTTCCTATCCTCAAACTTCTTTATAATTTTCAAAATAATAGTCATTTGGAAATTCAATTATTTTGAAACTAGTACTTAAGTTTTTTTTTTGTATTATGACTTCCATAGCCTTAATTTTTCTTGAAAATCTTTAACTAAACACTTGAAAAATTTATGAACTCTTATACTATTCTATATTTTTGTATTATTTCCACCTTTCTATTCATTTACATTTAACCTCAAAAGCCACTTTTCCTTCTTTGGATTGCATGTGTCATCCTAATATATAAAAAGCCATGGGCCATCATGACTGAAACAACCAGACAGATGACCTGACAGCAGGCTGCATGGGGTGACAAGGCCGACAGTTTAGTGAGGGATGACCAAATGACTAATGAGCAGACTGTATGGGGGAACCAGATGAGCAAGGGGAGGCAGTTGGGGGTGACCAGGCCAGCAGGGGGGAGCAGTTAGAGGTGACCAGGCTGGTGGGGGAGGGCAGTTGGGGCTAACAAGGCTGGCAGGGGGAAGTTGGGGGCAATCAGGACAGTAGGGGAGGCAGGTATGGGTGATCAGGCAGGCAGGCAGGTGAGTAGATAGAAGCTAGTGGTCCCAGATTGTGAGAGGGATGTCCAACTGCCAGATTAGGCCCCATCTCCTGAGGCCCCATCTTCCAGATTGGAAAGAGTGCAGGCTGGGCTGAGGGCCCTCCCATGCAGGAATTTTGTGCACTGGGCTCTAGTTATATAATAAAATTCCATAAGAATTAATTCACTAAATATTCAAGGTACACAAGTACATTCTCAAAACTATTCAACTTGTGTGTTCTTTGGAAAACAAACATCTAGTGTTCACTAAATTAAGTTATTTGAGTTTTGGCTATATTACCATCCTATCTAATAAAAGAATAATATGCAAATTTACCATCACTCTAAGACACAAGATGGCAGCCCTCATGTGGTCAAAGATGGCTTCCCCCATGTGGACAGAAGGTGGCCACCACAAGATGGCCAGCAGGGGAGGGAAGTTGTGGGCAGCAGAGGAGGGCAGTTGGTGGGGACCAGGTCTGCAGGGGAGGGCAGTTGGTGGGGACCAGGCCTGCAGAGGAAGGCAGTTGGGAGGGACCACATTGGTAGGGGAGGACAGTTAGGGTTGACCAGGCCCAGAAGGGAAGGTCTGTTAGAAGTAATCAGGCTGCCCAGGGTGCAGTTAGGCATCTATCAGGCTGGCAGGGAAGTGGTTAGGAGGTGATCAGCCTGGCAGGCAGAAGTGGTTAGGGCAATTAGGCAGAGACAAGCAAGTAGTTAGGAGCCAGCAGTTCTGGATTGTGAGAAGGATGTCCCAATTTGGAGAGGGTGCAGGCCAGAGTGAGGGACCCTCTGCCTCCCCGCTGGTGCACGAATTTTTTGCACTGGGTCTTTAGTACATACATATATCTACTATGTTAAAAGTTTAATCATATAATTAAATATATAAGTATATTGTAATATACTTGAGGTAAAAGTGACAATTAAAATAATGCATATTTAAGGTATACAACTTGATGATTTGATATATGCATACATTGTAAAATAATCATGACAATTAAACTTATTAATATATCCATTACCTCACATAGATTTCATCCGCTCATTCTTTCTTTCATTTCATCTTCTCTCTTTGTGTGTGTGTGTGTATGCGTGTGATGTACACATTTAAGATCTATCCTCTAGCCCTAACTGGTTTGGCTCAGTGAATAGAGCATTAGCCTAAGGACACAAGGGTCCCGGGTTCGATTCCAGTCAAGGGCATGTACCTTGGTTGTGGCCACATCCCCAGTAATGGGTGTGCATGAGGCAGCTGATCGATGTTTCTCTCTCATCGATGTTTCCAATTCTCTCTCCTTCTCCTTTCCTCTCTGTAAAAAAATCAATAATATATATTTTTTTAAAAAGACCTATCCTCTAAGCAAATTTCAAATATATGATACTAGAGGCCCACTGCATGAAATTCGTGCAAGGGGCTCAGCCTCTACTGTGCGACGGCCCCCACTGCTGTGGCTTTGTCCGGAAGGTTTTCTAGAAGGACAGCCAGAAGGATGTCTGGTCTAATTAGTATATTATGCTTTTATTATTATAGATAGCATTATTAGGTGTAGTTAATTATTTACATTGCATAACTGTTACTCTGTACCCCTTGACCAACATCACCCTATTTCCTCCTTCAACACCAGCCTTTGGCAAGTACCATTCTTTTCTATCATTCAAGGAATTTGAATATTTTTGAATCCACAAGTAAGTGATGTCATATGGTATTTGTCTTTCTGTAATGTCCTCTAGATTCAGCCATATTGTCACAAAAATAAGTATTTTCTTTTTTATCATGGTTGAATAACATTTCATTATACACATATACTACATTTTCTATATCCTTTCATCTATGAATATACTCGTGTATTTTTTTCATATCCTGGTTATTATAAATAATGCTGAAATGAACACAAGAGTGCAGATATCTTTTTGAGAGCTCCATTTCATCTTATTTGAATATATACCAAGAAGTGGAATTCCTGGAATATAAGATAGTTCTTCTTTATTTACTTTTCTTTTTATTTTTTATCTTCATCTGAGGCAATATTTATTAATTTTATAGAGAGGAGAAGGGAAAGAGAGGGAAACATTAATGTGAGGTAAAAAGAGTAATTGGTTGCCACCCATAGATGCTCCTCCCTTGGATTGAACTTGCAAGCTAGGTGTATTCCCTGACCAATAATTGAACCTGAAACATTTTGGTATACAGGATGACACTTTAACCCACTGAACTATCTGGCTAGAGCAAGGTAGTTTTATTTTTAAATGTTTGATAAACATCCATATTATTGGAGGTATTGGTATTGGCTATACCAAGTCAAATCCTGGTTCTCAAATATGTCCTATCCCAAACAATTTAGTTCTGAACAAAGTTATTGATGGAAAAAATGTCCCAGTTATTGAATAAAACTTCAGTTCTCGATGTGACAACTCTTTCATGTTGATACATCAGAAAAAATATTAAATCAGTTTCAGATATTCAATCCAGGGATTAGAAATTTATATAATTTATGAAGTGATTAACCCAATAAATCTAGTACCCATCTGACATCATACATAGTTATTACATGTTATTAACTATTTTTCTATGCCATATTTTATATCCCCATGACTATTCTGCAACTACTAATTGCATATATATATATATATATATATATATATATATCACTTCTTTATCTATTAATGTAAAATTAGCTTCTTTCCATAGCTTTTCTATTGGGGATAATACTACAATAAGCATATGATTGAATATGTTGGTATTTTTTTTTAATTTAGTGTTTTGGGTAGGAAGTAGAATTTATGGGTCCTTATTTATCTTTGTTATAGCTTTTATTTAAAATTTTTTAAAGTTCATTTACTCTGGTATACCTATTGCTGTCCCTGCAATTTTTTTTTGTCTCCATTTTCATGAAGTATCTTTTTCCAACTTTATGTTTTTCTGTGTGTGTCTTTCCATCTATAGTGCTATAGTGAGTTTCCTGTAGACAATGTAGCCACCATGTCTTTTGATTGGAGCATTTAATCCATTTGCATTTAATGTTGATAGATATGTATCTATTTCCATTTTATTCTTCACATTTTAAATCTTATCTTCCTTCTTTTTAAAAGAAGTACTTTAACATTTTTGTAATACTGGTGATGATGATCTTCTTTAGCTTATGCTTGTATGTAAAACTCTTCATATGTCTTTCAATTCCAAATGATAAGTCTTCTGGGTAGAATAATCTTTCTTCTACTTAATGTCCTTTAAAATGCTGACTAAAAATGCACGGATATTTTGTGTTTTTAAGAATATTTCAATGCAAATAGAATTGAATTTGGGTATTTGGGGTGTTTGTATTATAAGAATATTGAATTAGTAGATTTATTTCATTAATACATAATTAAAAATCTCAGTGTAATACAAAACAAACTTTATTTTCAAATGATATTGCTTACTAGTCATTGAAGATAAGCTGTGGAACTTGCTCTATATTTATTCTTTTTCTGGTACTGAACCTGGAGATTAAACCCTTCTGGAATATTTGCTCTTGAGGACATGTGAAATGAACAATAATTGGAATGCATATGGCTTCCTTTTAAAGTATCAGATCAGAACTGGCACACTGTCAGCTCTGCTCACATTGTTTCAAGTTAAATCACATGACTGTGCCTGAACATAATAAGGTAGGTAAGTATACTCCACCCACACATTACAATGGGAAGACATGCCTGGTTCTCTAATAGGGAAGAAATGCATTGTTGAGAATATTAACATAATCAATCAGACATATTTTTAATTTTTATCTTCCAATGAGCTCTTTGTGAATAGTAATTATAATTAATCACCCCAATTACCCTCTGTAATATTTCATAGTGTTTTAAAAATGTATATAATTATTTGTAAATTAAATTGAAAGGGAAAGTAATTGTATAGCCCAGCTATAGAATAAATAGCTGTCTATTTCTGTTATTGCTATTACTATTTCTATCTACCTTCTGATACAGAATACAAGAAAAAAAAAGAAAGAAGAGAAAGAGGGAGAAAAAGAGGATGATGAAGAGGAAGATGAAGAGGAAGAGGAAGAGGAGGAGGAAGAGAAAGAGAAAACAACCAGAGTCTGATGCTCTGGAACAATTCGGTCATTTTTCAAAATAATATCTATGTATATAAAATTCTAATATGTAAATAGACCAAACAGCAGAACAACCAAACAACTGAATAACTGAACAAGCGGTCGCTATGACATGTGCTTACTACCAGGGAGCGCGCAGAACAAGGCAGGTGTCAGCAGCAGGCAGCAGAGCACAGAACATAGCGGATGTTGGCCACAGCTGGATGGTGGAGCAGGTGAGTGGGGTGCCAGACCAAGGCAGGACACTGATTGCTGTCATCAGGGCGAGCCTCTGGTGGTTACTGAAAATTCTTAGCTCCCATGTGCCACTGGTGTTTGCATGCAGCCCTGAAGCTGCCAACTCGCACCTGCTGTTGGTGTCGGCACCAGCCCCAATTGCTCAGTGCTGTCAGCAGGTGACAGCAATGGCTGCCAGCCCCAATCACACCTGAGGCCTTTTCTACCTCCCCCTATTCCTGAGGAGCAATCATAGCAGCAGCCACTGTTTGCACCTGCTGACAGCACTGGCCCTGCTCGCTACTGCTGCTGATGCCAGGCTCAGTAGCTACAAACAGTCAGCAGGTACGAGCAGGGCTTGCACCATCAATGTGTGGAAGCAGAGGTGCTGGGAGTAGGGCTGACAACAGCTAGGAGACTGGGGTCTGCGACAGAGGGGCTGGGCAGGGGCACAGAGGATGGGCTGAGACCTGGCTTGGTACCCACCGCAGCCTCTCAGCCCATAGTTCCTTTCAAGGAGCATGGATTCATGCACTGGGCCCTTAGTCTATACTAATAAAAGGGTAATGTGCTAGTGAGACTGGAAGACCTTCTGGGAGAACTTCTGCATATCCTTCTGGACAAAGCCAGGGTGGCAGGGCTGAGGCAGAGGAGGTTAGGGGTGAACAGTCCAGGAGGGGAGGGCAGTTAGGGGGGTTAGGCCAGTATAGGGGGGAGCAGGGGATGGTCAGGATGGCAGGAAGGTAGTTAGGGGTGATCAGGCCAGCAGGGGGGGCAGTTTGGGGTGATCATGCTGGCAGGGGGGCAGTGGGAGCAAGCAGAATAGCATTAAGGGCAGTTGGGGGTGATCAGGTAGGCATAAGGGGGCAATTAGGGGTAAGCAGACCAGCAGGGGGGCAGTTGGGAGAAATCAGGCTAGCAAAGGGGGCAGTTGGGGGTGATCAGTCTGGTGGGGGGGCAGTAGGGGGCAAGCAAGTTGGCAGGGGGAGCAGTTGGGAGTGAGCAGGCCAGAAAGAGGGGCAATTTGGAGCAAGCAGGCTGGCAGGTGGGAAGTTGGGGGCGAGCAGGACAGCAATAGAGGCAGTTGGTGATGAGCAGGCCAGCAGAGGGGGCAGTTGGGGGTGAGAAGGCCAGCAGTGTGGGTCAGTTGGGTCTGAGCTGGCTGGCAGGAGTAGCAATTTGCGGGGATCAGGCTGGCGGGGGGAGGCCAATTGGGGATGAGCAGGCTGGCAGGGGAGCCAGTTGGGGTGAGAAGGCCAGCAGGGGGGCAGTTTTGGGAGATCAAGCCAGAAAGGAGGGAAGTTGGGGGGAATCAGGCCAGTGGTAGGATAGTTGGATTGGGCCTAAACAGGCAGTTGTACCTCCCCCAAGGGGTCCCAGATTGAAGAGGGTGCAGGCAGGGCTGAGGGACACTCCCTGCAATGCATGAATTTCATGCACTGGGCCACTAGTAGTATATATATAAAAGCTTAAGTGATCATTACAACCAGACTGGCCAGTAGCTATAATGCACACTGACCACCAGAGGCAGACACTCAATGCAGGAGCTGTCCCTTGTTGGTCAGTATGCTCCCACAGCTAACTTACCAGGGCCAGCCAACCTACTACAGTCCCTCCCCCTGGCCGGCTGGCCCTGATTAGCCCAAATTGCCAGCTAGGCCAAGGGTCCCCACCCATGCACAGATTCTTTCACCAGTCCTCTAATAAGACCATATGTTCTCAATTGATGAACACAGAAAGTTCACTCCATGTAAACAGAAAGGTGGCCTCTTTTGGAGGTACAACTTCTAAAAGCTCTGCATCCTGTCACCAGAATTTATAGGTACATTCAAAGATTGAAAATGGGGGTTCTTAGTGGTCCCAGGGGGCAAAATTCCTATAATTGTGATTCATACTGAAAATATAAAGAACATTAAAATGCCATTAACTTTAAATACTCACACTCTGATAATACATTAAATCTAATTATCATGGCATTATAGAAATATGTAGTATCCAAATGTTCTTTAAGCTATTTACAAAAATGAATATGAAAGTGCATTTGGCATCCTAGAACATGTTAACTTAATTGTAGAAAAATGCCACTGAATATGTAGAGAAAATTCAGCACAAAGTATATTTGGTGCTGTGTTCACTATTCTCATGAATAGCAGAGCCAATTCAATTCATTGAAAGTGAATGACTTTCAAATGGACTGGCTTCCACAGGACTAAAAATTGGAATGGAAGCAAGAAAGGACAAAAACATCAGTTACTTAGTGGTTGCTTTATTTTCTTCAATTATTTTTGTCACTGTTTTTTGTTTTTTCTTCTTCTTCCTCTTTATAAATTGTCTTTTGACTGGTATTGCTTTGATATCTCAAACAGACAAGGGCTGCCAAATTTGTCAAAGGCAAAATTTTGCTAATACTTGAGTTTTAATGTTTTGTGTTAGCAATGTTAAAATCACTAAATGGCTTTCTAACCAACCAATCACACCAGTAAGTTTAGTTGTTTGAACCTGCCAAACAATCTGAGCAAAGATATGCTTGATTTGACAATAACTTGAAACTAGTAGGCATTTCAAAAGTAAATGTGTTATGTCATGCTAATAATTAAATGCAAACCTGCAAAATGAATCTTCACTCCCATAAAACCCAACCAACTGCAAGGGACTGAGACTTTGCTATCTCCTCTCTCCCCTTCTTCCTCTTTCCCAGTCCTGATATTTCGTCTTTCTGTGAAAACTCCAATTGAATGAAAGGAACATCTTCCAACAAATATGTAAGCTTTTCTCTATTTAATGTTGTGTATATATGAAGAAGAAATTAATTTAGAAACAAACAAAAAGTGGACACATGTCATTTACTAATCTCATTATAAATGAACCAATGAGATTGCTCCAAATTATAATCACACTCATAAAAAGTTCATTTATATTCCATATGCAGAAATTGCTAAAACTGCATTGTCTCTATAAGTATGAAAACATTTTTAAAAAATAGTTTTTCACTCTTTTAAAAGCCTTATTGGACAGATCACTGGAATGAACGTTGGATTACAAGTAAATATAAATATGACAGCATTTTTGCTTTTATATAAATATAAAGGATAGTTCTGAATATCATATTTAAATTACAGTTTAAGCAGTAGAGGACAGTATTATGAAACCTTAAATTGTCATGCTTCTTACTTACAAATTCCTAAATCCTAACATATGTCACAATTCTACATTCTATATTACAATCTCTCTCCCTCTCTCTCTCTCTCTCTCTCTCTCTCTCTCTCTCTCTCTCTCTCTCTCTCCTCTCTCATCTATCTATATATATATAAATTAAGGCCAAAATGTAGCCTTTTTACGTATGCCTATAAATTTACTATTTTGTTGCTCTTTCTTCATTTCTGAAGTTCCAACTTCCCTCTGGTATCATTTTCCTTCAGCCTGTAGCATTTCATACTGAGCAGGCCTATTGGCAACATTCTCTCATAGTTTTTTCTGTTATTTGAGAATTTTTTTGTTTCACCTTGAATCCTGAACAATATTTTAAAAGATATTAAACTTAGGCTTAATAGATCTTTTCTTTCAGAATTGTATCTATATTGTCACAATGTCTTAAGTTTCTGTGATTCCTTTTGGGAAATCCAGTATAATTTCAGTTATTCTCTCCTCATATATATCATTTTGCTTTCATGCTATCAAATTATTTTCTTTATATTTTGTATTTGTCAATTTCATTATGATTTATATTGTCATAATTTTCTTTTAAAATTATTCTGTTGGAGATTCCACTGAACTTTTCCTATAAATATGCACGTTTATGTCTTACTCCAAAATCAGGCATATTTTCAATTTTTTTTTTCTGGCCAAATCTCATCCCCTCTCCATATTTAATATTGATTTTATAGTATTTGTCTTAGAATTCCAATAGTTATGTAATGTCAAGGATTACTTACGTTATTTGGCATGGGGTTGTCACATTTTCTTATTTTCAAATTATGTCAAGTGATTTGGATAATTTTCGGAACATTGTAAATGTTATGTTGTATAGACTCCAGGCCCTGCTATAATCCTCTTTAGAATAATTTTGTAAGAACACGACAAACCTGGTTCACTCACTTTGAAAGCTTATCTCATCTTCTATGAAGAATGACCCAAATAAGCTCATTTTCTAAAAATGTAATTATTTTACCGTGGTTGTCTCCTGCATTGATCCAATCTCAGGCTTTAGCCTGAGACTTTGCCTATGTTTAAATATCAGCTCATTTTAAAAATACTGTACTATGCTAGCTGGGTCAGTGCCAACCATTCTCCCATTTCAGGGTTAAGTCTGAGCCTTGTAAACATATAGTGAGCAAATGCTAAATGTGTTTGTATTTTTATTATAATATGAAAGAAATCAATAGATTATGAAGGAAACATGAAAGTCAAAAAGGCAGGAAAAATAAGGGAAGACATGCAAGTATAGGAATGGCAGTTTTTCAAAGTGAAAACCTAAGTGCAAACAGTAAAGGTAAAAGTACATGGTTCTTAGATATGGACATATTAAAAAACCATGAATTACAATAAAATTTTTAAAATGAAAAGCCTAATATGGGTAACTGTGTTCTGTTTAGAAGTATAAATTGAACAAGCATTCTTAAGAGCAATCTGGTGGTAATAAATAAACTCAGATATTCATGCTCTGTGATTTAGCATTCTATTTATGAATGTATTTTTTTTTAGGAAAATTCATTTATGTCGTAGTAGGACTTCAGTCAGAATGACCTATTATCATTGATGATTTGGTTGACTAATTGGAAAACATCTTATTGTTCAGAATAAAGAAATTAATATAAAAGATGTCATGGATATATATATATATATATACATATATATATATATATATACATATATATATATATATATATATATATATATATATATATATAGCCAGTGACTGGAAAAGTGTAATGACCAGAACATCTGGTTGCTATGATGGCCTCTGTGGTCAGAGAAATGGCCCAATTGGGGTATGGAGCTGGCCAACCAATCTCCTGCGGCCCTGCCTTGCAGCTGGCCCTGCCCCTGATGGGCCACTTCCCCCCCCCCCCCCCCCCATTGAGGGTAGGGCAGTCGGCCAACCCCTCTGTGGCCCTTCCCCTTAGCTGGCCCTGTCCCTAATCCACTTAATACACCTCCATTAGCCCACAACTCCTCCCTCCAGCCAGTCCAGCCCCTGACTATCCCACCACCCCAATAGGTAGCAAGGCTGGCTGGCCAACCACCTGTGGCCCCTCCCCTCAGCCAGCTCCACCCCTCAATTGCTCCCCCACTCTGATCAGAGGCAGGGCCAGCCAGCCAACCATCCATGGTCCTTCTCCCAGGCCACTGATCCCCAATTGGCCCCCTCACCCCATTCAGGGACTGGGCCAGTCAGTCCACTGCCCACAGCCCCTCCCCATAGCCAGATCTACTCCTAATGGGCCCTCACAACACCAATCAGCCTGCCGCCCCTCCGTCAGGCTGGCCCTGCTCCTGATCACTCCCCAATAAGAGGTGGGGTTAGTTGGCCAACTTACTGCAGCCCCTTCCCCTGCCTGCCCTCACCCCAGATCAGACCCATCCCACCCTAATAGGGGGTGGGACTTGCCAGCCCACTGCCCAAAGCCCCTCCTCATAGCCATCTCCATCCCTGATCAGCTTGAGGCACCTCTCCCCAGCCTGCTCTGCCCCAATTTCCGCCCCCCACACACACACCAATCAGAGGTGGGGCTGGCTGCCCCATTGCCCACAGCCCCTCCCCACAGCTGACCCCATCCCCAATTGATCCCCCACTCTAAGCAGGGACAGGGCCTGCCAACCAATCTTGTGTTGCCCCTTCCTCCAGCCAGCCCAACTCTTATCAGGCCAACCAACATCCCACCATCTCCTTCCCCCAATAGGCCTGGCCTGGATGTGCCGATTGGGACCAGGCTGGCCAAACCCTACCCATGCACCAATTCATTCACTGAGCCTCTAGTTTACTATAAAATACTACAAATCATTTAGAAGTGAGTCATTTGATACCTTTTGGCATAGAGATAGATTTTAAAAACATCTCATAAGCAGAGTGGATAGTCATGTAAGGGATGATACTGGAAAAAATTTTCAAGATTTTTGCTGTCCCTTTTGGGGATACCTATCCTAGTAAAGCTGACAACAGTTGGGATCTTAAATGTATTACCTCATCACTTTTATTTCTACACATGAAAGTGGCTTCTTAATGAAAGTTCATGAATTTCTGTCCAAGGATATTACCTGGTTTCACAAATGTGCATAGTTTATGCTTAGAGCAAGGCCACAATGAGAGCTTATTAATCCCTAAAAGCCACTTGTGACATAGATACTCTCACTTTTTCATTCATCAGGAAAGAACTCAGCCAACTATATTACCCAGGAAGGTTCAAAGAAACCTACCTTAAATAAATAAAAAGGAATATAATATGGATGGGAAGTCAGTAGCATATTTGAGAAATTCAGTGGTGGCTGTGCTTGGTAGGCTAGATGGTAGGAAATAGATGCTACTAGGACTTATTTACCTATGTGTAAATTTGGATGATAGTGGTATGGAATAATAGAGCTAATAGTATTGTAACTTAACTGTTGGCAACAAGCTGAGCGTAATTATCTTAAAGGGGAGCCAGCTAGAATTGGTAAGTTGGAGACATTGACTTACAGAGATGTATTGACAATAGCTAACTGAAGATGGTGCTCCTAAAGGACATAGATGCACATGCAATGAACAAATTGTTTTACTTGTATAACTAAAATAGTTCAACAAGTAGTAATCAAAGTCAACTCTTGCAGTAGAAACTCCCAGTTTTTCTGTTCAATATTTAGATGTGAGCCAGTTATTAGACCCAGAGAATGAAAGGTTGTGCCCTCTGGGATAACATGCATAACATCTGTTGCCCCAAACCTTTCCTAAAAGGGTATATGGCAATTTATCATTGAATTAGAAGCCTGATGCACAAAGATTTGTGCTAGAATAGGCTTTCCTTTCTCTGGTTACTGGCACCACCTTTCCACTCCATCTCAACCCCTTTCCACTTCAGGAGCCAAGTCTTTCCACTATGGCCCTCCCTTCCCGCACTGCCTAGAGGCTGTGAGAGACCAGGAGTGAGGCAGAACACCTGCATCGTTGCCATGGCAATGATGAAAGCATCCAGCCTTTGTCACTCAGTCTCTGTGTATGCAAATTAACTGTCATCTTTGTTGGGTTAATTTGCATTTCGCTCCTGATTGGCTGGTGGTGTAGTGGAGGTATGGTCATTTTACATGTTTGTCTATTATTTGATAAGATTGTACACTGAAGAAAGAGGGGTAGGAAATACAAAGATATTTTGAGAAAGTTGGTCCCAGCTGGTGCTGCATACATAAATATAAACACCATTATGCACTCACTATTGAGGTAGGAGTGTATAGGGAAACTAATAAGTAGAGTCCTAACCTAATTCTTTCTCATAATCAGTCTATGACTGTATATTTGGGATAGATATACATATAAGCTAAAATTTTACATAGGTTCTTGATTGTGGAGTAAGAGCTATTCTCAAAGAAAAGACTAAGTGGGAATCCCTGAAATAATACCAATGTTGGGTGAAATGGCTAAGATTAGTTCCACTTTCAAGACTAAAAGAAACCTGAGGAATGAAAAAGATGGTTTCTATAAAATCACAATTTAATTTCATTAAGTTTCTACACAAAATTTAGATGAGTCACATGATAACTACAATAATCAGTACAGGTATTTTATTAAAGTGTTAACAATGTACTAACAACTTGGTATGTGAATCTTACTTTGTTGAATCATTTCCTGTGAATCTGTATCAGGAGGGGGTGTCATAATTATTATCCTATGGTTAGCCGGAACTTTGTTAAAACTCCTATGTATTTAATTTGTAATTCAAAGAGTGCTTAATCATTACCTGTTACAGAATATGACACTGTAAATTATGTGTTGTTCACACTTCCTCATAATATTCTACTTAGTTCAGATTGTCTTAGAAACAGACACCAAACTGAAAATTAGCTGTGCACAAAGTTTATTGGGGAAATACCTTCAGGGAAAAAAGAAGAGGCTGCCAGAGAGGGCTGGAAAGCTCTGGGGATGCAATGCAGTCTCTGAAGGAGATAGTGGTAAGGAGAGCAAGATAAAAAGTCTCACACTGCCACACAGTTCCAGGAAAGAGGTGGCCAACCTGCTGGGTTTCTTTGAACAAAAATCTTATGATAGAAGATTTTATATCTGGTAGGTTTGGCCCTGCTGTGCTTAGTCATTGAGGGAGAACTGCCTGTGAGAAGAGGAGCTTCATCAAAAAGGCATTGATGGATTCAGAGTGTAGCAGCTGAGGCTGTCCATCACACACATTTCCCTCAGCAGCAGATCTGCATATTATTGTGGCCACTGCAATAATACGTGCTAATGTGCTTCTTTGACTTTACATGTGCATACTTCTCTATTAAAACATCCTAACTACTCCCATATGTTGGAAATTGTGTTCATCTTTGAGAACCAAGATTAAACATCACTTTTCTTTTAGGAAGAAAGTATTTTGGAAAAAAGCTATATACAAAAATCAGCCTAGAGGGAAGTTGTATTATCTTACAATATTTCTAATCTCTTTGTGTCCTCTATATAACATATAGATATGTTGTATTTGTAGTGATCTATAAATCTATCAAAGTTTCTTGACATTATTGGATGGCAAAATTCAAATACTTAGATTCATGTGTTCAAGATTTTTGACATATAGTAATCACTTTTTTAAAAAGATATTTTTGAAATAGTGTTACTGAAAATAAAGTAATTTCTGGCTGGTATTGGTCAGGGTTTGAGCATCAACCTATGAATCAGGAGGTCACAGTTTGATTCTGGGTCAGAGCACAGTCTGGGATTGGGAGTTCAATCCCCAGTAGGAGATATGCAAGAGGTAACTGATTTATGATTCTCTTTCATCATCAATATTTCTTTTTTCTCCCTCTCCCTTCCTCTCTGATATCAATAAAATATGTATTTTAGAAATAAAGTGATAAGTGAATCAGTATAATTAGCTCTTATTTTGTTTATTTCACTTATACAATATTGATAATAGTTATTAGGTATTATAAAGTAGTACAACCTATAGATTCTCAAAAATTGATCATTTTTCCTGAATTTTTTTTCCTGACTACTCCAGGAAATAAAAGTTGGCATTGCTTTCATTACATATCATAAAATTTTGTTTCATTTATCTTCCTTGTAAAATAGTGTGTGCTAAAAAACAAAAACTATTGCATTTCATTTGCCTCCTTACATTATCAAAATTATAAAGCATACTATGTTTATGGTAGACAAAAACAATTGTTACTGGATTCTTATTCTATTTTGATTATAATATAAATTTTAAGTGTTTTATAAAATTTCATCTAATCCTACCTAATAAAAGAGTAATATGCAAATTTGGCCATACCTTCACTATGCTACTAGCCAATCAGGAGCAGGGGGTGGGGCTGAGTGACATGAGGCGGGGGTCAGGGCCGTGGAACGTGGGACAGGAGGCTGGTGTGGCACATGGCACGCAGGACGGGAGGCCTGAGGACGGGAGGCCATCTTGGCACAGCGTGCGGCATGTGGGACTGGAGGCCATTCTGGCATGCAGTGTGTGGTGCACAGCTGCCAAGTGCAGAGTGCCCCTGGGGCTGGGTGGTGGCCACTGCGGCTAAGGTCTGGGCTGAAGAGGTTGGGTGGAGGCATCTGGCGAGCATGGCGCCCCTGGGGCTGGGCAGGCCCCCGGGTGGTTGCCAGCGGCCAGGGCTAAGGCCAGGACTGGATGGGTGGGGTTGAGGTGGCCAGAGCAGAGCTAACCATCAGCCCCATTGCAGGGTGATGGCTGGGTGCCCAAGGCCTAAAGCATCGGCCAGCAGTGAGGGATCAGTAGGACATCCCCTGAGGGCTCCCAGTATGTGTGAGGGGACAGGTTGGGCTGAGGGATCACCCACCTCCAGTGCACAAATTTTGTACACCGGGCCCCTAGTTTATATATAAATAAAAGTATAAGCTATTGGATTTTCCTACATTAGAGCTAGTTCAATAAAATTTAATAGCAATGTATGATACAGATAATCATACAAGATGATTGTAAAGGTTATAAAAACAAGAAGCTGACATTACAAAACATTAATTTTATACATTAAAAGAAACCTTCCAACCTTCCAAGAGATAAAACATGTTTTGTCACCAGATTATATGACCTGGTCTATTTTATTCATATTCTTTTTTTTCTTATTTATTAAGGTATTACATATGTGTCCTTATCTCCCCGTTGCCCCTTACCCCTCCTCCACTCATGCCTTCACCCCCTCTGGTCTTTGTGTCCATTGGTTAGGCTTATATGCATGCATACAAGTTCTTTGCTTGATCTCTCTCCCTTACCCCTCCCCTCCCCTCCCCTATGATCTCTCTGAGGTTTGATGATCTGATCAAAGCTTCTCTGTCTCTGGATCTATTTTGTTCATTGGTTTATGTTGTTCATTATATTCCACAGATGAGTGAGATCATGTGATATTTATTTTTCTTTTGACTGGCTTATTTCGCTTAGCATAATGCTCTCCAGTTCCACCCATGTTGTTGCAAATGGTAAGAATTCCCCCTTTTTTACTACAGCATATTGTTCCATTGTGAACATGGGCCAGTGTATTTTAATCCACCAATCAGAAAAGACATATATACCCCTATGTTTATAGAAGCACAAATTATCATAGCTAAGATTTGGAAACAGCCAAAGTGCCCATCAGCAGATGAGTGGATTCATTCATATTCTGATGTTTAAGTTTCTCTTCTCTATCCCTCTTCCCAGTGAACTGTAACTTAAGTAAATAGAAAGAACATCTACTATGGAAAGGATAAGGGTCTTGCTTTTCTTAGATTAAAGCAGTTACATATTGCACCAGAGATGTATAAATGCCTTAGAATCATGATTTTGATGGAAAAGAAAGCATATTTCTCAATTTTATACTTGAAGTACAGGCTGCCTCATATTTGCCTCAGTAATATTTACAAGTGTATCACATAATTTCTTTCAAGAATCCATAAAAACCAGCCCTATTATTTAATAAATTTATCTTTTTTAATAATTTTTTTTCTCAGATTTGGAAACATCCCTTTGCCCAGCATGGGGAACACAAATCACTTTGGCTTTAAAACCACTAAACCTATGTATGCTCAATGCAGTACACAATGTAGCTAATTATTTTATGGCATTTGTTAGTGAATATTATATGATGCCATCTTCAAATAAAAGTGTTTATAGAGCTGATGAAAGAATGCAATGTGGAAAGTGGTAAACTGACTATTAACAGAACTAAAATACAGGAAATGTAAGATGCCAAGAGAGAAAGAAGAAAAGAAATGCAATATTGTGTGATGTGTCAGCATATAATTTTTAATGAATATAGAATCCTCTCATCCTTTATAATGTCACGGGGGGGGGGGGGGGGCACCCAGCAGCGCCAAGCCCTGCCATTGGGGTACTGGGGCTGCAAGGGGCCGAATCAGAGACACAAACTTGCAGGGAGGCTGGTTCCCAGCAGCCCCCAAATCAGAGACATAAACCCACAGGGGGATGGCACTCAGCAGCCCCAGGCATGGTCAATGCAGACTTAGGACTAGGGGTTGGAGTGGTTGGTGGGTTGGAGACACAAACCCACAAGCCTAGCACCCAGCAGCCCCAAGGCCCGATGCAAAGGCACTGGGACTGCTGAGGGAGTGGGGGCGGAGGGGTGGAGTAGCAGAATCACAAAACCACAAGAAACCTGTGGAAAGGGAAATAAACTATCATAACTTTATCTCCCTTTCCACAAGATGAGAAAACTGCCCTTGGATTATTTAGTGATGTGGCCCGCAACTTTCTACAAAAAGGTCTGGTCAGAATACTGTCTCCAGGAAATAATTCTACTGTGGCAAATCATCTAAGAGAGGAAACCAGCTTTTGTGTGTTTATTCTGAAAGTCAGAGAACATGCTACCCCAACATATGCTGTGTTGTTATATTGGTGATCTTGAGCTCCAGATGTTTAAAAAACAGCAAATGCATGCAGAGGATTTCACTGAAGTCTCCTGAGCTGCCTAAAATCGGACTCCCCTAAAGGAGCTTAAATGTCATAGGTCCCCTTGATGGGAGAAGTGTCATCAGCAGAGAAGACTGACTCCTGTCACAGGACAGGAGAGTAGAAGTTGACATCACACCCAAACTTTGTTACAAACTATTTTCTTCTACCCCCATTCATCCTTCCTAAAAATCATTTACTCTCCTATAAGAGACTACATCTCTTATCCCGTTTCCCTAGGAAGAGGTATTTAAATCTGCATTCTAAGCCAGCTTGGGGAGTTACTCATTTTTCCCTGGGATCTCCCACATATACAGGAGGTACACATGTTAATGAAATTTTTTTTTCTTGGTGATCTGTCTTTTATTACAAGGCCTCCACTAAGAACTCAGAAAGGTAGAGGAAAATTATTTTTCTTCCTCTATAATTCTATCTCGGGAAATCAAGTCCCCAGCTTAACAATGAGGTTGACTCAAATACCAAGCAGTCCCAGCTGATGGAGGGAAGCTTCTAGGGAGAAATCAATGACATTGGCATCACAGTGGGACAGAGGGAACATGCATGGCTGCTGGTGGGAATTTAAAGTGGTTCAACATTTTTGGAGAATCATTTGGCAAATTCGATAGAAATGTTCAAGGTATATCCAAGAGTCTTCTTCTAGGAATCACATCTGCTGAGATAAAGCACAAGCACATAAGCCCTGATCAGAACGCAGAATGCTACTGAGGGCTCCCCTTCCACAATAGGAAAACCTGAGAACAATCTGCATTTTTAGGACAAGGTGGCATTTATACTAATACAAGGGTAATATGCTAATTAGTCTGAACATCTTCTGGGTGACCTTCTGTATGTCCTTCCAGACATCCTTCCCAACAAAGCCATGTTGGTGGGGCCATGGCAGAGGAGGTTAGACATGATCAGTCAGGTAGGAGAGAGCAGTTAGAAGGACCAGGCCAGCAGGAGAGAGCAGTTAGGGAAAACAGCTTGTCAGGGGAGAGCAATTAGGAGGATCAGGCTGGCAGGTAGGTGAGCCAGAGGTCCTGAGTCCCAGATTGGAGAGAGTGCAGGCTGAGCTGAGGGGACCCCTCTCCCATGCACAAATTTTGTGCACCAGGCCTCTGGTAATAAATAAATAGGATAGAGTAATGTAGATAAAATACATAACAGATTCTAATTCTCAATTTAATCTACCCTAGTTAACCTCAAGAAAAAAATCAGCAATTAATATAAAGACTTATGCAATAGACTGAATATGGTAAAGACATTCCAAGTGACTACAAATGATGGGATCCATATTTTTAGTATTTTCTTTACTAAAGCATTTTTTTTGTAATGGTGATTAAAATTATACCTCTTATTAACTTGATAATAAAATAGAACAACTAAATTCCGATACTTTTGATACAATTATTTCTGCACTTGTATTTTTATAACTATTAAATTTAAATTTGAATTGCTATATTAATCAAATAGCTAAAGAAGATGGACCTCTTTTCTAAATTCCTGTGTATTTCTTTCTGGAAATGTCTGAGGACATTCCTGTCCTTCATGAATAACACAGGATCTGTTAGAAGATATGATAATTCCGGTAATGTTATCTTCTTCAGTTCTATGGTGTCTATCTGATGATACCTTCTATTTTCCTGTTCATTTTACCCTCATCATCTTTGAAAAAATACATAGTTTTCAGAAAAATAGACCTGTGGTGATCAAAAGAATTATCAAACAGTGTTTATGGCATTATTCTATTTGTAAAAGCTAAAAAAAATACTAATTATATAATTTTAGATAAAGTTGATGTAGGTAAAAACATGAGTGACATGAGAATAATTAAACTTCTGTCTTTGCGTTGGCTACTTATTATTTTGATGTGCTGTGATTATTAAATTTAGAAACAACAGTAAATTGAACAGTGGGAGTTGTTACCTAAGAAAACTGTATATCAGTGTAACAACTCAATGCACTGGCTCAAAATAGTATACCTATGCTAACGATGCAGGCATTTGTGTTTTCTCATCAAATTACTCTTGATCATGACAGGGACTACCAATGTATCTATTTAAGATTAGGCTCTTTGCTTTGATTTAGATCTGAGAACCATAAGCAGGTAAGCTTCTAATTACTATTGGGATTTTTGATCCTGTCATCTAGTATTTTAAAACCAATTTAATGTTATTAACTTCAGTCATGCTGCTTCCTATTTAACTTTAGGGAATCAATTGTCCCTTTATTTGTATTTGCCACAGATTATTAAATTCAACAGGTCATAACATAATTATTCAAAATATGAGCCAGTGTTTATTATGACTATATACAGTAAAGAGATGGCAGAATCCTTTTTTTAAAATTTTTTCTACATTATCACTGGGGTTTAATTAGTATATGTAATTACATAGGAGAAAGGAAGTTTAAAAAAATCCCCACAGATTTCTCTCAAAGTCTGGCTCTTTGCCTCCAATGTAGGGTTGAGTGAGAAATCCGATAGTAAGCCAATTGGCCTCTCTTCCAAAATCAGCCGCAATAGAATCCACAGGGCTGAAACAGAAAATTAGGAGTTTAGCTTGGCACTCCATCCTATTGATCAGTAGTATATCTGTGACATGAATTACTGGGCCAACCACGCAGAGAAGCTCTGTGTCTGGCTGCCCAGGTTTGAAATATGGAGAAAAGTTCATGACTACCATGCTTTGTAAACCTACATTTTTAAATATTACACTTCTCTATATTTAAAAAGCTGTCAAACAGCCATATTTTTGTATTGGGAAAAATCAACTATTTTGTCAGAGGCTTTTATGTATAATTTCTAAAAACCATTGATATTGCTTAAATTGGTTACACATTGCTTTCTGGTAATTTCTCTATTTCTATAGTTAACTAAAAATGATCAGCATTGACATTTCTTTCAAGAATTCTACAAATATATCATCAGTGATATTATGTTTTATTAAATATGCTGTTAGGAAAACTATGTGGTCCTATAGAAAGAATAAGAACATGAACGTTTTGTCAAAAAAATCTAGGTATGAATCCAAATATGTTCACATATATACTAAAAAGGCAAGGACAAATTTATTAATTAAAATTTTCAAAGGTTTGCTTTTCCAACCACCTCTAAAATTGCTTTATAGATGGTGGTAAGGATATCATGGGATGATCTATACAAACCCTGACAAATATATCCAAAGAGGTAATGACTGTCATTTTATCCATTTTTCAAAGAAGGAAATTAGGCCTAAGTAATTTATTCATGTAATAAATGAGAAAAGTTGTCAAACCCCAAATATACCTAAATAAGTACTATCTCCTTTAGTCTCACCTTATTTATCTGTTCATCAGTATGCTCTTACTAATTTTGTTTTTACTGTCACTGACATCATTGTCTCATAGTTATTGCAGTCATTAAATTATCATGCTACCATCATCTTCACCATCATTATAAACACAAGTTCTTAAATCCAGATTACTATTCATATTTCAGTCATATAACCTTCAACAATATAAACTTGAGTAAGCCATACATTTTCTAAATCTCCAAATTAAAAGTGAACTACAACTTCTTTATTCATATCTTTATTAAAAAACATATTTTTATTGATCTTAGAGAGGAAGGGAGAGGGATAGAGACATAGAAACATCAATGATTAGAGAGAATCATTGTTTGGCTGCCTCTTGCATGACTCCCACTGGGGGATCAAGCCCACAACCTAGGAATGTACCCCCAGCCAGAATTGAACTTGAGACCCTCAGTCTGCAAGCCAACACTCTTATCCACTAGGCCAAACCAGACAGGGCATATCTTCTTCTTTTTTAAAATATAATATTTTATTGATTTTTTTTTTACAGAGAGGAAGGGAGAGGGATAGAAAGTCAGAAACATCGATGGGAGAGAAACATCGATCAGCTGCCTCTTGCACACCTCCTACTGGGGATGTGTCCACTACCAAGTACATGCCCTTGACTGGAATCGAACCTGAGACCCTTCAGTCCACAGGCCGACGCTCTATCTACTGAGCCAAACCAGTAAGGGCCAGGGCATATCTTCTTATAGCTGAGTAGTATTCCAGTAATTGATGTGTACCCAGTATACTGTGGAATAATAGTCATGAGAAAAGATGAAATACTGACATTTGCAACAACATGGATAGACTCTGATAATATGCTAAGCAAAATTAGTGGAATACTACTCAGGAAGGGTATACATCAATTATTGGAATACTACTCAGGAAGGGTTAAGAACCATATTATTTCACTCCTATGTGGAATATAATACTGAAATTCAAGACACACAACAGTATGATGGTTATCAGAGGAAAGGAGGTGTAGGTGCGTAATAAAGGGTAAAGGGGCCAAATATACAGAGATGGAAAATGATTTGACTTTGGGTGGTGGGCACACAATGCTATATACAGATACTGTATCAGAAATGTACACTTGAGATGATTCCAAAATGGTGGCAGAGTAAGTAGAAGCTACAATGACACTCTCATACAACTGAAATACAGAAAATCCACCCTGAAAAATCAATTGAAGACTAGCTGGAGAGAACCCTGATAACCAACGATTGAAAGTGGAGAGCACATAGAGACTGGTAGAAAGGGTGGAGGTGCAAAAAGGTTGGTCAGGCTCCCATAGAGAGCAGCTGAAGTTCCAGCGGGATATCTCAGCTGTTGGAGTCCCCACTGAGAACTCTGGGGTCTAAACCCCAAGCTGGGTTCCCTAGCCCAGAGAACCAGAACTGAGAAAGTGCCCCGTGAACATCTGGCAGTGAAAAGCAGCAGGGTTACTGTCTGCCAGGGAGAAATGTCATGAAATGCAGTTCACCCTCTTAAAGGGTCAACACACAAATTTTGTGTGCAGCCACTTAACCTTGGTCTCTGGCAGAGGAAGGACAGAGTAGGCTGGAGCTGTGTAAGCAGAAGCCTGGATAGGGGGTTCTGTGGTTGGAGCTCAGAGGACAGCCACCCGGGTTTCATGTGCTGAGTCATTTGCTCTCAATACAGAGAAAATATTTCTCTAAGCGAAACTTTGCTATCCATATAGTTTTAGCATGGAGGTCGGGGAAGGAGGGAAGGCATTTGCCTCACCATTTTAGAAGACCTCTGGCTGCACCGAGGTCAATACCCTGAGGCTAATCAAGGCTGTGTGTCAATAGAACTGCAGGCAGAAGTGGGTTTCTGGAGGCTTTGATTCTTAGCCTGATACAATTCTAGCCCTGTGCCTATGAAAAGCAGACCATGGTGCACATCATGAACCCTTTCAAAGGAACTCAGACCCAGCAGAGGGGGCCAAAAGCTGTGGACTGCTGAGAGCTCCAAACAGGTTACTCAGAACCAGTCACAAATAGCTTCTGACATTGTCCTGCCCTAGAGATTGGAAGGCTAGCAGATCTACCTAATATACAGACACAAAAATAAAAACAAGCAGCAAAAACAGGGAAACAAAAAACAATCCTCAAATGAAAGAAAATGAGAATTCTCCAGAAGAAGAGTTAAATCAAATGGAGCTAAGAGATTTATCAGACATAGCATTCAAAATGATGGGAAAGATGCTCAACAATGTGAGAAATGAGTAACTATCAAGAATTACATAGTACTAACAAAAAACACAGTGGAGCGAATGCACAGCAGATTAGGGAAAGATGAAAATCAGATCAGCGAACTAAAAGACAGGGTAGAAAAAAATAAGTCAATCAAAGAACCCCCAAAATCTAATTAAAAAACAGGAGGACAGCATAAAGCTCTGGGACAACATGAAATGTAACAATATTGACATAATAGGGATATCAGAAAGAGGAGAAAATAAGCAAGGGATAAATAATATGTTTGAAGAAATAATGACAGAAAACTTCCCTAACCTGGTAAAGGAAAAAGTCACATAAGCATAGAAGGCACAGAGAGTCAAAAATAAGAAGAACCCAAAGAGGTTCATGCTCAGACTCATCATAGTTAAAATGTCATAAATTAAAGACAAAGAGTGAATATCAAAGGCAGCAAGAGAAAAGCAATTTATTACCTAAAATAGGAGCTTCCATAAGATTGTCAGCTGATTTCTCATTGGAAACTCTACAGGACAGAAGAGAATGACATGTGTATTCAAGGTAATGAAAATATAGATCTGAAATCAATATTAATATATCCAGCAAGACTATCATACAAAATAGATGGTGAAATAAAGAGCTTCCCAGACAAAAAAAATATTTTAAAAATCAGCAAACCAGCACAGCAAGAAATACTAAAGGGACTGCTGTAAAGAGAAGAAGAAAAATAGGGAGATAAAGAAACATAAGCATACATAAATACAATAGTAATAAATAAGTACCTATCAGTAACAACTTTAAATGTAAATGGGTTAAATGCTCCATTTAGAAGATATAGGGTTGCTGAATACATATGAAAACATGACCCAATTGTATGCTGTCTACAAGAGACCCATCTCAGAACAAGAGACTCATACAGGATAAAAGTGAAGGGATGAACAATTTTTTTCCATGAAAACAGAAACAAAATAAGTTGGAGTAGCAATACTCATAAATGACACAATAGACTTCAAAATGAAGGCTGTAGAAGAGACAATAAAGATCATCATACAAAACTAAAAGAATTGACCCAACAAGAAGATATAATCTTGATAAACATATATGTACCCAATATAGAAGAATCTAATTATATTAAAAAATCATTTGGAGGAGTTTAAGGGAGAGATTGACAGCAATATTACCAAGTAGAGGACTTTAACCATCTGCTAACTTCACTAGATATATATTTCAGACAAAAAATAAGTAAGGAAATAGAGACTCTAAAGGGCACACTGGATCAGATGGATTTAGTTGACAATTATAGAACATTTCATCCCAAAGCTGCAGAATTTACATTCATCTCAAGTGCACCTGGGTCAATCACAAAGATAGGCCACATGTTAGGAAACAAAAGTAGTCTCTACAAGTTCAAGACATTGAAATCATATCAGCATCTTCTCAGATCACAATGTTATGAAATTAGAAATCAACTATATTATTTTGTTTTTATTAAAACACACAAAACATGCAAACAGATGGAAGCTAAATAGAATGTTATTAAACAATTAATGAGTTAACAATGTGATCAAGAAAGATACTGAAGAAAAAAAAACTTCCTGGAAATAAATGAAAATTAGCAAACAACAACCCCAAATCTATGTGACACAACAAAATCAGTCATGAGAAGAAAAGTCAAAGCTCTATAGACTTAACTTAAAAATAAGAAAAACATTAATAAATTATTTAACCTTACAACTTAAAGAATTAGAAAGAAACAATAAGAAAAGACCCGAGTAAGTAGAAGGAAGGTGATAACAAATATTGGAGCAGAAGTAAATGACTTAGGGACTAAAAACAATACAAAAAAATCAATGAAACTAAGAGTTGATTCTTTGAAAATATTAACAAGATTAATGTACCATTAGCCAGACTCATCAAGAAATAGAGAAGACCCAAATAAATAAAATCAGAAATAAAAGTGGTGAAGTAACAACTAACACCACTGAAATACAAAGGATTATAAGAAAACTAGAGGCCTGGTGCACAGATTCATGCACAGGTGAGGTCCAGTCACACACCCTCCCCACCATTGGCACCAATTGGGCTGGGCGGCCTGGGGGAGAGGCTATAGGAGGTTGGCTGAGAGGAGGGTCCACATCTTTATCGGGCTGGTTGGTGGGCTGCAGTAGACATTATAGCAACCAGTCATTCCAGTTGTCCAATTGTTCCAGCATTCCTGTCATTTGGATTTTTATATATATAGATACTATCAGCAATTATATGCCGATAAGCTTGACAATGTAGATGAAATAGACAAATTCCTAAAAATAAAATACAACCTACCAAAATTCAATCATTAAGATTCAGAAAACTTGAATAGTCCCATAACAAATGATGAAATTGAATCAATAATAATAATAATAATAATAATAATAATAAAACACTCCCAGCAAACAAAGCCTTGGTGTGGATGGCTTCACAGGAGAGTTTTACCAAACATTCAAAGAACTAAAACCTATCCTTCTCAAACTATTCCAAAAAATCCAAGAGGAAGGGACACTCTCAAACTCTTTTTATGATGTCAGCATTATCCTAATTCCAAAACCAGATAAAGATACTACAAAGTAAGATAATTATAGGCCGATATCCCTGATGAGCATAGATGCTCAAACTTCAACAAAACATTAGCAAATCATTCCAGCAATATATTATAAAGATCATACACCATGACCAGGTGTGATTTGTTCCAGGGATGCAAGTTTGATACAATATCTACAAATCAATAAATCTGATATATTACATAAACAAGTTGAAAGACAAATATCACATGATAATTAATATAGCCAGAAAAAAGTATTTGACAAAGTCTATTTTTTTACATCAATTTTTGATAAAAACTCCCAGCAAATTGAAATTAAGGAGAAGATACCTCAAGTTAATAAAGGTCATATATGACAAACTACAACCAACATCATACTCTATGGGCAAAAACTAAAAACACTTCCCCTAATAAGAAGAGGAGGACAGGGATGTCTGCTTTCACCACTCTTATTCAATGTAGTACTTAAAATCCTAGCCATAGTGAATAATCACGAAAAAGAAATAAAAGACATCCAATTTGGAAAGGCGGCTGTAAACCTCTCATTATTTGTAGATGGCATGATAGTATACTTAGAAAATCCTAAAGACCCCACCAAAAATTACTGGATTTAATAAGTGAGTTTGCAATATAGCAGAGTACAAAATTAATACTCTGAAATGGATGGAATTTTTGTACACCAACAATAAAGCCTCCTCAAGAAAACAAACAATCTTATTTTCTATTGCAACAACAACAAAAAACATAAGATACTTAGAAATAAACTTAACTATGGAGCTAAAAGACATACTCAACCCTAGCTGGTTTGGCTCAGTGGACAGAGCATTGGCCTGTAAAGCCAAAGGTCCCAGGTTCGATTCCAATGAAGGGCACCTGACTGGGTTGCAGGCTCAGTCCAATGTGCAGGAGGCAGAAAATCAGTGATTTCCTTCTCATCATTGATGTTTTAATCTCTCTCTTCCCTTCCCTCCTGCTCTGAAATAAATAAAAATATATTTAAAAAAAGATATACTCAGAAAATGACAGGATATTGAAAAAAAGATTGGCAAAGATATAAACAAGTGGAAGGATATATTGTATTCATGGATTGGAAGAATTAATATAATTAAAATATCCATACTACCCAAAGCAATCTACAGATTGAATGTAATCTCTATTAAAACACCAAGAGCATATTTTAGAGATATAGAACAAATACTCTAAAAATTTATATGGAACCAAAAAAAGAACCTGAATAGCCACAGAAATCTTGAGAAAGAAGAACAAAGATGAGGGATCACAGTATTAGATATCAAGTTATGCTACAAAGCCACTGTACTCAAAATAGCCTGATACGGGCACAGAAACAGGCATATAGATCAATGGAATAGAACAGAGGACCCAGAAACTGACTCAAGCCATTATGCTCAATTAATATTTGACAAAGGAGTTAAAAGCACACAATGGAGTCAAGATACTAGCAGACTCTTCAATAAATGGTATTGGGAAAATTGGACTGACAAAGTTAACGAAGCTATACCATTAACTTAGACCAGTGATCAGCAAACTGCAGCTCGCAAGCCATATGCTCTTTGGCCCCTTGAGTGTGGCTTTTCCACAAAATACCACGTGCATGTGCATACATACAGTGTGATTGAAACTTCGTGGCCCATGCGCAGAAGTCAATTTTCGGCTCTTAAAAGAAATTTCAATCATTGTACTATTGATATTTGGCTCTGTTGACAAATGAGTTTGCCAACCACTGGTATCTTACACCATACACAAGAAGACGTTCAAATTTGATAAAATATTTAAAGGTAAAATATGAAGCTATAAAAATACTAGAAGAAACCATAGGAACAAAAATCTCAGACATCTCTCATCCTATCTAATAAAAGAATAATATGCAATCTGAACTTCATTCCAACACACAAGATGGCTGCCCCCAGGTGGTAAAAGATGACTGCCCTCATGTGGACACAAGATAGCCACCACAAGATGGCCAGCAGGGGAGGGCAGTTGGGAGGGACCAGGCCTGCAAGAGAGGGCAATTGGGGATGATCAAGCCTGCAGAAGAGGGCAATTAGGGGTGACCAGGCTGGCAGAGGAGGAAAGTTTGAGGTGACTGGGGCTGTAGGAAAGGGCAGTTTGGGGGAGGGGGGGGACCCAGGCCTGCTGGAGAGAACATTTGGGGATGACCAGGCTTGCATGGGAGGGGAGTTAGACATGACCAGGCCTGCAGGGGAGGGCAGTTAAGGACAAGCAGGTTGACAGGGGAGCAGTTAAGCATTAATCACAGGGGAATGGTTAGGGGGTGATCAGGCTGGCAGGAAAAAGCAGTTAGGGGCAATCAGGAAGGCGGGCAGGCAAGCAGTTGGGAGCCAGCAGTCCTGGATTATGAGGGATGTCCTATTGCCTGTTTAGGCCCAATTCCACTGGGATTAGGCCTAAACAGGCAGTCAGACATCCCTCGACTAATCCCAGATTGGAGAGAGTGCTGGCTGGCTGAGGGACACCCTCACCCCCTGTGCACAAATTTCATGCACCAGGTCTCTAGTAGCATATGTTTGTAGATACATCTACTAGGGGAAAGATAAACAAAGATAAAATAAACAAATGGGACTACATCAAAATAAAAAGCTTCTACACAGCAAAAGAAACCATCAACAAAATGAAAAGAGAGCTCATTTTGTGGGAAAACATATTTGCCAATGATACGTCTGATAAGGATTCATTTTCAAAATATATAATGAACAACTTAACAAAATGAAGACAAACAATTTGGTTAAAAATTACAAAGGACCTAAATAGGCATTTCTCAAAAGTAAACATGCAGATGTCCAAGAGACATGAAAAATGCTCAAAGTCACTAATAATAAGGGAAAGGAAAATTAAAACGACAAAGAGGCATCACATCACACTCTCAGAATGGCTATCATCAACAAATCAACAAATGACAAGTGCTGGAGAAGATGTGAAAAGAAGGGAACTCCAGTACACTGCTGGTGGGGATGCAGCCAATGTGGAAAATAATATGGAGTTTCTTGAAAAAATTAAAAATGGAACTCCCATTTGATTCAGTGACCCGCTCCCCTTCTAAGCCTAAATCCTGAGATCTGAAACATCAATCAGAAAGAATGTATGCACTGCTATATTCATACAGAGGAAACCACATTGAGACTGGTGGAAGCCTTGGATGAGTGAGAGGGCTGGATGGGCACTCACAAGCAGCAGCTGAAACTCCATAGAGATATACCAGCTGAGGGTAGTTCTCCCTGAGAAGTGTAGAGTCTAAACCACAAGGCAAGTTCAATAACCCAGGGCACCATTACTGAGAACAGCACCCAAATAACATCTAACTGTGAAAAGCAGGTTACATTTCTGTCCACCAGGGAGAGAAGGCTAGAAATGCAAGCACCCTTATAAAGGGCCAATACACAACATTTTGTTTGCAGCCACTCACTCTGGGCTGCGGTAAAGAGAGGGCAGAGTAAACTAGAACTGAATGAGAGTCTGGGATTGGTGCCTCTAAGGAGAGATTTGAGATGTCATCTCCCAGGACCCCTTGGCTAAGTCATTTCTCCATACTGTAGAGGCCATCTTTTTCAGGCAGAGCAGTCTCCTTCATGCAGCATCAGCTTAAGGGGAAGCAATAACCCCAATCATTATAATCTCTCTCACTCAACCCTGTAAAGCTTATGTCCTGCTGAGGAGGAGTACAGCCTGAGATTCTTTGACTGACTGACCTTAACAGCCAGCATGTAGACAGAGGAGAGTCTCTGAATGCTTTGAGAATTTTGCTGACCTGCTCTTGGGCCTGGTGGTAGTAAAAGCACGCATCTGTGGGTAGCTTGGTCTTTTCCACATGTACCCAAGCCCAGCAGAGGGAGCACAATCTCCCTCTAGACCAACAGGTTGCCTAGGCCAGTCACAAGGAGCATCTGACATTGTTGGGCACCAGATTCCCTCGGAAAAGGCTGAGAGCCAGGACACCCAATGGCCACCTTCAGAAAACAGCAGAGCAGGACCCAAAAAGCTTCACAAGCAGCATATCCACAGGAAGACCTCAGCAGGTACCAAACCCTGCCAAGGCAAATTTCACTTTATGTGATTAGCATCTGCACAGCAGCTTGCATGCTTTTTTTTGGGTGGATCTCACACACTAATGGACCCAGAACAATTATGATTCAATTACAATAGGAGGACTCACATAAGCTGCACAAAGGACATTCTTACAGACCCAGTTCAGGTGATCAGAGAGACTGTACCAAGGGGTACCACAGTCACCTACTATATAAAACCACTCTACTAAAACTGGGAATTGAATATCTACCTAATACATAGAAATGAACACAAAGAGGCAGCCAAAATGGGGAGACAAATAAATGGCTCCAAATGGAAGAGCAAGATAATTCTCCAGAAGAAGAGAAAATGAAATGGACATAAGCAATCTATAATAATAAAAGCATAATATGCTAATTAGACTGGACTTCCTTCCGAATAAAGCCGGGGCTGGGAGGAAAGTCTGAGTCCTGGGTGTCTGCAAGTGGCTGGAGGGAAGCTGGTGCTGGCAGCTAGGGGAAGGAAGGCCTACTCTTGCACGAATTTCATGCATCAGGCTTCTAGTTTATCAATGCAGAATTTAGAGTAATGATTATAAGAAAAGCTGGGTTTTGATCACATCTATAAGATAAAGTAAGATGATTATTTTTTGTCAAATTGTTAATATATGTTTTCATTTGTGGCAAAATTTAATATTAGATTTGCTTTTATTATAATAAGCAAAGCCACCTACTATTTCAGCTGTGAGGAAAAGGAATTGTGTCCTCCCCTGCCTTTAATTATCTGAGACTATTAATATTTATGAAAGGAATTCTATGGACAAAATAGGCAGGTTTAGGGAGTCTTAGGAATGAAGAGGGTCCATAGGGGAGGAATGAATAGGTGAAGACTTAGAACCACCACAAGGCATACATTCACAGAGAATAAAGAAAATTCACAGAGTATGGGGAAGGAGGAAACACACTTTCACTGAGGATATAGAAATGTCAGTCAATGCTGGAAAGAGGGAAACATACTATTTTCACAGAGATAGAGGAATGTTGTAAGATAAGGGGGTTTTGGACTTTGAAGCTTATATTCTGCAAAAGAGTAACCAATTAGGAAAGCACAGGGTCATAAAATGGAGAAAGGGTCCAATTAGAAGGGAGCATGAAGAGACAAAGAACTACAGCCTTTATACAATTTAAAAAAATGAGCTTAGTGAGTTACCTTCTTCGGACCTGCTCCCTACATGGGAGTTTGTATTTGCATCCAATATATTTCCACCCTTTTACTAATAAGTCCTTATAGCCTGTAAATTTTATTCTTCAAATCTTGTGAGGCAAGAACCCACAAAAGGGAGATCAGCTCCCAAAACCCCACATTTCATTGATATCTGAAAGATAATAAATGACCAAACTACACTATGCTATCAACACAAAGCACAAAAATATTAGCAATACAGACATGGCTAAATGGTATGGAAAGACTTCAACTGTTTAAATTTAAAAGATTGTAATAAATTTTGAAAGAATCATATAGTCTCCAAATTGAATAGACTAGTGAATGATTAAAAAGTTATAATCCTCTCATCTGAGAAATAATGTATCATATTAGAGCTAAAAAGATGATTTTGAAAAAGGTATTCAGACATTCACAGTTACCATTCATTAAAACAATAATGGGGATTTAAAGGGAAATATATTCTTTTATGCACTATTTTAATTTAGCTGCAAACCCAGAAATTACATCACTAATATTTTCAGCTCTTTTATCCTGGATTCTGAGATGACACTGCTTCACTGACAAAAATGCATTGTAATATAAGTGATGTTACTAAGTATACCTTATTTAACATATCAATAGTTTTATTATCAGAGGGAAAACATTAAAGATTTACACTGCATTCCTATAAGGACTTTATTACTAGATGTGAGGATGTCAATACAACATAATAAAACTAACTTTAAAAAGTCATACTAGAGAAACATTGGGGATGAATAATGTATGCAATAATTTAATAAATATTGTATTTAATGTTATTAATGGTAGGTTCTAGTCATTCCTTGTTTTATTTAAAGTTTATAAGACAAGATAGCCAAAAGATAGCCAAGAAATCCTCAAATGCTAACACTTCTTGTATATATACAGCAATATATTGAATTCATATGTTGCTAATTTCTGGAACCCTTCTGGTATATCTATGATTCAGTATTGGAAACAGAAGCATATGTCCATCAATTTTCTTCAGTGGGGAAACCAAATGGACAATTGCTTCAGCTACCCCATGTTATCAATTCTAAGACTAATTTAATCATAAAACGCACCAGGATATAAGAGAAGAATAATGCATATTAAACTATAATCCAATTCTCTCTTTTCCCTCATGAATGTTGATGCCAAGCTTGTCATATCTTTTCTGCTACAATCCCAATGCATAGATGCCAGGCTTATGATGCATATGTGGGAAGAGTTCCCAAATTATGAGTATTGAGAATCTGATGTATAATTGCACGTGGATTCCTGCTGTATCATGTTATCGAGTCCCATAAATTTCTTCTTCTAGAAGGAAGATGTGTACTTCCCTCACTATTCCTCTAAAAGTCCTAACTCTGAGTTTCTCTCCTATACCTTCACATACAGCTTGGCTAGGTCACTGTGTTCTGTCCTAAAGTGCAGTCGGTCAAGGTTTTTGCTACTGCTCTGTTTTTGCAAATTTTCACAAATAAGCCTTTTTATAACAGGCTCAATGCATATATTTTCTAAACTACGTTTATTTTGGATAGAAATACTACAAGTATTAAATGAACTGATTTAAATATATTAGATGTTTTTCATATATAATTTTGGAGAAAATATAGACAACATATATGTATTTGAAAAATTATTAGAGATTTCAAAAGTTTCATTGCATTTACCAGTATAGCATAAATCTTTTATATTAATTTTTCCAAGTATAGTCAACAATTTCATGTGTTTCCACATTATGCAGTATTTATGCTTTCAAAAATGTTGGTTACCCAGCATTTTTAGACTAGTACTTCAATGTTCCAGAATTTTCTGCCAAGCCACTAAAACCATTAAAAAAATTTTTTGATGCTGGTATCACAACAGTGTGTTTGATTTAACTATATTCAATAATTTTCCTTTTTCCAGGAATTAAGCTGCTTTATATAAAGTCACTGGAAAATTCTAACAAACTGATAACCTAAACAGTATTTAAATTATTTACAGGAATGACCCTCTTTTTTCTCTCTCTCATTCAAATGTCCAAATATGAGGAATTTGATAATTTTTTCTTTTTTATATTTTCCCATGAATAGTAGTTAAAAATTACTCTGCACGTTTCAGAATAATAAAAGAAATAGCTTCCTTACTTGGAAATGTCTTCCTTCCTCAAGTTCCATAAAGTATTTGCTTGTTGCTTCTTATAAAATTTGGAATTGCAGCCATTCCTTCAACAATGAATATTTACTTCATTAACATTTTATTTATGCCTATGGTTCTGCTTCTGTGCCACTACATACGCAGCGATGTTTTGTGTTTCTTTGCCAAGACAAAGTTGAACATTTTAAAGACATTTAAATGGTAATCAGAAGTAATATGTTTTTTCAATAATGTACATGATTCAATTGAAGTAATTACAATATGAATAGCTGAGACCAAGGTCATACATGGCAGACAAAGACAGTTTTGTCTTAAGATTATCACAATTGTGACAATTGTCAGACTTCTGTCATTATTAGAAATACTAAAATCTGTAGAATAAATTTCTTAGTATCAAAGAAATGTTCATTAGAATTCATGAAATATTTTGCATATTTAAGGTAAAGCTTTAGTGCTAAAATATAGATATAATTGTTTCCCTTTCTTAATTTTTTCTCTAAGTCAAGGTGTTTTTTGTTATTGGGAATATATTTACTACTATCTACTAAATATGCATTGGTATATATATGATGTTGCACTCAAATTTTCCCATTAAAACTCAAGTATTATATATATATATATATACACATATTACACACACACATACACACACACACACACACACACACACACACACACACACACACTAGAGGCCCGGTGCACAAAATTCGTGCATGGGGGATGTCCCTCAGCCCAGGCTGCACCCTCTCCAATCTGGGACCAGTCAAGGGATGTCAGACTGCCTGTTTAGGCCTGATACTCGTGGGATCGGGCTTAAATGGGCAGTAGGACATCCCTGTAACGATCTAGGACTGCTGGTTCCCAACTGCTCACCTACCTGCCACCATGATTGCTCCTAACCTCTTCTTGCCTCCCAGCCTGATCACCTCCTAACTCTCCCCTGCCAGCCAGTTTGCCCCAACTTCCCTCCTCTGCCAGCCTGGTGAACCCTGACTGCCCTCCCCTGCAGGTTTAATCACCCACAACTGCTCTCCCTTGCAGGCCTAGTCCCTTCCAACTTCCCTCTCCTGCTGGCCATCTTGTGGTGGCCATCTTGTGTCTACATGGGGTCAGGATCTTTGACCACATGGAGGCAGCCCTCTTGAGTGTTGGAATGATGGTCCATCTGCATATTACTCTTTTATCAGGCAGGATAGAGGCCTGTTGCACCGATGGGAGCTAGCTGGTTTGCCCTAAAGGGTGTCCCAGATCATAGTGGGGGATCTCTTAGGGCATGGCGCTGCCTGGGCAAGAGGCTTGTGGTGGTTTGCAGGCCAGCCAAGCCCTCTGGTGACCCAAGAGGAGACCCTGGTATCTGGGATTTATTTATCTTCTACAATTGAAACTTTGTAGCCTGGATTGGAGTCAAGCTTCCTTATCCCTCCATGGTAGCAGCCATTTCTGTTGGAATTTATTTATCTTCTATAATTGAAACTTAGCAGCATTGAGTGGAGGCCAGGGCCTGTCAGGATGTGCAGAAAGCTTGGTTTCCTCCATCACCAGGGAAACTCTAGCCTCCCTTCTGCTCTGGCCGCAGCCTGCTTGGTTGGCTTTAATTTGCATACTCACTCCTGATTGGCTCGTGGGCATGGCTTGTGGGTATAGCAGAGGTGTGGTCAATTTGCATATTACTCTTTTATTAGATAGGATTCTTTTATTTTTCTTGTGGTCTTCTGTCTTGGAATTGCTTTCAACATTTTTATTACATGTCAGCTATTATATCTGAAAAAACAATGGAACTTTTTGATACTATCCTTTGCCCATAAAAGGAATTTACCTAATCTCTATCAGGGAGCAAAATTAGGATCAGATCACCTAAATCTAATAGGAACTTAATTGTTTAGAGGTTGAGAATAAGTCTTCTCCCATTTATGAGTACGGGATTGCAGAATTTACAAGTGAAAAAGAGATGTTAGCAGAGCCATCTCTGGTGATTTTTAAAAATATATATTTTTATTGATTTCAGAGAGGAAGAAAAAGGGGGAGAGAGATGGAGATATCAATGATGAGAGAGAATCATTGGTGAGCTGCCTCCTGCATGCCCTCCTCCCCAGTGGGAATTGAACCATGACCTCTGGTTCATAGGTGTATGCTCAAACACAGAGTCACACCGACTGGGCTTTGTTGAATTTTTTAGGCTAAGTGTTGTTTCTTAGGATTTTGAGACTGGTAAATAAAAATGTTCAGTTTTAGAATCAGCTTTTGCTCAGTTTTTGACATCTGGGTTTTAAGAAAACACTGAAAGAATTGCAGAGTTGCTCTTCTATCTCTGAAATGGCCTTCTACTCAGGATCTTAATCTCTGAAGTTGTGCCTATCTCAGAACGTCTTTAATACCCATAAAATGTGTTTATTATAATTTAGGCAAAGTTTCCACTTGCTCTTGTCAGATAATTTATATGCAGTAAGTCTCTATCATTTGGGGGAATGGTATTTGGAATTATATATATATATATATATATATATATATATATTAATAAATAATTACTTATTTAATAAATATTTATTTATTTATTTAATAATATATATATATATATATATATATATATATATAAAATAATATATATATATATTCACATTTTTGGAATGTTGAGCACATTACCCTAAAGATTAATTAATGTTTAATTCTTTGCAATTCTAAAAATATTTTGACATCATTAGTCAAAAGGAACTGGTAAAAATAAAAAAGAATTGCCAGTGGTAAATATCTATAAAGTGTTTCTCCAATTGAAACTAATTTTTTAAAGAATTTTAGGTAAGATTATTCTGTTCTTTACAACAAACATTTAATTCGATTTGTTTACTTAAAACTTGGCATAAAATAGAAGGCATGACTTCCATTTATGGTTGAGATTGAGTAACAAGAACCAGCTCTATCCTTCTGCCTCAAACAACTAATTTTTTTCAAAAATATATGAAATAATGTTTTTCCAAAAATGTAGATAGTGTACGAAGAAGAAGAATAAATAAGAAATGGGAAGCACATGAAGTAAGCTCTACACTTTCTCCAAGTTATTGTCTGGAATGAGTTGCAGGCTGAAAAACAGGGAAGAGGGAAGCAAGACAGAGCTGAGAAGCTTTCTTTCAATAAAGAGTATCAGTCCACCAAAACAGACCAGAACTGGCACAGTTGTTATATTTACCAGACAATAAAACAATTATAACTTTGATTAATATGTCACTGGGAAGGTTGACTATGTTAAATTAAGAAATAGAGATGTAAACAATATTCAAACTAACTATACTGAAATGAAAACTATGACATTGGAATTGAAAAATATATTGGATGTTTTAACAAAGGATGACATTCTAGAATAAAAGATTAGTAAGGTTAAAAATGTAGACATATAAAAACTATCTGATATGAAGCAGAGAAAGAAATCAATTTTTAATAGCACATAACCAGTGATCTATAGGACACTTTAAATGGCCTAACACAGGTATCTTGGAATCTCTGTAGAATAATGGCAAGTTGTAGGAGCAGAAATCATATTTGAAAAATAATGCTAAAATGCCATTCAGTTTTATGATAACTATGTACCCACAGATTCAAGGAATGTAAAAATCATCACACCTTAACCTACACACAAATAAACATTACTAAAACTTTACCAAGGCACAACATATTCAAATTACTCAAAATCAGTGATAGAGATAAAAAAAAAATCAAAAACAACAATAGTAAAGTAAATGGCATTTGTGCAGAGCAACAAAGTTAAATATAATAACAGATTTCTCATTGGATTCAATGCAAATGAGAAGAGAGTGGAACAGTATATTTAACATACTGGAAAGAAAACTTAATAGTACATAATTCCATTCTCAGTGAAAAGTATTGTTTTTAAAAGACTAAATACATATTAAGAAATGCCAAAGCTCAAAAATTTATTAACAGCATTTCTGCACAATGAAAAATATTAAAGAAGCCCTTACTGCCCTCCCCTACAGGCCTGGTCACCCCTAACTGCCCTCCTGTGAAAGCCTTGTCCCCTCCAACTGCTCTCCCCTGTAAGCCTGGGTCCCCCATGACTGCCCTTCCCTGCAGGCCTTGTCGCCCCTAACTTCCTCCTTTCTAGGGCTGGTCCTTCCCGACTGCCCTCCCCTCCTGGCCATCTTGTTGCAGCCATCTTGTGTCCACAAGGGAGCAGTCATCTTTGACCACATGGGGGCAGCCATCTCTTGTGTTGGAGTGACAGTCAATTTGCATATTATTATTTTATTACATTGGATAAAGGCCGGGTACACAGGTAGGGACCAGCTGCTTTTCTCTGAAGGGTGTCCTGGATCAGGGTCAGGGTTTCTTGGGGTGTGGGGTAGCCTCAGTGAGGGGCCTATAGTGATTTGAAGGCCAGCCACACTCCCCAGCTACCCAAGTGGAGGCCCTGGTATCTGGAATTTATCTTCTATAATTGAAACTCTGTAGCCTTAAGCAGAGGCCAAGGCAGGCCTGGGTAGGCAGAAAACTTGGCTTCCTCCATTGCTGGGGAAACCCAAGCCTCCTACTCTCTTTGTGGCTGCAGCTATCTTGTTTGGGTTAATTTGCATACTCACTCCTGATTGGTGAGCGTGGCTTATGGGTATAGCTGAGGTAAAATCAATTTGCATATTACTCTTTTATTAGATAGTATAACATGATACTGTACATGGCAAACCCTGAAGTCTCCACATAAAAAAAAACAACAAAAAACAACAACCTGCTAGGTTTGATAAATGAATTCAGCAATCTACTAGTATACAAAATAACACCTAGAAATCTATTGTATTTTCATTTTGCCAATAATGAATTCTCAGAAAGAGAAAATAAACAGAAAACCCCATTTACTATTGCAACAACAACAAAAAATAAGGTACTTAGGAATAAACTTAACCAAGTAGGTAAAAGACTTATACTGGAAAACTATGGAACATTGAAAAAAGTGATAGAGGGAATCTAAACAAATGGAAGAATATACCATGTTCGTACACTGGTAGATCAATATCATTAAAATGCCCATATTACCCAAAACAATCTATAGATTCAATGGAATCACTATTAAAATACCAGCAGCATATTTCAGACTTACAATAAACAGTCCAAAAGTTTATATGAAACCAAAAAAGACCCTGAATAGCCACAGTAATCTTGAGAAAGAAAAACAAAGTTGGAAGAATCAAAATACCAGATATCAAGTTATACTACAAAGCCACTGTAATAAAAATAGCTGATGCTGGCACAAGAACAGGTTGATAGAACAAAACAGAGATCCCATAAATAAATCCAAGCTATTATGCTCAATTAATATTTGACAAAGGAGGCATGAACATACAAGAGTAGTCAAAACAGTCTCTTCAACAAATGGTGTTGGTAAAATTGGACAAATACATGCAAAAAAAAAATGAATCTAGACCACCAACTTATACCATACACTAAAATAAACTCAAAATGCATTAAAGCCTTAAATAATTAAAAAAAGTGAAACCTTAAAAAATTCTAGATGAAACCATAGGCAGTAAAATTTCAGATATCACTTGTAATAATATGTTTACAGATACATCTCTTAGGGCTAAGGAAACTAAGGAGAAAATAAATTAATAGGACCACATCAAACTAAAAAGTAAAAGAAACTATCAACAAGTGAAAAAAGAGCCCGCTATATGGAAAAACATATTTGGTAATGATACATCTGATAAAGGGTTAGTAGCCATAATATATAAGGAACGCATACAACTTAACAAAGAGAAGACAAACAATCCAATTTAAAAATGGGAAAAAAGAAACCTCATGCAATATCTGCAACTTTCAAATAATATTCACTGGATACCTAATTTGTGCCAAGCTCTAATCTTGGTGCTAAGAATATAGCTACAAATAAATCACTTTTATTTATGCAGTTTATAATTAAAAGTATAAAGATGAAGGACGGTAAGGTAAACAGAGGTGCATGGTGGAGTGGGTTTGTGAGAACCCCTCTCCACTCACATGAGAATGAAGCAAAGCTATGAAGAATGTAGCCATAGCATATGTGGAGGAAGAGTTGTCTATGCAGAGACGTAACAATTTCATGAGCTGTAAGAAAGATGTGAACTTGGTGTATTCAATGGAAAAAATAAGTAGGCTAATATGTAGATAGCTGAAATAAAGTCTGAGATGAAGGAGGCTTGAAGGTTTCCAGTATTACCGTCTGGTCTTTGAGAAGATTTTGAGTTTTACTTTGAAATAGATAAGAAAATATTGGAGGATTTTTGAGCAGAGGAGAGATATAGTTTAAGCTATATTTTAAAATGGGCACTCAGTTAACTATGTTGAGACAAGTGGGTGATGTAAAAAGTATTAGAAGGAGTCTAATATACATCCTAAGTCATCTCAGTTATGTGGAGTTGTTAGTACAAAAATAAATAACTGACCCCAACATGTCAAACACAAATTTGTAAACACATTTATGTTTATTACAGTAAAAATGCCTTTACTTCTTAGTAGTATTTTTTGTTGTATTCACATCACTTGTATAAAATTAAGGTGTTTTTTTTTCTTTTATCATCACAATGTGGATTAAAGTAATAGAGAGCTTTCTGAAAATTGCTTCTACTTTTCATTAGGATTCTAATACATTCACATTAGAAAATTTTCCATCAATGGCTGAATTCACATATAATTATTATGTGTGCTTTTTTCATAAACCTAATGCTTTTGCTGCACAATGTATTATAATATTTATAATAGATGCCCAGTTCATGTAATTTGTGCACAGGGGAGAGGGTTCCTCAGCCAAGCCTGAACACTCTCCAATCTGGAACCCCTCAAAGGATGTCCGACTGCCTCTTGCAATCTGGGACCACTGGATCCTAACTGCTCACCTGCCTGATTGCCCCTAACCATATCTGCCTGCCTGCTTGATCCCCCCTAACTGCTCCTCTACCTGCCTGATTGCCCCTAACTGCTCCTCTAACTGACCTGATTGCCCCTAACCACCTCTGCCTTGCCCAACACCTGCGACCCAGGATTCCATCGTATGGCCTGTCCCAGGTACCTGGGAACCAGGCCCACTTCACCTGGGCTGGCCACAGATGCAGGGGATTGTGGGAAGGTGGCTTTCCCTGGGCTGCAGTGGCTTGTTCCTGGGCTGCAGCGGCTTGTTCCTGGGTGGCTTGTTCCTCTCCCAGGCCTCAGACTCATTTGTGCCTGGCTGGTTCCCATTCCTCTCTCCTGAGTGTTGAGTGTCTGAGCCATTATGGTGTGAGGACCATTTGCATATTAACTTTTTATTATATAGGATAGAAATGATGGAAAGTTCAATGATGAAGTGGTTGGATCTAGAGAGATGGGGAAGGGTTGGGAAAGCCAGGATAAGAGAACTTGACTTACATGGCAGTTCCAATTTCAGTCTTTTTCTTTCTTTTTTTTTTTAAATGATTGTCCCTCCCAACACTATATTTTTGGACTCAGAGCCAAGAGCATAACTTATTTTTTCTCAGATAAGCGTTATGTTTCACATATTTGAATTACAACTTTTAATATTATTTTAAATTTGTAAATTTTTATTGAATATATTGAAGTAAGACGATTAACACAATTATACAGGTTTCAGATGCACAATTCTACAGTAATATCTGCATGCTGTATTGTGTTCACCACCCAAATAAAGTCTCTATAATTCTTTTCTTTATAAATTTAATTTATTTTTTTTTCTTTCTATAATATCCAATTTAATTTTGTAATGCTCTTGTTTTGTATTTCAATTGAGCTTTTTCATAAAAGTATATTACTTCTAAAGTCATTAATAACATAAAATAAAGGTAAATTATTATATATACTCAGTCTATCTAGTTCTTATTCACACCATATTTTTTAATGTTCCTATATTAATATAGGCAAGTTTCCACAAACAAAATATGTAGCAAAGTTTATGAACACAGAGACATACACAGTTCAAGAGGCAGAAAAACGTTAAGTTAAAAACACATCATTAATAGCATTGAATTCTCATTTTTTCAAGGTTGGAGTTATCTGATGAAAAGACTGCTAGAGAAATTATTAAATTATCATATTTGAATGTCTCTTGGTTGGAATCGTGACAACATTTAAACCTATTTCTTTAGCTCATGAAATCTGGTAGAATATTGAATTATCATTGTACATCATTTAATCACTCAATATATTAAGTCAAATATATTTCATGACATTTTTATAACTAGCATATGTTGAAGTAGTATATATATAAATAATCATGCATATGACAGTAAAGATGTTAACATTCTCAGACAAGCAAAGGAAAAGAGAAATTAACAACAGCAAAATGGCTACAAGATTACCATTTAAAAAGCACTTATCAAACTTAAGAGCTTAATAATTAAAATAATACTAAAAATTACTTGAAAATTCTACTGTTAATTTTCTTTAGTTTTACCTAGTGCCTTTTATTTCCTAAAGATGACTTGTCAAATGATTAGAGAGGAAGTCATAGATCTACAATAATGAAAACATAGTTTAAATAAAATAGAAACACAACTTCATTGAAATAGACCCCAACCTGAAAATTCATGCAAAGAAATTGAAAATTATAATAATAAACAGGAATCTTTCTAACATCAACAAATTTACAGAATACAACAGTTTAGATCATTTAAGTATCAAAATGCCTGTATTGTGTTTTTATAATTATATTCTCATATCTTCTGGCAGAACCCAATGGGGTAGGGTTGGAAATTCCTCTTATAAAATAAGTTGTTTGATTGATTATCTCTGTCCATAGATATCTGATGGATTTAAAGTTATAGTTTCTCTAATTGCAAATTCAATACCAGATTAGTGAGTGACCTTTTACAGTAAAAACGTGTTTCACATCAGTCCCTGTATTGTTACTCATCAGAATATCAATTTTTCACTCATTTGTATATGTGCTATCATTGGGCAATGTGCAATTACTTTTAAATAACTGGGGCTTAAACTACTAAATTGTCTTTATGTAAGCAAAAAGAAATGCAGATGTAAGTCATGTAGACTCTCTGATTCACAGCATTCTTTTGGAAAAGAAGAGTCTGTATAGAACAGAACAGTCTATGACATGTTTAGTTCACAGTGAGCTAAAAAATGTCCTACACCTTAGCAATGTTGATAAAATAAAGAAAATTTCACAGGTTAATTAGTAGTATGATCGCTGAAACCGGTTTGGGTCAGTGGATAGAGCGTCGGCCTGTGGACTGAAGGGTCCCAGGTTCGATTCTGGTCAAGGACATGTACATTGGTTGCGGGAAAATCCCCAGTAGGGGGTGTGCAGGAGGCAGCTGATCGGTGTTTCTCTCTCATCGATGTTTCTGACTTTCTATCCCTTTCCCTTTCTGTGTGTAAAAAAAATAAATAAAATATATTTTAAAAAATAAGTAATATGATCACAAGAGGAATTCATTAACAATCCTCTCTGAGCAACTGTAATACTGATATTTTATGCAACCATGCAAATCTATGCAGCCGTGTCAGGATAAAAAAGCTAAATTACACAGGTAGACTAAGTACAATGATTAGTAGGCAATTTCAAGTATTTGGGATTGTTTTTAAGTAATTGTCATGCAAATATGCTTGAATTAAGAATTAAAAGCTAAGTGAACATGCTAAACTTTCAAATACTGCTAACATAAAATGTTAATCTCACACAAATATCTTTTTATCATTTATTTTTAGTTGGCTAACACTGTGACATATGTTAAGTAGAAATCATGAATGTGCTCACATATTACAAAGATAGAATAACTACATATATTTTTATCATTTTTTGGAATAAAGAAGTGAAATGGAATATAACTAATGAACATATTGACATTCATTTCTTCAAAAATTTATTTTTATATGTCTATTGTTATATTTAGTATACACAAAATTGAATAAAGTTTATAATCTAGTATATTTTGACACTCATTTACAATCATGAATCCATCATCAAAATGGTAAAGAACATATTCTTCACCCCCCAAATTTTCCTTATGCCCTTTTTAACTCATTTTTCTCTACCTCTCCCACAGACCCCTAATTTCTCAACTAGGTAAGGGATATCTTCTGGATTCTTTGCTCATGTTTGTCCCCTTTCAGCACTCCTATTATGCAAATATTGCTATGTTTCACATTGTCCCACAGCTCCTTTAAGCTGTCCTCCTGTATTTTTTTTTTGTTAGTTTTGTTTTGTTTTGTTTTGTTTTTCTTTTTGGTTCTCTGATTGAGTAATTTTTTTTCTACCCTGTATCCTAATTCACTGATCAGCTTCCCCTAATCAGCTGTGTATTTCTTCCACTGTGTTCTTTCTTATTGCTATGTCATCCTTCAGATTTACTATATCTTTTGTCATGCTACTGAGCATCCTTGGCAGTATTATTCTGAACTCTGTGATTTGATGAATTTCTTATCTTCTTTTCATTTAGCTCTTCTTCTGGAGAACTCTTTTGTTCTTTCACCTGGAGTTCGTTATTTTTGTCTCCACTTTTGGGCTGCCTATTTGGGTTTATGTCTATGAATTAAGAAGATCTGCTATAACTCCCAATCTCTAGTGCAGGGCAGTGTCAGATGCTGTTTCTGCCTGTCCCAGAGTACCTTGCTCCGAGCTATCTGCAACCCACAGCTTGTGGCTTCTTCTGCTGAGGCTGGGTGCTTTTGGAAAGGACCAAGATGTACCCCATGGTCTGCTTTCCCCAGTGCTGGGAAAACATCAGAAAAAGACTCAACTGAGATCCGCCTTTTCCTGCAGTTTGCTTGTTATACAGTCTTGATTCTTTTCAGATTTTTTATATAAGTAGATATAGTTAAAGATATGAGTATGCTAATTCTACATTTTATAAAATTTCTTTTCTCCTTTGTTTAATGGTTTGGCATTTGTAATGTTCCAAAAGAAAATGTATGTGTATATTTTTTATGGAAGTTGGGAGGAGAAGGAATACTAAAGAATAAGACAAGCATTGATTGATTTTTATCAAAGTGATGGATTTAACTACTTAAATATGTTAGGTATTTGTGGAACTAAACCACAATTAAAACATTTTAGATGTAACACCAAAAGAATATTCTATAGTAGGCATAATTGATAAACTGGACTATTTTTAACATTTAAGAATTCTTCTGTGACACTTTCAACGGAATGAGAAGTTAAACTACTATAAACTGGAAAAGTATATTCTCAAAAGTTATCTGATAAAATATTATTGTCTGAAGTATATAAAGAACTGTTAAAACTAAACAACAACAACAACAACAACAACAACAGCAACACAACTGAATTAAACAATAAGCCAGAGACCTGGACACCAGACCAAAGAAGATAAACGGATTGCAAATTAAAAAACAAAAAGGTGCTCAACATCATAGATCATTAAGAAATTGTAAATTAAAATGTAAGCTATCACAATATAATGATTAGAATGGCCACAAACAAAAACACTGACATCAAATTCTGGAAGGGATATGGAGCAACAGAAATTTTAAATCTTTGATAATAGAAATGCAAAATGGTATAGCTGCTGTGGGAGATAGTTTAACAGTTTCTTACAAAACTAATTCTACAGTTACCATATGATCCAGCAATAATGATCCTTGGTGTTTACCCAAAACAATTAAAAATATGTCCACAAAAAAACTATTACATGAATATTTACAGTAGTTCTATTCTTAATTGCCAAAATTTGGAAGCAACCGAGACACCATTCAGTAGCTTAATGGATAATAAACTGTGGCATATTCAGAAAATTGAATATTATTAAACATTAAAAAGAAATGAGTTATCAAGCCATAAAAAGACATGAATGAGCCTTAAATGCATACTCGAAGCCTGATGCACAAAATTCATGCTCAGAGCGAGGGTTCCCTCATCTCAGCCAGCACCCTTTCTAATTGGTAAACCCTTGGGGGATTGGCTCCCTCTCTCAATCTGGGAACACTGGCTCTTAACTGCACACCTGCCTGCCTGCCTCATGACCCCTAACTGCCTCTTCCTGCCAGCCAAATCACCCCTAACTGCCCTCCCCTGCTGGCCTGGTAGCCCCTAACTGCCTCTGCCTGCCTGCCTGATCTCCCCCAACTACCCTTACCTGCCGACATTACCTCAATCCCAGTGGCCCTCCCCTGCTGGCCCGATTTAACCCTAACTGCCCTCCCTTTCCAGCCTGGTTGCTCCCAATTGCTCTCACCTGCTGGCATGATCTCACCTCCAATGGTTCTCCTCTGTAGGCCTGATATTGCCCCTAACTGCCCTCCTCTCCTGGCCAATTTGGTTCTGATTGGTCGGTTTCTATGCCAGTCAGCATAAAAAACTCTGCCTCCTAGGCAGCCATTAGTTCTCCACAACACCCTGATTTGGTTCTGATTGGTCAGTTTCTTTGCCAGGCAGAGTCAGAAGCTCCACCTACTAGGCAGCCATTGGTTCTTCACAGCACTCACATTTGGTTCTGATTGATCAGTCCCTATGCCAATCAATGTCAAAAGCTCTGCATCGTAGTCAGGCATTGGTTCTTCACAGTACCCACATTTGGTTCTGATTGGTCGTTTCCTATGCCAGTCAGTATCTCTGGGCCTATCAATGGGGCCTGATAAAAAAGGTGGGGCTGATCAGCAGCCCCAGTGAAGGCTGGAGAGAAAAGAAGGCACGGTTGCTGGCCAGACTGGGAGAGAAAGATAGAGGCAAGTGCTGATCAAAAGCCACCACAGAGGCAACAGATCAGCCCCTGCTTCTCTTTTCAGGCCTTTCTGTGGCCCTGATTCCTAGCTCCCTCAGCAGTCAGTGCTGGGGAACCATTCCTGAGAGGAAGCAGTCAACTGCAAGACTGACTTCCAGTTGGTCCAGCCTTGGTTGTTACTGGTCACTACAATGAAGGGTCTTTATATATTAGGATTGTTAAGGGAAAGAAGACAATCTGAAAAGATTATTTATGTATAATTTCAACTATATGACACTTGGAAAAGCATAATTATTGATACTCTTAAAGACCACTGGTTGCCATGGACAGGATGAGAAAAGGATAAATAGGTAGAGCATGGAGAAGTCTTAAAGCACTAAAACTATTTTGCATGATACTACAAATATAAATACATGTCATTATGTATTTGAGCAAATCCATAGAATTTACAGCCCAAGACTTACCCTTAATGTAAACTCAGGACTTTTGGTGATAATATTGAGTCAATGTAGATTGCAACAAATGTACTCCTTCTTGGATGTGGAATTTGATAGTGGGAGACTTGCATGTATAGATGCACATGGCATATGGGAAATATCTGTCTGTGTTGCATAATTTTGCTGTGAACTTAAAACTGCTCTAAAAGGGTTCAGAAGATGGCAGCATAGGCAGACATCTATCCTGCTGTCCCACACAACAATTTCAAAACTACAACTAAATGACAGAACAGACATCATCCAAAATCACCAGAAAGCTGGCTGAGTGGAAATTCCACAAATAAAAGAAAAGAAAGGACACTGTGACTCAGAGGAGCTGCGGAGGGTAGAGTTGCAGATATGCGTGGAGTCAGAGGTTTGGAGTCATACATGCGAGCAGATAGGCCTGGCGGCTGGATACCCAGCTGGTTTTCTCGAATGGAGAAGGAGACAAAGGCATCCTACTGCACTGATTCCCCAGTTACCGGCAAGGTCCAGGGAACCCACACTCATATAGGGTGAAACTGGACAGTAAAGAGGAAGCACACTAAAACTCGGATGCTACAGAGGTCTGCAAGCTTGTGGAGAGGGCACGTAAACTTAAGAACTACAGAAGTGTGTGAGCTTGCAGAAAGGACTCATGCCTTGCTCTGTTGTTCAGGAGAAAGAAAAAAAAAGAAAGTAGGGAAACCACCGGACTGCATTGTTTTACAATCCTGAGTGAGACTTTGGGTATGCAGACTCATTTGGGGAGAGGCTGAATTGTCTGGCAGTGGGTAGAGCTCAGCGGCAGCTTTCTCTCAGAGGTGCATGCAGCCATTACTGCTGGGCACAGAGACCCAAGTGCCATATAGGGCGTAGCTCATGAGAAATCAAGGCTGCCTGCTCAGCCTGGAGACTACGCCCATCCAGCCTGAGTACATCGGCTCTAACAGTATAAACACAGCTGATTCTCATAGCCAATTGGCCTGGAGGTCAAACCCTACCAACAATAATCTAGGCTTAACTATAAGACTGTGCAACCCATAAAGGGCTGCACAAGAATAGTCACCTCAGGGAACTGGAGAGGCTGAGCCACTGTACCATAGAGGACATATACCACACAAAGCTAATCGACTGACTCAGGGAAGCAGCCAAAATGCAGAGACATGGAAAGAAATCACATTTGAAAGAAATGCAGGGGAAAAAAACATGTCTGGACATAGAGTTCAAAACCATGACTATAAGGTTTTTCAAGAGGACCCTAGAAAAGGCCAATGAACTTAATGACACCATCGATGATATGAACAAGACCCTCGAGGATATGAACGAGACCCTCAAGAATGTGAATGAGACTCTCGAAGATATGAAAAAGGACCAACTAGAAATTAAGCATACACTGACTGAAATAAAAAATATTATACAAACTCCTAAAAGCAGTCTAGAGGACCACAAGAATCAAGGCAAAGATTTGAAATACGAAGAAGCAAAATCCACTCAGCTAGAAAAGCAAGAAGCCAAAAAAATCCCAAAAATTGAAGATAGTGTAAGGAGCCTCTGGGACAACTTCAAGCATACCAACATCCAAATTATATGGGGTGCCAGAAAAAGAGAGAGAGTAAGATAATGAAAATCTATTGAAGAAATAATGGCCGAAAACTTACCCTACCTGGTGAAAGAAATTGACTTAAAAGTCCAGGAAGTGCACAGAAACCCAAACTATAGAAATCCAAAGAAGACCACATCAAGGTACAGCATAATTAAAATGTCAAAAGCAAAAGACAAAGAGAGAATATTAAAAGCAGCAAGAGAAAAACAGTTAGTTACCTTCAAGGGAGCACCCATACGATTGTCAGCAGATTTCTCAACAGAAACGATGCAGGCCAAATGGGAGTGGTGAGAAATATTCAAAGTGATGAATAGCAAGAATCTACATCCAAGATTACTCTACCCAGCAAAGCTATCATTCAGAATTGAAGGTCAGATAAAGTGCTTCACAGATAAGAAAAAGCTAAAGGAGTTCATCACCAGTATTATATGAAATACTGAAAGGTATTCTTTAAGAAAAGGAAGAAGAAAAAGGTAAAAATAAAAATTATGAACAACAAATACACATCTATAAACAAATGAATATAAAAATCAAGTGAATTAAAAATCTGATGAACAAGATAAAGTAGTGAGTACATCAGAATCATGGGCATAGAGAGGGAATGGACTGACAATTCTTGGGGAGAAAAGGGGTATGGGAGATGCAGCAAGAGACTGGACAAAAATCATACACCTATGGAAGAGGACAGTGGTGGGGGGAGGTAAGGGCAGAGGGTGCGATGAGTACCAGGTGGAGGGGAGCTATGGGAGGAAAAAGGGCGAACATTATAATTAATAAACTGAATGATAAAGATTAAAATATTAAAAAGTAAAGATAATTCTCCTAAAAAAGCTGCTCTAAAAAAGTTAATTTTGAAAACACAGTTGAAATAGAGAAAGATAAATAAGGTAGACACACATATTGATTACAATTGTAAACATCTTAATACTACCAGAGAAATCAATGGGAAAAAATAAACAACCTAGTGTAATATGTACAGATATTGTGTCAAAGGGAAAAAAAAATTAAGTCCACAAATGTAAAACAAAAAATATGATATTGATTGGCAAAGGGGAGGGTGAGGGTGATGGGGATGTAAAAAGTAGGTGAAAATGATTAAGAGGTACAAATTTTCAGTTATAAAGTAAATAAGACAAATGTGATATCCTATGTAGGGAATGTAGTCAATAACATTGTAATATTTTTTAAGATGACATATTGTTAGTAGACTTAATGGTGATCATTTTGTGAGATATTTAAATGTCAAATTACCTGAAATAAATATAATATTGCATGTCAACTATACTTAAATATAAATTACATAAAAATACCAATCACATGGTAAAACAAAAACAAAAAAATTACAGGGAATCAAATTTTAAAAGTTGTAGATTAGCTTATTGCTAATAGAAAAAGAATTAAAATTGTGATCTTGGTCTTTCAAAGAATTTTTGCAATTCACAAGCAACATTTTACCTCCTTCCTTAGATCCTTCTAATTTTACAATAATACTACTATAGGCCATCAGCAGCATATCTCCAGAAGAATGATAATAATTTTCTGAACTATGCAATTTTATTAAATTTTATTAAGTTTTTAAATTAAACCTACTTTCCTGCTGATCTTTAAGAATGTCTTACCTTTCTTCAGTCTCCATCATATATGAAAGTAACACTGCCACTAGAGGAAGCTGTCAGCTATTAGTCAAATGACTATACCAGTGCTAGTTTCCTGGCGAATCTGTCTAAGACTTTCTAGAGATCTTAGATGTTGTGGTCAATTCCAGGAAGTGCCTGGTCAGACTGGTAACAGTGCCATTCACCTTGGATGTCTGTCCATTTGCTATCAGTGTCAATGGCTTGGGCATTTTGTTACTTCTACAATCTAGTTATGGTTCAGAATGAGTATTGAGGAGATCTATATTGGCATTATTTTTTAAAACAAAACTCTTAATCATATTTTGTATATTCCAAAATAATACATGTTTATTTTTAATAAATATTTGTATTAATTTAATATGTTTGTATTAATTTGAGAAAAGAAGAGAGAGAGGGAGAGAAATAGAAACACCAATGATGAGAGAGAATCATTGTTCAGTGTGGGGATCCTACTCAAAGTATGCTAGATGCTCAAGACCAATTAGAGTGTAGAAGCCTTGTTCAGAGTATGCCAGATGTTGAAGGCCACACTGAGCTTGAAAATCTTAATCAGGGTGTCCAAGAACTATACACACATGCAAAAGCAAGGCCATATTAATCTGTATGAACACTGGGCAAGCATGCCCTTCTGCAACCCAAAAGACTGAGGTCATTATTTGGAAAGAAGCCTCTTTTGTCTAAGTATTATAAAGTTGTTATTGACCACCTGGCAGTGCTTAACTGCTCAGACAATGGCTGTGGGTACAAAGACTGCTCTTATGTAAGTCTGGACTGCTTAGTATGGGGCTGCTATATTATGGGGAAGATGCATTACTCACCAACAGGCTGCTGCTGTGAGTTAGGAGGTGGCTACTTAGAGAGGCTGTGGTTCTAAGGATGGCTCCTGTCAACTATACTTAAATATAAATTAAATAAAAATACCAATCACATGGTAAAACAAAAACAAAAAAAAATTACAAGGTTGTAAATTAACTTATTGCTAATAGAAAAAGAATCAAACTTATAATCTTGGTCTTGCAAAGAATTTAGCAATTCACTAGGAACATTTTACCTACTTCCCCAGTTCCTTCTAATTTTACAATAATACTATACTCCTGTATAACTAGCTCCAATGTAGGAGGCTACTGCTTTATAAGAAAGAAGGATTGTTACCTAGCGGTGTGCAGCTACCTGATATATGGTACTTTGCTTTGAAGAACTGTTTTGTTTAGTGGCTCCTTGTTAGCAATGGTTTCATGGATACTGGCTCCTATAATAAAGACTCTCTTATACACCCACAACTTCTCATGGATTTTCCATCTACACCCCAGTGTCCAAGAATGTCCAGCCTCTGGTAGGGGCCTCAGACCTGAGGGTTGGCTTAATCTTCCCCAGGATTAAGATAAGAGGAAGTTAAGTTGCAGACAATCTTGGAAGACATGTAAATTAGACCTACTCTTTGGAATACATTCTGAAAATATGTACTAAACTTTATTTGAGCTACTAGTTCCAGTTATTCAATTTATCTCAACAAATGAGTAAAGTATGCTAAGATATGTTAGAAAGGTATTTAATATAGAGTTTCTCATGTTGGACAAACCTAGAGTCAATAATTTTGGATTGATTAAATAAATAAGCAAGATCTAGAACATGAAAGTTTATGAAGCTATTAAAATGTAAGTTATTTCTTTACATAAAGTTGATATCAGAATTATTTTTATTGATTTTTTTACAAAGAGGAAGGGAGAGGGATAGAAAGTGAGAAACATCAATGAGAGAGAAACATTGATCAGCTGCCTCTTGAACACCCTCTATTGGGGATGTGCTCACAGCCAAGGTACATGCCCTTGACCATAATCAAACCCAGGACCTTTCAGTCTGCATGCTGAGGCTCTATCCACTGAGCCAAACTGGTTTTGGCAAGAGTTATTTATAAGCTTGTAAAGCATGTGAGCCATTCATAATAACATTTTAAATAAACATTTGGCTATCTGGTACATTCTGGGTAACATTCAGCATGGTCTTTAACTTATGACATAAATATATATCTGAGAAAGATACCTTGCTAAATGAAAAGAAAAGGTGTCCATATCAATACAATTATATATATTGTATTGATATATATATCAATATATATATATATATATCGATATATATGATATATATATATATATTCTTTTTTATAACAGCATAGTATTCTATTATTTAGATGTACCACTATTTTTTAATCCAGTCATCTGCTAATGGGCACTTAGGCTGTTTCCAAATCTTAGCTGTTATAAATTGTGCTGCTATGAACATAGGGGGGCATATATCCTTTCTGATTAGTGTTTCTTGGAAAATATTACTAGAAGTGGGATTACTGGTTCAAACGGAAGTTCCATTTTAAATTTTTTGAGCCATACCCAGACTACAACCTGAGTGGTATTCATTTAATTTTAATTGAACTTTCTCCCCAATTTAATATTATCTAGAACAAACCTTGATGCACACTCAATTGACAAAAGTAATTTTAGGTCTAGATAAATAACAAAGGATACAAATACTCATCAATATCCTGTAGGACTTCTGCAGTGTTTTGTAAAATAGGTCCTAAGCAACTATTAAAACAGGTCCTATTGAAAAAAAAAAGTACACAAATGTATATAGGAAGCTATTGAAGAGTAAAATTAAAATATAATGTTGGTTGAATAATGTGTTAAGAAGAAATCTTATGAATGATTTGAACTGTGAAAAAATGTACATTTTAAGTAAAAGAGAAAGAGGCGTCATGCAAACTGAGAGGCCAGTGCAAGCAAGAGCATTAGAATGCAAGATTCATTGGATTTTCCAGACTACATTGTATTTATTTGAATAAATATATTTTACTCCAACAACAGTTTTTAGAATGGGAATGTCAGGAATAAATTTTTTAAAAAGCAGTGGTTAACATACGAAAGTCCCTTTAATTATATAAAAATCATTATATTATATGCCATTAATTTATAATCTAAGTGCTTTTACTATGTAGTACTTAATAATTAAAACTATTTTGGGGTTGTGAGATATAGTCAGTGCACCTGGTACTTATTGTCTAGAAAAAATCCTTAATAAAGTGAAATTGAATTGTCATTCAAAAAAATTTTTACTTTTAAAAAAAGAAAAGTTGAAAGAAACAAGTCAAAATAATCATCACAGTTTTTGTTTCATCTGGTTTGGTTTTAGAACAGATTAGTCTGATTACTTGGTCATTTTAAAGCTTTAGGGTATTTTTTGTCTGTGATGCTAATTTTGTAGCATATGTAGCATACTACTTAAAATGTGTGGGCCCTTGTCAAAACAATGTACACAGTTAAAATTATCCTTTCATTTCCCATGCTCACCCTCTGAGTTCCACATTCCATTTCCTCATTGATGTAGCACAAAGTATCTCTTGTTCTCTTACAGTAAGAGGTAGAATAAATTTTAATTTGTTGGGTCTCCAGAACCATTGCCTTTTAAGATAAATTACAAACTGAAGCTCAAAGAAATGAAGACACATGAAAGCTAACCATCATCAGGACTTTGTTAGCTTTTTAAGCATTATTAAATTGAACAAAAATTTATGGTATGGAAGGTTAGACAGGATAAATGGACAGGAAAGAATCACCTACATATTGTCAATAGTAATGCACAACCAATTTCATTAGCTTGTTTCAGGAAAAAATATATGCCTGGGTGAAATACATAATAATGTCCATTTTTACATAAATCAAATATACTGACATTGAATAAAACATTTAAATTAACAAGTTATTCTTTGCCCCATTCAATTACTTTTCTTTGATGATAGAATAATTTTATTTTACCAAATATATATATATATATATATATATATATTAATTTCAGACATCAAGTTTCCTATAAAAATAGGAACATGAGAAATACATTAGTAATGAATATGTTGCTTCCCCTGTTTAGCTCAAGAACTATCATCACAATCAAATTAAATCCTGCCTGCTGTCTGAGTAACCTCAAGGTGTCTTTTGGGTGTAATCTTTTAGAGTCCCTATCAAGAGTAATACCTTGTAACTTGAGTAATAATCAGGTCAAAAACACCACTCTAGTGGTTTTCATAGTATTTTTCAATCAGAATTGATAAAATCTGCTACATGATTTCCCCTGACAAATCTAGATTAATATGAACCCAGGAGGCCTATGGAGATTCAGTGAGAGAACAGATTTGGTGGCTATATATCACTGAACTGAAAGTCTCCTAATTAAATCTGCCATAAAAGAACAACTATAGTAGAGTGCTATAATTTATAAAATGTTGCCATTTGGATGCCATAAGAAGAACATTGATAATTCATTACTTACAAAATTTAGACAGATGTTTTTGAATTAATTTTATTTTACAAATTTTCAAACACAAAAGTAAATTTAACTGCATTTAAAATGCCATTTCAATATCTCCAAATATTTTATATAAAGATAATATTTAAACATCACACCCAATAATTAATCTACTTATTAAGATATTACAATTGTATGTATCAAAGAAAATATGTAAAACTAGTGTCCTGATACATGAAATTTGGGAGTAGGAGGGTCCTTCATCCTGGCCTGGACCCTCTCCAATCTGGGATCCCTCTCACAATCCAGAACCACTGGCTCCTAAGCATTCACCTGCCTACTTTGTGCCATTAACTGCTCCTCTTAAGCTTGATGGCCTAACTGCTCTCCCCTGCTGGCCTGATCCCCCAACTACCTATATGCTCTTCCCTCCTTGTCTGATCCCCTTAACTGCCTATTTGCTCTCCCCTCCTGGCCTAAACCCCTAACTGCCTATGTGCTCTCCATTCCTCTCTGTACCTTCAGACCCTGGCACAGGAGTGGTGAGAGCTCTCCACCAAGGCCCTGCCCCTGTCCTGAGGACCCCCTCTGGGCTAAGTGGCGCTGCAGGCCTGCACTTACCTCTGCCAGGGTGTTGTCCCCTGCAGCAGCCTCATGTCCCCATAGCGCGATTTCTGGCCCCTGGCCCCGCCCACCAGCTCCTGTGCCTGGTCCTGACTGTGGCACCATTAGGACCAATTAGCATATTAACTTTTTATTTTATAGATAGTTGGGGTAATTTATCTGAAAAGGTAAAGCATGGGCACTTTCAGTCCTTGCTTTAAATAAAAATATTGGTGCATGTATATTGATCTAAATTGATTTATGCTGATTAGCCATAGAATATTAATAAATAAATATATAAGAGAAGAGGCTCCTTCATTTGCCTATAACTTGGTTGTTTTCAACAGGGTGTCACATTCAAATATTGACCATAGGGAACACCTGGAAACAAAGTTATATAGCTCCTCCTTTAAGACCTACCCCAGCTTTCTTATAGAAATATGTGAAAATATAACCACCTCAAAATCAGATATACCTAATTTCATTTTAGAGACTTCGATTTTTTTTTTTTTTTACTTTAGTGTAAGTTGAAAGACTGCTAGGGCCTCTCTGTTTTCCTTCTTAGCTGCAGAAGCTGTGACTTTAAGAGAAAGGACCATTTAAAATATTTAAAAGAAATCTTATTTCCTTGCTTTAAATCTGTGCATTTTTGGCTGCTTCTGAGGAGAAAGTGCTATGTTTGTGCATGTAACATATGGAGAAGAGTGCAGCACAGCCGTGGGTTTTCTAACTTTGATAACATTCTACATCCTATGCAGAAAGTTTTGATTTTCTATATATTATTCAGAATATGTTACAGTCTCTCTGTACATTGAGTATGAGATAATACTATCTTTTATTGTGAAGAAAAGAAAATAGGAAATCCTAAATGGAATACATTATTCTATACTCTATTTTAAATGGAAACGTTATTTTTCTTATCAAGTGCCGTGTATTAAGTATCCACATCATGGGATGTTTTGTCAGTACCTGACCAAAGGAACTGAACAGAGATTCTACTTACTCTGTCAGTTGATAATGTAAAGTAAGAAATAGGGATATTAAAAAGTATATAAAGCTATACATTCAAAGCAGGAAAAAAAACCCTGAGAGAAAATGGGCTTCATAGTTTGACAGTTCAATTCCTATAAAAAGCAATAAACAAGAAAATAAATGACTATGCAAGAAGTCTAAATTGTCTCAGTGGGCTTAATATTCATACTGCCTTAATGTTTTAAGCTTTCTTTTGTCTCACAAAAAAATGCTATCACTTTGTACTACTCATTTTAAAGCTTATACTGTATTTTACAAGACATGAATTGTGTATATCAGATTTGAAAAATCACTCCATTTTATAGGCATCCTATATAATAAAAGCATAATATCCTAAGTGTCCCGTCAACCAGTCAGCCATTCAAACAATCAAAGTATAATATGTTAATGATATGCTAAAGCCGCTGAACCACTCGCTTTGAAGTATACTGACCACCAGGAAGCAGACTGTTGACTGATTGGCTAGTCACTATGACATACACTGAACACCAGGGGGCAGATGCTTTGACCAGTAGGTTAGCTTACTGCTGGGGTACAGCCAATCAGGACTGAGTGAGATAGGCTGGACATGCCCTGGAGCCTTCCCAGCTGGCCAACCTCCTGTGTCTCTCCCAGGCCCTAATTGTGCACAAATGGAGTCTCTCAGCATGGCCTGTTCCCTTGCACAATCTGAGAGTTCTTGGTGGATGTTGGAGAGGCAGTTTCAACCTGATCCTGCAGGCCAGACCGAGGAACCCCCGTGGTGCATGAATTCATGTGTAGGGCCTCTAGTATTAAAATAATCAGATACTTTATGCATAATTTGTCCAAAAATTCAACTACTTAGCAAAGCAATGATGTTATTATGATTGCACCAAGTTGCATATGTATTTTTTTAATCATGAACATGAGACCCTTTTTCTTATTTCTCATATTTTTATAGATGCCTAAATTTTTCTTAAATTTAAATTGCAAACTCCTAAAGCTGAAATAAAGAAATATCTCAGTGATATGGAATTTTGAACTTATTTCTGGCTAAGAAGAGGATTTTTGTTTTGTGCATTAAAATACTGCTCTTTATATTTTTTTCAAAAGTAATATTCGAGAGTTTTGAAACAGATTCATCAAAGTAATGTTATCCTTGAAATATTTTGACAATGTCGTGAACACTGAGCTGTGAGGCGACTTCTGACTGAGTTGTGCTCGCCCTCTGGGAGTGCACTGACCACCAGGGGACAGCTTCTGCCCTCTGGTGGTCAGTGCACATCATAGCCACTGGTCTTTCCACCATTCAGTCAATTTGCATATTACCTTTTTATTATATAGGATTGCCAAAAGTTTGTCAGTCATATTAACATTTTTATGGATATTATGACATTACATTTCCACACAATTATCCTATTCATCTGCAGAAACGTTTTAAACAGGTAATACAAGGGGCTTCCTATTATAATAAAATGTGCAAAGGCAAAACACATAATTTCTGTTGCTTTGAAAAGGTACACTCAGCCTGTTATCATTTCTTACCAATTGATGATACATCACCAGAAATGGTTCAATTGTCAAAACAGATTCACATAAATCACAGTTTTCCCCAAAAATGAAATTTGCTAATGATTGGTAAGCAATGAAAACAACCAGTAAATGGCTATAAAGTTGTAATCAGTCTGAAAATTCCAAATTTTAAAGCCCCTTTTGATGCTCTGGGGTATATTTCTGTTTCAAAGTAACAAGTGTGAAGTGCATGTAGTACAGGTTAACATAAGAAAGGCACTTCAATGTGGGTTATTTGGGTTTTTATACTTTGATTGTCATGTAGCTAGAGAACTTATTTGACTTGCCTGCACCAATCACTTAACAATTTTCATTTTTATTCCAACTGCAACCCTTAAATTTAAGACTTGGCTTCATTTATTGTAGCCATTCTTCTTAGAGAAGAACCACCCCAAACTGGTGACCCTAACCCTGGTAACCCTAACCCTAACCCTAACCCCTTCTTAGTATTAGTAGAAACAAGCTCTGGTCAGTGGTAGTAGAGTGGGTTTTCTAAGGATGGAGGAAGTTAATACCAATTTTTCACTATATTCTTCCCAGTTGCCATACAAAACGTCGCTCAATGAAATGGAATCTCATTTTCTAACAAGAAAAATTCAGATTTTTATATGAAATCTCTTATGTATAACTAGAGCCACAGTGCATGAAATTTGTGCATGAGGGGGGTCCTCTCAGCCCAGCCTGGACCTTTTCCAATCCAGAATCCCTAGGGGGATGGTCTGACTGCCAGTTGGACATACCTCTCACATACCTGGGATTGCTAATTCCTAATTGCTCACTTGCCTGCCTATCTGATTGCCCACAACTGCCCCCCGCTGCTGGACTCATCACCCCAAACTTCTCCCCACCACCGGCATGGTTGCCCCCCACACCCCCTCCACCCCAAAAGCCTCGTCTCCTCATACAGCCTGCTGGTCAGTCATCTGGTGATCCGTCGCTAACTCCCCTGCTGGCTTTGTTGCCACTGGATTACAAGGAGCCAACTGGCAGCCTATTCTTGGGCCATAGTTTTGCTTAAATCTTCTGGTCTATGGAGCTTATTCTTTGGCATCATGAGACACGACCCCAGAGGAAACACCTCGACTCACTATTATGACCATCAATATTGGCTGACATTTTGTGTAGGGTTTAGCCAATAGGCTGTCTGTTTGTTCCTCCTAGTGTGGCTAGTCATGTCTCCTCCTCTCTTACTAGGTGTATTCTTGAATCTGCATGCTATTCCTGAAGTAATCTGCTGACCGAAGAGCACTGTGGAATGATTATTTAACATTTAAGTTATGCTACTTGTTTTCTGTTAATAGAAAGCACTCAAATTGGATAAAATAAGAATATATATTATTCCATGTTATAAAAAGTCCAAAGGCTTCAGAGATCAATTGATTCAGCCGCCTGGCAATAGCCTGCTACCTAATGACCTTTTCTCCTGGCTTTTCCCAGTGTTTCACGATGTTCCCAGAATTTCTTCCTTTCAGGTCGGAGGAGTGGCTGAAAAGTTTATTATTTAGTTAAGTGCCCCTTTAAGAGTTAGATCAAACTTCTAGGAAGAATTCAGCAGCCTTTCTCTCATATCCCCAAGAAAAGAATTGTAATATTGTATATGTTCCGGCCTCAACTGACACTAGGTGAGAGGATTAAGCCTGCCATGATTTACTCAGAGCCAAAAAATTTTGGAGGTGAGCTCTTTAGGCTATCACAGATCTTGCCTCTACTGAAGGACATGGTACCTTGCCAGCGAGTCAGACAACAAGAAAAGAGCCCCAAACTGTGTCTATTTCATACCCTTCTTACATTAATGTCAATATAGCTATGCTAAATTCTTGTCCAATCCCACAAAATTGCTGGCTGATCTATTAATTTTAAAATCTGTAGCTTTCTTCTCTTTGCCATCAAATAATTGTCCTGAATAAATTAGAACAAATTTCCTCTCTTTATCTTCATTGTCACAGCCACATTTTTGGAATGGAATAGATGCCCTGACATTTACCAACATTGTTTGCCAAAGAACTTTTAAATGGTATGAGAGTACATAATGTGATGGTATCCCGAGTCCTTTGGCACAGTATTACAAATAGAAGAGGCATGACTATACTAACTGATTGCTTTATATACCACCTTGTTCATAGCCTGAAATAGGTTCACTGTTTATATTTATGTGTCCCTTTAAAACTATATAAATCCAGAGAGGAGAACCAAGATGGCAGCATAGGTAAACACCTATTGTTCTGCCCCGCTCAACGATTCAAAAACTACAACATAACAACAAAACAAATATCACCCAGAATCACCAGAAAGCTGGCTGAGTGAAAACTCCACAAATAAAAGTAAAGGTGGGACACTGAGACTCAGAAGAGCGGCGGGAGCGCAGCCTTGAAGACGGAAAGAGGTTAGGAGTCGTCCTGGTCACACGCGCGGGCTGTAGGGCTGGAGCAGCAACCCCGGCTGGATTTCGCCAACGGGGAGGGCAGAGACATCCCACTGCACAGATTCCCCAGTGTCAGGCGAAGTCCGAGGTCTGGGGGACGCACCCTGGAAGCCGGGTGTGGCAGAGGTCTCCTAGTCTGCGGAGAAACCGAGAAGCTAGGAAAAGAAGTTTGGGCGCAAGTGTCGCACAAATGCGTGACTTGCTCCCTGGAAACTTGTCTCCTGGTTCCAGAAACCACCTATTTTACAGCCCTGGGCTAGACTTTGGGAGAAGCAGAGTTGTCTGGCAAGGGGAAGAGACTAGCAGCTTTCTCTTGGAGGTACCTGTACCCATTCCCATCCAACAGAGACCCGCGCGCGAGCACTGCATAGGACGTAGCTGATGTTGAGGATGCCTGCACAGCTCAGAGACTCTGCCCATCCAACCTGAACACAGTCCCCCTTTACAGCCAATTGGCCTGGAGGTCAAACCCTCCTAGGGCTAACAACAACAAGCTGGGTTTAAATTCAAAAATACTGTACAACCCATAAAGGATTACAGTAAGAGTACCCATCTCAAATAACTGGGGAGGCTTAGCCACTGACCCTTAGAGGACATCTACCACATAAAGCAGCCAACATGCAGAGATATGGAAAGAAATCAGGTGTGAAAGAAATGGAGGAGAAAAGACGACAAGACATAGAGTTCAAAACCACGGTTATAAGGCTTTTCAAGAAGCTCCTAGAAAAGGCCGATGAACTTAATGAGAACTACGAGGAAATAAACAAGACCAACCAGGAAATGAATGAGACTTACAAGGAAATGAATGAAACCCTCAAGGAAATGAACAAGACCTCTGAGGATATGAACAAGACCCTCACGGATATGAAAAAGGACCAACTAGAAATCAAGCATACACTGACTGAAATAAAAAATATTACACAAAGTCCTAAAGCAGTCCAGAGGGCCACAAGAACCAAGTCAAAGATTTGAAATACAAAGAAGCAAAATCCACTCAGATGGAAAAGCAAGAAACAAAAAGAATTCAGATAATTGAAGATAGAGTAAGGGGCCTCTGGGACAACCTCCAGCATGCCAACATCTGAATTATGGGGGTGCCAGAAAAAGAGAGAGAGCAAGTTAATGAAAACCTACTTGAAGAAATAGTGACTGAAAACTTCCCCCACCTGGTGAAAGAAACTGACTTAAAAGCCCAAGAAGTACACAGAACCTCAAAATATAGGAATCTAAAGAGGACCACACCAAGACATATCATAATTAAAATGCCAAGAGCAAAAGATAAAGAGAGAATATTAAAAGCAGCAAGAGAAAAACAGTTGGTTACATACAGGGGAGCACCCATATGATTGTCAGCGGATTTCTCAACAGAAATGATGCAGGCCAGATGGGAGTGGCAAGAAATATTCAAAATAATGAATAACAAGAATCTACAACCAAGATTACTCTATCCAGCAAAGCTATCATTCAGAATTGAAGATCAGATAAAGTGCTTCACAGATAAGAAAAAGCTAAAGGAGTTCATCACCACCAAACCAATATTATATGAAATGCTGAAAGATATTTTTTAAGAAGAGGAAGAAGAAAAAGGTAAAAATATAAATTATGAACAACAAATACACATCTATCAACAAATGAACATAAAAATCAAGTGAATTGATAGGCTGATGAACAGATAAACTGGTGAATATAACAGAAACATGGACATAGAGAGGGAATGGACTGACAATTCTTGGGGAGAAAAGGGTTGTGGGAAATACAGCAAGAGACTGGACAAAAATCTTGCAACAATGGGAGAGGACAGTGGGGAGGGGGAAGTGAGGGTGGAGGGTGGGATAGGTACAGGGTGGAGGGGAGATATAGGGGGATAAAAAAGGGGAAACAATATAATTAATAAACTGAACAATAAAGCTAAAAAATTGAATCTAAAAATCCAAATAAATGAAAAAATCTAATGAATAAAATAGAAAAAAACTATATTAATCCATATAATAAAATCCTTTTGCTGTGTTCCTGATGGAAATATAAATATTTTTTTCTAAATACTTCATTTTAGAATGTGGTCTCCATTATTACCATTTTCCTACATTGCACTCTTAAGTAATGGATTTTCAGACATCCTTAAAATATATATGGAAAAGTTAAAATTTATAATGATAGAGATAAACTATAAGATACAACTTAATTACAATTTTGGGATTGACATTTAGAAAAGATATTTTATTATTTATTTATTTATTTAATTTCTTTATTGATTAAGGTATTACATATGTGTCCTTATCCTTCTCTTAACCCCCCCAACCCTCCCCCCACTCATGCCCGCACACCCCTGGTGTTCATGTCCATTGATTAGGCTTATATTCACACATATAAGTCCTTTGGTTGATCTCTCCTCCTTCCCCCCTCCCCCCTACCTTCCCCCTGAGTTCCAGTATTCTGGTCAATTCTTCTCTGCCTCTGGATCTGTCCCTGTTCATCAGTTTATGTTGTTCATTATATTCCACAAATGAGTGAGATCATGTGGTATTTGTCTTTCTCAGACTGGCTTATTTCACTTTGCATAATGCTTTCCAGTTCCATCCATGCTGTTGCAAATGGTAAGAACTCCTTTTTTACTGCAGCATAATATTTCATTGTGTGATATACCACAGTTTTTTAATCCAATCATCTGCTGATGGGCACTTAGGCTGTTTCCAAATCTTAGCTATGGGGAATTGTGCTGCAATGAACATAGTGGTGCATAAATCCATTCTTATTCATGTTTCTAGTTTCTTGGGATATATTCTTAAATGTGGGATAACTGGGTGAAATGGGAGTTCCATTTTTACTTTACTGAGGAAACTCCATACTGTTCTCCACAGTGGCTGCATCAATCTGCATTTCCACCAGCAGTGCAAAAAAGTTCCTTTTTCTCTGCTTCCTCGCCAACACTTGTCATTTGTTGATGATTGCCATTCTGACAGGTGTGAGATGATACCTCATTGTTTTTTTGATTTGCATATCTCTTATAATTAGTGACTTTGAGCATGTTTTCATATGTCTCTTAGTCTTCCTTCTTTCCTCCTTTGAAAAGTGTCTATTTAGGTCTGTTGTCCATTTTTTGATTGGACTGTTTATCTTCTTTTTGTTAAGTTGTATGAGTTCCCTGTAAATATTGGATATTAAACCCTTGTCTGCTGTGACATTGGCAAATATGTTCTCCCATGCAGTGGAATTTCTTGTCGTTTTGTTGATGGTTTCTTTTGCTGTGCAAAATATTTTTATTTTGATGTAATCTTATTTCTTTATTTTCTATTCAGTTTCCATTGCGCTAGGAGCAGTATCATTGGAGAAGTTCTTTTGGTATATGTCGGAGATTTTTCTGCCTGTGGATTCCTCTAGTAGTTTTATGGTTTCCCTTCTTATGTTTAAGACTTTGACCATTTTGAGTTTATTTTTGTGTATGGTGTAAGTTGATGGTCTAGTTTCATTTTTTTTTTGCATGTATCTGTACATTTTTCCCAACACCATTTGTTAAAGAGATTATCTTGACTCGATTTTATGTTCATACCTACTTTGTCAAATATTAATTGGGAATAGTGATTTGAGTCAAATTCTGGGTTTTCTATTCTATTCCATTGATCTATACATCTCTGTTGTTGTACCAGTACCAGGCTGTTATAAGAACAGTGGCTTTGTAATATAGCTTGAAATCTGGTATTGATATACCACCTACTTTGTTCTTCTTTCTCAGGATTGCTGCAGCTATTCAGTGTCTTTTTTTGTTCCAGATGAATTTTTGGAAAATTCGTTGTTGGTCAGTGAAATAGGCCATTAGTATTTTAATGGGGATTGCATTGAATCTGTAGATTGCTTTGAGTAGTATGGACATTTTGATGATGTTGATTCTACCAATCCATGAACACTGTATGTTCTTCCATCTATTTATGTCTTTCTCTATCTCTTTTTTCAGTGTCCTGTAATTTTTTGTATACAGGTTTTTACCTCCTTAGTTAAGTTTATTCCTAGGTATCTTAACTTTTTCTTAACTTTTTTTGTGTGATCATAAATGGGATTACTTTTTTAGTCTCTCTTTCTATAAGTTTGCTATTGGTGTATAGATTTATTGGCATTAATTTTGTATCCTGCTACAGTGTCGAATTTATTTATTAAGTCTAATAATTTTTAATGGAGTCTTTAGAGTTTTCTATGTACAATATCATGTCATCTGCAAGTAAGGACAGTTTTACTTCTTCTTTTCCAATTTGGATGCCTTTTATTTCTTCTTCTTGTCTGATCACATTGGCTATTACTTCTAGTGCTATGTTGAACAGGAGTGGTGAGACTGCACATCTCTGTCTTGTTCTGTTCTTAGGAGAAATGATTTCAGTTGTTGTCCAATGAGTATGAAGTTGGCTGAGGGTTTTTCATATATAGTTTTTATTATGTTGAGGTATGATCCTTCTATTCCCACCTTGTTGAGTGTTTTGATCAAGAAGGGGTGTTGGATTTTGTCAAATGCTTTTTCTGCGTCAATTGATATGATTATGTGATTTTTATCTCTCAATTTGTTTATGTGATGTATCACAGTTATTGATTTGTGGATATTGAACCATCCTTGCATCCCTGGGATAAATCCTATTTGGCCACGGTGTATGATCTTTCTGATGTACTGCTGGATCCAATTTGATAGAATTTTGTTGAGGATTTTGGAATATATGTTCATGAGGGATATTGGCCATTAATTCTTTCATTGTGTTGTCTTTATTTGGTTTTGGTATTAGGATGATGCTGGCTTCATAAAATGAACTAGAGTGTTCCTTCCTCTTGAATTTTTTTGGAATAGCCTGAGGAGAATAGTTTTAAGTGCTTCCTTGAATGTTTGGTGAAACTCCCCAGTGAAGCCGTCTGGCCCTAGACTTTTGTTTGCTGAGAACTTTTTGATGACTGCTTCAATGTTTTCCATAGTTATCGGCCTATTGAGCTTTTTAGAATCTTCCCTATCGAGGTTTGGAATGTTGTATTTTTCTAGGAATATGTCCATTTCCTCATTTCCTCTAGGTTGTCTAGTTTGTTTGAGTAGAGTTGTTCATAGTATTTTTTAACAATCCTTTGTATTTTCTGTGGGGTCTATTGTTATTTCGCCTCTCTCATTTCTGATTTTGTTTATTTATTCCTCTCTTTTTGCTTCTTGGTTAGCCTGGCTAGAGGTTCATCAATCTTGTTTATCCTTTCAAAGAACCAGCTATTGGTTTCATTGATTTTTTTTTTTTGGTCTGTATGTCATTTATTTCTGCTCTGATCTTTATTATCTCCTTCCTTCTGCTCACTCTGGGCTTTTTCTTGTGGCTCTCTTTCTAATTCTTTGATTTGTATAGTTAAATTATTTAATACCATTTTTTTTCTGATTTTTTAGGTAGGCTTATAGAGCTATTATGTTCCCTCTTAAGACTGCTTTCATTGTGTCCCATAGTTTTTGGATTGTTGGATTTTTGTTGTCATTAGTTTCCAGGATGCTTTTAATTTATTCTTTGATCTCATTGATAACCCAATCCTTGTTTAATAGCATTCTATTCAGTTTCTAAGTGTTTGATATTTTTGAATTGTTTTTATTGTATTTTATTTCTAATTTTATGGCATTGTGGTCTGAGAAGATGCTTGGTATGATTTTAATCTTCTTGAATTTTGGGAGACTTTGCTTGTGACCCAATATGTTATCTATTTTTGAATATGTCCTATGTGCACTTGAGAAGAACGTATATTCTGTGGCTTTTGGATGACATGTTCTGAAGATGTCAGTTAAGGTCATTGTTCTAGTGAATCATTTAGGATTTCTGTGTCTTTGCTGATTTTTTGTCTAGAGGATTTATCCAGTGATGTCAGTGGTGTATTAAAGTCCCCTACAAAGATTGCATTTTTGTCGATCTCTCCCTTGACATCTTCTAAGAGTTTTGTTATGTATTTGGGTGCTCCTGCATTGGGTGCATATATCTTTATCAGGGTTATATCCTCTTGTTGTATCGATCCCTTTAGTATTATAAAGTGGCCTTCCTTATCTCTTGTTATGGCATTTACTTTAAGGTCTATTTTGTCAGATATAAGTATTGCTACTCCAGATTTTTATTTTCATTTCCATTTGCCTGGAAGATATTTTTGCATCCCTTCACTTTCAATCTGTATGAGTTTCTTGTTCTGAGGTGGGTCTCTTGTAGACAGCATATATATGGGTTGTGTTTTTTTATCCATTCAGCCACTCGGTGTCTTTTGATTGGGGCATTTAGTCCGTTTACATTTAAAATTATTACTGAAAGGCATTTATTTGTACTCATATCTATTTTTGTGTCTGCGTTCCTTCTTACCTGCTTATTTCTTCTTTTTACAGTATTCCCTTTAGCATTTCTTGCATTGCTGGTTTGGTGGTGATAAACTCCTTTAGCCTCTTTGTGTCTGTGAAGCTCCGGATTTCCCCTTCAATTTTGATTGATAGTCTTGCTGGATAGAGTATTCTTGGATTCAGACCTTTGTTTTGCAACACTTTATATATCACCTTCTAATCCATTCTAGCTTGATGTGTTTCTGTTAAGAAATCATTTGATAATCTGATGAGGGTTCCTTTGTAGGTAACTCTCTGTCTCTCTCTTGCCACCTTTAAGTTTCTCTCTTTGTCGTTTATATTTGCCATTGAAAGTATGACCTGTGTTGGTGTGGGTCTTTTGAGGTTCATCCTGCTTGAGACTCTCTGTACTTGTGTAACTGTTTTTCCCCCATATCAGGGAAGTTTTCAGTCATTATTTCTTCAAATAGATTTTCTAATCCTTGCTGCTTTTCTTGTCCTTCTAGCAGCCCTATTATATGTATGTTACTTTGTTTCATGTTGTCCAAAATCTCCCTTAGGCTTTCCTCCTGCTTTTTAATATTTTTTCTCTAATTGCTGTTCACTTTGAGCTTGTTTCTATACCTGATCCTTTAACTCACTAATTAGGTCTTCTGCTTCTTCTAGTCTACTGTCGAAACTTTCCATGGTGTTTTTTATTGTAGCTATATTATTTTTCATTTCTTCCTGATTCTCACATAGGTTGCTGATTTTCTCATCCATCCAATGTATAAATTCCATGACCATTACTCTGAATTCTTTTTTGGTAATGATGCAAGCTTCAGTTTCACTAATTTCTTTTCTTTGCGACTCCTCATTTTCTATCTTCTGGGTATTGTGTCAGCTCCCCATTCTGATTATCACCAGAAGGTTCAAACTTTGAGTTGCGTGGACCTGGGTTGTGTGCCGTGGGAACTTTGCACTATCTGAGTGTCACTGAAGTGCTCTAACTCTAGGCGTGTGAGTGCTGTGGGTTGGTGGAAACCAGGCTTGCCTAGGGTCAATGTTCCCAGCATTCTATGTGGTTTCATGTGCACACCTAGAATCAGGGACCCTGCCTGCACTGTGCTCTTGGCATGCGTTGAAAATGGTGCCAGGAATCAGAGTTTCCCTATGTCTGCACCAAGAATTGAGTATCAGAGTCTGTTGCCTCCTGAGGTTTCTCGTTGAAGATCAGGGTCCCCATGTGTGCATGGAGTCACTGGCTCTCAGTGTGCATGCGCTGTGAGTCAGGGATTCCAGGCGCATAAGGTAATAAACAGAGTCAAGTCAGTGGTGCTCAGTGCTGCCTCTTGCTGGGAGAATTTGGGTCTTGGTCACCATGGGGGACTGGGTTGCCAATAGCTCTGTGGTGTGCCTGCACTGTGGAAAACTGTGTTTTCCCTGTAACCAGGTCAGGTGTCGCTGCCATCCTGCGAGTTTGGTCACTAGATTGCAATTGCATTGCAGGAAGCCACCCCCTCTCTCAAATTCCCTTAGCAGTGCTGAGGCCCCTAAGCAAGCTCTCAAAGTTCATACTCCCATTCCCTTTCTGGGAGTTTCGGCCACAGGCATGCGCACAAGCATGGAGCATGTTCCCAAGCCCAAGATCCCCTGGGGTAGCTGGGAAACTGAGTTTTCAAGTTCCAACCTCCAATTACTTGTCTGGGAGTTTTGGCCATAAGCGTGCGCGGCATACGATGGAGCATGTTCCCAAACCTAAGTTCCCCGTGGGTAGCTGGGAAAGCAAGTTCTCAAGCTCTAAGCCTGCGCGGTTCCCTATATGGGTTAGAGGAGTTGTGGTTCGAGCGAGGGGCGGGCCTATTGGTTACTATGAAGCCATCAGAAATCCTGCAGGGAGGGGGATAGGCTCCTTGACTCACAGAAATCTGCTGCCAGAAGTCTGGACTCCTGTTGTCTGTTGGTCTGAAGCTGTGGCTGCAATTCTCTGTCTCCAGTGGCTACAGGTCCTTGGCCTGCATCTGAAATGTGGATGCATTGAGGATGAGGGCAGGGTCTCAGTAGGAGGCAGTTTTGCTTCTCAAGATGGCGTGGTCTCTGCTGCTGCGCCAGCCAGCTGCCCAGCAGTGCCCGCCTTGTTTGTGGGGCTCCACCGTCCAAGAATGCCCAGTTTGGCAGCCCCTTGGAGGACCTGCAGAGTCTAACTGTCCCTAGCTCATACACACACACACCACACACATAGACATTCTCCTCTATGGGTTGCTCACTCTCTCACATTTTCTCCCTCCCTACCATCCTGCCAGTCACCATCTTCCAAGATCTCTAGAAAAGATTTTAATGTCTTTGCATTATGTTATTTGCACTATAAATTTATTCTTCAATTAAAACTATTTAAATGTTTATGGTTTGTAACATGGATTTGTGTATATAATGTTATATTCACAGTTTTGTCATTTGTTTATTTATGCAGAAAATACCACAAGTAAAAACTGTAATATTCAGCATAAACCACTAAGAATAAAAACAGCTAGCCCTCACCAGTTTGGCTTAGTGGATAAAGCATCAGCTCACAGTCTGATTGCAGGCTTCATTCCCAGCCCCAGGCAGGGTGTGTGCAAGGAGAAACCAATTGATGTATTCTCTAACATCGAAGTTTCTCTTTCTCTCTGTCTCTCCTCATCCCTCCACTATTTTTAAAATCAATGGAAAAAATCCTCGGATGAGGATTAATAATAAATAAACTAATTAATTTAAAAAATTAGAGTGTTTAGATTAGAGCAGATTTTTTTTTCACTTTTGTATAGGATAATTAAAGAATGCCTTCTCATTATATCCTCACATGGCCTTTTCTAAGTGTGAGAATTCTCCTGGTATGTCTTCTCATTTTATAAGGATAATAGTCCCTCTGCCCTTATGACACCACTTATCCTTAATTACCTTTTTAAAGGCCCTGTCTCCAAATACAATCAAATTGGGGCTTCTGGCTTGAACATACACATTTGGGAGGGGAGGGCAAGAATTTTGAGCAAAACAATCCTCCTCATCATCAATACCATCATCATTTTAAAATTTCTATCATGGCTTTTTGAGTATTTTTCTTATTATTAATATAGCACATAATTACTTACAAAATGGTAAGCAGAAGTATATAGAAAAAAAGTTCTATATTATCTCACTCTTCAAAGTCAACAGTATCTTTTCAATTTACTTTGACAGGACTTTCTCACCTAATCAATTGTTTCATAATTATATTTACATTGTAATCACACTATGTATTTAATATTTTAACCACAATTATCTTTCCTGCACAGTATATATAATGATACAGATATATAAATATACAGGTAGATGCAAATATTATATGGATATTTATGTGAGTAAATATAGCAATAACGTTTGAGGTAGATATATTTTAAAATCAGCATAATATTCCATTGTATAAAAATGAAAAAAACTAATCAATTTTAACTATATAAATGTGTTAAAGGTTAGGTCAGTGGTTGGCAAACTCATTAGTCAACAGAGCCAAATATCAACAGTACAATTGAAATTTCTTTTAAGAGTCAAATTTTTAAAACTTAAACTTCTTCTAATGCCACTTCTTCAAAATAGACTCGCCAGGCAGTGGTATTTTGTGGAAGAGCCACACTCAAGGGGCCAAAGAGCCACATGTGGCTCATGAGCCGCAGTTTGCTGACCACTAGGTTGAGTTACCTGATTACTCTGAGGCACCGATTAGCATGCAGGATGTTTATTTGTGTATACTTCCTCAATCAATATCTACAGAATAGAGAGGAAGGAGGTGGAGCAAATAGGAGAAGTTGATGCACTGTAAATGAGGTTCTCATCAGAGATTAGATCACACTTCAATATAGTCCTGACCTGCATTCAGGGGGCAGGATTTATACTTCTACTCTTATCAGCCATTGGAATTTGGCTGCCCCTTGAATGGGTGTGATTTTGGTTAGGATAATTTGGTGAGCGAAATATGTCTCCAGGAAGTTCTTATAGCTGGAGAGATTCATTCTTTGAGGAGAATCCAAGTAGCATATCATAGTTTATACCCCTTCGGACATCTGTAATACTCTCAACAATAAAGATTTTTTAAAAAGTATAATGTTAATAATAGTGGAAATTGGCTGTGATGTACAGAGGCAATTGGTACTATCTTCAAATACCATTCTAAAATATGTTTATTAAAATGATATTACAAATATCAAATATCAAATAGTCTGCTTTTATAAGGATTTGTGGTTTGTGAAGTTAAGAATTAAGTTTTCAAAATAAACTTTGGCAGCATGCATACTGACATGAATTGATACATAAACTAGAGGCCCAGTGCACGAAATCTGTGCAAGGAGGGGAGACTCTCAACTCGACCTGCACCCTCTCACAATCTGAGAACACTGGCTCCTAATTGCTCATCTGCCTGTCTGCCTGATCATCACTAACCACTCTGCATACCTGCCTGCCTAATTTCCCCTAACTACTTTCCTGCCTGCCTAATTGTCCCTAACCACTCACCTGCCTGCCTAATCTCCACAAACTGTTTGCCTGCCTGCCTGATTGCCCCTAACCACCTCTGCCTAGACCTCCACCATGAGGCTTTGTTGAGAAGGTTGTTTGGGTGTCTAGTCTAATTAGCATATTATGCTTTTATTATTACAGATAACTCAGTCAGAGGGGCTGGGTTTAAATATTACTTACCCATTTGAAAATTTATTAACTCTCATTTGTAAATCTTCTTTTTATCTGTTTTGAGCTTTTTAATCTAATAATCCATAGTCTATTTTAAAATATATTTGTTTGTTTATTTTGTTAATCCTTACCTAAGGATATTTTTTCTCTTGCTTTTCTGAGAGAGAAGAAGAGAGGGAGGGAGGGTCAGAGAGAGAATGGGAGAAACATTGATGTGAGAAATATATCAACTAGTTTCCTCCCGAGTATGCCTGAACTAGAAGTAAGGACCAAACCTGGGTTGGGGACCGAACCCATAACTGAGGTACATGTCCTTGACCTTGACCAGAAATTAAACCTGCAATCATTCTGTGTGCAGGCAGACACTCTAACTAGTAACACCCGCCAGGGCTTTAAAATGTATTTCTAACATTTATTCTCTGGTAACAAACTCTTTATCTCATCACATATTGTCTAATAACCAAGTTCAAATCTGTTAGTACCTATCTCTTGATATTGAGCAATCAATCAACTTCTTGTGTTAATGGCTAGATCCTTAATATTACTTCAGTTTTATGCTTTACTTAGTTATCAGTTTCTTTTTAAAAGAACAGCCCACAGTGAAAAATGCCAAGTTATCAAAAATGTTATGTCAATAACATATGGCAAAAAAGTTATATTTATTAAGGAAATCTTTCAAGAGTCAGCTCATACAGACTACAGACCACTTCCAGGTTCTTGATATATTTTAAATATATTTTCCCCCAGGAATTAAGTGTTAATTGTCTCTCCTATATGCAACAACAACATATTAAGTACATTCTGATCATAATATTTAATTTACCATATTACAATTATTTATTTCTTTACCTGTATCCTCTATTAGAATGCATACTAAAATTTGAGAGTATATTGTACGAAAAATATATATTTTAAAGGATATTGTCAATCAGAGGAAAAACAATAAATTCAGCTAACCTGATGATGTAGGACCATGTTCTCATCAAAATTTCAGGGAAAATATTTTAGCCCCATATGTCTTAGAGCTTATCAAAGATAACATTGGTGATTAAATGATTGATCAGAATGTGAGACAGACATAAAGAAATCAAATCAATACAAAAAGAAAGAAAAATCAGAATAAAAATACAGTCCTAACCGGTTTGGCTCCGTGGGTAGAGCATTGGCCTGTGGACTGAAGGGTCCCAGGTTTGATTCCGGTCAAGGCATGTACCTTGGTTGTGGGCACATCCCCAGTAGAGAGTGTGCAGGAGGCAGCTGATCAATGTTTCTCTCTCATCGATGTTTCTAACTCTCTACACCTCTCTGTAAAATAATCAATAAAATATATTTAAAAAAGAAAAATAAGGAAAAGAACAGATGAATTAGATTAGTTAAATCTAACCCAAAATATGTATTTTTGAAAGAAAACAATATTAAACTGATGCTTAGCAGAGAACAGTTGGCCCCTGTCTCCAGTATTTCAAAGTTGAAAGAGATAAATAAGTTTATAAGATATTAACATCAGCCGAGACCGGTTTGGCTCAGTGGATAGAGCGTCGGACTGCGGACTGAAGGATCCCGGGTTTGATTCTGGTCAGGGGCATGTACCTTGGCTGTGGGCACATCCCCAGTAGGGGGCGTGCAAGAGGCAGCTGATAGATGTCTCTCTCTCATCGATGTTTCTGACTTTCTATCCCTCTCCCTTCCACTCTGTAAAAAATCAATAAAATATATTAAAAAAAAGATATTAACATCATTCAGCAAAGTATATATCTTGATTATAAGCCTGTATAAGTAGGAGAAGTGTAAAGGTCAATAGATTAAGTATGTGGTTTAATTAGCAAATTATGTAAGTCAGCACAAATAAAATACACTCTACAACTTATGATCAGTAAAGCAGGCAATTTCATTACCAAAAGTAGGTACATTTAGGAGAGTTAAATATACTGTTAAATCAACTAGATTAAAAACACACACACACACACACACACACACACACACACACACACACACCAAGACTATAAAACTTTAAATTTGGAGTCTGTACTTCATCTTTAAATCCTGAAGATACTCAAATATCAGTTCCCAGTCATGGAGGCAATAATTTTAAGAGACAAGCTCCTCACTTGCATTATAACCTGAAACTGAAAAAGTTTAAAAAGAAAAGCAAAAATTACTTAAAGGCAAAGGAAAATATCCAAAACCAGAGAAATTGGAACAAGTGAAGGCACTCTGTGAGCCTACAAAGTTGTTTTTTTCTATGCTTTGCCTGAGGGATAGTGCTGACATCCTGAACGTTAAAATTTAGGAAGAAACTTAGAGTCCTACTGGCTTAAGAACCAGAGCAGCAAATTTTGGGTTCCCACAGCCTCTGCACAGTGAGGGAGGAAAAACTTCAAAGAACAGAGCCAAGAAAGGGAGTCCAAAACCTGTGTGTAAACTGAATATAAACTGTGTATATACCCGACATTCTGCCTGAGTCTCAGACCTTCTGCCTGGGGGTAGAATTCCAAGCATCCTTGTGAAAGGGTGAACATTTAAAATATTTCAGCAGCTAGTAACTGAAAACACAATGGACCTTGAATTCAGACTGCTATGTTTATTTTCTTTTTATTTTACCCACATTTCTATTTTACATAAATCATACCACAATAATCATACATGACACATAGTTTATTCTTGTGTATGTTTAGTACTTATATGTCTGTAGATATTTCTATCCCTAATCAGAAGAGATTTGAAATAACTATTTCTGATTGAATATTGAAAAGCACCTGAATAGTCCTGGCCAGGATGGCCCAGTTGATTGTGCATCATCTTGTGTATGTAAAAGTTGCCTGTTTAATTCCCAGTCAAGGGCACATGCCCATGTTTCTCCCTCTATCCTTGGTAGGGGACTTGCAGAAATCAGCTGGTTGATGTTATGCTTTCACATCATGAATGTTTCTCTCTTTCCTGCTCCCCCTAAAAATCAATAAACTTTTTAAAAAGCATCAGAATAAAACAAAAACATGTTAGTGGTAAAGAGTAAAAATATATTTAAAATTGTTGTGTCTAGTATTAAGTGCTGTCTCCAATCTTAAATTTTATTAGATTAGTTATTTTCCTAGAAAATTAAACTGTGAGTTAATAAAAATAATAGCAAAATTACTAGAAATTGAAAGTTAAACTATAGCAGAAAATTACAAGATTATATCTAATTCAATAAGCCATATATAAGCACAACATTATTTTTTGTTAGGTAGGTATGTATCCACACATAACATATGTAAAAGTCAAAGGGATTCTCACTAACCATCTGATTAATCACAGATATGTCTTAACACAGAGAGAAAGTTATCCATGTAATATCAAAAGATGTCAAAAGGTTGGTTACTTATCATCACTCCCTATAATAAAAAGAAGCAATAAACTGGTAAATATCTTGTTTATGTAATAAACATAAATTGCATTTTCTTCTCTTTATAGTCTTTCATATTTTTCTTATATCTAGAGAAAGAATACATGTTTAATATTTTATTATGTTAAATCCTTAAACAATACTATATTTTCTTAAGAGAAAAAGCATATTTGAAATTAACCACATTATAAGAGTATATTTTATTGACTTAAACTGGTACCAATGGTTCTCAACCAAGTGTAATTTTATCTGGAGACAATTTTGGTAGTCACAACTAGGAGACGGTATCACTGGCATGCAGTAGCTGCCAGAGATGCTGCTAAATATCCTGCAGTGCAGATCTCCCCTCTTGAACAAAATGTTTGGTCCAAAATATCAATATGCTTCGGTTAATAAACTTTAGAGCAAACTAAGACAAAGTCACAGTATTTTGTTTCTTACAGCCTTTTAGAAATATGAGAAATAACATGCTCTATAGATTCAGTAACTGCCAGTGCCTCTGAAGATAGACTGCCTGGCTTCAATTTGTCACACTCTGGAGAAACGACCTAAACTTGATGAATTTCATTTTCCTTCCCTAGAAAATGGGATCCTCGAGCAGAACCTGTATCATAGTTTGAGGTAAGGATGTGCTACTTGAAATGGTTGTTAGTATCGATCTGGGTGAAACTGCCATGAATTTAGAATTTGTATCAAACTGCAAATCTTCACGAACATCCAATGGTTTTGAGTATTATCATAACATTTTTAACATGTCTCGAGGATATTTTATTTGAATAAATCTTCCTTACTGTGATTTAGATAAATATATGTCAAACTCCTAGCCATTTAAAATATATAATTACTAGAGGCCCGGTGGACAAAATTCATGCACGGGGGACAGGGGATGTCCTTTAGCCCAGCCTGCACCCTCTTCAATTTGGGACCCCTCGAAGGATGTTGGACTGCCCGGTAGGATCGGGCCTAAACGGGCAGTCAGACATCCTCCTCACAATCCAGGACTGCTGGCTCCAAACTGCTCACATGCCCGTCTTCTTGATTGCCCCTAACCGCTTCTGCATGCCAGCCTGATCACCCGCTAACCACTACCCTGCCAGCCTAATTGATGTCTAACTGTTCCCCTGCCAGCCTATTTGCCCCCAACTTCACTCCTCTGCCGGCCTGATTACCCCTAATTGCCCTCCACTGCAGGCTTGATCACCTCCAACTGCCCTCCCTTGAAGGCCTGGTCCCTCCCAACTGCCCTCCCCTGCTGGCCTGATTGCTCACAACTGCCCTCCCTTGCAGGGCCTGGAACCTCCCAGTGGCCCTCCCTTGCTGGCCGTCTTGTGGTGGCTATCTTGTGTCCACATGGGGCCAGGATCTTTGACCACATGGGGGCAGCCATCTTGTGTGTTGGAGTGATGGTAAATCTGCAAATTACTCTTTTATTAGATAGGATAAACACCTGGTGCATGGGTAAGGGCCAGCAGGTTTGCCCTGAAGAATGTCCCAGAACAGGGTGGGGTTCCCTTGGGGTGAACAGCGGCCTGGCCAAGAGGCCTGTGGAAGTTTGCATGCCAGTCACACCTCCAGCAACCCAAGCAGAGGCCCTGGGATCTGGGATTAATTTATGTCTACAATTGAAACTTTGTAGCCTGGAACGGAGCCAAGCCTTCTGTTCGTTCTGTGGCAACAGCCATTTCTGTTTGAAACTTTGTAGCCTAAAATGGAGGCCTAGACTGGCAATGGCAGGCAGAAAGCTTGGCTTCTTCCATTGCCAGGGAAAGCCAAGCCTCTGTCCTGTCCTGCTCAGCTTCCGCCATTTCTGTATCTTTCATAATTGAAACTTTGTAACATTGAGTGGAGGCCTAGGCCAGCAACAGCGGGCAGAAAGCTTGGCTTCCTCTGTTGCTAGGGAAACCAAAGCCTTCCTTTTGCTCTCAGTGGTGGCAGCCATCTTGGTTGGGGTTTATTTGCATAATCTGCTTCTGATTGGCTGGTGGGCATGGCTGTGGGCATGGCTTGTAGGTATAGTGAAGGTATGGTCAAATTTGCATATTACTCTTTTATTAGATAGGATTGACATTTCAGTTTATGCTGTATAAAAATGAAATCTACTCACCTACCTGCAGGGACATGTTATCTGTTCAAAAATAGATTGAATGTTTGCCTCAGGCTAGAAATGCCACAGAATGGTGGTTTTCAATCAATATACTGAATAGAATTTTGAGTACTGTGTCTTTTTTATAAGATGTTATATTTATGAAATGCCAATGAAACAGTAAAAGGATATCTAAATGAGACTACATGTCAAGAACATTTGGTACTTAAATAAAGGGAGACACACCTACCCTGTGTGTCTCTGGAAGCCAGGGAAATAGGTAGTGGGCACAATGAGGCATATTGTGTCCAAAAAAATCACAGGAGAGAGCAATTTCTGCAGGTAATTTATGGGAAAAGTTAATCTAGTCCTGGAATAAGATTGGAAAAAAAGCACTATCAATATCAATTTGAGAAGAAATGCAATTAGCCTTCCAACTACAGTTGAATGATATAGTAATAAATGCATTTATAATGTATAAGGTCAAAGATATAAACAAAATATCATGTTAGGAATAATATTATTCTAATAATATATTTCTAGTTGTTTTCAACAAGTTTCCTCTATACTGTACTTGATATTATGTATAAATCAAGGTTAATACTGAATTCTTATAATCATATCTTAAAAAATATTTTGGATGGATCATGAGAATTCTCACTTCATATTACACAATGTTTTACAAAGTGTTATACTTTAAAAATATATTAGCTTTTAAGAACATGCAATAAATAACTTCAAAATGCAATGGGTATTTAATTTTAAAGCATGCCTCTAACTTTTACATAAAACTAGAGGCCCAGTGCATGAAATTCATTCATGGGGGTGGGGGTCTGTGTTTCCAATTTGGGACTCTTGCACAGTCTCCAATCTGGGACCCCCTCAAGGGATGTCCAACTGCCCATTTAGGCCCAGTCCTACCAGGATCAGGTCTAAACAGACAGTCGCACATCCCTCTCACAATCAAGGACTACTGGCTCCCAACTGCTCACTTGCCCACCTGCCTGATTGTCCAAAACTGCTTCTGCTTGCCAGCCTGATCACCCCCTATCCACTCCCCTGCCAACTTGATTGAAGCCTAACTGCTCCCCTGCCGATCCAATTGCCCCTAACTGCCCTCCCCTGTCAGCCTGTCACCCTTAACTGTCCTCCCCTACAGGTCTGGATAGCCCCAACTATCCTTTCCTGCAGGTCTGATTGCCCACAACTGCCCTCCCTTGCAAGTCTGGTCCCTCTCAACTGTCCTCTCTGCCCTGATCACCCACAACTGCCCTCCCTTGTTGCCCATCTTGTGGTGGCCATCTTTTGTCCACATGGGGGGCAGAATCTTTGACCACATGGGGGTGGCCATCTTGTGTGTTGGAGTAATGGTCAATTTGCATATTACCATTTTATTAGATAGGATTTTTTTGTACTTGTTCAATAGAAACTTATCGGCTACTGGGTAAAGCTAATAAAACTACTGGTCCACAATGTGTTAAAACGATCTGTTTTTCTGTTTTCTTCAAAGCATTACTAATGTCGAGTCAAATGTTGTTTAATTCAATATTGATTAATAAAGATGTCCTTTTAACCTTTTTTAAGATTCAGTTTATAAATAATAGACTATACAGACTATACACAGTTTGCTTTTCTTTTCTTTTTTTCTTTTTATTTTTTTATTTGTAGTAGGATCTGTTGGTTGGATATTGAGTCCAGATTCCCATTTCTTTAACCTGAGGTACTGAAGAAGTCACTATAACTGACTTTGGGTAAGTTAGTCAGATATCAATTGTCTTACATACAAAAAGGAGATAACCTAATTTGTGTTTTAATTCACATGGTAAGTATTGAATTTGAATATTTTAAAGAACTTTATAAACCTTATATAATAAACAGGTAATATGCAAATTGCCCTCACTCCATCATGCTGTCACAAGATGGCTGTGCCCATAGCAGAGGCAGGGTTCGCATAATGTAAGATACCTGTGCCTGCCCACTGTACAGGCCAGGTTCCTATAACACAAGATGGCTGCAACCACAGCAGATGTGGGGTTCCCCCAATGAGCCATAAAAAGCAATCAGCAGAGACTTGAGGCTGCTGGTGCTAGGCTGGGGCAGGGGACCTGAGGCTGCACCCCCTGCCCAGTGGGACTTGACGGGGGACCTCAGGCTGTGCCCCAGCCCAGAAGGGCTTGATGGGGGACCCGAGGCTGCACACCCTACCCAGAAGGGCTGCATCCCCCACCTGAAAGGCTTTGAAGCTGCACCACCCCCTGCCCAGTGAGGCTTGATGGGGGTGGGGCTGGCCAGGTCTGGATCTCACCCAGTGAGGGTGGGGCCAATCGGGTCTGGCTCTCATGAGATTTTGAGGTACACGTGGATGGTTGGGGACTTGACTCTAGGTACTACAGTGTTCCCCAGACTCTGACAGGATAAAGATTTTCATATACATTTTACTAATTTTCTTTCATCTTTGACACTTATAGAGAAAGAGCAAAGAGCAATATTAAAATATTTCATCTAATTAGTTGCCCTTTAATGTGCATGAGTTTCATGCACTGGGGCACTAGTATAAATTATGTTACCATTAGATGCTCATAAAACCAGTGTACATAATAGTACCATTGTTACCACCATAACCACTACATTGGACAAGCAGCATACTTAGGGTCTTAGAAAGACAAACACATCAAGTTCTTGTAGGAAAAAATCATTTCTTTGTTATGATGACCTCTCTTTAAATCAAAGATTATTAAATTTATAGTATTTAAGTAAAATGTTCAAAGCTCACAAAATTAATATGACCAAGTTAGACTTCTAAAACACTCTGCCTATCTCTATCTTCTATAATGTTTAATTCCATTAAGTGATAATGAAGTTGAATATAACTAGGCATGTGAAATATTTGTTTGAATATCTATGGATACAGGTCAATAATATTCAATTTCCAAACACAATATCTACATATAGCACTATTATTATTATTATTTGCCAAATATCCTAAATTTATCTGCTGAGCACATAATAAAATTTCAGTTTTTGGCCTCTTGTTGGTAGAATGGGTTCATCTCCAAGAAGTTATGAGCAAACCAAAGTATGACATTTCTAGGTCACTGTTTTAATTGGAATTGCAAGACCTCTACCACTCTCATTTCCTTCCAAACTGAAGAATGACAACATGCAAGATGATAGTTTCTCCATCAGATGGTTTCAAAGTGACAGAAATTGAACAGAAACCTTTTTATAACCATCATCAGATTCTTACTGTATGTTAGAAAAAAATAGTTTATATTATTTTAAGCCACAACATTTTTGAGGGGTTTTTTTTGTAGCCTCTTTTGATGATTACAAACTCCATTTACCTATCCAACCCCTGGCAATATTTAAAAGTATAAACTGTTATTCCACTAGTTTCTCTCATGCTCAAAAAAAGATAATTGAATTCACCTGAGGAAGAGAAACATTTAAACAGAGAAAAATCTAGACTGCAATGTCACTTAAAAAAAGATTTTTCAAAATTATTGTTCCTTAATAATAGCAATGTTTTGTGATACACTTTAAAACTGATTAGGTTAAAGCAAGATATTTCAACTGAGAGAAGTTAATATGAGTAAAATATATAGAACTGGTAATTTTGCTTTGATTTTTAGCAACTTTTAGATTGTCCATAAATATACAGGAGTGTGGCAAAAATGGCACTATAGTTTTGAGTATGCAAAGCATTTTATTCTTTGATTATTATTTACTAATTATTATATTATTTGTATAACAACTATAATTTAGTGTTTTCACTATAAAAGAATTAACCAATACATAATAATTAAAAAAATAAAGTCTCTCCTTCATTCCCTTTCTCCTCATCTTTTTCCTTCCAGTCCTCTTACTGTGAAATTTTGTACATACATTTATTTTAGGTTATTATAATTTTTCATTTATGCAAATGCTTCTATTCTACATGTGTTATATTTGGACTTCTGTTAAAATATGTCTGAGAATCAATTTATGTTATTATTTATAGATGTCCATCTAAACCTGGTCAAAGGTTTCCATAGTTTGGATGTACCATGCTTAATTTAACCGCTACCAGGTTTATGAGATTTAAGTGGTTTTGTTTTTGACAATGTAAACAAAAACACAGGATTGCACATCCCCAAAGTAAATCTGGTTTTACTCTGAGTTACTTTAACCTCATGAACCTCATGAGTTTTCAGATTTTCTTTTATTTTTCTCTCTGAATCCTTTTTTACAAGCATAGCGTTTCTATTTTGTTTGCTTGGAGATCTGTCATATACCCTTAAACTCTATGAACCTTTTGATATTTTTTATAAACTAGGTTAATTTTTTTCAATTTATGTATAGTCATTGAATTATTTACATTTTCTTCTCCCTAGTTGGCACAATCTGGGTAATTATTATTATTATTTTTAGGTAGGTTGTCCATTCATTTTTATACTTAAAATTGTTGACATAAAGTTGTTATCATTTGTTTAACTTCTTCTCTATCATTAGTACATTGTCTTTATCATTCTATTTGTCTATTCTATGTCTTTTCAGTTTTTTAATAGTTGAATATAGCATGTGCTAGAATTATAGATTTTTATTCAATTGGATTTGTTTGATGCTTTTAATTTATTTGACCTTTGAACTGTGGTTGGTTGTATTGAACACAGAATGCTAAATACTTTCTGATATCTATGTCTTTTAAATGTTTACATATATACTAGAGGCCCAGTGCACATAAACCATGCACAGGTAGGGTCGCTAGTGGCTGCGGCCAGGGCCTCCCTACCTCTGGCTGCCTGCTGCTGCTGGCTGTGGAGGAAGGGGCTTCAGGGGTTGGCCAGCCAACCTGCCTCCTGGTTGAACTCCTGGTTGAGGAGAAAATTTGCATATTAGGCTTTTATTATATATATATGTATATATATATTTATATAAATAACCTTTTGAAAACTTTACTTTTTAATGACTATCTTATAATAACCAATTTTACACTTTAGAATTTTTTACTACAGCAATTAATTATTAAAGAGTTCAAAACATTAATAAGCTATGTTGATAATTTGTTATAATATAGAAACACCTTGAGAGAGCAGAACAGATTCTTAAAATGGCTTTTTCCTTTTATAACATCTGACACTTTCAGAGAGAAAAGTCAAATTCTGAAATTGGACTTCAGAATCAAGGAACAAAACATTTTGCATAGAGTGTAAATGATAAAACCATTTAAATTTAGAGTTTATCAAGGTTAAATTTGAAAAGCAATTCTCCAAAGAGCTAAACTTAGGTCAACCCGTTTTTTATGTATGAAGTTGAATGAAAACATTATATTTTTTCAAATGACTTTAAGCCATTATAAAATCAAAACATTCCTTCACTCTCCTTTAATAGTGCATGCTCTGGAGGTACATAGCAAAGGCATTGCATAAGTTGGCTTCTTGAAAAGCTGAATACAATTCTCAGAATTATTTCTGTCTGGAAGAATTTTAAATGAGATCTTAATAGGTTAGGAAGGAATTAAAATCTATCAGTGTTTATAAGTGCTATTCTATTGCCTGCAACAAATAGAAATCTTCAAATTTTTGAGTTGCGATTTGACCAACCACTCTTTTTTCTGCTGTGTTTGTTAATACATTGAAATTCTATTAATTCAATGTTTTCCAAAAGGTCATGAAGCATAGTCTCTGATTTTTAAAAAAATGCATATTAAGTATTGCAGGCAGCACAAAATATATCCTATTTTTATTGTTTCAGATTTCATTATGAGTGAAAAGGTAAGCCAATGTAATAATTTGAACACAGCCTACACATTATCTATGGCTGCATGATAAATCATGCCCACACTCAGTCATTCAGTGATTTAAATCAACAACACCTGACTATTTTTCATGAGCACAATATTCATGGTTCTGAGCTTGGATGGTATTTTGCTCCACATTGTATAATGTGAGATTACTCCTCTGATAGTATCAGTTGCATTTCCAGCTGAGCCTGGAATGTCTACCTATTTCTGTGAGGCCTCTAATATTTGGACCTGGCATGGAATTTCTTGCTGCATGATGGCTAGCTGACAGCTCTCTTAAAGACTGTGAAAACATCACCTTAGCTGGGCTGGCAGAGATCAGTGGTTGAGCATTGACCTATGAACCAGCAGATCATGGTTCGATTCTGTTCAGGGTACATGCCAGGTTGCAGGTTCGATACCCAGGGTGGTATGCATGAAGCAGCCGATCAATGACTTTTTCTTATAATTAATGTTTCTCTCTCTCTTCCTATCCTTCTGAAATCAGTAAAAATACATTTAAAGAAAAAAAATCACCTTAGTTTTATTTTACTGAATATAAGGTTAGCTCCGACTTCACCTCTTGATATAAGTGGTGAGATACATGTACAGAATTTGAGGAACTGTCAGTGAGCCTGTTACAAGACTCTCTATTAAGGAGAAAGTATAGCAACAGGGAAGGGAATTATTATTTTAAAGAGTTTATTATGTTCAATGTTCGAATTAGTTTTTTGTAGGCCTACTGTAAAAAATGAGAAAAAATGTTTACATTTATTTTTTAAATAACCTATAAAATTATTGACTACAAAATAATAGTCTAATAAAATTCAAATTAAAATTTTAAATGTAAAAAATATTTGCAATTTCATAATTTAATTATAAGTAAACTCTACTAATTAACATGTTATTGAATGCCATCTTAGAAATAGTAGGATATCATTTTCAACTATAGAATTATAAAATGATTAAAATTAAATATAAAGGTATATAATATTATTAAATACTTCTTACTCTGCTGCTGTTAACTATAATCATATTTAAGAATTTTATCTTGTTACATAAGCCACCTAAGAAAACATACAGAAGTACAGTATTTAACTAATACATATGATGAGAAAAGTATCACCTTTATAGTAATTTTTATGCTTTTAAAAGTCTTCTCATTGAGTTTCATCATATGATTATTTTATTCCATTTTTAACTTTTAAAATTTTAATTATTACTATCATTAAATGTGCATGTTGAAATACTATACTGACAATTGGATCTATAATGTTAATTATTTAAGTTTCTTTATAGGCAGCCTCTAAAAATTGCAAATCAGTAGCAGGATTTATGATATTTTTGCAGAAACAAGTCAATTGTTTGGACCAATAGAATGAAAATGTAATCTTAGGCACTAGTTCTATGCAGGTTAAAAGAAAATGATCCAAGCCACAGGGTTAAATGGATTGTTTCTTAGTCACTAAAAACTTTACCACATTTTAGTTGGTTTTATTACTTAACACTTTTTTTTTTCTTTAATTTTTTTCCTGATTTATTTTTTTTTCTTTATTGGTTAAGGTATTACATATGTGTCCTTATTGCACCACTGCTCCCCTCCCAACCCCCAACTCATGCCCTCACCTCCCTGGTGTCTGTGTCCATGGGTTAAGCTTATATGCATGCGTACAAGCCCTTGGTTGATCTCTTCTCCTTACTCCCATCCTTCCCTGCCTTCCCTCTGAGGTTTCACAGTCTGGTCAAGGATCTGCTTTTGTTCATCAGTTTATGTTGTTCATTATATGCCATAAATGAATGAGATCGTGTGATATTTATTTTTCTCTGACTGGCTTATTTCACTTAGCATAATGCTCTCCAGTTCCACCCATGCTGTTGCAAATGGTAAGAATACCTCAGTGTAGTATTCAACTGTGTAGATGTACCATAGTTTTTTAATCCATTCATCTGATGATGGGCATTTAGGCTGTTTCCAAAACTTAGCTATGGTAAATTGTACCACCTTTAATTTTTATTTTTCTCACATTTTTCTATTTTTGTTTTTGGTAGATAGGAAAATTACATGTTTTCCTCATGCCATTAGTATCTTCCAGATTCACAGTTGTAACATTTTTTAAATGGGATATACATTTTCTTGAATAAATTTTTCAGAGGATATTACTTCTTTTAATTTGAACCTTTTTAAAAAACTAATGTATAGCTGTTATCTGGAATTTCTATTTATGATATTACATATACAGGTATATATAATTTATGCATATATATATATGTATATAAAATTTGATGAACTATTCATCTTGCTGTCTTATTACTTTTTTGTGTGTGCCTGTGGTTTTTTCTCCATTTTGCAGATTATGTCCTTTAGCAACAAGATATCTTTCCTTTTTGTCCACCAAAAATGGGTGGAATAGATTTTCTATGTTAATATATAAGTACTCATACCACTCAACAAAAGGAAAACAAACAATGCAACTTAAATATAGGCAGACAACCTACATAGACACTTCTGTAAATAGGACATACAAATGGCCAAGAGACATGGAAACATGATCAAAGTCACTAATCATCAGACAGATGCAAATTAAAATGACAATGAGTTACCATCTCACACCTGTCAGAATGGCACCCATAAACAAATCAAGAAACAAATACTGGTGAAGATGTGGATAAAAGGGAACCCTAGTACACTGTTGGTAGAAATGCAGACTAGAGCAGCCACTATGGAAAACAGTGTGGAGTTTTCTAAAAAAAAATTAATATTGGAACTGCCATTTGACCCAGTGAACCCACTTCTAGAAATATAACCTAAGAACCTCACAATACCAGTCAGAAAGAATATATGCACCCCTATGTTCATAGCAGCATTATTTACAATAACTAAGATCTGGAAATAGCCCAAGTGCCCATCAGTAGATGAGTGGATTTAAAAACTATGGTTTTTTAGTTTGTCAGTCAGAGAAAGACAAATATTGCATGATCTCACTCATATGTGGAATCTAACAAACTGACCCACAAAATAGATCCAGATCTACAGACTGAGGATTCCCAGAGAGAAGGTGGGGCCCGAAGAGATAAACCAAATAAATTATATGCATACATGTATAACCCATGGACACAGACAATAATGTGGTAAAGGCCTAGGGTGGGGACAAGAGTGGGAGGAGAGGAGGGAGAAGAAGGCAATTATAATACTTTCAACAGTAAAGATAAATTTTAAAAATGATTTTATTTTAGTGTTACAGCTTTTTTGTTAGATTGCCTATGTAAAGAAGTATAAGTTCAGCAACATTTTGTCTTAAACTTGAAAAGTTTGCACCACTATAGTGAATAATAAATTAATTGTTATTTGTTAGATGGCTGACTCTAATGTGACGATTCCCCATCCAGGCTCTGTAAGTCACTGGATGTGAGTATTAGAATACTCTTAATTATATATATGTATAAAATAAAATAGCTAGGTTCCAGGGAACTACAGTCTAAGGAAGACTTTCTATCAAGCCATTATGATTCTGGATCTAATTTGAGTGTAGATTCAGGAGTATTTACTGATGAATTGAATGTGAAGTACAAGAGAAAACATGACATTATGCTTTTTGGCCTTAGCAGCTAGAAGAATCTATTTGGCCTTTATTCAGATAAGAAAGATTTTAAAATATATAATTTTATTTATTCATTCAGCAGACATTTGTTGAGCATCTGCTATGAGCTAATCATTTATTTCTAGGCTCAATATTATTAATATTGAGTTGTCTACTTGGACCTTTAACATAATGATTTTAACATTCAAGTGGAATTCATGTGAAAGGCCTTGGTTTAAAATACAAATTTTGAACTCATTATCATACACATATATTAAAATCTATGACTGAATCCTGACAAAAGACTAAAGATGGCTAGAATAGAGAAGATACTTATGAATAGATTCAGAAACATCAGGGGGACCAGCAAAAAATGTTGAAAAGAGTTGCCTGAGTGATGGAAGTAAAATCAGGCATGTGTGGGATCCTGAAAGCCCTATATTTTAAGAAGGAAGATTGTCAAAGTGTAAAATGCTCTCAAGAGATAAAAAAATATGAATATTGATATTTAATCATGGATTTAGCAACATGGGGGTTTTGAGACATTGATCAATAGTTTTGATGTAAAAATGGAAGTGAAAGAGTTTACACAGACCAAAATGTAATATAATATGAAAAAGGAGATAAGTATAGATGACTATTTCAATAAAATTTGAAGGAAAAAAAGTTAAACTAAGAGGCATGCCCTTCAACTCAGCAATTTTATCTGATCATTTTATTATAAGTCTTATGTGTATATATGTGTCAGAGAGAAAAACATTGTTTGGTGACTGAGCTTATAGCAGCAGGTCCTTGAATGAGAATAAAATAATAATAATAGTCTCATTAATCAATGTGACCCCAATAAATTTATTTTAAAAATGAATGCAACAGTAACATGTCATTAAATAAATTTGAAGCAGAAAACAAAACAAAACAAACAAACCAAAACCATGGATGTCTTAATTATATTTTAAATACCTGATGTTATGAGTGCTGGACATTGATGTGGTAAAATCTAACTACATGTGAAAAATTATTTTTCTTTCCTTATACCAAATGTAATGCTATTCTGGTATCTAGCCCCAACATTTTCTTTGAGCAACAACAAAAGCACTCTAGGAACTGATACCCAGGAGCAGTTGGGCAAAGATGGACGATAATTAAATGCTCTTCATTCACTTGCTTCCTTTGCAAACTTCCTGAGGAAACATTGTCTCCAACAAGATTTTATTCATTGTTGACAGTTGAATAAATTTACTCCTGGTTCTCATTTTGTCGTCCTTTTTAACCTTCTCATTATTTCTCTCTCTTGCCCTCAGGATAATAATGAGCCCAAAAGTTACTTAATCTTGTCTGATAAGTATAAGTATCTGAATAGGAGCTACATATTCAGGAAGAAGAAAACCCATAAATTGTCAAGTCATATTGAACATAATAATTAACCTGTAAAATTTGTGTTAGTTAAAAGCCTTGCTTAGAATATTCTCTAAAATACCCATCTACTCATTCTTCTTAAAAAAAAAAAAAGAAACAAAAAAAACCCTCTTATTTCATTCGAACATTAGCATTCAGAATATATTTTTAAAATACGTATCTGTTTTAATTCAATATATTTTGGTTACTCCAAAAATAACTGAAGGTAGCTATAGAATCAATAACTCTTGATGAAACAACTATATTTTAATAGTTTTATTTACTATATTAAAAAGCACAAATACATATTTTAGGTGTATAATTACATATTTGCAAAACTGGCCTTGATAATAATATTTTCCTTATAGAAATTACATACACAAATTGCACAAAAATGATTCTAAAACACACTATTTTTATTTTTCTCTGGCATTATACTTTTATTCTTATTTCTATATGTTCAATATACAAAATTGTTATGTCTCATCTTTGGTCTCCTAGTGACACAATTTTCCATGAAGCAGTAGGGGCTTAACTTCACAGTAGAAGAAGGACAGAGCACCATATGTTCCAACACACTCATGCTGGGAAAAGGACAGCTTCACCCTGTGAGAAAAAGAATCGATGGAGAGTTTAAACTATGGTTAATCTAAAGTTTTCAAAGGTGAAAAAAGAAACACAGTGAATGTAAATATAGAGAAGCAATACATTAAATTTATATAGAGGAAATCCACCCTTTAATTATTTGTTAATCAGATTTTCCCCATTATTTCAACTACCCCGTATTTTCTGGTGTATAAGAAGACTTTTTAACCCAGGAAAATCTTCTCAAAAGTTGAGGTCGTCTTATACTCTCAGTGTAAAAATACCGTAGCTTGCAGTTATTATGGGTGTTGCTAACTCGCCAGGGACTTGCCCAGCACTTGCTCTCTCTCTATTGTTTGTTATCTTCCTCCTATCATCATTAGTTCCAGTCGTCTTATAAGCTGGAAAATATGAATTTACTAGAGTGACTTGGCACTTTAAACATACATCAATTTTTCCTCATACACTATCATTATATTTTAAACTATTTGAGAGTTATTTAGGAATTACACTGAGATTTTTGTTATTCTACTTGGGGAATAATATAAACACTGGGAAATAATGTAATTGTACTTTTTATACTTCATAATATCTCACATTAGCTATTTTATAATAGAAATAAATGAAAATGTAGACTGTAAAATATATATACCATAGTTGTATAAAATAATGATTGGGCAAGACTTAAATACTTAATTAAAACAAGGGTTAACTTATACGTCAAGCTCCTATAGAGTAGGCTCTGTACATTATTTACATTTCATTATTATATTGGATGCCTGGTACATGAATTTGTGTACAGATGCCATCTGGTTGGCTCACCCAGTTCGGGACCAATTAGAGATGAGGATGGCTAGGGGGAGGGTCCATGGGAGGTTGGCCAGCTGGCCCCACCCCCATCAGGCTGGTTGGCAAGCTGTAGTGCCCATCATAGTGACCTGTCTTTCTAGTAATACTAGTCTCTTGATTTTTATATGTATAGATTTAATCTCATGAATAGTCCTATAGGTACATATTAGTCACATCACCTTTTGGTAAGTTAGAAAGCTGTGGCTAAATGAGGCTAAATGTCTTATACCAAATTATAGAGGAACTAAACAGAAGATGGTATGCAGTTTGGGTTTAGAATTATCCAAACCCAACCTCACTGATTTCGCTCCTTATTAGATCACTATGTTGTCTGATGAGAAGTCTCCATGAGCATGGCCGGCATGGCTTAGTGGTTGAACACTGACCCATGAATCAGGAGGTACAGTTTGATTCCAGATTGGGTCACAAGTGTGGGTTGTGAGCTCAATCTTCAGTAGTGGGTATGAAGGAGGCAGCCATTCAACGATTCTCTCTCATCATTGTTGTTTCTATCTTTCCCTCTCCCTTCCTCTTTCTCTAAAATCAATAAAAAGATATTTTATAAGAAATAAATAATAAATAGAAATCCCATGACCTATTTTTAAGGTGATAGCTCTAAATAACTTTCATATATGTGATATATATATATATATATATATATATATATATATATATATATATATATATATATATGAAACCTGATACATAAAAACCCTGGTTCCGTCACATCTATAACGACCAGAGGCTTGACCTAATGTCCAGGCTGTGCGTGCAGCCAGCTCTGGTGGGTGGAGATTTGTGGTAGTGAAGATGGGCACAGAGGGGATGGGGCAAACACTCACACTCACAACCGCAGACACACACAGATGCACACAGTGCCCACCAGTTCACAGTATTTTCTCCCTTTCTTTTCCTTTCTTCAACTTCACTCTTGGAGCCTCTCTCAGAATGAGGAAACAAAACAGACTGGGTCTGAAGAGGCCTAGATAGAAGGGCGGGCTAGCAGAGGGTGGAGAGGCTCCCATTGTCCCTGTCCCCTCCCAGCCAGGAAAGAAGAAGAGGGATGCAGGGAAGCCTGAAGGACTGCTGAGAAAACCAAGAGAGACAGAGACTGGGTGAGATCAGGCTGGTAGGGTGGGCAGTTGAGGGTGAGATAAGGCCAACAGGAGTGGACAGTTAGGGGTGATCAGTCAGGTAAAAGCAGTTGGGGCAAGATCAGGCCAGCAAGGGAGGGGAGTTAGAGGCAATCAGGCAGGGAGTCAGAGCCAGTGAGGGGCAATCAGGCAGGCAGGCAGGAGGAGGGGTTAGGGGTGATCAAGCAGGCAGTCAGATGAGTTGTTAGGAGACAGCAGTCCCAGATTGAGAGGGGTGCAGGGATTGGGCCTAAACCAGCAGTCAGACATCCCCCAAGAGATCCCTGATTGGAGAGGGAATAGGCTGGACTGAGGGAATCACCCCCCATGCATGAATTTTGTGCACTGGACCACTAATACACACACACACACACACACACACACACACACACACACACACACATATCAATCAGGACTATGAAAAAGAGAGTTTATATAAATATCCTATCTAATAAAAGAGTAATATGCAAATTGACCATCACTTCAATACACAAGATGGCCTCCCCCATGTGGTCAAAGATCCTGCCCCAATATGGACACAAGATGACCAGAGGGGAGGATAGTCGGAGGTTCCAGGTCTTAGGGAAAGGCAGTTGTGGGAGGGGGGGACCCATGCCTGCAGGGGCTGGCACTTAGGGGTGACCAGGCCTTTTGGAGAGGGCAATTAGAGGTGACCAGGCCTCCATAGGAGGGCAGTTAGGGGCAAACCAGCTGGCAGGGGAGCAGTTAGGCATCAATCAGGCTGTCAGGTGAGTGGTTAGGGGGTGATCAGGCTGGCAGGCAGAAGTGGTTAGGGGCAATCAGGGAGGCAGGCAGGTGAGTAGTTGGGTACCAGCAGTCCTAGATTGTGAAAGGGATTTCCGCCTGCCCATTTAGGCCTGATCCTAGGATCAGACATCCTTCAAGGGGTCCCAGATTGGAGAGGGTGCAGGCTGGGCTGAGGGACACATCCCCATGAATGATTTTCATGCACCAGTCCTCTAGTACATTTCTAAGTTCTATTAGAAATTAATCTCATTATTGTATTATTTTTCATTTTTAGAAGGTCATGATTATTTATTACTAGCAGCCTGGTGCATGAAAATTCATGCACTTGAGGGGGTGTCCCTCAGCCCAGCTTACCCCCTCTCCCAGTCCAGGAGCCTTAAGAGGAGGGAGGCAACCCAGGGATCAGGGAAGGTGAAGCCCCATCATACCTCTACTGCTGCGCTGCCACTGCTGGCAGCACAAGCCTTGGCTGGCCCTGGTTACCTGTGCCTTGGACGACTTGCCTGGGCCTAGGGCATCAGCTAGGCAGTTACCATCTGAGACTTGCCTGCATCTCTGGATGGCCCTGAGTGGCTGGTGGTTTGAGGGGACTGGGGACTATGGAGGCAGGCATGCAGAGTGGCCAGGCCCTTCTTGGGGTGGATCTAGCCTTGCTGCTCGCCTGTTGCCACAGTGGGGCTGAGGGGACTGGGCACTGCCATCTTGTGGCTGTGGGCACCTCCATCTTTGAGGACATGATAGACAATTAGCGTATCCCTTCCTTTCTGGCTGTGGGTGCCACCATCTTTGAGGGCGGGGCAGTCAGCATGGCCCCTCCTTATTGGCTGTGGATACCACCATCTTTGTGATGCCATGAGGGTCAATTAGCATATTCCCTCTTTATTACATAGGATGATGAAAGTTTTTTTTGGTGAACAAAATGTTCTAATTGTTCATTTTTTTTTTTCATCTGGAACATATCTGGCTGCAGTATATGTATAATCCTATTTAATAAAAGGGTAACATGTGACTGTACCTTGGCTCCTGATTGGCTATGCTACCAGCCAATCAAGAGCATGGGGCTTGCCTGAATGCAAGTGAACACTTCCCTTCATGAACACTGCGCTTCACACCTCCATAGGCAGGGAATGAAGCAGTTTATGCCAGCACCAGCTTCACGCAGGCGGGGGTGGGGAATGAAGCAGGGACCACGCCTCTGCACAGGGTGTTTTGAGGACCGAGCAAGCCAGCTGGAGAGGCTCAGTCCTTGAGGCATCAGTGGTGCGGGGAGGGCTGGGCCAGGACAGCACCATACTTTCAAAGAAAGTTGTTTCCCACTTAAATATCCTCTGATGAGTGTCTTTTATATATATATATATATATTTTATTGATTTTTTACAGAGCGGAAGGGAGAGGGATAGAAAGTCAGAAACATCGATGAGAGAGAGACATCGATCAGCTGCCTCTTGCACGCCCCCTACTGGGGATGTGCCCACAGCCAAGGTACATGCCCCTGACCAGAATCAAACCCGGGACCCCACAGTCCGCAGTCCGATGCTCTATCCACTGAGCCAAACCGGTCTCGGCACTCTGATGAGTGTCTTTAAAAACGAAGTAAATGTTCAGCCATTGTCACACCTTAAAAAGTTAATGTAATTCCTTAATATCACCAAATATCCACTGTACATTCAAATGTCTTTGTTTCAGAGATGCCTTTTACTGTTGGTTTGCCCCCTCCAGAGGCTACCCAAGGTCTTATTTCAGCCCTGATGTTGGGCTGCTTCCCCTGACCATAAGTTCCCAACACACTTCCAGCCAGAGTTAAAGGGGCTTGATTTGCTTTTAAGGCATCGCCATAACCTGCCAGGCCCCTGTGAAAGCACTACTCCTTAGGTCCGGGGTGCTGGGAACTGAAGCAGAGAGGCTGTGAGGCCCAGCTCACCCAGGATGCTGGCCCCCATCACCCCCTCCCAATTATCCTGGCCCAGCCTTCCTTATGCATACCTGCTCACAGAGAGTATGAGGTAGTCATGGCAGCTGGATGGGAGGCCCGCAGGGGGTGTGGCCGCAGCATGAGGGAAGGGAGGCCTACACCCTTCCCCAATCCAGAGGGGCTTGACAGGAGACCTCAGGTCATGCCCCCCACCCGGCAGGGCTTGACAGGGAACCTCAAGGTATGCTTCCAGCCCTGGTGATGGGCTAGGGTACCTCATGCTGCTCCCCCCAGCCTGGACCTCAGGTGGTGCCTCCCACCTGGTGCAGCTTGACAGGGGACTACAGGCCATAATCCCAACCTGGCAGGGCTTGACAGGGGACCTCAAGGTACACTGGTGCTGGGTTAGGGGACCTCAAACTGTTCTCTCCACCCGCCAGGGCTTGACAGGGGACCTCAGGCTGCATCCCCACCTGGCAGGGCTTGACAGGGGACCTCAAGATGCACCCACACCCTGGCACCAGTTTGGGGGAACTCAGACCATACCCTCTGCCCCAGCACCAGGCCAGGGGTCCTGAGGCTTTGCCCCTCCTGCCTAGCGGGGCTTGACAGGGGACTTCAGGCTGTGTCCCCCACCAGCAGGGCTTCACAGGGGACCTGAGCCTGTGCCCCTGTGCCAGTGGGGATTGACGGGGGACCTGAGGCTGCGCCTCCCTCCCGGTGCTGGGCTGGGGAACTTGAGGCTGTGCTCCTTTGCCTGGTGGGGCTTGACAGGGGACCTCACGTCATTTCCTCTACCCAGCAGGGCTTGACAGGGGATCTCAGGTTGTGTCTCCCAGATGGTGGGACTTGATGGGGGACCTCAGGCCCTGCCCCCATCCTGGTGCTGGGCCAGGGGATCCGAGGATGCTCCCGGCCCTGCAGGGCTTGACAAGAGTGGGACTAATGGGGTCTGGATCTATTCCAATGCGGGGGTGGGGGGATGCAGCTGGGTCTGGATCTCATGTGATTTTGAGGCTCATGTGAGTGAGTGGGGACTTGACTCTGGGCCTTGTGGTGCACCCCAGACTCTGACAGGAGGAAGTTGTCATATACATTTTATTAATTTTCTTTAGTCTCTGATACTTCTATTATAGAGAAAGAGCAAATAACAATATTAAATTATTTCCTCTAATTAATACCTTTATAATGTGCATGAATTTCATGCACAAGGCCACTAGTGGTATATATAATTATATACCAGAATATTCAAACTGATTAGCTTTCATGTAATTAGTGAACATTTATTTATAAAGAAATCACCTTTAATATCTTGTCACAAGGAAATCTAATAATGCCTCTAATATGTGACCTCCATTCAAGGAAACCAATTTGATCAGTTTAATTCTTGGTCATTGCTTTCTCATCCTTTTTTATCTTGACACATTGTAAAATAAATTAATTAATTGGCCCCAGAAAAACATTTGTAAGTAAAAATATTGTATCTGCATAGTTAATTTGACAGTGAAGCCCATTTTCCTTTAGTGTGAGAATAATTTCCTCATCTCTATTCTCAAATGATTTGACAGACTGGCAGACAAACAATGGGATAGACCAGAAAATTATCCCATAATCCTTTACCTCATACGGAAACACTTGAGAAGCCTACTTAAAATCTCCACCTAAAGACAGAAACAATGTCAATTGAGATGAATAGAAACACTGAAATCTTTTCTTCAATAAGATTAAGAATCTGTCAAAGGCAATTCTGATAGTTCACGTTGCTAAAGAGTTACCGAAAATGCAATATATTCCCACACAGTGAGAAAAGTGTTAAAGATTGCGTTAAAGAATTGTGGAGCAAATATAAAGGATGACTGCCGATGCCACCCCTTAGCTCTGTCTCTGGTCTCTAACAAAGATCTTACTTAAGGAGCTTTGCCATCCTTGAAGACCAGCAGACGAACAGAACTTGCAGTTCAGAAGCCTAGCCATGAGCAGGTCATCTGTTCCTCAGAACTGTGCCCTGATGGGACACCGATAAAAGATGGCAAAGAGAGCAGCCGACAGTGCACATAAGCCGATTAGGACTGCCTGCCTTAGAACAATTACCAAAGATGTGTTCATCATTCCTTCTTTATTCTTCTTTAGAGTGCTGTGCAGTCCACATAAATTTATATGCCAGAATTAAGAGAGGGAATCTAATTTCAGAAATACCTCATTTACAGCTAGCCTGTGGGAAAATTTGCCTTAATACTCCACTCAATTCTCCACCTTTTCTTATGAGGTATTAATATCAGTGCTGACGTAGTGGAAGAAACTACAACAAAAGGAGGAACTGAGCTCAATAAAATAAAATAAAATAAAAAATTGGATCCTCATTGTCTATCATGAGATATCATAGAGATAATGTTGATTTATCTCAAAATGAAAACTTTGTCTTCTGCCTCAGGCCTCAATTTTTTTTCCTAGTAGTACAAATACCTAGACTTTGATCTAGATGTATAGGGAGTCAGGGCTGTATAAAAAGTTGTTCCTACAGTGCCTTCAGAAGGATTGAATGTCTGAGAGTTACCAATTGCTATAGCTTTTTGAGAAATTTCTCTTCCCTATAAAATAGCTACCACTGACAGTTTGTTAGGTGTTGATTTAAGTTGTATTTTAACTCATGTAATTGCCACAGTGATCTTATAATTACTTCTAAGTTACAGATGAGAAAACTGAGGGAGAGAGAAGTATGCCTACATCATATAGACAGTAAATGGGGGCATAAATATCAGGTCATTTACTATCCAAAGCCCATAATTTTAATCACCAGAGCATGTAAACTGGATGTTTATCTATGTGAGTTTGCATTGATGTTTCATTATTCAATTCATGCTTGCCCTACCCAAGTTAATGTACTATTATGTTAAATAGATTCCGAAGAGAAAACTGATTTTTATAGTAATCTCACAAATTTAAATTTGTACTCAGGTTGAGTTTCAAAAATCTATTTATAATTAACCCTGTGACTTGCTTTTAAGTCTTGTCCAATATCACCTCCTCAATATGGCCACTAATATTTGCCAACATGACAAGCCATGTTCTGCTTTATTCATTGTGTTTGTTTCCTGGGATTATTATAACACACTAGAGGCCTGGTGCACAAAATTCATGCACTGGGGGAATGTCCCTTAGCCCATTTTACACCCTCTCCAATCTGGGACTCCTAGGACATCCCTCTCACAATTCGAGACTGCTGGCTCCTAATCACTTGCCTGCTGGCCTGCCTGATTGCCCCTAATTGTTTCTGCCTGCCAGCCAGATCACCCCCTAACCGCTCCCCTGCTGGCCTGATGGCCTCCACCTGCCCTCCCCTGCAGGCCTTGTCATCCCAACTTCCCTTCCCTGCCAACCTGATTGTCCACAACTGCCCTCCCCTGCCAGCCATCTTGTGGCAGCCATCTTGTGACAACATGGGGGTGGCCATCTTGTGATGATGTGGAGACAGACTTCTTGTGATGACATGGGGGTAGCCCTCTTATGACAACAAGGGGGTGGCCATCTTGTGAGGATATGAAGGTTCGAGGGCTACCTAGGCTTTTATTAGTCTAGATTACCACAAATGTGAAGGCTTACAAATAGCAGCAATTTATATTTCCAGAAACTGGGCCTATATCTCTCAACAAAGTGTAGTTGGGGTGTGCTACCAATGGAGATTAAAGGGGAGCATTCTTTGCCTCTTAGTTTATGGAAACTCTTTGAAATTATCAGTTTGCCTCTGCCTTCAGCTTCACATATGAGTTTCTCTTTTGAGTTTACCTGTGTCTCAAATACCCTTTGCCTTTCTCATATAATGACAGCTGTTATTGTATTTAGGGCCCAACATAAGTCTGGGATGAATTTATCTGGAGAGCCTTAAATTAATTATATCTAGAAAGACTTTTCCCCCCCCCCCCAGAGATAAGGTTCCTGGATTAGGATTTAGACATAACTTTTTGTGGCCATTATTTAACTTACCACACCTTGTATTTTCTTTTATCAAATCACATATTTTTTATAGCTTTGCTTATTTCCGGTAGGAAGGAAGACAGAGAGAGAGAGAGCTAGAAACATCAATGATGAGAGAGAATCACCGATTGGCTGCCTCTTGCATTCCCAATATTGGGGATTGAGCCTGCAACCTGGGCATGTACCCTTGACCAGAATTGAACCCAGGAACCTGCAGTCTGCAGGCTGAACATCTATACACTGAGCTAAACCACATAGGGCCACTTATTACTTTTTATTAGAATTTATGATTTATTTATGTATTATTTTTATTGACTATCATTTCTTTCCCACCTTATAGAATAAAAATGACACAAGTCAAGAATCTTTATTTTGTGTAGTCAAGAAATCCAAGTTCCTACAACAAAATGTATATTAATATATAATCATAATTAGAGCCTTATTTATTTTATTTTTTTATATTATATTTTATTTATTTTTAATTTAATACATATTTATTGTTCAGATTATTACAATTGTTCCTCTTTTTCCCCCATAATTTCTCTCTACACAGTTCCAACCCCACCTTTTGCCCTTATTCCCCTCACTGTCCTCATCCATAGGTGTACAATTTTTTTTAGTCTCTTTTGCCCCACCCTCACCCCTTTTCCCCTGAGAATTGTCAATCCACTCCCTTTCTATGTCCCTGATTCCATTATATTCACCAGTTTATTCTATTGATTAAATTTTTTTATTCACTTGATTTTTAGATTCACTTGTTGATAGATATGTATTTGTTGTCAGTTGTTTATAATTTTTATCTTTACCTTTTTTTCTTCTTCCTCTTCTTAAAGAATACCTTTCAGCATTTAATATAATACTGGTTTGGTGGTGAAGACCTCCTTTAGCTTATTCTTACCTGTGAAGCTCTTTATACATCCTTAACTTCTGAATGATAGCTTTGCTGAGTAGAGTAATCTTGGTTGTAGGTTCTTGCTGTTCATCACTTTGAATATTTCTTGCCACTCCTGTCTGGCCTGAATAGTTTCTGTTGAGAAATCAGCTGACAGTCATATGGCTGCTCCCTTGTAGGTACCTAACTTTTTTTCTCTTACTGCTTTTAATATTCTATCTTTGTCTTTTGCTCTTGACATTTTAATTATGATGTGTCTTGGTGTGGTCCTCTTTGGATTCCTTTTGTTTGAGGTTCTCTGAACATCCTGGATGGACTTGTATGTCTATTTCTTTTACCAGGTAGGGGAAGTTTTTGGTCATTATTTCTTCATCTAGATTTCCAGTATCTTGTTCTCTCTCTTCTGGAAGCTCAATAATTCTGATGTTGGTACGCTTGAAGTTGTCCTAGATGCTCCTTACATTATCTTCATATTTTTGGATTCTTTTTGCTTTTTGCTTTTCTGGTTGAGTGTTTTTTGCTTCTTTGTATTTCAAATCTTTGACTTGATTCTTGTTATCCTCTAGTCTGCTGTTAGATATCTGTATAATATTTTTTATTTCAATCAGTATATGCTTAGTATCTAGTTGGTCCTTTTTCATATCCTCGAGGGTCTCGCTAAATTTATCAGCCTTTTCTAGAAAATTCTTGAAAAACCTTATAACCGTGGTTTTGAACTCTATATTCAGTCTTTTGCTTTCCTCCATTTTTTTTTCATTTGTGATCTGTTTCTTTGTCTCTACATTTTGGCTGCTTCCCTGAGTTGATAGAGTGGTTTTGTTTGCTAGGTGTCATATATGGCCCAGTGTCTTGGCCTCCCCAGTTACCTGACATGGCCACTCTTGGTGCACCCCTCTGTGGGCTGTATGTACAGTCTTGTTGTAGTTAAGCCTTGATTATTGTTGGTATGAGTGGGAGGAATTGACCACCAGCAAAATTGACTGTGAGAATCAGATATGTCGATGCTGGGAGAATTTATGTGCTGGAGACACCCTTATAAGACAAGACTTGCAAAAGCCTCTGTTCTCAGTTTGAATGGGGGAGAGTGTCAGGACAGAGCAGACAGCCTTGGTTTTCCATCAGCCCTCCCCTAATAGGCCCTTGTGTCTCAGTGTTCCATGGTAATGCTTTAGGAACCTCTGAGAGAAAGCCTCCCTCAAGTTCCACCCACTGCCAGATAGTCCAGTTTCTCCCCAAATGAGTCTGGGTCCCCAGAGTCTCACCTGGAACTGGAGTTCAGTATAGTCAGGACCTTTTGTCTCCCTCCCTCTTGAGAAAGCCAGCCACTCACTCAGTTGCACACTCTCTCTGCACATGTCGTGGTACCTCTGCCTTCCATAGTTCCTCTGACTCACAGTATGCTTTTCTCTTTCCTGACAGTCCAGTTTCAACCCGTATGAGTCTAGGTCTCCAGAGTCTCACCTGGAACTGGAGTTCAGTGCAGTAGGGAGCTTTTGTCTTCCTCCCACTTGATAAAGCCAGCCGCGCACTCAGTTGCCAGTCCTCTCCACGTGGACATCTCAGTTCCTCTGCCTCCTGGAGCTCCTCTGAGTCTCAGTGTGCTTTTTGATTTCTTTCCAGTTGTAGACTTTCCACTCAGCCAGCCTTCCTGTGGTTCTGAATGATGTTCATTTTGTCTTTAATTGTAGTTTTGAAATTGTAGTGCAAGGCAGCAGTTTAGTTGTTTACCTATGCCGCCATCTTGGTTTCTTCCCTAGAAACTTATTTTAGAGGTAGGATTAGAATACAGGCATAAAAAATATAATTGAAAGTCCTTTCTTGGAATCTGTTTCTTTCCCATAGCTTTATTACAGTTTCATCACGTTTATATTATGGAATTACAAAGGCTCTGCTATCCTTTGTGTATCCCTCCCAATGGGATACGGGGATGGAACAGGAGTTGTTCTGTGGTTACACATAATATTTTAGATATTTTCTAAGACAGAAATAGAATGTTTGTTAATTCTAGAATTATTATGGAACTCTTGCTATAAATTGAAACCTGTGCTTAGTTTTAGGACATGTTAGAAAATACATGTGGGCCGATCATCAGAATTTTGTATTCCTTTGAAGAAATGTGCAATTACCTGGACAATTTCAAAAAAGTGAAACAATGTTTTGCCCAATGATCAACAAAAATTCGTAAAGCAACTGTGGATAGAGGACTAGAAAGCATTGTTCCTTTCCCCTGAAATGGTTGTTCTTCATTTTAATGTGAAGTAAATGAATGAGGGGCCTCAGGTCTAAGGATTTTTACAGCTTTCATATCCATCTGAAGATAGGTTTAAAGTTAGAATGTAACTTGCTATTCATGTCTTTTTGGAGACCATTAACACAAATGTTGATTTTCGAAGGTTCGGGTATCATCTGATAATTCACCCTACTTTGATGTTTAACCTCAATATAATAAATTGTATGTAGTTCATCCATTCATTCAAAAATATTTTTGAGCATCTACTTTCTATCATGTATTATTCCAAATGCCAGGTATAGAACAAACTAAAAAATAGATTATAATTGTTGCTTTAAATGGTCTTATGTGATAACAGAAGAAACAATAAGAAATGAGATGAATAAAATGTAGTAAACTATAAGTAGTGATAAATTCTGAATAGAAAGAGCTGGGAGAGAAGAGAAAATGTGAACATAAGGGAGAAATGTATTAACAAGTATATTGAAATATAAATTTTTCACTGATTGCACTTAATAATAAAACCTCAAAATGCTGTTTAAAGACTGTAGAAATAAAATAATCTGAATATAATTATTGATCCAATTCAAAAGTGTAAATTTAGGGATGCTATGTAGGTTGAAAACATATTATTCTGCAACATTTCCCATGACAAAAATATATTCTCAAGTGGTTTGCCAGTGTGTCCTTGAGTAAATCAGTGTATTAAGATAGCTCATGCTAGTTCCTTGAAATGATATGCTTGCAATTTCATTTGTATTAATTCAGAGATGAGAAGAAATTTTAGAGGGAGATGAACGTATTTCAAAGTGATGTGGTGTTACATCCTTATTTGACAAGAATGGAAATTAATCTTAAATGAAGAAAAAGTAGATATGTGCCCTAAGCAAAACTTTCTAGTCTCTGATTTTATCCATTTATAATATGTTAGGGGTATTTATTAACAGTTTGAACTAAATGAGTGACCAAAAAAAGATGCTGGATAGTGTTAGGTGCTTTTTTCAAGTAGAAAATAGCAGTTACATTATGAGTAATTAGTTTTTGCTTGTTATAATAATTTAGTTTTTGCTTGTTATAATAATAATACAATTATTTTATGGAAAAGCAACACACATATTTGTTATTTTCAAAAGATTCCACTCATATAAAATTGTATAATGTACTAAATAAGCATTCATTGAGATCTGAGTGTAACAATTTTGCGGACAAATTTGGAGATAGACATAAAATAGAAAACAATGTGTGTATATTTTAGTAAACATTCAATCTAGTTGAAGTGCCAAAAATATGTTCATGCATAACATTTTTTAATATTAAAATTCTTCAGTGGTGTAAAATAACCACACATTTTTAAATGTAGTCTAATATTTTATGGTTCTTATTATTTTTTTGCATATTGTTTAAAGGATCTTTACCTGTTGCAAGTTAAGAAGATGTTTGACTTCCTTTAGAAGCTTTTATGTTTTTACTTTCACATTTGGTTCTAAACATAGCTCTAATTGACTTCTTCATGTCTGATATGAAACAGAAATCATGATTGACTGTTTTCTATATAAACATTTAATTGATACAGCACCATATATTGAAAATACCTTCCTTTCAACAATATATATGTGAAATAGACAATAACAGATTTATGGTCTCTTTATGAATTCCTTATTTGATTTGATTAGTCTATTTTTTTCTTACGCCAGTAGTACATCTTCTTAATTTGTATATGTAAAAATAAAACTTCATATTAGGTTTTTTAAGTTTTCAACTTTGTTTTTATGTATAATATTGTCTTAGATATTCTTGGATTTTTAAGTTTCTAATTAAAATTTAGAACAGCTTTTCAATATTCACAAAATAAACTGTAATATACTTAATTCACAGACTCCACAGATACGTTTTTCTGAAAACAAGTTTATTTTACATTCTCTAGAATATTTTTCTGCATATAGAATTTTAAGTTGATAATTATATTCTTTCAGTTTTTAAATAGTGTTTTGGCTAAATCCTCTATCCTGAAAATTTAATTATTAGTCTTGTTGCTTTTTTGAATTTAATATACATTTTTCTCTGGATCATGTTACAAATTTTCTCATTGTTTATGAATTGTAGCAGATTGACTAAGATATGCCTAGTAGTTATTTTGTATTTATTCTGCTTTTGGTGTACACACTTTCTTAAACATGACAATATTTGTTAGTTTTCAAAGGTTTTCATTTATCATTTTGTAAAAAAAAAAAAAAGGGATACTGCCCCTTTTTCACTTAGATAAGTCACTTATGCTCTTTGCTCTATTTTTCATAATATTTTCTCTGTATTTCAGTTCACTAATTGTTTGTGTTGTTATGCCTGCTGGACATGATTGCTGCCTCCTGGTAGAAAGGGGGAAAGGCTGTTAGAAAAGCTGAATTCCTGCACCCTCCAGTAGACTGATGATTGACAGAGGACTGACGAATCTAAAGACCAAGGGCTCTGAATATCCAAATGAGGAGTTATCACAGAGCATGAAGTACATGGGAAGGGACTGTACATATTCTAAAATGTGTTCCAAAGGACTGCCTAGAGGTCTAGTGTGACCGGATCAAACAACAACAGACAATATGAATTCAAGAAATTGAGGGAGAACTGAGAAGCAGTCATTCAAATAAAATGTATTGCCCAAGTTCTAATATCAATTATATGTTTTCATCAAGATAAGCTCAGAGGAACCCACAAAAAGTGTTGCAAGAGAAGGAACTACCGTTATTATTTTTTTAAATTTCTTTATTGATTAAGGTATTCCATATGTGTCCTTATCCCTCTATTAACCCCCCCAACACTCCCCCAACTCATGCCCTTACTCTCCTGGTGTTCATGTCCATTGGTTAGGCTTATATTCATGCATACAAGTCCCTTGGTTAATCTCTCCTCCTTCCCCTCACCCTCCTTGCCTTCCTTCTGAGGTCCTGCCCTCTGGTCGATGCTTCTCTGCCTCTGGATCTGTCCCTGTTCATCAGCTGGAACTACCTTTAAATACCTGCCTACCAAACCAGAGAGTCCGAAACAGGTAATAGAAGTGGAAGTCTAATAGAACATCCCAATATATTATATTAGCTTCTTGTCCCTGTTTTGGTCTAGGAGGAATAACAACCCAACAAGCTTTCAGGGTAAAGCAAAATGAAGCAATACTAAATAAATAGATAATGAATGAATAAATAAGTAGCAAAAACAAGTTTACTGATGTTTTCCAAAACAAGTAGGTGATAAATTAGGTGTTAAAGAACTTCGAGATCAAATTAAGGTACTGCTTATTATATTGATTTATATGTTTTTATAGTTAGATTTTTTTCTTGTTCTTTGATGTGGTCAGCAGAATAATGGCCCCTCCAAGTTGTTTAAGCCTTTATTTTAAGACCTATGAAAATATTACCTTTCATGGCTAATGGGGCAGATGTGTGTAAATTAGCCATCTATATATATGGGAAAAGCATCCTGGATTATCTGGCTGTAGACAAAGCGATTACACAAGGATCCTTATACAATAGGCAAAAGAATCATTGAAGCTGTGAGGAAAAAGGTAAAGTCCGCAATGATGCGGCCTTGAGCCAAGGAATCTGGGCAACATTTAGAAATTAGGAGAGACAAGCAATGGATTTCCTCTAGAGCCTTTAATGGAAATGTAGCCTTGTCAAAATAATTATTTTGGAAATGTAGCCTTGTCAAAATAATGATATTTGACATCTAGAACTATAAGATAATAAACTTGTGTTTTAAGCTACTAAGCTTGTAATAATTTGTTAAAGGAACATTAGGAAATTAATATACTTAAATTGGTCAGGCATTTTTATACTTTATACTGTGAAAGCAACCATAAGTCATTAAATAACCTAAGAACATACACACACACACACACACACACACACACACACACACACACACACTCAGACATGCAATCCTATGCAATCCCACCAAAACTTATACTTAAATGTCAGAATCTTTGTCTGTAAATGGTAATAAACACGGGCAATTTTACATGAGTTTAAAGGTATTAAATGAGAACTTAAATAATGTATTTTGCTTGTATGCAACTTAATTAAATCTTACTTAAATATCAATCTAACATATTTATAGTGCACTATCTAGTAGATATATATTGTATTCACCACTTATTACTTTTAACAAGATAAAATGTCTTTCATTAAGGGTTCATAGCCCCATGAAATAATCATTTTATATTTCATAATAATGCAGAATTTTGGAACCATTTAAGTTTGAGTTTGCAGAAAAAGGAAAACAATGAAAAATGTTTTTTTAGACAAATATTTGGGAAGGTATTCTTGAGTTGTAGGAGCTGTAGTATAAGATAGGTGACCCTGACTTTAGTTAAAACTTAATATTATAGGGCTGTTTTTTAGCTATTGCAGAACTACTAGTAAAATGTGAGAAAATATATTTGTTAAGATGCAATAGATTTATGTTAATTTTTAAATAACCCCTAAAAATAGATGAAAAGTCTGAGGATCTACCTATAAATGATACCAACAATGCTAGTATAGAAACAAAAAATGTCTTTCTCATAACCTTCAAAATTGCTGTGTGGTCACTTTTAACTATATTAAAGCATCATATGGTTGCATTTTTATGATTATTTCCATTTCCATTTAAAGTGTTCCATTGAATTCATCATTTGACCAATTTGCAACTTTAACAAATAAATTCTGAAGTTTTCTAAAGAGTATGTGCCAATGGGAAAGAACTACTTAAGCAAGCACTATCTTTTCAGTTTAATTAATCAAGCCTTTCACTTAATCTTTAGAGTATAATTAAATCAGATAGCCTCTGAAAGGACTGCTTGCTTGAGCTGATTGGAAATATGTTTAACCTCAACAACTTTCCCTATCTTTCACCTAAACAGTAAGTTCTAATCTTTAGTAAAACGTTTATTCATGAGAACCTAGGTTATTGAGCAATCTCCTCAGGTCTATTTTCCTTTGTCATTAATGACTTTGTACCTATTATTCAAATCTATCTAAAATTTTGTAAAATAAAATTAACATTTTAAAGAATTTTAACACTCAATAATCTTTCACAATGGGTATTTGATAAGCAAGCAAATGAATATCCTCAGAAGAAACTCAGAGCACAAACACACAAAAACACATATCATACACTTATACCTAATTTTCATTTTAAATGTAGTTATACACAGGATCTCATTATTTCCTAGGCTTGGACAGATTTCTTATTGCCTCTTAATGCATGTTTGTTATAAAGTAATGACTGTGCTATATACTTATAGAAGCTTTCAAAATTTATTCTAGAATTTTGGTTTAAATAATTTTGTTATTTTAAAAAATATTCCTATGGCATTTTTTTTACTTTAATAGACTTAATGAATCACATTGATCTTAAAACATTCTCCTACATTTGTCATTTCTTACCTATCAGATGGCACTGTTATATTTTTCCCAATTGTATACGTGAATGTACAACTTGTATAAAAACAATTATTTCTGGAATCAAGTTAGTTATTCCATTACATAAAAAATAACCAAAAGCAAATCATAATCCTATAAGTATTCTATCCAAAATTAACAGTGGTACTCTATTTACTAATTTAATTTCTCATGTGGAAATTTGTGGCTTTATTGTCCAAGAACACTTACACTGAATATTTGTTTGAGTCTGAGAAACTACATTATAATTAGGACTTTCTATAGTACCTCAAAACATGCTAGATCTAATTGCTATTAGGTAAAATAGGTTTTTTATTATTTTTTTATTCACTCTCTTTGTTCCTTGTTGACAAGGTCACTTCTGGCTGCAACCTACTGGTCAATTTTTCCTTTGGTTTAGAAAAGACAGAACCAATTGTGGGGGATTGAGAGGAGTTTAATTTCCAGGGTTGTAAAACATATGGCATCAAACTGGTAAAGACAAATTCTTCATTTTCAGTTCCAATAAGATACGAGTAATTCTTTTTTATTTTTATTTATTTATTTTTTTAATTATTATTTTTTTAATATATTTTATTGATTTTTCACAGAGAGGAAGAGAGAGGGATAGAAAGTCAGAAACATCGATGGGAGAGAAACATCGATCAGCTGCCTCTTGCACACCTCCAACTGGGGATGTGCCCACAGCCAAGGTACATGCCCTTGACCGGAATCGAACCTGGGACCCCCCAGTCCGAAGGCCGACGCTCTATCCACTGAGCCAAACCGGTTCGGCTAATTCTTTTTTTAAAAAAAATATTTTTATTAATTTCAGAGATGAAGAGAGAGGGAAAGAGAGATAGAAACATCAATGATAATGAGAGTGTCATTAATTGGCTGCCTCTTTCATGCCCTACAGTGGAGATTGAGCCTGCTAATTGGGCACATACCCCAACCAGGAATGGAACCATGACCTCATGATTCATAGGTCGATACTCAAACACTGAGCCATGCATGCTTGGCAGGAGTCATTTTTTAAATACAATTAATGGAACACATGCTGTTTCTTTTTTTTTTAAACAAAAATCATATAAACATACCTTTTATCAATGCAATTTACAACCACTAAAACGTGGTAAAGTGTCAACTTATAACTTTGTTTTATAACAAACAACAACTTTTAGATTCAAAGTTATTGAAGTAAAAATATTTTTAAAATATTTATTCCCATAAATATTTTCTGTGTTCCTTGGGGAACAAATGTTTTAAGAAGGGGAACTGGTCAAATTCAGATCACTTTGTCCTCAGAAACAGGATATAGTATTACCATTCTTTGTTGGAGTTACAGTAATTCATTTTTGTTCTTTATGAGTCTTAAAAATAACAGCATTCAAGATTTATAAGTTATTTTGAACATTTACTCATAAAGTTTTATTCCATTTTAGTTCAACCATTACTTTATAAGATTATAACATATGTTTTAAATAATGGAGTATATTATTAGTAAGTCCTGATGTTATAGGTAACTGATTTCATTAGTAAATTTGAAGAGAATATGGTTACCATGTTTCCAGAAGATGAAGCCAGTTCAGAATCCTGAATGCCAAACCAAACTTGAAGAGTATGAAAAGGATTGAGCTTCAAAGCAAGACAGTGGAAATTACTCTCTGGAGACTAGACAACAAGACATGTACATAAGCTATTCCATATGTACACGGATGGCTCAGTATCCACAGATTAAAGTCACACAGAAAGATACAGCAACACATAGACTTATATTTGGGTAAGGCCTTTGTAACCACTGTCTTATTCCAGTACTGGTCAACTTCAGTTCTGCACTTACTTTTCTCTTGTCTCCAGTTCACTTTCTCCTATAAATTACCATGTATATTTGGCAATAATTCTGTATGAGATTTTAGATTTTATCTTTATAACTTTTGTGCTTCATAAAATTATATAATTTACTAGAGGCCCAGTGCACAAAATTCATGCTTGGGGAGGGGGCAGGGGCGTCCCTCAGCCAGCCTGCACCCACTCCAATCTGGAACCCCTTGAGGGATGTCGGACATCCTTCTCACAATCTAGGACTGCTGGATCCAAACTGCTCACCTGCCTGCCTCCCTAATTGCCCCTAACCGCTTCTGCCTGCCAGCCCGATTACCCCCTAACCACTACCCTGCCAGCCTAATTGATGTCTAAGTCCTCCCTGCCAGCCTGTTTGCCCCTAACTTCTTTCCTCTGCCATCCTGGTTACCCCTAACTGCTCTCCCCTCTGCAGGCTTGATCGCCCCCAACTGCCCTCCCTTGCAGGCATGGTCCCTCCCAACTGTCCTACCCTGCTTGCCTGATTGCCCACAACTGCCCTCCTTTGCAGGCCTGGAACCTCCCAACTGCACTCCCCTGCTGGGCATCTTGTGGTAGCCATCTTGTGTCCACATGGGGGCAGGATTTTTGACCACATGGGGGCAGCCATCTTGTGTGTTAGAGTATTGGTCAATCTGCATATTACTCTTTTGTTAGGTAGGATAGAGGCCTGGTACATGGGTGAGGGCCAGCTGGTTTGCCCTGAAGGATGTCCCGTATCAAGGTGGGGGTTCCCTTGGGGTGTGGGGCAGCCTGGGCAAGGGGCCTATGGTGGTTTGCAGGGCAGCCATGCCCCCCAGCGACCCAAGCAGAGGCCTTGGGATATGGGATTAATTTATGTTCTACAATTGAAACTTTGTAGCCTGGAGTGGAGCTAAACCTTTTGCTTGCTCCATGGAGACAGCCATTTCTGTTTGTGTTTATTTAAATTCTATAGTTGGAACTTTGAAGCCTAGAGTGGAGGCCTATGTGCTAGGGCTGTAGAAGCTTGGCTTCCTCCATCACCAGGCTACCCTAGCCTCTGCTCTCTCCAGCTCTGTGGCTGCCACCAATTCTGTTGGATTTATGTATCTTCTATAATTGAAATTTTGTATCATTGAGTGGAGGCCTAGGCTGGCAAGGGCAGGTGGAAAGCTTGGCTTCCTCCATTGCCGGGGAAACCCAGGACTCCCTCCTGTTCTCAGTGGCTGCAGCCATCTTGGTTGGGGTTTATTTGCTCCTGATTGCCTGGTGGGTGTGGATTGATTGGAGGTATGGTCAATTTGCATATTACTCTTTTATTAGATAGAATAGTACAAAATTTTGTCAGTTTATTCTTTCTGTGACCAGACTCATAGACCCTGATGCTTTCCTTCAATACAAATATTTTTGTTGTGAAATACACAATATTTAATCCTTAATTATATATATAATAAAAATCTAATCAATATCAAAATGTTTTATAAAATTTTGAATCATTATGCAACATTGGAAATTTTAATATCATCTTAGTGCTGATATTAAATACTTAATATTAACTTGATGCTAATATATGTAGTTTGGGGAACAGACCAATGATAGAATATTTAATAAATAATTAGTATTAAAGAGAAATAGTCTTAAACAATAGCTCTAAATTTTTTAATAGTAGTAATTAAATGGATCATGGTGCTATTAAACAAGGTGAGGCAGAGATTTTTGCAGAAAGAAAAAGCCCTCAGGGATAGTTGATGATACATTTTGAAATACTGTCATGGAAATTCTTTTGCTATATCAATATAGCAGTGTATGTAGACCATTTGAATAATAAAAGAGTACATACAGATTTGGGGCTCTGTATGGTACTGACCAACTATGAGAGCCTATGAAATCAGTTAAGGTGATTTTGTAAAAGTTATACATGGTATACAGAATGCTGAACTTTGTGAGAACAACACTATACTAAGAAGAAAAGTAATGAAGAGTAGTCGATAAATCAGACTGAGACAAAATAATCACACTTTTATGGAGAACTAAGGTGTGATATTACAGAAGCCAGGAAAATAGAGTTTGTTAGTAAAGAAGTTGGGAATTCTAGTGCCACACTCAAGGTACAAATATAAGATCTAATATACCTTTATTGTTTTGGAAAATGAGGTAAGTCTTTGTGACCTTCATATAATAAAGGCAATCCTATCTAATAAAAGAGTAATATGAAAATTGACCATAACTCCAATCAAGCCACAGACATAGCCATGCCCATCAGCCAATCAGGAGCAAATTATCCAAATAAACCTCAACCAAGATGGCTGCAGCCACTGAGAGCAGGAGGGAGGTGTGGGTTTCCCCAGCAATGGAGGAAGCCAAGCTTTCTGCTTGTCCTTGACGGCCTAGGCCTCCGCTCAATGCTACAAAGTATCAATTATAGAAGATATATTCCAACAGAAATGACTGCAGCCAAAGAACTGGAGAGAGCAGAGACAAGGGTTGCCCAGGTTATGGAGGAAGCCAAGCTTCTGCAGCCCTAGTGCCTAGGCCTCCACTCTAGGCTACAAAGTTTCAATTAGAAGTTTCAAACATAAATGGCTGTCTCCATGGAGTGAGCAGAAGGCTTGGCTCCACTCAGGCTACAAAGTTTCAATTGTAGAACATAAATTAATCCCAGATCCCAGGACCCCGACTTGGGTCTCTGGAGGGTGTGGCAGGCCTGCAAACCACCACAGGCCCCATGCCCCAAGGTAACCCTCACCCTGATCCGGGACACTCTTCAGGGCAAACCAGCTGGTCCCCACCCATGCACTAGTCCTCTATCCTATCTAATGAAGGAGTAATTTTCAGATTAGCCATCACTCCAATACCACAAGAGGACTGTTCCCATGTGTTCAAAGATCCTGCCCCCATGTTGACACAAGATGGCTGCCAAAAGATGGCCAGCAGAGGAGGGCCATTGGGAGGTTCCAGGCCTACAAAGGAGGGCAGTTGTGGCCAATCAGGCCAGCAGGGGAGGGCAGTTAGGGGTGACCAAGCTGGCAGAGGAGGGAAGTTGGGGGCAAATAGGCTGGCAGGGGAGCAGTTAGACATCAATTAGGCCAGCAGGGTAGTAGTTAGTGGGTGATCAGGCTGGCAGGCAGAAGTGGCTAGGGGCAAATAGGGAGGCAGGCGGGTGAGTAGTTTGGATCCAGCAGTCCTGGATTGTGAGAAAGCTGTCCTAATAGGATCGGGCCTAAATAGGTAGTCTGACATCCCTCGAGGGGTCCCAGATTGGAGAGGGTGCAGGCTGGGCTGAGAGACAGCCCCTGCCTCTGTGCATGAATTTTGTGCACCTGGCCTCCAGTTATAATATAATAGAAAAATGTATTGCGTAAAGCCTCAATTGCTGTAAATTCATGAGTGAAGAAAAGGTAAAGTGAATAGAAAGGAAAGGAGAAATAGCAGATTCTAACAAAAGAATAAAACAATATAGAGTGTTTATTATAATTTCCGGCACAAAAATGTTTTGGTTGAATGTGAGGAGTAATTATAGGGAGGAGATGGCTAATGGGGCAACATCCAAGAGAAGACAGGAATGAGTGACTAAGAAGGCTAAAATTATCGATATATAAAATTAATTTTTTCTTTGATACCGAGCAGGAGAAATTATAGTAGATATCTAAATAGTGAGAGGGATATGAGCATAGTATAAGAGAATTATGAGTTTTGGTTCACTATAATTTTGATCTGGAGATCCAGGCCAGAGGATAGCAGTATAAGAACTGATCAATTGATAGAGACTGAATTAGAAAAATGTTAGGAATATCTAAGGAATCTGGATATGATCATATTTAAAATATGACTTACATTAAGTTCTTACTTCCATTCTATGTCTGCCTCTTACCATACAGCATATGGTTTATTTTCATAAACCTGTGCTATTACCTGCAAAATGAGAATAATGATAGAATGTACTTCCTATAGTTGAGCTAATTAAATGCTTGTAAAGTGTTTAGTATAAACTTTTCAGAAAGTAGCTGCTCAAAAACATTTGTTATTACTAAGATCTCCTTTTGCAAATTCTGCCAAGTTTCTTTCTTCCTTTATGTGGTTTTGCCCCTTAAGTGGTTCATTAGTTCTCAGCTGAACTACAGCGATTCTCAGAGGTTTACCTTTTATTCACCATTAAAATTTTACATTTCTGTAGCTATTTTAATATATTTAATATTATAGCAGTCTTCTGCTACAGATCTTTCACTTGTTCTATTAATCAAAGAATATTCAAATTCCTTAGCTTAAATGCTATTACATTCATGAGATTAGTATCACACATTTAATGAAAAACAAGTCTGTTAAACAATAAGCACCTCAACTAATTCAATGTTGCTTTATTTATTCATATATATATGTGTTTGCTTTCTATTGAATTTATGGGGTGACACTGATTAACCAAATTATACAGGTTTCAGGTGCACAAATCCACAACACATCATCTGTACACTATATTGTGTGTTCACCACCTAAGTCAAGTCTTCTTCCATCACCCTTCACCATCTCTATATTTTATACCTTTTAAAAACATTTCTACATGTACAAAATAGTATTTTTAACTATAGGCAGAATATTTTAAAGCAGATCTTTAGAACACATTTATCTTGTATAACTGAAACTTTACACCTGTTGAGTAGTAACTCCTTTTCCTTCTCCCCACAGTAATCACTATTCTAACCTTGGCCTCTCAGAGGTTGGCTATCTGAGATAACTCATTTAAGTCAAATCATACAGTATTTGTCCTTCTGTGAGTTCCTTGTTTCGTTTAGCATACTGTGCCCCTGGTTAATTCACTTTGTTGTATATTGCAGACATTACTTTTTAAGATCAATATTCCATTATATGTTTATTGCAGTTTCCTTTCTTTTAATTACTATTTTTGTTTTTAAAAATATATTTTTATTGTTTTCAGAGAGGAAGAGAGAAAGAGAGAGGGAGATAGAAACATCAGTGATGAAAGTGTCATTGATGGCGTGCCTTCTGCATGCTCCACACTGGGGATCAATCCCACAACCCAGACATGTGCCCTGACTGGGAATCAAACTGTGACTCTTTGGTTCATAGGTCAACACTCAACCACTGAGCCACACTAGCCAAGCTATTCCACATTTTATTTATTCATTCATCTAATGATGGATGTTAAGTTTATGCTCATATTTTAGTTGTTGTGAATAATGTGGCAATGAACATGAGATGACAGGTATCTCTTCAAACCTTGATTTCAATTCTTTTAAATAAATACCAGAAGTGGGATATCTAGATCATATAACAATACTACCTACATATATAAAAGGCTAACCAACCATCACATCTGAAACAACTAAAAGGAAGACCTAACAGGCTGTGTGGGGTCACCAGGCTGGCAGGGGGTTTAGTGAAGGGTGACCAAATGACCGAGAAGTAGTGGGGGGGGCAGTGAGGGGCTACAAGGCCAACAGAAGGGGGCAGTAAGGGTTATCAGTCCAGCAGAAGAGGGCAATAAGGGGTGACCAGGCTGGCAGGGGGGGAGGTTGGGGATGACCAGGCCAGTGGAAGGGGCAGTTGGGGGTGACTATGCCCGCATGGGGGGCAGTTGAAGGTGATCAGGCCAGCAGGGGGGCAGTTAGGTGCAATCAGGCAAGCAGGGAGGTAAGCAGTTAGGAGCCAGTGGTCCCTTATTGTGAGAGGGATGTCTGAGTATCGATTTTGGCCAGAGGGTCCCAGATCAGAGACAGTAAAGGCCCCCTTCCCCCATGCATTAATTTCATATACCAGGTCTCTAGTTTATAATATTTTGAGGCACACCTATACTGTTTTCCATACTGGCTTTTTCATTTTAAATTCTAACCCATAGTGCACAAAGAGTTCCAATTTCTCCATATTCTGAGTAACACTTATTAACTTTTATTTGTTAAATTGTAGTCATTTTAACAAATGTGAGATTATATCTTATTTGCCCATTTTTAAACTAGGTTATTAATTTTTTTATTGAATTGAAGAAAGTTCTTATAGATTTTGGATAGTTAGTTCTTATATTATTTGAAGTTTGCAAATATTTCTTACATTCTATAGGTTGCCTTTCCATTCTCATGATCTTTGCTATGCAAACACTTTTTAGTTTGATATAGTTCTGCTTGTTTTTGTTTATTGTGCTGTTGGTGTAATATCTAATAATTAATTGGCAGGAACAATGTCATGAAGCTTTTCTCTGAAGTTTTCATTTAGGAGCTTTATAGCTTCAAGTTGTATGCTTAAGACTTTAATCCATGTTGAGTTATTTTTTTTTAGTATAGTGCAAATAAGCATCTGATTTTATTCTTTTGCATGTGTATTTCCAATTTTCATAGCACCATTTGTTGAATAGACTATTCTTTCCCCATGTGTATTCTTAGCAACCTTTTCAAAGTCAGTTGACCATATATACATGGATTTATTTCTGGAGTCTGAAATATTATCTATCTATCAACATTTGTCTATATGCCAGTACTATAGTGATTTAACTACCTTAACTTTGTAAAATATTTTTAAATCAGAAAGGAATACTTCTAGTTTTGTTTATTTTTCTTAAGATCATTTGGCTATTTAGGTTATTATGTGGTTCTGTATGAATTTCAGAATTATTTTGTTTTTGTTTTTATTTATAGAAAATGCTAATTTGGTAGGAATTTCACTAAATGATAGATTGCTTAAAAATATTGTCTTTCAACACAGGAACGGGATTTTTCATTTCTGACCTTTGTTTTGAGGTATCTTTCTTCTATTACTAGTTTGTTAAAAGTTTTTAATTACAAAAGAGTATTGGATTTTGTTAATTGCGTAGGGTCTTTTTGTATCTATTGAGATGATTATATCATTTTTATTTTTTATTTTGGTAATGTGGTGCATCACATCAATTTACTCTCATAGGCTGAACCATCTTTATATCACAAAGCTAAATACCACTGAACCACTGATAAGGATTATGATGCTTTTATTGTGTTTTTGGATGTGGATATTTTATTTATTTTTTATTTTTTATTGTTTAAAGTATTACAAATTGTAGTACATCTGCCTCCTTCCCCCCCCCCCACATTGACTTCCCCCCTGGCCTCCCCTACCCCCCAGTACATGCCCTTACCTGCCCCCCCCCAAGTGTCTTGTATCTATGGGTTATGCTTACATGCATGCGTACAAGTCCTTTGGTTGATCTCTTTCAGGCCCCCCTCCTCTGCCTTCCACTGTAGTTTGAAAGTCTGTTGAATGTTTCTTTGTCTCTGTATCTATTTTTTTCCATTTCTTTTCTTTAAAAAATCTTGCTTCTGCAAACTAGAATTTTTTAGAACTTTGCTGGGAATTTTGCATCTATGTTCATCCAGGATTCCTTCCTCCCTCCCTCCCTCCCTCCCTCCCTCCCTCCCTCCCTCCCTCCCTCCCTTCCTTTCTCTCTCTCTCTCTCCTCTCCCCTTTCTCTCTCTCTCTCTCTCTCTCTCTCTCTCTCTCTCTCTCTCTCTCTCTCTCTCTCTCTCTCTCTCTCTCTCTCTCTCTCTCTCTTTGTAGTGTCTTTATCTGGCTTTAGTATCAGGGCTTCAGTATCAGACTCAAAAACCATGATGTTTATGTTTTTAAATTACCATACATACTCATTTTTTTCACATTTTTATTTCTGTAGGTTAATCTCTTAGAAGAGCAAATTAAAATGAAATTTACTTTGAATATATAATGGAGCTAAAATAATATTTACTAAAGAGAATGTTTCAAAATGTTAAAATTACAACATATTTTAAAAGAGATCTTATTATCATTACCTCTTACATTTTTCAGCCTCTGAATTCTAATTATTTTTATTGTGTTAATTTGGTTCTTATTGTTATTTTATACATTTCTACTGTAGCACAATTAATACAAATTTATTTCTACATTAAAATGTTTTACTTCCTTTATATCTAAGTTTGTCAAGTAAATAATCTTTTTATGAATTATTTTACATAATTTGTATATAATTTGAGATAATCTATTAAATTATATCTCAAAAATGTATTATTAGGCAAAACTATTATTAAAGATATACTTTTTCTTCCCCTTAAATGTTGTTTTACTAAAAACTTTTTATTAATATTTTGAATTCTTTTAAAAAATATATTTTATTGATTTTTTACAGAGAGGGAAGGAAAGGGATAGAGAGTTAGAAACATCGATGAGAGAGAAACATCGATTAGCTGCCTCCTACACACCCCCTACTGGGGATGTGTCCACAACCTAGGTACATGACTTTGACTGGAATCCAACTGGGACCCTTCAGTCCTCAGGCCTAGTTAGGGCAATATTTATTATTATTACTATTGTTAGTAGTAGTAGTAGTAGTAGTAGTAGTAGTAGTAGTAGTAGTAGTGGTAGTAGTATTTATTGTTTAAGGTGTTACATATAGTAGTACATATGTCTACTTTTTCCCCCATTGACCTCCCCCAGGCCTCACCTACCCCCAGCACATGTCCTTACCTGCCCCACCCCAGTGTCATATATCCTTTGGTTATACTTTTATGCATGCATACAAGTCCTTTGGTTGATCTCTTGCAGCTCTCCCCCACAACCTCCCCTGTCTTCCCACTGTAGATTGACAGTCTGTTCAATGCTTCTTTGCCTCTGTATCTATTTTTTCCCCATTTATTTTCTTTAAACAATCTTGCCTCTGCAGACAAGAAATAAACATGAGAACAAGAAATGTTTGAGACCCAATTTCAATGTCCAACAGTTTTGAGTCCCAGGTTCAATGTCAAACAATTCCTTATGTGTACATGTCAGCAATGATATCTGAATCATGGGCAAATAGTAGCAATGCAGGTCTGACTCTCTCTGGTTTGGTAACTTGCAGTGACACACAGCTGCTGAATGCCATTATGGCAAGCCGTCGCCAGTGTCTTCCATCTCTGGACTGTTCCTCCTCTTGTCTTTGTGGTTGGAGAAAACCTGTCAACTGCTCTCTATTCCAGGAAACCACGTGGTCTTGGAGTTGTTTTCTGAAAATATACAAACATATTCTTGACCACAAGTTAATAAGGAAATCTTTTCTATAAAATTGACTTGGAATCCTTTTTATTTTTGCCCAAATGATTTTCCTTTGGCTTATTTTGACATCATGTGTGTTTTTCATGGGTGTCTTGCTATTATCATTACAAATGAAAGTTAATTTTTTAAAGTAAAAATTTTCTAGATGTAATTTATTTACAGGATATTTTTCCTAACATGATATTACTCTACTATCCCTCCTCTTTTTTTGATTAATAGAGGCTTTTGGAAATTTTATAATGCAGTCTTGATAACTTTATATATTTTTTTGCACAAAAATATGGCTGCTTTAGGTTCATTGAATGTTAAGCAATTTTACCATGAGATAAACTACCAATAGAAATTTTAGTTAATACTTTAGGAAAAGCTTTTTGTCCCTTTCAATTAAATTTTCTTGAATATGCACTTATTTCAATTAGCCAATTTAAATTAATCTGAAAACTTGATTTTTATTTTACTATAAAATTTAATACTCTAACAACACTCTTAGTTTATAGGGCAATATTTTTAGTTCTTAATGAAAAACTTTACACAAGTAAGAATTGGCATGAGTATGATGGTTGTTTTCTTCATAATAAAATACATTCTCAGATTCTGAAATACTTTGGTAGAAATTAAATTTTATTTCAGTAAAATATACAAATAAAATGATGTTTTGTTCTATTTGGCATACTTAAAAATTTAGCATTAGTAAAATTTAAAAAGTTTATACATACATAAAGCTAGTGTGGTATGCTGGGAAATGACCTAGAATTTGTGGTGAGATATCTTTAAACTTGTGGCTTTGTGTCTAACTAAGGGTACAAATTTGATTAAATAATTTTACCTATATCTCAGTCTTCTTGTTTCCTTTGATTCTAAAGTTTAAAGAGTGTGAACTAGTAGAAATTTATGGCATTTCTTATCATTTCTTTCACAATGTAAGCTTCTGTATACTAATCATTTACCTTAAATATTTGTATCTATTTCACACAAATTGAAGCAAGTGAAATGGCACACTTGATAGTAGTAGTTTCTTTCAAATAAGTCAATATCTTATCAAAACTTCATTAAACTAGTTAGGCCACCCACGTGGCTACTGACATTACCAGTGAGATGAACTTGCTTGAAGGGGTCAGAAGTACAGTAATATAAAAATAAGGATCCTTAAGAGAGTTATGCATTTGTTTTTACATTGTTGGCCCTTGATTGGATATTCCAGTACTATTAAGTATAGACAGAATCCCTATCCTCTCCACAGTACAGAAAGTACTTTCAATTACATACCCCACAACATTGCTAAATATGAGGTAATAAAATATTTTAAAATAATATAATCTTGTAAAATTCTTTCATTCAAAGAGAATACAAAGAGAAAGTTTCTGCCACCTTGATGTACTCTGTGTGTGCTTTTTAATCTATTCTCACTTTTTATTTAACAAAGATATGAAGTAATGTTTCTTTGGTTAAAGAGCCTTTCAAATATTTGTCATACATTATTCTTCCTTGGCTCATTTCATTGTATGAATTATTATCACTTTTTTTGATACTTTCATTATCTTTTTTCCTGTATTCAAAAATTACTTCATATATTTTAAATGTTAACTGGATTGTCCTTGGTAGTTCTTTACATCAAAGCTTATCTACATGATGCCAGACATTTCATTTGACACACAACTTTCACAATACTAGCAGATATACTCTACTAACACATATTGGGTCTTTGATGACCACAGCTTAAATTTATGGTTTCAGGGAAATGAAAGGTGATAAAAGTCTAATTTTAATTAATTTTGTATTAATATAAACTTGAAGTTCTACAAAAGAAATAAATATTTTCCAGTGGTATAAAACAAGTGAACAATACTAATAAGAAGTGTCAGATTACAAACAACATTCACATTTTCTAAATTATATACTAGTATTTTTTATCTCCTATCTTATTCTGAAATGTCAGTGTTTTTCTTATTGGATATGTACTTTGTTTTAAAAATTACCAGTTTGTTCCATTGGAGTTACAGAATAATTTCAAAATAAAACTGGGTAAGTAGTATATAAAGATAGCAGGAAACTGGTAAAATTACAATGCATCGCAAGATATGACACAACATGTCACATAATAAATGCATGTGGCTTTTTATTAAATAAAAACTAATAATGATAGCAACTCTAAGTTAGAAAACCAGGTAGGTCAAGTAGGAAAAAGTATATATCTCAATTTATTGCCAAAGAAGCCTGTACAAGATTTTTCACCAATCACTCATACTGTATTTAAAGATATCTCATTTTAATATTATTTCTCCAAAAGAGAACTTTTTAATGATATACTATATTATATAGCATATATTTTAAATACATTAACCATAAAGTTGCATACCTGCAAATCATTTATATTTTATTTGTATTAATTAACAAATTTTAGGTACATGCTATACACATTTCACATTTAAAAATATAACAGGGCATTTTTTTTCTTTGATAGCAACTGATATAAAAAGATAAAAAACTAAAAATTAAAGGACGAATTAATCTTGTTTAAATGTACATATTAACCAAAGCAACCTATAGATTCTATGCAATCCTTATCACAACTCAAATGGAATTTTTTAACAGAAATAGAAAAACAATCCTAAAATTTTTATGGAACCATAAAATACCTCAAATAGACAAATCAATTTTGACAAGAATAAAGTTGAATATATTACACTTTCTGGTTTCAAAGTATGTTATAAAGGTATAGTAATCAAAACAATCAAAATGTCATAAAGATAGATATATAGGTCAATGTAATAAAATAGAGAGCCCATAAATAAATCATGAATATATGGTTAATGTATTTAAGATAAAGGAACTAAAATATATAACAGTGAAATGATATGCTCTTTAATAAATGATGTTGGAAAAATTGGACAGCCACATACAAAAAAAAAGAAAAAAAAGAAAGTGCATACCTATCTTACACTATACATAGAAATAAACTGAAAATGATTAAAGAATGTAAAATCTGAAAACATAAAATTCTTGGAAGAAAACAACAGCAATAAACTCATTGACATTGTCTTGGCAATGTTTTCTTGGATTTGACACAAATAAACAAAAATAACAAAAACCAAAAGGAAAAGGAGTACATAAAAAAGGGCTTCTTTATAGCAAAAGAAAGTATCAATTAAGAAAAGCAACCTATGAAATATAATAAAATATTTTCAAACCATATATGTGATAAGAGATTACAACTCAATCGCAAAAATTTCCAATTTAAAAATGTCAGAGGATCTGAGAAAACATTTTTCCAGAAGAGACATGCAAATGCTCAACTGGTACATATAAAAAAGTGCTAACTATCACTAATCATGAGGGAAATGAAAATTAAAATTACAATGAGATATCAACTTATAGAATGAATATTATGAAAAAGAAAAAGATACCAAGAGTTGGCAAGAATGTGGAGAAATGGGACCCCTTGTTCACTGTTGGTGAGAATGTAAATTGGTACAGTAACTATGGAAAATAGTATAAGGTTCCTAAAATATTAAAAATAAAACTGCTGCCAAAACCAGTTTGGCTCAGTAGATAGAACGTTAGCCTGCGGACTGGAAGGTCCCAGGTTCAATTCCCGTCAAGGGCATGTACCTTGGTTGTGGGCACATCCCCAGTAGGAGGTGTGCAAGAGGCAGCTGATCAATGTTTCTCTCTCATCGATGTTTCTGACTTTCTATCCTTCCTCTCCCTTCCTCTCTGTAAAAAATCAATAAAATATATTTTTTAAAAAATAAAATGAAAATGAAACTGCTATGTATTTCAGCAATCCCACTTCTAAGTCTAGATAGCCAAAGAAAAATAAAAACAGAGATATCATCACTCCCATGTTCATCACAGTATTGTTCATAACAGCCAATTTATAGAAACAAATTAAGTCTAAGTGTCCATTAAAAGATGAATGGATAAAGGATATATAATGGAATATATATTACATAGAGTGGAATATATAATGGAATATTATTCAATCATAAGAAAGAAGGAAACTCTGCTTTTTATGACAATATTGATGAATCTTGAAGGCATTATATTAAATAAAATAAGCCTGACAGTGGAAGTATATGCTCAAGGTACCACTATAGATATGTGGAATCTGAAAGAAGAGAGAACAAAAAGTCATGGAAACAGATAATAGAAAAGTAACAATTGAGAGAAATAGGGAGAGGTTGGTAAGAGTACAAACTTTCAACTATAAGATGAATACGGTCTGAGGATGTAATATAAAATGGTGACTAGAATTTATGACACTTTATTGTATAAATAAAATTTCCTAAAATAGTAGAAACTTAAGTGTTTTCACCAAAACATAATATTTATAAATAGCAAATTACCATATGTTCACACTAAAGGCCTGACTATTTTATTTGTCAATTACACATCAATAAAACTGATATTAAAGAACAATAATTATTAATTTGTAATATTGGAAGATTTAAGAATACTACCATATTGACTATTGAGATATATTAATGTTCTTTTAAAACGTTCTAATGCGTTAAAGTTCTAAATGAAGTCAATGAGCACATTATTGGTGATAATTTATTTAAGACAAACTATAAAATAATTTGTAAGAGTATCAATTTGTATTATGTAGCATGAGAGATTATTTGGTTAAAATAATTATTGATTTAAAACTTTCTTGGGCCCTAGCCAATGCTGCTCAGTGGGTTGAGCATGTTCCTATGCAATGAAGGGTTGCAAGTAGCTCTATTCCCAGTCAGCATGTTTGCCTGGGTTGTAGGCTCAATCATCAGTAGGAGGCATGCAGGAGGTTAACCAATCAACAATTTTGCTCTCACATCAACTTTTTTTTTTCTCTCTCTCTTTCTCTCTCTCTATAAGTCAATAAAACATATTTAAAAAAAACTTTATTGGTTGAATAAATTTTTCTAGGGTAGAATCCTGATATTGATTTCATTTGCTGTTCCTTTTGAATAGGCTCCTTGCTCTCTGAATGCACTGCTCTATAGTAATTGAAACCATTTTTTCTAGAGTTGATAATTTCCCCTCACATTATAATGATTTTTTTCTCTGTCTTTGATATAAATGTTCAAATGTCCCCTTGATTTTTACTGATTCGAAGACTCCCAGATCTCCTTGTCTGTTTTAGTACTTGATTTTTTTTTTCTACATAGAAAACAGCATGGAGCTCTTCAAATGTTTTCAATAGCACTAGCATATGATTCGGTAATTCTATTGATGGATAAATACAAAAATCAAATAAAATCAATATCTCAAAAAAGGCATTTGTACTTCTTATTCACTGCAGCAGTATTCACAACAGCCAAGATATGGAAACAATCTGAGTGTCCACAAACAGACAAATGATTAAAGAAAATGTGATACATAAGGAGACAGAGAAATATATTCACTTTTTAAAAAGAAGGAAAATAAAATAAGTGAAATAAGCCAGAGAGAAAAACTAATATTCCATAATCTTATATGATGAACTTGAAAATGTATAACTTATAGAAGCAAAAGGTAGAATGGAGGTTGCTAAAAGTGGAGATGGAAAAACTAGGAGTATTTTGATCAAGAAATACAAAGATTGATTTATGTATAAGTAATGAAAACTGGAGATCTAATGTGCAAAATGATGACTTGGGTTAAATCATTATTCTGCACATTGTATTGTATTACTGAAATTTGCTAAGAGAATAATAGATCTTGAGTATTCACATCACACACCACACAACCCGCACACATATGCACACACAAAGTATGTTGTGTCTGAGGTGATATATGTGTTAAGTAGAGCTATTGTGGTACTATTGACATGATACATATGTATTTCAAAACATTATGTTCTTCATCATAAATATACACTTTTTTATCAGTAAAACTGATTAAAAAAGAAAGAAAAAAGCACTAAAAAATGTCAGAGCTAGGGATTGGCACTGAGAAATAATTTTAGTGAAGTCTGACAAATAAGGACTTAGCACAATTGATTTCTAATCTCTATTACCTAGTTTTATAGCACTAAATTTTTCTGAAGGTAAAAATAATACATGCAATTGTTTCATATATTTTTATATGTTTCAAATGATATCTTACTTTGTTTTCTGAGTCATAGCTCCCCAACTATCTACAACAAAGACTTTGGAGCATTGCGTGACTTCCCTCATATAATCTGGTTCTCCTCAACACTTTTCTTTAATGTCATCGTGTAGGAACACTTACCCCTTCACATTAGAAAACAACATCCTATGCCCCTGATTCACAGTATGAACAGGTTAATGTAATAATTGCAACATTTTATATACCAACAGAACCCTTTACTGTCTCCTGAAATAAGCTGTTTAGTGCCATTTTTGGCATATAAGTTGAAGTAATGCTAGGTTTTAAAATATATTTATTCAAACATTATGCTTAGTTCATGTATTTGGTTTTATCTTATTGACAGTAAAATGGTTATTACTTTGTGACCTCTTATTCTACTTCAACATGAGTATATAAATGTTGTCTTGTTAGACAGTTTGCACATTTTCTTTCAGAGATAGTCAGTGTCAAAGGCCAGACTGCAGTACCATACAGAGGAAATAAGTCAAACAAATAAAGAGTAAATTATACAAATGTCAAATAACATGTTAGAATGTAAATAAAATAAAAATGTTCCATCTTGCCCTTACAACAATTACTTCATGCTCTAAATCATGAGATATGACTATCCCCATATTAAAAGTTATAATGATATCAGTGAGTGTAACTGCATTTAACTATATATATTTTTAAATGGCATTTTACTATATGAACTTCCATAGCAGTGAAAAATATTCTCTAAGACTTTTTTGTCCTCCATTGAATTTTTCATCTCAGTTGGGTAAATAAAATCAAGTGAACTTATTTTTAAATATGTTTTTTATTGGTTTTAGAAAAGAGGAAGGCAGACAAATAGACAGGTAGAAACATCAATTAGAGAGAGAAACATTGATTAGCTGCTTCTGGCATGCTCCCTACTGGTGATTGAGTCTGCATGGAGGGCATGTGCCCTGACCCAAAATACATTAGGTGACCTCATGTTTCATGGGTTAATGCTCAACCATTGAGCAACACTCTCTGGGCAGGTAAACTTACTACTTACTTTTTAAAAGAATTTTCAAATATACTAACTTTGCTAAATACAAAATTTGGTACAACCCTTTATTTAAAAACACACATTTTGAAACCTTTTTATTTACCTAATTCACTCTTGGGAATAGATGAAACTGGTCCAATAAATAAGCACACACTCCCTCCTTTCACTTAGATAGTACCTGAATTATTAAAGGATGGTTTTATAAAATACTTTTAAACAACTTTGGAGAAGGAGGCACTGTAAATAACCCTTGCAACACATTCTAATACTTTGGATATTCAGCCAGGAAGTACTTCTTTTCTGAAATGCAAACCTATCCCCTCTTGTCCTATATTCAGTGAACAGAGATAAAAAAAGAAAAAAGAAAAAAAAAACTACTCATTTTTACTGTATAAGATCTTTTTCACGTAACCCCAAACTAATAATAAATCTCTCCAAGCTTTTTCCTTTTTATGTTTGAATAAACCCATCCATTCACACCTTCTCTATGATATATTTCAAGTAAAGCTTGAAATATAACTAATTCCTTTAGTTCACATATCAGTTTCTATTCATGTTTTCTAGCTACAAGTTGTAACACTCGAGGTTTCTTTGACAAAATATAGAACTTTCTACCTCAGAGGTTATTTGTAAGTTTGAACAAGTAACTGAGATGAAACGTCTGTAGTTTACTATAATGCATCTGTATTGGTTAAGTTTGGAGTATCAGAACAAGCAACATTTCTTGAAACCACTTTGAGATGACAGAAAGCAGAATTAGCATATATTATCAATCTAATTCTTCTAGAATGGAACCATTTCTGTAACAATTTGAACTGTCATGCGACAGGCATAGTTAGTGCTTCAATCCAAAGGATGACCATTGATTGTTTGCAATAAAAATGACATCCATAAGACCAAGAAATAAATGGGGAAAAAATGCTCAAAATGACTAATCATCTGATATACGCAAATTAACATGATGATGAGGTATCACCTCATACTTGTCAGAATGACTATTTTTTTAATTGCTTGAAGTATTACAATAGTAGTACATGTTTCATTTTTTTCCCTATTGACCTCCCCCGGTCACCCCTACCACCCCCCCCAGTACATTCCCTTTCCTGCCCCGCTCCCCACCCCGTATCTTGTATCCATGGATTATGTGTATATGCATGTATACAAGTCCTTTGGTTGATCTCTTACAACCCCCACCCCAACCTCCTCTGCCTTCCCACTGTAGTTTGACAGTCTGTTCAATGCTTCTTTGCCGCTGTATCTATTTTCCCCCATTTCTTTTCTTTAAAAAATCTTGCATCTGCATACTAGAAATAAACATATAAGAACAAAAAAATGTTTGAGTCTCAATTTCAGTGTCCAACAGTTCTGAGTCCCAGTTTCAATGTCAGATAGTTCCTTATGTGTACATGTCAGCAATGATATCTGGATGGTGAACAAATGGTGGCAATGCAGGTCCCACCCTCTCTGGTTTGATCCTGGGCAACCTGCTGCAATGCACAGCTGCTAACTGGTACTGGTACCATGGCAAGGTGTCCTCAGCATCTTCTATCTCTGGACTGTCTTCATGGTTGGAATAGACCCATCAGTTCCTCTTTGTTGCAGGGATCCATATGGTCTTGGAGTTGCTTTCTGAAAATATACGAACATATTCTCTACTAAATGTTAATAAATGAATCTTTCCTATAAACTTGACTTGGGATTATTTTTATTTTTGCCCAAATGGTTTTCCTTTGGTTTATTTTGACACCATGTATGTTTTTCATGGGTGTCCTGCTGTTAGCATTACAAATGGAAATTAATTTTCTGAAGTAAGAATTTTCTATATGTAGTTTTCTGACAGGATATATTTCCTTACATGATATTTAAAAAATATATATTTTATTGATTTTTTACAGAGAGGAAGGGAGGGGGATAGAAAGTCAGAAATATCTATGGAAGAGAAGCATTGATCAGCTGCCTCTTGCACACCTCCTACTGGGGATGTGCCCGCAACCAAGGTACATGCCTTTGACTGGAATTGAACCTGGGACGCTTGAGTCCGCAGGTCAACGCTCTATCCACTGAGCCAAACCGGTTTCAGCTTTCCTTACATGATATTAGACCCCTATCCTATATCCTACCCCCCCTTTTTTAATTAATGGAGGCTTTTGGAAATTTTATAGTGCAGTCTTGGTAACTTTAAATTTTAATTTTTGCACAAAATATGACTGCTTTAGGTTCTTTGCATGTTAAGCAATTTTATAATGAGATGAACTATTAATAGAAATTTTAGTTGATAATTTAAGAGAGGCTTTTTGTCCAGTACAATTAAATTTTCTTGAATATTCACTTATTTCAATTGGCCAATCTAAATTAATCTGAAAATTGATTACGATTTTACTGTCAAATTTACTCAAACAATAATCTTAGATTACCCTGTAAATATTAGTGGAAAGGATTGTTTGCATTCTTGAGTAGGCCCTGAACATTCCTAGTGCTATATTAAGTTTAGATACATGGCAGCTCTTGCTGGCTAAGTCCCTATCTATAACCTGGGTCCTGATTGGAGCTGGACATGGGAGGCAAAACAGCCATGGGGGAAGGGGACCTCCCTCAGAAGGTGTGAGAGTTCAGGCCCCTGCAAAGTTAGGGGGGTGAGAGTCTTTGCCCCACCTCTATTGACCTTCAAGTTCTCTCCTGAAGACTGTGCCCGTCTTAGGTTTTTCCTTCCCAGAGGAATCTTAACCATCTATGGCTAACCAGCCATCCTTTGGGGGTAAGCAGGGTGATGTGAGGTTCAGTTCTGTCTCCTTGGTTGTCTATGCCCCTGTGGCCTCCATGCTCAGCACCTGGCTTGGGATCCCCTTGCCTGCTGGTGGGGTCCCAGTACTGATCACATATTTGGTGGATTCAGCTTTCTTCTCCAGGAAGGGCCCAGCTCACACCATTGGGTGAGAGACAGATCCATGATGCTAGCCATCCAGAGGCTTCAACCTCAGCTTGTACTGAAAGCTCAGGCAATGGCTGTGTGCAACTGGATTGTGAGAAGAGGGCCTCTATTGGCAAAAAGGGCAAGAGGGGCTAATATAGAATGCTCGAGTGCCTTCCCAGTGCCTTAATTTCTTTCATTTCCTTTTTTCAAATTGCTGTCAACCATTCCAAGAATTAGTTTCTAAGGTTCTTTGGGATAATTGAACAATATGCTGTTGTCAAATATAAAAAATTATAATGACTTTGTAGAATTATATCATGTAAGGATATTCTTTACTCTAGGCCATGTCATTTCAATTTCAAACTGGCTGACAATTTTTTTATAACTTTATATAAACTTTGTCAGGGAGGGAAAAAACAAAAATTACTTACCTTAGTTCAAGTGGTCAAATATATTGACTTTCAGTTACAATCCATGTTCTTATTCCCCATTCCCCCTTACCCCCACACATGCCTCCCCCCACGTGGTCTGTGTCCACTGATTTGGCTCTTATGTTTGCAAACAAGTCCCTCTGTTAATCTCTCCCTCTTACTCCCACCACCCTGACTTACCCTGAGATTTGACATTCTGATGGACATTTCTCTGTCTCAGGATCTGTTCTTGTTCATCAGTCTATACCATTCATTATATTCCACAAATGGGTAAGATAATGTGGTATTTATCTTTCTCTGCCTGGCTAATTTCACTTAGCATAATGCTCTCCAGCACCATCCATGTTGTTGCAAAAGGTAGGAGCTCCTTCCTTTTTACTGCAGCCAATATTCCATTGTGTAGATATAATACTGTTTTTTCATCCACTCATCTGCTCATGGGCACTTAGGCTGTTTCCAAATCTTAGCTATGGTAAATTGTGCTGCTATGAACATAGGGGTGCATATATCTTTTCTAATTCATCTTTCTAGTTTCTGGGGATATATTCCTAGAAGTGGATTCACTGGGTCACATGGGAGTTCCATTTTCAGTTTTTTGAGGAAACTCCATACTGTTCTCCACAGTGGCTGCACCAGTCTGCATTCCCACCAGCAGTGCAGGAGGGTTCCTTTGTCTCCTTATCCTCTCCAGCACTTCTCATTTGTTGGTTTGTTTATGAAAGCCATTCTGACAGGTGTGAGATGGTACCACATTGTCATTTTGATTTGCATCTCTCAGATAATTAGTGACTGAGCAGGTTTTCATATGTCTCTGGACCTTCCTTTTGTCTTCCTTCTGAAAGATTCTATTTAGATCTGTTGCCCGTTTTTTTTTATTGGATTGTTTGTCCTTCTCTTATTAAGTTGTATAAGTTGCCTGTAGATGCTTGAGATTAAACCTTTATCAGTGATAACATTTGCAAATATATTCTCCCATACAGTGGGTTGTCTTGTTGTTTTGTTGATGGTTTCTTTTGATGTGCAAAAGCTTTCTATTTTGATGTAGTCCCATACGTTTATTTTCTCTTTAGCTTCCATTGCCCTAGGAGCAGTATCAGTGAAGAAATTCTTTCTGCATATGTCTGAGATTTCTCTGCCTATGGATTCCTCTAGTATTTTTATGGTTTTCTGTCTTATGTTTAAGTCCTGTATCCATTCTGAGTTTATTTTTGTGTATGGTGTAAGTTGGTGGTCTAGTTTTCTTTTTTTTGCATGTATCTGTCCAATTTTCCCAACACCATTTATTGAAGAGTCTGTCTTGACTCCGTTGTATGTTCATGCCTTTTGTCAAATATTAATAGAGCATAGTGGTTTGGGGCGATATCTGGATTATATATTCTATTCCATTGGTCTATATGTCTGTTCTTGTGCCAGTAAGAGGCTGTTTTGAGGACAGTGGCTTTTTAATACAGCTTGAAATCTGGTATTGATATCCCAGCTACTTTGTGCTTCTTTCTCAGAATTGCTGTGATTATTAAGGGTCTTTTTTTATTCCAGATGAATTTTTGGAGAGTTCTTTCTAGGTCTGTGAAATATGCAATTGGTATTTTAATAGGTAGTCCATTAAATTTATAGATTTCTTTGGGTATTATGGACATTTTAATAATGTTGATTCTCCCAATCCATGAACATGGTATGTTCTACCACCTGTTTACATCTTCCTCTATCACTTTTTTCAGTGTCCTGTAGTTTTCCGCTAATAGGTCTTTTACCTCCTTAGTTAAGTTTATTCCTAGGTATCTTAATTTTTTTGGTGCGATGGAAAATGGGATTGCTTTTTAAGCCTGTCTTTCTGTAAGTACACTATTGTTGTATAGAAATGACTTAGATTTCTTGGCATTAATTTTATACTTTGCTGAACTCATTTATTAAGTCTATTAGTTTTTTATGGAGTATTTCAGGTTTTTTATGTACAATATCATGTCATCTGGAAATAAGGATAGTTTTACTTCTTCTTTTCCAATTTGGATGCCTTTTATTTCTTCTTCTTGTCTTAATTGCAATGGCTAATACTTCCAGTATTATGTTGAACAGGAATGGTGAAAGTGGGCATCCCTGTCTTGTTCCTGTTCTTAGGGGAAATGGTTGAGTATGATGTTTGCTGTGATTTGTCATATATAGATTTTATTATGTTGAGGTATGATCCTTCTATTCCCAACTTGTTGAGATTTTTTACCAAGAAAGGGTGTTGGATTTTGTCAATTGCTTTTTCTGCATCAATTGATATGACTATGTGATTTTTATCTATCAATTTTTTATGTGATTATAACATTGATTGATTTGTGTATATTACACCTTCCTAGAATTCCTGGGATAAATTCTACTTTGTCCTAGTGTATGATCTTTCTGATGTACTGCTGAATCAAATTTGCTATAATTTTATTAAGAATTTTGGCATCTATGTTCATGAGATATATTGGCCTGTAATTCTCTTTCATTCTGTCATCTTTATCTGATTTTGGTATTAGGGAGATGCTGGCATCATAGAAGGAGCTCGGAAGTGTTACGTCCTCTTGAATTTTCTGGAATAGTTTGAGGAGGATAGGTTTTAGTCTTTCTTGAATGTTTGGTAAAACTCCCCTGTGAAGCCGTCTGGCTTTGGGCTTTTTTTGCAGGAAGTTTTTTGATGACTGCTTCAATTTCTTCCATAGTTATTGGTGTATTGAGCTGTTTAGATTCTTACTGATTGAGTTTTGGGAAGTTATATTTTTCTAGGAATATATCCATTTCCTCCAGGTTGTCCAGTTTCTTGGAGTAGAGTTGTTCATAGTATTTTGTAAAAATCCTTGATATTTTGGTGGGGTTAGTTGTTATTTCACCTCTTTCATTTCTGATTTTATTTATTATGCTCCTTTCTCTTTTCTTCTTGGTGAGTCTGGCTAGAGGTTCAGCAATCTTGTTTATCTTTTCATAGAACCAGCTCTTGGTTTTGTTGATCTTTTGTTTTATTTCTTTGGTCTGTATATCATTTATCTCTGCTCTGATCTTTATTGTTTCCTTCCTTCTCCTTACACTGTGCTTTTATTGTTGCTCTCTTTCTAACAATTTGAGTTGTTAGGTTAGATAATTTCTTATTATTGTTTCTTTTTTTTTTAAGTAGGATTATAGAGCTAAAACTGTTTTCACTGTGTCCCATAGATTTTGTATTGTTGTGTTATCATTGTCATTCATTGTCATGATGTTTTCTATTTCTTCCTTGATCTCTCTAGTAATGCAGTCATTGTTTAATAGCAGGCTGTTTAGTCTCCATGTGTTTGATTTATTTGGATTGGTTTTATTGTAGTTGATTTCCAGCTTTATGTCACTGTGATCTGAAAATATGCTTGATATGTTTCATATTTTCTTGAATTTGTAGAGACTTTGCCTATGACCCAGCATATTGTATATCTTTGAAAATGACCCATGGGCAATTGAAAAGAATGAATATTGTGTGGCTTTGGGGTGAAATGATCTGAAGATGTCAATTAATTACATCTGGCCTAGTGAGTCATTTAGGATTGATGTTTCTTTGATGATTTTTTGTTTAGAGGATTTGTCCAATGATGGTAGTGGGGTATTAAAGTCTCCTACTATGATTGTATTGCTTTCAATCTCACCCTTGATATCCTCCCAGAGTTTTTAATTTTATGTATTTGAGTACTCCTGTATTGGGTGCGTATATATTTACCAGAGTTATTTCTTCTTGATGGATTGCTCCCTTTAGTATTATAAAGTGGTCTTCTTTATCTCTTGTTATGTCCTTTACTTTGAGATCTAATTTGTTGGATATAAGTATTGCTACCCCAGCTTTCTTTCCATTTCCATTTGCCTGAAGAACCTTTTTCCATCCTTACACCCTCAGTCTATGTGCATCTTTTTTTCAGACGTGGGTTTCTTGTAGACAGCAGATATATGGGTTGTGTTTTCTTATCCAGTCTGTTACCCAATGTCTTTTGATTGGAACATTTAATCCATTTATATTTAAAGTTATTATTGATAGTTACTTATTTGTCATCATTTTTGTTCTTTACCACTGTGTTCCTTCTTTCCTTCCTATTTCTTTTTACAGCAGAACATTTAGCAATTCTTGCATTGCTGGTTCGGTGGTTATGAATTTCCTTAGTCTTTTTTTGTTTTTGAAGCTCCTGATTTGACCTTCAATTTTGATTGGTAACCTTGCTAGGTACAGTATTCTAGGATTCAGACCCTTGCTTTGTATGACTTTGTATATTTCATTCCAACTCCTTCTGGCCTGATGAGTTTCTGTTGAGAAATCAGTTGCTAGTTTGACGGGGGCTCCTTTGTAGGTGACCTTCTGTCTCTCTCTAGTGGCTTTTAAGATTCTTACTTAGTTGTCGGTGTTTGCCAATTGAATTATAAGGTGCCTTGTCATCAGTCTTTTAGGATTCATTTTGCTTGGGATTCTGTGAGCTTGTTAGATTTATGTGGGTTTTTTCTTTCCTATGTCAGGGAAGTTTTCTGTCATCATTTCTTCAAACAGTTTTTCTATTCCTTTCTCAGTTTCCTGTCTTTTTGGAAGCCCAATTATGTAAAGGTTATTTTGTTTCATGTTGTCACAAAGTTCCCTTAGGCTCTCCTCCTGCTTTTTAATTTTTTTTCTAGAAGTTGTTCTACTTGGGTATTTTTTCTTCTTTGTTTTCTAGCTCACTGCTGTGGTCCTCTACTTCTTCTAGTCTACTCTTGATTGTTTCTATTGAGTTTTTTACCACAGGGATGTTACTTTTCATTTCTTCTTGGCTCTTCTTCATTTCCTTTTGGTTATTCTTCATTTCCTCTTGGTTCTTACGCAGACTGTAAAATTTGTCTTCCATTCTTTTCAGCCACTTTATGACCATCTCTCTAAATTCTTTCTCTGACAGGTTGCTTGCATCTATTTTATTTACTTCATTTTCTGGTGAGGCTTGTTTTTCTTTCATATGTGGGTTATTTCTTTGTCTCCCCATAGTCTTTCTTCTCCGGGTGTCTGGTTATGTGGTTCTCTCTATCCTGTGTTGATTTAAAGGCACAAAATATAACACAACCAGGTGCAACACACCAGGCACTGAACAGGAATGTATTCATTGTATTGGAAACTCCAAATAAAGGACATCACCACAGAAAGGAAAATTAGGGGATAATTGAGAAAGAAGAGAGAGAGAAATAAACACACACACACACACACACACACACACACACACACAAAGAAAAATAAAGAGAGGAATGCCAAAATGAAATTGGGAAAAGAAGAAAAAAAGAAAAGAAAAGAAGGTAAGGGAGAAAAGAAAGAGAATAAGAAAGCCAAGGGGAATAAACTATAAATATGGAGTGAAAAATCTTATAGGATAGCACTTAATCCCAACAAATGTCAGTGACAAATACCTGTAGATTAATACAAACTACAAACAACAAGTAATATCAAGCAAGGTCAGGGAAAACAGAAGCAAAAATCTTTATCAAGCACAGAATTCCCCAGTTCCTTTAGCTCCCTCCCTTTGTGCACCTTTCTCTTCTCCGTTTGCTCATCTCTCTCCCTTTGGGAAGCAGGGGCCCAACCCAATCCTAGGGGAAATTCTACTTCTCTATGGTGGAGTGCAGAGCTCCTCTGAGTCTGTGAGCCTGTGCCAGCAGAGAACCGGTGCTCTGGGCTCTCAGCTACATGGTGTGCACAGCAGCTTCAGATCTTCAGGCCCTTCCCCTTCAAGATGGTGCAGTCTGCCTCTGAGCTGGTGGCTCCATGAGAGAACCTAGCAGCACTGGTGGCTGCTCAGTCAGGGGAGGCCCATCCAGCAGTCCCTGACCTTCTCTCGGAGCAGAGCTGTCCCCGAACTTGCCAACAAATACTCCCTGCATGACCCTCAGCCGCTCCCTTTGTCTGTAATGGGACAAGGCTTGGGACATATCAGTCTATTGCACTGCCATTTTTTCCAGAATGGCTATCAACAAATCAACAAACAAGTGTTGGCAAAGATTTAGAGAAAAGGGAACCCTAGTACAAAGTTGGTGCAATCACTGTGGAAGACAGTATCGAGTTTCAAAAAAAATTGAGCTCCCACTTAACCCAGTTATCCCACTTCTAGAAATATATCACAAGAAACCAAAAACACCAATCAGAAAGAATATATGCACCCTTATGTTCATAGCAGCACAATTTACAATCGCTAAGATTTGGAAAACAGCCCAAGTGCCCATCCACAGATGAGTGGATTAAAAAACTGTGGTACATCTACACAATGGATACTATGCAGCTGTAAAAGAAATAACTCTTAGCATTTGCAATAGCATGGATAGACTTGGAGAGTATTATGCTAAGTGAAATAAGCCAGTTAGAGAAAGGCAACTATGATATAATCTCACTCATATCTGGAATTTAAGGAACAAAATAAAATGATGAGCAAAATAGGTCCAGAGACATAGAAGCATGGAACATACTGACAAATTTTAGAGGAAAGGCAGCGGTGGGGGAGTAGAATCTGATTAAACATGGGGGTATATTAAAGGCCCACTGCATGAAATTTGTGCAGGGGGGAGAAGTCCCTCAGCCCAGTCTGCACCTTCTCCAATGTGGAATCCCTTGAGGGATGTCTGACTGCCTGTTTAGGCCTGATCCCACCAAGATCAGGCCTATATGGGCAGTCAGACATCCCTCTCACAATGCAACTGCTCCCTTGCCTGCCTTCCTGATTACCACTAACTGTTTCTGCCTGCCAACCTGATAACCCCCTAAAGACTCCGTTGCCAGCTTGATTGATGCCTAACTGTTTCCTTGCCAGCCTGTTTGCCCCTAACTGCCCTCCCCTTCAGGCCTGGTCACCCCTAAATACCCTCCCCTGCAGGCTTGATCACCTCCACTGCCCTCCCTTGTAGGCCTGGTCCCTCCCAACTGCTCTGCCCTGCTGGCCATCGTGTGGTGGCCATCTTATGTCCACATGGGGGCAGAATCCTTGACCACATGGGGGCAAGCCATCTTGTGTGTTAGAGTGATGATCAAGCTGCACATTACTTTTTTATTAGATAGGATAGAGGCTTGGTGCATGGGTGGGAGCCAGGTGGTTTGCCCTGAAGGGTGTCCTAGATCAGAGTGGGGGTTCCCTTGCAGTGTGGAGCGGCCTGGGCAAGAGGCCTGTAGTGATTTGTAGGCCAGCCACACACACCTAGGGACCCAAGTGGAGGCCTTGGTATCTCGAATTTATTTATCTTCTACAATTGAAACTTTGTAGCCTGGAGCGGAGCCAAGCTTTCTGCTGGCTCCATGGTGGCAGCCATTTCTGTTGCAATTTATGTATTTTCTATAATTAAAACTTTGTACCTTGGAGTGGAGGCCTAGGCCAATCAGGGCTGCAGAAACTTGGCTTCCTCCATTGCTGGGGGGCAACCCTAGCCTCCTGCCTCTGTCCAGCTCCATGGCTGCCACCATTTCTTTTGGGAGTCTATAATTGAAACTTCATAGCCTAGTATGGAGGTTTGAGGGGCAAGGGCAGGTGGAAAGCTTGACTTCCTCCATTCTCAGGGAAACCCAAGCCTCCCTCCTGCTGTCTGTGGCTGCAGCCATCTTGGTTGGGTTTATTTACATATTCACTCCTGATTGTTTATGGGTGTGGCTTGTAGGCGTGACTGGTGGGTGTAGCAGAGGTATGGTCAATTTTATTGTTACTCTTTTATTAGATAGGATATGCTTAAACCATGGACACAGACAGTAGCCTGGTGAAGGCTTGGCAAGGCAGAGTGGAGGAGGCTAATGGGAAACACACACACACACACACACACACACACACACGCACGCACAAAATAAAACAACAAAGAGATATCTGTGATACTTTCAACAATTAAGGTAAATTTAAAATAATAAAAATAAATTTTTAAAAAGCTGTTTTTATAGAGATTATCATAGAGATTAATCATGTATCAACTCTGAAAAAGATATATATTATTCAGTGAACAGTTTTTCATAACAAGGGATCAAATTTAATTTGAGTTTTAAACCCTGATAGTTTAATAAAGAAGATAAAGTTTATAAAAATGGTAATATGAATATGCATTTTACAGGTGGTGATGTCAGGTGATGACATTAAATCCTTTATTGGTGAAGACTGAACAGGGAAGGATACAGGCTACAGAAGAGCACTATAGTAAAAGTTTATAGGGTAGAAACAGAAAGGCTATAACCCCCTAAAATACCTGAGATCTTTGTTCCATGGTCAGAATAGCAGGGGCAGGAGCATCACAGAAGTCTCAGTGTATGTATCTTAAATATTAAATACTGAATTATAAAGTGACAGGTTATTTCCAGTACTCCACATACCTTCCCAAACTTACTTTCTCTTTAACAGCTTGTTCAAAATTGCCATCCTAATACAAGAAGCTCAGGGTTTTCTTTTTAAACCTCCTTCATAACAAAGAGTCCCTGTTACCCGTGAGAGCTACACCATATTGCCTTTCCTGATATAGCGTAAAGGACATATCTGAAACACTGATTCAAAAATTAAATTAACGTAATCATATATACTTCAGAAGTTCAAAAATTTTCAACACTAATCTCAGGTTTCACATTAGTCATACTAATGAGACTTAAAATTTTTTGAAACTCAGCAACATAAAGTAATGTTATAAAAGAAAAAGTCTTTACTTGAGAACACCAAAGCTGCTAATAATGAGTTTTTCGAAGTTTTACTCTGTACAACTACAATATAATAATTGAGTTAACTCATTAAAATAGACATATAGAAAGATTAGAAGCTTTTTTAAAAGAATTAAGAAGTATATACATTGCAATTCTACAATATTTAGTATATTTAAATTGGTATTGACAAAATATTAATAATCATATTGAAAATGTATTTTCATTCCCATTTAACAACTGTGAAATACCAATGACATTTTTCACAGAAATGAAACAATCTTAAAATACCTATGAAACAACAAAAGATGCCAAATAGTCAAAGCAATATTGAGAAAGAACAAAGATAGACACATCACACTACCTGATTTAAACAATATTACAAAGCTATAGTAATAAAACAGTATGGTGTTGGCATTAAAAAAGACATATATGTCAATGGAATATAAATGAGAGCACAGACAAACCCACACATACATTGTCAATTTATTTATGAAAAATAATCAAGAAATACAATGGGAAAATGGTGCTGGGAAAACTTTACAGCCACATTCAAACGAATAGAACACAACAGGACTACTATCCTTTTTTGTTTTTTTTCTTTTCTTTTTTGATTAAGGTATTACATATGTGTCCTTATCCTCCCTTTGCACGCCCACCCTGCCCACTCATGCCCTCATTCCCCTGTTGTCTGTGTCCCTTGGTTAGGTTTATATGCATGCATACAAGTCCTTTGGTTGATCTCTCCTGACCACTATCTTTTTTCACACACAAAAATCAATTCAAAATGAATTAAAGATTTAAATGTAAGACCTGAAACCATAGAACTCTTAGAAGTAAACATAGTCATTAAAAACTTGACATTAGTTTGGCAGTGATTTTTTTTTAGATTTTACACCAAAAACAAAGACAACAAAAGCTAAAATGAACAAGTGAGACTGCAGTGAACTAAAAACTTCTGCACAACAAAGGAAATTAAAAACAAAATGAAAAAGCAATTGATGGAATGGGAGAACATATTTACAAACTATCTAATAAGGAATTAGTATCTAAAATATATAAAGAATGTGTACAATTCACTAGCAATTGTACAATCTAATTATAAATGGTCAGAAGATCTGAATAAACATTTATCCAAACTACCATATTTTCCAGTGTATAAAATAACTTTTTAACCCAGGAAAATCTTCTCAAAAGTCGGGGGTCATCTTATATGCTGGGTGTGGTCTTATAGGGAGGGTGCTGAAACTTCCAAGCTGCTGGACTGGAGAATCTGAGGTCACCGCATACGGTGAGGGGAGCTCAAAAAATGGCAGCAGCCACATCCCTGCCCAGTCATCTTATACACTGGAAAATACGGTACATATACTCATAGTCAACAGGTACATGCAAAGATTCTCAACATCACTAATGAGAGAAAAGCAAATCACAACTGCAATGAGATATCTCCTCACACCTGTTAGAATGGTTATCATGAAAGACAAGAAATATATGTTTTCGAGGATGTGGAAAAAAGAGTACACTTGTTCACTGTTGATAGGAATGTACCATAAATTGGTTAAACTGGTGTAAATCTGTACCTTTATACTCATTGCAGCATTATTTATAATAGCCAAGATATGGGATCATGAGTAGATAGACTGATCTGTGTGTGTGTGTGTGTGTGTGTGTGTGTGTGTGTGTGTGTAATGGAATGTTTTTAAGTCATAAAACTAAGGAAATCTTGATGTTTGTTACAATACCAATCGACCTTACTAGCATTATGCTAAGTGAAATAAATCCTAGTTAAGATAAAGTCTTTGACTATATGCTATAATGTAAATATTATCTTTCCTTTTTGGAATGTCTGAAAGGAGAAAAAAATGCAAACATATTATGTTACATAATCCAATATTCCTAACAAGTCAATGGGATATATGGTAAAATAAAGTTGTTTCATAGATTACTATAATATTTATTTTATTTTATTTCATCTACAAAACAATAAAAATACACAGTAACGTATATCCAGTTATATTTTTACGTTCACTAACTTAAAAAAGAAAAAATCCAAAGCCCTGATCATCTTTATTTGCCAGTTTCTTTTTTTTTTGCCTACAACTCTTACTACCATTTTTATTTTATATTCAAAATATAACAACAACTTTTGTTCTAAGATACTTTTTAGCAGACTGAATGGGATTAGGCGTTTTAAGATATTTTTCTATATTACATTTTAGTTTGTATGAAGCCATTTGAAAAAAAAAAACAAAGGAAGAAGGTATTTAAGTGTTTAAATATTACCTGTAATCTCTTTAGCATTGCAAGAGGAAATTTTGAAAACTGCAGGAAAAACATACCTTGTGAAATTGCTTTGCTATTTCATAATCTGATGCATTTCCTAATATACAGTTAAAAACATTAAATGGTTTGAAATATAATTTTATCACTTTAATTAAGGTTATCCAAACCCTTGAATTTTTTAAATTCTTTATTAATTAAGGTATTACATATGTGTTCCTATCCCCCATTGCCCACCACATCCCCACTCCCACTCATACCCTCACACCCTGGTGTCTGTGTCCATTGGTTAGGCTTATATGCATGCATACAAGTCCTTTGGTTGATCTCACCCCCATCCCCCCACCCTCCCATACCTTCCCTCTGAGGTTTCATGGTCTGATCAGTGCTTCTCTGTCTCTGGATCTGCTTTTGTTCATCAGTTTATGTTGTTCATTATATTCCACAAATAAAAGAGATCATGTGATGTTTATCTTTCTCTGACTGGCTTATTTCACTTAGTATAATGCTCTGCAGTTCCATCTATGTTGCTGCAAATAGTATTCCATTGTGTAGATGTACTACACTCATCTGCTGATGGGCACATAGGCTGTTTTCAAATCTTAGCCATGGTGAATTGTATTACTATGAACATAGGGGGGCAAATATCCTTTCTGATTGGTGTTTCTAGGTTATTGGGATATATTTCTAGAAGTGGGATCACTGGGTCAAATGGGAGTTTCATTTTTAACTTCGTTGAGGAAACTCCATACTGTTCTCCACAATGGCTGCATAAGTCTGCATTCCCACCAGCAGTGCACGAAAGTTCCTTTTTCTCACCATCGTCGCCAGACATGTTGTTTGTTGATTTGTTGATGATGCCATTTGACAGGGTAACACCTTGAATTTAAAGCACAACTTCATGAATGTTTGGCTCAATAAATGTGCTAAAATACATGATGTATTTTTATATCCATTGATGTTAAAAAGAATCAGCAAGGGTACATTTATTGAGCAATAGTATATAGTTTTCAAAACTATTCCAATGCAAAATCAAAATATCTTCTATATCATGTTAAATATTGGCCTCTGCATTGGTGAAAATGAAAGGGGTTATAATCTCTTCACAAACATTTTGGTGAAGTAAACTGAGAATGTTGTAATACATTTTAATACACATCTGCACTACATAACTTAAACTGTAATAGACAATATCTGGCAACCAGTCTGTAAACATGTGTTAATAAGCTTTGGGGAGTAATGTTGTATATAGCAGAAAAATAATATGCTTAAACCTGGAAATCCTTTTCATTGATACTAACATATTTTCAATTAATAAATAATATCAATAACCAAAATCCTATGAAATGTATAAACTATTTTTAAAACCACATTTTCCCCCTATCCTTTCCATTTAGTATCATTTCCTACTAGCAGGAAGACCCAACAAAAATGGAAGTTCTCTTTGCATGCCTTAGAGTATGTGCAAAATTGCCAGAGATCAAAGGAATTATCAGGGATCATAATGGAATTCTATTTAGTAAAACACAGTTTAAGGTTCTGTATTTAATAATTCTTAGCACTATTAACCAATTCTCCCAATGTATTTCAACTGTTTCTTTTTTTTTCTGAAATAACAGTGGTCTTATGTCATACTGGAGACCCAGTGCATAAAATTCTTGCATGGGGGGAGGTGTGTCCCTCAGCCCAGCCTGCACCCTCTTCAATTAGGAACCCCTACCGGGATTGGGCCTAAATGGGCAGTTGGACATCCCTATCACAATCCAGGATGGCTGGTTCCCAACCACTCACCTGCCTTTGCATGATTGCCCCTAACCATTTCTGCCTGCCAGCCTGAACAACCCCTAACCACTCCCTTACCAGCCTGATCAATGCCTAACTGCTCCCCAGCCAGCCCAATTGCCGCTAACTGCCCTCCCCTGCAGCCCTGGTCCCCCCAATGCACTCCCCTGCCAGCTCAGTCATCTCTAACTGCCTTCCCTGCTGGCCTGATTGCCCCCAATTGCTCTCCCCTACAGGCCTGATTCCCCCCAACTGCCCTCCCTGCTTGCCTGATCACCCACAACTGCCCTCCCCTGTAGGCATGGTCACCCCTAACTGCTCTCCCCTGCCAGTCTGGTGCCCCTAACTGCCTTCCTCTACTAGCCCCTTCCCTTAAGGCCTTCTCCCCTCCCCAACTGCGCTTTCTTACACTACTGGGGTTTCTCAGTGGTTAGAACATCAGCCTGTGCACCAAAGGTTGCAGGTTCAATCTCTGCCCCAGTCTGGGCCCATGTTGGAGGCAACCAATTAATGTGTCTTTCTCACACATTAATGCCTCTCTCTCTCTCTCTCCCTTCTACTCTCTCTAAAAAGCAATGGAAAAAATATTCTCAGGTGAGAATTAATAATAACAAAAAAGTGGTTATAAACTAATTTTTCCACTAGCGCAATATCAAATAAAATTAGATATTATTAATTGGTACATGCTAATTGAAAAAATTAAGGTAGTGCAACACAAAAAAAAAAACATGTTTTAATAATTAGTGTTAAGTTAAATTGATCTACATATATACTTTAAATGTTTACCCAAAATTATGCTAACCTAAACAAAATTTTAAGACACAAAAAACAAGCAATACATGAAGAAAATGAAACTATATTATTCTATCTATAACTCCTTGCATATTTATAAACCTTATATGTATATAAATAAATTAAATATCTAAAAATATAATTAAACTAGAGGCCTGATGCGTGACATTTCATGCAAAAGTAGGCATTCCTTTCCCTGGCTGCTGGCACAGGCTTCCTTCCAGCACCCGGGATCCGGATTTTGATTCAGCTGCTGCCACCAAGCAACCGATCTAGGTTCGCTTCACTCCACCACTGGCTTCATTCAGAAGGACGTCTGGAATGATGTCTGGAAGAACATTTGGTCTAATGGTCTAATTAGCATATTAGATCATTATAGGTTGCTAGTTACATTATAATTAGATCAATCTTCATATAATAATATTTAGTAGAAAAGCATAAATCCAACTTATGGTATTAATGATATCTTTCTTTATATCTTGGTTCCATTTGGAAACTGCTTTTACTATCCTTGCCCAATTATTTTGTTAAAATAAATTAATAATCCTTAAGCCATGCCTAGTTAAATAAAATTTAAATGAGAGTGATCCCCTTCTAGGAATATATCCCAAGAAACTAAAAACACCAATCAGAAAGGATATATGTACCTCTATGTTCATAGCAGCACAATTTACCATAGTTATGATTTGGAAACAGCCTATGTGCCCATCAGCAGATGAGTGGATTAAAAAACTGTGTTACATCTATACAATGAAATACTATGCTGTGATAAAAAAGAAGGAATTCTTGTCATTTGCAACAGCATGGATGGAATTGAGAGCATTATGCTAAGTCGAATAAGCAAGTCAGAGAAAAATAAATATCACATGATGATCTCACTCATTTATGAAATATAATGAACAACATAAACTGATGAATAAAAACAAATTCAGAGACGGAGAAGCACCTATCAGACTGTCAAACCTCAAATTGAATGTAGGGCAGGGTGGGGAAAAGGGGGAAAGATCAACCAAAGGACTTGTGTGCATGCATATAAGCCTAACCAATGGACACAGACACCAGAGTATGAGGGCATGAGTGGTTGGGGTGAGCAATGGGGGTATACGTATTACCTTAATCAATAAAGAAAATAATACAAACATATATGCAATTTAGTTTTACAGTTCACTTTTTTTATTAAGCTTGCACAGTTTTATGTGCTTTATGTGAATTACAATTTCACAAAAAGAGAAAATTGTAACCCTGATGAGGAAGGAAAACATAAAAGAACTGGTTTCCAAAGGAGGGAGGGATGGGTTAACTGAGACCATTTGATAATATTGTTTGTTTTGCACTTAAAATAAAGAAAATAAATATTTACAAAGTTACAAAGAGAATAAATATATCCTATTCAGTAGCAAATGAAAAATGATTCAATTCCTAAGGCTGAGACTTTTCATCAATAATATATATTAACGTTTTTAATTTAACTGGATGGAATTATCTACAAGGGAATTCTTACTCCAATTTTTAAAAGAAAACTTTTAAAATGGAAAATGTGTATATATTAACATCAAAAATATATAGAGCATGCTTTGTTTAATTATTTACAAAATATTGTTTGTTTGAATATATATTATCTACATAAACAGAATAATTTTGTAATTTGACTTGAGAAAGGAAGCAAGACTATAAAAACATTAATTAATATTTCTAAAATGGTAAAATTATTATACTTGAGAAAAGTTAGAGTGTTATCTAAAGCTCACATCAGAACTCTAGGAGGATAAAGAAAACCTGTTCACAGTACTTAAGCCAGTAATGGGCAACCTTTTGAGCTTGGTGTGTCAAAATTCACCAAAAAAAACAAGCATAATTCGGGTGGTGTGTCACCTCGAGAAAAAAAAACAAAACATAATTTGGCAATATTTATAGTTTAAGTAACAAAAATGTATAATTGTAATATATAACTGTATTTAATAAACCAAAAACTATTTAAGTTACCTGCAATGTTTAATCCTCGGCTATTCCACCAGGCCGTGCAGTAGCCGAGGATGAAATGTCCTTCTCGGCATGTGGCCCCATACTTCTCCGTATGCGACCGCATGTGGCCCCCTGCTATCGAAAATGGCTACACGTGTCAGTGCTGACACATGTGTCATAGGTTTGTCATCATGGACTGAAGCAGTACACAATTTTTTGTTATTGTATTTATTTATTTATTTATTTATTTATTTTACATATGTGTCCTTATTCCCCCATTACCCCCCACCCCCAATTATGCCCCACCCCCTTGTTGTCTGTGACCATTGATTAGGCTCATATGCACGCACACAAATCCCTTGGATGATATCTCCCTCTTACTCCCACTGAGCCCCACCTTCCCTGAGGTCTTATATTCTGGTCGACGTTTCTCAATCTCTGGATCTGCTCTTGTTCATCAGTCTATGCCATTCATTATATTCCACAAATGAGTGAGATAATATAGTATTTATCTTTCTCTGTCTGGCTTATTTCACTTAGCATAATGCTCTCCAGTTCCATCCATGCTGTTTCAAATGGTAGGAACTCCTTTTTATCGCAGCATAGTATTCCATTGGATAGATGTACCATAGTTTTTTAATCCGCTCATCTGCTGATGGGCACTCACGCTGTTTCCAAATCTTAGGTATGGTGGATTGTGCTGCTTTATTGTTGAAAGTATTACTAGTACATAGGACTGTGATGGTGAACCTATGACATGCATGTCAGCACTGAGAAGTGTAGCCATTTTCAATGACACATGGCCACATGTGGTTGGTTGGATACAGCGAAGTATGAGGCTGAATGCCGAGAAGGATGTTACATTCTTGGCCAGGTGCAGTAGCCGAGGATGAGACATTTGCTGTAGTGTAGTGTCGACACTCTGTGCCAGAGATCTGTTCATATTAATGAGCTGAACTTAAAGTTACAAAGTTTTGGCAAAAGTATTGACATTTTATTTGGATACATAAAAGCTTTTGAAAGTAAACTTAATATTTTCAAGCGAGATGTAGAAACTAAAACTTGTAAGTATTTTCTGTGCGTAACAAACTATTTTGAGAAGGCCAGTGCAGCTGTACAAAATGAAATGGGACCCTTGCATATAAAGTGCCAGCATGTTTTAGACTCATTACTTGACCAGTTCAGGTTAGATTTAATCAATTTAGAAGCCTAGAACAGACCATAAAAATAATTAAGTATCCTGATGTAGTAGTCTACAGTAGTTTGGAATTAAATGGTTTCTAATGGATGCAAATTGATGATTTGGAGATGCAACTTGCAGAATTTCTACACAGCATCTGGGCTCAGGTGTTTGTCGACTTGAGATCAAATCTTGAGAATCTGGAAAGGTTCCATTTGGAGAATCAATAGGAGTGCCACTATGAACAGGAACTTTGGAGTGCCTGAAACCAATTACCAGACACTTTTAGCACCCTGAAAAATATAGCAATGGCTTTACTCACAATTTTTCCTTCTACATACTTTTGTGAGACCTTATTCTCAGTGTTAAATAATATCAAAACCAACAAAAGAAACAAATTGACAGATGAAGTTAGTAGCCTTTGCTTGAGCTTGAAGTGTACAAAACACCAACCTCCAATTGAAGGTTTAGCCAATGAAATTCAGCAACAAAAAGTCACTAATAGGTTAGTTAAAGAATTCCTCCTCCCCCTCACTTATCTTAGTTCACGGCACTCCATACAAGTTAAATAATATCAAGACCAACAAAAGAAACTGACTGACAGATGAACAAAGAAGTCACTAAGCAGATAAGTTAAATAATTAGTTTTTGATTTATTAAATACAGTTATACATTACAATTATATATTTTTGTTATTTAAACTATAAATACCGCAAAATTATGATTTTTTTTTCTCAAAGTGACACACCACCCTAGTCATGCTTGGATTTTTGGCGAAGTTTGATATGCCAAGCTCAAAAGGTTGCTCATCGCTGACGTAGGACCTCCTTTTCTCCCCTTTAACCTCTTCCAGACTGCTCCTATCCTCCTCCCCGCCAGGCCCTCACCACCCCATTGTTTGTGTCCAGGATTATGCATATATACATACAAGTTCATTGGTTTATCTTTTCCCAGTGTTTCCCTATGTTCCCTCTGAGGTTCAATAGTCTGTTCATGATTCTATGTATCAGTACATAATTTTTAAACAGAATTTTATAAATGATGTTGGGTGGCAAAGTTAAAAAGAAAGAAACTCAGTTAGATGACATAGTTGCTTTGATGTGGCTTTCTTTGTGAAATATTCCTGTAAAAGCAGGCTGGGTATGGATTATCTAAAGTATTTCACAAACCATCAAGGGGGACTCCATTTTTTCAATTTGTGTTTTCTTTGCACTTAGCACAAATCTTTTCTATGTCATCTATTTCATCCACCCAAGTTCATTCCTGTTTTCCCTTATTAGAGTGATTTGAGTTTTAGATTTGTGACTCAATTATAGTTGAATATTCATCAACATAGATATAGGTATATTAGTTTTAGTTAAAATATTTTTTGCCAAATAGATGAATGAATGAAAGAACAGTACATACATAGAATTTTTAATTCAAAATTGAATGTAGGCTATAAATGAAAGGCATATAAATGATTAATAATTATATTTTTAAAATATGATTTATAAAGTTAAACTGTATTCAAATAAAATTGACATTACAAAAACATAATTATGAGTGATATCAATTATACCAAGATCATATTTTAAAAAACATGAAATAATGTGCTATTTTTACTGAAGTTAAATGTTAACTAATGGGAAAATATATTTTATATTCTTTTAGATGTTTTGAAGGGAATGATATTTTATGAGAAATATGCAGGATATGCAAATAATGAGATGTGAAATGTTAGTTTAAGTGATTTATATCATATCTGAAATAAAAACAAAGTGTATAACATTTGTTTCATTGATCAATCATTATTTTTCTTATAGAACAGACAAATAAAACACTATGGTTAGAGTTTAGGCTATATTTAACAATTTAATACATGATTAAGTAGGAACTGAAAAACCTGGTAGCATTAGATTAATGTGTGTGGTTTTTTAAATCATGCTAAATTCATTTATTTTAGCACCAATTGTCTTATCAATAAACTCTTATTAATCTAGTTCAGTTCTTCAGGCTGAGCTCCATTACTGGGAGGAGGCAGAAACCACAAGGCCTTTACACTATGCTGTAGTAGAAGAATGAACGTCACATCGAATTTGTGTCTAGGATTTGCAAGATTTCACTCAGGATAGGTTTTGCCTCAGATTTATAGCTTCTCCATTTCTATCTGCACCTTTTCTCCTCTCACCGTTGTGCCTTTCTCCTTTGCTACTCTGCTTACCTGCTTCTGCAGTATCTTTAGCCTCCAAAATACAGTTTTTCTTTCCCTTCTTGGCTTGGTTTTTTTGTACTTGACTGCCTTATCCATACATTGAATATTACTTGATTGAATCAGAATTATCCTTAAACAAAAGTGTTGCACATAATTATTTCCAAGTAAGAACTAGTGTTGGGACTCCTAAGTATTTATTGCAATCTCACATTATCCAGAAGAAAAATATCCTGACAGTTTATAGTTCAATGATGTATATTATTTTTATATGAAATCAATATCCACTTAGATATTATTCTGCTTTCACTCATGGGTGGGCCACTGTCCTTTGAGATTTTGGTGGCCTCACCACAATCTATCAGGATGATAGGCCACTTCTGGATAGTATCACTGAGATTTAAAAATTTCTCTACCATCAAGAGCCACTTTTTTTTGCTTTAAATATCAACTATCCCTCTGGAGTATATGCATAGGTATAGAGTCTGGTGTCCATCTTAGTCTACTGCTTGAGGTATAGTATCAATCCTGAATAAGTGCTGTTTGAGTTATTCAGGAACAGAACAAGAATAAAAATGTATTTTCTTTTTCCTTCCACAACATATCAGATGTATTGCTGGAAACTGATATAAATCCACAATTATATAGCATCTATAACAAATATTATTCGTATCTGAGAAACCCATGAAACTTAGTGTTAAAGCCCAGAGAATGAATACCCCCTTATTACTTAAACACATCACTTGGAAAAGATGTTCAAGTAATAGTGGCAGAGGTTGTTCAGAGCAAGTTCACTAGGTATTATGACTGACTTACTGTGTAGAAAGGAAGACAATGTCAAGGCATAGGAATCAGCCATTAAATATGTAAAGTTTTCTTTGAGGAGACAAGATACAAGCTGCCAGAACTATGTCTTTTTTTTTTCCTTCCCCCCAGCCCCACATGTTAGCTGGTTACAAGAAGCTGGAGGATCAGCGTGGTAAACGTTTAGCTCATTGTGACAGTATAGTACAGGAAGTGGTTTAAATAAATATAATCTATAACAATAAAAGGACAATATATTAATTAGACTAGACATACTTCCAGATGACCTTCTGGACAAAGCCATGGTGGTGGGGGCTGAGGCAGGGGCCAAGCCCCTTGCACAAATTTTGTGCATTGGGTCTCTATTACACAATGAACAAAATCACACATATGGACACTGTAAGACCTGAGTGTGAATCTGTTTCTGTCACTTACTATCTTGAAAATTGTAGACATTGACTGAGCTTCTCTAAACCTTAGTATCTTCATTTATAAAGAATAATGTTTACTTATTACAAAAATCTAGTACACTGTTACATAAATGACACCATTTAATAAATAACTACTAGTATACCATAATTAGCTTAGTCTAACTTTTAATAATGAAAACACCTGTAGTTTAAGCACCGCTAAAAATGAAAAGCATCACCAATTCAACTTATGACTTTACCTGATGATATATATATATATATATATATATATATATATATATTGAAATCAATAAAATATAGTACTTTTAACTTAACATTCACAAATTAATTTTAGTACTTAATTGCTTATGAATAATTTAGTAAAATTTAATAGAAATTTCCAGCAAGGTTTAATTTTTTTTCTTTTCTTTGTTTCATGTAATATAACTTTAATAGAAACAACAATAAAATTGTAAGTAAGCCTTATTGTTTATCATACAAAGATGTTGTTTCCAGCAAAATTAAAACTTTATTTTGGTTACTTCTGAAATATTATTATTAGACCCTTTCTGGGATTTATATGTATTCTTTAAAAAAGCAACAACAGATCTTCCTTAATTAGAGATGTTCCTGAGACACTAATAAACATTCAAAGGTAGACATTAATATGCAATTTTTAAATCAGAGAATTTTATTTTGTAGAGAAACAAACAAAAATTACAAAATTGCTTAATACTTAAGGTAAATGTAAAACAATCATGTTTTAAAAGAATATGCCATAAAGTCCAGGGTCAGGGTCCCAGGGCAAGCTAGAAAGGGTAATGGGGGAAAATAGGGGATATATGTATTACTTTCAACAACAAATACTTGAAAAAGTCATAATAACATGCCAAAGACAATGGAAAATTCATGACTAGTATAGTTATAGTTTTACTACTCAGATGTGATTAAAATATATGAAAATAGTTTAATATTGGAAGAAAAATTATTATATTAGTAAATTACATTGAAGATATTTGGTTTAAGTATAGGTGAAAATAGTTTTTAAAGAATGCCAATGCATTTACAAAGTTTTGATCTCCATATATTTTCCAATAAAACTCTATCCTTGTCCCCTGTCTTTGGAAATCAAATGGAATGCCTAAAAGGGATCTCAGAAATATGTAGTTCAGCTCTGATTCTTTTCATTCAAACCTGTTCCTAATTCAGCTCCCAATCTCAGTTAACATCCTGAAGACTAAGAACCATTTTTCCCTCCTATATGCAATCATTCAGGAAATCATTCCAATTAAATCTCAAATCTTTCACCATCAACTCTCCATCACTAATATCCTACTTCAAGACACCATTTTCTTTCCCCCAGGAGATCATAAGAGCCTGCCATCTGTTTTTCCTGCTTATCCTCTTGCAATCTTACTTTCTAGTTTCAACTTAGCAGCCACAGCAATCCTGTTAGACATTTTAGTCACATCATGTCACTGGTTTCAATCCCAACTTCTTCCATCATACCACATTCTACTCTAAGTAAATGTCATACAAGTTTCTATAAATTTGGTTCTTTCTATATTCTCTAACTTTACCTTCTACTTGTCAGCTTTTGCTTATTCTATTCAGGCTCATTGCTATCCCTGAACACTTCAGACATACTCTCACTTCACAAAATTTTCACTATTTCATTTTCCTGAAGTTTCCTTATACTATCACCATAGCTCACATCCTCCAGCTCTTCAAATATTTACTCAAATAATATCCTCTCATTGAGATCCCACCTGACCATTTCACTTAGAATTATAACTACACTCCCAGCACACCCTGTTTTCCTTCTTTACTTTTTTATTTTCACACAGGACTTCATCACTTTATAGTTTACTATTATTTGCTTATTTATTTGTTTTAGGCCATCTTCCTCCTATTGCGAAGAGATAATTTTGGTTTTATTATTTTTGTTTTTGTTTTCTGATATATCCTCAAAAAATGTGGGTAACATAGTGGGTACTCAAAAATATTGATTGAATGAATAAACGTTTCTACAACTATACTTTAATAAACTAGGGCTTGAACCATTCTCTTTAAGCATGTCTCCATATGCAACAGAATAGGTTACAGATGCCACACTGAGATGACATTTAGCTAGCTTTACTAAGTCAATGATACATAAGATCCACTGGTCTTTGCTGTGGGCTTATCAATACTTATGTGTATGCTGCTTTGGGGCAACAGGCCAACAAGTATGCTTTCTGATGGATTTCTCAGAATAATGTTATTCTTATTACAATTTCTCAAACTTCAATGATTGCGTGTGCATATAGATAAAAATAGAGATATAAGAAGACATGAAGTATTTTATACCTATATTTTTTCTAGGACCAAACATAACAAATCTTTCCTAGTATTTGTAATTTGAAAAGTTCTCTAAAATTCTGAGAGAGAAATCTATCTTTAATCCACAATTTTCTTACAACCTCCTTAAAATAGTGTGCGTGATAGATGGGATAAGTCATGCACTATTTGTTGCCTTGCTTCAATCGTTTGGAGATAAATAATGGCTTTTGCACAGCACTTCTAACTCATTTAATTCAATCTGATTTGATACTTCCATTGGGAAATATAGATCATTTTGAATTGATTTCTTTGAGAAGTCTCAACAGATATTTCATATTCAATAGATTAACATAAAAAGCAGTCTGTGGTTTTGCATCTTATTCTAAAGGCTAATTATTATTTAAAACCAATGCTTCCCAAATTTTGGCCAAAATGCAAAGTAGGAAAATCTGTAAAGCTCTGTGAAAGTATAGGTGATTGGCCCGTCTTATGAAAATTCTGATTTTATAAATTTAGGTATATACATACATTTTAAAAGAAAATTAACATTTCTTAGGTAATTATAATCTATATCCTCAGTGGAGATTACAGAAGTAGTAATAGGGTAATAAACTTGAAAAAAATAATTTTATATTGTCTAGCTCATTTCCCTTTGACTTTCTCCATCTAGTCATATTCCCACCAGATAAATATCTAAAAAGTAAAAATCTGGCCACATTTCATTAGTTCACTAAAGCAAAATGGCAATTCTAAGACATGACCATTTAGCTGAAAAAAGAAAAAAAAAACAGTAGGTACTGTTATGTAGAATATCTTGAAACAAAATTATTAGGCAGTTCACAAAGAACTGTTCTTATTTATATTATTTTATTTTATTACTATTCTGATATTATATGCCATTTTCCAAGCTTTGTATTAGAATTAATAGTCCAGCTGGCACGGCTCAGTGAACCAGAAGGTTGTAGTTCTATTCCAATTAGGGCACATGTCCCTGTTGTGGGCTCAATCCCAGTAGCAGGCATGCAGTTAGCAGCTAGTCAGTTTATTCTCTCTCATCATTGATGTTTCTATCTGTCTATCCCTTTCCCTTTCTCTCTGAAATCAATAATAATCTATAAAAATTAAATAAAATAGAATTAATACATTGATGAACAAGAAAAAGTTTTTAATTTCATGGGGCTTATTTTCTAAATAAGATTAGAAATAATAATGCAGTGAAGAAATAAAGCACAAAATAACAAATTGAAATACCCTATGTTATGAAAGAGTAATATGCAAACTAATCATTACTCTGCTACACCCACAAGCCACACCCACCAGTGAATAAGGAGGTAATATGCAAATTAACCTAATCAACATAGCTGCAGCCATGGAGTGAGCAGGAGGCTAGGGTTTCCCTGACAGTGGAGGAAGCCAAGCTTTCCACACACCCTGGAGGGCCCCAGCCTCCATTCTAGGATACAAAGTTTCAACTATAGAAGATAAATAAATCCCACAAAAATGGCTGTGGTCACAGAGCAAGCAGGAGGCTTGGCTCCAGTCAAGGCTATAAAGTTTCAATTGTAGAAGATAAATAAATCCCAGATCCCAGGGCCTCCACTTGGGTGGCCAGGGGGCATGGCTGGCCTGCAAACCACCATAGGCCCCTCACCCAGGCCACCCCATGCCCCAAGGGAATTCCCTCCCTAATCCAGGACACACTTCAGGACAAACCAGACGGCCCCCACCCATGCACCAGGCCTCTATCCTATCTAATAAAAAAGTAATATGCAAATTGACAATCACTTCAACACAGAAGATGGCTGCCCCTATGTGGTCAAAGATTCTGTCTAATGTGTGGACACAGATGGCCACCACAAGATGGCCAAAAGGGTAGGGTAAGTGGAGTGGGGTGACCAGGCCTGCAAGAGAGGCAGTTAGAGGTGATCAAGCCTGCAGGGAAGGTCTGTTGGAGGGGACCAGGCCTGCAGAGGAGGGAAGTTGGGGATGACAGGGCCTACAGGGAAGGAAGTTGTGAGGGACCCAGGCCTGAAAGGGGGAGCAGTTTTTTTGTGGGGGGAATCAGGCCTACAGGGGAGGGGAGTTGGGGGGGGCAGGCCAGCAGGGTAAGGCAGTGGCGACCAGGTCTGTAGAGGAAGAAGTTAGGGGAAAACAGGTGGACAGGGGAGCAGTGAGGGAGTGATCAAGCTGGCAGGCAGAAGTGGTTAGGAGCAATCAGGAAGGTCAGCAAGTTAGCAGTTGGAAGCCAGTAGTCCTGGATTGCAGAGGGTGCAGGTTGGGCTGAGGGACACATACTCCCATGCACAAATTTTCTGCACCAGGCTGCTAGTATTTTATAATAGGTTATTATATGTTAGTGTCATTGAAGGAGGAATGCACAAGGCCAAGGCTGAAAGTGGTAAACCATTATGAATTTATTAGGTCATCTGGAAAACCAGAAATGGCACCACCCCGAGAGACTTGGATTCAGAGGTTTTTAAAGGACTCTAGCAGGGCTTTTTCTGGGTGGAGAATTCTCTGGGCAGGTGCAACGGGGACAGATAATGGTCTTAGCAAATGGAATGTTGTCTAAGTAAAAGGGAATATCTTCTATGAAGTGGTCTAAAGGTCAATTGCCAGGGCAGGGGTGTTGATTCAATTATTTGATCAGACATAACATTATAATAGGTAAAAAGTGTGTGGGATGTGTGGATGTAAGTATGCATTGATAGTAGTTGCATAATGTGGATGCTGAGCCTGGTTAGTACAGTGGTTAAAAATGGATCTTTGAAGAGGTGATAGTTACCAGGGACCAAATTACATAGGTTATAGACATTAGTAGATTTTATTACAAGAACAATCAGAAGAATTTGATTTTAATAAGCACAGATGTAACCTGAATTAATTTATATGTTTTTAAAAATTAACTCACTATTTGGAGAATTGATTTTGGAGATTCAAGAATAAAAATATAGAGAGTGAGTAAAAGCATCTTTATTAGTATACTGGAAAACACAAATGCAAGGGGATGGGCACACATTCTTAGCTTACCGCGATATGGAAATATGACAGGAACAATAGCATATACCAGAATAGAAATAGGCCCCCTGAGACAAGTACTAGCAAATGCTAATAGAGCTACAAATGACAATGAATGCTATCTTTTATAATTCTAATTCACCTAATCCTCACTAAAGTGTTATAAAATAGATGTTATTTTTCTCATTTTATATATGAGAGCATTATGGAAGAGATAGTTTAACCATTTCAAGGTAACACATCTAGTAAGTAACAGCACAGATGAGCTCAGAAATATCTTTCCTGAGTCTATACTGTTAATGATTATAAAGCAGCTGCTATTTTCTATAATGCTATGAAGGAATCTCATTCAGATTAGCTTCTACAAGGTGGTTTGATCCAAGTTTCCTTGATAGTGGACCCAATAGTATCTTTGACTTGCTTGTGATTTCCTTCACAGTTTTGGAGTATTTGCTGCATATTATTAATTAGAGGTCCAGTGCACAAAATCTGTGTCCCTCTGCCCAGCCTGCATCCTCTCCAATCCGGGACCCCTCAGGGGATGTCCAACTGCCAGCCCACAGGGATCGGGCCTAAACCGACAGTCAGACATCGCTCTTGCAATCTGGAACTGCTGGCTCCTAACCACTCACCTGCCTGCCTACCTGATCACTCCTAACCACTCTGTCTGCCTTCTTGATTCCCCTAACTGCTCCCCTGCCTGTCTGATATCCCCTAACTGTCTCTACCTGCCAGCCTGATTGCCCCTAACCGCCTCTGCCTTCTGGCCTCATTGCCCTAACTACTTCTGCCTCAGCCCCTGCCACCATGGCTTTGTCTGGAGGGGTGTCTGGTCTAATTAGCATATTATTGTTTTATTATAGATTCTAAAATTTAAATGCAGAGGGAAAGGATCCAGCTTAGCCAATGCAATATTAAAGAAGAATAAAATCAGAAGCTTGACTCTATCCTACTTCCAGACTTATTAAAGAGCTCTAGTAATCAAGACTGCATGAAATTAACAAAAGAATATGTGACTAGATTAATAGAAAACAAAGAGTCCAGAAATCAACCTTCATAAATATAAGTATAAATATAAATATAAATATAAATATAAATATAAATATAAATATAAATATAAATGTAAATGTAAATGTAAATGTAAATATAAATATAAATATAAATATAAATGTAAATATAAATATAAATATAGTAGACTAATTTGTGACAATGAAACAAAGGCAATACAATAGAGCAAAAATATACTCTTCATCCCTGGCTGGGTGGCTCAGTTGTTTGGAGCGTCTTCCCATACACCAAAAGGTTGTGAATTTGATCTCAGGTCAGGGCACATACCTAGGTTATGGATTTGATCCCAGATCAGAGTGTATGTGTGGGAGACAACCAATGGATGTTTCTCTCTCTATGTGTCTCAGCATTCCATTCTCTCTCTAAAAATAAATAAACATATCCTCGGGTGAGAATTTAAAAAAATAGACTTCAACAAATGGTGTTGGAAGAACTGGACATTCACAGCCAAAAAAAAAAAACAACAACAACAACAACAAAAACATACAGGAGGAGAAAAAAAATGGCGGTGGAACAGAGGGATGCGATCTGAATCTGCTCACAGGACAGAGGGAGGGAGCTGCGGAGGGTCGTGCAGGGAGCGCTTGTTGGCGAGTTGGGGGACAGCTGTGCTCTGGGAGAAGATAGGGGTCTGCTGGGCTGGCCTCCCCAGCCTGAGCGGCCCCAGTGCTGCTGGGTTCTCTCCCTGAGCCAACTGCAAGAGGAGGCGCAGAGGCAGACCGTGACATCTTGAAGGGGAAGGACCTGAAGACATACAGCTGCGGTGTGGCTGGACAGCTGAGACTCCCGGAACAACGGCACCCAATTGGCGCGGACACGTACAGAGCCCAGGGAGCTCTAAACTCCAGCTCGGAAAGGTCAGATTTCCCGGGGGGGTACTTTGGGCGTGAAACTGAGGGGGCTGGCAGACTGGGATATCTGCACCTTGGAACTCAAAGCCTGGAGATCTGCACCTGAAATAAAATCTGTGGCTGTTGGAGCTGGTAGGCGTGGGAGAGGGCCCTTGGAGCTGGTTGCAGAGTTAATCCCTGGAGCGCAACCAATTTGGACCTGACAGAGGAGGGAGACCCGGAAGAATTTGGGAGGGACCTGGCTGCTAAAACAGCAGTCACCATTAGAGAGGCAGTATTGAATACCACAGGGATAGCAAAATTTTAGTTCAGGATAGAGAGGACCAATAGACCCGGAGGTCATTCTAGAAACACTGCCACCCAGGGGCCAAATCACAAATTGACTCTTGTGTGACACAGGGAATTGATTACTCTTCGACCTTGGGAATACAGTCTATTTTCATCTACTCTTCAGTATCTTTTACTCTACCTCAACTTCACCTTTATACCACCACTCTCTTGCTGACCTTTCCCTATTTGGTGCCTTGTTTCCCTTACACTTTTCCCGCTTTAGATTTACCTTAATTCTTTCTTTTTACCCCCTCTTAAAATTTCACCCCACTTATATATCTAAGCTCCAACCACCTACTCCAAGTCCATATATACCTCTAGCTTCTCTGACTTCACTATCTTAAAGTGTTTTTATCCCTGTCCTGTTGTTGTTTACTTGACTATTGATTATATCGATTTTTTAAGCAGGTTTATGAGATTGATTTGCTTATTCTTTTATTTTGGTTTGTCTTGTAGGGGGGATTATTTTTATTTTTGGTGTTGTTTCTTGTTTTGTTGTCCTCATTTGCATGGTTTTTTAGGTAGATTTTTGCTTCTGTGTTCCCTCACCTCTCTTGATATAGTAGTTGTATGTAATTTGTATCAATCTCCAGGTACTTGTTGTGGGTTTTGGTTTGGATTAGGGGCTGTCCTATGGGAGTTTTCACCCCACATTTATAATGTACTCCTTTTTTTTCTTCTTCTTCCCCTTTTCTCATTATCATTTTGGCATTCCTGTCTTTCTTTTTTGTGAGTGTGTGTGTGTGGGGGGGGGGTCTCCTTCTTTTTGTGTGAGTATGGGTGTGTGAGTGTCTGTGTGTGTCTGGGGGAGGTTCTCTTTCTTTTTTCTCACCTATCACTGAATTTGCCTTTCTCTGGCGATCAGCTTTATTTGGAATTACCATTACTGTGACTACATTCCGGTTCAGTGCCTGGTGTGTTGCACTTGGTTGTGTTGTATATTGTGCCATTAAATCAATGCAGGAGAGTGAGAACTACATAACCAGATACACAGAGAAGAGAGAACATGGGAAGACAAAGAAACAGCCCACATATGAAAGAAAAACAAGGCTCACCAGAAAAGGAGGTAAACGAAATGGAAGTTAACAACCTGTCAGAGAAAGAATTCAGAGAAATGGCCATAAGGTGGCTGAAAAGAATGGAAGACAAATTTGATAATATGAGTAAGAACCAAGAGGAAATGAGGAAGACCCAGGAAGAAATGATGAAGAGCCATGAAGAAATGAAGAGGAGCCAAGAAGAAATGAAAAGTGACATTGCTGAAGTAAAGAACTCAATAGAAAGTATTAAGAGTAGACTAGAAGAAGCAGAGTATCGCATCAGTGAGCTCGAAGACCAGGTAGGAAAAAATAACCAAGTAGAGCAGCTTCTAGAAAAAAAATAAAAAAGCAGGAGGAGAGCCTAAGGGAACTTTTGGACAACATGAAACAAAACAACATCCGTATAATTCGGCTTCCAGAAGGACAGGAAACTGAGCAAGGAATAGAAAACCTGTTGGAAGAAATAATGAGAGAAAACTTCCCTGATATAGGAAAGAAAAAACCCACACAAATGCAAGAAGCTCACAGAGTCCCAAGCAAAATAATCCCCAAAAGACCTACACCAAGGCACATTATAATTAAATTGGCAAATACCAATGACAAAGTAAGAATATTAAAAGCTTCCAGAGAGAGGCAGAAAGTCACCTACAAAGGAACCCCCATCAGACTAACAAGTGATCTCTCAACAGAAACCTATCAGGCCAGAAGGCAGTGGAATGAAATTTACAAAGTCATGCAAAGGAAGGGTCTGAATCCTAGAATACTATACCCAGCAAGGCTCTCAATCAAAATTGAAGGTCAAATCAGGAGCTTTACAGATAAAAAAGGACTAAGGGAATTCATCACCACCAAACCAGCAATGCAAGAAATACTAAAGGATCTGCTATAAAAAGAAATAGGAAGTGAAGAAGGAACACAGGGGTAAAGAACAAAAATGGCAACATATAAGTACCTATCAATAATAACTTTAAATGTAAATGGTTTAAATGCCCCAATCAAAAGACATAGGGTAATAGACTGGATAAGACAACACAACCCATGTATCTGCTGTCTACAAGAAACCCACCTCTGAAAAAAAGACGCACACAGACTGAGGGTGAAAGGTTGAAAAAAGTTATTCAGGCAAATGGAAATGAAAAAAAGCTGGGGTAGCCATACTTATATCAGACAAATTAGATCTCAAAGTGAAGGACATAACAAGAGATAAAGAAGGCCACTTCATAATGCTAAAGGGAGCAATCCAACAAGAAGAAATAACTCTGGTAAACATATACGCACCCAATACAGGAGCACCCAAATATATACAAAAACTCTTAGAGGACATCAAGGGAGAGATAGACAGCAATACAATCATAGTAGGAGACTTTAATACCCCACTATCACCACTGGACAGATCCTCTAAACAAAAAATCAGTAAAGAAACATCAATCCTCAACGACTCATTAGATCAGATGGAATTAATTGGCATCTTCAGATCATTTCACCCCAAAGCCACAGAATATACATTCTTTTCAAGTGCCCACGGGACATTCTCAAAGATAGACCATGTGTTGGGTCATAGGCAAAGTCTCTCCAAATTCAAGAAGATTGAAATCATATCAAACATATTCTCAGATCACAGTGGCATAAAGCTGGAAATCAACTACAATAGAAACAATCCAAAGAAATCAAACACATGGAGACTAAACAGCATGCTATTAAACTATGACTGGGTTACTAGAGAGATCAAGGAAGAGATAGAAAACATCATGGAAACAAATGACAATGATAGCACAACAATCCAAAATCTATGGGACACAGTGAAAGCAGTTCTGAGAGGGAAGTTCATAGCTCTACAATCCTACCGCAAAAAAAATAGAATCAGCGGCAATAAATTATCTAACCCAACAACTCAAAGAGTTAGAAAGAAAGCAAACAAGAAAAGCCCAGTGTAAGCAGAAGGAAGGAAACAGTAAAGATCAGAGCAGAAATAAATGACATAGAGACCAAAGAAACAATACAGAAGATCAACAAAACCAAGAGCTGGTTCTTTGAAAGGATAAACAAGATTGATGAACCACTAGCCAGACTCACCAAGAAGCAAAGAGAAAGGACCATAATAAATAAAATCAGAAATGAAAGAGGTGAAATAACAACAGACCCCATTGAAATACAAAGGATTGTTAAAAAATACTATGAACAACTCTACTCCAACAAACTGGACAACCTGGAGGAAATGGATATATTTCTAGAAAAATATAACTTCCCAAAACTCAATCAAGAAGAATCTAAACAACTCAATAGACCAATAACTGTGGAAGAAATTGAAGCAGTCATCATAAAGCTTCCAGCAAGCAAAATCCCAGGACCAGATGGCTTCACAGGGGAGTTTTACCAAACATCCAAGGAAGAACTAAAACCTATACTCGTCAGACTATTCCAGAAAATTCAAGAGGATGGAACACTTCCAAATTCCTTCTATGAAGCTAGCATCACCCTAATACCAAAACCAGATAAAGATGACACAATGAAAGAGAATTACAGGCCAATATCCCTCATGAATATAGATGCCAAAATCCTCAATAAAATTCTAGCAAATAGGATCCAGCAGTACATCAGAAAGATCATACACCATGACCAAGTAGGATTTATCCCAGGAATGCAAGGATGGTACAGTATCCGCAAATCAGTAAATGTGATACTTCACATAAACAAATTGAGAGATAAAAATCACATAGTCATATCAATTCATGCAGAAAAAGCATTTGCAAAATCCAACATCCTTTCTTGATAAAAACTCTCAACAGGGTAGGAATAGAAGAATCATACCTCAACATAATAAAAGCCATATATGATAAGCCCACAGCAAACATCATACTCAATGGGAAAAAACTACAACCATTTCCCCTAAGAACAGGAAAAGGACAGGGCTGCCCACTTTCACCACTCCTGTTCAACATAGTACTGGAAGTATTAGCCATTGCAATCAGACAAGAAGAAAATATAAAAGGCATCCAAATTGGAAACGAAGAAGTTAAGCTATCCTTATTTGCAGATGACATGATATTGTACATAAAAAACCCAAAAGACTCCATAAAAAAGTTAGTAGACTTAATAAATGAGTTCAGCAATGTAGCAGGCTACAAAATTAATGCCAAGAAATCTATGGCATTTCTATACACTAATAGTGAACTTACAGAAAGAGAGACTAAAAAAGCAATCCCATTTACCATCACACCAAAAAAATTTAGATACCTAGGAATAAACTTAACTAAGGAGGTAAAAGACCTATTCGTGGAAAACTACATGACACTAAAAAAAGAGGTAGAGGAAGATGTAAACAGGAGGAAGAACATACCATGCTCATGGATTGGGAGAATCAACATTATTAAAATGTCCATACTACCCAAAGCAATCTATAAATTTAATGCACTCCCCATTAAAATACCAATGGCATATTTCACAGACCTAGAAAGAACTCTCCAAAAATTCATCTGGAACTAAAAAAGGCCCTGAATAGCCACAGCAATCCTGAGAGAGAAGCACAAAGTCGGTGGGGTTTCGATACCAGATTTCAAGCTGTATTACAAAGCTACTGTTCTCAAAACAGCCTGGTACTGGCACAAGAACAGACATATAGATCAATGGAATAGAATAGAGAATCCAGATATCAACCCAAACCACTATGCTCAATTAATATTTGACAAAGGAGGCATGAACATAAAATGGAGTCAAGACAGTCTCTTCAATAAATGGTGTTGGGAAAATTGGACAGATAAATGCAAAAAAATGAAACTAGAGCACCAACTTACACCATACACAAAAATAAACTCAAAATAGATACAGGACTTAAGTGTAAGACAGGAAACCATAAAAATATTAGAGGAATCTACAGGAAGAAAAATCTCAGACATATGCCAAAAGAACTTCTTTGATGATACTGATCCAAGGGCAATGGAAGCTAAAGAGAAAATAAACAAATGGGACTACATCAAAATAAAAAGCTTTTGCACAGCTAAAGAAACCATCAACAAAACAACAAGAAAACCCACTGTATGGTAGAACATATTTGCAAATGTTATTAGTGATAAAGGTTTAATCTCAAGCATCTACAGGCAACTCATGAAACTCAATAAAAGGAGGACAAATGAGCCAATAAAAAAAATGGGCAACAGACCTAAATAGAATCTTCACGAAAGAAGACAAAAGGAAGGCCCAGAGACATATAAAAACTTGCTCAAAGTCACTAATTATCCGAGAGATGCAAATCAAAACGACTATGCGGTACCATCTCACACCTGTCAGAATGGCCTACATTAACAAATCAACAAACAACAAGTGCTGGCGAGGATGCAGAGAAAAAGGAACTCTCCTGCATTGCTGGTGGAATTGTAGACTAGTGCAGCCACTGTGGAGAACAGTATGGTGTTTCCTCAAAAAACTAAAAATTGAGCTCCCATTCAACCCAGTGATCCCACTTCTAGGAATATACCCCAAGAAACTAGAAACGCGAATTAGAAAGGATATATGTACCCCTATGTTCATAGCAGCACAATTTACCATAGCTAAGATTTGGAAACAGCTGAAGTGCCCATCAGCAGATGAGTGGATTAAAAAACTATGGTACATTTACAGGATGGAATACTACACAGCGGAAAAAAAGAAGGAGCTCCTACCATTTGTAACAACAAGGATGGATTTGGATAGCATTATGCTAAGTGAAATTAGCCAGGCAGTAAAAGACAAATACCACATGATCTCACTCATTTGAGGAATACAATCAATGACATAGACTGATAAACAAGAATGGATCCAGAGACTGAGAAAAGTCCATCAGAATGTCAAACCTCAGGGTAAGTGGCAGGTGGTGGGAGTAAGTGGAAAAGTCAATATATTTGAACTCTTGAACTGAGGTAAGTAATTTGTGTTTTTACATCCCTGACAAAGTTTATATAAAATTGTAAAAAAATGGCAGCTAGTCTGACATTGAATTGACATGGCCTAGAGCTTGTCATATCCTATGGAGACCAGTCCTTAGGCTAGGCCCTGCTTAACCTCCCATGACACCATAATACCCTTACATGATATTATTCTACAATGTCATTATAATATTTGATATTTTACAATAGCATATTATACAATTATCCCAAATAAACTTACAAACTAATTCTTTGAATGTTGGGCAGCAACTTAAAAAAGGATAGGAAAGAAATTAATCCTTTTCAGAAAGAATTAAGGCACTGGGAAGGCATCTGAGCATTCTATATTGGCCCTTCTTGCCCTTTCTGCCAAGAGGGACCTTCTTGTTACTATCCAAATACACACAGCTGATGTCAGAGTTTTCAGTTCAGGCTGTGGCTAAAGCCTCTGGGCAGCTGGCACCATGGATCTGTATCTTGACCAACGGTATGAGCTGGGCCCTCTCTGGAGAAGAAACCTAGGTCTCCCGAGATATGTGATCAGTACCGGGACCCCGCCAACAGGCAAGGGGACCCTAAGGCAGGTACTGGATGTGGAGGCCACGGGGGCATAGACTACAAAGGAGACAGAACTGAACCTCACATCACCCTGTTTGGCCCCGGAGGATGGCTGGTTAGCCAGAGACGGGTAAGATTCCTCAGGGAAGGAACAACCTAAGACAGACACAGTCACAGAGGGGCCAATAGGAGAGAGGTAAAAGGTCAATAGTGGTGGGGCACAGAACCTCACCCAAAAACCTTGCAGGGCCTTGAATTCTCACCCCGCCTGAGGGAGGTCTCCTACCCCCATGGCTGCTTCGCCTCCAACGCACAACACATACCGGGACCCAGGTGGCAGACAGAGACTAGGCCAGCAATATCTGCTCTATATCTAAATTCAGTCTATTACCAGGAATACTCAGGACCTACTCAAAATTGCAAATATTCCTTTCCACTAGTATTTACAGGGTAAACTAAGATTTCTGCTTGAGTATTAAAATTGACAGTAAAATAGTATTCAAGTTTTCAGATTAATTTAAATTGGCCAAGTGAAATAAGTGAATACTCAAGAAAATTTTAGTGTACTGGACAAAAAGCTTTTTCTAAAACATTAACTAAAAAATCTATTAGTAGTTCATCTCACTGTAAAATTGCCTAACATCCAAAGAACCTAAAGCAGTCATATTTGTGTGCAAAAATTAAAATTTAAAATTACCAAGACTGCAATATAAAATTTCCAAAAGCCCACATTAATCAAAAAAGGGGAGGGATCAGTGGGATAATATCATGTAAGGAAAAAAATATCGAGTAAGTAAAATACATCTAGAAAATTCTTACTCCAGTAAAGTAAATTCCATTTGTAAAACCAACTGCAGGACACCCATGAAAAAACACACATGGTATCAAGATAAGCCAAAGGAAAATCACTTAGGCAAAAATTAAAAAGAATCCCAAGTCTATTTTGCAGAGAGGATCCCTTTGTAAACTTTTGATAGAGAATGTGTTTGTGTGTTTTCAGAGAACAACTCCAAGACCATGTGGGTTCCTGCGACTGTGAGGAACTTACGGGTCTGTTCCAGTCACAAGGATGGTCCAGAGATGGGGGACACTGACAACACCTTGCCATGCTAGTAGTTGGCAGCTGTGCATGTCTGCAGGCAGCCCAGGACCAAACCAGAGAGGATGGATCTTGCATTGCCACGATGTATCCACCATCTGGATACCATTGCTGACATGTACACAGAAAGAATTATTTGACACCTAAACTGGGACTCAGAACAGTTGGACATTGAAACTGAGACTGAAACATTTTTTGTTCTTATACATTTATTTCTAGTATGCAGAGGCAAGATATTTTTGAAGAAAAGAAACTAGGGAGAGTGATTCATATAGAGGCAGGGTGGCCTTGAACAGGCTGTCAAGCTACAGGGGGAAGGTTTGGGTGGATGGGAGGTGGATGCAGGGGGAGATCAACTGAAGGACTTGTATGCATACATATGAGCATAACCAGTGAATGAGGGACACTGGGGCGGGGAGGGGGGAGGGTGGGGATATGTGCTGGGGGGTGGGGGAGGCTGGGGGGAGGATAAGGGGGAGGGGGAAAGAAAAACATGTACTACTATTAATTATAGGTTATACTGCAAACAATCAATAAAAATATATTTTAAAAAAACATACACACACACACACACACACACACACACACAAAACACACACACACACACACACACACACACACACACACACACCTTATACCCTTCACAAAAGGAACCCAGAATGGACCATAGACCTAATTGCAAAATGTATAACTATAAAATTCCTAGGAGATAACATAGGTGAACTTGGGTATGTTGATGTCCTTTTAGATATAATGTAAAGGCACAATCCACTAAAAAAAAGATAAGCAAAAATTCATTAAATTTAAGCTTCTGCTCCATGAAAGACAATGTCAAAGAAATGAAAAGACAAGTCACAGACTTGGAGAAAATGTTTGCAAATATATATCTGATTAAATATAAATATATGATTAAATACAATTTATACAAATATACAGAAGCTCTTTAAACTCAAGAAAATGAACAACTTAATTTAAAAATTGGTAAAATATTTAAACAGACATCCTATCTAATAAAATAGTAATATGCAAATTGACCGTACCTTTTCAACACCCACAAGCCATACCAACCAGCCACGCCCACCATCCAATCAGGACCTGGGGTGGGGCCAAGGCCACCTGGGCTGGGGGGCAGGGTCAAGGTGGCCAAGGCTGTGAGGGGCATGGCCGGGCTGGCCAGGGCTGCGGGGGGCTGGGTTGAGGTGGCCGGCACATGCTTGCCAGTGAGAAGACCTGGGCTGGAGGACAGGGCCGAGGCCCGTGCTAGCCTGGCTAGAACTGGCTGGGGCGAAGGCCTGGGCTGGGGTGGGGGGCTTGACTTGGACTGAGCCAGCCATTGGCCCCATTTCAAGGTGATGGCTGGGTGCCCTAGGCCTAAAGCCTCGGCCAGAGACTTTAGGCCTTGGGCAGGCTGCGAGTGCATGGTCAGTAGGACATCCCCTGAGTGCTCCCAGTATGTGTGAGGGGGCAGGTTGGGCTGATGGATCAAACACCCCCAGTGCACGAATTTTGTGCACTGGGCCTCTAGTCTGATTATGTAGATGCCAAGTAAACATAGATATTTTGGAATTTTCAAATTAAAATAATAATGAATTAGCACTACTCACCTATTAGAATAGTCAAAATATGAAACACTAATGATAATATGTATTGCAAAGGATGTGGAGTAAAAAGGAACACTCATTACTGGTAAGAATGCAAATTGGCATAGCTGCTTTGTTTAAGACAGTTTGGCCTTTTTGGTAAAACACTTAGTTATCAGATGATTTAGCAATTGTGCTTTTGAAATTTACTCAAATAAATTGAAATGTATGTCTACATAGACCCTTAACACGAATGTTCAGAGCAATTTTACTCATAGTTGCCAAAACTTGGAAGCAGCAGAGATGTCTTTCTGTAGGTACCTGTGTACATAAGTTTTGGTACATATAGACAGTGGAATATTGCTCAGAGCTAAAAATATCAATCCATGAAAAGACATGGAGAAAACTTAAATGCATTTTACTAAGTGAGAAATGCTAATATGAAAAGGCTACATATTGTATACTTCCAAATATGGCATTCTTGGAAAGGTAAAATTGTGGAGATAGTAAAAAAATTAGTGACTTCAAGAATTAATAAGAACAGGGAGTGGAATACATAGAATTTATAAGAGTGAAACTTCAGTTTGATACTATAATGGTGGATAAATATCATTATAACTTTATCCAAATCCATAGAATGTATACCACCAAGAGTGAACCCAAATGTAAATTATAAATGTTGAATGATAATAATGTGTCAATGTAGAGTCACCATTGGTAGTAAATGTACCATTGTGCATAAGTGAATTTGTGCATTAGTAGGGACAAGGAGGTATATGGGAACACTGTGTACTTTTGGTTCAATTTTGATGTGACTTAAGACTGCTCTAAAAAATAAAGTTAATTAAAGTTAAAAAAAATAACCCTGAATCCATTTTAACCATTATGCTTTAATACATCATAGGAGCATTTTGCTAAGAGTGCTCAGATAGTACATATTTTTATTGTCCTTAGAAAATACAAAATATTTATGAAAAGTACTATGGTTTAATTATCTTTTCTTGGTGGGTAAACCAATTATTTCTTAACTGAATTACAGAGTCCTTGAATATAGCATCTATTTTAAATAACAAAAATGTATAATTGTAATATGTAACTGTATTTAATAAACCAAAAACTAATTATTAAAAATAAATAAATAATAAATAAATAAATAAAATGATATGAAAAAAATGACAGACAGATGTGTATACTATACTATCTTATCTTTCACAGAACATTACTCAAGTCGGTTAAATCACACCCAGTTCTATGACTTTTGACAATGTTCTGAGACATTTGGCAGTTTTTATCACACCCAATATCATTGCATGGTACAGGATAAATAAGTCATTTACATGTTTTTAACCAAACAAAGCACAAGACTTTGCTTTTTTATCATTTTTAAAATAATTTATCTTTTTTACAAGTCTTACTTTTCCTAAACAAGTAAACAACAACCATATGTGGCAGTTTTTTCTTTAGCAAGAGGCATTCGATTTGCACGGAGTAATTTAACTTGTATATTTCTCTGCTCTTCAGAACACACACTTTTCATTGCAATGCTATATGAAAGTGAAGTTTTTCTGCTTAGTGACACTTAGAACTCCAAATTCTAGTTAACTTTTTACCTCATTTGGTAATATCAGTGCAAATAAGTTATGTGACAATCAAATGAATAAGAAGTTGTAGGTGTACCAGGTTAACTTTTACTTATAATAATTAATATAATTAAGCTGTTCAGAAATGTATTTTTTCCAAACCAATTTAACTTCTGAATTAAATTCTTAGCTTTACTGTTGGCAAGAAGTTTAATTTATTCAAAACTTTTTTTTAGTTAAATCCATTAATTTCAAAATCATTTGACTTAAAAATTTATCATATATTTAAAAATTTCACCACTGCCTTCCCATTCACAATGATGAGGTGACAATGGAGATTTCTGTGTCTCTCTCTTCTTAATTATGTTGTCAAGCCCTTCTTAGTAATAAATAGTGCTCTCTCAGCTAAATTTTGGCCAGCCAAATAACCTTTCTTCAGTCAACTCTTTCCAAGTCATTACTTGGATAAAATTTAGCCACTGGTTTCCTCAGATGCTGCTTTTCACATGTAACTAGTAATATGCATCTTTTTGTACTTCCTTTGCCTCTCACTAGGTATTATTGATCTTTATTTCCTTTAACATTTTTATTTATATGTCCCTAGAAAAATATTTGCTGCATCTCCATCTTACCACTTGGGCCCTGAGGAAAGTTTACTCATTAGTAAATCTATCATAATGTCACCTCTTCACCTACTTCTAGAGGCTGGAGTAGGGTGGAAAGAGAATAGGATTTTCATTCTGTTTTTGCCAAAACATTCATTTTCCTCTATACCTGGGAGTTCTTTTTTTTATTCTCCCTCAAGGTACCAAAGACATTATAAAAGCAAACTAGAGATTCTGCAAGATATTGTCATACTAACCACAATTTTTTGCCTTTTTGGATGAAGTTTTATGTCAAGTTGGGAAAGAAAAAGAGGATTGAGTTTTACATTCTGTGGCAGGCTATAATCAGAGAAAAATGAAAAAGGGAATCATAGAAGAACACCCCTCTCTTATAGTTATAATACCAAGAGACATATTTAATTGTTCCCAAATAATTAAAAACAAGATATGATTATATTTTATACACTGTCTTTCTTAATTCAAGAAGACAAGGGTTTGGCAATCATAATGTAGGTATATACCGCCTATGATTATCTCCACAAATAATATTCAATATTTTAGGTTCTCATCTCTAAAACTAGGAGGTCTCCTATTCTGATGATTATATTCAGGGTAAGAGGAACATTATCATCAAATTTTGAACTTTTTATCCATTGGGTTCTTAATAGCCATAAGAGAATGCAGGGAAGATGTGCCGGGGTGACCAGTCAAATGATTGACTGGTTATACAGAATAGATAAGGTTGGCACTATACACCAAAATCATGAGATATATGCAAGAATACCTTGCATTTATGTCTAGGGGAAATTTAAGGTTTCATAGAACTAGAACTCTCATTTTATATTAAAGCAATTCATGTCTGGAGAATAATGAAGACTTGGCATAGGATAACCTTTGAATTAATTGTATAGTCAAGATCAGACTTCTTGTTCTTGATCCAGCAATTGTCTTAAAAATGAAATGTCTGCAAAATGAATGAGAAAGAAAAAAGAGATTTTTTTTTCAAAATCCAATGTGCCTATGACAGAATTATTTTATATAAAAAAACTCAAAATGAAGTATTAACAAATTTGCATTAAATACCTATTTGCTAAATAATGTCATTAAAATGGAGGTTAAGAGTACATTTATAATGACAGCTTGGAGTTATATGACAGAAAAGTTATTCTTGCTTTTCATTTGAAAATTAGACATTAATATGAACCAATAATGTATTTAGGGCAAGAAACATTTCAATCATGTAACTGCAAGTCATGACCTATTTTATCTAAGTCTCACATCATTTTAAGAATAGGAGTATCTCGTTATCAGTAGAATATCACCCACATTTTTTAAGCTTTTTTCTAGTGAAAGCAGAGATTTTTATCTTAATAGAAACCTAAAATGTATCTATGTGGTAGCCAAATCCAGCTTTGCTTAACAAAAGGTAAAATTTAAGAATCACTAAAAGTAAGATAGAGACAGTAAGATATTGGAAAGTTTTTTATTGTTTGTTAGTTGTTTTTCATTTCCAATTAAAAATCAATTATCAAACAAATATTAACTATTTAAACTTAACAGAAAACAATATGTGCCATGCTTTGGACGATTAAAAAAATGGGTTTTCTTAAGAAAATTTAAAAAATATATTAGCTAATGGAAGTGATTCTTTTATCATTTTTTGTACCTTAGGATCCATGTAGCATTTATTCTCTGAATTACTAGTTGGGTCACTCTTACTTTTACTGAAAAATAGCCTATCTTTACAACCAAATAGCTCTAAGATGCCATCCTGTAGAATCTATAATTTCTAACAAAGTTCTTTTTTTCTGCCCCACTTTCTCTGCCCCCTTTTGTGAAAACCAGTGGTAACTTTGCTGGTATAACCCTATTTGTGTTAGACATAAATATGACATATGAGGTGGGTGATAGGTCTATGAGTCACAATCATGATACCTTTATTAAACTGCTGTTCAGCCACACTCTTACTATCCTCTTCAAAGCAAATTTGCTCTCTCTGTCTCTTTAAATATATTTTTATTGATTTAAGAGAGGAATGGAGAGGGTGAGAGAAATAGAAACATCAATGATGAGAAACAATCATTAATCAGCTGCCTCCTGCACACTCCATTCGGGCAGAGATGGAGACCGAAACCAAGATATGTGCCCTGACCAGTCATTAAACCATTATATCCTTATTCATAGTTTGCTGATCAACCACTGAGCCATGCTGGCTGGGCTCTCTCTCTCTCTCTCTCTCTCTCTCTCTCTCTCTCTCTCTCTCTATTCTAATGTGGATATACTGAGGATCATATAAATCTTCAAATTCTGGTTCTTTTATGCTTAACAATTCATGCTAAAATCTCTCTCTTTTCTTGCATTTTACTGTAAGCAGTTCAGAGAAACCAAGGTAATTTTCTAAAACTTTGCTTAGAAATTTCCTCAGCCAATATCCAATATTATTGCTTACAACTTTCACCTTTCACAAAACACTAAAGCACTGTTCAGCTGCATTCTTTGTCATTTTATAACAAAGATTATCTTTCTCCCTCTTTCCAAAAACATGTTTCTCATTTGCATCTGACACCTTACTAGAATTTTCCTAACAATCATATTTCTAACATGCACTTCAAAACTCTTCCAGCCTCTACCCATTACCCAGTCCAAAGCTACTCTCTGTTTAATTTTATTATAGCAGCACTTCACTCCCAGTACCAAAATCTGTGTTTGTCTACTCAGGCTGCCATAAAATATGTCATAAACTATGTGGCTGAAACAAAATAAATTTATTTCCCTAACGTTTGGATGCAGGGAAGTCCGAGATCAAAGTGCTGGTCAACTTGGTTTCTGGCAAGGGCTCTCTTGCTGGTTTGTATGAGGACACCTCCGTGTGTCTCACATGGTGGAGAGGAAGGGAGAGTATGGGCTATGTTGTGTCTCCTGACAATATAGTAATCCTATTGAATCAGGATTCCATACTTATTACTTCATTTAACTTAATTATCTACTTATAGGCCCTATCTTTAAATATAGTCACTCTGAGAGTTAAAAATTTTGGTGTAGACAATCAGTAGCAGTTTTTTAGACCATAAGTTCTGTAAAGAATTTGAAGAAGATAAAGAACCTGGGACTTGAATTAGAAAGGATTTAAGTTTAAACAAAGGTATGAAGAATTATGAGGAAATTTTGTTTCCAGCAGGTTGTGTGATTTATTACCCTGATCAACCCATTCGCTGAAAACATGTAAAAAAATTGCTAAATTGTTTTGTTAAACACTCATTTAATGTTCTTGGTTAATACTCTGAGACCAAACATTAAGTGAAAGCAGGAACTCCAAGGAGCAAACATAGATAGAATCCTGCATTTACTTTGAAGGCATTTGTAAACATGGGTAAAGTCAAGACAGATCCTATAGCCCAGGTCAATCATTTAAGTGCACATTTTAAACAACCTTGCCCACTGCTGAGATGATTTAAAATAAAATATTTTGCTTGATAAATATTGCTAAATGGACAAAAAGTCTCTTCAGAGATTTAGTAAACAAGGGTAAGCTCCAGCCAAGTTTTCAGCCAATAGTACAAGTTATCTTGTTTGTTATTAAAATTTCACATCATAAATATACCGTAAAATAGTCATGGGAATTACACAGGTGGGTCACGTGCTTATATGCAAAATAACACCATAATTAATAGGTAATAATTCAAGAGAAAACACAATGTTTTGTATACTCATAACTGTAAACATACTCTTGCCCCACCATGTGCTATTCACAAACATCTGCCAGAAACAATCACACATCTTCTCTGAGAAACCAAATTCTAACTTAGGTCTCCACAAAACCTGCATGTAGCTCTCCAAGGAGTAAGAACACAAAAATATAAGGAAACAAGGAAGCATAAATAGAGCAAGAATAATAAACTGACTAATCATTACTGCTATGGTCACATTAAATATTAGAAGGCAATAGATTAAACAATTAATATATTTGGATAGAACTGAATATTGAACTGACTATTCAACTAATAATCAAATTACTTAAAAAATTTTCAAGTAGATTTGAAAATAAAAATAATTCAGAAAAAAATTAAAAATCAATAGCTGGGCTTAATAGAAAATAGGACTTAAATGAAAATTTATGATTTTGGGAAAAAAGCAATCCTATCTAATAAAAGAGTAACATGCAAATTGACCATACCTTTACTACACTAAGTAAGCCATGCCCACAAGCCACACCCACAAGCCAACAGAAGCTATATGCAAATTAACACACAACCGAAATGGTTGCTATTCATGGTAGGCTGGGCCAGGTGGGCTGGGGGCATGGCCAGACAGCCATTGGCCTGGATCACAGAGTTATGGCTTCCCTGGGTGCCCTAGGCTGGGGGCAAAAAGGCCTTTGGATAGGCCTTTTCACCCCCAGCCTTGGGTAGGCAGGGTGGGCTGGGGGGTGTGACCAGGTAGCTATCAGCCTGGATCACTTCCCTGGGTGCACCAGGCCTCAGGCATACAGGGCCAGGCTGGGAGTGTGGCCAGGCATCGATTGGCCTGATAGCAGGGCAATGGCTGGCTGGGGTTCCCTGGACAAGGTCCCCTGCCCAAGAATGGAAAATTTCTGCCAAAGGCTTTTGGCCTTGGGCAGGCCAGAGATGAGCTGTCAGTAGGCCATTCCCTGAGGGCTCCCAGTATGTGAGAATGGAAAGGTTGGGCTGAGGGATCACCTTACCCCCAGTGCACAAATTTTGTGCACCGGGCCCCTAGTTAAATAATATTAAAAATGTGCTATAAGTCTTGTTCATATTCAAGAAGATGATATAAAGCAAAAATGTGGGAAAAAATGAAGCCCATCTTAGAGTCTGTCTATTCCATATTTCCATTCATTCCCCTATATATACCCAAGATACAAAGATGAAAAACGTTTTGGATAACACCTATAAAAATCACCAATCAATAAGGGATACATTTGGAGGTCCAAAATAGCCAGAGGTCTAAAACAATTCCAAAATCCTGGTTGAAAAATATTTGGGATTCATTGATTAGGTTTTATATCCTAGGAATAATTTTCATTGGTTTTAAGATCTGCCTTCTGAACTCTGGTTTCTGTCCTCTGAGTCCAAGTTAATGAAATGTATCACATGTTCAAAGCTGGGTATTTTAATCAGCCTGCTGCCTGAAGATATAATTTTGGGACCACTAAAGAATGCTTTTCATTTTGCATTCTCTCTGTCTCTCTCACCAAGTTGACAGAATTTTCACTGAAATAGTTTTCTCAAATAATTTTTGGATCTCTTGTGATTTAAAAGAGGCTGAGTATCAAGTCATGCTTCCTTCATGTTTAACAGTTAATTCTTCCAATTATCTTTCCTCTGTTATGTTCTACAATAAGCATCATGAAGAAACCAAACAGCAGCTTTCACACTTTGTCTGAAAATCTACTTAACTACCTAACCAACATTATCACTTTTATGTTATCTTTCTGCCTAATTATAAGCAACACTTTTGTTGTTTTATGCCAGCATTTCACCCACTTTTGCAAACTCACTGAGAGTATCCTCTAAGTACAGATTCCTAGATTCCTAATGATAATACCCTATTCAAGTAAAATTAGTCTTTATATGTCATACTATTAATTTTTTCAACCTCAGTACTTGGTCCTGTTTCAAAGTCACTTTCACAATATTTCGATATTTGTTACACCAGGATCCTATTTCCAGGTATTAAAATACATATTTCATATATTGTTGCCAAAGAATAGTATCACAAACTTAGCAGCAAAAAATTACACATTATTGTATCACAATTTCTGTGAGCCAGAAATCCAGATGTGGCTTAGTTTGTTCTTCTATAAGGCTTCAAAGGTGTAAGCCAAGTCAGTGTACGCATCAGAAAGTACACATGGGAAGGACATGCTTCCAAGTTCATGTGGATCATTGGCAGCATTAAGCTCCAGGCAGGATTCCAGACTTCTTGGTAACTAACTGACTATTAACCAAAGGCTGCCTTAAATTTCTTTCCATAGAACAGCTTATAGGAACTTGCTTCTTCTAAGCCAGTGAAGGAGACAGCTCACAAGACTTACATTATAATCTTATGAAACACTAGAGGCTCAGTGCATTAAAATCATGCATGGGGGGGACTTCTTGCAATCCAGGACCTCTTAGGGGATGTCCTACTGCCACTTTAAGCCCAAACCCACAGGGATTCCTGGAGGATCGGGCCTAAGCCAGCAGTCAAATATCCCTCTCACAACCCAGGACCAATGGCTCATAACCTGCCTGCCAGATCTCCCCTAACTAGTCTGCCTGCCTGCCTGATCACTTCTAACTGCCTCTGCCTGCCTTTCTGATCACCCTTAGCCATTTGCCTGCCTTTCTAATTGCCCCTAACCACTCACCTGCCTGCCTGATTGCCCCTAACCACCTCTGTCTCAACTACCACCATGTTGGCTTCATCTGGAATGATGTGCAAAAGGTCATTTGGCTGTCTGGTCTAATTAGCATATTATGCTTTTATTATCCTATATAACAAAAGCCCAACAACCATAATGACATAACAACCAGAAGGATAGCTCAACCAGTTGCTATGGGGTGCATTGACCACCTCTTGGTCCCACCCTCTTCCCCCCGTCAGCCAGTAGACTCCAATTGCCAGATGGCAAATAGGGAACTGGGTGGGTGGTGGCAGCATGGTGGTCCTGGGGTCTGGTGAGTAGGCAGAAGGTAGCCCTAACTGCAGGCTGGCCTAGGGACCCTACCCAGGCACGATTTTGTGTACTGGGCCTGTAGTTATAGATAATAGTGGTGCCAATTTTTATCAAATTCTACTGGTTTGAAGCAAATCACAAGTCTTGTACATGATCAAGAATATGTTACAAAAGATCTACCAGGAGTTTTGGATAATCATGGTCTATCGTGGAATCTATCCACCACAGCTTTTCAGAAATAATAATGCAAGGTAGAAGACAATGGGCACACATCATTTTCTTTTTATTTATTTGTTTTTAGAAAGAGAAAGGAATAAGAAAAAAAAAGAGAGAGAAACATCGATGTAAGAGCAAAACATTGATTGGCTGCCTCCTGTACACCCCCTACAGGGGATTGAGCCTACATATGCCCTCTTGAGAACTGAACTGGCAGCCTTTCAATGCATGGGACAATGCTCAATCAAATGAGCCACACTAGCCAGGGTTGAACACATGTCATCAATATGATAAAATATTACCTAAGTAGCATTTATAAAAAATCAAATAGATTATTTTCAAACTAGTGGCCCAGTGCATGATATAGGGGGTAGGGGTGTCCCTCAGCCCGACCTGCACCCCTTGGAGGATGTCTGACTGCTGGCCCACAGGGATTGGGCCTAAACTGGCAGTTGTACATCCCTCTCGCAATCCAGAACCACTGGCTCCTAACAACTTGCCTGCTGGCCTGATTGCCCCTATCCACTCTGTCTACCAGCCTGATCGCTCCCAACTGCCCCCACTTCCAGTCTGATCACCTCTAACTGCCTCCCAACACTGGCCTGATCACCCCCAACTACCTCCCTTGCTGGCCTGATCGCCCCCAACTGCCCCCCCACTTGTCCCCAACTTCCCTCCCCTACCAGCCTGATTACCCCTAACAGCCTCTGCCTTAGCCCTGCTACCATGGCTTTATCAGGAAGGTCTCCTGGTCTAATTAGAATGTTACCATTCTATTAGTATAGATTTCTATTAATACCTGCCTGCCATGTCACTCCTTTGTGCTGTCTGGCACCCAAATAAACACAACTTGATGCCAAGTCTTCATTTAATGTAGTTAATTTGAGAGACAGGTGAGCCTGGACATGTAAGATCCTGTTACTAAGCACTGATTTGTAAGCACCGGGACTGTCCTGATGATGTTACACACATCACCTTATTTATCTTCACAGTATCTCTCCAGTAGTGGTGGCATGTTGCCTGTTTACTGATTTGGAATCAGAGGTTTAGAGGGGCTTCAGTAACTCTGCAAGGAAATTAGTCTACCCAGAATTGAAACTCAGTTTTTGCCTTACTCTTGAACCATTGCTTTTGCTCCTGTGCAACATTGCTTCTCCTGTAACTTGGCCTATTTCAGAAATCAATTTATCTTGGAATAAGCAGTTTACTCTCCTACGTGTTATGGCCTATTTTCTGTTTTGTAACATTGCTAGGTAAATAATTTAAGACTGTGTGTGTTTTTAATTGTTTGTCTATATGTTGTTGCTACTGTTATTTAAAGCAAGTAAACAATAACAAAGATCAAGTAGCCAGGAAGCCAGCCTCACATAGAAAAAAAAAGAGAGAGAGAGAGAGAGAGAAAGTAGCTGTGCTAAGTGAGTCATCTCTTCACCTGGTGTCATTTCTCCTCTTGGGAATATGCCTTGGAGCATTGGGGCCTCCAGGTGCTTTTTATTGCCTTAATTGTTTAGCTAAATAACTTCCCTTGTGCTTTCCCAGTAATGTGCATCTCTTTAATAGAAAGGGATGGCCACTGTATAGTATTGAGGTTGCATAATGAAATTCTGATTCAAAAAAACACATGAACGTCAATATTGACAGGAACTGATGGATAACCAAATGGTATTATTATTATTATTATTATTATTATTATTATTATTTGTTTTTTTACAAATGTGAAAATTAAGGTCCGGACCCCCTGCTGGACCTGGGGCTGCAGCGATTAAGAACACTGCCGCCACACTAGGCTTGCGAGGGCGGGCTTTGGGTCTGGTCACCATTTTGCTTGGGGTTAATTTGCATATTACTCCTATTGGCTGGTAGTGTAGCCACGGTAGGATCAATTTGCATGTTTCTCTTTTATTAGGTAGGATAACCTAAAACTATGTTTACTATACTGACACTCATTAATAGAAATTGCAAAGATGATTTTTAAAAAACACAGGAAAATTCATTTCAGTGGAAAAGCTAGAATGTGAAAAACAATAACATGCAAATAAAATGATAGTTTAAAGTTAAAAATAAATGACAATCGAGTGAGTAAAATCAATAATAAATTATTTTTATTTTCAAAAGGTTTCAAACACACCAAGTAAATAAATATATAGGTTGGAGGTGGTGAGAATCAAGTTGTTATAAGTCTGCATTATTTTTAATGAGACTACAGACACTAATTCATTTCAAAATAAAAATAGGCAATTCAATATTTGTAGAGAAAATTTTTAAATCAACTTAGTAGATCGTCAACCAATATTAACAAAAACAAAATAAAACACCATTATCTGAATAACTGTAGAAAATGCATTTGAAAAAGTCAACAGTTATACATGAAAAAAAAAGGTTTTAGCAATCTAAGAATAGAAAATATTTTCTTATTCTGATAATATATTAACCAAAGTCTTTAGTAAAAGTGATATTTTAAATATTGAGGTTTTTTTTTTTCTGGTTTGAAAATGAATGCTACTTAATATTATCACTTCTATTCATTGCTACCGTGAAAGTTTTATCTAGTATATTAGGTCCAAAAAAATCAACTAAAGACATACAACCATAAAAATGAATAAAATCGCCAAAGATAATTTCATCACATTTTGTTTATATCAATTAAAATTACCAAATAAATGGAGAACTATATCATGCCCTGAGCTGTAGGATACTATATAATAAAGAAGTAATATGCAAGTTGACCATCATGCCATTGCACAAGATGGCCACCCCATGTAGTCAAACATGGCCATCACAAAATGGCAGGCAAGGGAAGGGAACTGGGGGGGGGGACAAAGTCTGCAGGGGAGGGAAGTTGGGGGTTACCAGGCCAGCAGGGGTGGGCAGTTGGGGGTGACTAGACTGCAGGGGAGGGCAATTGGTGATTACTGGACCAGCAGAGGAGGGCAGTTGAGAGCAATTGGGCTGACAGGGGAGCAGTTAGGCATCAATCAAGCTGGCAGAGGAGTGGTTAAGGGATAATCAGGCTGGCAGGCAGGTGAGTGGTTGGGATCCAGCAGTCCTGGATTGTGAAAGGGATGTCAGATTCCCTGTTTAGTCCTGATCTCACCAGGATTGGGCCTAAACAGGCAGTCTGACATATCCCAAGAGGTCCCAGATTGGAGAGGGTGCAGGCTGTGCTGAGGGACACCCCTCCCCCAGTGCACAAATTTCATGCGCTGGGCCTCTAGTCTATTATAAAGAACTAGAAGCACGGTGCACAAAATTTGTGTACAGGGGGTGTCCCTCATCCAGAGGTTCCTCTCCTTCTCCCACACAGCCTCTGGGGAGATGCTTGTCCTGGGGCCTCCTCAGGACCCTGGCACACAAAGCCCTGTTGGATACTTGGGGGCTTGGGCTTTCAGATCTAGCTTCCCTGCCTGGCATAGTGCAAATTTGCTGCCCCGGGCCTGTTCTCTCCCTCCAGGTGGCAGTAGAGGGCCGGCACCAAGGCAACCAGGAGTACATACAGGCCCGCCCTCTCCCGCCATGCCAGCGAGGGCCTCTGAGGGCTGCCCCCTCCCTCTGCGCTAGCCCCTGCTGAAGGCTGTCCTCTCCTACTGCAGGCCTGACCTCTCCCACTGTGCTGGCCAGGGATGCAGACGGTCTGCCCTCTGCTGCTGTGCATGGCTCATTCTCTTCCACCCCACGGCCAGAGAGAGCAGACTGCCACATGTGCTGGAGACGGGAACATCCCACCCTCTCCTGCTGCAGGACCACCCTCTCCTGTGCCAGTCTCCCCCTCTCCTGCCACTCCTGCCAGGGGAATGGACAGCCTGCCCTCTCTGTCAGTGGGCTGCCGGGTTGGCTGGGGGCGCAGACAGCCTGCCTTCTCCTGCCATGCTGGCCAGGGGTGCTGAAGGCTGCCTTCTCCCACCACAGGCCCACCCTCTCCCACCATGCTGGCTAGAGGCGCTGAGGGCCACTCTCTCCCACTGTGCCAGCCAGGGGCACTGAAGGACACCCTCTCCTGCCACAGCACTGCCCCCCACCTCGTGCCTGCCCCCCGCTCCTGATTGGCTGGCCCCTGGGGAATCCCTGCCCCTGCTGCTGCCGCTGCTTCACCTTACAACACCCGGGCTGGGTACTCGCCGCCACCGCCATTTCGTCTCCACCCCCAGGCCTGGGCTTTCGCCACTTGGCCCCGCCCCCACTCCTGATTGGCTAGTAGCATAGCCAATCAGGAGCCAAGATATGGTCACATTTGCATGTTACTCTTTTATTAGATCCAGTGCATGAAATTCATACATGGGGGGTGTCCCTCAGCCCACCCTTCACCCTCTCCAATCTGGGACCCCTCAAGAGATGTCTCACTGCCCATTTAGGCCCAATCCTGGTAGGGCAGTCAGTCATCCCTTTCATAATCCAGGACTGCTGGCTCCCAGTTGCTCTCCTGTCTGCCTTCCTGATTGCCCCTAACCACTTTTACCTGCCAACCTGATCACCCCCTAACCACTCCCTGCGAGGCTTTTTGCCCCTAACTGTCCTCCCCTGCAGGCCTGGTCACCCCTAATTGCCCTCCCCTGCAGGCCTGAATCCCCCACAACTCCCTTCCCTGCAGGCCCAGTCACCCACAACTTCCCTCCTCTGCCAGCCTGGTCACACCTAACTGCCCTCCCCTGCAGGCTTGGTCACCCCAAACTGCCCTCCCTTGGAGACCTGGTCCCTCACAACTACCCTCCCCTGCTGGACATCTTGTGGCAGTCATCTTGTGTCCACATGGAAGCAGCCATTTTTAACAACATAGAGGCAGCCATCTTGTGTGTTGGAGGGATGGTCAATTTGCATATTACTCTTTTATTAGATTGAATAGAGGGCTAGTGCACAGGTGGGGGCCAGCTGGTTTGCCTAAAGGGTGTCCTGGATCAGGGTGGAGGTTTCCTTGGGCATGAATTGGCCTGGGCAAGGGGCCTGTGGTGGTGTGCAGGTCAGCCACACCCCCTGGTGACCCAAGAGGAGTCCCTGGGATCTGGGATTTATTTATCTTCTATAATTGAGCCTTTGTAGCCTTGAATGGAGTCAAGCCTCCTGCTTGCTCAGTAGTCATAGCCATTTTTGTTTGGATTTACTTATCTTCTATAACTGAAACTTTGTAGTGAAGGCCAAGGCAGGCAAGAGCTGCGGGAGCTTGGCTTCATTCATTCCTGGTGGCAACTCAAGCCTTCTGCTCTCTCCAGCTCCGTGGCTGCTGCCATTTTTGTTGGGACTTATTTATCTTCTATAATTGAAACTTTGTAGCCTTAAGGGGAGGCCTGGGCCTGCCAGGGTGTGGGGAAAGCTTGGCTTCCTCCATTGCTGAAAAAGTCCAGTCTACTTGCTTGTTCTGTGGCCATAGCCATCTTGGTTGGGTTAATTTGCATACTTATTCTTGATTGGCTGGCAGGCATGGTGTATTAATTTGCATATTACTCTTTTGTTAGATAAGATATATTCTTCCAGCATTTATCAATAGGTTCTGTAGAACCTAGTGAAAGTATGACAGGTTATAAGAAAACTTAAAAGCTGATTTTTAATGTATGGAAGAAAAATGGCCTACAATAACCAAGACAGTTTAAATGAATCTAAATAGGTTTGATGGTCTGATGAATGTTTTTCTGTCTCTGGATCTGTTTTTGTTCATCAGTTTATATTGTTCATTATATTCCACTTATAAAGGAGATCATGTGACATTTGATTAAACCATCAAATCTTAGAAGGAATGCAGGGGAGGGTGGGGGAAGCGGAAGATATCAACCAAAGGACTTGTATGCATGCATATACGCATAACCAATGGACACAGACACTAGGGGTCTGAGGGCACAAGCTGTGGGGTGGGGTAAGATCACATATGTAATTCTTTAATCAATAAAGAATAAGAAAATAATATAAATAGGATGTGGTAAGAAATATAGTTTACCAGACCTCAAACATTATAATTAAGCTACATTGAGATACTATTTTCTGAGTATTGGATAAACAATTTGATAAATGCATCAGAAACAGACCCATGTAATCAAACTTTTGATTTATGACAATATAGCAGATCTGAGTAAACCATATCTGTGATAAATTTGACTATATTGAAATTAAGTATATATTATTGTACACTTTAGAAGACATTTCAATGCATATAGATCACAAAGTATAAAGGCTACTAAACATATGAAGAAAAAGAGAAAAAACCCCTAATAAAAAATTAGCAAATATTCTTAATATAAATATCCTAAAAGTAGAAACCTGTGTGGCCTATAACCACACCCAGCATTAGTTATTCAGAAACTACAAAGTGAATCCCATTTGCTATATACCAGTTTAGCAAATATTTTAGAAAAGTAATAGCTTTAAATGTTAAGAATATTGTTGTAGGAGGTAAGTGGTGATTTGCTTTAGAAACCATTCTATCATTGTGTAATAATGCTGAAAACTAAATGCCTTATATCTCAGTAATTCCACAGCTACATTTATTCTAGCAAATGACTTCTATATATACACTAGAAAAATGTACAAATAATGGTCATGTAATAAGTTATTTTAAAATACCAAGAAGTAGTCACCAAAATATCCATTAATAATTATATAAAAAGAGATTGAAATATAGTCATATGTAGAATACCATATAAAATGAATTACTTCCTGAGACAATGTTGATGAATCTCAAAAGCTTACACTAACTAAAAATGTTTCAGAGTTCATATATATTATAATTCTATTTATCTAACTTCAAAACATGCAAAATTAAATGTTCCATTAAGATATAAGTATATGTGGTGAAATCATAAAGAGAAAGAATACAATATTAAACATAGGTTCTCTCTGAAGAGACAGAAAATGGAATTGGATCTAGAATAGCATACAGGCTTCTTAAGTATGATTAAAATATATATATATATATTTTTTAAACTGGGCATTTTTTCACTCTGGTATGTGATAAAATGTTAACATATAAGTGTGTATCAATACAATATTAAATATTGGATATCTATCTATATATCAAATAACTATTCAATATATAGTAAAATGCTCTTATTAAAAATAATTAGTAGATTTTAAAAATATATTAAGTCCTAAAATTTGATGATGTTAATCCATGTAAAATTAACTGGCATGACTAAATGTAAAAGTAAGATTCAATATTTCATTTTGGTTAGATGGGTTAAAGTGGAGAATCTCTGTCAGGAAATGAGTGATGGTATAGGATCCCCTGTGTGACAGATTGCAATGTGCCCTGACATCAAGGCTGGGAACAATGAACTTGTTTCTATTATTGGTTCAATACGCTGTATGTTTTTAATCTATAGTAAAAATATAATATTAATGTATCAATGTTATTAAAATATCAAGTTATACTTAGACTTTTTAGTTTTAACAAAACATGTTTAATAACAATGCTTGTCTATTGAGAAAGGAGGCCTTTGTGGAATAAATTGAAGATGGATTTCAGAAATTATTGAATTAAATCTTCAGCAATTATTTTGTGTTGCATTATGAGCTCTACCCCCTCCCCAATATCTTATAAAAGATAACTTTCATAATTGAATAATCTTCTCTTTAGCAAGATTGGATGAGAAAAATATCCTGATGCTGTGCAGTTACAATGCAGTTCCTTTGGGTTAGAGCTTCTGCTTGTTCTCTCTTACCAAATAGAATATGAAGAACAACTTCTTCAGGCCAGCAGATAATGTTCTCCCAAATGGTATTTTTTCAAAGGGTCTCACATATACATAGTACTGACTGAAGTGTCCTGCACTTAGCAAGTGGGTTATTCTATTATTATTAAATTATATATGTTCTATTCTTTTCTTAACATGTCTTCTGAGACACACTAATTACTTAATAATCATTATTGACCTTGAAATAAATGGAAAACTGCAGTCATATAAAGTTAAACATCTCTAATTGCAGGTATTTATGGTTTAAAAGCATAATATTTCAAAAAATATCAAGAATATGTATAATATTGAGACTATATATAATCTAAATGACAAACATAAATATTTGCTTATTTTATAGTTCTTCTATCTTAGGTTCCGGAACCAAACTGTGAGGATGATGCCCCCCAATTCAAAAGAGAAATAACAGATTATTAACTCCAGTATCCTTGAAAAATGAAAATGCCAATAAAATGCTTCAGATACAAACAACAAAAATAAAAGGAAACCCTGTGCTGCTTAAGTAATGAGTGTAAAAAATAATTCCTTAAAGAATCCTTCAGAAACTCTGAAGTAGGAAAGGATCCATTTTCCAAGTCATTAGTATTCCAGTCCAGACCAAGGACAAATAAAGACCAGAGCATATTGCCAACTGCTTGTTAAAGCTGAGTTTCTCCCTTTCCTTTCGCTGCCACAGTAGAGCAAGTTTCTTGAATGATAAGCCAGTTTTTTTTACATGTAATCTGAATATATTTCAATAGAAATAAAAAATAGAAGTGCACTTCTTGAAAAAATTTCTGGCGATCATATTGGGGAAGTGTTATTTGTCATACTGTCTTGTTAGGCATTGCAGGCATTTGAATACATTTTCTAAGCTTCATTCTCATTTAATTAATCAGAGCAAAAATTTCTATTTAATATTTAAATAAGCTGTTTAAATATTAAATACCAGGTCTCTTTTTTTCAAATATATAACTGAATCAAATGCTATGTGGGGATTGGTTTTTAATTATTTTATTCATTGCCCATGCAGTGAGATGTATAAATAATTTGTCAGCATATGTCACCACTAATTAGTGCAGGTAAAATCAATTGAACTCTTTGTGTATATTTTTCAACTACTCTTGTTCTAAACAAATAAAAGTTGTTTACACATGCACACACACACACATATATCACACACATATATGATAGCAAAAATTGCAGCAACAGAATTGGTTAAGTAACTTTCCTACAGGAAATGTACTGCCAAACCTTCTAGATGCATGCTGGTCTAGAAATTGATATTGTTCTTATATTTTTTAAATTATATTAATCAGAACTTTCATCCTCTGGTTTTATAATTTTATGATTCACTCATACCAGATTAAGGCCACATCAAGGTTTAGCTGTACACTGGAATCTGATAGCTTGGAATAAAGAGTACTTATTTTTTAATTTCTTTATTGATCAAAGTATTACATATGTGTCTTTATCCCCCCATTACTTCCCCAAGCCCCCCCCCAACTCATGCCCTCTCTCCCACCCTGTTGTCTGTGTCCATTGGTTAGGCTTATATGCCTGCATACAAGTCCTTTGGTTGATCTCTCCCTTTTACCCTCTCCTACCTTCCCTTTGAGGTTTGATGGTCTGATTGATTGCTTTTGTCTCTAGATCTGTTTTTGTTCATCAGTTTATGTTGTTCATTATATTTCATAAATTAGTGAGATCATGTGATATTTGTCTTTCACTGACGGTAAAAAAGAAGAAATTCTTACCATTTACAACAGCATGGATGGAACTGGAGAGCATTATGCTAAGTGAAATAAGCATTATGCTAAGTAAAATAGTATTTTTTAGCTTTTATTTTTCTCCTTTTCAAAAATTAAAAATTTTGTATTCTTTGGATTTCCCAAATAACACTAAATTAAAAAGAAAAATTAGGGCTCTCTTCTACTTGTATTAATGTGAAGCATGGAAAATTTTTGAAAATCTCTGGTTAATTTCTCTAATTGATAGTAGAAGAACCTTTGTAAGGCCAGTGGTGAAAAGAAATGGTTAAAATGGGGTCTTTGTGATCCATATAGTTTGATTGTCTCTGATATGCCTATTGATACTGTTTTTTTAAATAATTCAATACTTCTTACATGCATTTTGAAAGCAAGCACATATTTGACAAATGGAAGTTTTCATTGAATCCCTAACAAAGTGCTATTCACTAAATATTCATTATTATAAATAGTCAATGTCATAAAATTATAGACAAAATCCATGTATTTACAAAAATAAAAATTTGTCATAAGGCATATTAATCAAATATTTTTGTTTATTTTCAAATGCATAGATTTAACTATGCATTTTCTTTAAATAACTTAAAAGTGATTAAGCTATTAAAATAAATTTATGATTTAACATTACCTCATTTAAATTATGTGTTTGAAGTAGAAGTCACTAGGATTGCTAGAGTCCCAGAGTTTTATCTTTGGGAGGCTCGATAGCATTTGCCAGCCACATGAAAATTAATATTGACAAAATATATTTTGTTCCCAATAAAAGTTTATCAATTATAGGATAAAATGCTGTCTCAAGGAAGAAGTAAAGTAGTGCATTCTACTTTTTTATATTGAGATACCTATTTCAAGTAATTGATCCAATTTTCACTCTCTCCTGAGACTCTTATATAAGCATACCAATGTAATATGTTGATAGCAGATATTATCCCTTTTATTTTTTAAAAACATACTTTTATTGATTTCAGAGAGGAAGGGAGAGAGATAGAAACATCACTGATGACAGAGAATCATTGATAGGCTGCCTCCTGTACAAGGGATGGAGCCCACAATGGGGGCATGTGCCCTTGACAAGAATCAAACATGGGACCCTTCAGTCTGCACTGATGCTCTATCCATTGAGACAAATCAGTTTGGGCGCTATTACTTAATTATGAGTGAAAATAATTATACAAAAGATTTCTATACACCTAAACTTTTTTTTATTATTAAATAGCTTTACCATTGCTCTAATGTGATGGGGGAGAAAAGAGTAGGGTACCTGGGGGTAAAAAAGACAGATATGCAGAGATACTGATCACCAGGGGGAGATGGGTGTGGGGTAGGTGGAGAACAGTGCATGGGCATAAATGATGATAAAAGGAGGCCTAACTTGGGGCAGTGAACACAATATAGTGTACGGATGCTGTGTTGTGGGTTTGTGCACCTGAAACCTATATAATTTTGTTAACCAGTGTCACCCCAGTAAATTCAATGAACAGGAAAATAAATATATGTACTTTTTTCCCATTATCCCTTTGTTTATTATCTTTTTCCTTCAAAGGTTTAAGAATACTTTATCAAGATTTATTTATATGCAACCATAGGGCTTTTTAATATTTGACAGACACTGGGGGTCATAGAATTCATACTTCACCAAGTAGTGCAGATTGGGAGTTTCATCTAGACCAGGTTGAAATGATCAAAGATGGTAGGTACAAGCATTTCCACAGGGAAATTATTTCAGGAATTGTTCATATCGCTAGCATGTGGCACACTGCAAATACTGATTCTGATAGTAATCTGTAGAAGAATTTATGCTGGTGAAGGGAGAAAAGATATCTGGCTCAAGTCATGTGAAAACTCTAGAAAAAAACCCTTTTAATATATTTTAGAGGCAAATCTGCAAGTTGCCAGGATACAAGCATAATGTTTTTAGAAGATTTTCTGTCATTGCTGTCCATAATGATAGCAGAGGAATTACTACTTATACTAGAGTTTAGACATTGTTGCAATATTTCTTTTAATTTTTATGTAATTCCTTCCTTTCCTTGACTAATGAATAATTTTTCTACATCAACTTTACATATCAGCAGAATTGATATAACTTTCTTAAAAAACTTAAGTTTTTTTGTGTGTGTGTTCTCAAAAAACCAGGATACTCGTGCTATCAATAATTGGTTTAGTTTTTCTGTCTCCACTTACATTTGTCATGCTATCTCTTTGAGATGAGTGGAAATGGATTTTCCTCAACGTGACACTTGAATATTTCAGTAGGCCAATTGTAGGAGCCTGAGAGTGTGAAGTAACAGCCATGCAGGGAGAGGCTGTTTTTAGGGCATTAGAAGACACATTGTCAAGAGCATCAGCAGAAGCAGACTGTGTTGCAGCTGTTCTCCTACATTATGTAATAGGATACCCATATTTTAACTCTTGGCTGCCACAAGCAAGTAACAAGGAATAATGGAAATAACTTCAAATATTCATAAATAACTAGGAACAATCACACAATTTGAAAGGGGCAAAGTTATACACTTTAAGGTTACTTTTAAAATAGTCAAAACTTTATATCATTTTAAGCAATATTTTTTAGACAATTTACTTTGTCTATTTTTCCTGGTACATTCTTGCACCTATAAAAAACTACCTTATTAAGAAATATATATTTGCCCTAGCCGGTTTTTCTCAGTGGATAGAGCATCAGCCTGCTCACTGAAAGGTCTCAGTTTGATTCCAGTGACCTTGGTCGCAGGCTCCATCCCCAGCCCTGGTTGGGGCATGTGCGGGAGGCAACCAATTTATGTGTCTCTCTCATATCCATGTTTCTTTCTCTGTGTCTCTCCTTCTCCCTTTCACTCTCTAAAAATCAATGGAAAAATATCCTAAGGTGAGGATTAACAAAACAAAAAGAAATATATATTTGTATTTTTATAATTGTTGATATACTGAGATATTAGGTATATATAATTCATTCTTCAAGTAATAAAAATGAGAAAGTGGATGCATTAAAAAAGGTATCAATCTTGTAGAATATATTGTTGACTAACTTTTATATTAGTCAGTAAACACAACTTGTAAGAATTTCACAAGTGTTACTGTAAAATTCTTACGAAAGTCAAGAGTGGATCTTTGTAGAAAGATGCCAAAGCTGTTAAACTTAGTGTTTTCTGAAAATGATATAATAGCACTTCAAACAATGCATTAAAAGTTAAACTTGTCTTTTTGCCAAGCAAGCCACAATCTTTCCAGGAATAAGAAGGATGAGGTAGTGCTCAAATGTACTCAAAGAAGATGTCAACAATTTGCTATACTGAAACTTGTGTCTAAAATTTTAGAAAATTTTTCTAAAATTAGAGAAAAATAAATGTCTTATAATAATCCATGGATTTTCTAATTGTTTTACTTTAATGACTTCCTAGTATAGTGATTACAGCTATACTCTGAGTTGTCAGATTATTACGATCTCTGAACACATAATAATCTGACTATTCAGCGTTTATCCTATATAATAAAAGAGAAACATGCAAGTTTGACCATACATTCGCTCCTGATTGTCTATGCTACCAGCCAATCAGGAGCAGGGGTGGGACCAAGTGGCACAAGCACCGGGCCCCAGGGGTAGAGATGAAACAGTGGTGGTGGTGAGCACCCAGCCCCTGGGTGCTGTGAGCAGAAATGGCAGCAAGCGCCCAGCCCCTGGGGCCAGGTGGTTGCAGGCAGCCAGGGCTGAGCTGAGCAGGGCGATGGCTGGGTGCCCAAGGCCTAAAGCCTAAAGCCTCTGGCTGGGGGGGGGGGGGGGGTGTGAGCCATCAGTTGGACATCCCCTGAGGGCTCCCAGTATGTGAGAAGGGGCAGGTTGGGTTGAGGGACCACCCACCTCCAGTGCACAAATTTTATACACCAGGCCCCTAGTCTTCCTATCTAATAAAAGAGTAACATGCAAAGGTGACCATACCTTGGCTCCTAATTGGCTATGCTACCAGCCAATTGGAACAGGGGGTGGAACAGGGGGCAGAGCAGGGGGTGGAGCAGAGCAGAGGGTGGGCAGAGCAGAGGTTGGGGCAGGGGTATGGCTGCAGTGCAGTGAAAGCAACCACCACCCCATAAGGGTGGCCCACAAGGTACTTAAGGGCCAGCCCTCCTTAGCTTATGGTGCCTGAATCACATGCAAATGAGGGCCCAGGGTCCCTGCATGCTCCCCAGCCCAGCACCCACAATGGGAGTGGGGGGCTGCTGTCAGTCTCTGGGGTGTGGGGAGACCCTGGTGGCCACCATGGGGTGGAGAAAATTTACTGTACCCTTGGTTCATGCAGGGTATCGTGGGCACCAGGAATTCTGGGAAATGCAGTTCTCTTGATAGACCCACTGTAGGAGTGAGTTTGAAGTACTGAGGGGGGGGAGTGGAAGCGGCAGGGTGGGGGCTTTAGGCCTTGGGCTGGTGGGGGGCTCGGCAGGCAGGGCGCGTGCGGGATGCAAACCTGTTGGGAAGCTGACACCCAATAGCCCCTGGATCAGAGACACAAACCCACATGGGGCCGGTAGCCAGCACCCACAAGCTCTGCCACCCAGGTGCTGGAGCTGCAAAGGCCAAATCAGAGACATAAACCTGCATGGAGGCTAGCACCCAGCAGCCCCCAGATTAGTGATACAAACCAGCAGAGAGGCTGGCACCCAGCAGCTGCAAGCCCCGCCATGGGGGCGCTGGGGCTGTGAGGGGCTGGATCTGAGACACAAACCAGCAGGGAGGCCAGCACTCAGCAGCCCCAAGCCCCGCCACCGCAGACCTGGGGCTGGGGGGCACGAGGGGGGTGGACTGGAGATACAAACCTGCAGGCCTGGCACCCAGCAGCCCCAAGGCACAATGCAGAGGCGCTGGGGCTGTTGGGGGTGGGGGGTGGTGGGCGGGGGCAGCCGAGACACAAGAAACCTGTGGAAAGGGAGATAAACTATTATAACTTTATCTCTCTTTCCTCAAGATGAGAAAACTGTCCCTGGATTATTTAGTGATGTGGCTCACACCTTTCTACATACACAGGGTATGTTATGACCACTCCCAGAATGCTGTCTCCAGGGAATAACCTACTGTGGCAAATCATCTGAGAGAGGAAACAAGCTTCTGTTGGGTTTATTCTGAAGGTCAGAGAACAAGCCACCCCCCATCATATGCTTTATTGTTATATTGATGATCTTGAGCTGCAGATTCTTGAAAAACTGCAAGTGCATGCAGAGCATTTCACTGAAGTCCCCTGATCTGTCTAAAATTGGACCCCCCTAAAGGAGCTTAAATGTCATAGGTCTCCTTGATGGGAGAAGTGTCATCAGGCAGAGAAGACTGACTCCTGTCACAGTACCTAACACCCAAACTTTGTTACAAACTATTTCTCTCCACCCCCATTCATTTTTCCTAAAAATCATTTACTCTCCTCTAGGAGGCCTACATCTCCTGTTCCTTTCCCTAGGAAGAAGGTATTTAAATCTGCATTCTAAGCCAGCTTGGGGAGTTATTCATTTTTCCCTGAGATCTCCCACATATACATGAGGTACACATATTAATGAACTTTTGTTTTTCTCTTGGCGATCTGTCTTTCATTACAAGGACCTCCACTAAAAACTCAGAAAGGTTGAGGAAAACAATTTCTCTTCCTCCATAATTCAATCTTGGGAAATCAAGTCCCCAGCTGAACAATGAGGTTGGCTCAAGTATCAAGTGTTCCCAGTTGACGGGAGGGAAGCTTCTAGAGAGAAATCAATGATATTGGCATCAAAGTGGGATGGAGGGCACACACATGGTTGATGGTGGGAGTTTAAAGTGGTTTGACATTTTTGGAGGATGACTTGGCAAATTTGAATGAAATGTTCAAGGTATATCCAAGAGTCTTCTTCTAGGAATCACAGCTGCTGTGATAAAGCACAAGCACTTAAGCCCTGGTCAGAACCCAGGATGTTACTGCAGGCTCCCCTTCCATGATAGAAAAACCTGGGAACGACCTGCATTTTTAAGACAAGGTAGCATCTATGCTAATAAAAGGGTAATATGCTAATTAAACTAAACATCTTCCTAGCGACCTTCCAGATGTCCTTCTAGACATTCTTCCCAACAAAGCCATGTTGGCAGGGCCAAGGCAGAGGAGGTTAGAGGCAATCAGGCAAGCAAGGGAGAGCAGTTAGGGGACCAGGCCAGCAGAGGAGAGCAGTTAGGGCACACAGGCTGTCAGGAGAGAGCAGTCAGGGGGATCAGGCTGGCAAGCAGGTGAGTGGTTAGGAGCCAGAGGCCTGAGGGGTCCCAGATTGGAGAGGGTGTAGACTTGGCTGAGGGAATGCCCCGCCCCCCCCCTCTTGTGCACAAATTTTGTGCACCGGGCCACTAGTAATAATAAAAGACTAATAAGCAAATTGTTCCCTCTACCAGCAGGCTAGCTGGCCAACTGTACATGTCCCCTCCACATGGCCAGGCTGGCCATACCCTACCCAAGCACAAATTCATGCACCAGGCCTCTAATATCTATATGCATTCAGAGATCATAATAATCTTGCCACTCAGTATATGTTGATAATAAAGATTTTCATATTCTAAAGATATAATAAAGGATTTTCTCAATTCTTTGACTTAAAAAATTTGAAGTGCAAACATAGTTATATCCCTTATTTTCATAAGAACTTTATTTTGCAATTTTTATAGATATAAAATATTTTAATTGTAATTTCTCTTTTCTATGTTGTGCTAGATATCACAAATACAAATAAAAGTTGTCCAACATTCACATATTGTAAATTATGATAACTTGATAATATTCAAGCTGTTTTGGAGACATGGTAAAGCAATTTACTTACATTTTACAATTAAAAGAACATTAGAAAAAAATTAATAGTGAAATAAATGTATGGATTTAAAAGAAGACTTTCCAGCTATAAAATAACCTACATATCAATGAATAAAAAATGTTAAAGAAGAAATATTACATGTCAGTCTTGAACATAGTGAGAATAGAATATAATTTTGAAGGGTATATTAGAGCCAAGTTATGAAAGACTTTCACTGAAGGTAGAAAATATGATTTTTATCAAAGTTAGAATTTTTATTGCATCACTTTTAATTATCCTTAGTAGCCCCTTTCCTCAAAATAGAAGGAAAAAATGTTAACATCTCACTTTAAAATATATAAAAATTAAATTTTGGAGAAATACCTTTAAAGTTTAAGTTAAATTTGCTGAGATGATGAAATTAAAAAATAAACTTCTGAAAACTCCATTTTTTTAAAAAGGGGGTTATTACTCGCTAGTCTATGCCATGCAAAGCCACATAGGAAAATATCAGGGTGGTCAGAAGACAAAATGTATGAGTGGGAGAATGCTTAAAGCAACTTTTTGGGGGTTTTCTTTTGGGCATAGTACATGGTGTGGTATTTGGGTAGTTTTAATACTTTGTTCAGTGGGCTTTAGGCTATGGGAATGAATTCTAGCTGCCAGACAGCTGGCCCTGAGATGATTTAAGCAGTGGATTATTACCTCCTGAAGTTCATGGGCCAAATAAAGGAGTTATGGCTCTAGAATGGCTAGTTTGCCTAACCCAGGCATAAAATACTCTTGTAAACGCATAATCAATAAAAGCTGGATTACACGGAATTTAGTTGTAAAGCATAGGAGATATTCTTGGGCCTTTACATGTTAAAGTTTTTTTTTTTACTACTTAAAATTGCTTTTGAATTTGAAAGGTCATGGTTTGTGCCTACTAAACTTTATATTGTTTATAAAATAATATTTACATCATGTGCTACTGATATATATATTAATTCCTGAATGCTTTCACACATAAACATTTTTAAGCAACATGGCTCCTTATTTTATAAAACACAATTATAAATTCTAAAGATAATAGAAATTTAGTCTTTAGGTACTATGATATATTGATCTGTAAACATCTCACTTTAAGGGGAGAGTTGGAAAAAGACACCAAAATTCTTCAGCATTTCAACACAAAAGTCCTCACATCTATTTATTCAAACATAACCATTAAATTAATGTCATCTATAAAAATATAATAACATTTTATATAGATTACTTTAGGACATGTAATAATCACTCATACAACCTTAAGAAACAAAATTTTATGAGAGTTGAAGAAGATTTAGGAATTGATTTTTCTCTTATGGAATTTACTTTCTCTCTCTCTCTTGAGATATTCTTTCTCACTTTGAACATAGGCCCAATGTTCCATCTCTACTTTTTAAAATTTGATTATATATATATATATATATATATATATATATATATATATATATATAACTTTCTTGCAATGTAGGCTTCCAGGATGTCTTATAATTAAATTTTACACCAGCTTCCTCTGAACCAAACTATTTTTATGAATCTTGCAGCCATCTACTACTGTTTCTAATATTAACAGCATACTTACCTCACTACTCCCTCTTTTTTATTGATTAATATGATTTATTACATACTAGTGGCCCAGTGCACAAAATTTGTGCACATTAAAAGGGTATTAATTAGAGGAAATATTTTAATAGTGCTATTTGCCATTTCTCTACAATAAAAGTGTGAGAGATAAAAGGTAATGAGTACAATGTATATGAAAATCATACATAATTTCATTAATAAATAAATAACAAAATGATATAAACACCAATATGAATGCACAATAAACTGTTGAGTTAATTTTCCTGCATTTAAAATAGGATTGAATGTGTCCCTCACAGAGAGATGAAATCCATAATACTGCATTTGGGTGACTCGTGTTCTTACATTTTGTCTATTATTGTTGAGTACACTGTTGTCTCTGAGTCTTAATGCAATATCTGTTCCCCAACCTTTTTCACCATGTGGAAAAAGAATAGGATATGTCATTGCATCTAATGTAGGAAACAGGATACTGATTCGTTTCACTTTAGTGGCATTTGGATTATTGGGATCTGATTTACAATGAACGAGCAAGTCCCATTCAAAATGAGGTTCTCCATCTCCGTTTCTGAATATGACAGCAACCTTGGTTACATGGGGAGAATTTTATCTTCCTGGGTCACTCTTAGAATCATATTTAATTGCCATAGTTACTTCCATGGGAGCTATATCTTTTGCTGCTGCTTCAGATTGGGCTTCCTTTCCTACTTCATGTAGCATCTTGTACAATTTTGTTAATTCATTTATTTCTTGCATGAGGTTGTTGATGTTGATCATGAGTCTTTCTGAGCAGGCCTGGTTTGCTGGGATTGCTAACCTTTTACATGTAGCTTTGGCTGTATCCAAAATATAGAGCTGAGCAAACTTCCAAGAAACACCATCAGAAGGATGTAAAGTTCCAGTACGATGATAAACTTGTCCATGTATTCTAAAACAGTATGGCCCATACTCTGATGGCCATGCAACATTTGCACCCATGGAAGCAAAAGCAAAAGAACTATTTATAGATCGAATGTTTTCCATGAAATTTTTACTGTCAGAATCTTCGTTTGTCATTAATCATTTTAAATATGGCAGGTAATCTGGAAAATGTATATCATTTGGACAGACTTTCCCTTTGCTACAACATTGAGTAAATTTCCCATCAGATGGTTTTTCATCAGAGAAATTTAGTGATAGGCAAAATTCACACCTAACAGTCATTTCACCACAACTATGTTTGAGAATTGCATCCTCACGTGCTCCATTTTCGCTGAGAAGGCAGTTCCTACCACTATTGCTAGTACTTGTTGATGACTGTTCTTTAGACATATTCTGTCTTTGCCACCGCCTTTTTTCAACTTCAAAGGCACGTTGTTCTTTAGACATTTCCTGTCGAAGATGCCAGTGTTTTTCGGCTTTGGAACGACATTTTTCCAATAGCTGCTCTTCAGATACATTCTGTCGCCGGCATCGCCTTCTTTCAAGATCAGACACATGTCACTCTTCAGACATTTTCTGTCGATAATGTCAGTACCTTTCTGCTACACAGCTCCATTGTATCAACAGTTTTTCTTTGGACATAGTCCCACCTCTCTATTGCCATGTTCTGAGATAGAGGAGAATGACAGTCTTGACAGTCAGGCCTTCAACAGTGTGACCAATGGCTGATTTGGACAGATTCTGTGGGGGTGGGACTCCCTCCTACCTATTGTCAGTTTTCACAGCTGGGATGCTAAAGCTGGGACTTGGGGGCCTTCCCTCTGGCAGTTGCCTTCTGTTTTTGCTGGTATACAGCTGAAGCTACACACAAAACATTAGCAATACAGGGGCCTCAGTTAGACGCAGCTGTGGTGAATTCTCATTGCCACCTCCGCCTCATTCTCTGCACCTGGGGGCCTCAGTTAGAGGCAGCTGTGGTGAGTTCTTGCAGCCGCCACTGCCACCGCCACCACCACTGCATTCTCCATGCCCGGGGACCTCAGTCAGACACAGCTGTGGTGAGTTCTTGCCATTACTGCCACCGCCACCACCTCCTCGTTCTCTGCTCCTGGGGGCCTCAGTTAGATGCAGCTGTGGTTTGCTGGCGCTGCCACTGCTTGGTCTTAACGCCTGGGGCCGGGCACTTGATGCCTTCACCACTTCCTCTCCACTCCTGGGGCCTGGAACCCATGCCTCTCGAGCCCACCTCTTGCTCTGATTGTCCGGTAGCATAGCCAATCAGGAGCCAAAGTACGGTCACATTTGCATGTTACTCTTTTATTAGATAAGATGTCTCCTTTTTCCTGGGTTGACCCCTCCGCCAGCCACTCCCACCCCAAGGGCAAGCCTCCAGCATCCAGTGTCTGTGTCCACTGGTAATGCTAATATGCATGCATACAAGTCCTTTGGTTGATCTTTTATCCCCTTCCACTTCCTTCTCTCTGAAGTTGAATCGTCTGTGCAATGCTACCTTGTCTCTGGGTCTATTTTTATTCATCAGTTTTTGTTGATCATTATATCCTACATATGAGTGAGATCATGTGATATTTATCTTTCTTAGACTGGCTTATTTCACTTAGCATAATGTTCTCCAATTGGATCCATGCTATTGCAAATGGTAAAAGTTCCTTCTTTTTTATAACAGTGTATTATTCCATTGTGTAAATATGCCACTGTTTTTTCATCCACTCATCTGCTGATGGGCACTTAGGCTGTTTCCAAATCTTAGCTATGGTAAATTGTGTCTCTATGAACATAGAGGTGCATATATACTTTCTGATTGGTGTTTATAGTTTCTTAGGATATAGTCCTAGGAGTGGGATTACTGGGACAAATGGAAGTTCCATTTTTAACTTTTTAAGGAAACTCCATACTGCCTTCCACAGTGGCTGCACCAGTCTGCATTCCCACCAGCAGTGCAGGAGAGTTCCATTTTTTCAGCACCCTCACCAGCACTTGTCATTTGTTGATTTGTTGATGATAGCCATTCTGACAGGTGTGAGATGATCATTGTTTTTTTATTATTATTATTTGCATATCTTGGATGATTAGTGACTTTGAATATGTTTTCATAAGTCTCTAGGCTTTCTATATGTTTGCTTTAGAAATTGTCTATTTAGGTCTTTGGTCATTTTTGATTGGATTGTTTATCATTCTTTTGTTAGGTTGTATGAGTTCCCTATAAATTTTGAAGATTGGCAAATATGTGTTCTGCCATGCAGTGGCCTTTCTTGTTGTTTTGTTGATGGCTTCTTTTGCTATGCACAAGTTTTTTTTTTGTTGTTTTTTTTTTGAGGTAATCCCATTTGTTTATTTTCTCCTTAGTTTCCATTGCCTTGGGAGCTGTATCAGTAAATATATTTCTATGATAAATGGCTGATATTTTGCTGCCTGTATAATCTTCTAAGATTTTTATGGATTCTCATTTTACATTTAAGTCTTTTAACCATTTTGAGTTTGTTTTGTGTATGGTGTATCTTGGTGATCCGTGTTCATTTTATTTTATTTTTTTTGCACCTATCTGTCTAAATTTCCCAGTACCATTTATTGACAGGACTGTCTTGTATGCTCTTGCCTCTTATGTCAAATATTAATTGATGGTAATGGGTTGGGTCTATTTCTGGCTTCTCTATTCTATTCCATTGGTCTATGTGTCCTTATGCCAGTAACATGCAGTTTTGAGGACCATAGCTTGGTAATATAACTTGATATCTGGCATTGTGATCCCTCCAGCTTTGTTTTTCTTTCTCAAGATTGCTGTGGCCCTTCAGGTCTTCTTTATTTCACATGAATTTTTTGAAAGGTCTGTAAAATATGCTATTGGTATTTCAATGAGGGTTAGATTGAACCTATAAATTGCTTTGGGTAGTATAGACGGATATTTTAATGATGTTGAGTCTACCAAACCATAGACACAGTATGCTCTCCCATCTGTTTATATCTTCCTCCATCTCTTTGTTCAATGACCTGCAGTTTTCTGAGTACAGGTCTTTTATCTCCTTAGTTAAGTTTATTCCTAAGTATCTTAATTTTTGTGATGCAATGGTAAATGGGATTTTTTTAGTTACTTTTTCTATAAAAAAAAAAAAGGCCATAGATTTCTGTGTGTTAATTTTTTATCCTGCTACATTACCGAATTCATTTATTTAGTTTAGTAGTTTTTTGATAGAGTCATTGGGGTTTTCTTTGTGCAGTAGGATGTCATCTGCGAATAAGAAGAGTTTTTCTTCTTTTCCATTTGGATGCCTTGTATTTTCTTCTTCTTGCCTGATCTCTATGGTTAGCACTTCCAGTACTATATTGACTGGAGTGGTGAAAGTGGGAAAACCTGGCTTGTCCCTGTTCTTAGGGGAAATGGATTTAGTTTTTCTCCTTTCAGTATGATGTTGGCTGTAGTTTTGTCATATAAGGCTTTTATTATATTGAGGTATGATATCTCTATTTCCACTTTGATGAGAGTTTTTATCAAGAATGTTAGATTTTGTCAAATACTTTTTCTGCATCGATTGATGTGATTATGGGAATTTTTTCTCAATTTGTTTACGTTTTGTATCACACTTATTGATTTGCAGATACTTTACCATCCTCGCATCCCTGGGATAAATCTCACATGATAATGTTGTATGATCTAATGTAATGTTGGATCTGATTTGCTAAAATTTTGTTGAGGATTTTGGCATCTATGTTTATCAAGGATATTGACCTGAAGTTCTCTTTCCCAGTGGTGATTTTATCTGGTTTTGGATTTAGGGTATGTTGGCTTCATAGAAAGAGCTTTGAAGTATGTCTTGCTCTTGAATTTTTTGGAATAGTCTGAGGAGGATAGCTATTAGTTCCTTGAATCCTTGGTAGAACTCCACTGTCAAGCTATCCAGACCAGAGCTTTTGTTTGCTGGAAGATTTGTGATCACTGTTTCAATTTCTTAGGTTGTTATTGACCTATTCAAGTGTTTTTGATTCTTCTTGGTTTAGTTTCAGAGGCTTGTATTTTTTAAAGAATATATACATTTCATCTAGGTTGTCCAGTTTGTTGGAATAGAAATGTTCACAGTCTTTTTTCATAATCGTATTTCTGTGGGGTCAGTTGTTACATCACCTCTTTCATTTCTGATTTTTTTATTTGGGTGCTCTCTCTTTGCTTACTGGTGAGAATGGCCTAGAGCCATGTTGGCAAACCTATGACATGCATGTCAGCACTGTCTAGCATAGCAATTTTCTATGACACGTGGCCTCATGCAGTCACATACAGAGAAGTATGGGGCCGCATGCCAAGAAGGAAGTTTCATCCTCAGCTACTGCACTGCCAGGTGCAGTAGCCGAGGATGAAACATTTGCTGTAGACCAAAACTCTGCCAGAGGTCTGTAGACCAAAACAACAGAATTCCAGCATAGAGCATCTAGTTCTGGGGCTTCCAATTAGACCTCACTTCCGGCCTGTGGAGCAGGGAACAGTGGAATGCCGTGGGGAATGCATCTCTGGGGACCCTGTAATTGCCATTACCAGCAAACCACATAACCACAGCGAACATTATCCAATCTACTGTTCTGGGGTGTCATGGATTTCTAATTGCCCATCATTACTGAGATAAGTGAGGGGGATAGGCGAGGGCCTGTGCTATAGGTGCCATTTCCCGCTATTAGAAATAGTGGCAGCCATCTTAATTTATATAAGGAACATCATTTTGCAGTATAGTGCAGACTCCATTTCACCGCTATTATTGTTGTGCATCATTATTAACCCCTATTTCTGCTTATTAACCCTGCCCTTTCCTAAAAGACAGTTACATGTGCCATCTTATGGTCACTTAGGCTAGTTAATCCTAATTGCCTGCAGGGCTAACAGGCTATCTATAATTCTATCTTCTGTCACTGTACCCATAATGAGAACCCAAAAATAAAAAATAAACAAGGTTAAGTAAAGGAAGGGGTAGTAGCAGTAGCCGACCCTTTCAAGAGACATGGATCAAGATGTATGGCATAGAAAAAAATGGCAGATCATTTTGTGTTCTATGTACTGAAACAGTAGTAAGCAGAAGGTGGAATATAAATAGTCATTTTGAACTAATCATTCCCAGCTCTTGAAAAAAAAAAGTGAGGATGAAAGGCAGGAATACATTTCTAGGCAGCTACACCTTTATAAGAGCCAATCTAATTCCATCCTGAAATTTATAAAAGGCTCTACAAATTTAACATCTGCAAGTTTGAGCATTGCTCACTCCATAGCTCAGCATGGAAAAGGACTCAGTGAGGGCAAATTTATTAAAGAAACTCTCCTAAGATGTGCACCAGTTCTATTTCATGATATGCAGAATAAAGATGCAATTATTAAGAGAATATCTGAGTTACCACTCAATAGAATATCATAAAAGACCAAATAATGAGACTGAACACAAACCTACAACATCAATTAAAGAGATACATAAGAAATTGTAAATATTTTTCTATCACTCTTGATGAAACTACTGACGTCACATCACATGTTCAGTTGGCCATTATTAGTTGATATTTTAATGGTCTCACAATGAGAGAAAAGTTGAAAAAGTTGATATCAGTGCCAACAAGTACATCAGGAAGCGAAATATGTAAGGTTGTTCCACAAACATTCCGTGACCTAAGCATTGATATCTCTAAAGTTGTGTCAGTGATGACAGATGGGGCACTAAACAAGGTGGTGAAAAAAGTCAGATTTGTCGAGTTGTTTACTGAAACTATTGGGCATCCAATTGTGCTTTTTTCATTGTATTATTAACAAGGGGTTTTATGTGCAAAGGCAGGATTCACCAACTTAAATGACTTAATGTCAGTTGTTACAAAAATAGTTAATTTAATAGCTGCTTGCCCCCTTCACAAGCGAGAATTTTCTGCACTTTTACTGGAGGTTGATTCCACCTAGAGTGGACTGCTGATGTACAATAATGTAAGATGGCTGAGCCGAGGCTAAGTTATTGAGCATATGGGGGAGTGCTTTGAAGAAATTATGGTATTTCTTGGGGATAAAGATCTGGGAAACTTTTCTCAGCTCAATGATGATAAGTGGGTAAACACCCTGATAGTTTTTAAAGATCTCTCTGTTCATATTAATGAACTGAACTTAAAGTTACAAGGTTTTGGCAAAAGCATTGACATTATGTTTGGATACATAAAAGCTTTTGAAAGTAAACAAAATTTTCAAGCAAGGTGTAGAAATAAAACATATAAATATTTTCCTTGAGTAACAAAGTATTTTGAGAAGGCCAGTGCAGCTGTACAAAATGAAATGGCACCCTTGCATGTAAAGTGCCACCATGTTTTAGACTCATTAATTGACCAGTTCAGTGATACATTTAATCAATTTAGAAGCCTAGAACAGACCATAAAAATAATGAAATATCCTGATGTAGTAGTCTACAGTAGTTTGGAATTAATGGATGTAAATCCATTAATGGATGTAAATTGATGATTTGGAGATGCAACTTGCAGAATTTCAAATACCTGGGCTCAGTTATTTGTCAACTTGAGGTCAAAGCTTGAGAATCTGCATAGGTGCCACTTGGAGAATCAAGAGGAGTGCCACTACGAACAGGAAATTTGGAGTGCCTAGAACCGATTACCAGACACTTTTAGCACCCTGAAAAATATAGCAATAGCTTTACTCACAATTTTCCCCTCTATATACTTTTGTGAGACCTTACTCTCAGTGTTAAATAATATCAACACCAACAAAAATAACAGATTGACAGATGAAGTTAGTAGTGCTTGCTTGGGCTTGAAGTGTACAAAATACCAACCTTCAAATGAAGGTTTAGCCAATGAAATTCAGCAATAAAAAAGTCACTAATAGGTAGGTTAGTTAAAGAATTACCCCCTTCCCCTTCACTTATCTTAGTTAATGGCCTGATGTGTTTATGTTGATAAATCAGTTGATAGTCTCATGGGAGATCCTTTATTGGTAAGTTTCTGTCTCTCTCTGGCAGCTTTTTAGATTCTTACTTTATCAGTGATGTTTGCCAATTTGATTATGATGTGTCTTGGTATTGGCTTTATGTTATTCATCTTGTTTTGGACTCTGTGAGCTTTTTGGGCTTTAGTGAGTTTCTTCTTCTAAATAGCAAGGAAGTTTTCTGACATTATTTCTTCAAACAGGTCTTCTATTCCTTGCTCAGTTTCTTCTCCTCCTGGCACCCTTAGTATACAGATGTTGTTTCCTTTGTATTGTTCCAAAGCTCCTTTAGGCTCTCCTCCTCTTTTTTTTTTTTTTAATTTTTTTCCAGTTGCTGCTCTGCTTGGATTTTTTTTTCTACCTTGTCTTCTAGCTCACTAATGTGGTCCTAGGCTGCTTCTAGTCTACTATTGATACTTTCTATTTTGTTCTTTATTGCAGCTATGTCATTCTTCATTTCTTCATGGTTCTTTATTTCCTCTTGGTTCTTACACATATTGTTAAATTTATCTTCCATTCTTTTCAGCATCCTTATGACCACTGTTCTGAATTCTTTCTTTGACAAATTGCTTGCCTCCATTTTTTTTTACTTCCTTTTCTGGTAATTCCTTCTTTTCTTTTGTATGGAGTCTGGTTTTGTTTGTTTGTTTGTTTGTTATTTTGTCTCTGATTTTTGCTTTTCTCAGGGTGTCTGCTTATGTGGCTCACTCTCTGCCACATTGACCATAAAGCACAAAATACAACTTGACAAGACATGACACAAAGGGAACAAAACATCAATGTATTCACAACACCAATAACCCCAAACTCGGTGATCACCAAAGAAAAGATAATTAAGGAAGAGAAAAGAGTCCAAAAATGATTTTGAGAAAAGGAAAAAAGCTAAGATATAAAAGAAACAGAAGGAAAAAACAATGGATAAAAATACATATAAGGGGAGAAAACCAACATGAATCCAAAAAATGCAAACAACAAACACCCAGAAAAAAAAGGAAGGGGAGCTGAATCTGAAGAGACAGTGCTATTTTCTAGAAGGTGAGGTAAAGGAGTTGAATGAATAGGGGAATGGCCATGATTCAGTATAGAGGAGGTAGAAATGATAATAAGAAGAAAAGTAAAAAAAAAATCCCAAATAAAAAGTAAGTCTATATAATAAAAGGGTAATATGCAAATTACCCCTAATGGCAGAACAACTGGAAATAACTGGTAACTATGATGTGCCCTGACACAGTGGCTAGAGCTTTTCCTAACTCCTTGGCATCACTAAGGATGTCCAACTGTAGTCTAGGCCTGCTCCCTATGGGCCTCAGGTGCAGTTGGACATCCCCTGCTGTCTCCCAGCCTTCCAGAGATATATGACTGCTAGCTTAGGCCAGACCTCTTGGGGAGTGGGCCAACACTGTCAAGTGGACATCCCCCAAAGAGTCCTGGACTGTGAGAGGGCACAGGCCAGGCTGAGGGGACCCCACTGAGTGCACAAATTTTCATGCACTGGGCCTCTAGCAATAAATACTACTACTAATAACAATATATATATATATATATATATATATATATACATATATATATATGTGTGTGTGTGTGTGTGTGTAGAAAGAATATATAAAAGAAATTTTATATATATTAAAATAGTTTTTTTCTTTTATGTATCTATATATTCATCTATTTTTGGAAAAGGAGAAGAGTAAAGAGAAGATAGTTCTAAGTCTGAAGTCTGGAGAGTAAATCTAAGTAAGCTGTTACAAGAAGAAGAGAACAAGTAAGGAGAGGAAAAACAAAAGCCTAAAATAAAACAAACAAAAAAATCTAACAAACAACAACAACAAAAATTGGCTAGCAAAGAAAAAGAGAAGAGTGCATGGACTTGTAGCAGGGAAGAGGAAATTAGATATATAAGTAATATATATCTAGAACACTAATCCAAAATAAATAAATAAATAGTTAAAAATAATAATAAAGAGAAGAAAAGAGGAAAAAATAGTTTCTTAAGTTAAAGATAAACAATTTAAAAAAGGAGTAGACCTGTCAGTTCCTCTCTGTTGCAGGAATCAGTATGGTGTTGGAGTTGTTTTCTGAAAATATACAAACATATTCTTGACCAAAAGTTAATAAAGGAATCTTTTCTATAAATTAGACTTGGATTTCTTTATATTTTTGCCCAAATGATTTTCCTTTGGCTTATTTTGACACCATTTGTGTTTTTCATGGGTGTCCTGCTGTTAGCATTACAAATGAAAATTGATTTTCTGAAGTAAGAATTTTCTAGATGTAATTTACTTATAGAATATTTTTTCTTACATGAAATTACTCCACTATCCTCCCCCCTTTTTTGGATTAATGGAGGCTTTTGGAAATTTTATATTGCAGTCTTGGTAACTTTAAATTTTAATTTTTGCACAAAAGTATGACTGCTTTAGGTTCTTTGCATGTTAGGCAACTTTATGATTAGATGAACTACTACTAGAAATTTTAGTTAATATTTTAGGAATAGCTTTTTGTCCAGTACAATCAAATTTTCTTGAGTATTCCCTTATTTCAATTGACCAATTTAAATTAATCTGAAAACTTTATTATTATTTTATTGTCAAATTTAATGCTCAAACAATAATCTTAGCTAACCCTGTAAATATTAGTGGAGAAGATTATTTGCATTCTTGAGTAGGCCCTGAGCATTCCTGGTGCTAGATTGGGTTTAGATATATGGCAGCTGTTGAAGTTCATTCACTTCAGCTGAGTTTTAATATCCCATGGGAGCTCGTATAAGACCCCTCTCTGCTGTTCTGTCTGCTAAGTCTCAGTTTCCTGTTAGGCAGTCAGCTCTGTGTTGAAGTTTCCAGCTGTCCACTGCTCCTCTAAGTCAGATGCCACAACCTTGTTTTCAGTCAGGCAGGTGGGATCAATCTGCCTGCTTTGTTTTTCTGCCTGCTTTATTATGTATTTATATAAGCATCTATTTCTGGCAAGGCCTCTAGGTTATGGTGTTTCTGTATTTGTTTCCAGAACCTGATGGCCTTTCAACCAAGTCCCTGAGGACTCCCTGGGGTATTTAGAATCTTTGTTTCCCTGTGCAGCTCAAGGCCGGGTGCAGCTGCACTGCTAGGAGGGACCTGGTCTTCAGGAAAAAATGGTTCTTCAGGGTTGAAGGAATAGGACTGTCCCAGAGCTCGTTTCCGATTGTCTCTCCTTGTTTTGTTTCCCAGCTTTCACAAAGCCACCTTCCCCTGCATGTCAGCCACAGTGAGTGTTTGTAATTGAAAGATTCTATGCACTGGGTTTAGTGAGTAAAAGCAAGGAAATTATAAAGACAGAGCAACCACATCACTGCATGTCTCTCTTTCCCCCTTTCCCTGCCTCTCCTGTCAATGCACAGCCAGTGCAGAACTTCCAGCTGCCTTTCTGGGCACCCCCTCCCACAGCCAGAAGCCCATGGACCCCCTTCCACAATCCAGTGCTACAGGCATCCCTAAGGGATGCAGATTTGGTTCAGCACAGTCTCTCTCTGACACTCTATTCCTGGCTGCACACTTTTCTCTCTCCAGCTCAGATCCCCAATCCCACCTCTCCCCAGGCAACCTCTGACCTTTCCATCCGCAGATTGCCTCACCAGCTGTGTTTAATTCGCCAGTTCTGGGAGGATGTTATTCTATCCTGCTGTTTCTTCTATCTGCTCTGTGAGAAGGTTCAGCATCCTTCTGTCTATTTGTGTCTATTTGGCTGCCAGCTTGTCTCCCCTTTGGACAAAATTTTTAGGAACCTCCAGCCAGGGAGGCTGGAATCTTGGTGTTTGTGGGTTCACAGCCAAGGTAGCTGGTCCCTGGCCAGTGTGGCTGCAGGATCCCTGGTGGTGTCTGAGGTCTCCTCAGGTGGAGGTGAGGCTGGGCTCCCAGTCACAGATGCTCTCCTCTTAAGATGGCCTGGCTTCTGCAGCAGGGCTGGCCACCCCGGGAGAGATTTCAGTGGTAGCAGAGGCTGCCCAGCTGGGGGAGCTGGGTCTGCCAACCCCCAGCAGTCTTGAGAATATAACTGTCACACACACACACACACACACCTCAATCTCCATACACTTTCCTTTGGCTTCCTCCCTCCCTCACACTCTCCTCACTGTCATCCTGTTGACTGGCATCTTGAATCTCAGCAGTTCCTCTTTATAACTCTTGAGAAGTAGAGAGTAATTAACTGAATTCATTTTTTTTTAAATTTTGCTCAAGATATTGCTCAACATATGACATACAGTCCATAGTTTGAGAATCCCAAGCTAATTAATTTTTATTGTAATCAAAAGAGAGATTACATAATATAAAGCATAGCAACCTGTTAGTTGGAAATAATTTTACCTTAAAATGATTTTTCAGAATACTTACTACTATAATTGACATGATTTTTTTCAATCACATTAAATTCTAAATAGAATAAAAAATAGAAATAAGAAAGAAAAAGAAATAACAATCCTTTATATTGATCTTTTAGTATAAGTCAAAATTATCCATGTATGTACAGTGATGTCATAGGGAAAAAATTACTAAGAACAAGAAATACAAATATATTTTCACTTTTCTTAACACATTTAGAATATAGCATATGGATGAGAGAAAAAAAAACTGTTCTTATTCTAAAAAAATAATTTTCTGTCAATCATTTAAGCAGAAAAGATGCAAATATTCATACTTAAATACATATTCATATGTTTTAAAATGCTAAGTTGATCCTGTCAAAATGATTTTCTGTATTTATAAAGAGATTTTTAAATTTTTAATTCACAGATATGATTTTCAACAATAAAAATAATCAACCCTAATGTAATATATAACTCAAACCTTTTTTTTTCTTAAAACATGACATTTTTAAAGATCATAAAGCAGAATCACTAAAGCTTGGAAAGTGCTATTTTATTCCGTCTTTATTTTTATTGGATTAACTGAATATTTTACAAATATAACAAATAGAATAAACTAATACTTTTGAATTATTCTAAAGAGTACCAAGCAGGAATTATTAAACTGCTGATGCCACTTTAATGTTATTTTCTGTAATATAATCATAAAAATAAAGAATTATATCAAGAGCATAAATAGACTCCTTTAAACAGAGCATTTGTGCCAAAACCGGTTTGGCTCAGTGGATGGAGCGTCAGCCTGCAGATTGAAAGGTCCTGGGTTTGATTCCGGTCAAGGGCATGTACCTTGGTTTCAGGCACAACTCCAGTAGGAGGTGTGCAGGAGGCAGCTGATTGATGTTTTTAAGTCTCTATCCCTCTCCCTTCCTCTCTGTGAAAAATAAATAAAATATATTTAATAAAAATAAATAAACAAACAGAGCATTTGTTTAATAACACCAGCAATGTTTATTCAAGTATGAGGCAAAAGGTATGTTCAACATCAGGATATGCAATACATGTAACCTCTCAATAAGAATGCTATAATGAATAAGGATTGGGCAGGAAGAGAAAAACTGGGTGGAGATATATTATTATTTTGAAGTAATGTGGAAAATGCTATCCATGTATTTTAATAAAAATTAGAGGAAAGTGATAAATGAATTATTTCTCGGAATAGATGAAATGTCTTAAAGAAAATTAACATTTCAGAAAACATTAGGATGTTAAGTATCTCTTCTGACAGATTTTTCCACAATGAAGAACAATAAACACTTGAAAGACTTTGCGTATATACTGGCTTTAGAAACAAATCTTAGAGATAAAATAAATTCATTTAAGTAAGCCTTACTTTTACCTTTGCTTATTTCTCTTCCTTCTCCTATAAGGTATTTTCCCATCCACAGCTTGGGGAATAAATGTCTGACAAAAAAATATAGCAGCCTAAAAATTATAACCATCTCACAAGAGAAGGATGGGAAAAATGCTTATATAAAAGCTACTGAGTCATCCAGGATTCAAGAGATTAAATCCGCGAGAATAAGAGATCACAGAGAAATGCATTAGAAATTATAAATGCAGTTGGTTTTCAAAGTTTTTTTTTGCTGAGACCTAAGCTATCAGGTGTCAAATTAGCGACAGAAACAATATAGAAAGCAACTGCTGCCAAAACTGGTTTGGCTCAGTGGATAGAGCATCGGCCTGTGGACTGAAAGGTCCAGGTTTGATTCTGGTCAAGGGCATGTACTTTGGTTGCTGGCAAATTCCCAGTGGGGAGTGTACAGGAGGCAGCTGATTGATGTTTCTCTCTCATCGATGTTTCTGACTTTCTATCCCTCTCACTTCCTCTCTGTAAAAAATCAAATATATATGTATATATATTTAAAAATAAAAAAAAGCAACTGCTAAGGTGATAAAAAAACTAAGCTAAAATTTTGCCAGCCTCCCAATCAAAGAAGTCAAGACATTGAGATAAAGGCATGCCAAGGAGTAAGGTTCTAGTATAAATGCAAGCTTTCCAATGTTACCTCTAAAATTCCATGTCCAAGGAATTAGGGAAAACCAGAAATTATATGACTCTTCCAAACTTTGAAATCCTGTCTTGATCATATCACACTGATTTGCCTAACAGAGAAAAATTAAAGACAAACAATGATGTAGAGCATTATACTAAGTGAAATAAACCAGGCAGAGAAAGATAAATATGATTTCACTCATTGGTGGAATATAATGAATGGCATAGACTGATGAACAAGAACAGATCCAGAGATCGAGAAACGTTGATCAGAATGTCAAACCTCAGGGAAGGTGGGGGTTGGTGGGAGTAAGGGGGAGAGATCAACCAAGGGACTTGTGTGCGTGCATATGAGCCTAATCAATGGACCCAGACAACAGAAGGTGGGGCATAAGTGGGAGGTGGAGGATAACGGGGGAATAAGAACACACACGTGTGTGTGTGTGTGTGTGTGTGTGTGTGTGTGTGTGTATTAAAAAGAAACAAAAAAATACAACTCAAACTCTACAATTTTTATATGCCAAACTCAACATTTAATCCCTTCAGTAATGATGGAATCTTATTACCAAAATTCAATAGGAGAAAAGATGCAAGAGGAACACATCTAGAATTATTTATATATTATAATTTTATGACACAAATTTTAAAATAGCTATTATTGAGGGGAATGGAGGTTGAAATGGTATAGGGGGATAATGGTGATAGAAAAAATTAAACTAAATTAAGTAAAAAATAAAGTGCCTATTATCAAAATATTGAAAAACAATGAAAATAAAAATTCACTAGAAAAGTAGAATTCTAAAACTAAAAAAATATATAAATAGATTTATGAATTAGAACTTAAATTTGGAAAAAATAGAAACAGAAGAAGAGAGGATAAGTAGACTAGACAATGAGTGGTAGAAAATACCTAGTTAAAAACACACATTTTTTTTTTTTTACTATAAAGCTCTACTCTAACATTTACTTTGATAGACTCATTTGGTTTCTAAGTTAAATGATCAATCCTCCCCTCTACATTTTGGAGTCTCTATTTCTATCACCAATACCATTGCTCTATTACAATTACTACATCACTATTAATGAGCCCCATTCTCTGATGGCATCTCTCACCACAGACTAAACCTATGGAGCTGAGATACTACAAGAACTTCTTAGTGATGCTTGTACCTCTTCAGGAACACATTACTGTTGATTTGGTAAGTGACACATATCATCTGAGCTCTCCTGTGGAATATAGTCATCTGTTACATTGTTGGCCTTAGGGAATCCACTAACATGTCAATTTCTCTAGATCTTTCCTATAATTTACTGAAGGTATTCTACTAGTTTTGCCTTAGTTTGTGCCATTGTTTCTTCCGTGCTTTTGTGATTTATTGTGAAAGCAGATTTGTACTATTTTCTTGTTAATAAATGTATATTGAAAGAAGGTTTACATGTGATAAGCTTTTCATTATCTAAAAAAGCCCTTTAGATCCACTTCAGTCTGACTACAGACTGACCCATCCCAATGTAGGCTTTAGCTGAAACCATGGAAGCTCTGGAGTTAAAATAGCAGTATAGAATTGTTCCCACTTATTTTGAAGGACTGAGTTTCTATGCTTTTATATTCATCATTAATTGAATTGAGCTATTCCTGGAAGATAAAATTATACTTCACTGCAAAGGCAATTGCCAGTGATTATTGATAGCCTAGCTCCATCGGCCGGCAGTAATCCCAGCAACCAGATAAATTTCTTTCTGAATAAGAGGTAATACTTATTGATATTCATCAAAACTAATAAAATTGCTAAAACTCTAACAATATTTTCAAGGAAAAATGTATGAGACAGCAGCAACTGCCAAATTAAATTAAAAGTGGGCATCATAATAGATGTTTATAATTTTAAAAGATCTTAGATTACACCATTAAAAATGTTTGAATAAAATTATTTAGAACTTAGTTGTAAGGATTAACTCCTTAAAAATGCAACAAATAAAACTTTAAAGAAATTTTATACTCTTAAATTTATTAATAAATTTAATCTGAATATAAGAATATTTTTAAGAAACAAATTCCAGACTTAGAGTACTTCATTTGAAAATTCTCTAAATAAACAGAACAAAATAATATTAACTATATTTAAATTATTTCTTAATATAAAAAAGGAAACATTTCTCAAAATAGAGTATAAAGAGTGTATATTATTCCTATACATATGTCAAGCATATTTCAGAAAAGGAAATTATAGTCTAATCTTTGTCATGAAAACAGATACAAATAACAAAGTCAAAATATTTATAATCCTGTATAATAAAGAGTTAATATGCAAATTGACCCTCATGCCCTCTCACAAGATGGCCATCTCCATGTGGTCAAAGATGGCCACCACAAGATGGCTGCAGAGGAGGGTAGTTGTGGGCAATGAGGCCAGCATGGGAGGTCAGTTGGGGGGATCAGGCGTGCAGGAAAGGGCAGTTCCAGGGGACCAGGCCTTCAGGGGAGGGCAGTTAGGGGCAACTGGGTCAATTTCTGCATTCTTTATTCTGTTCCATTTGTCTATATGTCTGTTCTTGTGCCAACACTAGGCAGTTTTGAGAACAGTGGCTTTGTAATACAGCTTGATTTCTGGTATTGAGATCCCACCTACTTTGTTCTTCTTTATCAGGATTGCTGCAGGTATTTCGGGTCTTTTTTATTCCCAATTAATTTTTGGAGAGTATATTTTAGGTCTCTGAAATATACTGTTGCTATTTTAATAGGGAGGCATTGAATCTATAGATTGGTTTGGGTAGTATGACAATTTTAATTATGTTGATTCTATCAACCGATTAACATGATATGTTCTTCCATCTGTTTATGTCTTCCTCTACCACTTTTTTCAGTGTCCTGTAGTTTTCTGAGTGCAGATCTTTTACCTCCTTAGTTAAGTTTATTCCTAGGTATCTCAATTTTTCTGATGTGATAATAAATGGTATTTTTTTAATATCTCTTTCTGTAAGTTCACTATTGGTGTATAAAAATGCCTTAGATTTATTGGCATTAGTTTTGTATCCTGCTACATTGCTGAATTCATTTATAAAGTCTAATGTTTTTATAATGGAGTATTTAGGGTTTTCTATGTATAGTATCATGTCATCTGCAAATAATGACACTTGTACAACTTCTTTTCCAATTTGGATGCCTTTTATTTCTTCTTCTTGTCTAATTGCTATGGCTAGCACTTCCAGTGAAACAGGAGTGGTGAATATAGGTATCCCTGTCTCATTTCTGTTCTTAGGTGAAATGGTTTTAGTTTTTTTTCCCTTAAGTATGATGCTGGCTGTAGGTTTGTCACATAAAGCTTTTATTTTGTTGAGGTATGATCCCTCTGTTCCCATTTTGCTCAAGGTTTTTTATCAAGAAAGGGTGTTGTATTTTGTTAAATGCTTTTTCTGCATCAATTGATATGTCAAAATCTTGAAAGTGATTGTCAAAAGAGGATATTCTAAATGCCAATAAGTGCATGGAAAGATACTGATACAATTAAGCACAAGGGGAATAAATATTAAACTAACAGTGAAATTCTAGAACACCTCAACCAGAAATTTTAGCACAAAGAATAAAAATTAACAATAGTAAAAATGAACACTGAGAGTACAGTGGAATTGGAACTGTCATACTAAACTGTACAGGACTGTTTCTGATACCAAGCTCTCAAAGATTGTCAAGAGCAAAATCTTGTAATGCCTTTGCTTTTGCTTACAAGAGACCCATAGAATATTGTCTCTCAACAATGATCGAATTGGAAAGAATCTGTTCTAATGTATGTGTGTGTATGTATGTTTGTGTGTGTGTGTATGTGTGTGTGTTTTCTTTTCAGATAATTACCTCTGTAATTTATGAAAGTCCACTCTTCCTCCAGACCTGAGAACAGGTTTGCTGTGATGCATATTCTTCCTTTTCATAAAGGACAAAATGCTGATCTCACAAGTCATCCTATCTAATAAAAGAGTAATATGCAAATTGACCATACCTTCGCTACACCAAATAGGCCATGCCTGCAGGCCATGACCACAAGCCAGTCAGGGGCTATATGCAAATTAACACACAACCAAGATGGCTGCTGCCCATGGCAGGCTGGGCCAGATGGGCTGGGGGCAGGGCCAGGCAACAGTGGCCTTGATCACAGGGTGATTGCTTCTCTGGGCTCCCCAGTCCAGGATGAAAAGGCCTCACCTCAGGTAGGCCGGGTCGGATTGGGGGCTTAGCCAGGCAGTGATTGGCCCAGATCGCAGGGAGATCGCTTCACTAGGTGCCTTCTGCCTTGGGCAGGCTAGTCTGGGCTTGGAGCAAGGTCAGGCAGCGATTAGCCTAATTGCAGTGTGATGGCTGGCTGGGGTTCCCTGGCCAAGGTCCCCTGCCCAAGGATGGAAAGTCTTGGCCAGAGGCTTTTGGCCTTGGGCAGGCAGGCTGTGGGTGAGCCATCCTTAGGACATCCCCTGAGGGCTCCCAGTATGTGAGAGGGGGCATGTTGGGCTGAGAGACCACCTACCCCCAGTGCATGAATTTTTGCACTGGGCCCCTAGTATTAAGATAAAACCTGATTATTTTGATGAAAGATTTAGAACAGCACAAGGACTATAATGGCACTTGGTAAATGGTAGTTTTCCTTCATGCTATTTTTCCACTCAAATACTTGGGACAGCTGCTAATAATAAGAAGAAATTGGAGAAATAAACCAAATTAAAATTATTTCATAAACAATACTTTATCAGCTACTACCATTATTCTTATAAGGAAACTTTGAGTTTGCAGTCTTTGTATGAGGAGGTAAATTTATAAAATTTAATGTGGTTATTAAATCTTAAAAGGGCATTATCATATTTAGTTAGCTTCAAATCTTAAGTTATAATTCAATAAAGAATATTTCCCTTTATCAAGCTAGCTTAAATTATTTAACATTTCAAGAGCTAAAGACTAAAAGTAGTTTAAAAATATGGGATATATTTTCTTTTTCTTTAAGCTCAGCTATAATATATGCATGGTGACATGTAGCATTCTTTTTCTTTTATGTTCACATAGACAAATGTGCCTCTTTCATAAACAAAAGAGCAAAATGAAGAAGCTACTGTTTTGAAAGCTCCATGTTATGTTCTTTTCATTAGTAAATTTATTAATTAAAAATTAAAATTTTCCTTTTCTAAGATGCTTACTTCTCTAGAGAGTTTTGGGGATTCACTGTAATATTTCAGTGTACAATATGTATATGCTCAAATTTAATTCAAGATGAAGAAAAACTTTATTTCTCCAAGTCACATTTTACCAACAGAATAATTGTAAGAAATCATGCTTATTATGTCATTTCCCCCCTGAAAATCTAAAACATAAACAGCCAGCAGCATTACGCTTGTTCGTGTACCTCCAAAGCCACAGTGTAGTATTAATTCTTCATATTACCCAAAGCAAAGAATATGAATTATTCATCTGATTTTGAACCTTTCATCTTAGTATTTAAAACACTCCTCAACAAATTCCCTGAAGATTCAACATACATAAATTCTCAAGTGTGTCCTGGTTCATTTTTTGCAATTCTTCACTTGGTCTGCTAGCAAGAGGCTAAATTGATTACTAGCATACTACTTTTATAGCAAAAGCAGACATTTCACTGCTGGTGTGCATTGCTTCTGCTGATGGCATATTAAACCTTACCTGGCCTGTTCCCTTTACTTGGTGACTTTTCCTTTCTAAACTATTTTTAAGTAATAATTAGAAATTAAATCTTCAAAATTCAAAACAGAAAGAAATCACTCCATCTAGTTGTTATTTGATCTAATTTCTCTCCCATTCTCTACCCTCTTTTATGTATCTTTTCTATACATCCCCATAACATATGTTGCAAATATCAGGAATATAAACCACAAAATAGTTTTCACTCAGTTTCTAGAAGCATATTTTAATTAAGCACTATACATACTGCAATTTTTTTTAATTTTTTTTTTTGCTATGGTGCTGGTTAGGGAGATACTCTGTCCAGATCCACTTTTAAGAGAAGGCATAACGCCTGACTTGGGTAATGCAATCAGTACTCAAGTTCCATTTTCAGCCACTCCAAAGTCTAATTTAGCTTTGCAATTGCCCTACCTGAAGTCCTTTTCTGAACAATTTGAAGTTATAAATACCTCCGGACTTCTCAGTTTAGACTGGAAACCTACTTGCTCCAGAGGATCTTAAAACTTTGGCCAAAGTTTTAAAAAGCCAAAATTATAAGTTAACCACTCCTGCCTGTTTTCCTTCCTTACATACTTATTGATACATAATAAATAATTGGTACCCAAACTCCATTCCAACATCTGTTTGTAGAGAACTCTAAGAGTTTGGTGCCAAAAGTAGCCTAAGAAAATAAAGTATAACAGAATCCAGTTTGAAATGATAACTCCCATCACTGGCAAGAAGTAGAAAACAGCCCCAGGCTGTCCAACTTCACAAACACTTAATGATGATGAATTGGAAGGGTTTACTGACAGAAAGGAATACAATAGATAGTGCTACCTATATATTAAATGTTTGAGATATAGAGAAGAAATAGTAGTTATATGAAAAATTGTATCACATAACATTGCTAAGTGCCATTAATGACCTTCAACAAGGTAATAAACAAGTGGAATACCAGTCAATCAAAAGCTAGGTGTGAATGGTAGGGGTAACCCTCAATTCCTTACAAAGAAGTTATCATATAGAAACAATTCTGAGACCAAGTTCAGAACATAGAATTAAGTGGTAAAACATCATTTATGATTAAATGCCGACAGATGCAGCTCTTTTTGACAAGGTCAGTGTTGTCATTAAAAAAATCTGGTTCCCTAACAGATGAGATGGTGACATCTGCAAGGGTTTCCTCCAGGTATTAATTTCTTTGAACCTTCTGATTCTGCTCGCATCTCTGCCTATTAACAGCTAGCATGTCTCTCTGTCAAATGCTGAAGACAAAAAGCCTCCACTCAGGATTTGTTCCCATCTCTCTGCCTAGCCATTGGACCTAAAACTAAAATTAAATTATAGAAGAATTGAATTCTAACTGGGAACATGAAAATTCACCTAACAGAGGAAAGAAACTATTCCCCAAAGAAATCGCAAGTGATAAGATCTAACTTCTTTACCGCAGCTGTATCTGAGTGAAATTTGAGGGTCCTTAATCAATTGTATCTATTTACAATATATATAAAATTGGATAAGAACACTTTTTGTTTTATTTCAGAGTATCTAGTACTCCCAATATATAAGATATAGCACACTAACAATTTTCTAGGAGATGGTGAGAATTGCTGTTAGAATGTCCTACACTGAGCAAAGTTGAAACACAAGAAATACATGACAGATACTTCAGATACATAAGCACATTGACATGGGCCTAATATGCATTAATAGAAGACCTATCAAGGGAATATGTTCTATAGGAAATCTTGGAAGGACTGTAATTTACCAGAGATATAAAAATATCCTGCTGGGAGAGGTACTAGCATCAATAAAATGTACATTCAAGATATAATGTTGAGAAATCAGCAAGAGGTACTTAATATACTATGTGTCTAGGAAAGCAGATAAACTGTGAAGATTTAGCAGCCTGCTATATCCATAGAAGGTTTAGATAGACAGTGGTCAGCGGCATGTCAGGACCTCCACTTGAGAGTAAAACACAATATGTCTTTTTTGTTTGTTTGTTTATTTGTTTTTACATTTTATGACATAAAAGTACCTTATTCAGGTTCTGTAGCTAAGAGATTCCACTATTTAAAGCTCCTATAGGTGATACCCTAGTGATACCAAAAGTTGCCAAACATGAGTAAGAATCACAGCAAGAAAAGGCTTTGTAACAGCAGAGCCATCAATTTGAATAGACACTCTGATGTTGGAATTATGAGTGATAGGAAAAGTAAATAATAAAGTTGATAAAATTTATTTGATAAATAACTGTAATCATGCTTTTGGGCCCTTATAGGAAGGCAACACCTGAATACCAAACTCGAACTAACCACTCAGTTAAGAACTGCCCCTCATGAGCTGAATCCTACAGACAAAAAATAGTCAGAGGTAGAGAGAGGAAAGATGGGGGCAGAACAGAAGGATGTGCAATCATTTGTGTCCCAGCGCAGACTGAGGGAGCAGTTGAGGGTTGTGCGGAGAGTGTTTGTTGGCAAGTTGGGGGACAGCTGGGCTTTGGAAGAAGGAGGGGGACTGCTAGATTTGCCTCCCCTAACAGAGCAGCCCCAGTACGACTGGATTCTCTCGCTGAGCCACTGGCTCAGAGGAGGACTGTACCATATTGAAGGGGAAGAGCCCGAAAATTTTACAGCTGTGGTACCCACTGGATGGCTGAGACCCCCGGAACATTGGTTCCTAGTTGGCACAGAAGCGGATTCCGAAGAGCCCTGTGCTCCACCATGGAAAGGTCAGATTTCCCCTGGGATTGGGGGAACTGGCAAAACAGGGAGATTTGCACCTGGAGAAAAAAAATAAAAAAAGAGGAAAAGTCCATGGCTGTTGAAGCTGGTAAACATGGAAAAGGGCCCTCGGAGCTGGTGGCAAAGGGAATACACAGAAAGCAACCCATTTGGACCAGACAGAGAAGGCCAGCCTAAGAATTTTGGGAGGGAGCAGGCTGCCAAACCCAAGGGGGAAAGGGGTGTCGCACAAACATACGAGCTGGACGTGACTTCGTGCACTTGCGTTTGTCCTCTCCAAATCCAAGTTTCTCAGTGCTGAACCAGGAACAGAGAATCCCCTGCTGGGGGATAACCTAGGAGACAGCAGGGGTGAGCTGTTTTTCTGAGGCAGGGGATCAGAACAGGTGCTCACCATTAGAGAGGCAGCTCTGGGTTAGCCTATTCCCACAAATCAGTATTGAATACCACAGGGATAGTGGTATTTTAGTTCAGGCTAGAGAGGACCAATAGACCCAGAGGTCAATTCAGAAACACTGCCACCCAGGAACTGAATCACAAATTGACTCTTGTGTAACACAAATTAAGGAATCAATTTTATTTCTACTACTATTTAAACTTTTTTAAAGTGCCATTTTATTTCATCTTTATTCTACTTTGGGATTAGTGTTTTACAGTCTTTTTTTAATCTACACTTTAGTATCTTTTTACTCTACTTCAACTTCACCCTTATGCCAGCAGTCTCTTGCTAACCTTTCCCTAGATAGTGTCTTGTTCCCCTTACACTTTTTCTGGTTTAGATTTTCCTTATTCTCTCTTTTTACCCCCTGTTAAAATTTCACCCCACTTTTATATCTAATTCCAACCACCTGCTCCAAGTCCATACACACCTCTCGCTTCTCTGACTTCACTATCCTAAATTGTTTTTCTCTTAGTCCTGCTGATGTTGTTTACCTGACTTTTGATTATATCAATATTTTATGCATGTTTGTGGGATTGGTTTGCTTATTCTTTTCTTTTAATTTTCTTTGGGGGGTTGGCATTGTTTTTTGTTTTGTTGTTGTTGTTTGCATTGTTTTTTTGATAGATTTATGTTTCTGTGTTCCCTAATCTCCCTTGATATTAGTTGTTGTATGTAGTTTGTATCAATCTCCAGGTACTTGTTGCTGGCTTTTGCTGGGATTAGTGGCGGTGCTTTAGGAGCTTTCAGTCCATATTTATAACTTATTCCCCTTTTCTTTCTTTTTACTCCTTCCCCTTTCCCAATTTCATTTTGGCATTCCCTTTTTTCTTTCTTTCTTCTTTCTTCTTTCCTTCCTTCCTTTCTTTCTTTCTTTCTTTCTCTTCTTTCTTTCATTCTTTCCTTTTTTGGGGTGTGTGTGTGTGTGTGAGTGTGTTCTCTCTTACTCTCTTCTTTCTCTCCTATCACCTAATTTACCTTCCTCTGGCAATAACCTTTAATTTGGAGTTACCGATACTGTGAATACATTCTTCAGTGCCTGGTGTGCTGCACCTGGTTGTGTTATAGTTTGAGCCTTTAAATGAACACAGGAGAGTGAGAACTACATAATGAGACACAGAGAAGAGAGACCACAGGGAGACAAAGAAACAGCCCACCAATGAAAGAAAAACAAGCCTCACCAGAAAAAGAGGTAAACGAAATGGAAGCAGGCAACCTGTCAGAGAGAGAGTTCAGAGAAATGGTCATAGGGTGGCTGAAGAGAATAGAAGTCAGTATGAGTAAGAACAAGAAGAATTGAAGAAGAACCAAGAGGAAATGAAGAAGAGCCAAGAAGAAAAGAAGACCCAAGAAGAAATGAAGAAGAGCCAAGAAGAAATGAAAAGTGACATTGCTGAGTTAAAGAACTCCATAGAAAGTATCAGATGTAGACTAGAAGAAGCAGAGGGCCGCATCAGTGAGCTGGAAGACAAGGTAGGAAAAAATACCCAAGTAGAGCAGCTTCTAGAAAAAAATTAAAAAGCAGGAGGAGAGCCTAAGGGAACTTTGGAACAACTTGAAAGAAAACAACATCCACCTAATAGGGCTTCCAGAGAGACAGGAAATTGAGCAAAGAATAGAAAACCTGTTGGAAGAAATAATGACAAAAAACTTCCTTGATATAGGAAAGAAAAAACACACACAGATCCAAAAAGCTCATAGAGTCCCAAGCAAATTAAACCCCAAAAGACCTACACCAAGTCACATTATAATTAAATTGGAAAACATCAACAACAAAGTCAGAATCTTAAAAGCCACCAGAGAGAAACAGAAAGTCACCTAAAAAGGAACCCGATCAGGTGAGCAAGTGATTTCTCAACGAAACTTATTGGACCAGAAGGGATTGGAATGAAATATACAAAGTCATGCAAAGAAAGAGTCTGAATCCTAGAATACTGTACCCAGGAAGGCTATCAATCAAAATTGAAGGTCAAATCAGGAGCTTCACAGACAAAAAAGGTCTAAGGCAATACATTACCACCAAACCAGCAATGAAGAAATGCTAAAGGGTCTGCTAGAAAAAGCAATCGGAAGTGAAGAAATAACACAGGGGCAGAGAACAAAAATGGCCACAAATAAATACCTATCAATAATAACTTTAAATATAAATGGTTTAAATGCTCCAATCAAAAGACATAGGGTAACGGACTGGTTAAGAAAACATTACCCATATATCTGCTGTCTACAAGAAACCCACCTCCAAAAAAAAGACGCACACAGACTGAGGGTGCAAGGATGGAAAAAGGTTCTGCAGGCAAAATGGAAAAAAAGCTGGGGTAGCAATATTTATAGCTGACAAATTAGATCTCAAAGTGAAGGACATAACAAGAGATGAAGATGGCTACTACATAATACTAAAGGGAGCAATCCAACAAGAAGAAATAACTCTGGTAAACATATACTCACTCAATAGAGGAGCACCCAAATACATAAAAAATCTTCTGGATGGTATGAAGGGAGAGCTTGACCGCAATACAATCATAGTAGGAGATGTTACTACCCCACTATAACCATTGGACAAATCCTCTAAACCAAAAATCAGTAAAGAAACATCAGTCCTCAATGACTCACTAGACCAGATGGAATTAATTGACATCTTCAGATTATTTCACCCCAAAGCCACAGAATATACATTCTTTTCAAGTGCCCATGGGTCATTCTCAAAGATAGACCATGTGTTGGGTCATAGGCAAAGTCTCTCCAAATTCAAGAAGATAGAAATTATATCAAGCATATTCTCAGATCACAGTGGCATAAAGCTGGAAATCAACTACAATAGAAATAATCCAAAGAAATCAAACACATGGAGACAATAAAGAATGCTATGAAAAAATGCTTGGGTTACTAGAGAGATCAAGGAACAAACAGAAAACATCATGGAAACAAATGACAATGATAGCACAACAATCCAAAATCTATGGGACACAATGAAAGCAGTTTTGAGAGGGAAATTCATAGCTCTACAATCCTACTGCACCAAACAAGAAACAATGGCAATAAATTATCTAACCCAACAACTTAAAGAGTTAGAAAGAGAGCAACAAGAAAAGCCCAGTGTAAGCAGAAGGAAGGAAATAGTAAAGATCAGAGCAGAGATAAACGACATAGAGACCAAAGAGACAATACAGAAGATCAACAAAAACCAAGAGCTGTTTCTTTGAAAGTATGAAAAATATTGATGAATCTCTAGTGAGCTCTCCAAGAAGCAAAGAGAGAGGACCCTAATAAATAAAATCAGAAATGAAAGAGGTGAAATAAAAAGAGACCCCATTGAAATACAAAGCATTATTAAAAAATGCTATGAGCAACTCTACTCCAACAAACTGGACAACCTGGAGGAAATGGATATATTCCTAGAAAAATTTAAACTCCCAAAACTCAATTAGGAAGAATATAAATAGCTCAATAGACCAATATGTATGGAAGAAATTGAAGCAGTCATCAAAAAGCTTCCAACCATAAAAGCCCATTGTCAGACGGCTTCACAGGGGAGTTTTACCAAACATTCAAGGAAGAACTAAAACTTATCCTCCTCAGACTATTCCAGAAAATTCAAGAGGATGGAACACTTCCAAGCTCCTTCTATGAAGCTAGCATCACCCTAATACCAAAATTAGACAAAGACAATACAATGAAAGAGAATTAGAGGCCAGTATCCATCATGAATATAGAGGCCAAAATCCTCAATAAAATTCTAGCAAATCGGATCCAGCAGTACATCAGAAAGATCACACACCATGACCAAGTAGGATTTATCCCAGGAATGCAAGGATGGTACAATATCTGCAAATCAATAAATGTGATACATCACATAAACAAATTGAGAGATAAAAATCACATAGTCATATCAATTGATGCAGAAAAAGCAATTGACAAAATCCAACACACTTTCGTGATAAAAAAAAAACTCTCAACAAGGTAGGAATAGAAGAATCATACCTCAACATAATAAAAGCCATATATGATAAACCCACAGCAAACATCATACTTAATGGACAAAAACTGCAACCATTTCACCTAAGAATAGGAACACGACAAGGATGCCCACTCTCGCCACTCCTATTCGACATAGTATTGGAAGTATTAGCCATTGCAATTAGACAAGAAGAAGAAATAAAAGGCATCCAAATTGGAAAAGAAGAAGTAAAGCTACCCTTACTTGCAGATGACATAATATTGTACATAAAAAACCCTGAAAGTCTCCATGAAAAAACTAATAGACTTAATAAATGAGTTCAGCAATGTAGCAGGCTACAAAATTAATGCCAATAAATCTATGGCATTTCTATACACTAATAGTGAACTTACAGAAATATAGACTAAAAAAGTAATCCCATTTCCCATCACAACAAAAAAAATTAAGATACCTAGGAATAAAATTAACTAAGGAGGTAAAAAACCTATTTGTGGAAAACTACAGGACACTAAAAAAAGAGATAGAGGAAGATGTAAACAGGTGGAAGAACATACCATGTTCATAGATTGGGAGAATCACATCATTAAAATGTCCATACTACGCAAAGCAATCTATAAATTTAATGCACTCCCCATTAAAATACCAAGGGCATATTTCACAGACCTAGAAAGGACTCTCCAAAAATTCATCTGGAATAAAAAAAGACCCCGAATAGCCACAGCAATCCTGAGAAGGAAGCACAAAGTCAGTGGGATTTCAATACCAGATTTCAAGCTGTATTACAAAGCTACTGTTCTCAAAACAGCCTGGTACTGGCACAAGAACAGACATATACACCAATGGAATAAAATAGAGAATCCAGATATCAACCCAAATCACTATGCTCAATTATTTGAAAAAGGAGGCATGCATATAAAATGGAGTCAAGAGGGTCTCTTCAATAAATGATGCTGGGAAAATTTTACAGATATATGCAAAAAAATGAAACTAGACCACCAACTTACACCATACACAAAAATAAACTCACAGTGGATACAGGACTTAAAAATAAGATGGGAAACTATAAAAATATTAGAGGAATCTACAGGAAGAAAAATCTCAGACATATGCCGAAAGAACTTCTTTGGTGATACCGCTCCTAGGGCAATGGAAGCTAAAGAGAAAATAAACAAATTGGACTACATCAAAATCAAAAGCTTTTGCACAGCAGAAGAAACCATCAACAAAACAGCAAGAAAACCTACTGTATGGGAGAACATATTTGCAAATGTTATCAGTTATAAAGGTTTAATCTCAAGCATCTACAGACAACTCATACAACTTAACAAAAGGAGGACAAATGATCCAATAAAAAAAAATGGGCAACAGACCTAAATAGAATCTTCACGAAAGAAGACAAAAGGAAGGCCCAGAGACATATGAAAACCTGCTCAAGGTCACTAATTATCCAAGAGATGCAAATCAAAACGACAATGCTGGTACCATCTCACACCAGTCACAATGGCTTACATCAACAAATCAACAAACAACAAGTGCTGGCGAGGATGTAGAGAAAAAGGAACTCTCCTGCACTGCTGGTGGGAATGTAGACTGGTTTTAGCCACTGTGGAGAACAGTATGGAGTTTCCTAAAAAAACTAAAAACAGAGCTCCTATTTGACCCAGTTATCCCACTTCTAGGAATATATCCCAAGAAACTAGAAATGCGAATTAGAAAGGATATATGCACCCCTATGTTCATAGCAGCAAAATTTACCATAGCTCAGATTTGGAAACAGCCTAAGTGCCCATCAGCAGATGAGTGGATTAAAAAACTATGGTACATCTACACAATGGAATACTACACTGCGTTAAAAAAGAAGGAGCTCCTACCTTTTGCAACAACATGGATGGAGCTGGAGAGCATTATGCTAAGTGAAATTAGCCAGGCAGAGAAAGATAAATGCCACATAATCTCACACATTTGTGTTATATAATGAATGATATAAACTGATGAACAAGAACAAATCCAGAGACTGAGAAAAGTCCATTAGATTGTCAAACCTCAGGGTAAGTGGCAGGAGGTGGGAGTAAAGGGGAAAGTCAATATATTTGACCTCTTGAACTAAGGTAAGTAATTTGTGTTTTCACATCCCTGACAAAGTTTATATAATGTTATAAAAAAATTTGGCAGCTAGTTTGAAATTGAATTGACATGGCCTAGAGCATGTCATCTCCTGTGGACACTAGTCCTTAGGCTACGCCCTCCTTAACCTTCTGTGACACCATAATACCCTTACATGATATTACTCTACAATGTCATTATAATTTTTGATATTTAACAACAGCATATTATACAATTATCCCAAGTAAACGTACAAACTAATTCTTTGAATGTTGGGCAGCAATTTCAAAAATATAGGAAAGGAATTAATTCCTTTCAGAAGGAATTAAGGCACTGGGAAGGCTATTCGAGCATTCTATATTGGCACCTCTTGCCCTTTTTTGCCAAGAGGGACCCTCTTCTTACAATCCAAATACACACAGCTGCTGCCTGAGCTTTCAGTTCACGCTGTGGGTGAAGCCTCTGGATTGCTAGCACCACGGATCTGTCTCTCACCTAATGGTGTGAAGTGGGCCCTCTCTGGAGAAGAAACCTGGGTCCCCCGAGATATGTGATCAGTACCGGGACCCCGCCAGCAGGTGAGGGGAATTTAAGGCAGGTGCTGGATGTGGAGGCCACGGGGACATAGACTACAAAGGACACAGAACTGAACCTCACATCACCCTATTTGACTCCGGAGGATGGCCAGAAACGGGTAAGATTCCTCAGGGAAGGAACAACCTAAGACAGGCACAGTCGCAGAGGGGCCAACAGGAGAGAACTAAAATGTCAACAGAGGTGGGGCACAGACCCTCACCCAAAAACCTTGCAGGGCCTTGAACTCTCACGCCTTCTGAGGGCGGTCTCCTGCCCCACGGCTGCTTCGCCTCCCACGCACAACTCAGACCGGGATCTAGGTGGCAGACAGAGACTCAGCCAGCAATAGCTGCTGTATATCTAAATTCAGTCTATTTCCAGGAATGCTCAGAACCTACTCAAGAATGCAAATATTTCTTTCCACTAATATTTACAGGGTAAACTGAGATTTCTGCTTGAGTATTAAAATTGACAATAAAATAGTAATCAAGTTTTCAGATTAATTTAAATTGGCCAAGTGAAATAAGTTAATACTCAAGAAAATTTAAGTGTACTGGACAAAAAGCTGTTCCTAAAATATTAACTAAAATTACTATTGGTAGTTCATCTCATTGTAAAATTGCCTAACATCGAAGTAACCTAAAGCAGTCATATTTGTGGGCAAAAATTAACATTTAAAATTACCAAGACTGCAATATAAAATTTCCAAAAGCCCCGATTAATCAAAAGAAAAGATTTTGGGGTGGGGGGAGGGGTAGGGCAGGGAGTGGGGTAATATCATATAAGGAAAAATATCCTGTAAGTAAATTACATTTAGACAATTATTACTCCATAAAAGTAACTTCCATTTGTAATGCCAAGAGCAGGACACCCATAAGAAAACACACGATGTCAAAATAAGCCAAAGGAAAATCATTTGGGCAAAAATAAAAAGAATCCCAAGTCTAATTTACAGAAAAGATCCCTTTATTAACTTTTGGTTAAGAATATGTTTGTATATTTTCAGAAAAAAAACTCCAATACCATATGGATTCCTACAACAATGAGGAACTCACAGGTCTTTTCCAACCTCGAAGACAGTCCAGAGGTCAAAGACACTGATGACACCTTGCCATTCTAGCAGTCTTCAGCTTTGCATCACTGTAGGCGGCCCAAGACCAAATCAGATAGGGTGGAACCTCTATTGTCACCATATCTCCACCATCCAGATACCATTGCTGACATGTACACATAAGAAACTATTTGACATTGAAACTGAGACTCATACATTTTTTATTCTTATACATTTATTTCCAATATGCAGATGCAAGATCTTTTTAAAGAAAAGAAAAAGGGGGTAAAGATTGATATAGAGTCAAAGAAGTACTGAACAGACTGTCAAACAACAGGGGGAAGGCTGGAGGGGGGAGGCTGAAAGGGATAAACTGAAGAAATTCTATGCATGGATATAAGCATAACCAATTGATACAAGATACTGGGGAGGAGGGATGGTTAGGACATGTGCTAGGGGGCAGGGAAGGCTGCGGGGAGGACAAAGAAAGAAATAAAGAAAACATAGGTACTACTATATATAATATTTTGAAGAATAAAAAATAAAGTAACTATTGGAAAAATGTATGCATTACAATTTTATCATCCATATATTTTATCTTTCTGTTTTCTTCTTTTTCTTAAAAATGGCCAGTCAAACTTTCTTAAGATGCTGGTTTGTTGGTGTTAAACTCTTTTAGATTGTTATATTTGTCTTTAATATTATATATTTTAATCATAATGTGTCTTGGTGTGAGCTTACTTTGATTCATTTTGCTTGGGATTCAGTGTGCTTCCTGGACTTGTACATCTATTTCCTTCACCATGTTAGCAGAATTTTCTGTCATTATTTTACAAATATATTTTAAATTATTTGCTCTGTCTCCTCTTTTTGTTGTCCATATTATACAAATATTGGTACATTTAAGTTGTTCCAGAGAATCCATAAACTACCCTCAAGTCTATTGGATTCTTTTGTAATTTTTGGTAGTTTGAAAAGTTGTATTTTGCTTCCATATCTTCCAAATTGCTGATTTGATCCTTGTTAAATATACTCTGCTGTTGGTTCCCTATAAGGTATTCTTCTTTTCAGTAAGTGTATTCTTCATTTTTGACTAGTTCTATTTCATGGTTTCCTTTTTATGTTGTTGAAGTTGTCACTAAGTTCAATGAGCATCTTCACAAGCATTATTTGAACTCTGTACATGTTAGACTGTTTCCCATCATTTCAATGACCCTTTTTCTGGAGGGTTATTTTTTATTTATTTTTTATTTTTTATTTTTTTAGATTATTCCTGCTCTTTCATTTGAGATCGGTTTATGATTCATTGTCTCCTTCTTTTGGCACCTCATTTCTTGGGTTGGTTTCTATATATTTGGAAAAGCTGCTCCACCTCCCGGTTCTTGTAGAACGTCCTTATGCAATAGGTGTCCTCCAGGGCTCAGTGGCGGTCAAGGCCTCTAGGGTAAGCCTCTCAGTGTAGGCTGTGCACACCATTATGTTGTAGTTGAGTTATGATTGCTGTTGGCATCAGTGGGTGGGATTCACCCTGGAGCCAATCAAATTCAAGGAGTGGGGGGAACTAGAGTGGAGGAGATGCTATGCAGTGGCCCACTGCACAGAGTTGGACTCACTTCACTGGGGCCTTGTTGTTTGCTAAGGTCATTCCCGAGTGAATCACCTGTGGAGGTTGTTCTGTTACACTTTGCCATGGTCCGAAGCTGTTCACCTAAAGCACTGCACCTGCGGCCTCCCTGGAAGTGCAGGGCTACGATCAACTACCACCTGTTTCTTCCAGCGGGCCACCTGCTGTGAGCTACACAGTGAATTGCAGACTGCTGCAAGTTATGGGACATTTGGGGAAGCTTTTGTGATGAACATGCTTCATCTCACGATATTTGTGAACAGTGCTTTTAATGCTTTCAAAGTGATTATTTAGGTGTGAAACACAAAGAACATCCAGGTCAGCTGACACAGTTTGAAGATCAACAATTATAAGCATGTCTGAGGAGGTGCTTGGACAAGGGGACACAGCCAGTGACCTCACTTCTTGATGATGGAGCCCTACAGAACCTGGAACCCTGGTAACCAGGCAGCCACATTTTATACCGGCCCTTCCCATCTCACTCGGACAGAGATAGTGGACAGCACACGATGTTCTCCTGTTGTCTCCCGGTATCCCGAGGCCCCGCCTCAAGAGAGGCAGTGATCAGAGTGTGTTTAGTTGAGTCCGCAGCTGGATGCGGCCTCAGCGCAAAGGACGCCTGTGGCCCTTTTCCCGAGCGGAACACAGAGGTGAACCAGGAGGCTTGTTCAGGCCAGGCCATCACCATGATCCCACCTGAGCAGCCCCATGTCCCCTCGCCGTGTGCTTGGGGGGTGAGGGGGTAAAGGGCGTGTTCCTATGGGGAAGGTCTGTCCAGAACAGGAACAGGCTGGGTTCAGGGATCAGGACCAGTCATGGCTGCTGGATGGCCGTGGAGTGTGGGTGGCACCATTTGCCCCAGGTCTATCCTGAGCGCTGGAGGTGAGTCCCATTTCCCTTGAGTGGATGTCTCTGTAGACACAGGGCTGGACCCCATCCAGGAGCAGAAAGTCCAGTGGGCAGAAGCAGCAGTGACCAGGGCCCGGCTTGAGGCCTCCCAGTCAGATACCCATCACTGTCATTGCAGAGTTCAACCCAGGCCCAGGAGAGGCCGAATCTGGCTGAGGAGGAGCAGCAGCTCGTCCATGAAGATCCCTGCCCCACGCCCAGCAGGCAGGGCCAGAGGAAGCCAGAAATGCATGAGGCCACCTGGGGGTCTGGGGAACCAGGGCCCATGGGTGCAGGGAGAAGGGCTCCTCCTCCTGAGCCTCCCAGGTCCCACCAGCCTCCAGCTTCGCAACCGCTCGGGACCAAAAGACAGATGGCAATTTTCAACTGTGTCCTAGAGTGCTGTGCCTGTGCTAATGGCACCAGGCCAGAAGACCTGGAGCCCGAGGAGTCAGAGTCCTAGGGTGAGAAGGTGGGGTGGTGGGGGTGGAATGGGTGGGGAGGTCGCTGTGAGCTTATGGGGAGGGATTATTGCCAGACACATAGGGAGCACCCCCAGAATCTGGCCAGGAGCAAAAGACTGGCCTCAGACCACCCACCTGCTGGACTTTGGGCTGGGAGGGTGTCCCGTGGTGCGTCTTAGGCTCTACCTGTATTCTGTGTTTGGGGGGCACAAGGGCATCCTGACTTTTTCTCCTCTCACCACGCCAGCACCAGCCCAGGGGGCAGACGCTGCTCCGCTGCTCCTCCTGTAACAACGGAAGTCCATCCTGAGGAGCTGGAGGCTGAGCTGGAAGTGTGTGGACCTCAAGAGCCCGTGCCACCTCCAGAAGCCTCTCCAGCTACAGCTGTGGAGCCAGGGCTAGCCCCAGACACAACTGAGGCCCCAGTGGCGATGGAAGAAGAACCCCGCCCTTGGTGGTTCCTGCTTCAGAGGAGGAGCTGCCCATCAAGGCCAACTCAAGGGCCTCTTGTTGAATGCCCTCAGCCTTCCCCAAGGGAAAAGCATGTTTTCCCCACAATGCTTGACATTGCCATTTTCTTTACTATTCTTGTTTTGTTTTTATGTTCCCCATGGCGTACTTTCTTTTTTGATCTTTTTATTAATTGGGGGGTTTGGGCAAGTTTTGCTTTTATTATTTTCTTTTTTCTGGTTTTGGCCTTCATTTTTCTATGGTGTAAGCCCTTTTAAATAATAAAGTTATTGTTCTATTTTAAATGGTGCCATTCCCGATCATGAAGTACATTCAGGATGCTGTGCCAGCATCACCACTGTCCTCCTAGAGGCAGTGCACACACCAGTGCATCTCAGAGAAGCCCCGCCTCTATACACTGTGAACACTGACGAGAGAGCACTGTCACCATTAGAGTGACAGGCTTCTTGTCTGGTGGGGACCAGTCCAGGGTACAAAGTGGAGGCAGCAGAGGTGCCAGGAGATTTTCTAGGGAGCAGTGGAGAGTCCCCTCATCTGGGAGAACAGTGTGCAGGACCTGTCAAATCTTACAGGTGCACAACCTGCCCTAGCAGTGCTCACCCAAAGAGGTCACCTCAATGGCATTCTTGCACCAGTTTTCAAAGATGGATTTTTGAACTACCCATCATGCAATGATGAAACTGCAGGAAATGTGAGAGGAGATGGGCTCCACCAATCCTGGTCCATGTGGAGGAGGAGGGAAGCTGAGTTGCTGCCAAAGTGGGTGCAGGGGCCTCTATATGCTGCAAAATTAGGAGCTCAGGGTTCCTCTCACATGAATTGAAAAGAAGATGAAGAAAGAGAATTTGATATCCTAAAAGAAAATATTGACTTACTGGAAGAAAGAATACCTCTAATATCTGACTATTTTCCTGATAATCAAGAAGTTCATGTAAAGAACGCTTAATTTTTAATTCATACTTAGTCTTTCTATTTTGATTTAGTTGGGTTTCAAGCCATACTTCAAACGTAACTTATTCATTTATTTGATTGCTAAGTCAAAACCTCTTTGTAAAAATATGTGTTTCAAAATATTTTGTGGAATGTAGAAGAGCACATCCTTTCATTTTTCTTTATTGACAAAGGTATTACATATGTAGATTTACCCCCTTTGCCCCCCTCAAGCCCCACTCATGCCCTCATGCTCCTGATGTCTGTGACCCTTTGTTAGGCTTATACACATGCATACAAGTCCTTTGGTTGATCTCTCCCCCTTACCCCCGCCAGCCCTTACCTTCGCTCTTAGATTTAATCCTCTGATTGTTGCTTCTTTGTCTCTGGATCTATTTTTCTTCATTAGTTTGTGTTGTTCCTTATATTCCTCAAATGAGTGAAATTGTGTGATATCCATCTTTCTCTGATTGGCTTGTTTTGCTTAAGGTAATGCTCAGCAGATCCATCCATGGTACGAATTCCTCCTTTTTAGTATGGAGTTTCCTCAGAAAAACTATCAATGGAACTCACAGTTGACCCAGTGATCCCACTTCTAGGAATATATCCCAAGAATCTAGAAACAGCAATCAGAAAGAATATATGCACCCCATATGTCCATAGCAGCACAATTTATCATACCTAAGATTTGGAAGCAGCCTAAGTGCCCATCAGCAGATGAGTAGATTTAAAAAACTGTGGTACATCTACACAAGGGAATACTACAGAGCAGTAAAATAAAAGAATAAATAAATAAATAAATTAATTAATTAATTAATTAAACAACAACAACAAAAACACATCCTTAAAGCAAATAATTACTTTTCTTAGTTAACCAAAATGAAAATGCTATTTCAAAGAATTCGCATACTTAAGAGTTTAATTTTTACTTAGTTTCTGGTTCAAATGGAAGTTCTTTTAGCCATAAGAAAGCAGATTCTAGCTACTCAAAAGCCGAGTGTGACATTTGAACTATTCAGAGCATATATTTGAAAATAATTGAATATGGTCAATAGAATAATCCTACTTGAACCTGATTTAGCACATGGTCAATTATATGTTGTTTTCTCTCGAGACCAAAGGGCCACTGATGTTAAAGTTAAAGGTGCAAATACTTCATTGCAAGAGAAATTAGTCAAGCACTATGAAGGTGTTTTCACTCTTAATGTGGTAGTAGAATAAGTTTATTTAATTAGAGATTAGAGATACTAGAATAAGTTTAATCAGTTTATCAATCATTGTATCCCTGTTGTTTTTACGTCATGTTTTGGTTGTTTTATATCATGTTGTTATAGTTATATCATGTTATGATTGTTTATTTATTAATAAATTTATACGTTATTTTCATATACATTTTACTAATTATCTTTCATCTCTGATGCTTCCATTATAACGGGCAAATAGCAATATTAAGACATTTCCTTTAATTAATTCCCTTTTAATGTGCACGAATTTTGTGCACCAGGCCACAAGTGTTTGATATAATCTAACAGAAAAATAATATTCAACAGTAAAAAGAATGAAGTCTATAAGCTTATCACAGAATATATAAATATGAAGAAATATTTGAGCCATGGAAGAAGCAACACACAAAAGTGTATATACTCTATTTTTCCATTCACATAAATTCTGGAAAATATAAACATATCATATAAGACATAAACATATAATTTGAAGTTTTGCTGGGATGTTAGTGGTGAGTGATTTAAAACTGAAGGGGTTACTCCAGATAAAAACCCAAGGGTGAAATTGGTGGGTGTTTCTTATTCTCTTATCATAGCAATGGTTTATTTTTATCTGGTGTAAGTATTGCTCTATTGTTTCTATTTTAATTAAATATATTTTTATTCCTTTATTTTTAGTTCACGTGTCTCTTTAAATCTGAACTGAGTCTCTTGTATACTGCATATGTAAATGTTTTGTTGCTGTTTTTCAATTTTCCAGCCATTGTATGTATTTTGATTGAAGCATTTATATGAAAATAATTATTATAGAGACAAGAAAAAAAATGGTGGGAGAACAGATGGATTCGTTCTGAATCTTGTCCCATGGCAGATCGATGAAGCACCTGTGGGTCTTTTAGGGAGTGTGTTGGTGAGTTGGAGGACAGCTGTGCCCCAGGAGAAAGACGGGGACTGCTGGGTTTGCCTCCCCTGACCAAACGGCTCCTGGTTCAGCTGAGTTCTCTTGTGGAGTCATTGCCTTGGAGGTGGACTGTGCCATCATGAAGGGTATGGGCCTTAAAATATACAACTACGGTACCCACTGGACGGCTGAAACCCCCAGATCACTAGTTCCTAGTTGGCGTAGACTTGGATTTGGAGGAGCACTGCACTCCACCATGGAAAGGTCAGATTTCCCATGGGGATAAGGAGAGCTGGCAAAGCAGGCAGATGTGTGCCTGAAAAAATTCTGTGGCTGTTGGAGCTGGTAAACGTGGAAGAGAGCCCTCAGAGCTGGTTGGAGAGGGGATTACTAGAAAGCAACCCATTTGGACATGACAGAAAAGGGCAGCCGAAGAATTCTGGGAGGGTGCTGGCTTCTGAAACCAAGGGGGAAAGGATTTTGCACAGACATACAAGTGGAACCTGAGTTCGTGCACTTGCGTTTTTTCCTCTCCTAATCTGAGTTTCTGAGTGCTAAACTAGGAACCTGGGATTGACCTGTGGGGGACACCCTGGGAGACTGTAGGGGAGAGCTGTTTTTCTGGAGCCTGGGGATCAGCACAGTCAGTCACCATTAGAGAGGCAGCTCTGGGGCAGCCCATTCCTACAAATCAGTATTGAATACCACTGGGATAGTGGTATTTTAGTTCAGGCTAGAGAGGACCAATAGACCCGGAGGTCAATCCAGAAACACTGCCACCCAGGGGCTGAATCACAAATTGACTCTTGTGTAACACAAATTAAGGAATCAATTTTATTTCTACTATTTCACCTTTTTTAAAGTGCCATTTTATTTCCTCTTTATTCTACTTTGGGATTAGTGTTATACAGTCTATTTTTATCTATCCTTTAATATCTTTTTACTCTACCTCAACTTCACCTTTATGCCACACTCTCCTGCTAAACTTTCCCTATTTAGTGTCTTATTCTCCTTACACTTTTCCTACTTTAGATTTTACATATTCTTTCTTTTTACCCCCTGTTGAAATTTCACCCCACTTATATATCTAATCTCCAACCACCTGCTCCAAGTCCATACACACCTCTTGCTTCTCTGACTTCACTATTCTAAATTGTTTTTCTCTCTGCCCTGTTGTTGTTGTTTACTTGACTGTTGATTATATCAATATTTTATGCATGTTTGTGAGATTGATTTGCTTATTTTTTCCTTTTTTTTTCTTTTTTTTGGGGGGGTTGGCATTGTTTTTTGTTTTGTTGTTGTTTGTATTGCTTTTTTGATAGATTTATGCTTCTGTGTTCGTCAATCTCCAGTGCTATTAGTGATTGTATGTAGTTTGTATCAATCTCCAGGTACTTGTTGCTGGCTTTTGTTGTGATTAGTGGCTGTCCTATAGAAGTTTTCAACCCATATTTAAAGTTTATTCCCCTTTTCTTTCTTTTTACTTCTTCCCCCTTTCCCAATTTCATTTTGGCATTCTTTTCTTTCTTTTTCTTTCTTTTTTTTTTGTGTGTGTGGGTGTGTGAGTGTCTTTGTGTGTTTGTTTTCTCTTACTCTCTTCTTTCTAACCTATCACCTAATTTGCCTTTCTCTGGCAATCACCTTTAATATGGAGCTGTCAATACCGTGAATACATTCCTGTTCAGTGCCTGGTGTGTTGCACCTGGTTGTGTTGTATTTTGATCCTTTAAATCAATGCAGGAGAGTGAAAACTACATAACTAAACACATGGAGAAGAGAGATCATGGGGGAGACAAAGAAACAGCCTGCCAATGAAAGGAAAACAAGCCTCATCAGAAAAACAGGTAAACAATATGGAAAAGAGCAGCCTGCCAGAGAAAGAATTCAGAGAAATGATTATAAGTTGGCTGAATATAATGGAAGAAAAATTTGACAATATGAGTAAGAACCAAGAAGAATTGAAGAAGAACCAAGAGGAAATGAAGAAGACCAAAGAAGAACAGAAGAAGGGACAAGAAATGAAGAAGAGCCAAAAAGAAATGAAAAGTGACATTTCTGAGGTAAAAAAAACAAAACAAAACAAAAAAAAACTCCAAAGAAGTATCAAGAGAAGACTAGAAGAATCATAGGACCACATCAGTGAGCTAGAAGACAAGGTAGGAAAAAATATCCAAGTAGAGCAGCTTCTAGAAAAAATAAAAAAATAAAAAGCAGGAGGAGAGCCTACTGGAAATTGGGGACAACATGAAACAAAACAACATTCGCATAATAGGCCTTCCATAAGGACAGGAATTGGAGCAGAAAATAGAAAACCTGTTAGAAATAATGACAGAAAACTTCCCTGATATAGAAAAGAAAAAAAGCACACAAATCCAAGAAGCTCACAGAGTCCCAAGCAAAATAAACCCCAAAAGACCAATGCCAAGGCCACATTATAATTAAATTGGCAAACACCAAAAACAAAGTGAGAATCTTAAAAACCTCCAGAGAGAGACAGAAAGTCCCCTACATAGGAACCCCAATCAGACTAGCAAGTGATCTCTCAACAGAAACTCATCAGGCCAGAAGGGAATGAACAAAGTTATGCAAAAAAAAAAAAGGATCTGAATCTTCAAATACTGTACCCAGCAAGGCTATCAATCAAAATTGAAGGGCAAATCAGGAGCTTCATAGACACAAAAGGATTAAGGGAATTCATTACCACCAAGCCAACAATGCAAGAAATGCTAACGGGTCTGTTGTAAAAAGAAATAGGAAGGAAAAAAAGAACACAGCGGTAAACAACAAATATGGTGACTAATAAGTACCTATCAATAAAAATTTAAATGTAAACATATTAAATGCTCCAATCAAAAGACATAGGTAATGGACTGGATAAGAAAACACGACCCACGTATCTGCTGTCTACAAGAAAACAACCTCTGAAAAAAAGACGCACAAAGACTGAGGGTGAAAGGATGAAATAAAGTTTCTTCAGGCGAATTGAAATGGAAAAAAACCTGGGTAGTAATACTTATATCCAACAAATTAGATCTCAAAGTGAAGGACATAACACGAGATAAAAAAGACCACTTCATAATACTAAGGGGAGCAATCCAACAAGAAGAAATAACACTGGTAAACATATATGCACCCAATACAGGAGCACCCAAATACATAAAAAATATTCTGGATGATATCAAGGGAGAGATAGACAGCAATACAATCATAGTAGGAGACTTTAATACACCACTATCACCATTGGAAAAATACTCTAAACAAAATGTCAGTAAAGAAACATCAATCCTCAATGACTCACTAGACCAGATGGAATTAATTGACATCCTCAGATCATTTCACCCCAAAGCCACAGAATATACATTCTTTTCAAGTGCCCATGGGTCATTCTCAAAGATAGAGCATGTGTTGGGTCATAGGCAAAGTCTCTCCAAAATAAAGAAGATAGAAATTATATCAAGCACATTCTCAGATCACAGTGGCATAAAGCTGGAAATCAACTACAATAAAAACAATCCAAAGAAATCAAACACATGGAGACTATACAGAATGATATGAACAAATGCTTGGGTTACCAGAGAGATCAAGGAAGAAATAGAAAATATTATGGAAAAAAATGACAATGATAGCCCAACAATCCAAAATATATGGGACACAGCAAAAGCAGTTTTGAGAGGGAAGTTTATAGCTCTACCATCCTACTGCAAAAAACAAGAAACAATGGTAAAAAATTATCAATTCCAATAACTCAAAGAGTTAAAAAGACAGCAACAAGAAAAGTGCAGTGTAAGCAGAAGGAAGGAAATAATAAAGATCAGAGCAGAGATACACGACATAGAGACCAAAGAAACAATATAGAAAATCAACAAAAACAAGAGCTAGTTCTTTGAAAGAATAAACAAGATTGATGAACCTCGAGCCATGCTCAGCAAGAAGCAAAGAGAGAGGACCCTAATAAATAAATCAGAAATGAAAGAGGTGAAATAACAACAGACCCCATTGAAATACAAAGGTTGTTAAAAAGTACTATGAACAACTCTATTCCAACAAACTGGGCAACCTGGAGGAAATGGATATATTCCTAGAAAAATATAGCCTTCCAAAACTCGATCAGGAAGAATCTAAACAGCTCAATACACCAATAACTTGGAAGAAATTGAAGAGTCATAAAAAAGCTTCCAGCAAACAAAAGGCCAGGACCAGATGTCTTCACAGGGGAGTTTTACCAAACATTCAGGGAAGAACTAAAACCTAACCTCCTCAGACTATTCCAGAATATTCAAGAGGATGGAACACTTTTAAACTCCTTCTATGAAGCCAGCATCATCCTAATACCAAAACTAGATAAAGATGACACAATGAAAGAAAATTAGAGGCCAATATCCCTCATGAATATAGATGCCAAAATCCTCAATAAAATTCTAGAAAATTGGATCCAGCAGTACACGAGAAAGATCATACACCATGACCAAGTAGGATTTATCCCAGGAATGCAAGGATGGTACAATATCTGCAAATCAATAAATGTGATACTTCACATAAACAAATTGAGAGATAAAAATCAGATAGTCATATCAATTGATGCAGAAAAAGCATTTGACAAAATCCAACAAACTTTCTTGATAAAAACTCCCAACAATGTGGGAATAGAAGGATTATACCTCAATTTAATAAAAGACATATATGATAAACCCACATCCAACATTATACTCTATTGGCAAAAACTATAACCATTTACCCTTAGGACAGGAACAAGACAGAAATTCCCACTCCCAACACTCCTGTTCGACATAGTACTGGAAATATTAGCCATTGAAATTAGACAAGAAGAAGAAATAAAAGGCATCCAAATTGGAAAGAAGTAAAGCTATTCTTATTTGCAGATGACATGATATTATACATAAAAACCTGAAAGACTCCATAAAAAAACTAATAAACTTAATAAATGAGTTCAGCAATTATAGCAGGATACAAAATTAATGCCAAGAAATCTGTGGCATTTCTATACACCAATAGTGAACTTACAGAAAGAGAGACTAAAAAAGCAATCCCATTTACCATGACAAGAAAAAAATTAAGATACCTACGAATAAACTTAACAAAGGAGGCAAAAGACCAATTTGTGGAAAACTACAGTACACTTAAAAAAGAGATAGAGGAAGACTTAAGTAGGTGCAAGAACATACCATGTTCATAGATTGGGAGAATCAACACCATTAAAATGTCCATACTACACAAAGCAATCTATAAATTTAAGGCACTCCCATTAAAATACCAACCACATATTTCACAGACCTTGAAAGAACTCTTCAATAATTCATGTGGAATAAAAAAAGACACTGAATAGCCACAGCAATGCTGAGAAAGAAACACCAAGTTGGTGGGATTTCAATACCAGATTTCAAGCTGTATTACAAAGCTACTGTTCTCAAAATATCCTGGGACTGGCACAAGAGCAGACATATAGAGCAATGAAATAGAATAGAGAATCCAGATATCAACCCAAACCACTATGCTCAATTAATATTTGACAAAGTAGGCATGAACATAAAATAGAGTCAATACAGTCTCTTAAAAAAATGGTGTTGGGAAAATTGGACAGATACATGCAAAAAAAATGAAACTTGACCACCAACTTGCACCATATATAAAAATAACCTCAAAATGGATACAGGAATTAAACATAAGATGGGAACCATAAAAATACTAGAGAAATCCACCGGAAGAAAAATCTCAGAAATATGCTAAAAGAACTTCTTCGGTGAAGAAGTGGTGGGGCACAGACCCTCACCCAAAAACCTTGCATGGTCTTCAACTCTCACCTTTCCCGAGGGAGGTCTCCTGCCCCCAAATCTGCTTCATCTCCCATGCACAATTCATACCGGGAACCAGTTGGCAGACAGAGACTCAGCCAGCAATAGCTGCTGTATATCTAAATTCAGTCTATTACCAGGAATGCTCAGGACCTACTCAAGAATGCAAATATTCCTTTCCACTAATATTTACAGGGTAAACTGAGATTTCTGCTTGAGTATTAAAATTGACAATAAAATAGTACTCAAGTTTTCAGGTTAATTTAAATTGGCCAAGTGAAATCAGTGAATACTCAAGAAAATTTAAGTGTACTGGATAAAAAGCTTTTCTTAAAACATTAACTAAAATATCTATTAGAATTTCATCTCATTGTAAAATTGCCTAACATCCAAATAACCTAAAGCAGTCATATTTGTGTGCAAAAAATAAAATTTAAAATTACCAAGACTGCAATATAAAATTTCCAAAAGCCCCCATTAATCAAAGAAGGGAGGGATAGTGGGATAATATCATGTAAGGAAAAATATCCTGTAAGTAAAGTACATCTAGAAAATTGTTACTCCATAAAAGTAACTTCCTTTTGTAAAGCCAACAATAGGACACCCATGAAAAACACACATGGTGTCAAAATAAGCCAAAGGAAAATCATTTGGGCAAAAATAAAAAGATTCTGATGTGTAATTTGCAAAGAGGATCCCTTTGTTAACTTTTAGTCAAGAATGTGTTTGTGTGTTTTCAGAGAACAACTCCAAGACCATGTGAGTTCCTGCAACAGTGAGGAACTGATGGGTCTGTTCCAGCCACGAGGATGGTCCAGAGATGGGGGACACTGACGACACCTTGCCATGCTAGCAGTTGGGAGCTGTGCATGGCTGCAGATGGCCCAGTACCAAACCAGAGAGGATGGAACTTAGATTGCCACGATGTGACCAGCATCTGGATACCATTGCTGACAGGTATACATAAAGTACTATTTGACATTGAAATTGGGACTCAGAACAGTTGGACATTGAAACTGAAACTGAAACATTTTTTGTTCTTATACATTTATTTCTAGTATGCAGAGGCAAGATATTTTTGAAGAAAAGAAACAGGGGAGAGTGGTTGATATAGAGGTAGGGAGGCATTGAACATGCTGTCAAGCTACAGGGGAAATGCTGGGTTGGATAGGATTCGGATGCTGGGGGAGATCAACCGAAGGACTTGTATGCATATATATGAGCATGACCAATGAATGAAAGACACCGAGGCAGGGAGGGGGGCAGTTTGAGACTTGTGCTGTGGCGTATGGGAGGCTGGGTGGAAATATAATGGGGGGAGAAAAAGGAAAACATATGTACTAGTATTAAATATAAATTATACTGCAAAAAATAATTTTTTAAAAAGTCAGAAGTATGCTGGACTAAGCACAATTTTAATATATCCAGATATTGCAATAGAGTCCTTGAAAATGTAAAAAGAGAGAAAACAAAATCTGATAAAAAGCAAAACACTTATCAAAGGACTGTGGCACAACTAGAATTAATGTCATATATACATAAAGGGAATATCAAAGAAGAAGAAAAAACCAAATAGAAAAAAATATACTATCTAATGGAGAGCAATATGTAAATTGACTGTACCTCCTATCAGGCCATCTATCAATCAGGAGCAAATTATGCAAATAAACCTCAACCAAGATAGCTGCGGCCACTGAAAGCAGGAGGGAGACTTGGGTTTCCCCAGCAATGGAGGAAGGTAAGCTTTCTGCCTGTCCTTGACTGCCTAGACCTCCGCTCAATGCTAAAAAGTCTCAATTATAGAAGATATATCCCAACAGAAATGACAGCAGCCACAGAGTTGGAGAGAGCAGAAACTAGGTTGCCCGTGTGTTGGAGGAAGCCAAGCTTCTGCAGCCCTAGTGCCTAGGCCTCCACTTTAGGCTACAAAGTTTCAATTAAAAGTTCCAAACAAAAATGGCTGTCACCACGGAGCAAGCAGAAGCCTTGACTCCACTCAGGCTACACAGTTTCAATTGTAGACATAAATTAATCCCAGATCCCAGGACCGCCACTTGGGTTGCTGGGAGGTGTGACCATCCTGCAAATGACCACAAGCCCCTCACCCAGGCCACCCCACGCCCAAAAGGAATGCCCAACCTGATCTGGGACACTCTTCAGGGCAAACCAGTTGGACCCTACCCATGCATCAGGCCTCTATCTTATCTAATAAAATAATAATATGCAGATTGACCATCACTCCAACACACCAGAGGGCTGCCCTCAGGTGGTCAAAGATCCTGCCCCTTTGTGGACACAAGATGGCCACCACAAGATGACCAGCAGTGGAGGGTCATTGGGAGGTTCCAGGCCTGCAAGGAAGGGCAGTTGGGGACTATCAAGCCTGCAGGGGAAGGCAGTTAGGGGTGACTAGGCTGGAAGAGGAGAGAAATTGGGGCAAACAGGCTGGAAGTAGAGCAGTTAGACATCAATTAGGCTGACAGGCTAGTGGTTAGGGGGTGATCAGGCTGGCAGGCAGGCAGAAGCAGTAAGGGACAATCAGGAAGGCAGTCATGTGAGCTGTTTGGAGCCAGCAGTCTTGGATTGTGAGAAGGATGTTCAAATGCCCATTTAGGCCCAATTCTGGTGGGATCAGGCCTAAATGGGCAATCAGACATCCCTCAAGGGTTCCCAGATTGGAGAGGGTGCAGGCTGGGCTGAGGAACATCCCCCACCCTCCATGCATGAATTTCGTGCACCAGGCCTCTAATTTGAAATAATGACTGAGAATATCCTCAAATTAATGTCAGACACCAAATCATGGATCCACAAGCTCAGAGAACACCAACAGGAATACAGGCTCCCCCAAATCAACATTTAGCATTTAATTTCCAAACTACAAAAATCTAAGATATAGAAAAATATATTGAAAGAACACAAAGGAAAATAAATACTTTACTTATAGATTAACAAAGGTAAGGATTACATTTAACTTCTCATCAGAAACCAAGAAAAGAAGATGAGAGTAGAGTGAAATATTAATGTTGAGAAAGACCAAACAAGCTACAACACCACCAAACTGGAACTCAAAAGTGAAGAAGAAACAATTACAATATCAGGGGGGAAATAAGAAAATCAAGTTTTAATGGACTTGTCTTTCAAGAAAGGTTAAAAGAAGTGCTTTAGAGAGAAGGAAAATTATATAGGTCAGAAAATGAGGTCTACATAAAGAAAAGAAGATCATCAAAGAAGAAATAAGTGAAAGTAAAATAAAACTTATTGTTCTTATTCTTAATTGATCTTAAAGATAAAGGTTTATTTAGAAACTGATAACAATGTATTCAATTGTGTATGTGTATGTATATTATATTGAATGTATGAAATAAATTATAGCAATAATAAAAAGGACAAGATAAAGAAATTAATATTATTGTGTTATTATATGGAACTCATACTACCCATGGAGCAGTATAATATTATTTGAAAGTAGGTTTGAACTAAATAAAAATGTATATTGCAAACTATAGGGAAACAGGAAAAAAATTAAAAAAAGAAATATAGCCAATATGCTGAGAAAGAAGAGAAGATAGAATCACATACACAATTAAGATCACAAAAAGGCACAAAAAACTTGGAGACAATAGAAAAAAAACCCACAATGAAAACAGCAGCAAATATAGAAGATTTTAATCCGACTTTATCAATAATCATTCAAGATGTGAATGTTCTAAATGCACCAATAAGAAACAGATTGTCAGAGTGGGCCTAAAAAACAAGACCCAATTACATATTATCTACAAAGAATTCACTTTAAATATTAAGATTAATTTAGATTAAAAATAAATTGATGGGTGAAAATATACCATACTAACACAAATCAGAACGCAGGAGTAGTTATAGTACTTTCAGACATAAAAGACCTGAAACTAAGGAGGATTGTCAGTGATAAAGAAAAGCATTACATAATGATAAAATGGTAAATTATCAAGAATACAAAATGATGTTTAACATATATGTACCTAATAACAGAGTATCAAATTACATGAGAGAAAAACTCACAGAAATGTGAAGAGAAATAGATGAAACTATTATTATTGATGAAGATTTCAACATCTCTCTCTCTCTCAGACATGAACAGAACCAGAGGCAGAAAATCAGCAAGGACATGTTCTAACTCAACCACATCATCAATTAACTGGATATAGCTAACACCTATAGATTATCTAATAACATTTTTCTCACACTCACATGGAACATTCACCAAGATAGCCACATTGTATACCATAAGACACACTGTAGAAATTTTAAGGATTAGAAATCAGACACTATCTTCTCTTAGACCACAACAGAACTAAAATAGAAATAAAAAACAGAAAGATAATTGGAAAATCCCATAATATCGGAGTATTAAATAACACATGAATAATGCATCTCAAAAGTTAAATTTAAGAGATTTTTTAAAAAAGTTTTGAACTGACTGAACATGAAAGCACAACTTACCAAAATGTATGGGATGCCATGAGAACACTTTTAAGAAGGAAATTTAGGAAGATGTAAGAATCAATAGTATAAGTTTCCACCGTAGGAAACTAAAAAAAAAAAAAAAAAAAAGAACAAATTAAATTTAAATTAAGCAGAAGGAGAGAAATAATAAAAAAAAATTAGAGCAGAAATCAATGAAATTGAAAATAGGGACTCAATAGAGAAAATCAATAAAATAAAAAATATGGTTATCTGAAAAGAACAATAAAATTAATAAACCTCTATCCAGTCTAAAAAAATAAAAGAAAAGAACAGACCCAAATTGCAAGCGCCAAAATAAAAGATGGGAGACCACTACAGATCCCATAAAAAATAAAAGAATAATAAGGAAATACAATGATATCACTATTCCTGCAAATTTGATAACATAGAGAAAATGGACCAGGTCCTTGAAAGACACAATCTAATAAAACTTACACAAGAAATAGCCAATATGAATAGTTCCATATCTGTTAAAGTAATTCATTGATAATTAATAACTTTTCAAAACAGAAAGCACCAACTCCAAAGGAGTTCACTGGTGAAGTCTACCTAACATTTATGGAAAAAATTATACCAATATTCTACAATCTCTTTCAGGAGATAGATGCAGAGGCAATGCCTTCTAACTCATGCTCTGAGGTCAACATTACTTTAATACTAAAATTATACAAAGACATTACAACAAAAGAAAACTACAAATAATATCTTCCATTAAAATTAATATAAAAATCTTCAACAAAATATTACCAAATTGAATCCAAAGTGTATTAGAAGAACTAGACACCACAACCAAGTAATAGTTATCCCAGGTATGCAAAATTATTTCAACATTTGTTAGTCAATTAGTGTAATCCATCACATCAACAGACTAAAAAAGAAAAATCACCTGACCATACCAGTATATGCAGAAAATGCATTAAACAGAAGCCAATGCCCATTCATGATTGACTCTCAGTAAACAAGGACCAGAATGGACCTTCCTCAACTTGATAAAGACAATATTAAAAAAAAAACACAAAACTATGGCTGCCTTGGCCTTGCCTGTGTGGTGCAGTTGATTAGAACATTGTCCTGTTTACTTAATGGCCTTGGGTTCAATTCCAGATCAAGGCAAGTACAGAAGGCAACCAATCAGTCTCTCTCTTTCTCTCTTTCTCTTCCTCGCTCTCTATAATAAATGAAAAATATATCTTCAGGTGAGGATTAAAATAAATAAATTAAAATTAAAAAAGAAAAATCTATGGATAACATTACACTTAATGATAAAACACTCAAAGCTTTCCCTCTGAGATTAAGTATAAGGCAAGGATGTCCCCATTCAATATTCCTTTTCAATATCACAATAAAAGTCCTTGCTAATTTAAAATGTAAGCAAAATAAAATATATTAAGATTAGGAATAAAGAAATAAAACAGTTTATGTTTGCAGATGACAGGTTTGTCTATGTATCCTTCACAAATGTCAACAAAAAGTCCCCAGTAAAATGCTAGCCACATATGTAAAGGGGCATAACCAAGTGGATTTTATTTGAACTAATCTAGGTATAAAATCAACCAATGTGATACACTGTATTGATCAAATAAATACAAAACCATGTGGTCACTAATATAAATGCATAAAAGTTATTTAACAAAACTCAATACCCTTTAAAAAATGTTTAATAAGGAGGACTAGAATTTGAAAACCTATAACTAACATCCTACTTAAAGGTGAAAGACTGAAAGTCATCCTCCTAACATCAGGATTAAGACAAGTTTTTGCACTCATGCAACTCCTATTTGTATTGGAGATTTTAGCCAGGAATATGAGGCAGGAAAAATATATTAAAGGTATCTATATTAGAAAAGAAGAAACAAAATTGTCTCCATTGGCAAATATCATGGATTTGTATATATATAAAATTCTAAGGAATCCAATAAAAATCAACCAACAAACTACTTGAGCTACTAATCAAGTTCACTAGTGTTGTGGAATATAATATCAAAGTATAAAAACCAGTTTTATTGCTGTATCCTATATAATAAAAAAGAAAAATGCAAATTTGATCGTACCTTCGCTGCACTACCAGCCAATCAAGAGCTGGAGGTAGGGCTGAGTGGTGTGAGGGAGGGTGGGGCCACCAGCATGTGGGATGGCAGGGCGGTGCAGCGCACGTGCCGGAAGTCAACCACCTGGGGCCCGAGTCTCAAACAGAGACAGCAGGGTGATCGCGCCTGCTGGGGGTCAACTGTCCAGTGCCCCAGCCTCGGAGCCTTAGCCAGAGGCTTGCAGCTTTGGCCAGGGGGGGAGCAGGGCGATCGTGTGTGCTGGGGGTCAATCGCCCAGAGCCCCATCCTCAGAGCAGGGCAATCAAGTGTGCTGGGGGTCCCCTGCCCTAGACCTGAGCCTTGGATCCTTGGCCAGAGGCTTGGGGCCTTGCCTGGGGTGGAGCAGGGCAATTACAGCTAACTGCGGGTCCCCTGTCCAGGGCTGGAGGCTTTAGGCCTTGGCAGGGGTGGAGCCAGAGATCAGAGGAGATAGGTGTGAACTGTAGAGGAAACACCTTTTCTGACCACTCATTGGCTAAGCTCCCTGTACCCCTGTACTCCCTGGTAATATTCTTAGTAACTTGGGTATAAGAATGCCAAAAAAGTAATCAGGGCTTCTTCCAGCCCACTCCTGGAGAAAAAAAACAAAGGTCTGCTGCTGGAGGCTAAGAAATATCATGTCCTTTCCCTACGCAGTTTGGCTCAGTGGATAGTGCCTAGGTTTGCCAACCACAGGGTCCGGGTTATATTCTGATCAAGGGCATGTGCCTAGGTTGCAGGCTCCTCCCTGGCTAGGGCCCAGGTCAGGGCTCATGCTGGAGGTAATCAATCAAAGTGTTCCTCTCACTTCAATGTTTCTCTCTGTCTTTCCCTTTCTCTTCCACACTCTCTAAAAATCAATGGAAACATATCCTCAGGTGAGGATAAAAAAGGAAAAATAAAGAAATGTCATATCCTATGAAAGACACATCTTGAAAATGCCTAAAAGAAAGTTCTCATTTTTGGTGGCTGTGGTGACTGGCAGTGGCTACAGCAGTGGGGTAATAGGGCTGATTCCGTTCCCTTCCCACAAAGAGAGGCCAGACTGTGGCTTAGGCCTGCTCCCCATGAGGAATGGACTTAAACCAACAGTAGGACATCCCCTGAGGGCTCCCAGTATGTGAGAGGGGGCAGGCTGGGCTGAGAAGACCCTTCCCCCCAAGTGCACAAATTTTGTGCACCGGGCCCCTAATATCATTAATGAAAACCACCAAAAGTATTAATGAAAACCTCCAAAACTAAATTGAGTTAATATTTTATTTATAATAGTATCAGAAAGAATAAAATACTACCACATTAAAAATAAATATATACTAATAGAAGGATAATATGCTAATTAGACCAGATAGACCAGACATCTTCCGGATGTCATTCTGGATGTCCTTATTGAAAAATCCAGGTGCATGGCCAGCCTGCAAACCCTCAGAATCCCCAAGTCTCGGCTGGCCCAACCTATCATCAGGAAATCCCATCCTGTTCAGGGGCATGGCCAGCCTTCAAACCTCTGGCAGCCTCTCGCCCAGGCCAAACCCAAACCCCCAGGGGGAATGCCCCACCCTGATCCGGGCCCCTTTCAGAGCAGGCAGATAGCCCCACCCATGCACCAGGGCTCTATCCTATATAATAAAAGAGTAATATGCAAATTTACCCTAATGGCAGAACTGCCAGAATGACTGCTGGACCAGTCACTATGAGGCACACTGACCATTTGTTTGTCCCTTTTCCTGGCTGGTAGACTCCGATCACCTGATGGCCGCCCATGGCAGGGTCAGGCCTGGTAAGCAAATGGGAACAGCCAACCTCTCAATCCCTTCCCCTGGCTGTCAGACACCAATCACCTGATGCCAAATGGGGAACCAGGGGCGGGTGGCTGCAGGGGTTGGGGCCAGCTGCAGGCATCTGGGCAAGATGGCCCTGATCAAAGGCCAGGCTCAGGGACAGTACCCATGCACAAATTTTGTGTGCCGGGCCTCTAGTAAGTAAGTAAGTAAGTAAGTAAGTAAGTAAGTAAGTAAGTAGATAGATAGATAGATAGATAGATAAATAAATAAATAAATAAATAAATAAATAAATAAATCCTATATAATAAAAACCTAATATGCTAAGTGTCTGGTCGCCTGAACATCCATTCAAACAATCAAAGTGTAATATGCTAATGATTTGCTAAGGTCACTTAACTGCTCACTACAACTTACATTGATCAATACGGGGTAGATGCTCCGACTGGTAGGTTAGCTTACTGCTGAGGTATGGCTGATTGAGATTGAGAAAGATGGGCCGGACATGTCTTGGAGCCCTCCCGCAGTCCCTTGACATCTGTCCAACTTCTCACATCTCTCCCAACCCCAGTTGTGAGGTCCCTAATACTAGCCTGCACCTTCTCGCAATCTGGGACCTGTCAGAGGATGTCGAAGATTTGATTTTGGCTCGATTCTGCAGGCCAGGCTGAGGGACCCCATTGGTGCATGAATTAGTGCACTGGGCCTTGATTAAATAGGTAAATAGATAAAAGTAAATTTAATATTAGAAGGATAATAATTGTATACTGAAAGCTATAAATTTTTGTAAAATATTTAAGAACCCAGAAAATGGAACTTCATGCCATATTAATGGATTGCAGACTTAATATTACTAAGAAATTAATATCTCACAAACTGATCTACTGACTCAATGTGCTCTATATCAAAACCTTACCTGCTTTTATATTTTTTTCAATGAAATGGAAAAGCTAATCCTAAAAAAATTCATATGGATATGCAAGGAACCCAAGGCCTGAGTAATCTTAAAAGAAAAAGGAAGTGAGAGTACTCACATTTACTGATTTTAGAACTTAATATAATACTACAGTAATACAGACTATGTAGTACCATTATGGCAAACTTATGACACATGTGTCAGCACTGAAACACGTAGACATTTTCCATGATACACGGCCGCATGCGGTTGTATACAGAGAAGTATGGGGCCGCACGCTGAGAAGGATGTTTCATCCTTGGCGACTGCAATTGATATCTCCAAAGTTGTGTCAGTGACGGCAGATGGGGCAACAAACATGGGGCGGGGGGATCAGATTTGTCAAATTGTTTACGAAAGCTATTGAACATCCGATTCTGCCTTTTCATTATATTATCCATCAGGAAGTTTTATGTGGCAAGGCAGGATTCACCAACTTACATGACTTAATGTCAGTTGTTACAAAAATAGTTAATTTAAAAGCTGTTCACCCCCTTCACAAGCAAGAATTTTCTGCATTTTTACTGGAGGTTGATTCCACCTACAGTGGACTGCTGATGTACAATAATGTAAGATGTCTGAGCCGAGGCAAAGTTATTGAGTGCTTTGTAGAGTGCTTGAAGAAAGTAAAGTATTTCTTGAGGATAAGGATCTGGGAAACTTTTCTCAGCTCAATAATGATAAGTAGGTCAAAACCCTGATATTTTTTACAGATCTCTCTGATCATATTAATGAACTGCACTTAAAGTTACAAGGTTTTGGCAAAAGTATTGATGTTATGTTTGAATATATAAAAGCTTTTGAAAGTAAACTTAAAAATATCAAGCCAGACATTTTTAAGGATTTTTAAGGAAAAACTTGTATTTTCCTCAAATAGCAAAGTATTTTGAGAAGGCCAATGCAGTTGTACAAAATGAAATAGAGCCCTTGCCTATAAAGTACCAGCGTGTTTTGACCAGTTCAGTGATAGATTTAATCAATTTAGAAGCCTAGAACAGACCATAAAAATAGTTAAGTATCCTGATGTAGTAGTCTACAGTAGTTTGGAATTAAATGGTTTCCAATGGATGTAATTTTATGATTTGGAGATGCAACTTGCAGAATTTAAAGACAGCATGTGGGCTCAGGTATTTGTCGACTTGAGGTCACAGCTTGAGAATCTGGAAAGGTGACACTTGGAGAATCAAGAGAAGTGCCACTACAAACAGGAAATTTGGAGTGCCTGGAACTGATTACCAGACACTTTTAGCACCCTGAAAAATATAGCAATGGCTTTACTCACAATTTTTACCTCTACATACTTTTGTGAGACTTATTCTCAGCATTAAATAATATCAAAACCAACAAAAGAAACAGATTGACAGGTGAAGTTAGTAGTGCTTGCTTGGGCTTGAAGTGTACAAAATACCAACCTCCAACTGAAGGTTTAGCCAATGAAATTCAGCAACAAAAAAGTCACTAATAGGTAGGTTAGTTAAAGAATTTCCCCTCCCCCTCACTTACCTTAGTTCATGGCACCCCACACAAGTTAAATAATATCAAGACCAACAAAAGAATCTGACTCTCAGATGAACAAAGATATGTGGTACATGGATAAACCATGATAACAACATACTAACTATGCAGGTAAGTTAAATAATTAGTTTTTGATTTATTAAATACAGTTATATATTACAATTATACATTTTTGTTATTTAATCTATAAATATGAAATTATGTTTTTTTTCTCTCAAAGTGACATACCACCTGAGTTATGCTTGGTTTTTTTTTTGGCAAATTTTGACACACCAAGCTCAAAAGGTTGCCCATCACTGATGTTGTACTAAAATGGGGATAGATATATAGCTCAATTGAAATGGAATTAAGACTCTAGAAATAAATATATATGTCTGTGATTAAATGATTTTTTGCAATGGTTCAGAAAACTTTAATATGATATAATAATCTTTTCAATAAATAATGTTGGTACAATTGAATATTTATATGTGAATGAATGAAGTTAAAACCTTACATAAAAATTAACTCAAAATGTATAAGACGTCTAAATGTAAGAGCTAAAACTGTGAAACTTTTGATGTAAGAAAAGAATAAATCTTCATGACTTCAGATTTAGCAGTTTCAAGATATGATAAATAAAGCATAAGCAACAAACAAAATAAATAAATTACATGTCATTCAAAATTAAAATAATTTGTGCTTCAAAGGATACTAACAATAAAGCAAAAAGATATCTAAAGAATGAGAAATATATGTGCAAATTCTATATCTAATGAGTATTGTACTCAAAATAAAGAAGTCTTGTAACTCAACCATTAAAAGAAAACTAAGACAATATTTTTAAAATTTGAGAGAGCTTTAAATAAACATTTCTTCAAGGAAGGTATACAAATAACTAATAAAGCAAATTAAAAAATCTTCAGCATTATTAGTCAGTAGGTAAATGCAATCAAAGAGATAGTACTTATAAATGTCATAAAAATGAATATGCAATTGATATCATTTGCCTGGAAAAGAAATGACATATGGTACATGGATAAACCATGAAAACAACATACTAACTGAAATAAAAGAAGCAAGAGCCATATAATATGTGATCATGTTTATATGAAATATCTAGTATATACAAATCTATATGATACTGAAAGTTTAATAGTAGTTGCTAGTGCAAGAGAGATGGGAACAGTTGGGAATGATATCTATAGGATGCAGGCTTTCTTTTTGTGGTGATAAAAATGTTCTGGAATTACTGGTGATAGTGGAACAGTGTGTTATATTCTACTAGAGAACTGATCCAGAAGATTCGTGCAAGAATGGACCTTCCTTCCCTTGGCTGTAAGCATCGCCTTTGCTCTGGCCTGAAGCCACCTTTCCACCTTCCCACAATGCCCAGAGGCCTGGAGTAGCTGGAACATTGTGGAATGCCTGCATCCCACCCCCAGCCACTTGGCACCTGTGTATGCAAATCAACCCACCATCTTTGTTGGGTTAATCTGCATACTCACTCCTGATTGACTGGTGGGTATTACAAAGATACAGTCAATTTGCATGTTTCTCTTTTATTACTGTAGACTAGAGGCCTGGTACATGAAATTCACGCATTCTGGGGGGACCCTCAAACTGGCCTGCACCCTCTTGTAGTCCAGGAGCCCTCAGGGAATGTCCAACTGATGGCTTAGGCAGTCGGCATTCTTACTGCTGCTGCAGAGGCAGGAGAGGCTCCCATCACTGCCGGTGGCACTCACTAGCCATGAGCCCAGCTTCTGGCTGAGTAGTACTCCCCCTGTGTGAGTGCACTAACCAACTTCAAGGGAAGTTCTTTATTGAGAGTCTGCCCCCTGATTGTCAGTGCACATCATAGCAACCAGTCATCTGATGTTCTCTCGATTTGCATATTAGCCTTTTATTATATAAGATTAACCACTAAATTATACACTTTATTTGTACAAATTTTGTTTTTATGTTAATTATATCTTATTTTTAAAACATACTAGTAACCAAATAACAAGAAAATATGCAAATCAGTAATTAAAGTATGTATATGGATACATACTTCATCACAGAAGACTTATACATCATAAATTTACACATTAGGAATTTATCAATATTATTTAGTAATTAAATAAATGCAAATTAAAGCCATGAGTTACTATAACCTACATATATTAGAAGTGCAATTTTTGAATAAAAAAATAAAAAATAAATGCAAATGTTGGTGAAGATGAGGGGAAAACTAAACTATCACATTTCTTGAGAGAACTCTAGAACAACTCTATAAAGAGTTGTCATCTGAAGTAACAACAAAAATAGATACAGACTCATAGATAGAGAGCTGCTGGCTGACAGTGGTGTGTGTGTGTGTGTGTCTGTGTGTGTGTGTGTGTCTGTGTGTGTGTGTGTGTGGCAGGATGTTGGAAGGGAGGAGGAGAGTTGGGGGGTTGGGTGGAGGAATTGAGCAAAAGAGAGAGAGAGAAATAAAAACTCATTGGCACTGACAACAGTGTGGTGATTGTTGTGGAAAAGGGCAGGTAGGAAGAGGTGGAAGAGACTATATGGGAAAGAAATGGTGATGGAAGGACACGACTTGAGGTGTTGAACACATAATTCAGTGTACAGACGATGTGCTGTAGAATTGTGCATATGAAGCCTATATAATTTTACTAACTAGTGTCACCCAAATAAATTCAAAAAAGGGGAAAATTAATGTACTTTTATCATATGATCAATAATACTTCTAAATACTTACCCCTAGAAATATAAAATGTAATTTTCACAATAAAAACCTTTACACAAATATTTATAGCAGTATTATCCATATTTGCAAAATACTAAATGTTTTCCAATGAATGAATGAAGAAACTGGTATATCTATACATGGAAACACAACTCATCAAATAAAAGGTTTTGACAAAAGGTAACAATTTGGGTAAATTCCAAACTTATTTTGGTCACTAAAAGAAGTCAGTCTGAAGAGATTCAATCTGTTGAATTCCAAATATATCATCCTCATGAAAAGGCAAAATTATAAGGATAAAAAACAGGTCAGCTATTGTCAGATGTCAGGGGACATGTGAGCATTTGTTAAAAAGAGAAATTATAAGACATTTTAGTATAATTGTTACATAATTGTTTGTGATAATGGTTACACCAACCTATGTATTGATTCTTGTAGAAAAGTACATAATAAGTAAATGCATGTATGTAAATGAATACCATAAATTATAGATTTTAGTAAAATGCTATGGGCCAATGTTAACAAATACTATTTTTCACTCTTTTCAAAGTCAATCCAACTTACGAAACTTCCTTTGATTTTTTATAGTTGCTTATTTTCCCTGTTTGCGTCTCTTTTACAATATTCCAATATATATCAATGTTTACACAATAAGCATCTTATGTTTATAAAAGCAAACTATGATTTATTTACCAGAAATACCAATTCAGTTTTTAATTGATATTCAGAGTCAAATGAGAATTTTAATTATTTCAAGCATTTAGTTTTATAAATTCCTTAGCTAACTACACTACTGACTCAATAAAAGTTCTTAATTCAAGATTTGGCTAAAGTGTTCCCTCATTTATATTCAACTATAATTAAAATTTTGAATTTACTCATAACTACATATTCATGCCCAATGCCTGCTACTGCTAGAGAATCCCCTATAGAAACCCATTTCAAGATTTTTTTGATATATCTATTTACATTTACAATAAAATTGTGGGACATATGTTAAAAGGTGATTTCTATATCTGTTTTAGATTTAATATTCATCTAGGACATTTTTACACACATGTTCATTGTTGTCTGAACTAGTCAACGGTAATACAGCCCTGTGATGTCCAAGTGAATATTCCATCACTTTATGCCTTCTAAAAATAAACTACAAGCAGAAACCATGTATAGCTGTTTTACATAAATATATTATTCTGAGGCCAATGTATTTACTTTGGTGATATTGCAGTGAGTCTCTACTTATATTTTCTAGGACTAATAATAAAGAATAAAGAAGGTAATTTCTCTGTGGCCTATTGGACTATGTTTCATTGTTTAAATAGAACATAGAGAAAGACCTTTTGCACTAGAAAACTGTCCCAAACTAATTTTAAACCGACCTGACCCTTGTTCTCATTAATTCATTATATATGAACTAGAGGCTCAATGCATGAAATCTAAGCAAGGGGATAGGCCCTTGCAGCCATGGTGATTTGCCTCGGCCCTCACAGCCCTGGCTTCATCTGGAAGATTGTCTGGGCTAATTAACGTATTAAATTTTTATTGTTATAGATTATATATGTTTTGCTTAAAAACACATAGTTGACTCTATTTCTTAGATATTTTGAATAAATGTTATTCTTGGTTCATATGAAAAAATCCTAACTAGTGTTCCTTAATGCAATATTTCTTGTTTTCTTGAATAATTTTCAAGAAAATAGGCACAAAAGTTTCAATCTCATGATATATGATTTGGTTTTGGTAGGTTTGTATTTGGAGTTTATTCTCACATATTTTATATGGCTATAATTAGTGTTTTATAAATTATAGTACTTGTAAAAAGTATTAGAAGGTTCCCAGAGTATTACATTTTAGAGCATAGAGCCAAATAAATTTATTCTGCCATCAAAATAAATGGGAAATAGATTAAATGTATATTTTATTATATGTATAATATATATTTTCCACTTCAAAATCTTCAATAGAAGAATATGATTTCCCACTATGTATACCAGATTATATAATTTGCTATAGCAAAAAAAAGAAGCAACTAAAACATAAATGCTTTCAGCATAAAATGAAAAAAATGTGAAACAATAAAGAATATAGTTGAAAATATTCATTAACTTTGTAAATTAAAGGTAAAATGCAAATAAAATTAGCATCTATAAAAGAGATCAAAGAATTAAGTGAAATTTTTAAAAACAAACATAAAAGAATAAAATAAACTATATATTTTTTTACCAATCATTTATATATATTTATTTTTCAGTAAGTGCTTTGTATATGGCCATGCACTATTGGAGAATGCTTGGCAGAAATTATTGAGTAATAAAAAAATTAAAAATTTAGTCTGGCTTTATAGATTATGTTTTAACAATTTAATAGTATAGATAATTTATTCAGTGATCTGGAAAACAATGTTAACCCATGGAGCTCTCAAAGAAAAAAATGAATGAAAGAAATGGTTGTGGGTGAAAATAATAGATACAAAAGACAGGTTAAAAATAAATTTACAGAAGAGGAACAAAGATGGCAGCATAGGGAAACACCTATCTTGCTGCCCCACACAACAATTCCAAAACCACAACTTAATGACAGAACAAACATCATCCAGAATTACCGGAAAGCTGGCTGAGTGAAAATTCCACAAATAAAAGTAAAGATAGGACACTGTGACTCAGAGGAGCGGCGGAAGGCAGCATTGAAGAAACGTGTGGAGTCAAAGGTTTGGAGCTGTGTGTGCATGCCAGTGGAGAGGGTGGATGGATGCAAACCCGGCTAGTTTTCTCCAACGGGGAGGGAGACAAAGGTGTCCCACTGCACTGATTCCCCAGTTGCAGGCGAGGTCTGGGGAACCCACATTCACATGAGGTGAAACTGGACAGTAGGAAGGCATGCTGAAATCCAGGTGTGGCAGAGATCTCTGAGCTTTTGGAGAGGGCGAGCTCGTGGAGAGTGTGTGTAAACTTGGGAACAGAAGTGCTCGACCATGCAGAGAGGACTCATGACTTGCTCCCTCATTTGGGAGACCACCGGACTGCATTGTTTTACAATCCTGGGCGAGACTTTGGGTGTTAAATGATTTAAAATAAAACATTTTCTTGAGTCACAGAAAGACATACCTATTCAAAACACATCTTAGAATGAATGACAAACCTTATATTCCCTCTTTTTATATTTTCATTAAAAAGTAAAAAATCCATATATGTATATAGCATCAGTGGCAATAATAGCAAATGCCATCCAAAGATGAAAAATTTCAGCATATTGTTGAAACATTGCATCAGATGGAAGCATGATAATCAGTAAAATTAATATGACAAAATATTAGTGAAAACAGAGAATAATAAATGTGTGATTCAGTTACAAAGAATTGGGTAAAATTCTGAATGGTAAAATATCTGACAAAAATGAATATTCCTTCCTCAGAATCTCAGATTTTCTAACAGCCACACTTTTATCTCTAATAATGGGCATAGGTGATTTTGTTCAGCCCAAACAGTATTTCTTTTTGGATACTTCATTTTGGTCCACTACATCTCTTGTTACTCAATCATCTTCATTGATTTAGGTTCCAAATATATGTGAATTTGTTTATGCAGTCATATATATGGAGGAAAAACCTGTGTTCCTGGCACCTTTGAATACAAAGACATTATGTCAGAAAAATATTAAAGCATAACATTATTTTGTATATGAATTCAAAAGAAATACTATATGTCTAAGTCTATAAAGAGGTAATGGAGCAAGACACCATGTTAAAAGTATTTTTTTTTCTATTTTATTGCCATGTAAATTACCTAACTTCAGATGTCACATTGTTATCAGAAGGTTACATTTCGGAGTAAAAGTCTTTCATAATTAAAATAACCAAAGAGATCTGATCTATCTTTTGTCCACATACTAATTTACTTTATCTTTATAAAATTTTATATTCATTTATGACCATTTAAATATATATTTTTTGAAATCGTGTTAATATAACAGATGCTCTAGTTATGACTCTAGGTACTCAATAATACACCCAAATATTCTCAAGTAACCTGGCACTTGATTCTGGAGTTTGATTCTGAAATTAATGACTTTAAACATTTGCCTGTTTTAACACAAATATATTGTTAGCATTCAGCACTTGTCATGGTTTCAAAGAAAATTAATGCAAATTAGAATTAGATGATAATGAGAAGATAAATATATTGATTGTCTATTTCGCTACGTATTTTCTTTTTCGAAATGCTTTTTCTTCAAAGCTCAGATAAGTAAAGTTCATTTGATTTGAATTTAGCTAAAATATTGAGAATGTATATATTTATGCAATAAATATATCATGAAATATATTCATACACCTGTAAAGTGTTAATAGAAATACGTTAAGAATGTGCCAATGGAGTACTAACAAGGAACTCAGGCATAAAGAGGATTCAGGTATTCAAAGAGAAAGTGATAATGAGGATCTTGTTAAGGAGGCTTGATTAAATAGGTGTTGAAAATCATAAAATATTTTTCTTCATTTTGTTTAATAAGAGAGGACAATATTTGCATACATTTTTTAACAGAAAAAAATATGTTTATTTCTGGCAGGCATAATGATGACACTTCCAAGATGTCTATAGACCTAAACCCTGGAACTTGAATATGTTATCTTACCTAGCAAAAAGTGGGGTTTTTTGAAGTATAATTACATTAATCACCTGGGGATAGGAAGATTATCCTGGATTATCTGGGTTGGACCAATGCTATTACAAGGATCCCTAAAAGTATCAGAGAAAGAGATGTGAGCACAGAAGCAGAATTAGGGAGAAATTTGAAGATGCTATCTTTCTGGCGTTGAAAATGGAAGGAGACACAAGCCCAGAACTGCAGGGAGCCTCTACAATCTGGAAAAGGCAAGGGAGTGGATGCTGGAGGTTAATTCCAGCAGGGTCATAATAAATGCAAGAAGTTCATCAAAAGGTTGATGGAACTTGAGGCTTCAGCAGAGCTGAATCATATTACCTGCTGCTGGAATAGCTGAAAGCATTTCCCCAAACCTGAAAATCTGCATATTTTCTGTTTCCAGACAGCTGAGGGCAATTCTCCCCAATCTGATAATCATATTGTTTCCCAGGCCTTACCTTTGATATGTATATCTGTTTTGCTAGAGGGCAAAATGTGTGATTAAAAAGCCCTGGTGCCTAAGATTAGGAGAATTTAATTACTAGAACTAAGCTTCTGCTGGTTACCCCAAAAAGTCTTCCAAGTTCGTTTTTCCTGCCTAGTCTCTTTATTCATTTACACGCGGCCCCTTTTCCAGATTCTTTGAACCCATGTGGATGCTGAGAATGACCCTGACAAGTGGATTTTCTTCCAGAGTTTCCAGAAGGAACACAGTCCTGTCACAGCCTTGATTTTAGTGCTGTGAAGCTCATTTTGTACTTCTTACCTGACGAATACAGTAATAACATTTCTTTATTCAAAGCAATTAAATCTGTGGCAATTTATTACCAAAGTTCAATACAGGGTTTTCTTTCCCATAGCTGCTGGCAGCTGGCCCCACCCCCACTGCTGCCACTGCTTGCCATGTGTGACTACAGAACTTAGAAATTACATGCAATGGCCATAGCTGCTGAATATCTGTTTGTAACAAATAAACCATAGTCTATTTAGACTGTACCACATCAAGTGATTATAGAAATCCATTTATATATTGACTAGAGGCACAGTGCAGGTACAGTCCAGTGATCAGAGCCATCTTCCCCAGTTGCCCAGTACGGTGGGTGGACATCAGGTGATTGGAGCCTCCCAACTGGGGAAAGATACCAAGAGGTGGTCAGTACACCTAATAGTGACTGGTCCAGTTGTTGTTCTGGTCATACTACTGTTAGAGTCAATTTATTATACAGGACTAGAGGCCCGGTGCATGCAATTCATGCACAGGGAGGGCAGGTGGTGTTTCCCTGCCCAGCCTGCACCCTCTCCAATCTGGGATCCCTCGAGGGATGTCTGACTGCCCATGTAGGCCTGATCCCAGTAGGATCAAACCTATATAGCAATCAGACATCCCTTTCACAATCCCGGACTGCTGGCTCCTAACTGCTCACCTGCCTGCCTTCCTGATTGCCCCTAACTGCTTCTGCCTGCCAACTTGATCACCCCCTAACCACTTCCATGCCAGCCTAATTGATACTTAATTGCTCCTGCCAGCCTGTTTGCCCCTAACTACCCCCCACCCCCCCGCAGGCCTGGTCCCTCCAACTGCTCTCCCTGCAGGCCTGGGTCACCCCCTACTTCCCCCAAATGCCCTTCCCTGCAGGCCCGAGCAACCCCAACTTCCCTCCTCTGCCAGCCTGGTCACCCCTAACTGCCCTTCCCTGCAGGCTTGATTACCCCCAACTGCCTCCCTTGCAGGCCTGGTCCCTCTCAACTGCCCTCCCCTGCTGGCCATCTTGTGGTGGCCAACTTTGACCACATGGGGGCAGGGTATTTGACTACATGGGGGCAGCCATCTTGTGTGTTGGAGTGATGGTCAATCTGCATATTACTCTTTTATTAGCTAGGAAAGAGGCTTGGTACATGGGTGGGATCCAGCTGGTTTGCCCTAAAGGGTGTCCCAGATCAGGGTGGGGGTTCCCTTGGGGTGTGGCACAGCCTGGGTGAGGGAGCCTGTGATGGTTTGCAGGTCTGCCACTCTCCCTCCCTCCCCCAGTGACCCAAGCAGATACTCTGGTATCTGGAATTTATTTATAATCTACAATGAAACTTTGTAGCCTGGAGCAGAGCCAAACCTCCTCCTTGCTCCTGTTCACTCTGTAGCTGCAGCCATTTCTCTTGGGATATTTACCTTCTATAATTCAAAGTTTGTAGCCTTAAGCAGATGCCACAAGCAAGCCAGGGCTGCAGAAAGCTTGGCTTCCTCCATTGCCAGGGGCAACCCTAGCCTCTGCTCTCTCCAATTCTGTGGCTGCTGCCATTTCTGTTGGGATATATGTATCTTCTATAACTGAAACTTTGTAGCATTGAGTGGAGGCCTAGGCCAGCAAGGGCAGTTGGAAAGCTTGGCTTTCTCCATTACCAGGGAAACCCAAGCCTCCCTCCTGCTCTCTGTAGCTGGCAGCCATCTTGGTAAGGGTTAATTTGCACATCGATCCTGATTGGATGGTGGGTGTGGCTGGTGGGCATGGCTTGTAAGTGTATCAGAGGTATGGTTAATTTGCATATTACTCTTTTATTAGATAGGATAGAGGCTTAGTATATGGGTGGAGGCCAGCTGGCCTGCCCTGAAGGGGGTTCTAGATTGGGGTGAGGAGAGCCCGCTAGGGGGCAGTGTTGCCGGGGCGGGACTGTGGGGTTTGCAGGTTGGCCACACCCCCAATTGGGATGGGGGTCCTCAGTGGAGGGTGGGGCTGGCCTGGGTTAGGGGCCACCTGGGGTTTGCAGGCCAGCCATACCCACATTGGGGTGGGGATCCCTGCTGAGGGGAGGGGCCTGCCTGGGCAAGGGCCTGGGGCATTCTGCAGGCTGGCCATGCCACCAATAAGAGTGGGGCACCCCACTGGTGGTGGAGTGAGAGTACCCAGCGGGGGCAGAGCTGGAGTCCTTGAGGGTTCTGGGGTGGTTTTCAAGCTGGCCATGCCCCAATAAGCGTAGGGATCCCCACTGCTGGCAGAGTGGCCTGAGTGAAGGGCTGGGGGCAGTTTGCAGACTGGCCATGCCGCTGGCATTGTCAGAAAGATTGTCTGGAAGAAGTCTGGTCTAGTTAGCATTTTATTAGTGTAGATTATATAAAATCTTTTTTTTTTTTTCTTTTTGTAAAAAACATTTTAAAAGAAGAAAGTATAAGTAAATGTGCAGTTGGAAGCCCTGCCAGGACACCAGTCTGTAAGCATTCGGTGAGTATGTGCTTTGGAAGGACGCTTGCGCCTCTTGCCCACAGCAACTCCAGGAGGGTCAGCAAGGGTGCGCCCCGCTGCCACTCTGGGAAGGACTGAGCTGGATCCTGGTGGATGGGTACAGCAGGGCCTGGCACCGTGTGCTTCTCCAGCCTTGTATCAGGGTTAGGATCAAGGTCAAGGTCAGGGCTGGGGGCAGGCAGATTGAAGTTTCACTCTCAGTTTCATACTCAGCCTAATTTTGGTTGCAACTCATGGCTTTTCCTGGTTGTCAAGAGAAGTGCTGCCTTGGAGCAAAGGCCAGAGAAGTGCCCATAGCTGCCCAGTTGAGCATCTCTCTAGCCCAGAACCTCTGTCCTATCTCTTGCAAGCATGGCCCCAAGCAGAACAGACCCCCTAAGGACTACTTTGGCCTCTGCACATGGTCCTGGGTTTCAGCAGCCCGGGTTTCTTCCCCTGGTGTGGCTGATCTGAGTTTCACAAAAAAGTCCAGCCAATGCTGGCTGTGCTGAGCCTCATTGAAGAGTTTTTCATGCAACAAGGAAGAGACCTCTGGGACCTCCTCCTCCCTCTCCTCATTTCTCCCTCTTCCTCTTCCTCCTCCCAGCCCATGGTCACTTCTTCTCCAGCGGCTCCAGCAGTGGGTTGCTTTCTGAGTATTAACGCTGTTGGTCCTGATGATATAGGTGGGCCAATGCCGGTTGAGCATCAGGATGAGCTGCAGCCGTTTCTGCTTCAGCTCCTCTATCTGGGTTTTCAGCTCCCTATTCATGAGCTCCAACCTCTCAGATTCCCACTGCAGAAACTCTGTCCATTCCTTCTTCTTGTTCTGGCATTGGGCTGTCACCACGTTGTTCTTTTCCCACCACCTTTCCTCCGCTCCTCTTCTTCCTCTAGCTCACTTTTCACAGGTTGATGCCTCTTGACCAGTTTCACCTCCAGGAAGTGCAAAGGGGTGATCTTGGCCCTAATGTTGTGGATGTCAGTATATTTTAGCTCCTCTGCAGTCAGGGCTGTGCTGAGGAGTCTGGTCATGGGGCCGGACCCTTGCAGAGAGCCCATGGTCATGGAAGGGTTTGGGATCTGCCCAGGCATCATAGCAGGAGGAGTGGCAGTCCAGCCCTGCAGAAGCCAAAGAGGGAGGCTTCAAACCTGGGGCCTGGGCCAGTGTGCAGGCACCATGCCCACTCAGGAGCCGCTGTGGCACCAGCCCCACTCTGTAGCATCCACTCATCACAGCTTCCAAGCATCCTTTAGGCAGTGTGGATGTCCCTCTTTGAGGTGATCAATCTGGGGTTCTGTCTGCCTACATGATTGCCCCTAACCACTTTGCTTGCCTGCCTTATCACCTCTAACCACTTCCTGGGGGGCGGGGCCAGCCAAGGCGAGTGGCGGTGGTGGTTCTGGTCTCTTGTTGTTCTGTTCATTCCACCATTTTGGTTCCCGGGCATTCATTATATAGGATTGGAAATTAAGGTAGCATTTTTGAATGGTCTATTGCTTATATTGAACTATTGGATGTAAACTCTTCTTTTCATTGGACTCTTGGGTGCTTTTCTATTTTATCACCCTCCATTCATTCATCAATCCATTTAGAAATGGCTTCCACTCTACCACTTTTTTAAAAAAAAATTAAATTCTTTATTGTTTAAAGTATTACATAAGTCTCTTTTTCCCCTATTGACTTCTCCCAGGCTGCTCTCACCCCCAGCACATGTCCTTACCTCCCCCTACTGACTGTGTCCTTTGGTTATGCTCATATGCATGCATACAAATCCTTGGGTTGATCTCTTACCTGCCCCACCCTACCCCATGCCTTTCCTCATAGGTTGGACAGTTTGTTCCATGCTTCAATGTCTCTGATTCTATTTTTGTTCATCAGATTATGCTGTTCATTATATTCCACAAGTGAGTAAAAACATGTGATATTTATATCTCCCAGAATGCAACAGATTTCCTCACTCTACCCCTTCTTAAGAAAGCCTTATTCACAAAATGCTTTAGTTCATTGCCATGTCTCTAAAATCAAGGATATTTTCAGTCCCACTTAATTTATTTTGTGGTAAGATATTTAAAATGAAATCAACTTCCTTAATAAACATTTAAGTATAGAAAGCAGTGTTTTTACATATAGGCACAAAATAAGAATTCTAGAATTCGTTCATTTTGCATAACTGAAACTTTATTCAATTGAATAACAATTCTCCATTACCCCCTCCTCCAATTTATTCCAAAACCTAGCATTAAGTACATGTTCCAGAAACAATAAAAAAACACACACAACACTATGTTATATGCCTTAAATATACTAAAAAATTATATTCTTCAACTAGAGGCTCAGTGCACAAAATTCTTGCATGAGGGGGGGAGGACTTGGATGGGAGTGTCCCCTCAATGCAGTCTGAACCCTTTCCAGTCTGAGTCCCCTCAGGGGATGTCTGACTGCCAGTTTAGGCCTGATTCCTGTGGTATCAGGCCTAAATCGGCAGTAGGACATCCTCTTGAAATCCAGGACCACTGGCTCCTAATCACTCACCTGCCTGCCTTCCTAATGCCCTCAACTGTCCTGCCCTGCTGGTGTGGTCATTCCAAAGTTTCCTCCCCTGCCAGACTGGTCCCTCCCAACTGCCCTCCCCTGCTGACTTGATTGCCCCTAACTGCCTCTGCCTCAACCCCTACCACCATGATTTTGCCCAGAAGGGAGTTGGACATCTGGAAGATGCGGGTCAACCCGATCTAATTAGCACATTACCCTTTTATTAGTACAGATTATACTTTAATAAAGCTGGATAAATTAAAAAAATAAAATTAAAACATAAAACAAATTCTATTGACCGAAGTCTTTATATTCCCTCATACACCCCACTCCTCACTCATAAAAATAAAAAATAAGATAAGTTAATCACAGGTTTGATATAAAAGTTTATATAATTGACATTCAATTTCTTTCTGTGTATTAGTAAATTAATATAGAAAAGGAGTTGAAAAAGTAATAATAACAAATCAAAGTTTGACAATATGATTTATATCTAAAAAAGATAATAATAAAATGTGACTATTGTTTATTTCTTATAATTTAGTATCACCAAGTTCTGGATCCCCACTGGTTCCAAAGAATATATAGGTATTCTCAGGGAATAGCAATATTTAGATTGAAAAGTAAAAGTAGTTAGAAGAATATTATGGATTACTATTTTTCTTATTTCACAGTAGCATTTAAAATTAATGTGCATTGAACTTACTAATGTTATATTTTATAATTCTATATAAAATACTTATATTATTTTTATTTCATTTCTATATAAAAGATCAAAGACATTTTTCATCAAATAATTTGAGGTCTAATTTAAATTATTGAGAAGTAAGAGTAAATTATACTAATTGCAGAGTTGTATAAGATCAGCCTGTCATTTCCCTATTTTTCAATATCATTCAGAGATGCACCACTTATGAATATTTAACATAAAATACCACTTTAATTGGTACTATTATAGATAAAAATAAATAAAAGAATTTTACTTGCAAATATTCCTCTAAATCACTTTTGAGAATCATTTTCTTTTTAAAAGCAAATCCATAAAAGCTTTTATGTGTGCATAAAGTTTAAAATTAATAAACAACATTAATTAGAATCTGAAACTTAATGCACATTTTCTAAGTATTTTTTCATTGATAACTAATTACATAATATGACTACAGAGTAGTAGTCTAAAATTGCTAAACAAATTCTTATTGTAAGCCATCTTTTTCAATTATACTAAAGAATGCACTGTGCATAACAGAATTCTCAGCTTCAGGAAAGTAATGGAGAAGACTTTTAATATTTCTATATGTATCATTTTTGCTGACATTCCATTGTGGCTGTTTTTCTCTCTTTTCCACATCCAGCATGGAGAGAGAGAGATTGGGTCCAGTTTCTGAATAGAAGAGTTGGAGATTAAGAAATAAAAGTATAGAAGATGAAGACACAGTAATAGAAAAAATAGCTGGGGTTCGGTGGAATGTCTGTTCTCTCTGAGGGAGAGACAGCATCTGACACCCAAACAGCAAGTTTATTTATAATCCAAAAATACAAAAATACAGGAATCCAATCCTCATCTCACCAATACAAAGATGTGAATAGGAAGTCCACAAGGCTGTAAACAACCTTAATTGGATCTGAAAGGTCAGAGGTAAAACATTGCTAATTAAAGCAGCTTCCCCATCAAACAATCATGTAAATCCTTACTGATAAGATAATCTGCCTGTTACTGGAATTACCTACCTAAGGGCAATGGGTGTATCCTAAACCTGAACAAAGGAATAGCCAGAGGCCTTGGATTTAGCCCACAAATAGTTAAGGAATGCTCAAGGTGTCTTGCCTGGGGTGCCCCCCACATTACATTTTATACATGTACTAGAGGCCCAGTGCAAGAAATTCATTCACAGGAGGCAGGGGATGTCCCTCAGCCCAGCCTGCACCCACTCCAATCTAAGAGCCCTCAAGGTATGTCCGACTGCTCCTTTAGGCTCCATCCCAGTAGGCTTTATCTCAGTAGGATCAGTCCTAAAGGGGCAGTCAAACATCCTTCTCATAATCCAGGACTGCTGGTTCCAAACTGCTAACTGCCTGCCTGTCTGATTGCCCCTAATTGCTTCTGCCTGCCAGCCTAATCACCCCATAACCACTACCCTACCAGCCTAATTGACACTTAACTGCTTCCTTGTCAGTCTGTTTGCTCCCAACTGCCCTCTTCTGCTGGCCTGGTCACCTCTAATTGACCTCCCCTGCAGGCTTGATCGCCCCCAACTGCCCTCCGTTGCAGGTCTGATCCCTCCAAATTGCCCTCCCCTGCTGGCCTGATCACTCACAACTGCCCTCCCTTGCAGGCCTGGAACCTCCCAATAGCCCTCCCTGCTGGACATCTTATGGTGGCCATCTTGTGTCCACATGGGGGCAGGATCTTTGACCACATGGGGGCAGCCCTCTTGTGTGTTGGAATGATGGTCAATCTGCAAATTACTCTTTTATTAGGTAGAATAGAGGCCTGGTACATGGGTGGGGGCCATCTGGTTTGCTCTAAAGAATGTCCTGGAGCAGGCTGGGGGTTCCCTTGGGGTGTGGCGTGGCCTGGGTGAGGGGCCTGTGGTGTTTTGCAGGCCAGTCTTGCCCCCCAGTGACCCAAGCAGAGGTCCTGTTATCTGGGATTAATTTATGTTCTACAGTTGAAACTTTGTAGCCTGGAGCAGAGCCAAGCCTTCTGCTTGCTCTGTGGCAACAGTCATTTCTGTTTGGGTTTATTTAAATTCTATAATTGAAACTTTATAGCCTAGAGTGGAGGCCTAGGTGCTAGGGCTATAGAAGCTTGGCTTCCTCTATCACCCAGGCAACCCTAGCCTCTGCTCTCTCCAGCTCCATGGCTGCCACCATTTCTGTTGGGATATATCTTCTATAATTGAAATTTTGTAGCATTGAGTGGAGGCCTAGGCCAGCAATGGCAGGCAGAAAGCTTGGCTTCCTCCATTACTGGGGAAACCCAAGCCTCCCTTCTGCTCTCAGTGGTCGCAGCCATCTTGGTTGGGGTTTATTTACTCCTGATTGGCTGGTGAGTGTGGTTTGATCAGAGGTACAGTCAATTTGAATATTACTCTTTTATCTGGTAGGATATTTTATATCTATCTATTTTCTTAGAAGAAAGAAGTAAAGAAATAAAATATTTGTTGTGTTTCAAGACATACAATTGAACATATATAATATGATTGAAATTGAAAGTTAGATCTTGTTATTTGGTAGACTGAGTCTCAAGTAAATTAAAAGTTTAACCATGAAATAATTTATTGTTTTAGAAATGTAGTGTTCCAGAAATGAAATGGAATAAAATAATTTGAAACAAGTCTTTTAATTTCTTTTATTCTTAAAGAAGTTTTTCTATCCTCTAGAAAATGCTATCATGGGCCAGCATTTAATTAGCAATTTTTGTTAATTAAATTTAATATTCTAATTTGCTATTATGAATAAGGCTATTAAGCAATAATATAAATGCAACAATATATATTACTGCATTTTGCGTGCTTTACAGCAATTTTCTAAGAGCAGCTTGTTGACTTCTGTGGGAGTAAGACACATTTCGGTGGGTCCATAAGACCAAAAGCACGTTCATACTAATACACTAATTGCTTTTGTTACCTGTATTGATATTTCCAGTGATGATGCAAAAGAATGGTGGATATGACTGGTGATAACTGATTACATATAATAACAATGACACAAAACTGCTCTAGTAGTCACTGAATTCTTAAATTCTACACCCAGAGAAATTTGAGTCTGGGTCAGATTTGGTAAATTAGCAGAATTTATTTTTAAATAATATAATTTATTTCTTCTTGCATTATAAGAAAAACAGCTCACTACATTTTTAACTCACGATAAAATTCAAGCTTTCGAGTGAAATTAGAATTTTGAGAAAGCTTTATCTGAAATCACTAGTTTTATAATTTCTTAATACTTAAAGATATCTTTGATGAATTTCAATATAAAACTTATTTTATGTTCTATAATGAGAAGTGTCAAAACTAAAAATATCTGGAAAGTGAGTAAATAGTTTCCAAATGAGTAACACATAATGTTACAAATTCATGCCTGGGTAAAATACCCATTCAGTGGCTAAGACAAACAAATGGATTTGAATGTAAAAAAGTTCAGTAAGTTCACATGGTTTCAGATTTCACATTGCAGAAACATTTTTATTTTTAGAAAATACTGCTTGTTGAGTTTTGAAATAGTATTGAAGAATATCCACAATTGTATGAAAAGTCTTTTTTCAACTATTCCTGTTTCAGAATGGGTTATCATTATATACATCTACCAAAACATATCTAGGCAGTATTATTGAAGAAGTAGATATTAAAATGAGTGGTTTTCCTCCACTAAGCCAGATATCCTATATAATAAAGAGGTGATATACAAATTGACCATCACATCCTTGTAAAAGATGGCCACCCCCATGTGATCACAAGATGGCTGCTACAAGTTGGTCAGCAGAGGAGGGCAATTGTGGGCAATCCGGCCAGCAGGAGAGGGCAGTTGGGGACAACCAGGATTGCAGGGAAGGACAGTTGGGGTTGAAAGGGCCTGAAGGGGAGGGTGGCCAGTTGGGGAGTGGGGACAGGCTGGCAGGCAAAGGTTGTTAGGGGTGACCAGGCCAGCAGGAGAGGACATTTGAAGGTGACCAGGCCAGCAGGGGAGGTCAGTTGGGCAGGACCCAGCCTGCAGAAGAGGGCAGTTGGGGGCAACTAGGCTGGCAGAAGAGGGCAATTAGGGGCAACTGGGCTGGAAGAGAAGGGCAGTTGGGGGCTACCTGACCTATAGGGGAGGGCACTTAGGGGTGACCGGACCAGCAGGGGCGAGCAGTTGGGGGCAATTGGGCTGGAAGGGGAGCAGTTAAGTGTCAATTAGGCTGGCAGGGGTGTGGTTAGGAGGTGATCAGGCTAGCAGACAGAAGCAGTTAGGGGCAATCAGGCAGGCAGCCAGGCAAGCAGTTGGGAGCCAGCAATCCCAGATTGTGAGAAGGATGTCCAACTGTCAGTTTAGGCCTGAACCAGCAGTCAGACACACTTCGAGGGGTCTCAGATTGGAGAGGGTGTAGGCCGGGCTCAGGGACACTACACCCCCAGTGCACAAATATTGTGCACCAGCCTCTAGTAATAAATATAACACACATGAACAAACCTAATTGAAGTCTTCAATGACTTTTAAAAGTATAAAGGTACTGTGAAGTCATAACTTGAGGTCTACTAATCTATGTAAATATGAAAAGAACAGGATCTTATATTATGGGCATGAAGAAAACTTCTATACTTTCAAAAGAAAGAAGGTAATTATTTGTATAAGAAATGCATATTCATAATTTACTTATGGTTAATAATAATTTACGATAATTCAAAAATATTTGGAGTACATTTTTCATTTTAAGAACTATCTTACCTATTTCTTATTCTCCCTCTTTTTCTTTTTAATAAGTACAGGGTAGGCGCTGGCTGGTTAGTTCAGTTGGTTAGGACACAGCACTAATAAGCCAAAGCTGCAGGTTCAGTCTCCAGTCAGGGCACACACAATAGCAGCATTATTTACAATAGCTAAGATCTGGAAACAACCCCAGTGTCCAACAGTAGATGAGTGAATAAAACAATGTGGTACATTTACACAATGGAATACTATGCAGAAGTAACAACAAGGATCTCTTATCCTTTGAGACAATATGGAGAGTCCTGGACAGTATTATGCTCAGCAAAATAAGCCAGGCAGAGAAAGACAAGAATCACATGATCTCATTTGTATGTGGAATCTAATGAACAAAATAAAATGACAAAATAGGTCCAGAGGCATGGAACAGACTAATGAATCTCAGAGGGAAGGTGGGGTACGGGAGGTGCAGGAGTGATTAACCAAAGAACTTATATGTACATATATATAACCCATGGACACAGACAATAGTGTGGTGAAGAAATGTGGGTGGGCCAAAAGTGTAGTGTAGGGGATTAGAGGGGGTGAAAAGGGGATGTCTATAGTAGCTTATGAGGTCATTTAAGTTGATGTTTGGTCTTTATTTTGGTTTAAAGGAAACTAGAGCCTCTTGACTGAAATTGGATCTCTTGCCAACATACATATAAGATATGATATATTAATCCAGACTATGCCTATATCAAACCATAAAAAGTATATTCTGCATTTATTAAAATATCTGGAAGCAGGTAGACCAGGATTTTCTTCAGTTACTCAAACACACAGATTTGGTCCAGTCTTTCCCATTTGACTTTGATTCTAAGGCTTGTGGCCTTATTTTTCATTACGGATACTTTAGCTCCAGGTATTATAATTATAATTATAATTAGCTAGTTTATTAATAATAGGAAGAGAGCAAAGAGGAATGCAGACATTATAAGCATGTGCATCTGGATGGTTTCCCCAAGAAGCTGCAACATCATGCTCCTCAGGGAACCACTAGTCCATTCCCTGCAGATCACTGGGGTGAAGGGTCATAGGGAGAGATGGGCTCATGCTCACTGAAGTTGGAGTGACATAGGGAAGATGCTTGTCTGCAAATTTGGTCTAGGGAACAGTGGATTGGCGAGTGTGGCCCCAATCAGAACACTCCAAATTTTAGAAAGTTAAAATCTCTAGACAAAGAGTTTCCTTCTCCTTGTTCATGATCTTGTTCCCACTTATTCTTGCTTGCTTCATGACCCACACTCGCCCATGCTCTCTCCTATTCTCTCTCCATAGCCATGTGGCCTTAAGCAGTAGTATGGCCCATAGCTGTGCAGACAACAAAGGCAATGGACTTCATCTGGGGACACAAGCTAAGCTAGCCAGATATTAGACTTGATTGTACTTTATATGGGCAGTGGCCTTAACTTCAGGCATTACTGAAGATGAAATTGAAGGTTTTCCACAGCAGAACAGAGACAGAACCTGAAACAAGAACCCCTTTAATTTTACATCATCAACAAAGTTCTCCATGAAGTCTATCCACCCATGAGTTCCTCAGAAAATTATTTTCCTTGCAGTACCCCAAGAACTCCACTTCCAAGGATAACATGGGTATCACAGCAAACCACTCTATATCCTTCTCTAAATCAATCATTGGTAAAAATTGGCTTTGATGGATTATGATTCATTCCCAAGCATATTCACATCTAGGATTCTATAAAAAATAAGAGGAAATAACAGAGAGTATTCAACTAATATAGAATCTGTTATGCAATTATATTATGCATGTCTATAAACTTGCTTTTAATTCTGTTATTTACATTTTATTAGAGTCAGAAAAAAAATGAGAGGTTTGGGCCAATTACCTATTGACTTGTTAAAGCACATAAATTTTTTCCTTGTTATTAGTCAAAGACTTGTCATGGTTTGTGTAAAAGAATTTGTTTTCTCTCAAGGCATCAAAACAAACAGAAGTGGGTACTATGAAAAAGAAAACTAGGCTCCTGGAAGTTGAAAAAAATCTTACAGAAGAGCTTTGACATTTACCAACTTAATTATCTTACATTACTTATAACAATGTTTTCCATCTAGTATTTATTACTCTTCTTTAAAAAAATAATTAATTTTATGATGCATTTATTTTTTAAAATATGTATTTATAAAGGTAGTCATCTTCTAAGGTAAATGCAGGCTTCCTAATATACAGTTTTAAAAAGATACATTTCTGTAAAATCTGCTAGGTCTTGACACTACTCAACTAAAGAGTAATGACTAGTGGCTGGCTCACTTCTCCAAATGCTTAAATACTCTCAAAGTTATTTGCAATTTTTGTTATGATATTTCAGAAAGTCTGTCTCATGTCATGAGATTTTCAATCCAATATTCTTTCCACATATGTTTAAAAGACACTACAGGAAATGCAATCTTACTTCCCTGACATATTCCTCTTTATTCTAAGTAATAATGAGTTTATTATCACAAATTGAGATATAAATAGCTTAATGATCCTTTTGACTATATTCTACTTCACACCTTGCTGGTATTAATAGATCCGTGTAGATAGGCAGAAGTAGAATTTCCATGAAATTGACACAATGCAGCCAGCAAGATGTTAGTTTCTAAATTCTGGTAGACATGCAAATGATAGTGCATTAAGAAGTTAAAACATCAAACAATGTTTTATTTTTCCAAAGAAAGCCTCAACATTCATACAACTACAAAATAAAAATACATCACAGAACATCTGCTTCCTTGGTTATTGTTAAAACTGGAACTCAGATGTAAAATCAATCCTATCTAATAAGGAGGGAATATACTAATTGCAAAGATGGCAGCACCCACAGCCAATAAGGAGGGAATATGCAAATTGACTTCCCCACCCACAAACATGGCAGCACCCACAGCCACAAGATGGTGATGCCCAGTCCCCTTTGCCCCACGCACCTGCCTCTGGAGTCCCTCAGTCCCCTTAACCCTCCGGTCCCCCAGGGCTGCCCAAGGCTCAGATAACCAGGGCTGGCTCAGGCTTGCGCTGCCTGCAGTGGCAGCAGCAGAGGTGTGATGGGGTGTCACTTTCCCCTGATTGTCGGGTTGCATCCCACCCCTGAGGGCTCCCAACTGTGAGAGGGGGGTAGGCTGGGCTGAGGGACCCCTTCCTCCAGTGCATGAATTTTCATGCACCTGGCCTCTAGTATGTTAAATATTAGTATAATTTCTAAATATAATACAACATATTGTGAAGACATAAAATCTCTTGCTTATTTTCTTATCTTGCATAATAAGTCTATCGCTGTTTTTTTGGATGGATGTACTCTGTGTTTTCTTATCCAGTCTTAGTCCTAATGCTGACTGTTTTTAATTCACTCTTTGATTCATGCCATATTGAAGTAAATGCTTCCTGGTAGGAGATACAATGCAATGAACTATAGCATTTCTCAATACTCAACCAGATAATCTCTGGCATTCAAGCAGAAAATGATCACACATTCTAGAGTGAGAAAGTGAGCTCTGGGTCTGTATCTGCCATTCGTTAGCTATGTGCTTTTAAGATAAATCATAACCTTACTGGTCTCAATTGTTCCATGAGAAAATTGGCTTTATGCCTCCTTATTTGTTATTTCTTTCACATTATAAACTCTTGGCAGTATAAACTACATTTTCCTTTGGAATATTAATATGAACCCTATTATTGTTCCTCTCTCCAAACAAATTGTTATTAAAGCTCTCAGAGTGACCGTATCTACACTTCTCTGGGTCACTACAGACCCCCTCTTCTTCTTAACCTTGCTTCTTTACAAAGTTTTTTTTAAAAATAACTTTTATTATTTTTTAGAGCGAGAGAAAGGGAGAGGAAGAGAGAGAAATATGGATTTGAGAATGAAATGTCCATCAGATGCCTCCTGCCTGCCCCCTACCGGGGATCAAGCCTACAACCCAGGCATGGGCCTTGTCCAGGAATCAATCCAGCAACATTTTGGCACAGAGGATGACACCCCACAAACTGAGCCACACTGGCCAGGTCTACACACTCTTTTTAATGGAAAGTTCAATGCTCCATATAGGAGCCCTCCAATACAAAAGTAATAAAATGTACTAAATCTTTACCAAAACCATGGAGAATCGAGCTGAGGTTTAACTGCAAAATTTGTTGAGAGAAAATAAGTTTCTATTACTTCTATTTCTCCAGTGATTCTATTAGTTTGTAAGTATGTATGTGATGTGGGGTGGGAGGTAGGGATTAAAGTATAAATCTCTATCTATGAAATTCAAATTACATTATCATTGTAGAAAAGCAGTTACACTCAACAATACAGTTTTAAATATACAGACTCTTCATATTTGAAAAGCACTTTAGAGCACTTCAGTGTTCTTAAATGGTTTGTTTCTCTCACAACTGAATATTTTAAATTAAAAATATATGTCACATAACTCTTCAATAATGTAGGGTATTTGAATTCTGCTTATAGAGTTTTCTATTTGAGTTAAACCCCTGTGTGGAAAAGCAGACACTGTTATAGTTAGTTCCTTATCATTCATTTTTTATGCAATTTCATATTCTAATATCAGCCCTTTATTTCACTTGGTGGCTTTCCTACAGTGCATATTAAATCAATGAATGATTGCATGCATGGGTAGTATAAATGATGTACCTTACCCAATTCAAAATGTAATAACCAAATGTAGTCTCCATGTGACTTTCTTATAAAATAGATTTAGATATTAACATGGCATTGTTTAGTAATCATTGAGAATACATGGGTTTCTGAATCATTGTAAAGATAACTATCTTTGCTAAATTCTGGTAATGCTTTTGTTTTTATATTCTTAAATCAAAATATTTAAATAAATGTTTTCCTATGAGACAAGTGTAGGAAGTACAATTATTATTTGGAGTAACAATTTAATTAATAAAATAAATTGGAGAATTGAGACATTAAGTAGATAATTAAGTTACAAAGTTTTATTTGGTATAAATTGTCTTGACTGCGTTTTCTTTTTTTGTCAATTCACAATATAATTGTTAAACTGTTTTTCCCTATAAATATCAGCTGTATAAAAATGCTTTATATATTTGGAATATGAATTTTTGGATTTAGTAATTTACTAAGTATATTCACCCCCACCCACATTCATGAAAATAATACTAACTGTTATCGCAATAGTACCAATAACAACAAAACAACAGGTACTCTCCTAGTACTTTTTTATTTTTAAAAGAAGTTAGATATTCATTACAATTCTAAATGTGAGGAATTTTAAAAGATGTTTTTTATTAATTCTTTGGAAAGAGAGGACAGGATAGGGAGAGAAAGAGAAATATTGATCATTTGCCTCCTGCACACGTCCCAACCGGGGATTAAACCTGGAATCTGGGCATGTGCCTGCCTGGGAATCAAACTGGCATACTTTTGGTGCACAGGATGATGCTCAACCCACTGAGAAACATTGGCCAGGACTCTCCTGGTATTTTCAAATTAATTTATTTTATCTACCTAAAGGCCCAAATGAGGTAGAAATATTCTTTGCAGTATGTTATGGAGAAATGAAGGTTCAATAATGGTTATACTACCTGGCCATGTTTACATTGTCAATAAGGGTGAAAGCAGTGTTTCATTGTTAAAAAGACACATGTAGTAGAAGAGAAAGCACAAATCAAAAAATATAGCAAATAGTATGGATATGTGGCCTGTAGATTAGGGAAAAAAAGTCATTGCAGGAAGAGGAGGAATGTGTTGAATATACAAGTTGAAAGTGGGAATTTGCTCTAAAATGAACTTCTTTTCAATGGAATGGGGCAAAGAGAGATTTCTCTGAGTTCCATATCAGAAGAGTATCAACCCAGGCTTCAGTCACCACCTTCGGTAGCAAAGAGAGGAGTATCTGCAGAGTTCTTCTATGAAGATATTTCCATAGATTTCCTGTCCCATGACCTGCATGGAGGCAGTGATGAGGGATGCCACCTGGAGAAGGACATTGGATGTCTCTATAGTAAATATGTGGTGATAGAAGACAAAACGTGGAAAAGTGTTATAAACATTCAGTGGGAGTTGCATGCCAACATTTGCTAACATACGTTTATGTCAACTGAGAGGTAAGTTGACATAAATTACAAAATGAAAAATAAATCTGTATTTCTTTTTTTAATATATTTTATTGATTTTTTTTATATAGAGAGGAAAGGAGAGGGATAGAGAGTTAGAGACATCAATGAGAGAGAAACATTGATCAGCTGCCTCCTGCACACCCCCTACTGGGGATGTGCCCACAACCAAAGTACATGTCCTTGACCAGAATAGAACCTGTGACCCATCAGTCTGAAAGCCGATGCTCTATCTACTAAGCTAAACTGGTTAGGGCTATATTTCTTGACATAGGAGGTTCATTTTATGTATATGAAAAGATGCTGCTGAAGTGGTGATAACATTTTAGATTTAATATGACTTGCTAAGGCAGAGGTTGACAATTGTATGGATCATCTGGATCATCTATTTATATAAAAGCCTAAGTGACTATCTCAACAGAATGGTCTGTGTGGGGCACTAGGCTGGCAGGGGGGTTAGTGAGGGACAACCAAATGACCAAGCAGCAAGCTGTGTGGGGCAATCAGGGCCACAGCAGGGGCAAATGAGGGCAACCAGGCCAACAGGGGGGAGCATTGTGGGGTGAAAAAGCTGGTGAGAGGGCAGTTGGGAGTTACCAGGCCAGCAGGAGGGGCAGTTAGGGATGATCAGGCAGGCAGGCAGGTGAATAGTTAGTAGCCAGTTGTCCCGGATTATGAGAGAGATGTCCGATTGCCAATTTAGGCCCAATCCTAAGGATTGGGCCTAAACCACCAGTCAGACAGCCCCTGAGGACTCCCGGATTGGAGACGGTGCAGGATGGGGTGAGGAGACACCCCCGTGCATGATTTTGTTCACCAATCTTCTAGTAACTACATAATAGTTTAAATGACTTATCTAGAGGCATTTTGAAATGGCTGCCCATAGATAAGTTGTGCACAAACTCAGTCTGTGTCCAATATTTTCACAAATACTACAACTATATGAGGTATTAATGTGATATCTCTCACTTACAAATCTATTTTTAAATACCCTCTTTTATGATGCTGGGCTAGAACACTGAAAAAAAAATGTGTGCTACTTTGTAGTCAGGATCTTTATGAGGAGTCCGTAAGAAGAAGATTCAATGACTAAAGAAAAGGTTTTGTTCCTTTTCATTGACTTCCTTTTCATTTCAAATTTCCATTAACATCTTTCGTAAGTACTTATTTTTAGACGTGGCAATGAGTTCCAGAATCAGCAGTTTAACACTTTGTTATTTATTTTCCTATTAGCCAAAAGGATACCATCATGCCTCCAGAAATAAGAGCACCAGAAAACTAGTATATCAACTCAGAGTTCTAATTCTCATCTGAGCTTTAAGGACCCTACTTAAACAGTACTCTTCTCAGCATTCTCAGTTTCTCCCCTGGGCCTCGCTTCTATTCTTCTATATTTTATATTCCCAACCCTTTTCTTTGATTTTCCAAGTTCTGTGGGTGGCAGTAGCTTCCTGGAATTTATATTTCTGTGAAACTTTAGTGACACCAAATTTTCTTCAGTTCTTAAAATCATAATTAACAACTGAAACAGGAATTTTAGGGGTAAAATAAGACAGGATTAGGAAATTTTAGAAATTTTGGAAGTTAAGGGGACCAGGGAAGAAGCACAGGGCTGCAGAGCAGCAGAGGATATATTTCCATAGAATAGGGAAGCTGGAAATCTGCAACAGAATGAGGAAGATGGAAACAGCAAATGGTCTATATTTGTGAAATAAAGAGAAGGAAGCCTCCATTCATTCATTTAGAAGAAGACAGCCCAAAGAGAATAGGAAAACAATAAGGAAAAGCTGGGGGTTGGTTTCAACCCTTGAGCCCAGGAGTGACTATACACCAGGATCTGCAACCTTTATAAATCATAGGAAAAGGAACTCAGTGGGACCCTTTCCCCCTCCCTGCATGGGAGTCCATTCTGTGGGACCCTTTTCCTCTCCACATGTGGGAGTCTGTACTTGTTCTTAATAAATCTCCACCTTTGCTGTACTACCCTTTGTTCATGGATTCATTCTTCAACTTCCGTGGGCAAAGAATTTGGGTTCCAGTCCAAAAGTTTTATATCAGAACTAAGTTAAAAGTTCTCTTCTGCTTCTGTATCTTGATCTTTGATATAAAAATTGGCATAAACTATGAAACAATTTTAATGATTGGATATGAAGATTGGTAATGTTGTTGGGCTTTCTTTAAAAGCTGAGCTCCTTGGACACAGAAAATAGAACATGGATGGTCCACGGCAAGCAGTGATAAGGCAGTCAGTTTTCATGAATGGCCTCAATAATCCACACCTTCAGTCCTTTGTATGGTCACTTTCCATGTTGAATCAGGGATGGACCTATGGCCAATTGGATATGTTAGAAGACACTAATGTTTGTGAAGCTAGGTGATTAAAGGCATTAAAGCTTCCTGAATAGTGAAATGCTCTTTCTCTGGGCAAGAGGAGCCAGCTTTCATTCCTTCTTCTGGGGAGAAGCCTGTGTGAAGAGAAATGGATACATTTGCCAAATATTAGTTTCAACCTGCCAGGCATATGTGTGAGGCTACTTCCAGTCTTAGTCAGACCTTCAGGTAGTTGAGGCCATAGTTATCATATGATGCTATGAAACCATGTGTGACCTGTCTCTCAAAATTGTATCTTTTAAGCCACTACATTTTAGAGCTAATCTGCCTGCAGCAATAAGATAAATAAGTAGTTTCACAATTAATGAAAATATCATCTGCAGTTGCATGTGATGGAGTTTTCATAGAAGCAAATGCCACATGAGACCAAGTAATGAATAGACTTCATTTGGAGAACAATGAAGAGTTAAGGACTATCCTTTGAGAATGCTTTTTCTGAGGGCGTCAGTTATAGAAAGAATTGAACAAGCTAAATTTTGTTTTTAACTCTCCCTAAGTCGTTATTGAAAACAAGAGAGTACTGCAGTCAACCCTAAAATATGCAAGCTCCTTTTGTATCTTATGGCATCAGGGTCAATATTTCTTAAAAAAAACATTAAAAATTTAATTGTTTAGATTACAGAATCATAACTTCTGTAATGTTGACTTGATACAATCTTCAAGATTCTCCTGTCAAAGCCAAGACAGGGATTATGAAGAAGTGGAAACCTCTGGCTTTGTTTTGAGATATATGTGAAATCCAAATTAAGCTTAGGATTTTGAATCTCTAATGCTGTCAAGAGAAGCATCCTGCCTTATAAGGTGAGGAAACCAGATTTTCCCTGTTTTACAAGCATCCAATAACCTTCATTGGAGTTGACTGTGGGCAGTTGGACATCCCCCTAGGGGTCCCAGATTGGAGAGGGTGCAGGCTGGGCTGAGGGACCAACACCCCCCCATGCACAAATTTTATGCACTGGGCCTCTAGTTACTTATAAACACTAAACCTGGAATCATTACCACATATCAGATGTGCAGTGGGACAAGTACAAATTGCTTATCTCTCATTCCCCCTCCCCCAAAAAAGCACAAGATTTAGATAATTTACATTTATATGAACTGGGATAATCTATAAGGGGATAAATTACACAAGTTTTGGAACAAGTAAGAGAAGATATAACGTATGGATTAGGCTAAATTTGTAGACTCTGGATTTAATATGTTAGCTCATATAACTGCAAGTAGTTCTAACAGTTGACTTAATTGCCTGACAAAAGTTTGGGCTTAATAGTGGCATATATTTAATTAGGTTGAGGTGCTACAACTTATCTGCCATAATATAAAGAAAGGAATAAAAAACGCAGGGAGATAGAAATATTAAAGTGGTTTTAACATGTGATACCTACAACCAAACTATTTCAAAACTATAGTCTTTGCGAATCTCAGAGAGAACAGTCACTTCACTAATACATGAAGATATAGAGTAATGAGGGAGAAATAAAAGCATGCTTAAGAAGTTTTGTAGTCACTGTCCTCTTGCAGTAAGAGATACCACAGTAGAGATCAGTTCCTGATTTTTGTGAGAAAAATAAAACATATTTTTTGGGGAAGACCAGCAGCCTAACTTTGTACCTAGTTAATTAGTATCCCTAATGTACATTTCTGTTAGTCTATAGTATATTCATTGCCCCTTTCTTAATTATCTGGTCTTGAAAGACCTGTTTACCTGTATATTCACATTACAGAGGCCATAAACCATGAACAATACACAACTTCTGGAGGGGGTTATCAGCACTGGCACCAGGCCAGGCCTTTAGGTATGGTCTCATAGCACCCATCCCAACATATGAAGATATTTACAAAGCCTGCGAAAGATCTTGAAGTCTGATCCATATATGGGGGACAAAGAAACCAAAGGGTATAAATAGAAAGCTTCCTCCATATTGGTTTGCCCAGGATTTGAAGAACTGACCCCCTGAGTCACTGTACTAGTACATGGGAAACATCTGAAAATAAATAGGTTTTTCCTGTGTCTCCAGGTACTCCTTGTATTTTTCGTTCATCTGGTAAATTCTGTAACAATTTCAGTAGAGGATAATGGGTGCCTATTCTAGAGTAAAAGAGGGAAAACAAAAGTGATTAATAGCTAAAGACAGCAGGGACACCAATAATTAATAGGAAACAGAGACAAATTTAAATGTTTTTTCTACAGAAATGTCAAGAAATGGGTAAATGGCCTCACTATTGTCAACAATGAAATAGTTGGACAGCCTAGTAAATGGTTTCTTGATCTAAACAGCAGAAAAGTACCAAGTCTGGTCACTGGAAACATGCCTGGTGTATTTTTAATGGAGAGTAAAGGCCTTTCAATTGAGCCAGTTCATAGATCAAGAGCCTCTTTGGAAAAGTAGAAACCGTGGACCCTTGAGAAATAACCCTTCAACTACAGAAGCATAGTTTTAATGCTTTCATCAACAGATCAGTGACCTTATACTAGAATGACTGTGGATTGGGAAAAAACACACACACACACACACACACACACAAAACTGATATCCTTCAGGCATTTTAGATAAAGGCTCTGAATTGAGACTAATTTCTTGAGACCTAAAAATGTCACTGTGTTTTGATATCCAAAATTGGATATAGTGATGGTCAGATAATCATGGGGTTTTGAATGGATCAGTAATCCTCTATGTTCATAGGGTCACATTATTTTTATATATATATATATCCTATATAATAAAAGGGTAATATGCAAATCAACCAAACAGTGGGACAACTGGTAGCTATGATATGCACTGACCACCAGGGGGCAGATGCTCAACACTGGAGTTGCCCTTGGTGGTCAGTGCACTCCCACTGGGGGAGCACCACTCAGCCACAAGTTGGGCTGACAACTGGTGAGCACAGCAGCCCATATTCACTTCAGTGCTAAGGATGTCCAACTGGCCTAATCTGTCAGTTGTACATCCCCCGAGGGGTCCCAGATTGTGAAAGGTGCAGGCTGGGCAGAGGGATGCCCCTACCCCAAGTGCAAAAATGTCATGCACTGGGCCTCTAGTATAGATTATATATAATTTAAATACTTAAGAACTGTTAACAACTGGCAATATTCTCGCATGAGCACTGTGACCCATGGAATAAGTCTCATTATGGAAGAAAGAATCATGTAGAAGCCTCTGAAATGTGACCTCCTCCATGGGATAATAAATCAAATATTTCCAATTTACAATCTTGGGATTGTAAAGAATAATTTCACAAACAAAAAGGTGAAAATTCAAGGGGAAGGTAATGGTGGTAGGAGGGAAAGGATATTATCATAACTTCATCAACTCACCTGATTGTCTTATGCAAAGGCAGATAGGTATAGGTAAATTATTATGGTTTATCACATACTTAACCAAATATGACTATTTGCACTTGCTGCTTTAAATAGAATATATTGCTAGAGTAAAATATCATAACATCTGGCACCTGGTATGAAGTTATTAACATAGAAAATGTTTACTTTTCCTTTTTATTTTTTTTAAATGCAAAAGTTAGAAGAAATTATTTTCTTTACTTGAAAGAGTCAAAAATATATTTTTATAATCTTTTATCACTTCTACTTTGATCAACTATAATATAGACCATTGAATTCTTGACTATCTTTTTTCTCAAAATAGCACACTTATCCAATGCATTGAGGATAACTTGATTTAACCTAATGACAAAAAAGTAGCAAACATTTTATGTTTAAGTTACAGTTGATTGCATTAGTGTTAGTTATACAACCTCATGTGATTAAACATTTATATAACTTATGAAGTGATCACCTAATAAATCTAATACTCATCTGATGCCATATATAGTTACAACAATATTATTAACTATATTCCTCATGCTGTACTTTAATATCCTTGTGACTATTCTGGAACTATCAATTTGTACCTCTTACTACCTTCACTTCATTCATCCACCCTCAACATCCCTCTGATCTAGCAGCCATCATATTTTCTTTGTACCTAGGAGTCTGTTTCTGTTCTCTTTGTTTGTTTACTTTGTTTTTTTAAATTTCACACACCAGTGAAATCTTATGGCATTTGTCTTGCTCTGTAAGACTTATTTTCTCATCACAATACACTCTAGGCCCATTTATATTGTTTCAGATGGCAAGACTTCATACTTTTTTATGGTTGAGTATCTTCATTGTGCAAGTTAGGATAAAAGTTGTGAGTACATAAAACACAGAAGTTATTATTTTATTATTATTTATTAATTATTGCATAATTTTCCATATGAACAACTATAAACCTAATTTCCCCCACCCTCTATATATGTTGCACTTCTTCTTTATCCATTCACCTATTGATGGACACTTAGATTGTTTCCACATCTTGGCTATTGTAAATAATGCTGCAATAAGCTTATGGATTAATGTATCTTTTTTTATTTAGTGTTTTGTGTTTCTTTAGGTAAATGTCCAGAAAAGAAATTACTGAGACTTCCTTGTCTGTTATAGCTTATTTTTAAAGCCTATTTTGTCTGTTATAAGGATTGCAGCCCAAAGTTTTCTTTTGTTTTGTTCCTATTTTCATGAAATATATTTTTCCATCCCTTTACTTTTAATCTCTTGGTGCTTTTCAATCTGAAGTGAGATCCTTGTACACAACATATGTAAGGTTATTATTTTGTTATTCATTGAGCTACTTTTTTGATTGGGACATTTAATCCATTTGCTTTAAAAGTAATTGTTGATAGACACATATTTCTTGCCAATTTATTATTCATATATTTGATCATTAAAGATGATCTTCTCCTTCTTCTTCTTCTTCTTCTTCTTCTTCTTCTTCTTCTTCTTCTTCTTCTTCTTCTTCTTCTTCTTCTTCTTCTTCTTTTTCTTTAAGAAGACCCTTTAATATTTCTTATACTACTGACTTGTTGGAGATGAATTCTTATCTGGGAAGCTCCTCATAATCCTTTGATTCTAAATGATGCTCTGCTTGGTAGAGTCATCTCAGTTGTAAGTCCTTGCTTTTCATCACTTTGAATATTTCTTGCCATTCCCTTCTGAATTCCTGTTGATAATTCAGCTGACAATCTTATAGAAGTTCCATTGTAGGTAACTAAATGCTTATCTCTCTCTAACTTCAAAATTATCTCTTTGTCTTTAACCTTTTTCATTTTAATTATGATATACTAGAGGCTCGATGCACAAAATTCGTGCATTGGAGGGTGGTGAGGGAGGTGTCCTTCAGCCCAGCCTGCACCCTCTCCAATCTGAGAACCCTTGAAGAATGTCTGACTGCCTAGTAGGATCGGGCCTAAATGGGCAGTCTCCCTCTCACAATCCAGGACTGCTGGTCCCAACTGCTTGCCTGCCTGCCTTCCTGATTGCCCCTAACTGCTTCTGCCTGCCAGCCTGATCACCTCCTAACCACTCCCTTGCCAGGCTGATTGATGTCTAACTGCTCTTCTGCCAGCCTATTTGTCCCCAACTTCCCTCTTCTGCTGGCTTGATCACCCCTAACTGCTCTCCCCTGCAGGCTTTATCACCCTCAACTGCCCTCCATTGCAGACCTAATCCCTCCCAACTGCCCTTCCCTACTGGTCATCTTGTGGTGGCCTTCTTGTGTCCACATAGGGGCAGGATCTTTGACCACATGGGGGCACCCCCATTGAGTGTTGGAGTGATGGTCAATCTGCATATTACTCTTTTATTAGATAGGATAGAAGCCTGGTGCATGAGTGGGGGCCAGCTGGTTTGCCTGAAGGATATCCCAGATCAGGGTGGGGATTCCCTTGGGGCATGAGGCTGCCTGGGTGAGGGGCTTGTGGTGGTTTGCAAGCAGGCCATGCCCCCTGGTGATCCAAGTGGAGGCCCTGGTATCTGGGATTTATGTATCTTCTACAGTTGAAACTTTGTAGCCTGGAGTGGAGGCAAGCCTTGTGCTTACTCCATGGCTGCTGCCATTTCTGTTGGGATTCTATAATTGAAACTTTGTTACCTTAAGCAGAAGCCTGCAGCTAGCAAGGGCAGGTGAAAAGCTTGGCTTCCTCTATTACCAAGGAAACCCAAGCCTCCCTCTGCTCTCTGCAGCCAGCAGCCATCTTCCAAGCGTTTATTTGCATGTTTGATACTGATTGGCTGGTGGGTGTGGCTGGTGGGAGTGGCTTGTCAGTATAGCAGAGGTGTGGTCAATTTGCATATTACTCTTTTATTAGATAGGATATTGAGGTGGGCCTCCTTGAGTTCATCTTTTTTGTGACTCTGTGTTTTCTTGACTTAAATACTTATGGGCTTCACCAGGTTAGGGAAGTTTTCTGTCATTAATTTTTAAATATGTTTTCAATTCTTTGCTCTTGCTCTTTTTCTTCTGGCACCTCCATGATGCAAATGTTTATATGCTTGAAGTTGTCCAGAGGCTCTTAACACTATCCTCCTATTTTTAGATTTGTTTGTTATTTTGCTCTTCTGATTGGTTGTTTTTTTTCTTCCTTATATTCCAAATTGCTGATTCGATCCTCTATTTCTACTACTCTACAATACATTGCCTGTAATTTATTTTTCTCTTCAGTTAGTGTATTATTCATTTCTGACTAGTTATTTTTTATGTCTTCTGTCTTCATTTTTATGTTTCCTAACTGTTTGTTAAAGTTAACACTAAGTTCCTTTACCCCTATTCAAAGTTCACTGAGCAGCTTTATAATCAGTGTTTTGCACACTGCACTTGCTAGATTGCTTGTTTTCATTTTATTAGCTTTTTTTTTTCTGGAGTTTTGTTATGTTCTTTTATTTGAGACATGTTTCTTTGTCCTCATTGTGGTTGCCTCTCTGCGTTTACTCTATGTTTTAGGTAGAGCTGCTATGTCTCCTCATCTTGGTAGAATGGCTTAATGTAGTAGGTATCCTGTAGGACCAGTAGTGCAGCCTTTCTAGTCACCAGAGCTGGATTCTCCAGGTGCACCCTGGTGTGGGCTGTGTGCAACTTTCTGGTGCAGTTGAGCCTGATTGCTATTGGCAAGTCAATGGGAGGGATTTCCCCTCCAAGCTTATCAGTGGGATGAACTGTTTATGATCACTGTGTCTGAGGATCTGTTGTGCAGGCGCTGACCCCAAGGAACACAGGTACCAGCCGAATTCATACCTTGAGTGTATTGTTCATACAAGTGGCTGTATGGTGTTTCAGCTTGATTTGAAGCTGCCCACCAAGTATTTGGGCTCTGGTGCTTCCAAAGAAGTACAGATTAGTCAGATGCTACCTGTGCCTGCCCAGGGTCACATGGCAGGAGCAACAAAGTAATCTTCAGTTGACTGCTACTTGTGCTTGGTTTGAAGGTGCTCAGAAGAGGCCATACTGTGAACCAAATAATGCTGCCATTAGTGCTGGGCCTGAGGCCACTTAGCAAGAGGTGTGGTATACATAGAGGCCAGATGCTGCTTGAGAGGTTTTAGGAAAGCAGGCAGTGGAGCCAAGATTGGCTACTTATATGCAACAGTAACTGGAAATGGCTTGGGTTGACCCAAAAGTTGAGTGGGGTGTGTTCCTGGATAATCACCAGGAAAGTCAAAGGAATGGTGTTAGGTTGTTGGAGACTTATATTTGTTGCCCACATAGACGTTTTGCGAGGGAAAGATCCACAAAGGAACAACGGACTCCATCAACACTTCTGTCTGGATGAAAGCTGCCTCTCCAGCTTGTACTCTAATTCCAGACAACTCAGTCCCACCAGGTAGTTCACTGGAGCCATTCGAACTGCTGCTCCAGAGCTGAAACTCAGAGCCAATGTGTCTGTCCAAGGAAGTCTGCTATAGGAACTTTAGCAGGAATGCTTGGACTTTAGCAGCCTCCGGCCACCCAGCTACAATCTCCACTGGTTTTATAGGCAGAAGATACAGGGACTTTTCTTCCTGTCAATGGAACTGTGGACTGCGGGATCTGCCATTGGACGAGAATTCTCAAGAAGGACCTCTGCAGTTAAAATAATCCTGTTGAGTTGTATCTACCAAAGATATAGGTGGGCCCAGCTAGTCACTTCTCTGCCCCTCCTACCAGTCTCAATATGACTTCTACTTTATATCCATAACTAGAGGCTGGTGCATGGATTCATGCATGGGAGGAAGGTCCCTCAGCCTGATCTGCACTCTCTCCCAATCCAGGACCCCTTTGGGGTTGTAGCATTGTGTGAAGCAGCAGGTCGCTGGGGAGGGGCCCAAGCTGGGCCAGGTGCCTTTCACTGCCAGTCCAGTCCGCCTCTCTCTTTCCACTCTTGCCACTCTTTCACTGCTCTCACTGTTCTCTCACAGCTGTCAGCTGTCACTGGTCTTCCACCACTCTTGGCCAGCTCTCTCACTGCTATCTGGCTGCTCTCTGGCTGCTCTTGCCGCTGCTTAGCATTGCTGTGAAGGTGGGAGAGGCTCCCACCCCCCGGCGCTGAACTCGACAGCCATGAGCCCATCTTCTGGCTGAGCAGCGCTCCCCTTGTGAGAGCGCACTGACCACCAGGGGGCAGCTTCTACTTTGAGCATATGCCCCCTGGTAGTTAATGCACATCATAGCAATCGGTTGAACTGGTCAAACTCCCTGTCAAGGGGACAATTTGCATATTAGGCTTTTATTATATAGGATTATAGGACTTCTGTTTAGCTAGATTTCAGGCAGTTTTGAATGATGGTTGTCCTGTATTTTAGTGTAATTTTGATGTGGTTGTGGGAGGTTCTGAGTACTGTATTTACCAATGCTGCAATCTTCACCAAAAGTCTAGCAAACATTTTAAATATCATGAAACAAAGTAGAAACACACTTGTCAAAAATTCAGATACCCATCACCTTAGTAAAATTGATGGGCCTCTAATGTTATCAGAATTACGTCAAGATATCAACTACATTGTAAAATGTAAAGTAAATCTGACATTATGCCTCACACAACCTACCACAACCAGAGAAAGAAAGAGAGAGAGAGAGAGAGAGAGAGAGAGAGAGAGAGACAGAGATTTATGATATTTATGAAATAGGAAGTTATGGTTTGATATTCAGTTTGGAGGAATAAAAGTTCAAATCCTATAGCACCATGGTAAGTCTTAGTAAAACTTTAAGAATTTATTTTATTTTATTTTATTTTATTTTATTTTATTTTATTTTATTTTATTTTATTTTATTTTAATAGCTTTATTGTTCAGTTTATTACTTACATTTTTCCCCAATAGCTCCCCTCCACCCAGTACCCATCCCACTCTACGCCCTCACCTCCCCCCACCCTCTGTCCTCTCCCATAGTTGCATGACCTTTGTCCAGTCTCTTGCTGTACTTCCCGCACCCTTTTTCTCACCGAGCATTATCAGTCCATTCCCTCTCCATGTCCATGATTCAGTTCTATTCCTCATTTTATCCTGATCATCTGGTTGTTAATTCACTTGATTTTTAGATTCATTTGTTGATAGATGTGTACCTGTTGTTCGTAATGTACATTTTTACCTGTTTCTTCTTCCTCTTCTCAAATAATACCTTTCAGCATTTCATATAGTGTTGGTTTGGCGGTGATGAACTCCTTTAGCTTTTTCTTATCTGTGAAGCACTTTATCTGACCTTCAATTCTGAATGACAGCTTTGCTGGATAGAGCAATCTTGGTTGTAGATTCTTGCTGTTCATCACTTTGAATATTTCTTGCCACTCCCATCTGGCCTGCATCGTTTCTGTTGAGAAATCCGCTGACAGTCGTATGGGTGCTCCCTTATAGGTAACCAACTGTTTCTCTCTTGCTGCTTTTAATATTCTCTCTTTATCTTTTGCTCTTGGCATCTTAATTATGATGTGCCTTGGTGTGGTCCTCTTTAGATTCCTATATTTTGGGGTTCTGTGCACTTCTTGGGTTTTCAAGTCAATTTCTTTCACCAGGTGGGGGAAGTTTTCAGTCACTATTTCTTCTAGTAGGTTTTCATTATCTTGCTCTCTCTCTTTTTCTGGCACCCCTATAATTCTGATGTTGGTATGCTTAAGGTTGTCCCAGAGGCCCCTTATACTATCTTCAATTTTTTGGACTCTTTTGGCTTTCTGCTTTTCCAGCTGAGTGGATTTTGCTTTTTTGTATTTCAAATCTTTGACTTGGTTTTTGCGGTCGTTTGGACTGCTTTTAGGTCTTTGTATAATATTTTTTGTTTCAGTCAGTATATGCTTAATTTCTAGTTGGTCTTTTTTCATATCCTTGTAGGCGTTGTTCATTTCTTTGTAGGTGTTATTTATTTTGACATAGTTCTCATTCATTTTATCCGCCTTATCTAGTAGTCTCTTCATAAACCTAATTACTGTGGTTTTAAACTCTATGTCTAATCTTCTTTTTTCCTCCATTTCTTTCACAGCTGAGTTCTTTCCTTTTCTCTGCATTGTTGTTGCTTTCCTGAGTTGGTTCCTTAGCTGTGTGTGATAGGTATTCTCTAAGGAACCAGTGGCTCAGCTTCCTTTGCAGCGCGCACCTTCAGCCCTAGGTCTGCCCTACTTGGCACACAGCTTGGGTCTAATGTGCGCGCAGCGTCAGCCTTAGGTCCGCCCTGCTTGGCGCGCAGTTTGTGTCTAATGGGCGCGCTCCGTCGGGCTTAGGTCCGCCCTTCCTGGCTCCCTCCCATTTCAGGTCTATGGGGCTCTCGGCATCAGCTTATCTGTGCTTATCTGTGTGGCTCACGGGTCTCGGTGTTGGGTGGCTATGTAAATCCACCGCTGGTCTCCCCGTTGCCAGACAACTCTGCCTCTCCCTAAATGAGTCTGCATAGCCAAAGTCTCACTCAGGGGTGTAAAACAAAGCAGTATGGTGGTCTCCGAGCAAGTGAGTTGCGCGTTCTCTGCCTGCGTTCTCTGCCTGGTTGCGCACTCCAATTTACTCGTGCACTCTCCCCAAACACACAGACCTCAGCTGCACCAGGGATCCTCCTTTCCCCGACCTGGGAGCTCGCCTGGAACTGGGGGGTCGGTGCTGTGGGAGACCTCTGCCCTCCTTGCTGGAGAAAACCAGCCGGGCCCGCTGTCTGCCGCCCGTCCCTCACCGCTCTCTCGCGCTCCGAACCTCAAAGCTGCACACCGCTGCTCCCGAGTCACCGCCTTTACTCTCATGTGCGGAATTTCCCCTCAGCCAGCTCTCCGGCGATTTCTGGATGCTGTTTGTTTCGTTGCTAAGTTGTAGTTTCAGAATTGTTGCGTGGACAGCTAGATAGGTGCTCACCTATGCCGCCATCTTAGTTCTCTCTCGAGAATTTATTTTATATGAACTAGGAATTCATTGGAGTATGGATTTATAAATAAGCAGAACTAGAGGAATTTTTTTTTAAACTAGTGAATAGTTTGAATAATTTCTAATTTAAATCAACCTCAAATTTAAATAAAATATGCAACTTATATAATTGTGTTTAAGCACTGGTTTTAAATGTTTTCATTTGTGATATCTGAAAAAAAGTGAAGATATGACATTAGAATTTATTAATGTCTAAGAAATTTATGCTATTATTAAACCTTACACTCATTTTGCTCTAGGTTCATCTCACCGCATGAAGACATATTGCTTTTATAAGAAAATAAAACAATTTTACTGCATGTACCTATCATGTGCACCTATGAAAACAGATTTATTAATGCACACATGGAATATCTCAACTGAGTAAATTAAACTTTTCATAGTATTTTACTGCCTTAGCTAGAATCAATGTTCAATTCAGTGTAGCAGACAAATAAAATAATTTTCATGCATTTAAGTCAATATTTAATTACAAATAAATTCTTTATATAACTATTTAACTATTTATGCAAGAGTATATTGCCTAGAATCTAATATTGAACTGAAAGTCCTGTATTTAAACATCTATCTTTTACTCAAATAAAACAACAGCAGCAAAAATCTACCTCCACAAATATATTGGCTGTCATTTTTCAAATAAAAATTCCTCTTGATTGAATGATATTTAGCAAGAGATTGGGGAAAATTAGATTTCATAACTGAGAGCAAGATATAAATGCCTATTTAAAAATTAAAAGAAAAACTGTTTTTGCTTTTATTTCTGTGACTAAAATAAAGAAAATAGGAGGTGTCTTGGTGGTACATTCTTGAGTTAGGAATGGATCACCCTCTTTGTCTGGCAGGTGATTGTCAAACATCTCATTTGATATTCTAAAGTAATTAAAGTCATTGATAAACTGATTTTAATGCAAATAAGATATTTAACTTTTAATATTTATTTATTAATGTAAATAATGAGAGAAAGAGATAATTTTCTAAAGCAGACAGTATCTCTTTTATCAGTAACACCTGTTGTTTTATATGTTTTAATTCCAAGGCCTATCAAATATTCATTTTTAAATTTTCCTCTCTGGAGAGTAGAAGCCTGGATTCTGTAGTTGAACATATTAATTTTTAAATGGACAGGTGGATGTTAAGATGACAGTTTGAATTTTTAAATATAAAGATATTGGCTTTTATTTTTGTCAAACTCAGTGACAAAAAGATGAGGTTATGAAAGCTGGAAATGGTTGAAATGCATTCCTCACCTGGATAAAATGAATATTGAATTTCCTTCTGTAGCCTCTTATAGTTTTAAAACATAAGCCATATTCTAAAATTTAAAATATACATAAATACTTTATGAAAAATAATAAAAATATAATTGGGAAAAATTTATTAAGATAATTAAATGTGTTTTCACTCCACTCAGGAACCAAACTTGCCTGTTTGCTTTTTTAATTTATGGTGAATATTTACAACTATATTACATTCACAGGGAATGCTTAATAAATGTGCATTATTGTTATTATTATAAAATATGTGATATATGCACATCCACTTAAAACTGAGATATTTTCTTTAATAGTTGAAAGCCTATGAGAATATACAAATAAGTGTAAAATTAGTATTAAATGACAAATGGCATATGAAAGGTCCAAAAAGGGCAAGAAGATTTAGAATAACAATAGGTAATGTTTACAATTAATGCAGTCTTTAATATTTTCAGCAATGGTTCTAAATGTATACACTTATAAATACTATAAATATGTGAAAATTTATAATATATAATCTTTTTTCATTCTTAAAATCTGAAGTGAAGTATATTTATTTAATACATTACAAATTCAGGTTTAGAGACTTGAATACTATTTAATAAAATAATAATATGCAAATTTGACCATACCTTCACTATAACCACAAGTCACGCCCACAGCCACACCCACCATCCAATCAGGAGCATATTATGCAAATAAACCCCAACCAAGATGGCTGCCACTACTGAAAGCAAGAGGAAGGCTTGGGTTTTCCTGGCAACAGAGGAAGCCAAGCTTTCTGCCTGCCGTTGCTGGCCTAGGCCTCCCTTCATTCAATGCTACAATGTTTCAATTATAAAAGATACAGAAATGGTGGCAGCCACTGAGCTGAAGAGAACAGAGGTTTGGGTTTCCCTGGTAACAGAGGAAGCCAAGCTTTCCACCTGCTGTTGTGGCCTAGGCCTCCACTCTAGGCTACAAAGTTTCAAACAAATGGCTGCCACCACAGAGCGAGCAGAAGGCTACAAAGTTTCAATTGTAGACATAGATTAACCCAGACACCAGGGCCTCTGCTTGGGTCGCTGGGGGGTGTGGCCAGCCTGAAAATCCCCACAGGCCCCTTGCCCAGGCCACCCCTTGCCCCAAGGGAACTCCCACCCTGATCTGGGACACTCTTCAGGGAAAACCAGCTGGCCCTCACCCATGCTCCAGGCCTCTGTCCGATATAATAAGAGTAATTTGCAGATTGACCATCACTCCAGCACACAAGAGGGCTGCCCCCAAGTGGTCAAAGATCCTGCTCCCATCTAGACACAAGATGGCCACCACAAGATGTCCAGCAGTGGAGGACCATTGGGAGGTTTCAGGCCCTGCAAGGGAGGGCAGTTGTGGGCAATCAGGCCAGCAGGGGAGGGTATTTGGGAGGGACCAGACCTGCAAGGGAGGGTACTTAGGTGTAATCAAGCCTGCAGGGAGGGCAGTTAGGAGTGATCAGGCCAGCAGAGGAGGAAAGTTGGGGCAAACAGGCTGGCAGGGAAGCAGTTAGACATCAATTAGGCTGTCAGGATAGTGGTTAGCAGGTGATCAGGCTGGCAGGCAGAAGTGGTTAGGGGCAATCAGGGAAGCAGGTAGGTGAGCAGTTTGGAGCCAGCAGTCCTGGATTGTGAAAAGGATGTCTGACTGCTCATTTAGGCCCCAATCCTACCGGAATCGGGGCCTAAATGGGCAGTCAGACTTCCCTCAAGGGGTCCCAGATTGAAGAGGGTACAGGCTGGGCTAAGGAACATCCCCTGCCCTCTGTACATGAATTTCATGTACCAGGCCTCTAGTTAGTTGATAAAATTCATTCCTTATTTAGAACAAAAGGGAATCAAAGCTAAATACTTTTTCTCCATGGTGGATGCTCCTAATCAGAATGCAAATAAATTAGACCTTACTCTTTCTTAGAAATACCTTATACATTTTCTTAGACCTTGACCCATTAAATGTCTCTATGCTACACACTGAAGAAAGTCATTCTTCAAAGATAATTAGCACAAAATTTTTCAGAGTTTTTTACTTAGTCTAACAGTTTTCATCTTACTTCATGTTAAACACAATGCAAGTCTTAGTATGGGAGACATTCACATGTAAGATACTGTCTATGGATCCTTAAATGACACTCTCCTTTGTCCCCTTCACATACATCTTTTATGAAACTTTCCATAACACTTGGCATTATCCTGTATTTTGTTGTTTCCAGGAAGAGAAAACATCATTCAATTTAAGTTTTATATGGACACAATGTAACATAGTGATACATTATAACATACCAGAGGCCTGGTCCACAAAATTCATGCATGAGGGGAGGGTGTCCCTCAGCACAGCTTGCAGCCTCTCCAATCTGAGACCCCTTGGGGTATGTACTACTGTGAGTTTAAGCCCAAACCAGTAGTTGGACATCCCTCTCCCAATCTGGGACCACTGGCTCTTAACCACTCTGCCTGCCTGCCTGATGCTGCTAACTGCTCCCCTGCCTGCCTGATCACCCCTAACTGCCTCTGCCTCAGCCCCACCACTGTGGTGTTGTCTGGAAGGATGTCCAGAAAGTCATCCAGAAGATGTTCTGTCTGATTAGCATATTATTCTTTATTAGTATAGATTATTTCATTTTGTGGCTAATCCCTTGCTTTGACTGCTTCTAATATCATGCTTCTGAAGTCTATTTTTTAAAAAACATATAATAAATATTGAGAATCCTAGTAGATTTAATTAAGAGGTGTCGTTACCAGAATTGAATGCCAGATTCTTGTGTCTCAGAGTCATAAAATGAGCACTGAACTCAGTAAAAGAATAAACAGATAGAGTTTATGTACAAGAGAGTAGAATAAAAAATATAAATGAAATCAAGTTCCCCAACTGGAGCTTATATAGGGGACTTGGAGAGGATGTGGTGCTTGGGAATGAGGATGAACCAGTTGTCCCACGATTGTCATCTGTTGGCTATTGGTCCTGAGGTGGTCACAAGATATTCTCCATGGTCAGTGGCCCACTCAAAGTGCCTGTATAATAATGCATGCACAAAGATTCTACTACCATTTATTTGGCAATACAATTTGCAGAACATGATGTTAAGAAAATATGTTATCATTGTACCTTCTTTCCTTTAAGGTTGTAGTAGGGTTAATTTCAACTATGAAATTTCACTGAAGGCAAGGAGTCATAGTCAGACCTCTGAGATGGAGTTCTTTAGGTCAAAAATGGAGTCCAGATGTTACCCCTACACTCAGTATCATTTAAATAAAATCATAAATCAAAATGAAGAAAAAATTACATAGGCAAAAAGACAAACATATATTCACGAAGTAAGAAAACTTAAAATAAAAAGTGAAATAGAAGAAATAAAATACTCTTTGTGAAAGGAGTTAAAGTAGAATTAGGTAGGTAGAGTAAGGGGTAAAAGAAGAAGGAATTGTGGAGCTAGCAGAAACAAACAAAAATGTCTTTTTCACAAAGCAGGATTGCAGAAAACAGGCTGGATAGCAGAAAAACAGGGTGTTTTGACATCAGGATTTTTCTTGCAAGTGAAAGACAACAATGTTTCAAAAAGGCCAGGAGCCAATCAGAGAGCAGCACAGATAGACAAAGAACAGGCCTTTAGCATACATAAGGGGAAGAGCAGAATGCTTTGGGGCAACCCATTTGAATCTCCCTCCCTAGAGGGCAGCGTGTGTTTGTTTGCAATAAACTCCTGCTTTGTTTGAACTCCTCTGGTCCAGGACTTCATTCTTAGATTCCACAAGAGAGACAGGACCCAGGACAAATTCCTGCTCACTGATTCTGGTATCATTTGGACACAGAAAGGGTAAACAGAATTAACTTTATGAAAAAAAAAAAAAAAACAACCAAACAACTGAAAAATCATCCCTGCGAAGGTATACAAGAACATAGAGATAAATATGACGCTAGATGATAGGTATGAGGAACAGAATAAATATTAAGCTTCGGTATTTTAATTGGTTTAACTCTAACTAGGGCTTTAGCTTCTGGTTATGATGCGTACAAATTTGAGTTTAAAACGTATCTGAGAATTGTGGTTATTTTAAAAAATCTCAAGTAAATTTAAGAAAATAATGAATCTTCTATAGGAGAGAATAGACTCATTTTTTTTCCTTCAGTGGTAGTATCAGGAGGTATTTGATATAGATGGGGTAAGAGAAAGTAGAATAACTTGTAATATGCTGTTTTCAACTCCACATTGTCCAGCATGAGGTATTCAGTCAAAAGAAATCCCACCACAGTTTCACCTGCCAACATTTCTCTTCATTTATCACATGTGATAATGTTTATGTCTTGTTTAAAAAAGTGATAAAAGTATATACAATTGTCCAAATGTGTTCAACTTCCTATCTAATAAAAGAGTAACATGCAAATGTGACTGTACTTTGGCTCCAGATTGGCTGTGCTACCAGCCAGTCAGAGCAAGTGGCTGGGTCAAGAGGCATGAGCACCAGGCCCCAGGAGCTGAGACGAAGTGGTGAAGGCATCAAGCGCCTGGCCCAGTGGAGACCAAACGGTGGCAGCGCCAGCAGTCAGAACTCACCACAGCTGAGTCAAACTGAGGTATAGAGAATGAGGCAGCTGCAGTGGTAGCAACAGCAGCGGCTGAGGCCCGAGAGGTGGCAGAGGCAGTGGCATGGCAGCGAGAACTCACTGCAGCTACGTCTAACTGAAAGAAGGCGATGCCTGCTACAGAACGTATCTGAAGAGCAGCTATTGGAAAAACGTCTCTCTGAAGTCGAAAAACACCAACATCTTCGACAGGAAATGTCTAAAGAACAATGTGCCTTTGAAGTTGAAAGAAGGCGGTGGCGAACACAGAATATGTCTAAAGAACAGTCATCAACAAGTACTAGCAATAGTGGTAGGAACTGCCTTCTCTGCGAAAATGGAGCACGTGAGGATGCAATTCTCGAACATAGTTGTGGTGAAATGACTGTTAGATGTGAATTTTGCCTATCACTAAATTTCTCTGATGAAAAACCATCTGATGGGAAATTTACTCAATGTTGTAGCAAAGGGAAAGTCTGTCCAACTGATACACATTTTCCAGATTACCTGCCATATTTAAAAAGATTAATGATAAACGAAGATTCTGACAGTAAAAATTTCATGTGAAACATTCGATCTATAAATAGTTATTTTGCTTTTGCTAACATGGGTGCAAATGTTGCATCACCATCAGGGTATGGGCCATACTGTTTTAGAATACATGGACAAGTTTATCATCGTACTGGAACTTTACATCCTTCCGATGGTGTTTCTCGGAAGTTTGCTCAGCTCTATATTTTGGATACAGCCGAAGCTACACGTAAAAGATTAGCAATCCCAGCAAAGCAGGCCTGCTAAGAAAGACTCATGATCAACGCAAACAACCTTATGCATGAAATAAATGAATTATAAAAATCGTACAAGATGCTACATGAGGTAGAAAAGGAAGCCCAATTTGAAGAAGCAGCAAAGATATAGCTCCCACGGAAGTTAACTATGGCAATTAACTATGATCGTAATACTGACCCAGTATTAATTCTCCCTGTGTAACCAAGGTTGCTGTCATATTCAGAAAGAAAGATGGAGAACCTCCTTTTTTTTTTTTTTGGAGTTTTATTTTTATTTTTTTTATTATTTTATTTTTATTTTCATTTTTTTAATTCAGTTTATTAATTACATTGTTTCCCCTTTTTTATCCCCCTATATCTTCCCTCCCCCCTGTACCTATCCCACCCTCCACCCTCACCCTCCCCTCCCCAATGTCTTCTCCCATTGTTGCAAGATTCTTGTCCAATCACTTGCTGTACTTCCAACAACACCCTTCTCCCCAAGAATTGTCAGTCCATTCCCTCTCCATGTCCATGTTTCTGGTATAGTCACCAGTTTATCCTCTTCATCAGCCTATCAGTTCACTTGATTTTTATGTTCATTTGTTGATAGATGTGTATTTGTTATTGCTAGTTTGCACTTTTACCTTTTTCTTCTTCCTCTTCTTAAAGAATATCTTTCAGCATTTCATATAATACTGGTTTGGTGGTGATGAACTCCTTTAGCTTTTTCTTATCTGCGAAGCACTTTATCTGATCCTCAATTCTGAATGATAGCTTTGCTGGATAGAGTAATCGTGGTTGTAGATTCTTGCTCTTCATTATTTTGAATATTTCTTGCCACTCGTGTCTGGCCTGCATCGTTTCTGTTGAGAAATCCGCTGACAATCGTATGGGTGCTCCCCTGTAGGTAACCAACTGTTTTTCTCTTGCTGCTTTTAATATTCTCTCTTTATCTTTTGCTCTTGGCATTTTAATTATGATATGTCTTGGTGTGGTCCTCTTTAGATTCCTATATTTTGGGGTTCTGTGTACTTCTTGGGCTATTAAGTCAGTTTCTTTCACCAGGTGGGGAAAGTTTTCAGTCACTATTTCTTCAAGTAGGTTTTCATTATCTTGCTCTCTCTCTTTTTCTGGCACCCCAATAATTCAGATGTTGGCTTGCTTGAGGTTGTCCCAGAGGGCAAATAACACTATTAAAATATTTCCTCTAATTAATACCCTTTTAATGTGCATGAATTTTGTGCACCCGGCCACTAGTGTATTTATAATCCAGTAATTTAATGTGTATAAATTATACTTTCATAAACACTAAACAAAAATTTATTTAATGTTTTGAAAGCTTCAAAAAGGGAAATATTACATCATGAAGACAAAAACAAACAAACAAACAAAAAACAAGTGAAAGTTAAAACAATTATAAACAAAACTAAAGGCCAGGTACACAAAATTCCTGCACTCTGGGGAGTCCCTCAGCCTGCCCTGCACCCTCTCACTGTCTAGGCGCACTTGGGGTATGTCTGACTGATGGCAATCGGACACCTTTAGCACTGCCTTGGAGATGAGAGAGGTTCCTGCCACCGCTGCTGCGCTTACCAGCCATAAACCTGGCCTCTGGCTGAGTGACACTCCCCCTGTGAGAGTGCACTAACCACCAGGGAGCAACCCTTGCATTAAGTGTCTGCTCCCTGGTGGTCAGTCTGCATCATAACAACTGGTTATTCCACTCTTTGGTCTATTTGCATATTAGCCCTTTATAATATAGGAAATCCAGTGGGTGAAATATACTAAAAATTATACTATATCCATAAAGCAAAACCAGAATATGTAGAGAGATGATTATTACATCAAGATAAAAATAGGGTGGATTTTTATCACTTTGAATAATATTGTATATCTTAAGATAAAACATGTCTTTTGCTTCCTAAATGAATTAATGAATATATATTCAAATGCATACATAAATAGAAAACACAAACCTAAACATGATCTGGCAGATGACACAAATCCAAATAATAAATAAATAAATATTATAACAGTCAGTATAATAAGAACAAACTACATGAGAAAATAGGCAGAAAACAACTCAGTTTGCATTTGTAACTAGATTTTCTTGAACTCAGGGAGGAGATCATGAGAGACATTTTAATACAATGACTATTACTCAAACCACTTCTACCCATTATTTATCCATAACTTATTCTTCCATAATAGCATGATAAATATATTTAGTGAGCTACATAAAAACAGAGATTAAGCCAAACAACAAATGTTTGAGTAAATCTGTTAGAGTTATATATGTTTTAGAGTAATCCAAATTATAAATTTCAAGACAGCGAAAATAGAAGTTTTAAACCTTTTTGGATAACAATTTTGAAAATATAAATTTCACTTCAAAAAGCTGATTTAAGTATCTTGAAACTATGAATAATTACACTTAGAACATATAATTATGTGTAGAAATGATATCAAATACATAGTTATTCTACATTTAATATATACTTGGAAAGGAATTATACTTCACATAAAAAACAACAAAAATTGCTAAAATAATGTTAAAATTCCTTTCAAATATTCAATACCATCTCAACAGAACACAAGAGTTTGAAATTGGATGATAAAATAAATAACATTCTAAAGATATCATCTAGTGGGTTATTGGAAATTAGAAAATACACACGTAAACTAGGTAGGGGAAGAAGAGTTATTACATAATTGGGTTAAATAGGACTTAAAAGCAAATTTTAAAGACTTACATATGAGCATAATATATGATATCATGGATTTATGGATAATGTGGTAGGGTATGACAACAATATTAAAGTAATATAGCAGAATATTCTCATGTTTCAAATACACCTGTGGGAGCCTTTGTGAATTGTGCCATAATATCTGTAATTTAATTTAAAATTGGTAAAATAGTGCCTGAGTTTGCATGGTTAATAGGATAGGAGTGTTAGAAATATTTGGAAAGTATATTATATTATTTTTAAAGAAAAAACAAATCTATGTCTGTATAAATTTTTTACAGGTGGAAAATAGCTTCTTCAAAACCACTATCATGTATAAAAGTAGTGTATTTCTAAACATGGTATTTTTGAACTTATTTGGGAAACAAAATAATTCTGTTAACAAATAGAATACCATGTTTATTTGAAGGAGTTGTTCTAATCTTGTTCTTCTTAAGGCTAATAAATTGCTGAATCTTAGTCAATAAGTTTTTAAAAGTTTTATTTATTCCACTTGTTTTGAGGAATAAGGATGATGGGAGAATATGATTATTTATAAGATTCTGAAGACATTTATATAATCCTCGAGTAATAGAAAAACAATATGAATTCTTGTATCTGACTCAATGTGCTCTTGTCTTTCTAAAGTGAGAAACATGTCTATCACAAGAGCCTTCAATTTTTTAGGCATCTGCTTTGAGTCAGGAAGAATATTAGGCCATCCTAAAATCATAACTAGCTAGGAATGTTTTAGCCTGTCACCAACTTTTATTTATTCATTTATTTATTTAAATATATTTTATTGATTTTTTTACAGAGCAGAAGAGAGAGGGATAGAAAGTCAGAAACATCGATGAGAGAGAAACATCTATCAGCTGCCTCTTACACGCCCCCTCCTGGGGATGTGCCCACAACCAAGGTACATGCCCTTGACCGGAATCGAACCCAGGACCCTTCAGTCCGCAGTCTGATGCTCTATCCACTGAGCCAAACCGGTCTCAGCCTGTCACCAACTTTTAGATAAAGTAGTTTGTGTGTGTGTGTGTGTGTGTTTTTTTTTTTTAATTTTGTTGTTTGAACTGCTATAACAAAACATAAACTGGATGGTTTATTTAAAAAATAGAAAAATTTTTTAACCTTTCAAATAAGCTTTTATTTTCTTTTTTCCTCCTCACACACAGAACTCCCACACATTTCTTGCAGTTGTAAAGTCACTTCATGTTGGTCAGGTACTACTTTACCCCTAAAACTTGGTTGGCATCAATATATGACAGTTAACCAGTGTTAAATCTATAAAATATTTGCATGGAACAGCACATTAAGCTTTAGACACTTGGCAATTAAACCACATAAAAAAATAGGACAAGATCCACATGTTCAGAATCAGGTGTTCACAGTCCCCGTCTGACAACTGGACAATGGTTTCAAAGGCAGCAGAGGCAACAGGCAGTTACTTCAGAGGACACGGAACACTACGACTGGGAAGCACATTACAACGTTACTACACGGTCATGTACCACCCCACCTCTCTCAGGTGATTTCATAATTCTAGAATGTCAGGTCTGGCTGATGCAAAATAAAGACAGACAACACAACATTCACTCTGTGGACATATTCTAACTCTACTATACACGCATTGTGATTTTGAAAGCAAATTGTCCTAAAAACTTGTCACGATCATCATAGTTTTTCAGGTTTTTTGATCCAACAACCTTGCACTAGACTGTTACTTCTTTTGGGGTACTGCTAGCAATATAGTTTAGCTAGACAGCAGCTAATGGCTATAGATAACTTGCATGCAGTTTTTTCCCATAATACGGAAAATGTTTTAAGTCTATGTTTCTCTCAGGAGGATAATCTGGTAGAGTTGTTATGTTTTCACCCTTAGAATTACCAGTGCATTTTATTGCTGGTTTTCCTTGAGACTTTAATCCAATTATTCTGTTCATTTTCACAAGAACACAAGGCTGTGCTTGGGAGTAGCCGAAGTCAGGATCACTCTCCCCACTGCATGCTTCTAGTAAGGTAAGAGGAAACTGACATGCTTCATAAACTGGGCCCTTCTGTTTAAAGAGGATTCCATCATCCTGGCAGTTTTTGAGATTCTTCTGTGCTTCTGAAGCATATGGCTTTAGAAACTTCTTAAAGTCTTCAATATACCCTTTATAGGACTCTGGTTCAGACACACTAAATGAATAGTCCAATGCTGTCACTGGTTTTGGAAAAACCGTAAGTCCTGGACTAGAAATCTGGTCTCAATATTTTGGAACTTTATCATTCAAGTCTGAAGCATAACCCACATTGTGAATGTGAAGTCTGCAGTCAGGAACCCATAAAAGACTAGGTAGAGAGCAAGATCAAACCCCAGATCTTGACGGTGCGTCCCAGGAACTCTCCAGGGGTCAAGTTGTAGATGAAGAGCTTCTACTCGGCCGGGCTCTGGTTGAAGGACTTCTTGTCTTTCTTCTTCATGGTGTGCACTCCTAGGGTGAGGGGAGCAGTTGCCACAGGGTGGTGGAGATGGCTAGGAGTGCAGAAGTGCATCCCTGCTACAGCCTCACAGTCCAGCGAAGGCCAGAAATTTGTTTTTCACATTGTTGGAAGTTGGAAGTCCAAGGTCACGGTGCCAACATGATCAGTTTCTAGTGGGACCCTTGTTCTGGATTGCAAACTAAGAAATTCTTTTTGTGCACATGGTTGAAGGCAGAGAGAAGAAGCAAACTGTGTTATGACCCTTGAAATGAATCCCATCTTGAATTTATCTAATCCTCATAACCTTCCAAAATTTCCACCTCCCAATACTACCACATGAGAAGTAGGGTTTCAACACATGAATTTTTGGGAAACACAAACATTCAGTTCACAAAAATTAGACAGTGAAAAATGTTGACAAATAGCATGTCTCTTTAATATGTTTTGAATAATTTTATGAGTATTTTAATAAAACTCCGTAGATAAATGTGATGTGTATCTCCAATTGAAAACTACTGCCCTTGAAAAAATATTAGATTCAAATTCAACAGGTAAGGTTAAAGTCAGGTTGATATTTTAAAAAATAACTGAAATTATCCTCCTATCTAATAAAAGAGTAATATGCAAATTTGACCTTACCTTTGCTGTGCTACCAGCCAACCAGGAGCATGGGGTGGGGCCGAGTGGCATGAGGGGGGGGACGGGGTGGAGGTGGGGCCAAAGCACAAGTGAGGCCGGGTTCTGGGCTGAGGCACACTCGAGGTGGGGGAAGGGGGGGCGAGGGTGGTGGTTGAGTATGCCCAATGTTTTAGAAATGTATGTATGTGTGAGGCGCATGGAGAGAGCAGGGGGCACCCGGAGCAGCCGACTTAACTTCTGTATGCAGATCCAATGGGCGGGCTGGGCTGGCAAGTAGAGCGGGTTGGGTGGAGAGGGAAACCGACTATTATATGGTCACAAAGTCTGAGCTTCAAGCCACCATGGCTCCGCAAGGGTGGCTGTCAGCGCCATGAGCAAGGAGGGTCCTGGGAGCAGTGGGCAGCCTCACTGGGGTGGTGGCAGGTAGCTTGGTGCACGGTGGCTGCAGCCACGGACCAGGTCTGAGTGGGTGGTCGCGGTGGCAGCCCCGGGGGCTCAGAGGCTGCGGAGGCAGAGGTGGAGGCCCCGGGAGTTTTGGATAGTGGAGCTTACCTGGCAAGGGACCCTCCAATTATTTCCTCCGGAAGAAGCTCAGGTTTTCGAATTCCTTTTTATATGCCTTGTCTCCTCACCATAATTCTTCTACAGGCAGCCAACAATGAATGCACCAATGAAGGTTTTTGGTCTTTTCAGGTAAAATGGACTTGGAATGATGGGGGAGTTATCAATTCTACTCTCTGGGCTGGGAGGTCCACTAGTGTCACTCTATTTTGATGCTTGTGCAGCCATGGCCCCTGGGTGGTCCAGCTGTGGTGGGTGGTATCATACCTATGCCACCGACCACAAATATCTATGCATGAAATATTGCCAAAAGGGGGATTGTGACAATGTAGGTGAGTTCTACTGTCCATATTGGCAGTGCTGTGACTACCATTCTGGTACTTTACGCAGTCCCCTGTTAAATCTTAGACCTCCCTCAGACTGTGGCCCCCTTACGTGTAATCCTGTCAGCTTTACCATATCAAACCCAGCAGAACCACTCTGGAACCAAGCTCAGCCAGCAGGAATCAGAACAGATGGAGGAGGTAGGGACCTAGGGAGTATAATTACCTTTATTAAAACTTATATTAATTCCCGACCTATCCCTCCCTCACTAAAGGACATTTTCTCTCAATCTACAAACCCAGAATCTACTCCTTTGCCCACTCTCATCAATACAACTTTCCATCTACTCTCTAATATCAATCCCTCCTTCTCTATCTCCTGCTGGATTTGTCTGTCACTGACTCAAACCCTCATCATAGCCACTCCAACCCCAACCTATGGGATCACTAACTTAACTTTTACCTATACCAGACCACATCGCACTTTACACAATGTTTCTCTCTTCAATATAGAAAACACTACCTGTTTAACAAATACCTCTCAAACTACTACCTCAACTACTCCTACACCTTTCTATTGTGCACAATCTATAAATTTACCCCCTCCCTTAGCCTGCCCTCCACTGGGTATTTTTCTCCTCTGTGGGACTACAGCCTACACCTGCGTCCCTCAAAAACTGCCACACTCGCTCTGTCTCTATGTCTTCCTAACCCCCAATCTTCCTATCAGAACAGAGGGAGAACTCGAATCATCTCTTGGTCTTCTCAGACCCCGCCAAAAAAACAGCAGCCCTTGTTCCCTTCTTAGTGGGTATGGAGTCCTCACTGCAGTGCGGACAGGAGTAGGAGGCATTTCCTTCTCTGGTCATTTCTACCACAAATTGTCTTCCAAATTTTCTGAAGATATCTCCATCATTAGCAATTCCCCTGAATCCCTTCAAAGGCAAGTAGACTCCTTAGCAGCGGTAGCCCTACAGAACCGGTGTGCTTTAGATCTCCTGACAGCAGAAAAAGGGGGTACCTGTGTTTTTCTTGGGGAGGAATGCTGCTACTTTGTAAATGAATCAGGAATTGTCAAAGATCACATTAAATCCCTTCGGGACAGGATTGACCAAAGACTACCTACCCAGCTAGAAGGGGGGTATGCCATTTTTGGCTCACTTACTCCATGGATCTTCCCACTATTAGGCCCACTGACATCTATACTATTAATTTTGCTCTTTGGCCCATGTCTCATGCATTGTTTTACTAGTTTCTTGCAGAACGGAATGCAGGCGTTCGCCAACCAGAAGGTGGGAGAGATCTATCTGGCACTGAATTCAGAACACTAGAATCCTTTAGACTCCGGGTAGACGCCCCTAACGACGCCCCCTCTCGGCTGGAAGTAGCTACGGAAGAAGGACCTTCATCCCCTAGACCTTGCCTGGACTCTCAATTATTATTTTTTAAAATATCATCAGAAGCCTGGAATGATAGGTGGGCGGAGTTATGATGTAACCAGCACCTACCAAATACCTTAAGCCCCCTGACTCCTGGGTCCAGGGGTACCCAATCATGCGCCTTATATGAAACTGCCAATCAGCACATGCTTAGTACCCTAAGGCCCATCCCTTACCCCTTAAAAGACACCTTCACCCCACACATGCTCTCTCTCTCACCCTTGGGAAGTGAGCCGACAGGGTCTTCTCTTCAATAAAGCCTGAATCCTGGTACTCTGGTCTCTCTGGCCCATCTGTTTCATCTTTCAGTGTGAAAGGAACCTTGTAGGTGGAATATGAGCTAGGAGGTATAATGCATAATCTAACGTCTTCAAACTGACATTTATTACCTGTTAATGCAATTAAAACCTCATCTTTCCCCTCAGGGAAACCTCTTAAAGACAGTAATTTCCCATCAAAGAAGAAGTCCTTACTTTTCCATCCCCAGTGGTCAGTCTCAGGCAGAGAAAAATAAAGAGATACAGAGACCAAGAGCTCGGTGATATCAAAGAAAAGAACAAAGTTCCAGCCTTCAGAGAATAAATATACTTTTATTCTTGCACTTCTACATTCTCTGGAAAAAAATACATATATTAGAGACCTAGTGCACAAAATTCATGCATGGGGGGGCGGTGTCCCTCAGCGTGGACTGTAACCTCTCCAATTAGGGACCTCTCTGCAGTTGGATATCTCTATCACAATCCAGGACCACTGGCTCCTAACCACTCACCTACCTGCCTGTCTAATGTCCCCAACTGCCCTCCCCTGCTGGCCTGGTTGCCACCAACTACCCTCCCCTACTGACCTGGTCACCCCCAACTGCCCTCCCCTACAGGCCAGTTCACCCCAATGGCCCTCCCCTGATAACCTGATCTCATTCCCCACTGCCCTACCCTGTTGGCCTGGTTGTCTCCAATTGCCCTAATTGCCCCTGCCTGCCTCTGCCTCAGCCCCCACCAGAAGGAAGTTGGATGTCTGGAAGATGGCCAGTTGACCCAGTCTAATTAGCATATTATATTAGAAACCCAATGCAGGAAGTTCATGCAAGAGTAGGCCTTTCTTCCCCCAGCTGCTGGCACTGGCCTCCCTCTGGCCACTGGTTGCCTTGCAGCTCTGGCTTCCTCCGAAAGGTTGTCTTGAAGGACATCCATTCTAATTAGCATATTATACTTTCTATATATATATATATATATATATATATATATATATATATGTGTGTGTGTGTGTGTGTGTGTGTGTGTGTGTGTGTGTGTGTGTGTGTGTGTGTGTGTTCCTAATATGGCAGAAAGATGTTAACCTTTTAACCAAAAGACTTGCAGGCAATGTGTTCACATTTCCCTCTATTAAAACTAATAGTGTTGCTTTTTGGCAACAGTGAGAATAACACCAGATATTAGACCATTAGGATCAGACTTGGTACTTGATTTTTAGTTAAGAAAGAATTTAGAGCCAAGAATTAAACTGTAAGAGAATGTTTATTTAGAAAATCCCAAAGGTGAAAGAGGTGAGAGGCAGAAGAAATCACCTCAGAAAATAAGTAACAGGGGCAAGAGAAGGGCCCTTGGAGCTTGGGAGTGAGAAGCTTGGGAGTGAGGATGGTAAAGGTAGTGTGCCTATGGGGAAGGGGAAAGGAGGGGAAGACCTGGCATACTCCCAGGAGGGATAAGAATGATAGCATGTTGGGTCCTGTATCCTAAAAGCCTTTTGTTTGTTTCTTAGAAGAGAACATTTATTTAGAAAATCACAGAGGTTGAATAAATAATTCTTTGAAGAAATGGGCTTAGGAGACAAGTTATAGAGGCAAAGGAAGAGCCCTTGGAGTTAAGAAATGTCAAAGGTAAAAGTGACATGACTTGGGGGATGAAAAGGGGGAAGGGAAAGGCTCTGGATCTTCTGTGCTAAGGGTTTTAAGGTGGAGATTGTAGGTGAGGGCCCAAGGGAAGATCTTAATAAATATTCAGCAACTTTCCAGATGTATCCTTTCCAGGTTCTAGGTCTCCATTGATTGGTTGGCACCAGGACAGGAGGTCATTATCCAATGCAGCTGGTTCTGAGGTCAGTCATGGCTTGCTTGTCTGTTTTTGTTTATTTATTTGTTTTCCCTAAAAGCTTTTAAGAGTGGAGATCTTAGGGGAGATCCTAGAAGAATATTTCAATGGAATATTAATCAGCTTTCCAGGTTTGTCCTTTCAGGATCATGCTCTCCACTGATGTGTCATTATTCACTGCAGCTGGTCCTGAGGTCAGCTTTGGAGTGGCTGGTCTGGTTTTGCTACTTTCCTGGACCTAGAACTGAACTACAAATAAGGCTTAGTGTTATCTTTAGGGAGGACAGTTAGGGGGTTCTAAACTGCATGACCAATAATATGAAAGGTCAGAGAAACTTACCCTGGGGTGAGGTCTTTGTTTTCCTAGTTTGGTCCATTGCTAGGCACCTAGGCTTTTCAACTTGGTGACCATTTGTAGCTGGCCCATTGTCCTTGTTCTTCTCATGTCTGTCTAACTGCCCAACATAGTACTGTTGAGCCAAGATGAACATAAATACATAATAATAAAATTTAGAGTTTGGAGAGGGTTTTCCATCTGGCTATCTGAATAATTACCTAAAATTTAGGGTTCCTTATTGACTTTTGTAACAGGAACCCAAGTTTGGCTGCTTGCTGTCATGAAAACCAAACTTATGAGACAAATGCTGGTGATTAAAGATACCTGAGAAAATGGGGAGCTCTTATTACAAAGCCCATCTTAAGATGTCATTGCAGGCATAGGTTTTTATAAGAAGGGAGAGGGAAAGAAGAGCAAAGATACCAAGGGGAGAGGGTTGAAAAGTTTTCTATGAGAAGATCAGTAAAAACCATTCCAATAAGGACTTCAAAACTGGTGAAGTGATGGTTTGGTATTCATCATCCTGAACTTTGTCATCCTGGTTCTTCATCATCATCAATCTATAGTTGAAGGTCAGCAAATCTCCGGTAACTGGTCTGACTGAAGGTTGGAGTCTGTATCTTCTGAAGTGAGTTTCTAGGGTTCTTATATGAACATGCTGTTTAGCTATAAGCTACATATTAGTAAGATTCAGTATTTACAAAAACAATGTCAAAAGAATGGTGGGATGGGTTACAATTCTCCACTGTTATACTGTTGCATGGTCACAGAAAACATCTAGTGAGTCACTCAGTCGGGATCTGTCAAGCTACCATTTATTGTCAAAATACTGTTGGAGAAATAAAGCAATCCTGCCAATAAAAAAGATTCTTCATCCCAATTGTTGACATAAGAAACATCCAAACCTGTAGAGAGTTTTTTTATGATTTTATTTGAGTCAAAAAAAGGATATGCCTAGGAGCAAGATCTCAACAAATGGATAAATACACTTCAAAAATGACAGTTTTCAGATTCTATGGATGCAAAATTGAGGCGGAACCCTAAGGAAGATTACAGGAGAGTGGGAGAAATCAGGGGATTGGATCATAGGAAAGTTGATGAGATTATGTGTTCTTGTGAGGGCTGACACTCTTTAGAGAGCATGGTGTGAAAAGACTTGAAAGAGGTAGGGACCTAGATTTGTAAAAACAATGCACTGGATTTGCTTAAGGCACAGTTATTCACTTTACTAAAGAAGTTATATACCTGGAGTGTGACTACCCACCACAATCTGAAAAACTAACTAAAAGACCAAAGTTTAGGAGAAAACACATATGTAAAAAAAAAAAATAGAAATGGAGCTACTTGGCAATGGAGTCAGAGTTGCCATCACAAACGAACTGCTTTGCTGGTCTTACTCTTCAAACTTCCAGAATGTTAAAACTGGTGGAAATAACCTTTGAACTGGTATCAGTGCACCATTGTTTCTCAAACAGTTATTTATTATGACTACTGGGCTGATAATGAAAGATGTTCTTTAGAATTAAGATCACTGTGTTAGCTTATATGCCTTAGATTCTTAATATCCAGAAACATGCCTTCCTTCTATTGAGGTAGTTATTTCCCTTTCCCTTCTTATTAATACCCCATTGGCTTCAACTCTTAATAGGAACACTATTTGGATTTCTACTGGAATCAGTGCTTCCTCAATAACTATTCTCTTTGAGCATAAATAAGCACTTGTTGTTCCTCACTTTAGCCTTTTATTTTTAGGTAATGCATAAATCACACCATACTGATATGCGGAAATGGTATGCTTGGACTCTCACTGTGGGTCCTTGCCCTATGAAGTTTGAAGAATAAAATTCAAAAAAAAATTGAGGACTACAAGATTTTAAGCAAAAATATGGAAGTTTATTGCAAGCTTATACAAAATCCCCCCTAGGGAGGGGCCCTCATAGGGGAAAAACCTCTCACTTTCTATAATGGGAAAAAAATAGTCCAGTCCTTAGAGCCTCTTTGTCTATGGATTTATAAATGCTAGTAACTTCTTTGTCTGTTTATGTTACTTCTAATTGGACCTTTCCTTATTTTATGTCCCCCGTGTTTTCCTAATTGGACACTTTCCTTGCATGGTATCAGTTTCAAACTTACTTAACATACATACATAATAATAAAATTTAGAGTTTGGAGAGGGTTTTCCATCTGTATATCTGAAAAATTATCTAAAATTTAGGGTCCCTTATTGACTTTTGTAACAGGAACTCAAGTTTGGCTGCCTGCTGTCATGAAAACCAAACTTGTGAGACAAATGCTGGTAAATAAAGATACCCGAGAAAATGGGTATCGTCATCTTCATCTTCTTATCTTATAACATTTTTTAAAATTTAAATTCTTTATTGTTGAAGGAATTACATATGTCTCCTTATTTTGACCCATTGACCTCTCCTGGGCCTCTCCCAGCCCCCAGCACATGCCTTCACCCCCCTAACGTCTATGTCCATTGGTTATGCTTATATGCATGCATACAGGTCCTTTGGTTAGTCTCATACCCACTCCTTCACCCTCCCCTCTCTTCTCTCTGATGTTTGATGATCTGTTGTAACATTCTTATAAACAATCTGGCAGCTTGGAGTGTCTCTGCCTGCCATGTATGAATTCCTCTCTCATGGACCTCCCTCTCCCCTGGCCTCCAGCAGTGAAGTCAGACAAGGTAGCTAGCAAAGATCAGTGGTGGGCGTGGCTGTGACCTATGGGTAGCGGGGCAGCCCTAGTGACTCACACATGATTTTTTGGCTGGGCCTCTAGTCTATTATAAAATCAGCAGCATAACAGATTTATGCAGAATTTTGGCAGTAAAGGGAATCTGTGGATGAGGTGTACTTAGGGAAGCCAGGTAAAATAATTTTATCTGTATGAAAACAGAAAGAAGTAGGGAATAGTATTCTTAACATGTTTTTGTGTCCTGAATTTGCTTATGGTGACATTCTAGAATTCTAGAGCACAGTTCTAATAAAAGATAGCATACACAGATGCAGTCAGCAGGGAGTATATTGAGTGAACACCCATTTACACTGTCTCTCATCTGAACAAAGCTGAGATACAATACAGAGTTTGTTAATTCCTTTACATATTATTATTTCATTTCCTGCTCCATTAATACATCCTCAATAGATTAAAAAGAAAAATAAAACTGCTCTCCAAGTTAAACAAAAGGGTCCTCTTTGATTCTTTGTTATATTTATATGTATACTGTATAACAAATTACTAGCTAACTGTATATTTATGAATTGAATATTAAACATGTATTAATATTTGTGTTTCCTTATCAAATATATTTGTTAATATTAAAAAACCCCAAGATAGTTTGGGTTTTTAGATATACATAATATTTATTTTTATTTTAAAATGTTTCAATTAATTTGATTCCATCAATTAATTCCCAAAATTTTAATTTACTTTATTTGGATAGAAACTGGAAACTTGACCAATCAAATTAAAATAAACACTACAAATGTCAGTTTGGGTTTGACATTTGTAAATCTTATGTTCCAATTAATTTAAATGTAAAAGTTTATAATAAAGTAATTGTGATTAATATTTATTAGAATAATTCTGGCACAGCAATATCAACTTTATATATATTTTGTGCTTATCCATTTGAAAATTAAAGTTGGTTGTTATTTGATGCAAACAATGCAGTATTTTCTTAAGAATAATTTTAGGTTTAAAATGTATAAAAATCAAAATAGTAAAGATATGTCCGATTTATTAAATAAAATAGGGTTATAAAATATTACTAAAATATTGTCTAAATTGAAGCTTTAATTAATAAGCTAAAGTTTCAAGAATATAATAATTACCTTTACATTCTATTAAAGCATTGCATGCACTTTCATTTTCTGCTTTATTTTTTATTTTTTTTGTTTTTTTATTTTTTTAAAATATACTTTATTGATTTTTTACAGAGCAGAAGGGAGAGGGATAGAAAGTCAGAAACATCGATGAGAGAGAGACATCAATCAGCCACCTCTTGCACGCCTCCTACTGGGGATGTGCCCTCAGCCAAGGTACATGCCCTTGCTGGAATCGAACCTGGGACCCTTCAGTCCGCAGTCCAACGCTCTATCCACTGAGCCAAACCGGTCTCGGCTCTGCCTTATTTTTTAGACATAATATCTGGATTGCCATGCTACTGAACTGCTTCTGTGCCTGGGGTTGGCTCTGCCCTGGGTTGCTCTGGGACTATGTGTATACCAGGCAATCGCCAGATTCTAGAGTGTCAGAGTAATTTTATAAAAGCTTGGGAAAGTGAGGGAAAGGAAGGACCACTGTAGGCAGGAAAAGGGAGTTACCCCAGGATAAGCTGCTATAGCCAATGCTCCCCGAGGTGCAGATCTCCTTAAGACCCTTAAGCTTAAGTTGAAGAAGCAAAGTACAGTCCTGAGGAAAAAGGGACATGGGCATGTCAAGGAAGAGCCCATGCTGGTGTTCTTTGTCCTGAGGATTTTATTGATTGTCTATAGGCAGGAGCTTAGGAAGGTTCAAGGGGAGGACCTCAACAGATATTAATTAGATTTCTGGATCTGTTTTTAATATGCTGATGTATTAAAATAAGCATAAAATGGATCTGAGTCATTTTCTGGTTAGTTTTATCTTAATCTTGGATTAGTCTAATTGTTTTGTTTTGTTTGTTTTGTTTTGTTTTGTTTTGTTTTGTTTTGTTATCTATCTCCTTGACTCAGTTGATTTAAACCATCTGCTCTTAGGTATCTTCAGTTAGGGAGGATAGATTTAGACCACCCACTCTTAGGTCTCTTTGGTTAAGGAGGATAGAGTCTTGTGATTTATCAACTGGCTGTTAATTGCTTAGCTGTCTGTTCAGTAGTGTGTCTTAGTTTCCTCAGGCTATTTGCAGGGGAATTTTTCTAGTTTCTTACTAAACTGCTTCAGACTCACCTGCAGAAATTGATTACAATCTATTGGTTAAATAACAACAACAAAAAGGGCATTAAATAAATCTTTGAACTGCAAATGTGGTAAAGAATGTTCAACATCAAACCAAGATTGTTCAGGGTCTCTCTCACAAAACTTAGGGGGTAATAACCAAACCCAAGAAATGCTTATTAAAGTACATAGGCTACAAATGATCCTCCTTAATCTATTCCTCAATATTGGTTCTCCCACAAGAGTGAATTAGAAATAAAATGTCCTACTAACTTAGTACTCCTAGAGGAGTAGAATAAAAACTACTCTTCTCAAAAAGTAAAAATGGGTGAACACAAATCAAATAATCTTCCCTGATTATTTATATGCACAGTCTAGTTCTGAGGATGGTTTGCATTTTAAGTAATCAGTGATATTATGCTCCAACATTCTCAAGATTAGAATTTGTTTTATTGGGGTCCTGGAATGGTCAACTAGACCGCTGATAAAAACACATAAACCTTATGTGAGGATGCTACCTCTATTCTAAGACTCAAAGAAATCTAACAAGCAAAGTATCAAGAAAAATAAGAATTTAATCATCAAAAATTACAAAGCATGTATGAAAAACACATGTCATCAATGACAAAGAACAGAATCAAGAGTATAATTATTATTCTCCATATATAAATTAAATATGTATAATATCTTGAAGATTACAAAGAACACTTGAAAGTGTGAGTAAACATCAGGGAATCTCAAAAAACAAAATCCCTATAATTAAAAATAAAACAATCCAAATTAAACTGTCATGTGATATACTCAAAATCACATTTGAACTGAGATAAAGATATAAATAATATTCTGAAAAAATATCTAGTAATATAATTGAGAAGAAAATACAGAAATGTGAAATGATGAAAAAATGTCTAAGAAATGAAACATGGATGGAAAAAGAGGTCTATAGTGAAACATACATTAAAATGATTAAATTAGAAAGGAACACTTCCAAGCTCATTTTATGAAGCCAGTATCATCCTAATACCAATATCCTTGAAGTACATGCTAAAATCCTCAACAAAATTATAGCAAATCAGATCCAGCAGTACATCAGAAAGATCATACACCATGACCAAGTAGGACTTATCCCAGGTATGCAAGGACGGTACAATATCTATAAATCTACAAATGTGATACATCACATAAACAAATTGAGAGATAAAAATCACATAGTCATATCAATTGATACAGAAAAACCATTTGACAAAATCCATCACCCTTTCTTGATAAAAACTCTCAGCCAGTTGGGAATACAAGGATATTACCTCAACATGATAAAAGCCATATATGATAAACCTACAGCCATTATCATACTCAATGGACAAAAAAAAAACCATTTCCCCTAAGAACAGGCACAAGACAGGGATGCCCACTCTCATCACTCCTGTTCAACATAGTACTGGAAGTACTAGCCATTATGATCAGACAAGAAGAAGAAATCAAAGGCATCCAAATTGGAAAAGAAGAATTTAAAATGTCGTTATTTGCAGATGACATAATACTGTACATGGAAAACTCTAAAGATTCCATCAAAAATTTATTAGAATTAATAAATGAACTTGGCAATGTAGCAGGATACAAAATCAATGCCAAGAAATCTATGGCATTGCTATACACCAAAAATGAATTTAAAGAAAGAGACACTAAAAAAAATCCAATTTACATTGAACCAAAAAGAAAAAAATTAAGATACCTAGGGATAAACTAAACCAAGGAGATAAAAGATCTCTATTCAGGAAACTATAGGATACTGAAAAAAGTGATAGAGGAATACATAAATACTTGGAAGAACATATTATGTTCATGGATTGGTGCAATCAACATCATTAAAATGTCCATACGACCCAAAGCAATCTGTAACTTCAATGCACTCCCCATCAAAATACTAATGGCATATTTCAATGACCTAGAATAAACTCTCCAAAAATTCATCTGGAATGAAAAAAGACTTCTAGTAGCCACAGCAATCCTGAGAAAGAAGAACAAAGTAGTAGGGATCTCAATACCAGATATCAAGCTTTATTACAAAGACACTGTTCTCAAAACTGCCTGGTACTGGCACAAGAACAGACATATAGACCAAAGGAATAGAACAGAGAACCCAGAAATTGACCCAAACCACTATGCCCATTAATATTTGACTTAGGAGTCAAGAACATACAATGGAGTCAAGACAGTCTCTTCAATAAATGGTGTTGGGAAAATTGGACAGATATATGCAAGAAAATGAAACTAGACCACCAACTTACACCATACACAAAAATAAACTCAAAATGGACAAAGGACTTAAACATAAAACAGGAAACCATGAAAATAACAGAGGAATCTACAGGCAAAAAAATTTCAGACATATGCGGAAGCAATTTCTTCACTGATAATGCTCCTAGGGCAATAGAAACTAAAGAGAAAATAAACAAATGAGACTACATCAAAATAAAATGCTTTTTTCACAGCAAAGGAAACCATCAACAAAACAATAAGAAAGCCCACTGCATGGAAGAACATATTTGCCAATGATGTCACCAATAAGGGTTTAATCTCCAACATTTATAGAGAACTCATGCAACTTAACAAAAGGAAGATAAACAACCCAATCAAAAAATGGGCAAAGGACCTAAATAGACACTTTTTGAAAGTGGCTATAAGGAAGGCCAAGAGACATGAAAACATGCTCAGAGTCACTAATCATCCGAGAGATGCAAATCCAAATGACAATGTGGTACCATCTCACACCTGTCAGAGGGCTATCATCAAAAAATCACTAATGACACACAGTACCTAAGTGCCCATCAGCAGATGAGTGGATTAAGAAAGAGTGGTACATCTAACACAATGGAATACTATGCTGTGGTAAAAAGAGGGAATTCTTATTATTTGCAACAGCCAGGAGGGAACTGGATAGCATTATGCCGAATGAAATAAGCCAGTCAGAGAAAGATAAATATCACATGATCTCACTCATTTATGGAAAATAATTAATAACATAAACTGATGTACAAAACAAATCCAGAGATAGAGAAGTGTTGATGAGACCATCAAACCTCAGAGGGAAGGTAGGGGAGGGTGGACGTAAGGATGAGAGATCAATCAAAGGACTTGTATGCATGCATATAAGCCTAACCAATGGACACAGACAACAGGGGTGAGGGCATGATTGGGGGTGTGGGAAGCAATGAGGAGATAAGGACATATATGTAATACCTTAATCAATAAAATAAAAAGAAGTTAAAAGAAAGATAACAATTCCTAACCTTTATTTATGGTAAATAAATAATAAAAAACATAAAGCACATATGTACATACATGGAAATGACAATTTTTTTTATAAATACTGTAAATGGGAGATGGCAAGGTAACCAAGAAATGATGTATGTTAAGTCTGACATAATCTGAGGACTACCTGTCTTTTTCTAAAAAATATATAAAACTAAAGGCAAAAGATGAGAATAAATTGTTTCATTAAAAAGATTTGAGGTATATTAAATAAAATATTATGAATCTAAAAAGTCAAATGATTGAATTTATAGGTATGCTCAACAATTAGATACATCTAAAATTAAAATTAACATAACATTGAGTTAAACATCCAACTTTAGAAAACAAAATAACATTCCATTTTTTAAAATTACACACCATAAAAATGATAAATATAGTATTTATGGATAAAAAGCTATGCAGCAGTAAAATTCCATTGCATCTATCTTGTGATCTTAAGTCCATAAAAATTAAGACAAAATATATATCTAGTGGGAAAAAGGAGATGAGATGCTAAGATTCCTAGTGGGTGGAATCTTTGAGCTGTCATACTAGTTCTGAACAGTTTGACCTCAGTCTTTTTATATCATGAGATATAAATTCCTGTCATGTAGTTAGCCTCTAGTAGCTAAATTTTATTTTAGTCTCAGTTAAAAAACCTGAAGTTTAATCTTCCTAAGAGCTTCACAAAAGAACTACATTCATGCTATAACCTATGGTTCAGTGTATTGGAACATTATCCTGTCCACATAAAGGCTGGCTCTGCCAAGATAAATACAGAGCTTTTGGGTTTGATTCCTAGCGATAACCAATTGATTTCTCTCTCACACACAGATGTTTTATTCTCTCTCTCCCCTCCTCTATCTCTAAAATTAGTAAACATATTCTTGAGTAAAGATTTTTTTAAAAAAGGACCTCATTTGCTACTCCTTCACCACTAATAATTATCATTTAAAAAAAATTCAGCTTCTCAATAACTGAAAAACCTCTTCTACATTTTCCCATAAATTTATTTGCTGAATATTGAAAATGTTTTATATACTTATTAAAGTATTTTCTCTTTGAAGTTTTGGACTATAATAGGTATCCTCTTATGTTTTAGAATATACATATTATCATTAATTACAAAATGTGTTTTATGTGATAAAAATATTTAACAATTTGCTGTTTATTTAAAACTAGAGGCCTGGTGCACACAAATTTGTGCATTTTGAGGAGGGGTGTCCCTCAGCCTGGTCTGCAACTTCTTGTAGTCTAGGAGCCCTGGGGAGATGTCTAGCTGATGGTGGGGAGTGGGCCTAAGCCACAGTTGGACAGCCTTAGTGCTGGTGCAGAGGCAAGAGAGGCTCCCACCACTGCTGCTGTGCTCGCCAGCCATCAGCTGGCTTGTGGCTGAGCTGAGCTCCCCCTGTGTGAGCACACTGACCACCAGAGGGCAGCTACGGCCCCGCACCCTATCAGCCTGCAATGACCAGTCACTGCATCACCATCTCCACCCACCTTGCCTGGCCTGGCACCACCTGCTCGCCAGCCCCACCTTCTGCCAACCAGTTGTTCTACTGTTCAGTTTATTTGCATATTAGACCTTTATTATATAGGATATTATCTGTTGATTAAATTTATTTCCTTAGTCACCTCTGGCAAAATATATAAGGTGCTTGCTGGCTATATTGACAATTGTCTTTTATGTGGTAAAACTGTTAAGTCTGCTCAAACTCCTACTGACTTTAGGAATGAGTGATGTTCACAATGTCCTGTCTATGGCTTCTTTTGTAGATTTGATTCATCTCATATTTGGTCTTTTTTTTCTGGTGCCTTCTAGTTTTTCATCATTTGTTGTTGTTTTTCTAAAGAGCCCTGACTTCTTATGATCTGCCTAAAACAGCTTCAGTTTTTGTCATGTTGCCTTTAGTGATGTTTCAGGCTTAATTGTTCAACGACCCATTTGTTCATCTTTCTGAATGCCCAGGGTATTAGTACAGCTCTCCTCCAGCACCTAGTATCAAATGAATCAAATTTTCTCCTCAGCTTTCATCACGGTCCAACTTCTGTACCCATACATAGTCACTATGAGGGTGGGCTGATCTCAGCCTTGGTTTCTAATGACACATCCTTGCTCTTAATGTTTATATATATACTAGTGGCCTGGTGCATGAAACTCATGCATGGGGGTGGGGTAGTGGAGATGTTCCTCAGCCCAGCCAGCACCCTTTCCAATTTGGGGGATGTTTGACTGCCAGTTTAGGCCCAATCCAACTGGCAGTAGATATCCCTCTAGCAATCCGGGACTGCTAGTTCCTAACTGCTCACCTGCCTATGTGCCCGATCACCCTAACCACTCTGCCTGCCAGGCTGCTTGCCCCCAACTGCCCTCCCCTCTTGGCCTGATTGCCCGTAACTGCCTCTGCCTCAGTCCCACTACCAGGGCTTTATCCAGAATGACATCTGGAAGGTCTCCTGGTCTAATTAGTAAATTACCCTTTTTTTAGTATACTAGAGGCCTAGTGCATGAAATCCGTGCATGGGGTTCCTCAGCCCAGCCTGCAACTTCTCCAATCTGGGACCCCTTGAGATATCCCTCTCACAATCCAGGACTGCTGGCTCTCAACTGCTAACCTTCCTGCCTTCCTGATTGCCCCTAACTGCTTCTGCCTGGCAGCTTGATCACCTCCTAACCACTCCCCTGCCAGCCTGATTGATGCCTAATTGTTCCCTGGCAGCCTGTTTGCCCTTAACTGCCCTCCCCTGCAGGCCTGGTCACCCCCAACTTCCCTCCTCTGCTGACTTGGTCCCTCCCAATGGCCTTCCTCTGCTGGCCATCTTGTGGTGGCCATCATGTGTCCATATGGAGGCAGGATTTTGACCACATGGGGAAACCATCTTGTTTGTTGAAGTGATGGTCAGTTTCCACATTACTCTTTTATTAGATAGGACAGAGGCCTGGTGCATGGGTGGGGGCCAACTGGTTTGCCCTGAAGAGTGTCCAAATCAGGGTGGGGATTCCTTTGGGGCATAGGGTGGCCTGGGGGAAGGGCCTGTGGTGGTTTGCAGGCTGGCCACACCCCCAGTGACCCAAGCAGAGGCCTTGGTATCTGGGATTTGTTTTTATTCTACAAATGAAACTTTGTAATGTGGAATGGAGCCAAGACTTCTGCTCATTCCATGGCGGCAGCCATTTCTGTTTCAATTTATTTATCTTCTATAATTGAAATTTGTAGCCTTAAGCAGAGGCTTGGACCTGCCAGGGCAGTTGGAAAGCTTGGCCTCCTCCATCTCTGGGTCCAACTGAAGTCTCCTACTCTCTCCAGCTCTGTGGCTGCTGTCATTATCTTCTATAATAGAAACTTTGTAACATTGAGGAGAGGCCTAAGCTAGCAAGGTCAGGCAGAAAGCTTGGCTTCTTCCATAGCTAGGGAAACCCAAGCCTCCCTTCTGCTCTCTGTGGCCTGCAGCCTTCTTGGTTGGGTTTATTTGCATATTCACTCCTGATTGGCTGGTGGGCATGGCTGGTAGGTATAGCTTGTAGGTGTAGCTAAAGTATGTCAATTTGCATATTACTTTTTTATTATATATATATACACACACACTAATAAAAGAGAAACATGCAAATTAACCATCACTCCCCTACACCCACAGCCAATCAGGAGTGGGCATGCAAATAAGTCCAACCAAGATAGTGGTGTCAGCAAGCAGGAGACTTGGTTTGCCCCCAGCAATGGAGAAAGCCAAGCTTCCCACCCGCCATGTCTGGCCCTGGTCTCTGCTCAAGGGTACAAAGTTTCAGTTGTAGAAGATAAATAAATCCCAGATACCTGCTTCCAGCCAGCCCTGACTTCTGCTCAAGGAGGTGCTGAAAAAAAAGAAAGAAAAGAAAAAAAGAAGGGGCTGGGAGCCAGGATCGCTGTGGGGCATGGCCAACCTGAAAAAAGCCCTCAGCTCCTCACCCAGGCTGGCCACATTTCCATGGGTTCAGAGTCCCCACTGGGAGGCATGGCCAGCCTACAAACTGCTGGATATCCACCCCTCATCCAGTCAGTGGGGGTCATTTGGAGTTGATCAGGACAGCTGTGGAGGAGCAGTTTGGAGTGAGCAGGCCAGCAGGGTTCAGTTGAGAGTGATCAGGCCAGTGGGGATACAAAGCGTGGTGAGCACACTGGCATAGGGTGTAGTTGGGTATGAACAGGTTGGTGGGGGGCATTTGGGGGCAAGCAGGTTGGCTGCAGGGGCCAGTTGGAGGCAAGCAGATCAGCAGGCAGAGTTGTTAGGGGCAATCAGGCAGACAGGCAGGCAGGTTTAGCCCCAATCCCTGTAAACCAGCAGTAGCACATCCTTCGAGGGGTCCCAGATTGAAGAGCGTGTAGGCCGGACTGAGGGACACCCTCCTGTGCATGAATTTCATACACTGGGCCTCTAGTATATATATATATTTTTTTTTTTTCTCTACTGCTGATCATCTAAGTCTCAGCCTTGTCTTGATTTCTTTGATGCAGTCTCCATCTGAATTGATGACTGAACCAAGATAAGCAAAATCTTTTAACAATTTTAATATTGTCATTATTTATGTTAAAGTTATACATTTCCCTACCCAAATATGGGATATAAATTTCTCCTCCAACCCTCCCACAGGCAATTGGCTTTATTTCCATATAAAGATATGCTTGCATTATGTTACTTAATAAGTAAAATTTAGTCTTATTTCTCATAAAGAAGGTGCTACTTTCACTTCTTTTGAAGTGATCAATAAAATATTAATGTTATAGTTAAGAACAGAACAAAGTATATTAGCATACATTGCTACCAAATAAGAAAGAGCTAAATTTACATTAAATAATTATATTTAGTGAATATTATATCAAAGCATACCTATGGGAAAATATGCTTTAATAGAAATCTGTCTTCTATGATTTAGTGTGTGCTAGAATGCCCTTTCTCATGTTATTGCTCTAAATAAAATGCATTATTTCATTGTTATCTCTGAGAATTCCTCTACATTCTTAACAATAGAAACTAATTCAAAACTTGCTTTCCTATAAAGGTCCTGTAACCAGTCATTTATCTCATCCTTTCTTATTTTTCACAGATGTTTAATTTTTATAGCCTTAGCTTAATTATAATGACTATAATATGAGGGCCATTTCCTCTCTATATCCCTACAATATTTAATCCAGTGTCATGCATATAGCAGGTGCTCATTATAAACCTGTTGAATATTATTCTATTAAAAAAATCTGTCAGAATATCTTGGCAGTCTCTGCATATCTTACCTTTACCCCCAGGAATAAGCACTAACAGTTTACTCAGTTCTTCCTAGGAATAAATTAAGAAGAATCATATGTAAAATTATATTTCTTTCTCACAGTACTAGTATAGGTGTATTTTAATATTAACCTGACATGGCTAGTGAAATAAATTTAATTAATGTATATGCTTGAACTAAATAAACAGCAAATATTTTAATATATTTACCATATAAAACACATTTTTAAATTAATAGTAATATCAATATTCTAAAAGCTTTTCATACTTTTGGGACATTCTTAGTGAGATATCAAGCCATACCATGAGAAGAATAACTAAAAGGACTCTATTTTCTGAAAGCAGAAAAGTTAATTTTTTTTCAGCATAAATATTTACTCAGATAGTTTTTATGGATATACTGATGGTTTAGTGTTCTGCCAGATCTAAGAACTTGGCAGAGCTCAGTCTCTATGTTTGTAGGTGGCAGGCCACTACTGTGACAGGTGCACTGCCTATAAACAAGATTATGAGGTAGAAAGCTCAGCATGGGGGAGTTTTAATATGGAAGAGCTTATTATGTGTACCTAGAAAGCATTTACTCAATGTCACTATTAACATTCCCAAGGAATGAAGAGGGCATTCAGTTTATTTGGTGGATGCTGTTGATATAAAGGGATTTTAGGATCTCTTCTAATAGTGACAATCTGAATGTGGAAGATGCAGAAACCAATAAGTTATATTAACTGTACAGCAAACAGAGAAATGTGAAAAAAATAGAAATGGATATATGCTTGTGCAAATTGATAATGTTAGTGATGAAGTGACTGCTGTTCGAGAATCTTGTCTTAGACAAGTGTTACACAAAAATACAAAGGGTGGGACTTGTTAGGCGGGGGGGGGGGGGGGGTTCAGAGCCTCATCCGCAAGGTAGATGGTGACAGAGATACAGAAATAGCTGGTGCCTTCCTAGCCCTCCTAAGACCCCCGGCCCCAGGCAAAAATTACACACCTCTCATGCCCTCCCCCACCCAAACTGCTGTATAAAAGAAATACCGATGCCCCCTTTTGGTGAAAACTTCCCTGGCCCACCCTCGGACCAGCAAATTTCACCCAGGAGCACAAGATTTAAACCTCCTCCACTCACCTGGACTCTGTGTGTTTTGCTTCCTGCATTACAAACCTTACAGGACTAAGAGTGCACACAAATTAATGAAATAAACTCACCCAAATTGATGGAATGTAAATTCCTCTGATCTGACACAGATTCCCTGTGTTAGTGATTCCTTACCACCACCCTATGTGTCTCCAAAAACAGGTATAGCACAGATGGTATGTATAGTCCTATGTGCAGTTCTAAGGGTTTTAGTCCATTATCATATAAGTAATTAGGAGGTGCAAGTGTAAAAATATACTGAGTCTGATAGTACACAGGAAGACAGGAAAGTATAATTCCTTCTAAGTTACATATTTGATTGACACATTTGAAGAGTCAAAAATGAAATCATACATTTAAGTATATAATTTGTAATTATGGAAATGGAATCTCCTTCCACTGAGAGAGAAAGAGAGAGAGAGCGAGATAGAGAGAATAGATATTTAATATAAATACAAATTGCTATGCTGAGTCTGATAAATCAGGCATACTCCCCATGCCCCTGTACCTCAATTTTGGTCACTGAATGAAGAAATTTGAGGGAGAGGAATTGTTCTGAAAAATGGTTGTCTGTATTCTGTAATACCCATCAAGTGTGGGCCAGAATTCCTTCCTGTTATAAAAATTCTTTCAGTAAAATGGCTATTGTACAAATGTGGTTTTAGACCTTAAAGATATAGTAACTTAGCTTTACTGACAAGCTTTCTTAGATTAAAAAAAAGATTGAAATTTAACCATTGTGATTCAATTTCCCAATGTGTTAGATAGGAGAGCTGGAGTAAAAGTTACAGCTATTTCTGATCTGTGAAAAAAATATTCATAAAAATAAACTCTTAGATAAAATAAGATTAAAATTTTTATTTTAAAGAATACTTCCTCCTGTTTGTAGTAAACTAATATTTAGTAATGTGTACTTTTACTGAATGCATGGGCATGCCATTATAATTCCTTCAAATACATTATTTTTTATGCACTGGAAATATTTTTAATGAAATATTTGCTTGTCTACATGTACTATGTATGAATTCATTAAAATTTATTATATTTTCCAGTTTGCTTTGTATGAATGTTTACTAATATTTACCTTGTCTTTATGTACTGTGTAGAAGTGCATTCAAATTTATTGTATATTATGTCCTGCTCTCTGGTTAGCATCATTATTCAAATATATTACAGTATTAGCTTATACTGGGTTTTGTAGCCTAGTATTTACCAGGATACAAATACATGTATTATTTCTGACTTTATATCCTTAAATTATTTTTCAGTGCCAGTCTGGTATTTATGTTTATGCAAACTATATGCTTTAATACAGGATCCCATTGTATACTATACTATATTTATGTCAACAAAATACATTTTTTACAACAAAATAAAATTACTTTCAGAAGCTGTTGAAAAAAGTGCTGAGGGTTTTCTTTACATATTTTAACAATTCTTTATGCCTACATGCCTCTATTGCTGGGCAAGAGAAGAGTTTCTGAGAACGTGAAGAAAAGATTCTCCTCAGGGAATGTTCAGAAAGCAGTTTCTTAGGGTGTGTCACCGTGTACCTCTCTCAGTGAGATCTATTGTATAAATTGTGAGACTCCTCCAAATGGAGAGTTTAAAATAAAGCTCATTCCCAGCAACCCCCTCAGAATGGCTGCCCTCACAGTACAGTAAATAAGGTCAAAATGACCGAAAGAGAACTCAGTACAGGGACTGAAAAAGAAACACAGAGAATACTGTTCAAAACGATCACGGACTTAGAAGCCAGTTTTGTTTATGACAAAAACTGGGGGATATTTATTTATGATATTTACTCTTTGTGCCTAAAATCACAGCTCATTTATATTATAAACAAAAATATTAAGAGTCTTTAACATATGGTATTATTTGTGATTACTAGTCATTTGTAATATCACCATTAATCTGTTATCCTATCTAATAAAAGAGTGACATGCAAATGCTATCAGCCAATCAGGAGCGGGGATGGGGGGCAGGGCCAAGCAGTGCCAGTGCCTGGCCCTGGGGGTGGAGACAAAGCTGCGGTGGCAGTGGCAGCGAGCGCCTGGCCCCGGGGCTCGGAGACAAGGCGGCAGCAGCGTGGCACTCCAGCCACAGCAGAGAAGACTGAAGGCTCCGGCTGGAGTGAAGCCTCCAGCAGCCAAAGCAAAAACAGAAGGCAACAGCCAGAGGGAAGGCCTGGGTCCCAGGTTCCAGAGGAAAACTGGTCCTGGCAGCCAGGGGAAGGAAAGCCTATTGAATGAATCTTCATGCAACGGGCCTCTAGACTTATATAATAAAAGCCCAGTGATCAAACAGCTGAATGACCAGAACGACCGGTCGACCTGTGGCTATGACACAGCACACTGACCACCAGGGGCAGATGATCAACACAGGAACTGCCCCCTGGTGGTCAGTGCACTACCACAGTGGGAGCACTGCTCAGCTGACCAGGATGAGTAGCTGCTCCTGCTGCAAACCACAGGCCCACGGGCAGGAATCCAGGGTGGGATTGTTGTCTCCTCCCCGCCCAGGCTCCTCTTCCTGACTCCCTGCCACCTTCTTTGGATGCTCACAGGCCACGCAGTGCCGCTGCGGGACTCACAGAGCTGACACTGAAGGCTGGAAGGTAGGTTCCTGGCTGCCGTGGGACTGGGGCCTACTGAGCTGCCTCTCAGTGCTGTTGTCCCTGGGCCTGGCCCCAGCTGGGTCCCCTGGAGAGGTGAGTGCTCTGGCTCCAAGCTGGACCAGGGAGCAGCTGTTCAGAGGGCAGGTCCACAGCTGCTCGGCTGACCGGGATGAGCTGTGCTCCCTCAATGGCCCATCCCTGCAGGCCACACCCGTCACCAGTAGACGCATCCCATGCACCTGGCCTGTAGTTAATTCATAAACTCTGAGTCAACTGTCATTCCTCTTCTCTCTTCTATATTAAATTAGCCATTGAAGCATGCTGTTTATAATTTTATTCACTTGTTATTTTATTTTCTACATCGCTGTTAAGTCCAACACCCCTTTTATTCTTAACATTCTTGTTTACAAGGCTATCTTAATCCTGCATTATCTTTACTTAGACCACTGCAGGTGCCTCCTAATTTACTTACTCTATCTATATAAACTCTGCTATCTCATAAATCTCCTCCTCAGAACCAGCTTTATTCGTTTGGGGTTTGGTCTTTTCAGAGATTTAAAAGTAGACTCTGATGGAGCTTTCTTTTGGTGATGAATGTCATTTCTCCGCTGCACCCTTAGCATCACCTCAATATAGTCATTTGGGGAGCTGGAGAAGTGGGTAGTTCTTACTGCTTTTCTCACGCTAGTTCTCTCTCCCTCAGGCCCTATACACCTACACACTCATCAAAGCAAAACAAAATAAAACAACAACACATATTTAATGTTTTAAAGGAAAACATTTCTTTATCATTTGAAGCATTATTATAATACTAAAGACCTGATGCATGAAAGTTTGTGCAAGAGTAAGCTTTCCTTCCCCCAGTTGCCAACACTGGCTTCCCTCTGGTACCTGGGACCTGGGCTCCTGGCACTGGTTTTCCTCAGGCACTAGGGACCAGGGCTTCCCTCCTCTAGCTGCCAGCAGGCACCCAGAACTTGGGCTGGCTTCCTCTGGGCCACCCACTGGCATCCAGGATCCCAGCCAGCTTAATACAATAGTTAGATTAAATTGTTTATTCCTTTATGAGTATACTTTTCATTTTGTTATCTTTTTTACTTGGAGTTCCCCTTCTTTAAAATTTACTCATTTTAAACCCCAATTAAAAGTTCAATTTTGATACAAACAACCATAAAAGTGCTAAAAATTAGAAGTTTTTATCTTCTCTGAACATTACAAAATCCTCTCTTTGTTCTATTATGAACCATCATCTATTTTCTAACATTATAATTTTAGTATGTCTTATGTCCCCTTCTACAGCCCAAGCCTAAGAATGGCAGGTGTTTGTGTTATTTTATCTCCTTCACTGTAACTCATTAGAATATGTGTGCAAAGGAATATTCCATAAATAATTATTTAATGAATAAAATATTGTTACTAAAAAGCAAAGAATTTTGATGAGCTAAAGGGAGAGCAACATAAACTATTAGTTGATTATCCAGTTGATCATCCAGCTTATTGTATTTTGATCTATCTGACTAATGATTAAAAATATCTGATCTGACAAATATATTTTCTGAAAATAATAATACAGTAATGTCATCCTTAAATATAGCCACTTAGTTAGCAGACACAAAGGCTTGCAAATCTCCTAGACCCATATATTTAAAAAATGATATCTAATCTTTGTCAAAATTTAAAAACCATTTTCCGTGATAATATTTGTGATGCTATCATAAAAATGGGGGAAAAGAATTAAATTTCTCTAGATAGACAAAAGGTTACCCTTTAAAATAGTTTATTCCAGACATCACAATTACAACTCAACCATAAAATAACTATCATTCAAATCCACCTGAAACCTGATTGAATAGAAGTCATTTAACAAGGGAATTAAAGAAGAAGCTACATAAAGATTGGTAGAAGGGAGAGAGATTTAGAATGGGCTGGTCCCACATTCACAAGTGGCAGATAAAAAAAAAATTGGGAGAGATATTAAGGATACAGAGCTCCCATTGGAAGTGAGGGCTCCCAGCCCTATACCAGGTCCTCCCCAGCCCCCACCCCCTCAATCCCAGGCTCCTAAAACCAGGAAGAGAAGTCTCCATAACTACTGGCTGCAAAAGCCTGTGGGGATTGAATTTGAGAGAGATTGAGGGAGGCTGGAGTTTTAGGCAGTTCTTCCTTAAAGCAAGCATGTCAAACTCAAAGGCTAACAGAGCAAATAAACAAGGCTTAAGTTTATGTGTGACACAAAAGAACAAAAGCTTCAATTTTCATAGAAACAGGTTTATTTTGACAGGGACTTGCTGAATACAAAGGGCTGAAATAAATGGGTAATTGCTAACACAAAATAGATTTTAATAAAAATTAATATTTTTTTCTTGAACATTAACTTACCAAACACTGAATAACTACACAAATGTATAAGTGTAACAAAAATAAATCTATTTTTTTTCTCCAAAAATAAACTATTTCTTGTTGCATACACCAAACAAGTCAGTCCAAGACTAAAGATGTGGCAATTGGCTGCTAAAATAGTCACTGCTAGTATTAGTGGAGAGAAATGCTGTGCCTACGCATAAGATGTATAAGGGAAATGAATGCAACACGATTATAGTAATCAGTCATTAGGGAACATTGTAGTTCATTATTAACAACTAGAGGTCCAGTGCATGAAGTTCGGCATGGTAAAGGGATCACCTCAGCTTGACCTACACTCTCTCCAATCCGAGACCTCTGGCTCCTAACTCACCTGCTTCCCAGCCTGATCCCCCTAACTGCTCTCTCCTGACAGCCTATTTGCCCTAACTGCTCTCCCCTGCCTGCCTGATTGCCTCTAACCTCCTCTGCCTTGGCCCCGCCAATATGGCTTTGTCAGGAAGGATGTCCGGAAGGTAATCTGGAAGGTCGTCTGGAAGATGTTCAGTCTAATTAGCATATTACCCTTTTATTAGTATAGATGCTTCCTTGACCTAAAAATGCAGGTTGTTCCCAGGTTTTCCTATCGTGGAAGGGGAGCCCGCAGTAGCATCCTGGGTTCTAACCAGGGCTTATGCGCTTGTGCTTTATCTCAGCAGATGTGATTCCTAGAAGACTCTTGGATGTGCCTTGAACATTTCCATCAAATTTGCCAAATCATCCTCCAAAAATGTTGAACCACTTTAAACTCCCACCAGCAACCATGTGTATGGCCTCCATCCCACTTTGATTCCATTATCATTGCTTTCTCCCTAAAAGCTTCCCTCCCATCAGCTGGGACTGCTTGGTACTTCAGCCAACCTCATTGTTCAGCTGGGGACTTGAATTCCTAAGATAGAATTATGGAGGGGGAAAAAATAGCTTTCCTCTACCTTTCTGAGTTCTTAGTGAGGCCCTTGCAATGAAAGACAGATCACCAAGAGAAAAACAAAAGTTCATTAACATGTGTACGTTGTGTATATGTGGGAGATCCCAGGGAAAAATGAGTAACTCCCCAAGGTGGCTTAGAATGCAGATTTAAATACCCTCTTCCTAGGGAAAGGGGATGGAAGATGTAGGCCTCTTAGAGGAGAGTAAATGATATTTAGGAAAGATGAATGGGGTGGGGGGAAATAGTTTGTAATAAAGTTTGGGTGTGATGTCAACTTCTACTCTCCTGTCCTGTGACAAGATTCAATCTACTCTGCCTGATGATACTTCTCCCATCAAGGGGACTTATGACATTTAAGCTCCTTTAGGGTGGTTTGATTTTAGGAAGATCAGAAGACTTCGGTGAAATCCTCCGCGTGCATTTGCTGTTTTTCAAGCATCTACAGCTCAAGATCATCATTATAACAACACAGCATATGTTGGGGTGGCATGTTCTCTTACCTTCAGAATAAACCCAACAAAAGCTTGTTTCCTCTCTTAGATGATTTGCCACAGAAGCATTATTCCCTGGAGATGGTATTCTGACCAGACCTTCCTGGGAGTGATCATAACATTACCCTGTGTTTGTAGAAAGGTCTTGGCCATAGCACTAAGTAATCCAGGGGCAGTTTTCTCATCTTGTGGAAAGGGAGATAAAGTTATGGTTTATCTCTCTTTCCACAGGTTTCTTGCCAGTTTGTGTCTTTGCTGCCCCAACCCATGCCCCTCAGCAACCTAAGTGCCTCTGCCTCAGGCCTTGGGGCTACTGGGTGCCAGTCCTGTGGGTTTGTGTCTTCAATCCACCCCCCCACCCCTAGCCCCAGGCTTGCTGAGGCCAGGCTTCAGGGTGGTGGCAGGGGTCTGGAACCTCTGCTGAGCCTGGGGCTGCGACCCAGACCCTTGCCACCACCCCTGCGTTGCCAGGGCCAGGCTTCAGCATCGGTGAGGGTGCAGACACCATTTGCTTGGGGATTAATATAAATATTGCTCCTATTGGCTGGTGATGCAGCAACAGTACAGTCAATTTGCATTTTTCTCTTTTATTAGATAGGATTATGTATAAGAGGAAACTTTAAAAGTTAAGTTACAAATTTTTTATGAAAACATTTCTTAAATACTATTATATTGGCTTGACCACAAAAATATTTTTTTATGGGCCACAAGTTTGACAGGTTTGTCTTGAAGGGTTCATGAATGAACTTACTTCCTCTGTTCTTAATGCTGGAAAAACAGCTTGAAAGGAACCATGGACATATAGGGAACAACTGAATCATCTGACATCAAAACGAGAGCTGGGAGGAATAACTTTCTCCCAGATAGAAGTGCTGGCCAAGGCCTCTTTTGATGAACCATCCCCCACAAAGCTGACTGGTAGGCTCCAGATCTGAAACTCCATTGACCTGGCTAAAACTCTTTGCCCTGCCCTGGTGATTCCCTGAGACCCAACACTAATCAAATTTCAGGCCTACCAAGCTGTTTCAAATGTCTTTCCCATTGGAATGACCTTTAATGACTCATGTTTCAGATTTTCCTCAAATCTCACAAAGAAACAGCTCCTAATATCATCAGCATGTTCCATACCTCTCATGAAGTGGCTCCAGACCTGGTTCTAGTAGCAGCCAGCCTTGGTTTGCAACTCAGCCATACTTGGGCACTTCCAAGCCACGCACAAGAAGCAGCCATTTGCATATTTATTTGTACCTCATGGCAGGTAACCCTGGACAGAACACAGATGGCAATAGACCTTGGCTTATACTTACCAGATGCCATAGAGCTACTGAACCCACTGGACATCTTCAGACTACATCAAAGCACTACCTAATCACCTCCACAAATGATATTCTCAAGGGGTAAACTCAGTAGCCAGCAGAATTTCACTGAAGAAAATCCCACTTTGTAGAGTGGGCCCATGGACAGCTGTTCTTCCACAGTGGCTGCAGCCAGTCCTTGAAGCTGGTCAACTGAGAGTAAATCCCTCCCATGGATGTAGCAATCAAGAATAAACTACAAACAGGAATATGTACATAGTTCAAATGGGGGGGGTATAATTTGAATGCCCACCTTGGGTAATTGGGGAGGTTATGCCACTGAAATCTAAATAATGCCTACTATATTAGACCACTCAACAAAATCTGGGAGACATAGCAGCTCTACCTAATTCATAAACACAAACACAAGGAGGCTGCCAAAATGAAGAAAAAAACAACAACAACATAAACAAAACAAACAAACAAACAAACTCCACACATCCCAAATAAGAGAAAAGAAAAAAAACTTTAGGAAAAATAAATGGACACAAGGAAATTACTAGATGCAGATTTCAAAACATTGGTTATAAAGGTGCTCAATGGACTTAATGAAAACCTCAAAAACATAAAAAATACAAGTCAGAAATGAAGGATACAACAGAAATGAAGAATAATTTACAAGAAATTTACTGTAGATGGGATTAAGCCAAGAATCAAATCAGAAGTTTGGAATATAAAGAAACAAAAAAACCCCAATCAGAACAGAAAAAAAAAAGAATCTAAAAATATGAGGATAGTGTAAGGACCCTCTAAAACAACTTCAGGCATACCAATGTTTATATCATGGGGGTACAGAAAGAGGAGAGAACAAGAAATTGAAAAGATATTTCAAAAAATGACAGAAACTCCTTTACCTTGATGAAAGAAATTTTATTTAATAGAAGAGTAATATGAAAATTGACTGTACCTCCAATCAAGCCATGCCCACAGCCACACCCTTCATCCAATCAGGAGCAAATTATGTAAATAAACCCCAACCAAGATGGCTGCAGCCACTGAGAGCAGGAGGGAGCATTGGTTTTCCCCTGCAATGGAGGAAGCCAAGCTTTCCTCCTGCCCTTGCCAGCCTAGGCCTCCACTCAATGTTACAAAGTTTAAATTATAGAAGATACATAATCCCAACAGAAATGGCATCAGCCATGAAGCTGGAGAGAGCAGAGGTTAGTGTTGTCAAAGATCCTGCCCCCATGTGGACACAATATGGCCACTACAAGATGGCCAGCAGGGGAGGAGAGTTGGAAGGTTGTAGGCCTGCAAAGGAGAGCAGTTGTGGGCTATCAGGCCAGCAGGGGAGGGAAGTTAGGGGTGACCAGGCCAACAGAGGAGGGAAGTTGAGGCAAACAGACTGGCAGGGGAGCAGTTAGACATCAATTAGGCTGGCAGGGTAGTTGTGAGAGGGTGATCAGGCTGACAGGCAGAAATGGTTAGGGGCAATCAGGGAGGCAGGCAGGAATGCAATTTTGAGCCAGCAGTCCTGGATTGTGAGAAAGATGTCTGACTGCCCATTGAGAGGATGTCGAGGGATCCCAGATTGGAGAGGGTGCAGGCTTGGCTGTGGGACATCCCCCGTTCCCTGTGCATGAATTTCATGCACTGGGCCTCTAGTAGACATATAAGTCCAAGAAACATAGAAAGTCCCAAACAAGATAAACCCAAAGAGGCTTACACCAAGACACATTAGTTAAAATACATCATAATAAAAGCCTTATATGACAAGGCTACAGCCAAAATCATACTCAATGGGCAAAAACTAAACCCATTTATCCTAAGAACAGGAACAAGAAAGGAAAGCCCACTTTTTTTTTGACATAGTACTGGAAGTACTAGCCATAGTCATCAGACAAGGAGAAGAAATAAAAGGCATCCAAATTGGAAAATAAGAAGTTAAACTGTCATTATTATCAGATTACATGATATTGTACATAGAAAACCCTAAAGACTCGACTCCATAAAAAACAACTAGATTTAATAAATGAATTTGAAAATGTAGAAGAATACAAAATTAACACCCATAAATCTATAGCTTTTTTTTGTACACCAATAATGAACTCACAGAAAGAGAAATTAAAAAAAAAAACATTCACTATTGCAACAAAAAATTAAGATACCTAGGAATAAACTTAACTAAGGAAGTAAAAGACCTTTACTCAGAAACTATTGGACATTGAAAAAATACATGGAAGAATACATAAATAGATGGAACAATATACTGTGTTCATAGACTGGAAGAATCAACATCATTAAAATGTTCATACTACCCAAAGCAATTTATAGATTCAATGCAATCCCCATTAAGATACCAATTAAATATTTCACAGACCTACAAAAAAATCTCAAAAAATTCATATAGAATTTTAAAAGCCCCTGAATAGGCACAGCCATGCTGAGAAAGAAGAAAAAAGTGGAGGGATCACAGTACCAGATGTCCAGCTGAATTACAAAGCCACTGATCTCAAAATTGCCCGGTACTGGCAGAGAAACAGATAGACCGAGAGAACAGAACAGAAAACCCAGAAATACACCCAAGCCAAATGCTCAATTAATATTTGACATAGGAAGCAAGAGCATACAATAAAGTCAAGACAGTCTCTTCAATAAATGGTGTTGGTAAAATTGGATATATGTAAAAAAATAAAACTAGATCACTACACACACACACACACACACACACACACACACACACACACATATTTATATATTTAGTATTCTTTTTTTTAATGTAATTCATTACCTACAAGGCAGCTCCCATATGACTGTGACTGTCAGCTGATTTTTCAACAGAAAATTTGCAGGACAAAAGGGATTATCAATAAATATTTGAAGTGATGAAAAATAAAAGCCTACAACCAAGATTACTCTACCCAGCAAGGCTATTATTTAGAATTTAAGTACTGATAAAGAGATCCTCAAATAAGAAAAAGTTAAAGGAGTTCATCACCATCAAACGAATATTATATGAATTGTTAAGAAGAAGAAGAAAAAAAGAGAAAAAATATGAATAATAAAATGGCAACAAATATATATCTGTCAACAAGTGTATCTAAAAGATCAAAATAAATGGATAGAATAGAAACAGACTCATAGAACATTTTGATGGTTGTCAGTTGGAAGAGGTTTTTTCAGTGGGAGGGTGAAAATATTGAAGAGATTAAGAAGTACAAGAGTTTGTTACAGAATAGTAATGGGTATGTAAGGTAGAACATAGGGAATATAGTTAATAATATTTTAATAACCATGTATGGTGTCAAACTGGTGTGAGATTTATTGGGATGATCACTTAGTAAGTTATATAATGTCTAATCACTGGAATGTACACCTAAAATTAAAATAAGAATAATTTAAAAGTGGAAAAAAAGGATAAGCCTTGTATTTTACAAATAAATAAATAAATAAATAAATAAATAAATAAATAGTCCTGCCCAGTGTGGCTCAGTTAACTGACCACCCTCCTATGTACCAAATGGTTGCTGGATCAATTCCCAATCAGGGTGCATGTGGGAGGTAGCCAATCAAAGTTGCTCTCTTACATTAATCTTTCTCTCAAATCAATAAAGACATGTTAAAATAAAAATACTTTAAAATACATACATTAAAAAATAAACATAAATAAATAAAATAAAACAGTTTGTTCCATAAGACCATGGAAAAATAAATCAAGCAAGTTCCACATACTCTATTTCATTTCTCTTTCAGCTCCCAGATTTTGTCACAAATATTATGTCAGAAGTTCTAACTTGCAAAGATATTTGTGAGGAATGAGTAGAGTAGAGTAGCAGGTCTCCTTGCCATGCTCCATTCATATTCAGTGCAGCAGGCTCTGATCTCTGTTTCAAAATGAAAGCCTATATGAGGGGTTCAAGTTCATGATTGCTTAAGTGATTTCCCCCATGGCCTCTGGACATCTCCTCCAGAAGAGGTTGATGTAAATAATTCAAACTAATCCTCTTAGACATTGTGCTAGATGTCCTGGAGTAAAAGATTAGCTTGCAAACTTCTCTGAGGAAAATAGAAACCTAGACAGTTAACTCCTGTTAACTGAAACTAAACAGAATAAACAAACAAGTAAAACAGCAACCCTGGGGACTGAGGGTAGAGAACTGTAACTGCTTCGGCAGCCACAAGCTGAATGATATAAACACTATTTAGCAGTTATGATAAGAAGAGGTAGTCACAGGTTTGTGTGACATGACTAAGAAATCACTCCCATGAAGTAGGATTCCAAGTCTCACTCAGGAATCAGGACGACACGGAAGGAACAGAATCAGAAATGTATGGTCATTCTATAGGCTAGAATGAGGGCTATTTTGGTAGTAAGCCCATGTAGATTGAGGAAAACAATTAAAGACCCTGTCTACTGCTTTGGCGATATGTAGATTTCAGGGCTTTGCACTGCTTTGGTAAGAGATGACTCAGAATTTTTCCCAAAACCAACCACATGAAATTTCTTATAAAAATACAGCTAATATTTAAAAATACAGACATTTGATATTTCTTGTGTACCTGATTCAGTGACGATGAGAATATTACATGGTCTAATTGTCCTTTTACTCTGTAGCTCAAAGCACTGGTCAGAGCCTAATGAACATTTCTCCTATGAATGAAAGATCATAAGTTTTATTATCTGGGAAAATAATCTAAATTATATCCAATAAAATTATCAGAAAGCAAGTTGAAAGTGCATCTGAATTATTTTGAGCAGATCAAGTATTATTTAAAAGCTGACAAATGCCAAGGTAATTTGAAGATCATGTTTTAAAACAATCACATTACAAGGATCTTTTTGTCAGTTTGACTCCTGATGAAAAATAACTTTGATAGTTTGAAATATAATTGATTTTATCATGTGTGGCAAATTTGCATGTTTTTTAGTACTTACAACGAAGTAGAGGCCCAAAGTAGAGGGGGCGGGAGGTCCTTCAGCCCAGCCTGCACCCTCTCCAATCTGGGACATCTCAGGTGATGTTCAACTGCTGGACTGCTGGTTTAGTCCTGATCCCCCTAACTACTCTCTCCTTCCAGCCTGATCTCTAACTGTTCTCCCTTGCTGGCCTGATCCCCCTAACTCAGTGGTTCTCAACCTTTCTAATTCCGCAACCCTTTAATACAGTTCTTCATGTTGTGTTGACCCCTAAACATAAAAATCATTTTCATTGCTACTTAATAACTGTAATTTTGCTACTGTTAATGAATCATAATGTAAATATCTGTGTTTTATGATGGTCTTAGGTGACCCTGCTACCAGTTCTCAGCCTTTGGGTTGCGACCCACAGGTTGAGAACTGTTGCTGTAGAGCCTAAGACCATCGGAAAACACAAATATTTACCTATGATTCATTAACAGTAGCAAAACTGTTCTCCCCTGCTGACCTGATCCCCTTAACTTCTCTCCCCTGTCAGCCTGATTGCCCCTAACTGCCTCTGCTTTGGCCCTGCCTCAATGGCTTTGTCTGGAAGGATGTCCAGAAGGTCATTGGAAGATGTCCAGTCTAATTAGCATATTATCCTTTTGTTAGTATAACTAATCTAACAAAAGTCCTTTAAGCTTTTTTATTTCTATGACATTCTTTTTACCAAATGGATACTATTTATGTAATACAAATATGTATATCTATATATGTATTTCCAAAGTATATAGAGCCTATAATAATCCCCTTTATCATTCTACTAGAGGCCCAGTGTACAAAACTCGTGCAGGGGAGGGGTGTCCTTCAGCTTTGCCTGCACCCTCTCCAATCTGGGACCCCTAGAAGGATGTCCTACTGCTGGTTTACAAGGATCAGGCCTAAACTGGTAGTAGGACATCCTTCTCGCAATCCGGGACTGCTGGCTCCTAACCGCTCACCTGCCTGCTGCCTGCCTGATTACCCCTAACCACTTTACTGTGGCCTGCTCACCTCCACCTTCCCCCTGCCCCTGCCGTCACCCCCAACTACCCCTCACTGCCAGCCTGCTCGTCCCCAAATGCCCCCAACCGGCTTGATCACCCCCAACAGCCCTCTGTGCCAGTGTGCTTGCCCCCAACTGCTCCCCCTGCTGTCCTACTCGCTCCTGCTTTCCCACCCCACTGGCCTGTTCACCCCCAGCTGTCCCCCTGCTGACATGCTCACTCCAAACTGCTCCTTCCCAGCTGTCCTGATCATCTCCAAATGACCCCCACTGATGGGGTGAGGGACTAAGGACTGTTTTCAGGCTGGTCACACCCTCTTCAGAGTGGGGGTCCCCACTGGGGTGCCTGGCCAGTCTGGGTGAGGAGCTGAGTGAGGACTGTTTTCAGGCTGGCCATGCCTCCAAGCTATCCAGGCTCCCAGCCCCTTCTTTTTTTCTTTTCTTTCTTTTTTTTTTTAGAGCCTCCTTGAACAGAGGCCAGGGCCGATTGAAAGCAGGTATCTGGGATTTATTTATCTTCTATAATCAAAACTTTGTAGCTTTAAGTGGAGGCCAGGGCCAGCCAGGGCAGGCAGGAAGCTTGGCTTCCTCCATCTCCAAGCCTCCTGCTCACTCTAGCTCCGTGGCTGCCACCATCTTGTTTGGGTTAATTTGAATACTCACTCCTAAATGGCTGGTGGGCATGGCTGGTAGGTATAGTGGAGTGATGGTCAATTTGCATGTTTCTCTTTTATTAGTATAGATTGTAAAAACCCACAGAATGATGATAGGTCTCTAATATTGGCAGTTATAATATCTAATTGGAACTTTAGATATGTTTCTATTTTCCTTTTAACACCTGTCTGAATAAACATTTAATTCATGTGTTACATTTTACAAGGCCTAGTGATTAACATTATATGCTTCCATTTAATCTTTTCAAATATCACACAATTTTTATAAACTTTGACTTTGAAAATATTGCCCATTAGTTAATGAATAGTTTAATTCTATATATCAAACACATTGTATTTTTTCCCATATATTAACACTCACTCATGTGTAGCTAAATAAGGTCCTATGTTGTAATATATGTAATACCTTAATCAATAATGAAATTAAAAATAAAGAAATAAAAAAGTAAAACTACTCAGCTTTTTTAAACATACATTTTTATATGTACTTGTAAAACTGACATCTCACTGACCTGAGACAGAATGAAATTTTAACACATTCAGAAGTTTAATATAGAAATCATAATTGCAGAACTTTATACAACGTCCTAAGTATAATAGACACTTGCACAGATTTTTTGTAGGTGAAATCTAAATTTACTTTGTATCTACACAATAAGTAGCATATTCTGATAAATTTTTTTTTTGTGTTAACATGATTAAGCTTATCACTTACCTACTCTTATAGAGCAATTTCATTTTTTGGTTACCAGGGCAATGATTATATTTCCTACTTATGATTGCTGGATAAAACTATCACCCCTCTTATCTGAGTTCAAAAAACCTAACCAGCTCATGACTATTCTGTTCAAAATAGTGAGTACTACTGACCAAGATGATAGGATGGTGTAATTCAATACATATAAGGCAAGAAAACATTTATAAGGTCATTTTTTATTCTTTCTTGCTAGTAGCAATGTGTTATAGAAAAAGCTAAATAAGAGAAATCAAGAACAGTGTAGGTAGAGCAATATAAGAACAATGATAAATTAGTAATGAAAGTATTAAAGATGGACATTTGAAGGTATCTTTAAAAAGGAAAGTAGGGGAAATAAAAATTAAACTGCACAATGAGAAAAGAGGGCAAAAAGGAAGCAGAGGAGAAGGAGAGTTATAGAAAAAGACAAAAATAGATTAGAAGAAGAGGAACAAGTATAAATATAGGCTTGAGTTAAATATAAATAAAGGAAGTTATTTTTATAAAAGTGGAAAAAACAATAGATATGAAGGGCAAACCAAAATAGACATACAAAAAAAATAGAGAGAAGGCAAAAAAATATTATAAAAATGAGTAAGTTACAGGACAATGAAAGAGAACCCAGACAAAGAAATGCATAAAGCTCACACACAAAAACAGTCAGTTTGAAGAAAGAAAAGGTGCACTTGAGCCCAGGGGATGCTTCTACAGGCACAAGTTTCAGTTAGCCCATTAGAGCAGGTTTAACAGGAAAAGAATCCAAGTCACATAACAAATATTTCTACTTTATGTCTCGCATAATATACCCCAGCCTTGTCAGAATTCCCTAAGAGGAAATTACATCAGATGATTTCATTGGAAAGTGATGCTAAGGCAAAAAACATAGTTTAGAACCTGTAAGAGCCAGGACCTACAACAAATTAGGGAAAATATGAGTTACAGAAAAAGAATGCTATAACAATAGAATGTTTCCTGACTTTTTAAGTTTTCTTTTTCCTTACTTTTCTTTGTAGCTATATAGGTAAGTCTAATCAACTTGCTCAGACTGCCTTAGAAGCCTCATGATACCCTTAAGGCCCTCACCTCTGCTGAGTTTCTGAAGCTAGACACTGCTATAAAGTGCTTTTTGACATGTTACTTCTCTCTTACTGCATTCTTAACTGTCTGAATATACAAGTTCATCCCTATCCTTTTTGCCCCTACTGGTTTCAATTATTGGATAATAAACCTAAAGCAGGAATGAATTCACTTTGTGTAGTCTTGGATTCTTAAGTGATTGTTTTTAATATTGGGAGAATCTATATGCTTGACAAATTTGCTTAATTTCTTTTAATCAATGTTTTGTTCTTTTAGTTTTTAAGAATTAAAAAAAGTCATTTAACAAAGCACCCCTCCCTTCTTTTTTTATAATCCTTTATTGTTGAAAGTATTACGTATATCCCCATTTCCCCCCACTGACTCTCTCCACCCCCTCACACCAGGCCTCCAGCACCCTATTGTCTGTGTGTGAGGAATCTCAGGGGAAAGGTGGGGTTGGGTTGGTGGCTGAGAGGTAATCAACCAATTTGCTTAATTTTTAAATGATATCTACCTTATTGATAATATACAGATCTTTGTATAACAAAACATGTTTCTGAGAAAGTCAGATTTATATTTTATAAAACAATAAAATCAATTTCTCTCTCTCTCTCTCTCTTTTTTTTTTTCAAATCAGTTACTAAGATTAAACTACCTAACACTTCCAGTTTTCACTCTTCAGCTTCAAGCTGTCTGGAAGAAAAATTCCCTATTCTTACATGTAAAATTGGTGTTTCTTTGAGCTTTGGTAGAATTTTTGCATCATTTATCACATCTCATCATGGTCATTTGCCAGTTTATGTGCTGAATTGTAAATCAGAGTACTTACTAGGTTGTACATTTTTTGAGAGCAGGGACTATATGCATTGCTAAATTCTGTGTCCTTGTGCCGTCAAAGGTCTAACTCAGAGGCTTAGCCCATTGTTCAGGCAATCAATACACACTTGTGAATCAACATAAAGGCAGGAAAGAAGGGAAATATAAAAATTCCAAGTCTATAATATATGTAGAGTTAAACCATCAGCTCTAAAAATACTTAAAAGTGTAAACACAGAAAAATAGTATATTTGCTGATTTTTTTGCTTTTGTCCATATTAAAGTATACTTCACTTATTTATATACATATATAAGTGCAAATATGCATATATTTGTTGTACATATGCAGAAATATAAGCAAATATACACACCCCCATATAGGGAAACAATATATATTTTCAACTTAAGATTTTAAAAGAATATTTTCATAACTTTCTGGAATAAGGTAAGAAGAACATGCAATTTTAGAGATCATATCCAATACATTTTTATATTAACTGACAGGATAGACAATTCAGTTGGAAAGATCAATTAATTGAGAAATGCAATTTAGTTCTTATGTACATTGTATAAAACATTGTAATATAAATATTATAAATGTACTACTGAGCCAAATCATCAAATGGAGCTTCTGCATATTTAGGAATTATTTTCAGAATATTTTAAAAATTAAAAAAAACTAATTTAATATTTTAAAGCCAATTAAAATTATTAGACTTGGTAAATTTTTGTTGTGGGGCGACTGTCATGAGAAATATAGATGTTTAGCAGCATCCATGACCTCTATTCGCTAGAGGCAAGAAACAAACATATACCTCCAACTCCAAACTGTAGCAACCAAAAATGTCTTCTAGGGCATGATCTAAAGTCCTGGGGGGCATACAGTTGCCCCATTTGAGAATCACCTGTGTACTTTTATGTGACTCCAAAAAATAGGTTTGTAATGAGTATACTATATGATCCCTTAACCAAAGTTTGCTGACAATTAGAGATAACTTGTTACAAGGGTGTGGGTAAGGGAGAACATTGACACACCGTCTGTAAGGAACAAGGCACAGGCATATATGGACCAAGTATATGCTATGTGTCAGCAGAACAAGTGTGTATACTTGTGTATTCAAAGGACTTTATTCTGTAATTGACATTTCCAATCATTTAAATTGTGTAATTTGTACTCAGACTACAGACTGGAAACCAGGAGTAGCTGGTAGATGAGAACTTAAACTTATGAATCAAAGTCAGGGTTTGAGTCTTGGTTTGAGTCCTACAAAGTGTGATTTTAGGAAAGCTGATTTGAATCTCAGTTTCCAAGTCTGTAAAGTGAATATAATGCTATCTTGTTCACAGGTTGATAAGAGAAATATAAAGCAAAATTTATTTGTTTTTTTGGAAAGAATGAATGTTCAAAAATGTATAGCATGTATTATGATTTGTGAATGATTGAACAGATTTCTGGAGATTTAGCAAAGGAAACAACTCATAATATTTTGATTATAGTGCTTTATAGTTCTAGAATAATTTTCAAATGCTTGTATATTCAAATTATAAATAATAAATTGAATTGTGTGAAGGCTTAGGTGAGAATTCCCTGTGATTTATATTTATGTCTTTAAAACCCATAAAAGCAAATTAATACAGTATTGTGGACAAAGATACCTATAAAATAAAACCTCAGGAATGACTGAAATATAATGGAGAATTATATAATGAAATGAAATAATATCTTAGAAAATGCTGAAAGGATGCCGAGACCGGTTTGGCTCAGTGGATAGAGCGTCAGACTGCGGACTGAAGGGTCCTGGGTTCGATTCCGGCAAGGGCATGTACCTTGGCTGTGGGCACATCCCCAGTAGGGGGCATGCAAGAGGCAGCTGATCGATGTCTCTCTCTTATCGATGTTTCTGACTTTCTATCCCTCTCCCTTCTGCTCTGTAAAAAATCAATAAAATATATTTTAAAAAAAGAAAATGCTGAAAGGAAAAACAAAATAATATTCTTAATATAGTAAATTTGATTAAATCTAAAAATTATATCAGTAAAATTATAGGCTACTTATATATTCAAAATTTTATTTTTTCTTTTCTCTTCTTTCTATTGCTTTTCATTCCATTTCTTTCATTTCCATTTCTTTTACTTTCTTTTCTTTTTGGTACTGATTTTAGAGGCTGTGTTCTTCCTGACGGACCTGAATTGCTAGCCAGATGATAGGGCCACACCTGTCAATCAACAATTTTGACAGTAACCAATTATCAAACTTAGTATTACAGTATGAGTATAAATTATTTCAAGAATAAAGAAGCAGTGCAAAAATATTGTCTAACATAGAGTCATAAAATTATACTATCTAATCAGGTACAGAAAACAAATCTCAGGATCTATGTATATATGTATGCAACATCTATTTGTCTATCTATCATCTATCTATCATCTGTCTATTATTCTGTCTTCCAGTTAGTCAGCTAGTTAGCTTTCTTGCTTCCAGCTCTCTTTTTTTTAATAAGCTAGATATGAACAGTTGAGCATTAATCTATAATTCCTCAAAAGCTTTTGGTTAGCCATAGGTTTTGTAGCTCTTTCCTTAGTCATTTAAAACAAATGCTCAAAGTAGACATGAACATGTGATACTAAACTGGCTTTTTTTGAGCTAACATCAACCTTAAATATGCCCTTTGCTCAAATAAGCCTGTTAATGTTAAATTGCTTAAATAAAATCAACTTGACTAGAAGGCTTGTAACAGCTGGGATAAGCTATGTAGTTTAAAATGGGGATCAATTTTCATGGCTTCAAACTCTAGTAATCCCCTATTTTAGAACTTCTTGTCAGTGTAAATAAGTCTGAAATTGAAAGTACTAAATTTGATCTATCATATTAGACTGAATGACCTGAATAATGCATTATTTTCTACTATGTAGAGCAGTGATAGTAAGCGTCAAGTGCCCTCAGCAGCCAAGATATGGGTATTGCTGTGATCTTCCAGTTGACTCCTTCTATATTTCAATAATTATCTTGTTATTAGCTGAACATGCACTTTCTTTCCCACCTTTATAGGGCTTATATTGCATATTGTCACACAGGGAAAGGGTTACATTTAAAACAAGTAATTAAACTGAGTGATGATCAATACAGCTGCTGTCTCCTTATGCAAGTAAAGAAAATAACATGTGTAACTTATGATAGCATCCCGGCATGCATACTGTGTTAGAAATATATATATATATATATATATATATATATATATATATATATATATTTAAAGGGTAATATGCTAATTAGACTGGGAGACCTTCCAGGAGACCTTCCGGATGTTCTTCTAGACAAAACCATGGTGGCAGGGCCAATGTAGAGTTGGTTAGAGGCCAAGAGGGGAGGGCAGTTGTGGGTGATCAGGCCAGGATAGGGGGGCCATTGGGGGTAATCAGGCTGGCGGGGGTGGGGGGCAGTTGGGGGCAAGCAGACCAGCAGGGGTGGCACTTGGGGAGGACAGGCTAGCAGGGAGGCATTTGGGGCATTTGGGAGTGAGCAGGCCAGTGACAGGGGGCAGTTGGGGCGAGAAGGCCACCAGGCAAAGTGGTTAGGGGTAATCAGGCAGGCAGGCAGGTGAGCAGTTAGGATCCAGCAGTCCTGGATTGTGAGAGGAATGTCCAACTGCCGTTTTAGGCCTGATTCCTGTAAACTTGCAATAGGACATTCTTGGAGGACTCCTAGATAGGAGAGGGCACAGGCCAGGCTGAGAGACCCCCTCCCACCCTGTGTACAAATTTTGTGCACCAGGCCATTAGTATATTATAAAAGTAAAGACAGGCTAAATGACACAAATCGTCATATCACATTAGAGTCTAAAAATACTCAAGTAGGTTGAATATTTTAAGTTCATTTTATTTGAGTATCAAGTATTGTATTAAGGACTGTCTTTTAAGAACACAAATCTGTCAACTAAATCAAGAACAGTGCAAATAAAATTTTAAGTTAATGCAATGTTCAAGGACAGAGTCTATGCAGATATACTAAATTAGTCAGAAGGCTTTATACATCTAAGCTCTGTGTAGGAGAAAGAAAAGCTTGCCAGATAGATGGCATCATCTGGTTTGCCTGCCAAGTATAATCTATGTTGGAGACATGTACCTTAGTGTTAAAGAGTCTGACATTATGTCTTTGAATAGCATTACTAATGATATTTTTTTCTCTCAAATTCTATCCTCACCAAACCATATATTGAGGATTTGGCTTTCCATGTAACTTATCATTGGAAATAGAGTAGATTGGTCAGACTGAAGACTCTTTGGAAAGTTACATCTATTATTGGAAACATTTAACATTTATTTATTAGTTTATCTGCATTTATTTTATTTGCTGAATCAGTAATTTTGACTCTGATAAGTCTCAATATATACTTTTATTTGTTTCTTTTGTTTTCATTTCTAATTTTTATTTATTGATTTGAGAGAGAGAGAGAGAGAGAGAGAGAGAGAGAGAGAGAGATTGATTTGTTGTTCTACTTATTTCTGCATTTCTTGGTTAATTCTTGTATGTGCTTTCATGGGGAATCAAACCTTTACCTAGTGGGACTGGGCTTTAATCAAATTATCTAAGCCAGGGCCAGATATACATTTTTAGAAGAAAATATTTTGTAAACATTCTTCCAGTAGATATATTAGTTTAGAAAATTTCAGTAGTGAAGATGATTGCAATGAATTTCTAGTCCAAACATGATGCTAATTCAACATATGGACTTCTTTGAATGCTCAAGATATTGAAGAAGTTAACTGTAGTTTAAAAGACAAGCTATTGGAGTCCGAAATTAAAAAAATTGTTCCTGAAAACCTACTCACAGTTACATCTAGAATATCAAATATTAAAAAAGCTAATAAAGAGTTGGTGCTTCACTTAGCATAATGAGTTATGTGTTCATCCATATTGTCACCAATGGAAGGGTTGTCTTCTTTGTAAAGGGTGAATAATATATCATTATATATATATCTATATATATATATATATATATATCTCAAATTTTTTAAAATTTTCTTTTAGAGAGAGAATAGGTGAGAGAAAGAGAGAAAGAATGAGACAGAGAAATAGCAATGTTTTGTCTTTATCCATCTTACCTAATAATAGACAAACATGTAAATTGATCATACCTCTGCTATGCCCACAGCCAATCAGAATGATTATGCAAATTAACCCACCAAAGATGGCGGTTAATTTGCATATTCAAGCAGGGAAGGCAGCACCCTGGCCTGCTCCTGGGGATCCAGGTCCATGGGAGGCAGAGGATGTTGGGCAGGCAGCACCAGACATTGATCACAAGGTACCAGTCCATCGGGCCAGAGAGGCCAAGTGGGCAGCATCAGATGCCACCAGGGAGGTGCAGCTGGGCCTGCCCAGCCACTCTCATGGGGCCAAGGGAATATCGCCACCCCAGGGAGGCGTGCCTGGGCCTGCCTAGCCACTCCTGGGGCCCTGGGAACATCACAGGCATGGGGTTGCTAAAACCCAGATTAGGCCTCTAGCCACAGATTCACAGCTTCGCAGGGGCCAAGGACAAGAATATGCCTCACCTGCAGAGAGACAGAGGTTCTGCAGTCATTCCAAGATGCTGGTGAGCCAAGCCAGGGATCAAGGGGCATGGAAGAACTCTTGGGCAGAGGGGAAAGGACCTGTAGCCCTGAGGTGGGGGTTGAGGGGCAGTACCACCTCAGTGGAGGGGTGCCGCAATGCAGGGTACCAGAATGATTGATGCGATTCAGACAAGCTCCCAGTGCTAACTGGTGTCACCCAGGTGGCCTTCACACTTCAGAGGTGGTTCACTCCTTCTCTGCCTTGACCCAAAAGCAAACCCGTGCCACCCTGCCCCATGACAGAGCATGCCCAGGCAGTGAGTGTGAAGTCTTCCACCTGCTCCAGAGAAGCAGGCGCAGTAAAGAATGGGGATAGGGGGCCAGAGAGAGGAAAGAATATAGAGTGTCCACACTGAAGAGGTGCTTAAGAAAGAGGTTTGGAAGATCTATTCTGGTTGTTGGACGGCTGCCCCTTAGGCAGAGAGCTTGGCTCTCAGGGATCCCTGTGCACTGAGTCAAGTTCCACAGCCAACTGGAATTGGCCTCAGTTTCCTGGTCTGTGCAATGGGTTAAGAGTGTCCCAGTGCCTTCACTAAGCTTTGATGGGCAATTGAGGTACTATGTAAGGAAAATGAGGGAAGAAGTGAGAAAGAAAGGGAAAGGTGAACAACACAAAATAAAGACTGGAAGGAACCTGTAAACACATTGTCACTTAAATAGGGAATATAGTCAATAGTGTTGTAGTGATGGTATGATGCCAGGTGAGTACTGGAAATATTGGGAAACACTTTATAAAGTATATGATTTCTAACCACTATTCTGTAACTAATATAAAATCTGAAACCAATCCAAAGTAATACTGAATTTAAAGAACTGAAAATTGGAGTGAAATTTTTATAAATTTCAAAGTTTAAATAAAGGATGTAGAGGAAGGAGGAGGAGAATAAAAATAGTGTTTTTCATTTTACGACTTCATTATCTTTTCAGTACATGAAAAAGACAGTTGTCTTTATATGGTGCTTTTATACTTTTCTAAGTTATTATATCATTTTAATTTCAGGGCAACTTAAAAACAATATAATTATTCCCTCTAATATTCAAACGAAGGAATTTTTTTCTTTTACTTTTTTAAAAATCTTTATTGTTCAGTTTATTAATTACATTGTTCCCCTTTCTTCCCCTATAGCTCCCCTCCACCTGGTACCCATCCCACCCTCTGCCCTCACCTTCCCCCCACTGTCCTCTCCCATAGTTACATGGTATTTTTCCAGTCTCTTGCTGCACTTCCCACACCCCTTTTTCCCCCAAGAATTGTCAGTCCATTCTCTCTGTGTCCATGATTCTGTTATATTCACCAGTTTATCCTGTTCATCAGATTTTTAATTCAATTGATTTTTAGATTCATTTGTTGATAGATGTGTATTTGTTGTTCATAATTTATATTTTTACCTTTTTCTTCTTCCTCTTCTTATAGAATACCTTTCAGCATTTCATATAATATTGGTTTGGCGGTGATGAACTCCTTTAGCTTTTTCTTATCTGCAAAGCAATTTATCTGACCTTCAATTCTGAAAGATAGCTTTGCTGGGTAGAGTAATCTTGGTTGTAGGTTCTTGCTATTCATCACTTTGAATATTTCTTGCCACTCCCATTGCTGCTTTTAATATTCTCTCTTTATCTTTTGCTCTTGGCATTTTAATTATGATGTGTCTTGGTGTGGTCCTCTTTAGATTCCTATATTTTGGGGTTCTGTGTACTTCTTGGGCTTTTAAGTCCATTTCTTTCACCAGGTGGGGGAAGTTTTCAGCCACTATTTCTTCAAGTAGGTTTTCTTTATCTTGCTCTCTCTCTTTTTCTGGCACCCCTATAATTCGGATGTTGGTATGCTTGAGGTCGTCCCAGAGTCCCCTTACATTATCTTCAATTATTTGGATTCTTTTCACTTCTTGCTTTTCTGGTTGAGTAGATTTTGCTTCTTTGTATTTCAAATCTTTGACTTGGTTCTTGTGGTCCTCTGGACTGCTTTTAGGTCTTTGTGTAATATTTTTTATTTCAGTCAGTGTATGCTTAATTTCTAGTAGGTCCTTTTTCATATCCTCATAGGTCTCATTCATTTCCTCATAGGTCTTGTTCATTTCCTTGTAGTTCTCATTGAGTTCATCAGCCTTTTCTAGGAGCCTCTTGAAAAACCTTATTACTGTGGTTTTGAACTCTATGTCTAGTGGCTTTTTTTCCTCCATTTCTTTCACATCTGATTTCTTTCCATTTCTCTGCATTGTGGCTGCTTTCCTGAGTTGGTTGATTAGCTTTGTGTGGTAGATGTCCTCTAAGGGATAGTTGCTCAGCCTCCCCAGTTACCTGAGGTGGATACTTTTACTGCAACCCTTTATGGGTTGTACAGTATTGTTGAAGTTAAACCCAGATTATTATTGTTAGACTAGGAGGGTTTGACCTCCAGGCCAATTGACTATAAGGGTAATCTGTGTTCAGGTTAGATGGGTGGAGTCTCCAGGCTGTGCAAGCAGCATCAGGTCCACCCTATGCAGCACATGGGTCTCTGTGCTGGGTGGTAACGGCTGCACACACCTTCGAGAGAATGCCGCCGCCAGTCTCCACCCACTGCCAGACAACTCTGCCTCTCCTCAAATGAGTCTTCAAACCCAAGTCTCACCCAGGGTTGTAAAACAAAGCAGTCCAGTGGGTCTCCCAAATGAGGGAGCGAGTCATGAGTCCTCTCTGTGTGGTCACGCACTTCTGTTCCCAAGTTTATGCGCAAACTGCTGTTTCCAAGTTTGCTCACTCTCCACAAGCTCACCTTCTCGACGGGCTCGCAGACCTCTGCTGCCCCCGAGTTTCAGCGTGCCTTCCCCAGCCTCTCCTGGAACTGGGGAATCAGTGCAGTGGGACGCCTTTGCCCTCCCCGTTGGAGAAAACCAGCAGGGTTTGCAGCCGCCTGCCCTCTCCACTGGCCCACGCACATGGCTCGGAACCTCTGACTCCTCGAGTATCTTCAAGGCTGCGCTCTGCCACTCCTCTGAGTCACAGTGTCCTATCTTTCCTTTTATTTGTGGAATTTTTACTCAGCCAGCTTTCCGGTGATTCTGGATGATGTTTGTTCTGTTGTGAAGTTGTAGTTTTGGAATTTTTGTGTGGGACAGCAAGATAGGTGTTTACCTATGTCACCATCTTGGTTCCTCCAAATAAAGAAAATTTTGGTGTCTAGTCCTAATGATTCAACCATCAGGCCCTTATTGTAAAGCAGGATTAATAAAATTTTCTGTGAAGTGTCATATCTATACTAATAAAAGCCTTGGTAGTGATCAGACCAGCAGGGGAGGGTGATTGGGGCAATCAGGCTGGCAGAGGAGCAGTTAGGTGTCAATCAGACTGGCAAGGGAGCAGTTAGGGGTCAATCAGGCAGGCAGGTGAACTGTTAGAAGCCTGCAGTTGGACATTCCCTGAGGGGTCCCAAATTTCAGAGAGTGCATACTACGCTGAGTGACACCCTCCCCAGTGCACAAATTTCATGCACCAGACTTCTAGTTATCCATAAACATTCAAAATGCTTCCATATCTTTGATATTGTGAATAATATTTAAACAAACATAAGAGTGCAGATATTTCTTTAAGATACTAACTTCATTTTCTTAGACTATATACCCAGAAGTGGGATTGCTGTATTATAATGTGGTCCTAATTTTAATTTTTTGAGAATGTTCAGACTGTTTTCTCTAATGGCTGTACCAATTTTACATTTCCACCAATAGAACTTATTGGATATTATGCTAAGTGAAATAAAGCAGATGCAGAGGTACAAATATTGCATAAAATTCTTAAAGAGTTAAATAAAAGCATACATGAAATTGTTTGAAAAATGAAACAAAGCTGTCAGTAGAGTAAATGCTTGATTAATTTCACTTTTTTATAAAACAAATTCATATTGTACTGATTAAGTGCCAGTCATAGTTCTAAGTGCCTTGTTTGTATTAATTCATAATCCTAACTCTTAATCTTATGTTGTACATACTTTCATCATCCCTCATCCCCACTTTATACCAGAGGAAAATGAAGCACATATATTAAATAATGTCCTGTTTGGAATTCCAATTGTCATTCATATCTCACCTAATAATAGACAAACATGTAAATTGACGATACCTCTGCTACGCCCATAGCCAATCCGATTGAATATGCAAATTAATCCAACTAAGATGGTGCATGCATAGGCACCCAGCTCCTGGGAATCAGGAACATCCTGGCACCCAGGTCACTCTGAGGTAAGCCCCACATGGGCCCTAAGCAGCCTGGGAAGGGCCTGAGCTAAGGGACTCCTGGGTAGGGCCAAACCTGCAATCAGAGTCAAGGGAGCAGTGCCAAAGACCATGATCGAAGGGAGTTGGGAGTCCCCTGCCCAGGCCTAAAGCCTAGGCCAGAGGCTTTTGGCCTGGGCAGCCCTGGGCAGGGGTGGAGCCCCCGATGAGACAGAGCTAGGGGTTCCCTGCCTCAGCTTTAGGCCTGGGAAGGGGCAGAATCAGCAATCACAGGGAGTTTTGGGTCCTCTGCCCAGACCTAAAGCTTCAGCCAGAGGCTTTAGACCTGGGCAGGGCCCATCTGGCAACTGGTGTGAACTACAAAGGAAACTTCTTTTCTGACTCCTTTTCTGACTTCATATCTTAGCTCATTGGTTAAGCTTCCTGTATGCCACTGGTGATATCCTTAGTAACTTAGGTAATAGGAATCCAAAAAGGTGATCTAGGTTTTTCCACCACACTTCTGGAGAAAAAAACAACAACGAAGGTCTGCTGTTGGAGAGCTAAGAAATGTCATATCCTGCCCTAGCTGATTCGGCTTAGGGGAAAATGCCTTGGCCTGCTGACTGCAGGGTCAGGGTTCAATTCTGATTAAGGGCATGTACCTAGGTAGCAGACTCCTCCCTTGTGGGATCCATGTCAGGTCTCATGCAGGAGGCAACCAAAGTGTTCCTCTCACTTTGATGTTTCTCTCTGTTTTTCCCTTTCTCTTCCACATTCTCTAAAAGTCAATGGAAACATATCCTCAGGTGAGGATAAAAAAAAAGGAAGAAAGAAATGTCATATCCTATGAAAGAAACATCTTGAAAATGTCTAAAGAAAGTTGTTATTTTTTCATGGTGAAGGGACTGAAGTCCATGTTGATGAAAATGCCTTGTTAGCTCTGGTGACTGGCAGTGGCTGCAGCAGCAGGGTGATGGGGCTGGTGCCTTCTCCTGATCAGCCCAGTTGCCTCCCACAAAGGGATGCCAGACTGCAGCTTAGCCCCGCAACCCATGGGTCAGTAGGACATTCCCTGAGGGCTCCCAGTATGTGAGAGGGGCAGGTTGGGCTAAGGGACCCTCCACTCCCAGTGCATGAATTTTGTGCACCAGTCCCCTAGTTATTATAATAGTTGTGTTAATCCATAACTCAGTGCCTTCAAAAGCAGAACTATCTATGCATGACATTTGGGAAAACAATGAGAAATTTAGTACAACAGAAAAATCATGTACATGAACTAGAATGATAGACTATGAACCTAGAAAGTAGATTGTGACAAACTGGTAATGTATGTTGCCTGGCATAATAAGAAACTTGGTATTTTTTCTTATAGAGTAATATAGAATTAATGTTGGGTCTTTAAGCAATGATGGGACACTGCAGTTATAACTTTTATTTTTTAAAATGTAGGGTGTTACAGAATGTTAGAGAATAAGAAAAATCATTAGTTCCACTAGGCTAACAAAGCAAATATTTTCTTTCATATGCATGCCATTTTAGTATTTTTTACTATGCATATATATTTTTGCAAAATTACCATCATAATGCATATTAATATCCTATTATAACATCTCTTTTCACTTAATATATTATATTCACTTTTCTCAATAATGCCTCATATTTTTCCTAATTATAAGTTCTAATATGCATTTGGCTTTTATTAGGAAGATGTACCATAATTTACAATTTAATTAACCATTCTTCTACATGAACATTTGAATTTTTCCAATGGTACTAAATTTTAAGTAATACTTATGTGTCTTTGTGCATAAAACTCTCACACATTTTTATAAGAATTCCGATGTAGTTGATACCAGGTCAAGATATATGAACTATCCTTTGGCATGAGATACATGCTGCTGATGATTTTCTCCCTAATATTTGTATTAATTTTCACAGCTACTAATTTCCCCATAACTTTCTCAACAAGTGCAAGTTTGTTTTTCTTTGAGTGTTGCTTATAGGGATATGGAGGAAGGATTTCTCTGAGGAGCGGGGAACAACAACAAGTGAATGGAAAAGAGTTCTTTTGTTTAAAAAAATTATTGATTTTTTTTTTTACAGTGAGAAAGGGAGATGGATACAGAGTTAGAAACATCAATCAATCAATCAGCTGCCTCCTGCACACCTCCCACTGGGGATGTGCTCACAACCAAGGTACATGCTCTTGACTGGAATTGCACCCAGGACCTTTCAGTCCGCAGCTCTATCCACTGAGTCAAATCAGGGTTAGAACAATAGTTCCTAGCCAATATTTAAAATATACTCAAATTGAAGAAAATATGGTGGTGGACTGCATGGTAATAACAATAATTTTAGCTTAACACTTAAGTTCTTTTATGTGCCAAGTATGGGTCATGTTCTAAATTCCAAACACTTTGCATTAATTATCAAATTTAATTTACAAAACAACCTTAGGAGACAGGTAGTGTTATAAACTATAATTTGCAGATGGAGGCTCAGAAACACAGATATGTTAACTAACTAAGGTAAACAACTTTTAAGTAGAAAATATTGAATATAAAGAGTTATTAAATAAGAAACCAAAGGAAGAGAAAAACCAACTTTTTTGAATTTAGTTCAAATTTTCCCATTATACTTACTGTATTATTTTTCAATTATGGCTAAGAATGTCAATACAATCAATATAGAAATAATCTTCATATTAAAATAGAATTATAATATTTTATTGTTTATTCAATACTACTCTAATAAAATTATAATTCACCTCCTCTGAAAGATAGCCTATTTTTATCTTCTAGGTATCTGTTGGTATAGAACAATTGTTATTAATATGATCTGGCCACAGTTTTGTATATCCAACTTTGATTTTTACTAGTCTTCACCCAGGTCTTCAGAAAGATCTGTCTCCACATATATCATAATGCACTAACAATTGTTTTTTTCAGTGTTTTAGTTAAATGTTCCAAAATACCATTTTTATAATGGAATTTATATTTTGTGATTCCTCCTTTAAAATACAACTAAAATAGTCTGTATTCTTCACCCTCTTTTTTCCTATCTCCTTACCTCCCATCTTCTTTTGCTTATAATTTTTTTATTATTGTATTCAACAGCATTTTTAATTAAGAACCTGTTGGTACTTCCTTAACTATTGAATACAAAGTAATTTCTATCTAAGCTTTTATTTTTTAATTCTATATTTTAACACATAATTATACAAAGTTTATATTTGATAAGTTAAACTTTTCTTTTCAAATACTAGTTTGAAATTTCCAAAGGAATAATGAAGGTTTTAGTTTTGTTTTATCTGCTGCTTCTAGTATAGAAAAAAAATTAAAAATTAAATAAAATTCAATCCATAAGCTCTTATTAATTGGTTATCTAGCTATATGTTATACTTCCATACCTTATCTGTCAGATTTTTATTATTCAATGTAGTAAAGCTATAACCAGAGAAATAGATAGCCAGAGAAAAGAAAATATTTTATGTTACTTTGTGTCATTGGAAGAAAAAGGAAGCTTTTACTAAAGAATTGAAATATTATATATGTAAATATATATGTTATTTTAATATATTTAATTGTTCCTATTTAATGGATATGTGTGTATATGTGTGTGTGTGTGTGTGTGTGTGTGTGTGTGTGTGTGTGTGCATTGAGATATTTGGAGAAATTATCCTTATTACTTTCATATTAGAAGAGAATATATAATTTTTACAGTTTATGAAATCTATGCCTACCCTATATACAATACCAATTTAAGTTTGATAAAAAATATGTGGATGGGTGCTTACTTCAGCAGCACATATACTAAAATTGGAACAATACAGAGAAGATTAGCATGGCCCCTGTGCAAGGATGACATGCAAATTTGTGAAGCATTCCATATTTTTTTATTTAAAAAATATATATGGACTGAAAAAACTGTCTTTCCTTTTCTCTAGAGGTTAGCATCATTTTAATGAATAAAATACTTTGTCATTTTTAGAAGTTTCTTTAAAGACTCAGTGGCTTCAGTCTCATGACATAAACTGCCCTAGAGAGCAAGTTTATAACAGTTGTAATTCTTTTCTATGCCCATGCCTTGAGACATTGTCAATTTATACTATAAAAAGACTACCTCTCTTATTCCAGATTTTAATCTTCCTTGAAGGTACTAAAAGCTAATAAGTCCATTCTTGAGTGTAAATCTGTACAGGCTTGGGGAAAACAGAATTATGTCATGCTTTTAATTTTTATTGGGTTCATTTAAATACCAATAGTTGTTATAATGAAAGAAAATGCTAGCTTTATTAAAATTTGCTGACTGTTGAAGACTTCTTAGTACTTGAACTTTCAATGTTGAATTCACTATCTTTTTTTTTCCTTTTTGATTTACTCAGTTTAAATTGTTAGACACTTTTTTTTTCTATTTCTAATAGCACTTTAGGTAATTATGTACAATAATTTGTATATACAAATTATTGTATATGGTAATAGCATGTATTCATGCAAGGGTGGGATGTGACTGGCCTGCCCTCATTGGGACTGATCAGGCCTGGCTGGCAAGCGGGAGGGGCTGTGGACAGTTGGCCAGCCAGCCCTACTACCTGGTCAAACTCCAGGTCAAACTCCAGGTCGAGGGAACAATTTGTATATTAGCCTTTTATTATATAGGATCACATGATCATATTTCCTTGTGTACAAATTAACCTGAAAACTTCATGTCCTTTTTTCTGGGCATGAAAGTCTTTAGTTTTAGTGCCTGTGGCTGTAAATAACCAGAATGACTGAGTTTCAGATAGTTGGTCATTTTTCTCAGTTGATTTACATAACTGTACATATTTCTTATGGTACTAGCATATATAAATTGTGAAATTTGGTAATTCTATATGAATAGATTCTACATGGTAGGAAGATTTTATAATACAGTAATGTATATAGTGGTTTTTGATTTAAGATGAATACAGTGTGACATTCATAGTCCTATATAATAAAAGGCTAATATGCAAATCAACTGAACAGAGGAACAACTGGTTGCTATAATGCATACTAACCACCAAGGGGCAGACATTCAACACAAGAGCTGCCCCATGGTGGTCAGTGCACTTCCACAGCCAGAGCTGGGCTCACAGCTGGCAAGTGCAGTGGTGGTCTCTCCTGCCTTGGAGGCAGTGCTAAGGATGTCTGACTGCCAGCTTAGTCCCAGTCCCCTAAGCTGGCAGTTGGACATTACCCATGGGCTCCCAGACTGCAAGAGGGCACAGACTGGACTGAGGGACCCCCTGAGTGCATGAATTTTGTGCATCAGGTCTCTAGTATGTGAATAATGTTTAGTATTCGTTAGTTTAAGGTGGTGTGCACTTTTGCCATCTCTCTGTAGTCTATTTATATTTATAATGTGGCAAAATAGTTGGCTTCCCTCTGATTGCTTTTGCTTCCCAAGGATTTGATTTGAAGTACTCCAAGAATAGTTTTTTTCTTCTAAACTTGAATTTGCACTTCTAAGTTCCGTTGTGAGTTTTACATGCTTTGTTTAATTTAATTACACTTGTTACTTGCAAATCATGGTGTAGTTCGGTTTATGCATATATACAGAAGAACAAGTTGTTAAAATACAACCAAAAATGTTTTATAATTTGAAATATATCATATTACCAAAATGCATGTCTTATTATAAAACTATCGTAGATGTGTATATGAGTGTGGATTACTTTACACATACACACATACACAAACACAAATGTTTCTGTTTATATGCAATATATATTATAATTCACAAACAAACATATTATTTTGCTGCTAATTCTTTTATTTGTATACATAAATAATGCAGCACTGTTTCTGATTAATTTAAGGGGGCAAATGTTACTTGAATTAAAAAAAATTTAATCATAGACATCTAATTCTGGTGTGTATTCCCAGGAGAAACACAAAATTCTAATTAATCTGTGAGTTAGTTGAATTCTAATACTAATGTAACATTCAATATCCACTTTAGCATTAATCATTGATTTAAAGGAATAAACTGGCATTTGATTAAATACCACATTGCCTGATACAGGCTCTGCCAATTAGATCATTGCAAATAGAAAAGTTAACAATAAAGATTACAAAAGGCTCTAAAAGTAACTGGGCAGGAATGCTTGACCTCAAGGAAGGAATCTCAAATTCTGTTTTTTTACTGCATCTCCTACTGAATTTCCACTCTAAGGTAGGCAATTCATTTCAGCGTATTTCCACAGAGGATATAATGGCTAGGTAAAAGATACCTGTAATGGTTCCCTTTATATTCCTTATATCTGTAATTTATACATGTGTCTAATGCTCTGTATGTTTGACTTTAATCCTGGAGGAATGTTTAAGGTGTGCCAGGCAGGAGCTTAGTTGAGTTGGGAGATGAGAGAAGTGGGAGGGATGGAGGAAGAGAGATAGAAAGGGGGAGAGAGAGAGAGAGAGAGAGAGAGAGAGAGAGAGAGAGAGAGAGAGAGAGAGAGAGAGCTGAGCTCTGAGTTATCAGGTGTTTGAGCAACCTGTTAGGAAAAATCCAAAAATGAAGGTGTTGCTGAAGAAAAACCAAACAATGCTTTTACAGAAAAGGAGTTACACTGTTCAATATGCTGGTGGACTTAGCGGAATAACTTCCCAAATCTGAGGAAAGTAACATGCAGGGGGCTTCTCTCATATCTTTCTGGGGTCTTTGTCCCACAGATATGAATTATGCCTCAGGTCTTTTCGTGAGTTTTGCAAAAAGGTCCCCGATATTGAGGGTCTTGAAACCATATCTGATGGTCTGCCCTGGTGTCAGCATTAATACCCGCCCCCTTTCTGGGTCAGTGTACTGTTCACAGTTTTATGGACTCTGTATTTCAATAACAGGTTCTGCAAAACCAGTTTCTGGGAAAGAGGTAGTGACTTAATTATAGGTTATCAAGAATGTACACACTGGGCTTGCTAACACAGATTCAGATTGCTAGCCCTTCCTCCCTTCCCCTCCAAAAAAATATCAAGGTTACATTGGAATTAGCCTTTTAGCCTTCCGAAAGCATTAAGTCTTTATTCACTTACTTTGATGGTCTAAACAAGGCTAAAACTAGAGCAAATGGAATGGCACACGGGTAGAGGGTCAGGTAGATCAGCACAGACCAAAGGTTCCCTCACCACTGAGGAGGCCAGAACAAAAAAGGCTCCAGCAGTTTTATGGTCCCAGGGGTAAGAAGCAGTAAGTGAGGGTTGATGACTCAGAATGGAAAAATACTCAGTGCTTGGGGTAGAGGAAAAATGTGTTCAAGCTCTCTGCCCTCACAAGAAGGCTTCTACAGAGGCATGTGAAGAGGACCTAGGCCCATGGTCTCAGATAAAGATACCTAGGAATATACGCTCTGGGGCTAAGGGCTAGCAATGCAAATATGTATAAGAGCAGGACCAGCTCAGAGCCTTTGAGTTCTTGACTGCTCTTCCTCTTAACAATTGTAATGTAGTTGTTGGGTACCAAGTCTGGTATGAGTGAGGAGGGCAGCCTTCCCCGAGGAGGCCTGCTAGATAAAATCTTTACAATTGCCTAGGCCAGACCTCCAAAGTCATACACAGGTTTTTAATTAGGAGCAGGACCCTGCATTATAATAATAGATGTATTCATTATCCCTTTTTTAAATATTCACAATGAAACGGGAATTTTAGGGGTAAAATAGGACAGGTTTAGGAAATTTTAGAAATTAAGGGGACCATGGAGGAAGCACAGGGTTGCAGAGCAGCAGAAGAAATATTTCCATAGAATAGGGAAGGTGAAAAGCTGCAACAGGTACATTTCCATAGAATGAGGGAACTGGGAATAACAAAAGGTCTATATTTACAAAATAAAGAGAAGGAAACCCTTCATCCAGAAGGAGAAGAAGAAAGCCCAGAGGGATTAGAAAAACAATAAGGAAGGAGTGGGGGAGAACCTCACATGTCCCACATGAGACTCAACCTTTGAGCCTAGGAGTTAGCATAGTAACCAGTCTAAGGGAACAGTGACCAATCAGAGGGGATATCAAGGCACCAGATCTGCAACCTTTATAAGCAACAGGAAAAAGGAACTCAGTGGGGCCATTTCCCCCTCTCCAATGGGAGTCCATTCTGTGGGACTCTTTACTTATTCTTCAATAAATCTCCACCTTTGTTGTAACACTTTCTGTCCATAGATTCATTCTTCAATTCCAAGTGGACAAAAAATCTGGGTTCCAGTCAAAAAATTCCATTTCAACAATACCCAATGTGATTACTTATGCTTCATTGATTAACTGGGGGTTACACTGTTAAATAATTTACATAAGTTTACAAAAATATTGACTATGACAGCCAGAAATAACTTGACTCTAAAACTCATATTCATACTCTATTTTTGTAAGAGAAGCAAATTTTAACCTCTACCATAGGGTTAAGTTTTTGGCTAGGCCTGAGAATTATATTAACAGGAGAAATCATACAGATATTAATGTGAGTTTTATATGTCCCAGAAGCCTTTATAAGGAAATAAAGACCTAAGAAAGTGGCAAAACCTAAATACTAAACAAGATGAACAAAGGTAATTGTGGAAAAGCAACTAACCTATGTGGGGAGATAAATAAAGCTAAAAAATATTTTAAGTAGATTTGAACAGAGTCCTCTTAGTCTCAACTTCTTTTTTGTTTTTGTTTGATTTTTATTTGTTTTTAAAAATATACTTTTTATTGATTTCAGAGAGGAAGGGAGAGGGAGAGAGAGAGAGAAACATCAATGTTGAGAGAGAACCATTGATGGGCTGCTTGCAGCATATCTCCTATTGGGAATCGAGCCCACAACCTGGCATGTGCCCATGACAGGAATTAAACTGGGGATCCTTTAGTCCAAAGGACAACTTCCTATCCACTGAGCCAAACTCACCTTTGTATCCTTGATAAGACGCTTATCTTTCTTCTGCTTCTTTCACATGGTGATTTCATCTTCTTATTTTAAGAAGAAAAAGAAAGGTCCATGTTTTTCTTTCATCTGTTGATTTCCAAGTGCCTTTAATTCAATATAGTCAATATGTCAGAGCGGCACATTCGGGATGAAGTGCCTTGACCCCTTTCATATTGTATACTGTTTTGTAATTAACTAAATGTCAAGTAACAACTATATCAAGAAAGGAGGTTAATCTCTTTTACTCTCTTTTCCAAAGCTTCCTTTTTCCTTGACTGAGTATTCCCAACTTCATTCTGTCAATTTGCCTAATATTTTAACTCTTATTTTTTAATCTCCTAATCTGGTTTTCAATAAATTGAGATAAGTGAAATTTTTCTCTTCATAGTCTTTATTTTATACCTATTCTCTTGGTTGAGTATGTCAATTTGGGTGCTTAACTGGAAACCTTTTCTCCCAGTTTATTGTAGAAGGTAAATCTTCTACAACCCTTATTTGAGTCACTTCCACACTGGCCTTTCACATGTTAGACAACTAATGGATTATTGCATATTAGCTTCCTACAATCCCAATGAAAGTTACAGCTTCCAAGTATGATTTTTTTCTAATTTTTATTTCTGCTGATACATTATATTTAACTTTTCATATATTCTGTGTTTGTTTTTTTAATCAGAGGAGTAATCTGGTTGGGATAGTGGTGGTAATGTCCATGCTAATGTCTGTGTAACTTTCATTTCACACATTAGATCTTGGGCAAATACTATTCTTCACTGTGGGAAAACAAAAAGCAAAATCTTTACAAATGAAACAATCCTTTATAATCATACTTTATAGTGAGTAGGGATGGAGCAAGAAATGTGGGAGAATGCTGAAAATACCAGGAACCATGGCAGTTCTGCTTTGTGAGGTCATGGCATATTGAAATGTAGAAAGTTAGAGAATTAAGGTTAGCCTATAAGACTTACTGAAAGTTCTTAAGAAAACATAATACTTCTAAGAGACATGCTTTATATGTCTACTTTAGTGTGACTATTTTTTATTTTTTTTTACTTTCCCCTATCAGTTCAGAAATAAACTAGAAATATGAAAGGCAACATACACTATTGAGGATATATTTAGGCCAATTTCCTCTATCCTCCCAAATTAGTCCTTCATTTCTAATAAGACATCGCTACTTCACATTCCATTTTCTCCTTTGTGAAGACTCCCTTTGCCCCAATTCCAAATCAGGGGCACAGCAAGTGAGTCTGCCTTCTTGGGGACACCCTGTGCAATCCTCTCTAACATTTTCTTCCAGCTCCATGGTAAGTATGAAATTGCATTCTCCTTTGATATAACATTATGGTTTTTTTGAGGATAAATACGCTAAATGAACATTTATTGAAAATAATGAAACTTTGAAATAAATCTCCTAAATATACATAGAGACCAAGAAACTGAACTGGAAAATAGTAGATGCCTTAACAGGTTCCTTGCTTCTGGAAGTCATTCGTAGTTTCAAGAAAACCTCTCATTTCTATATACTTACAAAAATATGTATTCAATTTTTTTCTTAATTTATAACATTTATTTCATCATTTATGTAAGTTGAATTTTGATATGCCTATAAATTACTATCCAGAGTAGGGTAATGATGCAGATAGCAAGATGTATTTAAATAAGGACCTGCAATGAAATGGAAAATGATGACATACATAAGTGTCTCTAAAGCCTCAATAATGATAAAATTGGCATACTGGTATAAACAGCTTGACAAATAAAAAATTATCATGGAAAATGACTGACTTCTTATAAATCTTTTGCATAAGAGTTTTAAAGAACGCTATAGCCTACATATATCTTTTACCTTGAGCGTAAGTAATCTCTTTCCAGCTTATGATACTGGAACACCATGATTTCCAATTTGCTGAGAGAAAATATAGTTACAATGTGAACCACAGCAAGCTGTTACATTTAGTGGTCATATGTCACAACTTTTGGTTGGTGTATTTTTGTAAATTTTGGTTGTCAAAAACTAGCATAAAATTGTAGGCTGGTTTAAGAAATCTAGCAAAACTATATATCTACTAGAGGCATGGTGCATGAAATTCGTGCACAGGGGCGGGTGATGTCTCTTAGCCTGGCCTACACCCTCTCCAACTTGGGACCCCTTGAGGGATGTCCAACTGCCCATTTAGGCCCAGTAGGATCCTAGTAGGATCGAGCCTAAATGGGTAGTCGTACATCCTTCTCATAATCCAGGACTGCTGGCTCCAAACTGCTCACTTGACTGCCTCCCTGATTGCCCCTATCTGCTTCTGCCTGCCAGCCTAACCACTTGCTAACCACTACCCTGCCAGCCTAATTGATATCTAACTGCTTCCCTGCCAGCCTGTTTGCTCCCAACTTCCCTCCTCTGCCAGCCTAGTCACCCCCAACTGTCCTCCCCTGCTGACCTGATTGCCCACAACTGCCCTCCCTTGCAGGGCTTGGAACCTCCCAATGGCCCTCCCCTGCTGGCCATCTTGTGGTGGCCATCTTGTGTCCACATGGGGGCAGGATCTTTGACCACATGGGGGCAGCCCTCTTGTGTGTTGGAGTGATGGTCAATCTGCAGATTACTCTTATTAGATAGGATAGAGGCCTGGTGCATGGGGGTAGCCAGCTGGTTTGCCCTGAAGAGTGTCCCAGATATCAGGGTGGGGGTTCCCTTGGGGCGAGGGGTGGCCTGGGCGAGGGGCTGTGGAGTTTTGCGTGCTGGCCATGCCCCCCCAGCAACCCAGTGGAGGCCCTGGTATCTGGGACTAATCTATGTCTACAATTGAAACTTTGTAGCCTGGACCAGAGCCAAGCCTTCTGCTCACTTCGGGGCAGCCATTTCTGTTTGAAACTTTGTAGCATTAAGGGGAGGCCTAGGCCTGCAACAGCAGGCTGAAAGCTTGGCTTCCTCTACTACCAGGGAAACCCAAGACTTTGTTCTCTCCAGTCAGTGGCTGCCACCATTTCTGTATCTCTTATAATTGAAAATTTGTAACATTGAGTGGAAGCCTAGGCAGGCAATGGCAGGGGGAAAATGGCTTTGTCTGTTACTGGGAAATCCAAGCCTTCCTCCTGCTCTCAGTGGTGGCAACCATCTTGGTTGGCATTTATTTTCATAATATGCTCGTGATTGGCTGATGGGTGTGGCTGTAGGTGTGGCAAAGGTAGAGTCAAATTTGAATATTATTCTTTTATTAGATAGAACTAGTGGCCCGATGCACACTAGTGGCCTGGCCTACACCCTCTCCAATCTGGGATCCCTCAGGGGATAACCAGCAGATGGACATCCCTCTCACAATTCAGAACTGCTAGGTCCTAACTGCTTACTTGCCTGCCTGATTGCCCCTAATTTTTTCTGGCTGCCAGCCTGATTATCCCTATCTGCTCCTCTGCTGGCTTGATTGCCCCTAACCACCTCTGCCTTGGCCCCTAGGATATGGGGCCAGGGGATATGAGGCTTCTGATGTTGGCTGCAGCCTGGGATTACAGGGCAGGAGGCTTCTTCATCTCTTGGGCTGCAGTCAGTCTCAGGCACTGGGGGACAGTTTCTCTGTCTCCCCCAGGATCTGAGGCAGGGGGACTTGAGGCTTCTGCTGCAGGCTGAGACCTGGAATCACAGGGCAGGCAGTTTCTTTGTCTCCTGGCAGCAGCCCGCCTCAGGCATTGGGGCCTAGTTTCTCTATCTCCCCCAGGATGTGGGGCAGGAGGACGTGGCTTCTGTGGCTGGGTACAGCCTGGAATCATGGGGCAGGCAGCTTCTTGGTCTCCCTGGCTGCAGCCAGCCTCAGGCCCAGGCACCCTCACAGGCCCAGAGCAGCAAAGGGCAGGCTGCTGCCTGTTTTCAGGTTAATTTGCATACTCACTCTGGTTGCTTGTTGGGCATAGCAAAGTGATGGTAACTTGCATGTTTCTTTTTTATTAGTGTAGATTATTAACTTTAATAGTTTTAACTACTTTAATTTGAATGTATTTTTAATATCTTCCCCTCAAGTTAAAAAAAATCTGACCAAAAATGTGAACCCCCTTTCTATTTTAGTATAAATAAACATGCTGCATTTGGGTTTGAATTCTCTGTCTCTCCATCAGAGAGCATAGATTCCACCCTGACCCAGCTTTATTTCTACTTCGGTGTCATCTATTCTTTTCTATTATTTCTCAATTCCCAGCTCCTCTGCTCAGTAACTGGACCGTACTTCTCTCTCCATGCTGGTCGTGGAGAAGAGAGGAAAACCCCAATAGACATGCAATCTTAGTTTATGTTCAAATGTTTTTTTGTTTTTTTTTTCTGGGGTGAGAACTTCTGTAAATACTGCATCACGTGCATTATGTTTAAACAGAACCCATTCCTTAATGATTATAAAAATTTTTGACCATTGATCAATAAACACACACACACACACACATACACACACACCTCACAATAACACCACCATCAAAAACAACACAAAATAAATCACAGGAAATTTTAAAATAATAATTTTACAAAACTTTTAATTTTTCTCTTCTAGTAAAACCAAGTCAATCAGAGTAAAATCTCTCTATGGCCAGTACACAGAAGAGACAGAAAGCTAACTGAAGCAGATGTGTAATAACAGCAGATATTTTTCAGAATATGTTGTAGGAGAGAATTTCTCTGTAATTAAACTTTGTCTTAAATCCTGTGCTAACAAATTTGAAATAGTAGTAAAAACCGTTATGGGTACATATTTGATAAACATTATCTATAAAATATGAATGTAAAGCAATCCAGAGAGTGAAAAAAACTAATATCCGCTGATCATCCATCATGTATGAAGGGTATAATTTAAATTTAATTGACATCCTGTAATTTAGAATTCTTAGCTCTATATTGTAGAAAAGAAAGTAATTCATTCATCCAATAAATATATAATGAGTGCCTACAACATGTCAAGTGCTATTTTAGGTCTTGTGGATGTAGCAACTAAAGCCCCTTAACTCTTAGAGCTTATATTTTTTGTGGGGATTGATAAGCAACAGTATATAAAAATATATATATATATATATATTTATTATATGTCACTTGGTGATAAGTGCTATGGAGAAAAACTAAGAATAATAAAAAGAGATAGAAAGTAACAGAGAATGGAGGGGGTTGTATATTTTATATAAAGTAGTCAGAGAATCCAGAATGAGTGCCATGTGAGAATTTGAGAGTCAAGACATACTAGTAGAGAGAGGGAGGGAAGAAAGAAAGAAGAGAGAGAGAAAGAGAGAGAGAGATAGATGTGTTGCTGGGTAGAAGAAATAATAGGTGCAAAGCATGATCAAAAATCACTAAGAGGAAAGTCAGAGTGCCTTGAAGATAGATAGTAAGTTAGAGCGTCAGAGACAAGAGATGAGATCAGTAGTATGGATCAATATAAATACTTCATATTTCACTAGGAAAGTAATTGGAAAGCCATAGAGTTTAGACCAAAGAAGTGACATAATTTTGGTACATCTGGATCCTTTGCAAATAAATTCTTGTGTAAGCCAAAGGCACATACTGCCTGTGACTAGTCAGTTTATTTGGAGCTGTCAGTGATCCAGGTTTGTGACTCTTCAGCAGTGCCTCGGTGCAAGTGGAAAGGACCACACTGCTCACCAAAGTCTCTTTTACTAGCTCTAGGCCCAGGTCAGATCAGCAAAAGTCTCAAAGCACTCAGAAACCCTCCTCTGCTGAGGGCTGTCTTTTAGGCTCAGTTACTTAAAGAGCCTTGGGTTGTGCTCCTCAGCAGGGCATAAGCACCAAGGTAGTATTAGAGGAATTCCAATGGATGAGGCTATTGCTTCCCCTCAGGCTGATGCTACAATGGAGGGGAATGCTGAAAAAGATGGTCTGTAGAACTGGGAATGACTCAGAACAGGAAATCTGGCAGCTGGTCTCTCACCTCTCTCCACAGACCAACCTACCTCAGACTCTTCTCTTGAAGTTCTGGTACACTTCACACTCCCTCTGCAGGAAACCCATGGTGAGTGGCTGCAAACAAAATTCTGTTTGTTGGCCCTTTAAGAGGATGCCTGTGTTTCTAGCCATCTTTCCCAGGCAGACAGACAGAAAGCTTGTTGCTATACATACCCAGATGTTGTGTGGGCACTTTTTCCAGTTCTGGTCCTCTGGGTTAAGGGCCTGACTTGGGGTATAGAACCTGTTGTATCTTAAATCAGCAAATGAGAAAAAGATGACTTAATGAGCCAATTAATTAGTTGTTTATTGTGTACGGCCCAGAGAAAGATGTCTCTTCCAAATCTCTGAGCACCGCATACAGGAAGTCTCCTATATTTATACTTTTTCAAGCTCATGTGTTTGCAGATATTACAAAGGCCTTTGTGTGAGTTATTGTTACAGTAACCTAGAATACATAATGAGTTTGTACTTGGAATAACAATATGGGAATTGTTATTATTATTAGTTCATTTTAGTCAATTAATTGGATGGCTTGCTTGCAAGGTTAGATAGTTAAGTTTATCTTTTTCCGTTATTTGAACTAAAAACAAAGCCATATCTTATCTAATAAAAGAAACATGCAAATTGACTGTACCTCTGCTACGGCCTACAAGCCATGCCCATCCGCCAATCAGGAGTGAGTATGCAAATTAACCCAACCAATATGGTGGTTAATTTACATATCCAGACACAGAGTGAAGACTGAAGACAGCATAGAAGGAAGCCAAGTGCTGCAGAAGGGAGTGAACCTACAGAGAAGCAAGCGGGGCAGCGGAGACTGGAGGGAAGCAGGTGGGGCTACAAGTGGGGCACCGGAGACTAGGGAAGCAGGCAGAGCTGAGGAGAAGGGAAGGAAGCAGGCAGGGAGGCAGAGACTGGAAGGAAGCAGATGGGTCTGTGGAGAAGTGAGGGAAACAGGCAGGGATGGAAACAGGCAGGAGAGAAGGGAGGGAATCAGACAGGGTGTCGGAGACCTCAATAGGAAGCCTTATTGTAGGGCTCTTCCTGAAAGGGGCTTCTAGTCTTATCTAATAATAGACAAACATGTAAATTGACTATACCTCCACTACGCCACTAGCCAATCAGGAGTGACATGCAAACTAACCCAACAAAGATGGCAGTTAATTTCCATATGCAGGCACCGAGTACCAGGTAGGAGATGTGCATTGCCCCACCCCTGGTCTCTCAGGGCTTCTGAGCAGCATGGGAAGGCAGAGCCAGAGCGGAAAGAGGTGACTCCAGGGCCTGAGCAGAAAGGAGCTGGGCCAGAGTGGTAAGGCAGCTAGGGAACAGAAAGCCCAATTTAGCATGAATCTTTCTGCACTGGGCTTCTAGTTATAGAATAAAAGACTGTTTTAAAGTGACAAGAGTTTACAATTACAGAGTTTACAGGATTAGGAACTATCTAGCAATAGCAGATAATTTCAAACAGCAGCTTCATACAAGATGGTGGTTACTATGCTTTAGAACCCACATTTCTTAGGGATAATCCCCCCCAAACCCTGCCCCATAGCTGCAATCTTTCTGGAACTTCAGCTGCTGCCCAAGGGTGCCCAGCCAGACCTGTTGTGCCTCCACATCTCCAAAGAGTTTCAGTGACATCCTCAGTAAGTCCTTGGTTATATGGCTTCTCTCCAGCTAGTGTTCAGTGGTTATGCAGGGTGATTTTTCTATAATTTAGTTGTAATACCAGTTTAGTCATAGAAGGAGGTAAGCATATTTTCTTCCTAATCCACTGCAATCTTCAGAAAAATCAAAACATGGTTTATAAAATATTAAATCATTCAGAATACTTTAAATAAAATATTATGTTGAATTCTTTATCACTAATTTACTCTTAACTGGAATAATCCTATCTAATAAAAAAGTAATATGCAAATTGACCACACATCTGCAAAACCCACCAGCCATGCCCACCAGCCACACCCACCAGCCAATAAGGAACAATTATGCAAATAAAACCAACCAAGATGTCTACAGCCACAGAGGGTAGGAGGGAGGCTTGGGTTTCCCCAGCAATAAAGGAAGCCAAGATTCCTGCCTGCCATTGCTGGTTCAGGCCTCCTCTTAAATCTACAAAATTTCAATTATAGAATCCCAACAGAAATGGTGGTAGCCACGGAGCAAGCAGAAGGATTGGCTCTACTCCAAGCTACAAAGTTTCAATTGTAGAAGAGATATAAATCCCAGATACCAGAGCCTCCACTTTGGTCACCAGGGGTCATGAATGGCCTACAAAATACCATAGGCCCCTCACCCAGGCCTCCCCATTCCCCCAAGGGACCCACACTCTGCTCTGGGACATTCTTTAGGTCAAACCAGCTGGCCCTCACCCAAGCACCAGGCCTCTATTCTATCTAATTAAAGAGTAATATGCAGATTGGCCATCACTCTAACACACAAGAGGGCTGCCCCCTTGTGGTCAAAGATGGCTGCCCCCATGTGAACACAAGATGATCACCATAAGATGGCCAGCAGTGGAGGGCAGTTGAGTGGGACCAGGCCTGCAAGGTAGGGCAGTTATGGGCAACCAAGTTTGCAGGGGAGGGAAGTTAGGGGTGAGCAGCCCAGCAGAGGAGGTAAGTTGGGGGTGCCTGGGACTGTAGGGAAGTGTAGTTTGGGGAACCCAGGCCTGTAGTGGAGAGCAGTTGGGGGTATAAGGCCTGCAGAGGAGGGCAGCTAGGGATGACCAGGCCTGCAGGGAGGAAAATTAAGGGCAAGCAGTCTGGCAGAGGAGCAGTTAGGCATCAATCAGGCTGGCAGGGGTGTGGTTAGGAGGTGATCAGGCAAGCAGGCAGAAGTGGTTAGGGGCAATTAGGAAGGCAAGTAGGTGAGCAGTTGGGATCCAGCAGTCCTGTATTGTGAGAGAGATGTCTGACTGCCCAGTGGGATCAGGCCTAAACGGGCAGTTGGAAATCCCTTGAAGGGTCCCAATCAGAGAGGGTGCAGGCATGGCTGAGGGACCACTCCTCCCCCCATGCACGAATTTTGTGCACCAGGCCTCTAGTAGTAATTCATAATAATGATGATGGTGAAGTTCATGGAAAGATAGAAATTCAGCAAATACAAGCAAGCCATCAGAGTGTCTTCAAATGAAACAAAACAAAAAAAATTAAGCAACATAAATATGTTGTTTATTCTTTTTATTGAAAAAGCATGCAACTTATTAAAATATTATTACTTTGACTTATCTTATCTAATAAAAGAGTAAAATGCCAATTGACCATACCTCCACTACACCCACAAGCCACGCCCACAAGCCACACCCACAAGCCAAGAAGGAGCAAATAAACCACAACTAAGATGGCTGCTGCCACTGAGAGAATGGGCTTGCTGGGGCTGCAAGCACAGCATCAGTGGCCCCAGCTGGGGTGACGTGGATGGAGGGAACAGGCAACACAGGCCAGCTTGGTAGAGAGAGGGAAAAAGTGGCACGGGATGGCTTGGCCAAGGGAGGGAATAGGTGAGGGAAATGGTGGCTCTGGCCGGCTGGGGCCACGAGCGCTGCACCTGCATCCCTGGCTGGGGCTGCATGGAGGGAGGGAACAGGCTTCCCCACCCCGGCCTTGAGGTGGGCTTGGGTGGGGTGGGGTCTGGGACAACCAGAAATCAGCTGTATCACAGGGTGACAGATAGCTGGGGTCCCCTGCCAGGTGCCCTGTCCAAAGATGAAAGCCTCCACCAGAGGCTTTTGGCCTTGGACAGGCCAAGGATGAGCCATCATTAGGACATCCCCTGAGGGCTCCCAGTATGTGAGGACATCCCCTGAGGGCTCCCAGTATGTGAGGACATCCCCTGAGGGCTCCCAGTATGTGAGGACATCCCCTGAGGGCTCCCAGTATGTGAGGACATCCCCTGAGGGCTCCCAGTATGTGAGGACATCCCCTGAGGGCTCCCAGTATGTGAGGACATCCCTTGAGGGCTCCCAGTATGTGAGAGAGGGCAGGTTGATCTGAGCAACCTCCCAACCCCAGTGCACTAATTTCGTGCACTGGGCCCCCAGTAATTATATAAAATATGTTAATATTATATGAAATAAAAACATTTCCTGAAGAAACAAAGATGGCGGCATAGGTAAACACCTAGTCTGCTGCCCTGCACAACAATTTTGAAAACACTACTAAAGGACAAAACAGACATTGTCCAGAACCACAGGAAGGCTGGCTGACTGGAAGTTCTGAAACTAGAGGGATACAGAAGTACACATGGATAATCAGAGCATCTGCAAAGTCTAAGTAAGATACAGAGACTCGCACTGACGTAGAGCCAGAGAGGACGGGGTGTCTGAATGCCTGGCAGGGGTGCTCTAGTGAAAAGGAGACAAAAACTCCAGGCTGCACTGAACCCAGTTCGGTTTGCACTCAAAACTCAGGGGACCCAGGCCCTTACGGGGGCAATCTGGACTGTGAGGTGGAATCCCAGGGGAAAAGTCAAAGGCAGAGCTCTGGAGGCGTGTGCACAAGTGCATGCAGAGAGGGCGAACTGTGCCGCTGGTGGTGTCTGGCACTAGAGAGAAAGGAGCTCTAGGTAGCACTGTGAGGTGGAATCTTGGAGGAACAGCCAGAGGTGGACCTCCAGGGGCATGCATGAGTACTCGTGGTGAGGGAGATCTGTTGACTGTGCAGCCTGCATCTGGCGATAGGGAGAAAGGACTTCCAACTACAGAGAACTCCAGTGCCAGGCAAAAATCTTGGATTTCAGATTCACTGGGGGAGAGATTGGATGGTGTGGCAGCAGGTGAAACTTGAGGGCACCTTTCTCACAGAGGTGCTTGTGAAGATTGCCCATGGACGTTAGGACCTGGTGACCTCATGGGGAGGGGTTCTGACTGGAAGCCAAGGCTGTCGGCTCCACCCTGGAACACCCCCCACCACCACTACCCAGAAACTCCACCCCATCCAAGGTGAGCACAGATATTTTGGCAAATTTGCAAGTCTTGTCGCATAAGGCTGTCTGCCAGCATAGACACAGCTGATCCTCACAGCCAGTTGGCCTGGAAGTCAATTCCTCCCAGCGATACCACCAACAATCAAGACTTATCTGCAATAAGGCTGTGCACACAGTCCACAAAGGAGTCTACCTGAGGTAACAGGGGAAGGTGAGATACCTAGCACACAAAGCTACTTCTACCAACTCTGAGAAGCAATGAAAATGTGGAAAGAAAGAAACAGATCACAAATGAAAGAAATGGAGAAAAACAAAAGACTGAATATAGAGTTCAAAACCACAGTTATAAGGTTTTCCAAGAAGCTCTTAGAAAAGGCCATTAAGTTTAGCGAGACCCTTGAGGATATGAGTGAGACCCTCGAGGATATGAAAAAGGACCAACTAGAAATTAAACATACACTGACTGAAATAAAAAATATTTTACAGAAACCCAATAGCAGACTAGAGTAATGCAAGAATCAAGTTAAAGATTTGAGATACCAAGAGACCAAAAACACTCAACCAAAAAAGAAAAAAGAAAAAAAAAATCCAAAAATTTAAGGATAGTGTAAGAAGCCTCTGGGACAATTTCAAGCGTACCAACATCAGAATTATGGTGGTGTAGAAGAAGAGAGAGAGCAAGATACTGAAAACATATTTGAATAAATAATGACTTAAAACTTCCCCCACCTGGTGAAAGAAATTGACTTAAAAGTCCAAGAAGCGCACAGAACCCTAAACAAAAGAAATCCAAAGAGGACCACACCAAGACACATCATAATTAAAATGCCAAGAGAAAAAAACAAAGAGAGAATATTAAAAGCAGCAAGAGAAAAACACTTAATTACCTACAAGGGAGCACCCATACAATTGTCAGTTGATTTCTCAACAGAAACTATGCAGGCCAGAAGGGAGTGGCAAGAAATTTTAAAAGTGATGAATAGTAAGAACCTACAACCCAGGAAAGCTATTATTCAGAATTGAAGGTCAGATAAAGAGCTTTACAGATAAGAAGAAGCTAAAGGAGTTCATCAATGCCAAACCAGTATCAGATGAAATGCTGAAAGGTATTCTTTAAGAAGAAGAAAAGGGAGAAAAAGGTGGCTGCTTCAAACAACATCATGGATGGAACTGGAGAGCATTATGCTAAGTGAAATAAGCCAGTCAATGAAAGATAAGTATCACATGATCTTACTCATTTATGGAATATAATGAACAACATAAACTGATGAACAAAAGCAGATCCAGAAACAGAGAAGCATGGACTGTCAAACCTCAGAGGGATGGTAGAGAATGGGGGTAAGTGGAAGAGATCAACCAAAGGACTTGTATGCATGCATATAAGCCTAATCAATGGACATGGGCACCAGGGGGGTGAGGGCGTACGTGGTGACAGGGGGACGGGGGATTGGATGGGGTAATGGGTGATGAGGACACATATGTAATACCTTAATCAATAAAGAAATTTTAAAAATAAAAAATAAAATAAAAACGTTTTCTGACTATTAAACACTAGTGCATGAAATTTGTGCATGGGCTGGGGCGTGTCCCTCAGTTCAGCCTGCATGCTCTCCAATCTGGGACCCCTGTTGCATTGGGCCTAAATTAGCAGTCAGACAACCCCCTTGAAATCTGGGACTGCTGGCTCCTAAACACTTACCTGCCTGCCTGCTTAATCACCTCTAACCAGTCTGTCTGCTGGCCTTCTCACTCCCAACTGGTACCCTCTGCCAGCCTGCTTGCCTTCAACCCCCTAATCACCCACAACTGCCTGATCACCCACAACTGCCCTCCCCTCCTGGCCTGATCACCCCTAACTGCCTCTGACTTAGCCCAGCCACCATGGCTTTGTCCAGAAGGATGTTTAGAAGGTCTCATGAGGTCTCATTACCTTTTTATTAATATAAATAGCATATGACATACTGCCATAACTATAACATATATACAGTATATTCTATGAGAATACATACTTCATGCGATAGGAATGCATCTAATATATAACATTGTATATATTGTAAGAAGTAGGAAATACTATATTCATAGCTATAATATACACCCTATGACTTCCCTTTCTGATTTGGGAGTGGTTCCCCAGTTCTTTGAAAGTTTCCTGGCCCCTAATGTATTTTTTTTGTCATTCAGTGTAACTTTATTTACTGTTTATTGCACATGATTGAGGTCTTCAATTTCTAACCAACAAAGATTCAAAGGACTATTTTTTCCATGAAGTTTAACATTAACATCAGTGGATTCATGTATCCATGTGTTTTTATTGTAAACATCTGAATTATTCACATTGTCATAGATCCTAAACTCATAAGCATGGACCATGCACAGGCTGTCAGCAAGCCAGGAACCCATTCTGCAAGCAAACAGATACTCAGCATAAGGAGAAAATCATAGCACAACATTTGATGTCCAACCTGAGTCACCTCAGAAGGTTATTTATATTAAATTCTTAATTCTTATAGTATTGGGAACTCAACTGCTTGGTTGGTGATGGGGTTGACCTGATTTCAGGAGGATCACTCCTGAAATAATTAAGGAAAGAGGGGCTCAATCTTTCCTCTTGGTTGCTTGCTCCTCCCAGCACCTTCCTCTTTCTTCTTCTCTTCCTTAGCTTCTTGGGCATCTTCTCTTTCACCTTCACCTCCTTCTTCTTCCTCCTTTTCATGCTCAAATTATTCCTTGGCACTTTCTTCTTCTTCCTCTCCTTCCTTTTCATCAGCCACTTTATTCTTCTCCTCCTTCTCTTCAGATTCTCTTTCAGAGGGGTGTTGATCAGCTTCTTCAGCTTTTGCAGCCTCAATGGCCTCTTCCACCTCAATCTGCTCCTCCTAGACGTGGCTGGTATATTAAGAAGGGAGGGACTGAGTGGACAACAAGTAAGAGATAGTCTGTAACCACCATAGGCAGATCACCAAAGACCTGGGAACTGTGGGAGTAGCCACTGGCTATGCTCTCCATGCTGGTGAAACTGAGCTGAGTCTCCTCAACTTCCAAGAGTTTCCTGAAAGCTGCAATGTCAATGTCCAAAGCCACAATGAGGAGATCCTGATATTCTTTTAAATATCCTGCCATTTCACTCTTTGTAGTTCTCAACTCATTTTCTAATTTGTTGATTGTGTCCTGCATAGAAGTAACATCAGAATTCTGCTTATCCTCCAACACTCACAGCTGCTTTCCCAGAGCTTCATTCATGCCCCTGCATGCTTTGATCTCTGGTGTCTTAGCCTTGAGCAGGAGGCAGCTTTCAGACACCTCATCCTTGGTGACACACCCAGTAGGTGTTCTTGGGAGTGCTCTCTGTCAGCATGATGAAGCAGTTCTTGTACCCTTCTTATGCATTCTAAATGTTCTTGGCAGCCAACTTCTCCTACTGGGAGCGGATGTCTTTTGGTGTGTCAGAGAGGTCGGACTTGGAGAACATATCCATCTCCATAGAGATCTGAGCATACTGCATCTGTGCCTACATCGTGGCGATCTCCTCTTCATGCACCTTCTTCAGAAAGGCAATTTAGTCCATCAGGCTGTTGATGCACTTTTCAAGCTCAGCTCCAGCAAGAGCTGCCTCATCTGCAACTTTGTGTGCCTCCATTACCCAACCCTCTGCATTATCCTGGTAGCATACCTGCAGGTTGCTCCCAGTTCCTTCAAAGCCCTGGTGTCTGCTAACTACCCACTGCCCTCTTCTCAACAGGGAACCTAGTTTCATTAAAATGTCTAACCCCAGCCTGCTCCTCTGGTGTTCACAGGCAGCCTGGGAACAGACAGTGACCCCAGAGACACCAGCCATCCTGCCTTCCCAGTCACCAATTGCAGCCTAGTCCCACAGGTGGCATCAGGTACTTCCCAGCTGGCTTGTCCGACCCTGATCGCAGCCTGAACTCTGCTGGCGGGATCATGCATTGCCTGCTCATCCTGTCCAGTAACCGATTGCAGCCTGGACCCCGCAGGTGGCGTCAGGGGCTTCCTGTCCCTCCTGCATATGCAAATTTACCCACAATCTTTGTTGGCTTAATTTGCATATCACTTATGATTGGCTGTGGGCATAGCAGAAGTATAGTCAATTGGCATTTTTCCCTTTTATTATGGTAGATTGTGTGGAAAAAGAAAAAAAATCAGCAATTTTAGCCTTATTTCATGAACAGATTTTTTAAAAAAACAGCTTTAAAACATGAACTATTCAAACATATGAAAAAATTAAGGCTAATGTAGGTTTTTTTTCCTTATAGGTACATGGTTTTTGTACTAACATTTAATTTTCAAAACCATCTTCTATGTTATGTTACAGGAAATACCTTTATATCATACTATAAACTAAAGAGGTTATTTATTACTAACTGCAAATTAGAACAATTTTTATTTTCATCACACAGTGATAAAATCATCTTTTCTTTTGTGATTATAATTACAAAGTTTCTTATCCAGCATTGTGTCATTCTAACATTTAGATTCATTTTTTTCTGTTCTGCTTGTTTTATTATTTTAATTTTTAGATTCATTTGTTAATAGATATGTATTTATTATTATTATTTAGTTTCTTCTTCTCTCCCCCCTCCTCCGCCTCCTCCTTTTTCTTCCCCTTCCCCTTCCCCTTCCCTTTCCCCTTCCCCTTCCCCTTCCCTTTCCCCTTCTCCTTCTCCTTCTCCTCCTTCTCCTTCTCCTTCTCCTCCTTCTCCTTCTCCTTCTCCTTCTCCTTCTCCTTCTCCTCCTTCTCCTTCTCCTCCTTCTCCTTCTCCTCCTTCTCCTTCTCCTTCTCCTCCTTCTCCTTCTCCTCCTTCTCCTTCTCCTCCTTCTCCTTCTCCTCCTTCTCCTTCTCCTTCTCCTTCTCCTTCTCCTTCTCCTTCTCCTTCTCCTTCTCCTTCTCCTTCTCCTTCTCCTTCTCCTTCTCCTTCTCCTTCTCCTTCTCCTTCTCCTTCTCCTTCTCCTTCTCCTTCTCCTTCTTCTTCTTCTTCTTCTTCTTCTTCTTCTTCTTCCTTTAACATTTCATATAATACTGGATGGTGGTGATGAAGTACTTCAGATTTTTTTCTGAAAAGTTATATGTCCTTTGACTCTAGTCTTGGTTTGTAGGTCCTGATTTTTCATCACTTTTAATATTTCTTGCCAATCCTTTCAGTCCTGCAAAGTTTCTTTGGAGACATCAGCTGAAAGTCTTATGAGAGCTCTCTTGTAGGCAATTAACTGCTTTTAAGATTCTCTCTTTATCTTTAACCTTTGACATTTTAATATGATGTGTCTTGTTGTGGGCCTCTTTGGATTCCTCTTGTTTGGGACTTTTTGTGCTTATTGAATTTTTATATCTATTTCCTTCATCAGATTATGGAAGTGTTCTATCATTATTTGTTAAAATTGGTTTTCAGTTTCTTCCTTTCTTGCTTCTCCTTTTGTCCCCGCCATAATGTGAATGTTGGTACTCCTGAATTTGTCTCAAAGGCTTCTTACACTATACTAATTTTTTGCTGTTCTGATGTTTATTTATTTATTTTGCCTTCTTATGTTCCAAATATCTGATTTGATTCTCAGCTTCATCTATTCTACTATTTTTATTTTTAATCCTCACCCAAGGGTATTTTTTTCCATTGCTTTTAGATAGAGTGAAAGGGAGGGGGAGAAAGAAAGGAAAAGAGAGAGATGAAAACATCAATGTAAGACACATTGACTGGTTGCCACACCAGTTCTAACAGGGCTAGGGGATCCAGTCTGCAGCTGAGGTACGTGCCCTTGACAGAAAATTGAACGCATAACTCTTTAGTGCTCAGGCCTGTGCTTTAGCCACTTAGCAAAACTAGCCAGGACATCTACTCTACTATTAATTCCCTGTAATTTATTTTTTATGTCAATGGTCTGAAGTAGTAGGTGTTTTGTAGGATCTCGGGACACAGCTTTCCTAATTACCCTAGTTGGTCACTCCAGGTGCTCCTTTCCTACCCTGTGTGGGTTTTGTACTTTCTCCTGTTGTAGTTGAGCCTTTATTGTTATTGACACATTAATGGGAGGGTTTTAACCTTAGGACAATTGATCAGATTCAGTGACTGGATACCCCCTGCCAGTGTGGAGGATTGGCTGTGCAGAGGCCTGCCCCATAGAGGAGGACGTTCTTCGGCATGGCTCTGGTTCCCATTGTGTCCATCCCTTGAGTGTGTCACTTGAGGAGGTGGTTCGGTGATACTTCAACTTGGTCTGAAGCTTTCTACTGTATGTGATAGCTCTGGAGCTTACCCTGAGGTGCAGGCCAAGGTCAGAAGCTACTTGTGTTCTGCCTGGGGCCAACCAGCATGAAGTCCAAAGCAGTATGGAAATGTCTGATACTTGTGCTAGGATTGGAGGTGCCAAGGCAAGGCCAAGTTGTGACCCAAGGCAGGCTGCCACTAGTGCCAGGCCAGGGGCCACTTAGTGAGAGGTACCAGGTACACTCAGTCCAGAGGCTGCTTGTTTGAGAGATTTTAGGAGAGTTTGAAACATGAGCCAATACATGCCATTTATATGGAAAAGACACTGTAAATAGCTTGATTGAGCCTGCAGGCTGGGTGGGTCTGAGTTTCAGGGAATCACTGGAGCAAAGCAAACAGTGAACTAGTTATATTGAGACTCAGATATGGTATCCACCTGTCAGCTCCATGCAGGGAGGATTCTGAAAATGGACAATGGCCTCTACCAGCACTTCTGTCTGTCAGAAAGCTACCCTCCAGCTCCTCCCTCTCCCAGCTGATGACAGACAATTCAGTTCCTCCCTTGGGATCCTTAGAGCTGCTTCCCAGAATTTGAGCTTAGAGCCAGTGAATTTAAGTCCATTCACAGGCCCTTTAAGTAGAACTGTCTGGGCCTCCAGTAGTTCTGCATCTCTCTCAGCTACAATCCTTGATGTTTTTTTTTTTTAAGCCAGGTTATGGATACTTCTCTTTATGGCCTTAAAACCCTGGGCTGAAGGCCTGATATGGGGCTGGGACTCTTCAGTTTTCAGGGGGTACCCCTTCAGGCAAGATATCCCTCCTAATTTTTATCTAGCACCCAGCCTGTTCCATGCCTCTGCTCCTCCCACCAGTCTCAATGTGGCTCTTCTTTAAATTATTAGTTGTTATACTTCCATTCAGCTAGATTTCAAGTGATTCTAAATAATAGTTGTTCTGTAGTTTAGTTGAAATTCTGATGTGGATGTGGGAGGATGCAAGTACTACTTTTACCTATGCTACCCACATGACCAAAATCCTCTAGATGCATTTATTCTAATACATTTCTTCAAAATGATTGTTCCATTTTTGCATCAAAATGTGTCTCTAAACTTTCTGTGACTGTGGAGACACCCTGTTGTCCTTTGTAATGGTGACCAAATTCTAAGTTATTTCTTTCATGTAACTGCCACTGAAACTATCCAATAAGCCTTGGGTTTTATCTCATTTGGGGGGGTGGGGCTTGAAAAAACAATAAATAAAGAGAAATGGCAAGATTTGCTCTCTTTGACTCATACAGGAGACCTTACAGTTGCATTTGGGAAAAGAATCTTATAACCAAATCTCTAATGCACCAACTGAAAAATTATTGCCCTGGTTTGATTTGGCTAAAAAGATGCTTTCTACAAAGACTGCAAATTGCCATAAGTGGACTGAAGAGATAGTGCTGTTTTAATACTCCTATTTCTTTCTTAATGGCCAGTATAGGCATTACAAAAATGTCAGCTCTATTGTCCCATGATTCATGATTTTTCTTAAGCATCCTTCACTGGGAGGTATATAGGCAGCTGTTAATCAGTGTCTGCATTTTTTTCAGAATTGCAGTGTTAGTTGGCAATCATATGCTCTCTTCCTTGGATGGCTATTGTAAGTATAATTCCAGTCCATTATAGCACTATGTGGCAAATGCATACTCTGCCTTCTGGCTTCTTACTGAGCATATGATTGCTTTTTCACTTATGCTATCAGGTGAGGTACACTTGTTATTAAATAATATTTCTGTCTTTAAGGATGCTGTATTCTATAATAATCACTTGTTCTGAGATAGTACATTTGAACATTGTCTATGTTATAGTATACCTTTATGTTATATATACCTTCACTTTTTTTTAAGAAAAATGAAAATCTAAAAACTTGTACTCATATATTAGAAAAATAAAATTATTTTGATATTCTTACATGACTATATAAAATATCCATATGTATATATACTATACATGTACCTAAAATCTTATATCATAATTTTGCTTGCAAAAATATGAAAGATTGAGAAACAGCTGTTGAAGTTTTTGACTATGTTTCTTATAACTTTGGCTTTAAAATACTTAATTAGGATAGGAGAGTAATTAGGCTCTGGTGTGTGTATATTCAAAGAACACTCTTCTCAGGTAGATTTATAAAAATAATGTCTGCTTCTTTTCTTTCCCTGAAGCTGTATAGCTGATCAAGAGGACATATTTTGCTCATGGAGAAATGTAATTTTACTTAAGTCTATGTGAGGGAATATCGTTTTCTGAGAAAGTTTCTAAGAAAATATATCAAACTGCTGCTGGTATCTCCACTCTCATTAGGGAATAAATAGCCAAAAGGATTGCAATATATCTTCAGTACTAGTAAATGGGAAAGATGCAATAATGATAATTCAATCACTAAACAATCGTAACATAACAGAAAGATCAGCAATTAATTTTGAAATTACCTACTTAGTTGAATTTTATACTTAGTTTTACCCTGGAAGATAATTTTTCTACATATTCTAAGTAAATCAAGTTATTTGTCATTGAGTATGAATAAATTAATAATAGTTATGCTATTCTGGAGAAGCAAAATTAATAAAATTTTCAGATAAAACATTTGTGAGAAAATAATATTAATGGTTATTATATAATAGTCGAGTTTGTTAAAACTTCAAACATAATACATTCTTTAGGCAATAGGAAAAAACCTGGTAACAAAAGCCATGAATTGCTCCTAGAAGTGCAGTATTTTGGCTTTTAATATGAAGATCTAAAGCCCTAACTGGTTTGTCTCAATGGTTACAGTGTTGGCCTGTGGACTGAGGGTAAGGGGCTCAGTTCTGATCAAGGGCACATACCTTGGTGGCTGGCCTTGGCCCTGGCCCTGGTTGTAGCACAAGTGAGAGGCAACCAATCCATGTGTCTCTCACATCAATGTTTCTCTCTGTCTCTCCTCTCCTTTCCACTCTCTCTAGAAATCAATGGGGAAAAAACTCATTGAGGGAGGATTAACAAAAAAGAAAAAATAAATTCCAATGTATCTAGTCATTTTATTGTTTATTGTATTACTAGAGACCCGATGCATGAAAGTTAGTGTAAGAATAGGCCTTCCTTTCTCCAGCTGCTAGCACTGGCTTCCCTCTGGCACCCAGGACCAGGGCTTCTTCCCTCCTCTGGCTGCCCGCAGGCACCCAGGAACTGAGCTGGCTTCCTTCCAGCCCCAGCTTTGTCTGGAATGATGTCCAAAAACATCTGGTTTAATTAGCATATTATCCTTTTATTATCCTATCTAATAAAAGAGTAATATGCAGATTGACCATCACTCCAATACACAGATGGCTGCCCCCATGTGGACATAAGATGACTACCACAAGATGGCCAGCAAGGGAGGGCAGTTGGGAGGGACCAGGTCTGCAAGGTAGGGCAGTTGTGGCCAATTAAGCCTACAAGGGAGGGCAGTTAGGGGTGACCAGGCTGGCAGGGGATCAGTTATGCATAAATTAGGCTGATCAGTTAGGCTGGGGAGTAATTAGGAGGTAATCAGTCTGGCAGAAAGAAGCATTTAGGGGCAATCGGGAAGGCAGTAGGTACCCAGCAGTCCTGGATTGTGAGAGGGATATCCCAGATTAGAGAGGTTGCAGGCTGGGCTGAGGGACAGCACCCCCTGTGCACAAATTTCATTCACCAGGCATCTAGTAATAGATAAACAGCATCATACTCATTGGCTTACACCAGTTCCTTATCACATATTTTTATTAATTGCATATTCACTGAAGGGGTTTTTAGTTTGCTTACATGACTAGAGAGATGGTTTTCAAGTTGTGTTCTATAAAGCCATGAAGAGCTCCACAGAGTGATTTGGGGGAGGGTGATGAAATTTTGGAAGATGGCACTCTGCTTTTTTTTTTTCTGTATTTTTAATAAACTTTTTAAAATATAAAAATAAACACTGACTCAAATAATTATTTTTGATTTCTAAATAATCCTTCTCTACAAAAAGTAAATAAGAATTATTTTCCTAACACAGGAAAATATTACTCAAATATAAACACAGTCAGAATGAACTTCCTCCCTACTCCCTCAAAGGAAATCAAATGCTTTGAGTCACATATATATATATTTTTATTTTTTATTTTACAGAGAAAAAATCATTTTCATGTTATCTATAATTACATGATATTTTTATGTAACTGAATATGATGCATTTTTAAGTATTTCAAATTCATGAAAATTTTGTAAAAGCTATTTCCTAACTCCTCATGAATTCCTCACTTACCATTTATAAAACTTTTATGTCAAGTTAATCATGAAACCAAAGGCAATAAGGAAGTTTAGGTAGGTAATATTACTAAAATCATAAAATTTAATTTACAAATAATTTCTATTTCTAGGTGACATAGCTCACTCAATACATTTTAAATGTTAACTATAAAAATAAAAGCCAAAACAACCATTGCAACTGAACGGATGACTGAACAGGCTGTATGGGACGACTAGGGGGGTTAGTGAGGGGTGACCAAATGGCTGAACAGTATGCTGTGTGGGACAGTCAGACCCACAGAGGGGGGCAGTTGGGGGTGACTAGGCTGGCAGGGGGGCGGGGAGTGAGGGGCGACCAAATGACTGAGCAACAGGCTGTATGGTGTGACCAGGCCAGTAGGGGGCTAATGAGGAGTTACTAAACAGAACCAAGCAGCAGGCTGTGTGGCACAACCAGGCCCAGGGGTAGTTGGGGGTGACCAAGTCGGAATGTGGGGGAGTGAAAGTGAGGGGCGACTAGGCCAGCAGAGGGTGGCGTAAGGGGTGACCAGGCTAGTGTGGGGGCAGAGGGGGTTACTAGGCTGGCAAGGGGTGGCAGTGAGGGGTGACTAGGCCAGCAGAGGGGGACAGTGAGGGGCAACCGAGCCAGTGGGGGGGGGGGCAATTAGGGGAGACCAAGCCTTTGGGGGGCATTTGGGGTGACCAAGTCACCAGGGGGGGCAGTAAGGGTCAATCAGGCAGGCAGGCAGGTGAGTAATTAAGACCCAGTGGTCCCAAATTGCCAGAGGGATGTCCGACTGCTGGTTTAGGAACATCTTTTGAGGGGTCCTTGATTGGAGAAGGTTCAGGCTGGGCTGAGGTTACCCCCTCCTTTCACAAATTTCATGCACCGGGCCTCTACTTGTGTAAAACAAGGGTGTCTTGTTCTTTAAATGCAGATGACCAAATCTAAGGCCCAGAGATAACAATTTAAAAGATATGCCTCGGAAATTTCATAGAGTACATTTGGAGAAAGAAAAACTGAAGTTATTATTTCTTTATTGCTATGCTTTCAATAACTTCTTTTATTCCAATTCAAACTTTCACTTTTTAAATAACCCATAAGATAGTTCACATATGAAAGCATTTAGTTTATAGCCAACCATGTAAGTATATGTAAGTGGCTATAGTTGTATTCTCTCCCTGAAAGTTTATGGTTGAAGGGGAAATGGGAATGGTGCTAATGTTCCAGATTGTCCATCTATAAATATTGATTTCCATTACCATCATGTACAGTCACCTTTAAAAATAAAATAAAAAAGATTTAAAAAATACTAAATACAAATAATGGTTTGGAAATACTCCATATGTTGCTAGAGGAATGAAATATGATAGGTAATTTTCACTGGAATATTATATTTAGGAGATCCTGAAATGTAAAAAGGGACACAGTTTATTACTTTTTTTTTAAATTATTTTTAAAAGGATGTTATTTGAATTTCTATAAAGTTTTATAATGCTCTGCAAGTAATTTCACCTATTACTTTCTTTTTATCCATAAAGGGCACTGGCACATTTCTGATTTTGCCTAATTCATTTCTCCCATTGCAACCTCATTCAATAGATTATACTAAATAGTAATTTGTTTATATCCATTGTCAAGTGATTTAGGGATCTACCATCATAATGTTTTTTTTTTTTTAAGTTAACGAATTCATTTGTTGCTGAGATACTTTGGGTAAAATTGTTCCTCTGATATTCTCAAGTTGTGAGCTACTAATCTTCAATAATCTATACTACAAAGAACTTTATGCTTGGTTTCAAAAGTACTTAACCTTCATTAAATAACTAAAAACAATTCTTCAAAAATAACCTGTGAATTATTTAAAGCTGTTTTTGGGCTATATGAATAAAAATGAAAACATTATATATTCATTAAAGAAGTAAATTCATAAAATTTTGTTTTATATATAATTGTTTTATTAATAATAGTAAATATTTTCTATTGTATTATGCTGAGGAAATACTAAACCCAAGTATTTCAGGTCAGAATTCATAAAGGAAAAGACTACTTTTGGATGATGAAAAAACTAGTCCTATGCATGTTATTTATATGTTATCATAACATTTGTGTTATAGTTTATCTCCTTTTTTTTTTAAGGCGGTGAAGTTGAAATGAGCCTAGGAAGAGTGGGTTAAATTATGCCTGCTTAGAAGGGTATCCTTTTATTTATTTTTAAAAAAATTTTATCTAATTTTTGAATTATGTAACTGTTTTAATTATTAATTAGGGAAACAAATTTGTACATGTACTGTATTTGGAAGAAAATAGAAAAAAATAACACAAGATAAACTTCAGAATATGACTCTATGACATATATTGGGGCTTATACACTTTAAAAATATTTTTTGGTGTTCATTTATGTAAATATGAGTGTATTTAAATGATACGTGTTTGGTTATTTTTACTAAAAGTGAATCATCAGGCTAGTTATCACTTCATTTAAGATTTTGCTTTATTTTACTTTGAAATATAAAACTAAAATAGCTATTTGGGTATTTTAGTAGGTTTAGAATACATCTAAGCATTTTTTGGACATTTTAAGATATTAATAAGCAAAAAAAATTAGTTTTGGTTACACTTGTTTTCTTTCTCAGTGATAAGCTTTCATTATATATGTGCATTCCTTGTATGTATGGCTTAAATACATTAAGTTTATATTGATATCCTGAATGGCAAGCTGGAATTCTCATTGCAGGTTTTTGTCTCAAGAAGTTTGAAGAATAAATTTCGTGGGCTAAAAGACTTTAAGAAAAAGAATGAAAGTTTATTGCAAGTGTATACAAAGTCTCCCCTGGGAAGCGTTCACCAAATGGGGAATCCTCTAAGAGGGGGATTTCCATTTCCCCAAAATGGAAAGAAAAATTCTCCTCCAAAATGGTAAAAACTTAGTCCAGTTAGTCTCTTTGTCTAAGGTTTTGTAAATCCTGGCAGCTTCTTTGTCTGTTCATGCCACTATCTAATTGGACTCTGCCATTTAGATCTCCCTGTGTTTTTTCTGAAATGGGCAATTTTTCCCTCCCCTGTGTTTTTTTCTGAAATGGGCAATTTTCCCTTTCTCTGCTTAGTATCTGTTTCAAAGCTCACCCAGTGCACTCCACCCCCTCCTCTTGTAAGATAAGCATTCTAGCAGCTAGGAGCTGTCTCTGCTCATCAGGTATGCATTCCTCTCCCATGGTGTCTTCCCTAAAACTGCCTCTACTATCTCTAAAAGCTCTCAATATTAGTAAACATCATTAATACAATGAAAAACAAAAAATATAAGAGGCTAATAACAGCTTTTAGTAGACTTGCCCAGTTTGTATTTCTTTGTATCTGTAGTGAACCATTTATTAATCTTATTCTGACATGTAGTGTAGGCAGTTAAATATTGGTTCAGTTGAATTAAAATGATCAAAATTTAATTTTTGGATAATTGTATGATAAAAAGTCACAAATAGATTTATTCAAGGAAAATTGATAAAGATAGCTGAAAGCCAAAAATCTCAGGGCTATTGTAATATTTACATTTTTTTCATCATTAGTAGCAAGTCCTTTGTTTCACACTCTCCAAACATACATAGAATTGTTCCATTTCCCAGCACTTTCTCTGTGACCACTCTGAACCAAGCTATCAACATTTTCCGTCCAGATCATTCCAGTAGCTAACAGGCCTCCTTGTTTACTGTGTCTGACTTCTTGTGGATTTTTCTTTACCTAGTATCTACACAGATATTCCTAAATGCACAGGATGACAAGCTTCTAAATAAGAAGCTCCAAAAGGCTATAACCTCACTCTAAATAAAATTTAAAAAAATAACTCCCAACTCTAAATGAATTTTCCTTTCCTCTTTGACCCCATTTACTGCCATTTTGCTTTAGAACATGCAAAATATGTGCCTCCCTTAAGATCTGTATTAATTATCTACTGCAGCATAACATCACCATAGATACAGCCGTTTCATATCATATTCATTTAAACTCTCAGTCTCTGTAGGTCAGAGGAGTCCAGGGATGGCCTAACTGGGTCATCATTTTCGGGGAGCCACAGGGTTGCAATCAATATGCTAGGTGTAGGGACAGTCTCATGTGAGGCTTGTCTTGATGGATCTATTTCAAAAAGTTAAATGCTACTGGCAGATATTGGTTCCTCTCAGCCGACTGGCCTTAGGGGCTCATTTTCTAGCCTCCTGTCAGCCAGAGGCTGCCCTCATTTCCTAGCTGGTTGTTAGCCGGGACAGTCCTCAGTTTCTGCCACTTTAGCCTCTTCAAATGGCTGCTTGTTCCATCAAACCCAGCAAGAGAATTGTCTTCTAGCAAGATAGATATTACAAAACTCTGCAACATAATTGAACAAGTGACATCCAATCACTTTTGTGTTACTCAATTGATTAAAAGCAAATCAACTTTTCTGCCCATACTCAAGATTATGTGAAGGTGTAGATAATCAGGAATTGGGAGTCATTGTACCTTCCTTAAAGCATGTCTGTCACAGGGACTCTGCATGTGTCAATACTGTCTTTTCCCTGAAAGGTTTTTTTTTCCGAATATCAACCTGGCTTCCTCTTCTCTTGCTGAATTTTGTATTAATATGTCAATTTATCTAAAAGCCTTACCTGTCCCAAATATACAGAGTAGTCTGTGGACAGTTTTTATTACTCTATCTTGCTTCAGCCGTTTTGTTTATAGCAATTATAGCCACCAGACATAGTGTGCATTTATTTTGTTTCACTCTTTTAGATCCCGATTTTCTTATTCTCTGTATTTTATTTTCAGATATATCTGAAATCTTCTAAAAAATGTGAACTTCTAAAGAGGACTATGTTGAAAAATCAAGAGTTTAAAAAAAATAAAAGTGTGTAATGTATGCTTACTCTCCAATAGATAATAACATGTAAAATGGCATATATAGTTCAACTGTCGAATATGATACTGGTAGACATGTGGATATTTACTTTCAATTAATTAAAATCAAATGAATTTTAAGTATCAGCTTATCAGTTATAATAGTCTCATTTCAAACAGTCAATAGTTACATGTGCCTAGTGCCATGATGGCGAACCTATGATACATGTGTCAGCACTGACACATGTAGCCATTTTCAATGACACACGACCTCATGCAGTTGCATACAGAGAAGTACGGGGCCGCATGCCGAGAAGGACATTTCATCCTCAACTACTGCATGGCCAGGTGCAGTAGCCAAGGATGAAAAATTTGCTGTAGTGCAGTGTAGACACTCTGTGCTGGAGGTCTGTAGGCCAAAACAACAGAACTCCGGCACAGAGCATCTAGTTCTGGGACTTCCAATCAGGCCCTTAGGGGATCTTTGACCTCACTTCCGGTCAGTGGAGCAGGGAGCAACGGAATGCTGTGGGGGATACATCTCTGGGAGCCCTGTGGTGGCCATTACCAGCAACCACATAACCACAGCAACCATCATCCAATCTACTGTTCTGGGGTTTTGTGGATTTCTTATTGACCAGAATTACTGAAATAAGTAAGGAGGAAAAGTGATGACCTGCACTTGAGTGCCATTTCCTGACATTAGAAATAGTGGCAGCCATCTTAATTTATATAAGGAATGTCATTTTGCATCATAGTGCAGACTCCATTTCACCACTATTACTGTTGTGCATCCTTATTAACTCCTATTTCTGCTTATTAACTCTGCCCTTTCCTAAAAGACAGTTACATGTGCCATCTTGTGGTCAGTTAGGCTAGTTAACCCCTAATTGCCTGCAGGGCTAACAGGCTATCTATAACTCTATCTTCTGTCACTGCCCTCCTGATGGCGAACCTAAAACATAAAAAACCAAGGTTAAATAAAGGTGGTGGCAGTCGCAATAGCCGACCTTTTCAAGAGACATGGACTGAGATGTATGGCATTATAGAAAAAAATGGCAGATCATTTTGCGTTTTATGTACTTAAACGGTAGTAAGCAGAATGTGGAATATAAATAGACATTTTGAAATTAATCATTCCCAGCTCTTGAAAAAACAGTGAGGATGAAAGGAAGAAATATATTTCCAGGAAGCTACATCTTCATAAGAGCCAATCTAATTCCATCCTTAAATTTATAAAAGTCTCTACAAATTTAACATCTGCAAGTTTGAACATTGCTCATTCCAGAGCTCAGCATGGAAAAGCAGTCAGTGAGGGAGAATTTATTAAAGAATTTATTAAAGAAACTCTCCTAAGATGTGCACCAGTTCTATTTCATGATATGCAAAAAAAGGTGCAATTACTAAGAGAATATCTGAGGTACCAGACATCATAGAAATATCATATAAGACCAAATAATGAGACGGAACACAAATATCCAACATCAATTAAAGAGAGATGTAAGTAATTGTAAATATTTTTTATCTCTCTTGATGAAACTACTGATGTCACATCACATGCTCAGTTGGCCATTATTGGTCAATATTCTGATGGTCTCACAATGAAAGAAGAGTTGATAAAGTTAGTATCAGTGCCAACGAGTACATCAGGAAGCAAACTATGTAAGGTTGTTATACAAACATTCCGTGACCTAAGCATTGATATCTCTAAAATTGTGTCAATGACCACAGATGGGGCACCAAACGTGGTGGGGAAAAAAGTCGGATTTGTCAAATTGTTTACGGAAGCTATTGGACATCTGATTGTGCCTTTTCATTGTCTCATCCATCAGGAGGTTTTATGTGTCAAGGTAGGATTCACCGACTTAAATGACTTAATGTCAGTTGTTACAAAAATAGTTAATTTAATAGCTGCTCACCCCCTTCACAAGTGAGAATTTTCTGCACTTTTACTGGAGGTTGATTCCACCTACGGTGGACTGCTGATGTACAAGAATGTAAGATAGCTGAGCCGAGGCAAAGCTCTTGAGCACTTTGTGGAGTGCTTTGAAGAAATTAAGGTATGTCTTGAGGCTGAGGATCTGGAAAACTTTTCTCAGCTCAATGATGATAAGTGGGTCCACACCCTGATATTTTTAACAGATCTCTGTTCATATTAAGGAACTGAACTTAAAGTTACAAGGTTTTGGCAAAAGTATTGATGTTATGTTTGGATACATAAAAGCTTTTGAAAGTAAACTTAAAATTTTCAAGTGAGATGTAGAAACTAAAATTTATAAGTATTTTCCTCAAGTAACAACACATTTTTAGAAGGCCAGTGCAGCTGTACAAAATGAAATGGAACCCTTGCATATAAAGTACCAGCATGTTTTAGACTTGTTACTTGACCAGTTCAGTAAAGAATTTAATCAATTTAGAAGCCTAGAGCAGACCATAAAAATAATTACGTATCCTGATGTAGTAGTCTACAGTAGTTTGGAATTAAATGGTTTCCAATGGATGCAAATTGATGATTTGGAGATGCAACCTGCAGAATTTCTAGACAGCATCTGGGCTCAAGTGTTTGTCAACTTGAGGTCAAAGCTTGAGAATTTGAAAAGGTGCCATTTGGAGGATCAATAGGAGTGCTACTAAGATCAGGAAATTTGGAATGCATGGAACTGATTACCAGACACTTTTAGCACCCTGAAAAATATAGCAATGGCTTTAATCACAATTTTTCCCTCTATGTACTTTTGTGACACCTTATTCTCAGTGTTAAATAATATCAAAACCAACAAAATAAACAGATTGACAGATGAAGTTAGTAGTGCTTGCTTGGGCATTAAGTGTACAAAATACCAACCTTCAAATGAAGTTTAGCCAATGAAATTCAGCAATAAAAAAAGTCACTAATAGGCAGGTTAGTTAAAGAGCTCCCCCTCCCCCTCACTTATCTTAGTTCATGGCACCCCACACAAGTTAAATATTATCAAGACCAACAAAAGAAACCTACTGACAGATGAACAAAGAAGTCACTAAGCAGGTAAATTAAATAATTAGTTTTTGGTTTATTAAATACAGTTATATATTACAATTATACATTTTTGTTATTTAAACTATAAATATCGCAAAATTACGTTTTTTTTTTTCTCGAAGTGAAACACCACCTGAATTATGTTCAGTTTTTTGGCAAATTTTGACACACCAAGCTCAAAAGATTGCCCATCACTGGCCTAGTGGCTACTACAATGTACATAAAGGATATTGAATAATTATATCATTGCAGAAAGCTCTGTTGTTTAGCCTTACTTTATGTATTTACCAGGTATATTTTTTCCCTCTATGTCTGAATTTGACACAGAAAATTAACTGTGTCTAAATCACCTTTATATTGTCCTTGTCTATTCCAATATAAAAAGTCCAGTGAATTTTAGAAAATGGTTTGTTGAATGAAGTCATTTCTAAGTGAATGGTTAAAAACACACTTGGGGACAAATATGGGGTTTTTATAAATGATGCTACAAATTGTTTACTCAAGAACTATAACTGTTGTTCTATTTTTTACATTACTTCCTTATATTAGTTTTAAAAAGTGCATTACATTACTTTAAAAATGTACAAGCCATAATGAAGTTTGTATCAGGAACAAAAAAGTCACTCATGAAAAATATCACTGTGAGTATAAGTTGAGGGAAATGCATAGTATTTATTTTCCAAACACTATATAATATTGTTCTCTTTTAAAATATCACAATGATAAACCAAATCATGCCTGCAGCCTGGCAGATCTCACTAGCACTAGGCTTGTTTCAACTTTCTCTGTGCCCCTTGAAGCTCATCATAAAATCAATAGGATTTCTCTATTCAATGGTAGCTCAAGACAAAACACACTCCCTTCAATTTTGTGAAAAATAAAATTTATTTGGTAAACAACAACCTGTCAATTTTTTAAAATAAGCTATTATTTTGGAAAAGTACATTGAACATGGAAATAAAAGGTGATAGATAGGTTAAAGAAGTGACAGTAAGATAAAGATATATAATCTTTCTATATAGAAGCCTAATATGCAAATTATCCCCATGGGAGTTTGACCAGGAGACCAATTGCTTACTATGACATGCGCTTCCTAGCAGAGGGCAGCATGGAATACAGAAGGCCACGACTAGCAACCAGGCACTGGGGAAAGAAGGCCACATTAGTCCCTGATAGCCCACCAGACCTAGGGACTCTACCCGTGCACTAATTTCATGCACTGGGCTTCTAGTATGTATATATTTATGATACTACTAGAGGCCCAGTGCATGAATTCATGCATGAATGGAGACCCTTACCCTGGCCAGCCGGGAGAAGGGCCAGCTGGCGGATGGGGAGGGGCTACAGGTGGTTGGTCAGTAGGGGTGAGGGAGGGACTGTGGGAGGTTGGACATCGGAACACATGACCACCAGGGGCAGCTCCTGCATTGAGCGTCTGCCCCTGGTGGTCAGCACATGTCATTGTGAATGATTGACCAGATGTTCCAGTCATTCATTTGTAATGGTTGCTTAGGCTTTTATATATATAGATAGTTAAGTCAATTAAATCTTTTTTGTATCACTTATAATTCAAAATTATAAGTAAACTAGATACCCAGTGCACAAAATTCATGCATGGGGGTATATGTCCCTCAGCCCAGCCTGCACCCTCTCCAATTTGGGACCCTTCAAGGGTTTTTCAACTGTCCATTTAGCCCCAATCCCACTGGGAAGTTAGATATCCCTCTCACAATCTAGGACTACTGGCTCCCAAATGCTTGCCTGCCTGCCTGCCTGCCTGCCTGATTGCCCCTAACTGCTTCTGCCTGCCACACTGATGACCCCCTAACCACTCCCCTTCCAGCCTGATCAATGCCTAACTGCTTCCACTGATGGCCTGATTGTCCACAACTGTCCTCCCCTGCAGGCCTGGTTGTCCTCAACTTCCCTCGCCAGCATGCATGGCCACCCTTCCAAATGCTCTTCCCTGCAGTCCTGGCTGCCCCAAACTGTGCTCCCCAGCAGGCATGGCCACCCTTTCAACTTCCCTTCCCTGCAGGCCTGCTCATCTCTAACTGCTCTTCCTTGCAGGCCTAGATACCTTTAATTGCCCTCCCCTGAAGGCCTGATCACCCACAACCACCCTCCCCTGATGGTCATCTTCTGGTGGCCATTTTTGACCACATGGGGCAGTCAACTTGTGTGTTGGAGTGATGGTCATTTTGCATATTGCCTCTTTATTATATAAGATAATTCCAATTTTTATTATTTGAATTAGCAATTATATATTTAGATCATATCTATGAATTCCTAGATATTGTTTTATTCTTCTATGTAATGAGTAAAAGGTTTCTGGTACCAAATTTTATAATATCCCAGGTCCCAAACAATATATGTATTCATTGTGATAAGTTCTCTTAAGGCCCATTTATCAACCAAATAAGACAATGAGCATATGGAAACATAAGTGCAATTTAAAACTAGTAGAATTAATGGAAACAAGTATAGAATATGGTTGTAATTATTGCTGAAAGAAAGACAAAGCACCTGATGCATCATCTTTTGAAACCTGCCATTTAGGAAGATTTTACCCATTTTACAGAAGATATTGAAACATTACATTTAGATATGTCTATATATCTTTAACTCTATAATATTTCCTTAAAAAAGGCCTTACAGTGATGTGAAGAATACCTAAAGATGGAAACTAAATTTCAACCTTAATTTTTAAAATAAAGTACATATGCTGAGATCTTTAGTCTTTGATGATAAAATTGAAATTTCATATAATCCTATCTAATAAAAGAGTAATATGCAAATTTGACCATACCTTCGCTATACCCACAGGCCATGCCCACAGCCACACCCACTAGCCAATCAGGAGCAGATTATGAAAATAAACCCCAACCAAGATGCCTACCTGCCATTGCAGGCCTAGGCCTCCACTTTAGGCTACAAATGTTCAAACAGAAATGGCTGTTGCCACAGAGCGAGCAGAAGGCTTGGCTCCATTCCAGGCTACAAAGTTTCAACTGTAGACATAATCCTAGATCCCAGGGCCTCCACTTGGGTCGCTGGGGGGCATGGCCAGCCTGCAAACCTCCACAGGCCCATGGCCCAGGCCGCCCCTTGCCCCAAGGGAACCCCCACCCTGATGTGGGACACTCTTCAGGGCAAACCAGCTGGCCCCCACCCATGCACCAGGCCTCTATCCTATCTAATAAAAGGGTAATTTGCAGATTGACCATCACTCCAACACACAAGAGGGCTGCCCCCATGTGGTCAAAGATCCTGCCCCTATGTGGACACAAGATGGCCACCACAAGATGGCCAGAAGGGGAGGGCCATTAAGAGGTTCCAGGCCCTGCAAGGGAGGTCAGTTGGGGGTGATCAAGCCTGCAGGGGAGGGAAGTTAGGGGTGACCAGGCTGGCAGAGGAGGGAAGTTGGGGACAAACAGGCTAGTAAGGGAGCAGTTAGACATCAATTAGGCTGGCAGGGTAGTGGTTAGCAGGTGATCAGGCTGGCAGGCAGAAGGGGTTAGGGGCAATCAGGGAGGCAGATAGGTGAGCAGTTTGGAGCCAGCAGTTCTGGATTGTGAGAAGGATGTCTGACTGCCTGTTTAGGCCCAATGTAGGGATCAGGCCTAAACGGGTAGTCAGACACCCCCAAGGGTCCCAGATTGGAGAGGGTGCAGGCTGGGCTAAGGGACATCCTCTGCCCCCTGTGTACAAATTTCATGCACCAGGCCTCTAGTATTTATGTAATCTGATTCATAAAATTTCATTAGTCAGATTTCTATCAATATCAGTTTATATGCATAAACACACACAAAAATAAAGAATTTCTGAACTCTATCTAGCAAAATGGATTTTTCTTACACTACACAAGAATACAAAAGGCCTCCAATTACATCTTTTAGGTGTATAAGTCAGTGCTTTCTCTTCTGAGTAGAATAATTTTTTTAAGTTATATGATGCTGAGTTTTTCTATTTTTTCGTGAAAGGATTCAGTAAAACTTTATTAGAATAATAATAAAATTATTTAATTATTTATAAGAAAATTCATTTAAAGGAATACTTATAATAATAACTTTAAGTTCAATAGAGCTATAAAGAAAATTCTCCATTTTTTTTAATCCTAGAAAATGCTATGTTCATCTGAGTTAAGAAAAAAACTAACATGTATTGGATGTCAAGTATTTCTCAGTCAATTTCTCATTTTGTTCTGCATCTCTGATCTAAAGATAGAGATCCTTTGCAATCAATGAGAGGTTGGTAGATGGAATAGCTTAGTGACATCATGGAGCATGACTAAGTGTGGTCCTTTGTGCCATTTTCAATATGTTTTCTCCCTTGTGATCTGATAATGATGGGAAACAAGAGTTGTATTTAATTTTCAAATCTTTTTATTTGAATTCATGTACAAATCCATACTATCAGTGACATTCTTGATCACCTGATTTTAATATCTGCCCTGCACATAAGAATAGTTATTTACTTATTTTCTATGTTCTTTATGACATTTAATGTTACTTGACTTTATGTTACATTATACTTATTTGGGGGTGGGCACTTTTCTCATTTTCTTTATGATCTGTGCTACTTAGAATATTTGTATCAAAGAGTGAGAAGTCTCTAATTTACTTAAATATACTTAATTTATACAAGACATATGACTTTTCATGATTATGTCACAATCTCCCATTTATCCTATCTAATAAAAGAGTAATATGCAAATTGACCATACCTCCACTACACCCACAAGCCATGCCCACAAACCGTGCCCACAATTCATGCCCACAAGCCAATCATGAGCAAATATGCAAATAAACCCCAACCAAGATGGCTGCCACCACTGAGAGCAGGAGGGTGGTTTGGGTTTTCCTGGTGATGGAAGGAGCTAAGCTTTCCACCTTCCCTTGCTGGCCTAGGCTTCCACTCAATGTTACAAAGTTTAAATTATAGAATCCAAACAGAAATGGCAGTAGCCACAGTGTTGGAGAGAGCAGAGGCTAGGGTTGCCCCGGGAATGGAGGAAGCCAAGCTTCTGCAGCTCTGACTGGCCTAGACCTCCACTCTAGGCTGCAAAGTTTCAATTATAGAAGATAAATGTCCAACAGAAATGGCTGCTGCCACCTAGCAAGCAGAAGGCTTGACTCGGCTCCAAGCTAAAGTTTCAATTGTAGAACATAAATTAATCCCAGAACCCAGGGCCTCCATTTGGGTCATGGGGGGTGTGACCAGCCTGAAAACCACCACAGGCCTCTCGCCCAGGCTGTCCCAGACCCCAAGGGAACCCCAATCCTGATCCTTGACACCCTTCAGGGCAAACCAGTTGGCCCCTACCCATATACCAGGCTTCTATCCTATCTAATAAAAGAGTAATATGTAGATTGACCATCACTCCAATACACAAGATGGCTGCCCCCCTGTTGTCAAAGATCCTGTCCCCATGTGGACACAAGATGGCCACCATGAGATGGCCATCAGGGGAGGGCAGTTGGGAGGGACCATGCCCACACCTTTGTGGTGTGGGCAGTTGGTGGTGATCAAGCCTGCAGGGGAGGACAGTTAGAGCTGTCCTGGCCAGCAGAGGTGGGAAGCTGGGGGTAAAAAGGCTGTCAGGGGAGCAGTTATACATCAACCAGGCTGGCAGGGGAGCAGATAGAGGGTGATCAGGCTGGTGGCAGAAGAAGTTAGGGGCAATTAGAACGGCAGGCAGGTGAGCACTTGGGAGCCAGCAGTTCTGGATTATAAGAGGGGTATGCTCGAAGGGTCCCAGATTGGAGAGGGTGCAGGCTGGGCTGAGGGACAACGCCCCCTCCTCATGCATAAATTTCGTATACCGGGCCTCTAGTTATATATATAAGTTCCGTCATTTTGATGTTTGTACATACGTGCTTTATGTTTTTTTTATTTATTTAGCACAAGTAAAAGTGAGGAATCTTTATCTTTTAATCTTTTTTTACTGTTCCATTTCATTACTACTGCATATGTGCTCTATGTGAGTGACGTAGGTGCTTATGTAGGTGGGTTCCAACAATGGCGAAAATTGCACTATGTCGCACCATAGGAATAGATCTATGAGGTAACCAGAAGACCTGCTATACTGATTGTGCAGTGCCAGATGAAAAAGACGCTAGTCATCGCAGTTCCTTTTTCTTTATAACTTCCTTGCTTTTACTTGATAAATCCATTGCATAGAAATTCTAAATTGAAAACAACCTCTGAGACTGCAGGGAAAATGGTTTTTGTGGAAACTGAGGAGCTAAATAAGGAGAGAGGAGCAGGAAACCAGTTCTTGGACAATCCATCCCTCAAACTCTGAATAGATTTTTCTCTCCTGAAGACCAGGATCCTCCTAGCAGTACAGCTGTACCAAGTCTTGAGCGTAGCAGGGGAAAATAGTTTCTAAATACTCCCAGGGAGTCGTGGGGTACTAGGGTGAGTGGCCATTTGGTTTGGGAAACTAATACAGAAACACCACCACACAAGTGCCATGTCAGAAATAGATACTTGTGTAAATAGAACTGAAAGCAGGCAGAAAAACAAAGTGGGCAGAAGAATCCCACACACTTGCAACCAAGATTGTGGCTTATGACGCAGAGGAGTGGTGGATCGCTGGGAAGTTGAACACTGTGCTGACTACCTGACAGGAAACTGAAACTTGCCAGGCAGAGCAGTAGAAAAGGGTCATAAACTAGCCCCCATGGATCATTGAAACTCCGCTGAAGGAAATGAACTTCACTACTTCACTTTTTTTTTTTTTTACTTAAGGAACTAAAATTTTTCTCATTTTATTTTTATTATTATATTTTATTATAATATAATTTTACCATTTTTAGTTTTATTATATTTTGGATTAGTGTTCTACATTCTATTTTTATTTTTATTTTTTATTATTATTTTACTTTATCTCAATGCCAACACATCCTTCCTTGCTTTTCTATTTTCATCCTGTTTTTCTTCCCCTGTTCCTGCTTTATTTTTTCTCTATCCTTTCTTTTTACTCCCTGTTAAAAATTAATCTTACTCATATATCTAATTTCCTCTTCCCTGATCTAAGTCCATGGACATTTCTCTTTTCTCTTTTTTTCATTATCCAAATTTTCTTTTCTTTTATTTCCTTTCTTTTCTTTCCTACTCTTCTCTTTTCTTTCTTTATTTCTTTCTCTCTTTCTTTCTTATTGTTCTTTGTTTGTTTATTGGTTTGCTTTTTTCCTGTTTTATTTATTTTTATTATCTTTCATGCTTCTGTTTTTTCTCTTCTTGTTTGTTCTCTTCTTCTACTAATAACTTAAATAGTTTCAATCACCAACTCAGGCCTATCTGCTCTCTATTCTCCTTTTCCAAAAACAGATGAATGCATAGATAATACATAGGTAAATTAAATAAAGGGAATACATACACACACACACACATAAATTTTATTTTACATATATATTTTAATATATATTTTTCTAATTATTATTTTCTACATATATATATATATATATATATATTTATTTATTTATTTATTTATTTATTTTTCTTCTTTTGAACTCATTCTCTTTCTACCTCCTCTATACCGAATCATAGCCATTTCCTGATTCATTCAATTCCTTGACCGTAGCTTCTTGAAATAAACTCTGGCTCTTTGGATTCAGCTTCCTTCCTTCTTTTCCGAGTGTTGGATGTTTGCACTTTTTGGATTTGTTGTTGTTTTCTTCCACAAATAAATATTTTCCTCTTCTTTTTCTTTTCTCTCTTACCTTTTTTTAATTTTCTCAGTATCATTCTTTCACTCTTTTCTCTCCTTTAATTCTCTTTTCTCAGGTGGTCCTCATTATTTTGTGTTGTTGGTATCATTAATACATTTGTGTTTAGTGTCCTCTGTGTTGTGTCTTGTCATATTGCATTGTATGCCTTTAAGTCAACACAGTAGAGACTGAGTCACATAATCAGACACCCAGATAGAAGGAAAAATAAGGTCACAAACAGCCCCTCTATGAAAGAAAAATAGGACACTGGAAATGGAAGCAAATGAAAAGGAGGCAAGGAATTTGTCAGAGAAAAAAATCAGAGCAATGATCATAAGGACACTTAAATGGATGGGAGATTAATTCAACAACATATGTAAGAACCAAAGGAAATAAAGAAGTTTCAACAAGAAATGAAAAATGACATAGATGCAATAAAGAACACAATAGAAAGCATTAACCATAGACTAGAAGAGGCTGAGGATCACATCAATGAGCTAGAAGACAAGGTAGGAACAACAACAACAACAAAAAACAACCAGAGCAGCAACTAGAAAAAAAAAACAAGAACTTAAAAACCAGAGGGAAAGCTTAAGGGAGCTTTGGGACAACACAAAATGAAAAAACATCTGCATAATAAGGGAGCCAGAGAAAGAAGAAACTGAGCTAGAAATAGAAAACCTATTTGATGAAATACTATCAGTAAACTTACCTGATATTGGAAAGAAAAACTCACTCATGTCCAAGATGCTCACACAAGATGAACCCAAAAAGAATGACACAAAGATACATTATAATTAAATTGGTAAACATCAATGACAAAGTATGAGTCTCAAAGGCTTCCAGAGAGAGAAACAGAAAGGTACCTACAAGGGATCTTTCATCAGACTATCAACTGATTGCTCAACAAAAATACATAAAGCCAGAAGGGAATGGAATAAAACATACAAAGTCATGCAAAGCAAGGGTCTGAATCCAATAATACTATACCCAGCAAGTCTATCACTCAAAATTGAAGGTGAAATCAGAAGCTTCACAGACAAAAAAAGACTGAGGGAGTTTATTACCACCAAACCAGCAATGTAAGAAATGCTAAAGGGACTGCTATAAAAAAGAAGAAACAGGATGGGGAGAAGGAACACAGACATAAAAAATAAAAATGATGACAAACAAGTGCATATAAATAATAACTTTATATGTAAATGGATTAAATTCCCCCAATCAAAAGACATAGGTAGCCAAATGGATAAGAAAACATGACCTATATATCTACTGTATACAGGAGACCCACCTCAGAACAAAGGACTCACACAGACTGATAGTAAAGAAATGGAAAACAAAATTTTCAGGAGAATAGAAATGAAAAAAGTTGGGATAGCAATACTTATATCTGAAAAATTAGACCTCAAAGTGAAGGCCATAACAAGAAGTAAGAAAGGCACCTTCATAATACTGAAGGGAGCAATTCAAACAGAAGATATAACTCTTGTAAATATATATGCACCCAATACAGAAACACCCAAATATATAAAAAAGCTTCTGGAAGATAACAAGGGAGAGATCGACAGCAATAGTAGGGGAATTTACTATCACACTAACACCACTGAATAAATCCTCTAAACCAGTGGTTCTCAACCTTTCTAATGCCGTGACCCTTTAATACAGTTCCTCATGGTGTGGTTCCCCCTAACCATAAAATTATTTTTTATTTGCTACTTCATAACTGTAATTTGCTATTGTTAATGAATCATAATGTAAATATCTGTGTTTTCAGATGGTCTTAGGCTCTACAGCAGTGGTTCTCAGACCGACAGGTTGAGAACTACTAGCAGGGTCACCTAAGACCATCAGAAAACATAGATATTTATATCATGATTCATTAACAGTAGCAAATTACAGTTATGAAGTAGCAAAAAAATAATTTTCTGTTTGGGGGTCACCACCACGGGAGGAACTGCATTAAATGGTGACAGAAATATTGAGAACCACTGCTCTATAAAAATCAGCAAAGAAACATCAATACTAATGACTCACGAGATCAGATAGAATTAATTGACATCTTCAGAACATTTCACACCAAAGCCACAGAATATACATTCTTCTCAAGTGCATTTTCAAAGATACACAACATGTTGGGACATAAACAGTTTATTTGCATTCAAAAAGATAGAAATGAAATTAAACATCTTTTCAGATCACAATGGCATAAAATTAGAAATTAACTACAATAAAAACAATGAAAAAAATCAAACCCTTTGAGGGTAAATAGCATGCTATTAAATAATGATTGGGTTACCAAAGAGATCAAAGAAGAAATAAAAAACATCATAGCAACATACGACAATACAAACACAACAATCCAAAATCTATTGGACACAGTGAAAGCAATCTTAAGAAGAAAGTTCATAGCTCTACAGACCTATCCCAAACACAAGAAAAAATGGTAATAAATTATCTAACCCTACAACTCAAGTAGTTAGAAAGATAGCAACAAGAAAAGCCAAGTGTAAGCAGAAAGAAGGAAATAATAAAGATCTTAGGGGAAATAAATGACATAGAGACTAAAAAATAACACACAAGACCAACAAATCCAAGAGCTGGTCCTTTGACAGGATAAACAACATTGAGGAACCTGTAGCCAGGCTCACCAAGAAGCAAAGAGAGAGGATCCAAATAAACAAAGTCAGAAATGAAAAAGGTGAAGTCACAGGTGATCCCACAGAAATAGAAAGGATTATGAAAAAATACTATGAACAACTCTATTCCAACAAACTGGATAACCTAGATGAAATGGGCATATTCTTAGAAAAATATAAGCTCCAAAAATGCAATGAGGAAGAATAAAAAAACCTGAATAGGCCAATAACTACTGAAGATATTGAAGCAGTAATCAAAAATCTTCCAACAAGCAAAAGCCCTGGTCTGGACAGCATTACATAGGAGTTCTACCAAACATTCAAAGAACTAAAACCTATCTTCCTCAGATTATTCCAAAAAATCCAAGAGTCATGCATACTTCCAGGATCTTTCTATGAAGTCAGCATTACCCTAATTCCAAAACCAGATAAAGACACCACAAAAAAAGACAACTACAGGCAAATATCCTTCATTAATATAGATGCTAAAACCTCAACAAAATTCTAGCAAATCAGATATAGCATTACATTAGAAAGATTATACACCATGACCAAGTGGGATTTATTCCAGGGATGCAAGGATGGTACAATACCCACAAATCAATAAATGTGATATATCACACAAATAGAGAGACAAAAATCACAAAATCATATAAATTGATGCAGAAAAGGCTTTTGACAAAATACAATGCCCCTTCTTGATAAAAACTCTCACCCAAGTGGGAATAGAGGGATCATACCTCAACATAATAAAAGCCTTATATGACAAACCTACAGCCAACATCATACTCAACAGGCAAAAATGAAATCCATTTTCCCTAAGGACAGGAAGAAGACAGAGATCCCATTTTCAGCACTCCTGTTTGATATAGTACTGGAAGTTCTAGCCGTAGTGTACAACCAAGAAGAAATATAAGGCATCCAAATGAGAAAATAGAAAGTAAAAGATTGTCATTATTCGCAGATGACATGATACGGTACATAGAAACTCCAAAGACTTCGTCAAAAAATACTAGACTTAATAAATGTACTCTACAATGTAGCAGGATAGAAAATTAGCACCCAGAAATCTATGGCCTTTTTATACACCAATAATGAACTCATAGAAACAGAAACTAAAAAAAAAATCCCATTTACCTTTTCACCAAAAAACTTAAGAAATTTAGGAATAAACTTAACTAAGGAGGTAAAAGACCTGTTCTCCAAAAAAAAAAAACAAACAAAAAAAAAAAAACAAAAAACACTATAGGATATTGAAAAAAGAGATAGAAGAAGGCTATGGAAGAACTTACTATGTTCATGTATTGGTAGACTCAACATCATTAAAATGTCCATACTACTCAAAGTAATCTACAGATTCAATGTAATCCCCATTAAAATACCAACAGCATATTTCAAAGACCTAAAAAACTCTCCAAAAATTCATCTGGAATAAAAAAGCACCCCAAATAGCCACAGCAATCCTGAGAAAGAAGAACAAAGTTGGAGGCATCACATTACCAGATATCAACCAAGCCATGGTTCTCAAAACTGGCTGGTACTGGCACAATAATAGACATATAGACCATTGGAACAGAACAGAGAACCAAAAAATCGACCCACACCATTATGCTCAATCAATATTTGACAAAGGATGCAAGAGAATAAAATGAAGTCCAAATAGTCTTTTTAATAAATGGTGTTGGGGAAATTGGTCAAATACATGCACAAAAGAAGAAGGAGGAGGAGGAGGAGGAGAAAGAAGAGGAGGAGGGGGGGTGAGGAGGAGGGGAAACTAGATTACCAACTTACAGCATACACAAAAATAAACATAAAATAGCTAAAGGACTTAAATGTAAGACGGAGACCATAAAAATCTAACAAGACTCCATAGGCAGCAAAATATCAGACATATGTCATAGCAATATCTTTACTGATACAGCTCCTAGGGCAATGGAAACTAAGGAGAAAATAAACAAATGGGACTACATCAAAATAAAAAGCTTCGGAACAGCAAAAGAAACCACCAACAAAAGAAGAAGAAAGTACACTGCATGGCCGAACATATTTGCCAATGCTATTTCAAATAGGGGTTTAATCTCCATAATTTACAGAGAACTCATATAACTTAACTAAAGGAAGATAAGCAATCCAATAAAAAATTGAGCAAAGGACCTAAATAGACACTTTTTGAAAGAGGACATACAGAATGCGGAGAGACATATGAAAATGTGCTCAAAGTCACCAATCATCTGAGATATGCAAATCAAAACAACAATAAGATACCATCTCACACCTGTCAGAATGGCTGTAATTAACAAATCAACAAAGGACAAATGCTGGTGAGGATGTGAAGAAAAAGGAATCCTGATGCACTGCTGATGGAAATGACTGGTATAGCCACTGTGGAAGACAGTTCCCTCAGAAAATGAAAAATGGCACTCCCATTTGACTCAGTAATCCCACTTCTTGGATGTATCCCAAGAAATCAGAAACACGTTTCAGAAAGGTTATATGAGCCACTATGTTCATAGCAGCACAATTTACAATTGCTAATATTTTAAAACAGCCCAAGTGCCAATCAGCTCATGAGCAGATTAAAAACTGTGGTACATCTATACAATGGAATACTATGCTGCTACAAAAAGAAGGGACTTTTACCATTTGCAGCAGCATGGATGGAACTGGAGAGTATTCTGCTAAGCAAAATAACCCAGTTGGAGAAAAAAAATACCACATGATGTCACTTATATGTGGGATATAATGATCAATATAAACTGGTCAATAAAAATAGATCCAGAGACAAATGGTGGTGGTGGGGTGGGTTAGAGATCAATCAAAGTAGTGGTAAACATTCATATTAGCATAACAAATGATCACAGACACTGGGGTAGTGGGGGCTTGCCCTCAGGAGTGGGAGAGGTGGGGGAGTTAAGCTGGGGGGGAAAGAAACATATAAAACTTTAGATAATAAAAAATAATAATGTTAAATATTTTACTTAAATGAAAGAAACAGACAGATATTAGGACTAGTTTAAAAGGTAAAATAATGGGCATATTTATACATCAGGAATATTAAAATCTACATGTAAATGGAAGCAAACTGGTTTTTTTCCCATATGGTGGGAGAAGAGATATGGAACTTATGCTAAAGAGACCAGAACATGCAGATCTAACCAATTTGTATTTTGCAGTATAAACTATGTACATTATAGAGACTCTACTCTTCAATGCTACACATGTAGATAACCCTGAGATCTCCTCTTCAAATTGGAATATCCTAGAAATTCCCCAGTTTCTGTGTATATATCACTGAAACCTGCACTCTATGTCTTCTCCACTGAACACTCATGGAATTTACTCACATATTAAATTTTGTGCTACACTTCTGACAGATGTTTACATTTACTTACAGGGTGACTAGTCACTAAATCATATTTTTGAAAATTATATCATTAAAATTTATTAATTGAACTTTTTTGTTTGAACTATTAAAATATTCTTAAATGTCTGTGATGTATAATTAATATTTTCAGGCTAAAATATGATATTTACCAAGGAGTTTATCATTTGGTTTACTTTGTTTTCAGTTGATAGATTAATAATTTAATAGCCCCAACTAATTGTGTAGAGAGCATATTATGACGCTTCCCCATACTTTAAACTGAACAAATTATATTTTAATAATGATAACCAAGTTTTGAACATTATAGATCTCAAGAAGAATTCCATTAGAATGACAAATTTCTAAAATTCTCTTTAACCAGTTTTAGTTATAGAAAATAATCATATCCAAATATTTGTAGGCCTCTGTATGAATCATATTTCACTATAGAAAAAGGGAATTGAATGAAGGACCAAACAATACCCATAAACTGGGGCCAAAATAATAACAAAATTTTCCTTAAATGCTAATGATTATAATAAAGCTTTTAAAAAAACAAATACATTTGGAGTGTTGATCAATTTTTAATTGGATAATCAATCTTGCTTGTGTTCCATGAATAATTAGTTATTGTGCTGGAATAGACTGATTTTTACTTTTTCTCTCTCATATACATATGGTATGATGAGATATAGTGGTAGTATTTTATGTTTAAGAAAAGAAAGACTCTTGGTAGAAGAAAACATGCAATTAATAATCCTAGTTGTGTCATTTATTCCATTACGATTCTATTCCATATGGCATACTAGTATCAACTCATGAAAAACTCTTTAAGAAATAGAATAGGTTGCTGTTCTGGTCTAGATGGCAGCATAGGTGTATACAATGCGCGCATCCTCCCATGACCAGATCAATATTATAACTTAACTATAAAACACCATCATTCAGAACCACCTTAAATCTAGTTGAATAAAAGTCCTACAATTAAGGATTTAAAAAGGAAGCCACTTTTTAAAGTGGCTTTAAGAAGCCACTTTAAAGCCACTGGTAGGAGGGGCGAGACAGCATGGTCCCACAAGTGGTAGGTAAAAATTGGGAGGGATATCTCAGCTTCAGATGTTCCCCCTTGGGAAGCAAGAGATCCCAGGAAAATAAGTTCTCATAATGTCTGGCTGTAAAAACCACAGAGGATTCAGGCTGAGGGAGATGGAAGAATACTGAAGTCCCAGGAGGTTCCTGTTAAAACGACCAGACAGGGCCTCCCTCCCTCCCTCTGAGCTCCAGAAGTGAGTATCAACTCCAAAGGCACAAAAAACATATGGGGAGGAACTGAATTGTCTGGCATCAGGGTAAGAACTTAAGGAGCAGCTTTCTCCCAGACAAAAGGTCTGACAGAGGCCATTATTCTTTTTCTGAGATACCCCTACCCCCCTGCCATTCCACAGAACAAGCAGGCAGACACAATACCTGGTTCTTCATAAACCTGGCTAACAGTGTTTACCCCACCCTGGTGATTCCTGAGACCCTGCTTCACCCAAATTGTGTGTTCAACCAAAGATCTTTCCATTGGCTTTTCCATGCAAATGGCCTGTCTTGTTTCATGCTTCAGACGTACCTCAAATCTCTCAAACAAGCAGCATCTGCCTTCAGTGTGTCCTGACAAAGTAAGTCCTGCCTTATGGGATGGGCCCCTGCACACCTGAGACTCTATGGCGGTTAGTGGTCACAGCCATTCCTTGCATCCTATCAGCCTGGGAATAAACTTTTCCCATAAATGTGTCAACAACAGTTAAAACTCAACTATAACAGTGGGGTATACACAGTTCACAAGGAGGAGTAAACCCAGGGTGACTAGCTTGAGTGATCTGTGACCCTACAGAACACCTACTATATAAAGACACTCTACCAAGCCCCAGTGACATAGAAACGCTACCTAATGCATAGACACAAACACAGAGAGGCTTGTCAAAGTGCATAGACAAAGAACAGGTCCCAAATGAAAGAATAGAATAAAACTCCAAAAAAAAGAACTAAATAAAATGGAGACAAGCAATCTAATAGATGCAGAGTTAAAAATACCAGTCACAGGATAATAAATTAACTTAGTGAGAACTTCAATAGCATAAAAAGGAAATGAAAATCCTAAAAATGAACCAGTCAGGAATGAAGTATACATTAACTGAAGGATAATTTATAGGAAATCAGTAGTAGAACAGATAATACCAAGAATCAAATCAATGATTTGGAATATAGGGAAGTAAAAAAACTTCTAATCAGAATTGAATAAAACAAACAAAAATAATGATGATAGTATAAGGAGCTTCTGGGACAAGTTCAAATATACCAAAATTTCCATAATGGGGGGAGGAGATGCCAGAAAAAGAGGGAGAAGAAATTAAAAACCTATTTGAAAAAAAAATGACAGAAAACTTCAATTTACTTCTCAACAAAATAGTCTCTCCCGATCTGCTCATGATCACATGAACACCACATGTTAGAAATCCCTGTCTTCCTTGACTTTGTTTCTCCCATTCTTTTATGTAAAACTTAACATATGTGTTTGTATATTAGGTCCATGATATGTAGACCTTATATAAGCATAAGAAGAGGTGTTTGGATACCTATAGGCAAGTATGAGTAAGAAAACTGAGGCTTTGAGAAGTTTAAAGAACAGTTGTTTTCAGATGTAAAGAAAGAAAACCATTAAAAGACAACAAATTATATTAAATGTTTAGCTAATAGATGCTAGTATTTTCAAAGTTCTGTAGTTGTTTGAGTTGAAACAATGCACAGGGTGTGTGATCAGTGCTATAGAGTAAAAGTGGAAATAAGTATATTTAATGAAGCCCAGGAACTTCTGCCTTTACACTTAACTAGTATATTGGATTTTAAAATGATCTTTAGTAATATATACTTAGTGATAAGAAATAAAACTGAAATCCTTTTTAACTATCTTCTCAAAGAATGTAAGAGAAATTACCTTGGGAGCTAAAAGATGTCAAAGACAACACATAGTGAAAGGGATGGAATAAGATTGCATAAAAACCAAAGGGTTAGAGTTTATTGTATGTGAATTGAGAAGTAAAGGTATGCAAAATAATAGTAATCCAATTCCAGCTCTTGGCCCTTTATTAAATAGAACATGGAGAAAAGAGCAGCTTCTCTTTGACAAGTCCAAAGAAAATCAATGGGAGAGAGCCTAGAGAACAAGGAAGGGGAGTGACTGTTCTATGAAGAGAATGAGAATGGGATTTTTGTTTACATAATGGAGTGGAAATTCTAGATGATTCAGAGGAAAGGAGGGCACAGTGAAAAGATAGACCATGATCTAAAAGGACATGATCAAGAAAATTAGTGAAAATCCCGAAGCAGAGAAAAAAGAGATTGAAGAGGCCGAGTTTCATCAAATCCAAGAACAGTTAAGTTTAGGATTGTAGGCTAAATATATAATATAGAAATAGAGATATCCAGACGTAACATTGCCACTCCAATGAGCATTTTTCAAGGAGAATCAGAGTGACACAAAACTGAGTCAGAAAGTAAACTTGATGATAATAATGTTAATTGAAAATTTACATGAGATTTATTTCCTTGGAATAAGGTAGTGATACCAGAGACTTAAGTATTGCAAACTGTTTTTCTCTAATCTATATTATGGATTCTTTATGTGATTGATGCTAAATAAACATTTTATGTTGATGATTCTCTTATTATATAACTCATAAAGACTTCAATGCATGGGATTTTATAAAATTGAGCATGGAACTTAATTGAGGATACATATTTCTATAAATAATCCAATAAAGATATATTAAGTGTTTCACATGTCAAAATAATAATGTAATATTTAATGAGCAACAACAGTAGAAATTATTGTGAATATTGCTTAAACCTGAAAGTAATTTTCTGTGAATCTGACATCCTATCGCCAGGTAATGGGCTCTGATTCTCTGAAAACGCTCAGTCACAGCCAAGCAGTAGTTCCAAAAATATTGATCTTGTGACAACATTCTTTTCAAATGACTTTATTTCAGTTTAAACAAATGACACAAGCAGACTTAAAAATGAGGTTGAAGTCACATAAAAAAATTTACTTTGATGTTAGAAGTTCTCATTTTGACTGGCTGAAAGAAGTAGTTTAGTATACAATTTCCCTGGTAGGAATTTGCCACAAAATTTCTAATGCTGTACATGCTTTATGAATTAAGCAGTTCATAATTAGAAATTTAGTTTCTGAAGTATTTTCTCCTGATAAATCCTGGCTGAACTTTTATTTCACAAGTATTTAATAGCTTCCAATAAAGCTACAATGAGTTGTTATTATGGACACTGTTGATTGTAGCTTTTCTGTGAATCATAATTTACAAAAAAAAATTCTATAGGGACTGTAAATTTTTATGCAGACTTACATATATTGTAAGACAGCATAAAATTATCCTTCTTTGGATGGCTAATCTAACTATATAAATAATTCTAATGTGTAATATCTGAATATAAACTAATGACTATTAAAAGGATTGTTTCTAGATATTCATTTCTATCTATGTTTGCCCTTTCAAAGCAGGAGATACATATCACAGTGCATATGAAAAATTGGGTACGGGAATAAAGCAAATAAATATGGTGATGATAAAGGCAGTTATCAGATAACTTAATTTTTTGAAATATATCAGAGTTGTCATCTTCATTCCCTTTACTTTTGCTTGTGATACATATTGGTTTTTGCTTATAACACATTTTGTAATATACGCATGTCATCTTAAAACATTTTCAACCAGATTATAAAGTAACACTTACTGCACAGTACTATGTAGATGGGTGGCAGAAAAAGTAAAACCAGTGCTTCATAACTTCATCTGTAAATCTAAAATAAAATAACCCGAACAGGAAGTACATAATAACGGAGAGAATGTGCACGCTTTTAGCCTGTGTGATTCAGTGTATGTTGGGAATGTGCTTAAGAGAGCCTCCACGATATCTCAACTGTGTGAATACGTGCTATGTACACTGTTGGCAAAACATTTACTAATTAGTAATCAACAGTAGATAGAACATTTATCAAGTGCAAGGGAATGCTGAAGGAAAGAATGTAGAATTGGAACTGATGCATGGCCTCTTCAACACAGAATAAACATTGAATTGACCTTCATGTTATGAGCATCTGGTAATTTTCCAGAAACAAATGTAATCATTATAAACAGAGCACAATATTATTTGATGTGCCACCTAATGGCAATATGATTTTTGTTTATATTTTGTAACTATTTCTATATTTCCTATATGACCAAAATTATTTTATTTAAATTTGGTATCAGGCCCTCTATTTAGGTAGTGTTCTACCCCTCACCTTAGATTTTCACCATTTAATGAATTAATTGAATCAGAAGTATTCAGTTTTAATTTTCCTTATGGGTAATTCTAAGTCATTTAGTTTTTGTTGTTAATATTGTTTTGTTTTTGTTTCTAAATGCAATTAAAATGACATTTTGGTATAAAACAAAATGGAAAATGCATATTTGTCTTTCTACTCATATTAGTTAGTAACCAAATTGTAGGGAAATTATTATTCATCTTTCCTATTTATCCATCCTACTATTCACCTATCTACTCCAAAATGATGAATTGAGCATCACCTATTTGATAAGTACATGGAATAAGGTGATTCACATGGTAGTTTTATTTAGTGAAGTTAAGAGTGGAAAAGTGAGAAAAGATATAAAACATAATATTTATATTACTATCTAGGGTACATTTATACTCTACAAAGTATATCACATATGCTTTCTTATTTACCTAAAAATATACATATATATTTATTGACCTCAGAAAGCAAGGGAAAGGGAGAGAGTGATCAATGATGATAGAGAATAATTGATTAGCTGCTTCCTGCATACCTCACGCTGGGGATCTTGCCGCAACCCAGGCATATGCCCTGACTGGGAATCAAACCATAATTTCCTGGTTCATAGGTCAATGCTTAACCACTGACTCACATCAGCCAGGCTTTATTTACCTTTACGTGATAATTTTATGAGCTCTGAATTATTATCTCCATTGTAAAAGAGAGAAAACTAACCTGCTCCAGTTGCAAAGATAGGTTGTGTTAGAATTGAAAAATAACTGATATAATATTACTTTAATGCCATAGTTTCCATAGAGATTGTGAACATTGTTTCTGAAAAAGCAATTAAAAACACCCCTTTGGTATTAGGTTCTTAAGATGACTTTAAGAAATTAACACACAGTAGCTTAAATATTAGAGACTTAGTCTCACAGTCTGGACACCATAAGAACAAAATAAGTTTTGCGGTGCCAAAATCAAGATGTCTCCAGGGGCTATGTCTCTTTAGAGGTTCAGGGGAGAATCACTCCTGGCTTCTTTTAGATACTAGATGGTAATGGCATTTCTGGGTTTGTAAACACCTCTCCGTTCTTTGTTTCTAATCACATTGCCTTCTCTTCTTACTGTGAAATTTCCTCCTACCTCTCTCTTATTATTGCCTTCTGAGAATTAAGGATAATCTCCATATATGAAGATCCTTAACCATTGCAAATTTTTATTAGTATTTTTTTAAATGTTAACTGTTGTTTGTTTGTTTGTTTGTAATATGAGGTAACATTTATGGGTTCCAGAAATTAGGTTGAGGATGTATGTTTAGGTGGCAGTTTTAAGTTTATCACAATATTCTAGGCCTTAATAAACTGTCCCTTGAATTGTAACAGTAGTCATTTCTTTAACAAGATTCTCAGTTCATAATTTCCTCTTTTCCAAACCACTTTGCCTACCACTGAACCATTTTCTTGGATCACTTTTTGCATTCTAAAATATTTTATAGCTCTAATATTAACCGACTCATCTGGAAAAATTCACCAACTATTACCCTTCCCATCCAATAACTTCCTTCTCTATCAGTGCACATTCATTTTGTCTGTTTGTTTAAAAATAAAACAAAAAATAGTCTATTTAGTCAGCTTATTTGTGAAATAAATAAATGCTAAAGGACTGAACCCAAACTACCCACAACAAAACAACTATATCTCCATACAATTAAGATTTTATTGCTATGAAATATCATAACATTAACCAGTTCTGCTCTTCTTATAAGAAAGACATTTTAAAATTTAGTAATGTCACTAATAGAATCTAAATAAGATAAATTAAGCATTTCAAAGCTGTAAAAATCATGATAGGATTCTTGGAAAAATATCTCCTATGCAATTGTGATTACTTCTGTGCCTGAAATTTCTGCAACATCTCTAGAGACTAAAAGATATGAGTACTAGAAGCTCAGTGCACAATTGGAGCCAGGGAGGGACACAGGAGTTTGGCGAACCACGGAGGAACTACGGGAGGGCTCCATTGCATCTCATACAGTCTGATTGATTGGACCCCAGCAGCAAGCTAACCTACCAGTTGGAGTGTCTGCCCCCTGGTGGTTAGTGCACATCATAGTAAGTAGTTGAGTTGCCTTAGCATATCATTAGCATATTACACTTTGATTGGTAATATTCTAATTGGTAGGATCAGGCCTAAATGTGTAGTCAGGCATCCTTCTCACAATCCAGCACTGCTAGCTCCAAACTGCTCACCTGCCTGCTTCCCTGATTGCCCCTAACCCCTTCTGCCTGCCAGCCTGATCACCCCCTAACCACTACCCTGCCAGACTAATTGATGTCTAACTGCTCTCCTGCCATTCTGTTTGTCCCCAACTTCCCTCCTCTGTCAGCCTGGTCACCTCTAACTGCCCTCCCTTGCAGGCTTCATCCACTCCAACTGCCCTCCCTTTCAGGCCTGGTCCCTCCCAACTGCCCTCCCCTGCTGGCATGATGGCCCACAACTACCCTCCCTTACAGGCCTGGAACCTCCTACTGTCCTCCCCTGCTGGCCATCTTGTGGCCATCTTGTGTCCACATGGGGGAAGGATCTTTGATCATATGGGGGCAGCCCTCTTGTGTGTTGGAGTGATGGTCAATCTGCAAATTACTCTTTTATTAGATAAGATAGAGGCCTGGTGCATGGGTGGGGACAGGCTGGTTTGTCCTAAAGGGTGTCCTGGATCAGGATGGGGGTTCCCTTGGGGTGTGAGGTGGCCTGGGCAAGGGGCCTATGGTGGTTTTCAGCCTAGCCACACCCCACAATGACCCAAGTGGAGGCCCTGGCATCTGGAATTAATTTATATTCTACAATTGAAACTTTGTAGCCAGGAGTGGAGCCAAGTCTTCTTCTCGCTCTATGGCAACAGACATTTCTGTTTGAAACTTTGCAGCATAGAGTGGAGGCCTAGGCTAGGGCTGCAGAAATTTGGCTTCATCCATCTCCTCAATAGCCCTAGCTTCTTCTTTCTCCAGCTCCGTGGCTGCAGCCATTTCTGTTGGGATTATGTATCTTCTATAATTGAAACTTTCTAGCATTGAGTGGAGGCCTAGGCCAGCAAGGGCAGGTGAAAACTTTGCTTCCTCTGTTGTTAGGGAAACCCAAGCCTCCCTCCTGCTCTCAGGGGCAGCAACCATCTTGGTTGAGGTTCATTTGCATAATTTGTTCCTGATTGGCTGGTAGGCGTGGCTGTGGGCATGGTTTGATAAAAGGTGTGGTCAATTTGCATACTACTCTGTTATTAGATAGGATAATATTTTTTAAATTACAATTCTATTAGAAAAGTTTTTTAAAAGAGTCATATCTAACTTAACACATATAATTTATTCTTGGTCTCTTGCAGACTCTCTTCTCCTTTGGTTATTGTGTTATTTCTTTGTATTCAACTGTCTCATACTTGACTTTTTGTGCCTTGTCAGTAATTTTCCTAGTTTTTTTCCCTTCTATATTACATTTTCAATGTTTACACCCCACTTATTCCCTCTTCCCTGCAAACTCATTTGTTGAAACCTATTCCCTAAAATAATGATATTTAGAGGTGGGGCTGTTGCTAGACAGGAAGAGACCCAGACTGGCTTTGCCTCAGTCTGGCCTGTAATAATGTGTGGGCTTTTTTACTTTGTGTAGGGAAGATTTCTCAACATGGATCTATTTAATTTTAAGAGTACATTTACATTAAACCGGGGACTGCAAAACAGAAGAAGGGCTTTGAGTATAAGGAGCAACAGGAGAGAACCTGCAGAGCTGTTACTCTGCTTTGGCTCCTAGGAAAGTCACAGTAAAGAAGGAAGTCAAGGCAGGGTTGCTTTTAGTTCACTGGGAAGTGAGATAAAAGAGGGCTTTGGAGATAGGATCAAGCTGCCAGTGCCTACTGCTCCCCTGGTTGCAGGTCTTGCAGGAACACATAGAATTCAGAAGAAAGTAAAAAGTTCATGTCTGAGAAGGGGCCTGGGCACGCTCTAGAATGATGATAATCTTTGAATTGAAGGTCCAGTGTTTTAGTGTGTGTGTGTGTGTGTGTTTTCTGTTAGCAATAATTCTAGGGGAGAGTTTTAGGAGAATACTTCCAAGTGCATTCTTTTAAAAAATATATTTTATTGATTTTTCACAGAGAGAAAGAGAGAGGGATAGAAAGTAAGAAACATTGATGAGAGAGAAACATCGATCAGCTGCCTCTTCCACATCCCCTGCTGGGGATGTGCCTGCAGCCACGGTATGTGCCCTTGACTGGAATCGAACCTGGGACCTTTCAGTCCACAGGCTGACACTCTAACCATTAAGCCAAACCGGCTTCGACTCCAAGTGCATTTTTAATATTCTGATGCGTCAAAGTAGCATACAGGAGATTCTGGGGTTATCTTTGGTCTCTTTTACTGTTACCTTGGGTATGTCTGGCTCTAATTTTGTTGTTGTTATTTGTTCCCCTGACTTCATCTGTTCTTGGGTTTAGCCTGCAAAAATGGCATTAGTTGGATCTCTGTTTTTATTCTCCTTCTTCTTCTCTTTCTTCTTCCCCTCCTTCTCCTCATCTTAAAACCACTCATTCCCATGATAGCAAAAAATTTAACAAGTTATTAAAGTACTAGAGGTCTACAAAATTTGTGCTTAGAAGATGGGGTCTTTCCTTAAGCCCAGCCTGCACTGTCTGCAATCTAGAATCCCCCAAGGGATGTCCAACTGCCTGATAGGATCAGGCCTAAACAGGCAGTCACACATCCCTCTCACAATCCAGGATTGCTGGCTCCCAACTGTTTGCCTGCCTGCCTTCCTAATTGCCCCTAACTGATTCTGCCTGCCAGCCTGATCACCCCCTAACCACTCCTCTGCCAGCTTGATTTATGCCTAACTGCTCCCCTTTCAGCTTGTTTTACCCTAACTGTCCTCCCCTTCAGGTCTGTTCTCCCCCAAACTGCTCTCTCCTGCAGGCCTGGGTCCCCAACCCCCACTACCCTTCCCTATAGGCCTGGTTGCTCCCAAATTCCTTCATCTGCTGGCCTGGTCACCCCTAACTGCCCTCCTCTGCAGGCTTGATCACCCTCATCTGCCCTCTCCTGCTGACCTGATCACCCACTATTGCCCTCCCTTGTAGGACTGATCTCTCCCAACTGCCTTTCCTTTCTGGCCATCTTGTGGTGGCCGTCTTGTGTCCATATAAGGGCAGGGCTTTTGAGCACATAGGGGCAGCCATCTTGTATGTTGGAGTGATTATCAATCTGCATATTACTCTTTTATGAGATAAGATAGAGGCCTGGTACATGAGTGGGGGCCAGGTGGTTTGCCCTGAAGGGTGTCCCGGATCAGGGTGGGGATTCCCTTGGGACATGGGGGGGCCTGGGTGAGGGGCTTTTGGTGTTTTGCAGGCCAGTAAAACACCAAGCAGAGGCCCTGGTATCTGGGATTTATTTAACTTCTACAACTGAAACTTTGTAGCTTGGAGTGGAGCCAATCCTTCTACTCACTCCATGGCTGCAGCCATTTCTGTTGGGATTTATTTATTTATCTTCTATAATTGAAAATTTGTAGTATTGAGTGGAGGCCTGGGCTGGGCAGGATCTGTGGAAAGCTTAGCTTCCTCCATCACTGGAAAAAACCCAAGCCTCCCTTCTACTCTCTCTGTGGCCGCAGCCATCTTGGTGGGGTTAATTTACATACTTGCTCCTGGTTGGCTGGTAAGGATGGCTAGTAGGTGTGGCTGGTGGATGCAGCTGAGCTATGGTCAGTTTGCATATTACTCTTTTATTAGATAGGATACATTTGGTTTGACATCAGATCCTTTTTACCTGATATATCTTTTAGACCTTCTCTTTAGGTGGATTGGAATGAAATGGAAAGGATGAGTGAGGTACCTCCCAATTGGCATATATGATACTGATAATTTTTCTGTCGTGATTCTGATTGCTAAATAATTGATCTGCAGTAGGCTGATCTAATACATTCATTAATAGAACCCCAAACCATCTCAATATCCTTAATAAGTACTCCTCTCTCCAATCTTAAATATCCATGAAATCTACTTTCTCTATATATGAATTTAGGATTTTCTTTCCTGTGCTATCCTTCACAGCTTTCAAACAGAATAATGTTCTAAAATCCCCTTGATTAGAAAGCTATAAGTATTCACTGGCTTATTTTACTTTCTTCCATGTCTAGTCCATTACTCTTCTCCCTGAACAAAGAAACAGATAGTATTCAATGATACCTGTTCCTACTCCAAACATGAAATTAATAGAAAAATTTTAGAACTAATATCATTAATAATACAGTATCCAAAGAAAGATATGTCCTTGATGTTTTTGTATACGTATAGATATATAGATATGTATAGATAAATGAGTTATGAAATAAGTATGTATATAAGGAATGTATACATACAATGCAAACAATGAGAGTAGGGTTTAATTACCTGAGTGTGTCTTTTGAGAGTTTTAACTATTTTAACAGTTAATGTAATTATAAATAATTTCTTCAGATTCATTAAAATTATAATAGTTTTTATGGGTTTATAAAAATAACAACTCTACAATATAAATTTTGACTGCCTAATTAAGGGAGATTTAAAAAACCCATGCTACATATAATATATTTTGAACATTAAAAAAGAAAAAAAAGTAATGATTAACAAAATGTAATCTTGATATCTTGTGTAACATTTATGTTTTTATGTTTTCTTTATTGCACTGCCTAGAATATATGTTTGGCATAGAGTGAAGAAGCAGGAACCACTTTACTTGAATATCCATCAAGTAAAGCAGTTTTTTATCCTATGATAAGGTCGATGAAAGACATGAAAATACAGAAAAAATAATTTTAGGTAGAAGAGAAAATGGTGTTACTCTCTGTTTTGAAAGGAAGTCACATAGATAAGCGTGAAAATCTATTTGATGGTATAACCTGTAAAAACTAGAATAATAAAATTTTATTTCTTTAGGACGGAATTTATAGATGCTTAAGAAAATTGGAAAATGCCAAGCAAACTGGCAGTGAACAAGAAAGACATATTGTCTATGTTAAAAAGAATCTTACAGTGATAGACAGTTTTTTATTAAACTTGCTTAAAATATGATGCATGAAATCCATACTCTGTATACTCATTATAAAGAGTATATAGTTATTTTAAATAAATAACTTTTAGATAATGTTTTTTTGTAGTTAAATAAAAATGAACTTTCTGTTTTTGGTAAATTATACTTTACTGCAGATAGTTTATTTATTTCACAGAGCAATAGGCTGACTCCATTTATGATGCTTGATTGTTTACAGATTTCAAACCCAAGCCTATCACATTTCCCCTCTTTTCCACCTTCTTTGGAATCAGTGGAAAGTTAAAACTATGTAAACCCCTATCATGCTCTCACTCTTAGATCAGCTGGCCCTCTATAATAAAAACCCAAACCAGCTGTCCCTCTCTGATCTCTCTAATCATTTTCAGACTAGCTTAAGTGCCTGCCCTAGTCTTCCCAAGAGACCTCATGCATCAATAAAATTTCCTCTTCATACCTTCTTGGTACATGTATGACATCATCAGTTCTGACATTTGAACCTGATTTTGCATGTGATATTTTATCCCAAACTTGTAGGGTGACTACAACACACTTCAGTACATGAAGGTTTATGTAAGGAAATTCATATCAAATATACATAGTAGACATTACATATAGATTACAGAAAATATCCTAATGTAATTGAGCTCAGCATAGTTTTATTTCAATATTTGGATATAGGTACTAAGGCAGGAATGAAAATTGAATGTTTAAATGAAATTGTTAGCTAGGAAAATCTGTAGTTACAATGATTTGTAGAAGATAAATTATGAATGCCTCCCAAAGACATAAAATCTTCATATTAGAAAGTTCATTTAGGGAAGAGAAAAATAAAATCATTAACTTTGTTCCTTGCTTATTTTATTCAATCTTAACCTTGACAAATACACTTTGCAGGTTTGTGATGCAAAAAGAAAAAAATATTATTTTTGTTCTTAACTGAATTTAATTCATATATTTCTATATAACCAGGTATAGACTTGTAGCTGATGGGAAAGAATTAACATATAGGGTTCATACTTCATTCACTACAAAATTTAAATTTAACTTAATTTAATACCATGGGAGGCATAATTATATATATGGCATTAATACATACATATATATGTGTGTATATATATATATAATACATAGATTATATATAATATGTGTGTATATATATATATACATATATACATATATAAAATACATAGATTATATATAATACAATACAGAACTCTTTACTTTTATGTAACATACTAGAGGCACTCAGGGGAGGGGGGGCCCTCAGCCCAGCCTGTGCCTCTTCTTAGACTAGGAACACATGGGGAATGTCTGACTGATGGCTTAGGTCCGATAACTTAAGCTGGCAGTCAGATATCCATAGCACTGCCTCAGAGGACGGAGAGGCTCCAGCCACTGCAGCTGAGCTCACCAGCCATAAGCCCGGCTTCTGACTGAGTGGTGCTCCCCTTTGGGAGCTCACTGATCACCAGGGGGCAGCTCTTGCATTGAGTATCTTCCCCCTTGTGGTCAGTGCACATCATAGCAACAGTTTTTTCCACTGTTGGGTCAAAACCAGCTCTCTGATATCCCCTGAGAGGTTCTGGATTATGAGAGGGGACAGGCCAGGCCAAGGGACCCTATCCATGCATGATCAGGGCCGGGGAGAGATGCAAGAGGTTGGCCAGCCAGGGAGGGATTACAGGAGGACTCCAGGGCATGTCTGGCCTGTCACTCAGTCCTGATCGGCCAGACCCCAGCAGCGAGCTAACCTACTGGTTGGAGCATCTGACCCCCTGGTGATCAGTGCAAATTATAGTGAGTGGTTGCACCACCTTAGCATATCATTAGCATATTACACTTTGATTGGTTTAACAGACAACTGGAAGACGGGACATCTAGCATAATAGCTTTGTTATATAGGATTGAATTTAAAATGGTCAGGGATACACCATACACACACACCCTTGCACGCACATGCACAAACAAATGGTATCTACAATAATATATTGCTTGTACATTCTCACTTCCAACTAAAAACATCTTAATAAAAATAAATATTTAAAAGGACAACCCTAGCTGGGTTACTCAGTTGGTTAGGGTGTCTTTCCAACACTCCATGGTTATGGATTTTATCCTCAGTCAAGGCACATACAAGAAGCAACCAATGAATGGATAAATAAGTAGAACCTCAAATCGATGTCTCTCTCTTTTTAAAATCAGTCAGTGAAGCAAATGTTTAAAAACATAAAAATAAATGGTCAATAATAATATAAAATGTCTCCTAAATTGTACAAACTCTTAATATGTTTTATCTCTGTTAGTTAAAATCTAAATGTATAAAAAACAAGTCTTCATAGCAGCAGCAATGAATCAAGCTTATTACTGAGAATTTAAGCCACTCCAGCTGCATGTGAAGGAGGTGTGAAAAAATGAAAGTTCAATAATCTAAAAAAAATGTTCCTGTTCACACTTTGTGGGTTGGTGGTGATTGTGGAGCACACAGAGTAGTATTCACTCAGTGGGTAATTTTTGCAGTAACAGTCTGATCTAAGTCTAAATTTTAATCCAAAATTGAAACTCAAGATGTGCTTCATCATAATTGAGCCAACAATTTTTTTCTGAAATATGTTCTCCAAGCAAGCTCTCATGAGTCTTTGATTGTCTTAAGATTTTACCTTAGTTCAATGTATGTCTTCAGAACATCTCTTTTGCAAAAGAGGTGCTGTTTTAAAATACATCTGCTTGGATAATTGCTTCTTATTCTCGTGATCTCATTTGGGAAATTGTAGGTATTCTCTTAGATGTGTGGAATAATAAAGTAGTATTGAAAAAACCATAGCACTTCATGTTTCTTACTGTATATTCTGGAAGATATTCAATTTACAGAACATAACTGCACAGATTTTCAGTCTTTCAATTTGGACTCCTAAAATGTGATGATAAATTATGATAAGCATTAATTATTAAAGTAGCTGAACTTTCTTCTGGTGGAAATACAAATATTGATTAGTTGCTATTTCACTTGCTTATGTGGTTCTGTCATTTAAAAAGTAAAGGTAATAACATGTTGATGCTTTTTAAAAATATACTCTTTCATGATAAATCTTTGTTTTTAATACAATAAAAAAGCTACTAGTAATTGCTAATATATGCATATATGGTGAAATTAAATATACAATGCGAGCCAAGACCTTTCTACTTAACACTCCACCTGATAGAATTTTGCTTCTAAAAGGCAATATCAGATATCCAGGCTGAAGGCATATTTTTTTCATAATGTGCAACTACGTAACAAAAGATGAAATTGTATAGCTCAGAAAAATAGCTTCTGAATATGTAATTGACAACTCTGATCACAATAAGTGCTAAATAAAATTTCAAAAGTGTAAAATCAATATTTGATATATACTAATGATTTGTGCCCACCAACAGATGCATGGATGAAGAATATATCTATATACCTATATGATATAGATATACAGATATTTATATATGCATATGTCATATAAAGTATATGAAATCATACACACAACACAATACTATTCATTTGTGTCAAAGAAAAAAATTCTGCCCTGAGCAACAGCATAAATGGCCCCTGAGGGGTCATATGGTAAGTGAGATATATCAAAGTGAAATATTTAAAAAAAGATAAAGTAGTGAAAAAACTAAAAGTAAAAAAGAGTAGAATTGTAGTGACCAGGAGCTGGAGCTGAGGGAGTTGTGCAGATATTTACAGGTATAAATTTGCCACTAGTAGATAAATGTCTTTGGAGATATAATATACAGCATAGTGATTATAGTCAACAACTTCATATTATAAACTTCAAAGTTCCTAAAAAACTAGATTGATCTGCACTATTCTCACCACATATAAAAAATACTTATGTCATATGATAAAGGTATTAGATAGTGCTACAGTGGTAATAATATTAAAATATACAAATATATCAAGTAAACCTACTGTACACCTTAAAGATACACATTCTTAGAGGTTAATTACACTCCTATTAAAAAATTCTATCAAGATATCTATTGTATTGCTTTTATGTGCATGGATTCCAAATCTTACTAATATTATACTTAAGGGAGCAATAAAACTTAGTTATTAAATTCAGTGACAACACAGACAAAAATTTTTAAAATATATTTTATTGATTTTCCACAGAGAGGAAGGGAGAGGGATAGAAAGTCAGAAACATTGATGAGAGAGAAACATCGATCAACTGCCTTTTCCATACACCCCTACTGGAGATGTGCCAGCAATTAAGGTACATGTCCTTAACCGGAATCAAGCCTGGGACCTTTCAGTCTAGAGGCCGATGCTCTATCCACTGAGCAAAACTGGTTTTGGCAACACACCGAAATTTGATGTAACATATAAATGAAAAGAAAATATGTGATAGAGAAAAATCTTGATAGAATGGGAAGAACTCTGGATTTTGGCATCAAGAGAATGTGAGATTTTAGTCTTTCACCTACTTGCAAAGTGATAAATTAACTAAAATTCTACTGAGGCTCTAATACTACCTTCCTTAAATATTTCAATAAAACCTAGGCATATAATGCATGCATGGCACAAAATAGGCACAAAATAATATTTCCCAAATTACTAGAAATATGGGCAAAATTAAATAATGTAAAGACGTACAACACAAGCTTAAGACAGAAGTACAAAGTTAGTGTACTTATGCATTCTGACTTCATACCTATTACAAAATTATAGTAAACAAGTGTGTATGGCACTCATATAAGAATAAACATATTTATCATTAGTATGAATGATGACCTAAGAAACCAACCCATAGATTTATGGTTATTGATTTTCCACCAGATCCAATATCATTCAGTGGAGAAAGAATATAAAATAGTGTTGTCCACAAAGGTAACTCTGACAATTGACAAATAATTCATCTATACCAGTGGTCAGCAAACTCATTAGTCAACAGAGCCAAATATCAACAGTACAATGATTGAAATTTCTTTTGAGAGCCAAATTTTTTAAACTTAAACTCCTTCTAATGCCACTTCTTCAAAATAGACTTGCCCAGGCCATGGTATTTTGTGGAAGAGCTGCACTCAAGGTGCCAAAGAGCCGAATGTGGCTCATGAGCTGCAGTTTGCCGACCACTGATCTATACTAATAAAAGGGTAATATGAAAATGGTCAGGATGCCCTCTTCCATAACAATTGATCAGCAGGAAGTTGCATGTGTGGCAGGCATGGATGGGTGGGGCCGAGTGCACAGGGAGGACAGGGATATGAGGCTGCATCCCCTCCTTGGTGCCAGCTGGGGGATGTGAGGTTGTTATTGTTTATTTATTAATAATTTTACATATTATTTTCATATAAATTTTACTAATTTTTCTTCATCTCTGACACTATTATAAAGAAAGGGCAAATAGCAATATTAAAATATTTTTTCTAATTAATTATCTTTTAATGTGCATGAATTTCATGCACTGGGTCACTAGTAAATAAATAAGAGGAAAAATCAAAAGATAAACTGAACACTCAACTCATACCATATACGATCAAATCAAAATGGATCAGTGATCTAAATATAAGTGCTGAACTCATGAGTCAAAAAAAAAGATAAGGTTGAGTTTTTGTAACTTTAGTTACTAAACATTTTCTCAGAAGGACACAAAAGAAAAATAAAGTAGATTTTCTCAATAGACTTTAAAGAGCATTATCAAGAAAATGAAAAGACGTAAAGAGCCTGGGAGGGTGGCTGTTTGGGGTGGGTCATTCTCCCATACACCAAAAGGTTGCAGGTTTAATTCCCAGTCCACGCATACCTAGGTGGAAAGTTCAATACCAGATCAGGAAACATACAAGAGGTAGCTGATCCATGTTTTTCACATGTTCACATCTTTCAAGCTCAAAAATTGTTTGCAGACTTTAATTTTTGTGGTTGTGTACAGACAACAATGTTTTCAAATCCAAGAGACTACTTATTGTTCTCTGTAGCCCTTGCCCCAACATGATAGTTTGCTTCATAAAGTCCAACAGGAAAGCATATATACTGCTTCAAATGTATTTGAATTTTTCCATCTCAGACCTCTAGATCCTCTTTCAAAAAGCTCACATGAGCCTCATCTACTATAGCCAATCAGTTATATTATGGATTATCATTGGTCTCTTTATCGCTGCAACCAGTAACATTAGTGCCTTTAAATCAAATCTGATTAGAAATCCAATTCAACAAAACCCAGAAAATTTAAAATAACACATCCTTAAGAATCTGTTTTTTCTGGAATCACTTTTGGTATCAAAATCTGTATCTGCCAAGGTTCAATGCATACCTGCGTGTGTGTGTGTGTGTGTGTGTGTGTGCGCGCAAGCGCAGATGAATAGATAGATGATAGATAATGACAGATAGATAAATGATAGATTGAACAGTCATCACAATCCACTCCTTGTCAAATTGGCACACATCTCTTTAAACAGTACTTAATCTCCAAATATAGACAAAACAAAATACTATTGCCACTTACAAGATATAAGCCTTTTCCCATAAAATGATAGAATCTTTGGATGATATTTCTTTTTTCTTTTCATATCCAAAACCCCTGGCTATTAAACCAATAAGCCAAAGTCCATAAATCAGTATAAAGTTGTATTAGACTATCCCTTTCTCCAGAAAAAATGTATATATATATATATATATATATATATATATATATATGCCTAATTGTTAATTTGCCTAGTTAATTAATTACCTAATTGGAAATCTGTCCACTCAGAAATTTAGAATAATACTTTAGTTTTTATTTTAAATTTTCATAGAATAATGTTTTATTTACTTATTTATTTATTTATTATATATATTCTGTTGATCTTCTACATAGCAGAAGGGAGAGGGATAGAAAGTCAGAAACAACGATGAGAGAGAGACATCGATCAGCTGCCTCTTGCACGCCCCCTACTGGGGATGTGCCCGCAGCCAAGGTACATGTCCTTGCCAGAATCGAACCCGGGACCCTTCAGTCCGCTGGCCGACGCTCTATCCACTGAGCCAAACCGGTCTCAGCTCATAGAATAATGTTTTAAAGTGCACTCCCTGATACAGCAATATACTTGCAGAGTTGTAAGGAGTGTTTCAAGAGATATACTCATTTCTTAAGTAACTTAAATCCTAGTGTGGCCCTAAATGATAGCAGTGATGGGAAATCCTCCTGGTCACAGAATTTGAGCTGTGCTCTTTAAGCAGGGTTTAAAAAAATACATATATTTTTGGCATTATTATCGATGTCCCCCATTTTCCCCCTGTTTTGCCCTCACAACATTGTTGTCTGTACACGTGGGCTCTGAATATATGTTTTGTGGATATTCTTTTGACCCTCTTTTATATCATCCACTCCACCCATTTCTCTTCTGACGTTTGTCAGTCTTTACCATGTATTCATGATTCTGGTACCATTTTGTTCATCATTTTATTTTATTAGATCCCACATATGAGTGAGATCACATGGTATTGGTTTTTCTCTGAGATTTGATTTTTACCATATGTACAAACTAGGCTGTTATGGTTTCATACACACCAGCAAGTCATTAGATTCTCAGGGAAGAAACAAATGTCTTTATTATTCATTAGAGGCCTGGTGCATGAATTCATGCTCTGGTGGGTTCGCTTGGCCTGGCTGGTGATCAGGGCCTATTGGGGCCATCTTGCCAAGTTCCTATGGGGGCTAATCGAGTCAGCCAGCTGAAAGGAGGAACCATGGGAAGTTGTCCAGCCATGGAAGGTTGGCTGTGGGAAGGCACTGAGCACCAGCGGGCAGCTCTTGCATTGAGTGTCTGACCCCTGGTGGTCAGTGCACATCATAACAACTGGTCCACTGGTCATTTGGTCGACCAGTTATAATGGTAGTTTAGGCATTTATATATACTAGAGGCCCAGTGCACGAAATTCGTGCACAGGGGTAGGTGGTTGGGGGTGTCCCTCAGCCCAGTCTGTACCCTCTCCAATCTGGGACCCCTCAAGGGATGCATGAGTGCCCATTTATGCCTGATACCGATAGGATTGGGCATAAATGGGCACTCAGACATCCTTCTCACAATCCAGGACTGCTGGCTCCAAACTGCTTGCCTCCTGCCTCCCTGATTGCCCCTAACTGCTTCTGCCTGCCAGCCTGATCACCCCCTAACCACTACCCTGGCAGCCTAATTGATGTCTAACTGCTCCCCTGCCAGCCTGTTTGCCCCTAACTGCCCTCCCATGCAGGCCTGGAATCTCCCAAATGCCCTCCCCTGCTAGCCTGCTGGCCCACAACTGCCCTCCCTTGTAGGTCTTAAACCTCCTGCTGTCCTCCCCTGCTGGCCATCTTGTGGTGGTCATCTTGTGTCCACATCGGGGCAGAATCCTTGACCACATGGGAGCAGCCCTCTTGTGTGTTGGAGTGATGGTCAATCTGCAAATTACTCTTTTATTAGATAGGACAGAGGCCTGGTGCATGGGTGGGGACTGGCTGGTTTGCCCTGAAGGGTGTCCTGATCAGGGTGGGGGTTCCCATGAGGTGTGGGGTGGCCTGGGCGAGGGCCCTGTGGTGGTTTGCAGGCTGGCCATCTCCTCCTGCAACTCAAGTGGAGGCCCTGGGATCTGGGATTAATTTATGTTCTACAATTGAAACTTTGTAGTCTGGAGTGGAACCAAGCCTCTGCTCACTCTGTGGTGAAAGCCATTTCTGTTTGAAATTTTGTAGCCTAGAGTGGAGGCCTAGACTAGAGATGCAGAAGTTTGGCTTCCTCCATCACCCTGGCAACCCTAACCTCTTCTCTCTCTAGCTCCGTGGCTATTACCATTTCTGTTGGGATTATGTATCTTCTATAATTGAAACTTTGTAGCATTGAGTGGAGGCCTAGGTTGGCAATATCAGGCCAAAAGCTTGGCTTCCTCTATTGCTGGGGAAACCCAAGCCTCCCTCTTGCTCTCAGTAACTACAGCCATCTTGGTTGGGGTTGATTTGCATAATTTATTCCTGATTAGGCTGGTGGACATGGCTGTGGGTGTGGCTTGATCGGAGATATGGTCAATTTGCATATTAGTATTTTATTAGATAGTACAAAATGCCTGGTGCACAAATTTGTGCACCACCAGGGTCCCTTAGCCTGACCTGTGAGATCAGGCCAAAAATGGCTCTCCAACATCCCTTGAGGGATCATGGATTGTAAAAGGATGCAGACCTAGCTAAGGGACTCCACTGGTGCATGATCAGGGCAGGGGAGGGATGCAGGAGTTTGGCCAGCAGGGAATAAAGGACCGTAGGAGGGCTCCAGAGTGAGTCCAGCCCATCTTGCTCAGTCCTGATTAGCTGGCCCAGCAGTAGACTAATATACTGGTCAGAGAATCTGCCCCCTGGTGTTCAGTGCATGTCATGGTGAGCAGTTGAGCAGCCTTAACATATCATTAACCTATTACACTTTTTAAAAATATGTATTTTATTGATTTTTTACAGAGAGGAAAGAAGAGGGATAGAGAGTTAGAAATATTGATGAGAGAGAAACATCAATCAGCTGCTCCCTGCACACTCCTTACTAGGTATGTGCCAACAACCAAGGTACATGCCCTTAACCAGAATCAAACCTGGACCCTTGGGTCTGGAGGCCAAAGCTCTATCCACTGAATCAAACTGGTTAGGGCAACATGTTACACTTTGATTGGTTAACTGTCGACCGGACACTTAGCATAATAGGCTTTTATTATATAGGATAGATAACAGAAAAGACCATAAATGTTAGCATATTTTTATTGGTTCTCCATGTCCCCAAGTATCTGGAGCAACATGGTAAACACAGATAAGTGCTACATGACCAGCAAGCTTCCATCCCAGCTGAGTATCCCTGACTTTGAGGAATCACTACCTTTATAGTGATCAGTTAGCAAGCCTGTTCTTTATCCAAGGGAGGAAGAAAAATTACCTCATCTAACCCTGGAAACAAACATGAGAAACAGCTTAATGATCAGGGGTTTGCTATCTGGCATACCAGCAAGACTGCTAGATTCCCAAAGAGCACTGTCTCTCCAAATGCTATATTACACAAATCATTTTCAGTTATTTATTTATTCATTCATTTTTTGTCCTTTAGAATCTTTTTTTCATGACACATCTCACTAATAGTTCTTTTGTCTGTCTCGTTCAGCACAATAGATCTAACAAAAGAGACTTTAATTTAATTTTATGTGCTGTTACATCTCTAGAGTTATACCTTACTGTATATATATATATATATATATATATATATATATGTTTAATGTTTGGGGCTATTAGTACTAATTAGTTTTAACTAGTTTTCTAAAAGCTGGCTATGTTTTTAGCTGACAGATATACAGCGATTAATAAGATAGACAACCCCCTAAACTAACTGTCAAAATTTTTACCAGTTAAAAGTAGACAATAATTATACCTACCTCATTGGATTATTAATAAATAATAAAAATATAATATTTAGTAAAATACCTGTCACATAGTAATTGTTCAATTATTTATTAAAATAGAATGCTCCTACTATTTATAGTTATTGCATTATACAGTTTATTGTTTTAAAAAATTTTATAAAAGTATTACATTAAAAATAAAAGCAGTTTAGACACAGAGTTGCATAGAAAACAATACAATACAAACTTAATAGATGTAAATATTTCACTTCTTTCCTCCAAATATTATTAATTTGTTGTTACAAATAAAACTAATGCACTATCCAATCCCTTCACCTTTCTCCCTCTCCAGAATCTATACTAATAATAGCCTGGGGCTGTCATGACCTAAATGACCAGACAGATGACCGGTCACCAGAAAGTGCATGGAGCACCTCTGTGGCCCACAGGCTCCTATCCAGCAAGACTGGCAGCAGGAGAGCAAGAGGGTGGCATAGGGGTGGGTGTGACAAGGCGGGAACAGTGAGGTCATTAGCTTCTGGCCCAGGGCCAGGTCAGAGGCCTAATGACTTTGCCGCTGCTATGGTGAAAGTGGGTCAGGCCCAGAGACAGGCCAAGAGAAAGAGAGATCCACAGCCACCACAGCTGCTGGTGAGGCCCAAAGAGAGAGATTGGCAGGGCCTGATCCACAGTTACTGCAGAGTCTGCAGATCAGGCCCGGAGGTAGGCCCAGAGAGAAAAGCAACTGTCAGCGGGCCATTCTGGATTTGCTAGAAGAGCCAATGGCTGCCTAGAAGGAGGAGCTTTTGATGCTGACTGGCATAGAAACCAACCAATCAGAACCAAATCTGGGTGAACCTAGAGGATTCAATGGCTACGTAGAAGGTGGAGCTTTTGACGCTGACTGGCATAGAAACCAACCAATCAGAACCTAATCTGGGTGAACTGAGAAGGCAGACCCAAATTAGGGGCTTAGTAGAGGTTTTAAGGGCAATAGCTATTTGGTATAAGGGCTTAGTAGAGGTTTTAAGGGCAATAGCTATTTGGTATGGTTCAGTTTTTTAATAACCGGTTTGAGAGTATAGTGCATATGGCTGGTTCTCAGTCCAGATACAGTGATTATGTATTTTTGTCTGCAAAGAGCATCTCCTCCTGCTAAAAAAGGCTTCCCCTCCTTTAAGCAATCCTATACTATATAATCTACCTATACTAATAAAAGAGTAATAGGCTAATTAGACTGGGTCGACTGGTCATCTTCTAGAAGTCCAACTTCCTTCTGGACAAAACCATGGTGGCAGGGGACAAGGCACATGCAATTAGGGGCAATCAGGCTAGCAAAGGAGGGCAGTTGGGGGCAGCCAGGCTGGAAGGGGAGGGAAGTTAGGGCCAATCAGGCAGGCAAGGGAGAGCAGTTGGGGGCAATCAGGCTGGTAAGGGGGAGCAGTTTGGGGCAACCATGTTGGCAGGGGAGCAGTTAAGGGTGATCAAGCAGGCAGGCAGAGATGGTTAAGGGAATCACGTAGGCAATTAGGGGCAATCAGACAGAGGGCTTAGAGGTAATAAGGCAGGCAGGCATAGTGGTTAAGAGTGATCAGGCAGGCAAGCAGGTGAGTGTTTAGGAGCCAGCAGTTCCAGATTGCGAGAGGGATGTGTTACTGCTGATTCTCACAGGGATGAGGCATAAACTGGCAGTTGGACATTCCCCAAGGGGCCCCTGATTTGAGAGGATGCTGGCTGGACTGAGGGAACCACCTGTGCATGAATTTTGTGCATTGGGCCTCTAGTTAATTATATAATTTCCATCCCTTTTCTTGAATGAGCTGGAGAATTTTTGTTTGTTTGCTTTTATTTTTTAATATTTTCATAGGTATTATATTGAAAGTAATGTTTTGCAATTTTCTTTCTTTGCTTTTACTAAGTATATCTTTATTGATTTCAGAGAGAGCAAGAGAAACATCAATGATGAGAGAGAATCATTGATCAGCTGCCTCGTGCACTCCCCTTACTGGGGATTGAGCCCACAACGAACACATGTGCCTTTAACTAGAATCAAACCCAAGACCCTTTAGTCCACAGGCCAATGCTCTAACTACTGAGCCAAACCAGCTGGGGCTGTTTTGCAATTTTCAGAAACTTAAATACAAAAGTATTTTTCATTAAGATATCTATTAAATTTTATCATTCCCAAATCACCCCAATGACCTATTTGGGAGAAGTGAAAGGGTGTGAAATGGCACCTGAATTTGTTATAATAGAATTTCTTCACACACACACACACACACACACACACACACACACACAAAATCCTAATGGGAAATATTGGTCCTACATGTCCTTCAAGTACCTACAGTCTCTCTTTTTTAAGTATTTTAAATTTTATTATTTAAATATGAAATATATATATTTTAAGTATTTTACAGATGATAACAATAAGCAATGGTCAGGCTGAGTAAATCTCAACTTGGCAAATGTCTGTTTAAATTAATATTGAAGAAAAACATTTTAAAAGAGAGAATTTGCTTATTTCTTGGTTTCTATTAGTAGGAAGTTACTATTAACCATTATTATTATCTTTTCATTATTACAGACAGCAAACTGTATAATTGAGAAAACTGATTTAGTGCTACAGAATAAAATCATCCTATGAACAACTCTTCATAGATATAGTTTGATTTCATAAGAAAAAATATATAGTCTTTCATTCTACTAGTTTTGACAGCTTGTTGTATTGCCTTAAAATATATGTATTTGAAAAATGTCACATTACAGCTAACACACCAAATTGTTTATATTCAGTCTGGAGAAAAACAGGGAGACATTAGTGTGATTCAAATTGAATGCTATTGATCATTGAAAAAAAACATTATTGTGATCATAGAAGTTCTGAACAAACTATAGTAACTTTTTAAAAAATCTTTACTGTTGAAAGTATTACATAAATCCTCCTTTTCCCCCATTAACCTTTTCTAGCTCACTCTTAGGAAAATAAATTTTCTTCTAAGTAGAAAATTTATTAGATTTTATATATTACTTATTTCTAATACCTTTATCTTATCTCTAATATATTTCCTTTATGTATAAATTTGTTTGAGACAATAATTAATTCATCATATTTAATGTGATACAAGCATATGTTTTTTAAATATATTTTTATTGATCTCAGAATGGAAGGGAGAGGGAGAGAGAGATAGAAACATCAATGATGAAAAAGAATCATTTATTGACTGATTGTCCTGTATGTCCCAAACTGGGGATTGAGCCTGCAACCTGAGTGTGTACCCTAACTGGGAATCAAACCATGACTTTCTGGTTCATAGATTTATGCTCAACCACTAAGCATAAATCTGGTCAGGCTACCAACATATTTTTATCAAGACTATTTGTGACTTGTATTTTTTTTAAATAGTGTAATACACTTTGCTTTGTGTCATATTAATAGGAGTCAAATGTTAGAGGGATAATAAAATACATGATTATGGCTATAAGTACATATTAACTAGGATATCTTTTATTTAATTGATACATACATTTGACTCAGAGTTAGAAATACCAGTATTGTTTAATGGGAACATAGCCTCAATAATATATATTATTAGCAGAGTAAATTAGTGAATATTTCACACACACACACAAAATTAAAAAACAAAAGCAATATATATATATATATATATATATATATATATATATATATATATATATATATCACACAAACAATAGTCCATAACAGCACAATTTTTTTCCTTCTTGTGCAGTAAAAAAATAAATCTTGAACTTAAGAGTTCTTTTCATTGTCTAGGGAGTGGTTTACAACATGGGGCACATGCCCCACAGGGGGATAATTTGACTTTAAGGAGATCGAGTAATTTGCGGATTGACCATCACTCCAACATACAAGAGGGCTGTCCTCATGTGGTCAAAGATCCTGCCTCCATGTGGATGCAAGATGACCACCACAAGATGGTCAGCAGGGGAGGGCTGTTGGGAAGTTCCATGCCTTCAAGGGAGGGCAGTTTTGGGCGATCAAGCCTGCAGGGGAGAGTAGTTAGGGGTGACCAGGCAGGGAGAGGAGGGAAATTGGGAGCCAACAGGCTGGCAGGGGAGCAGTTAGATATTAATCAGGCTGGCAGGGTAGTTGTTAGGTGGTGATCAGGCTGGCAGGCAGAAGCAGATATAGGCAATCAGGGAGGCAGGCAGGTGAGCAGTTTGGAGCCAGCAGTCCTGGATTGTGAGAAGGATGTCCGACTGCTCGTTTTGGCCTGATTTTACTGGGCCTAAATGGCAGTCAGACATCCCTGAAGGGGTCCCAGATTGGAGAAGGTGCAGGCTGAGGGACATCCTGCACCAAGGCTGAGGGACATCCCTTGCCTCCTGTTCATGAATTTCATGCACCAGGCCTCTATTACAGTATATAAATATATAATGAGATATATTTATGCATTTCAGTTCTGTATTATGTTTTGAAATTTTATTTGCTATTTTTATATCACTTAATATTGTTAGTTTTTAAACAATTTCTTTGTAATTTCTGAGTTCTTCAACTATCCTTTTGTTCCTTTATTGTTCTCTTTTATGGATGCCATGTTCTTTGGAAACTTGTTTAGATTAAGTTGATGGCCGTTTAGACTTCCTCTGTGTGAATAGGAGTTCACTTTTTGAATAACAAAAATTATATGTCACAGGGGACATCAGGACTTTAGAAATGTTTACATGGGCTATGGCCAAAAAACTATTTGGGAACCAATAGGGGCTTCCTATATTTTACATAGTTATCACAATTACATCTCAATCCTAGCTACTTACATTAAAAAACACATACTGGGCCTAAATGGGCAGTCACCCCTTGAAGGGTCCCAGATACATACACACACACACACACAAACACGCACACACACACACATATTAAAAAAAAACACAAAACACAAACAGAAATAATAGGAAATGGGCATTCCAGTCTCACTGAGATTTAAATATCTTAGCATCACTCTATTTGCAATTTTAATAGAAAATAAAACAAAGAATATATGTATATACTTAGCCCTATTATAAAATAATATTTTCCATATAGAGTTTAAGGTAGATATGAAACTTAAAAACAGCAATTTGAGATGAAAAAGTGGTACAAAAAGCATAATTTTTAGTGTGAATAATGATTTAGTAAATTTTATAATAAGGTACTGTTCGCAGTGACTAATATAAACTCAAGTACATATTCTCTATTAGGACTAACATAATAAACAAAGTACCTAAATCAGATGTGAAAAACAGTGGACATATTCATTGTAGACACTGAAAGATTTACTCTTTCTGATTTTAGTGACGTTTAATCATGCCTATGACATGACAATTTTTTTTTATGAAGCCAATAGATATGTGAATAAACAGCATCAAATTAAAATGTCATGTACTTGTAAATCTGAATAAATAGTTATAAATGTTACACATTTTTATCTTATTTTATAGTACAGGCCTGGTGCATGAAATTCATGCAGGGAGGTGGGAGTGTCCGTCAGCTCAGCCTGCACCCTCTCCAATCTGGGAGCCCCCAAGGGATGTCCAACTGCCCATTTAGGCCCAGTGGGATCAGGCCTAAATGGGCAATCAGACATTTCTCTCACAATCCAGGACTACTGACTCCCAACTGCTCGCCTGCCTGCCTGCCTGGCTTATTGCCACTAACCACTTCCTTGCCAGTCTGATCAACACTGGCCCAATTGCCCCTATCTATCCTCCCCTCCTGGCCTACCCCCTGTCTGCTCTCCCCTGCTGCCCTAGTTGCTTCCAAATGTCCTTCTCTACAGGCCTAGTCCCCCACAACTGCACTCTCTTGCTTGCCTTGTTTTCCCCAAATACCCTCCCCTGCAGGCCTGGTCATTCCTAACTGCCCTCCCCTCCAGGCCTTATTGCCCCTAACTTTCCTCCCCTGCCAGCCTGGTCTGCCATAACTGCTCTCCCATGCTTGCTTGGTTACCCCCAACTGTCCTTTCCCGCTGGCCATCTGTGGCAGTCATCTAGTGTCCCCATGGGGGTGGCCATCTTTGACCACATGGGGGCTGCCATCTTGGAGTGATAGTCAATTTGCATATTATCTTTTTATTATGTACTAGAGGCCTGGTCCATGGAATTCATGCACAGGTAGGGTCCCTAGGTCTAGCCAGCAATCAGGGCCATTTGGGGCCTTCCTTTCCCCTGTTGCTGACTGGTAGCTGGGGCCTCCCTTCATTTCATGCCACTCCCTTGTGGTCAGCACAAGTCATAGCAAGCAAATTCCCAGTCATTCAAACTCCCGAGGGTACAATTTGCATATTAGCCTTTTATTATATAGGATAGGATTATATAGAATTTCTTGATGTTTTGTCTCATGTTGTTAAATTTTTTGAGCAAAATTTCCAAAGACCATTTTTTCACTTATTTTAAGAATTTATCTTGCAGCCTCTTTGCTCTTGTTTTGTGTGTGTGATTATCAAAAGTATCAATATTATTCAGTCTTTAGATTGAGGGGTGATGTCTGAATTTGGTCTGTGTTACATAATGCTTCCACCCCATGTTATTTTCTCACAAATTAAAAATAGTGCCTCACAATTGCAAGTTTACATTTGGAGATGATAATATGACAAACAAGCATTACTCTTGCTTAGAGTTAAATTTGGAATTTGAAGTGTAATCTTCCATTTTGAGTTAAATGTATAAGTCAAATATATCCCTATATTGAATTACTAGTTACTTGACAAATAAAAACATGTCTTCTTTCTTTATTTTTAATCAGTCTCATATCTGTGACTTGCTTTCATTAGATTTTTGATTAACTTCATAAAAAATGAATATAGTAAACATTAATGTTGCATGACATTTAATTTAACATGAAATAATGTCATTTTTAAATGTGAAAATTTTAATTTTAGAAAAGTACTAGTCTTTATAAAAGCAAATAAAACTTATGTTAATAATAAATAAAATAACTAATTTTTATTTAAATCTTAAATTTTATTAAGTTTTTATTACATTTTATTTAAATATTAAATTTATTAACAGGTTTTATTTAAAATATTTAAGTGTATTTGGTATACACCATTATATTCATTATGTTGATTTCAAGTGTACAATATAGTAATCCGGCATTTCCTTACCTTACATTGTGATAAACCCCCAATTCAAGTAATCATCTGTCATTGTGCATATGTTTCAAAATATTCACTATATTCTCCTTACCCTTTCCAACATCCAGCCACCTCCTACCTTCTGGTAACCACCCCTTTTGGTTTCTGTTCCTATGAGTCTGTTTTTGTTTAGAGGAATCATATGGTATTCATCTTTCTCTGCCGGAGTTATTTCACTTAGCACAATACCATCTAGATACATTCATGTCCCAAATGTCAAGATTTCATTCTTTTTATTTCTGTGTACTATTCTGTTTCATATATAGTCTACATATTCTTTCCCCCCCACATATTCTTTATCCATTTGTCTATCAATAGACACTTTAGTTGCTTCCCTATCAAGGTTATTATAAATAATGATGGAATGAACATAGGAGGTGCATATATGTTTTTGAATTAGTGTTCTCATCTTTTTTTTTCTGCATAAATATCCAGAAGTGGAATTGCTGGGTTATATGGTATATCCATCATCAGTTTTTTGAGGCATCTTCATATCATTTCCCAAAGGGGCTCCACTAGTTTGTAGTCCTTCCAAAGTACAAAAGGTTTCCCTTTTCTCTAAATTGCTGCTGACACATTATTTACTGACTTGTTTTATAATAATTGTTATAATGGGTGTGAAGTGATATCTCATAAAAATTTGCATTTCCCTGATGATTCGTGATATTGAGCATTTTTCATTTCTCTGTTGAACATGTCTGTGTGTCTTCTTTAAAGAAATGTCTTTTAATTCAAGTGGAAGTAAATAAAATAGGATTATATTTTCTCTTTAATATTATTTTCTAAATAATTACTTGGAGAATAATAATCATGATGGGCTTACTGCATTGTAATTATTAAAATTGTGAGCATAAAATATATACCATTATTTTAAATTAGAGGCCAAGTGCATGTAAATTCGTGCACTGGGGGTATCCCTCGGCCCAGCTGCCCCCCTCACAGTCCAGGAGCTCTCAAGGGATGTCCTATTGACAGCTTAGGCCCACTTCCCATGGACAGTGAGCCTAAACTGCAGTCTGGCCTCCCTCTGTGGGAGGCAACAGGAACATTCAGGTGAAGGCAGCTGCTGACCTATGCCCCTCCTTTCTTAGTGATGGTCCCACCCCCCTACCCACAGGTGGGTGGGAGGCAATCTGAGGTCAGGCCAGCTGGGGAGGGGCTGTGGGAGGTTGAAGCATAGCAGATTTTACCCCATCCAGCCTCTGCAGAGGTGTGGAGCCGGGCCCAGGCCGGCGCCGCTGCCGCTGTGGCTGCCTCTGCAGAAGGGGCAGTATTGGGACTGGGACCACGCAGCCCCTTTTCTCACTGCAGCTGTGGAAGGGGCGCAGTGTTGGACTAGCCAGCTCCAAGGCCTCTCCCCTGGTGCCACCTCTCCAGCACCACCACCTCTCCTGTACCAACATCCCTCGGCCCTCACAGACACCGTGGCTGCTGGCCCTCAGAGCTGCTGTGGCTTTGTCCAGAAGGACATCCAGTCTATCCAGTCTAATTAACATATTACCCTTTTATTAGTATAGATACATTGAGGAAAAGATCTTCAAATCAACTTCCTTACTTACTATAGTAAATGTTTACATTCCAAGAAAAAATAATGGGGTGTTAGTAACATATAAAATATAAAATAATAATTTCATAATAAATGTATCATAAAATATATATTTATTGTATATAACATTCTATTATTTATATTATTATATAGATATATCATATGATATATAATAAAATCAATTATATATATAATCAATTTATGAAGCTATTGATTTCTGTGAGGTTGATGTCATTTCTATTTTAGAAGAAAAAGCATATAGCAGCACAAAGAGACTGATGATTATGTGCTAAAAATATGAATATTTTATTTCATCATTAGATATTCAAATGAGAGCATTACTCCTTCAAATGATCTATACCTGATTGATAATAAACTTCTTATTATAAATAGTCTATCTTTATATTCCACAAGATAATGTCCAAATTAAGAGAAAATGAGGTTACTCATTTCAATTTTTATAAAAGAATAACTTAGTAAGAACTATGTTGCCCTATCCAATGAAATAACATCTTAAAGAGAAAAGCCCAATTTAAGTTAAAGAAACATTATTGAAAATCCATTAGGTATTGGCCCTAGGTGATGCTCAAAAAAAAAAGGAAAAAAAAAAAAAAGAGAGACTCTCACTACAAGTTAATAAAAATATAATGGAAAGAAGAACATGTAAAAAATAATTTTTAAAAATGTATTAAGTATTAAACTAAATTATAATTATCATTCTTTAGGTATAGGGTGAATGATTTATTATATCAATACTAGAGAGCTGGTTCATGAATTTATGTATGGTAAGGTCCGGGCGGCCTGCCCCATAGAGGCGATCCAGCAGGAGGGGCCGCAGGCAATTGGCTGGCCGGAAGTGCCCTTGGTTGAACTTCTGGTTGAACTCCCAGTCAAGGGGACAATTTGCATATTAACCTTTTATTATATAGGAAATAACATTTTTCATAAAGGAATTGGAATTTTTCCTGGATGTTGAAAGATTCAAATAATTTTATAAGTTTTGTGAGTGCATAATAAAACTTATTGATGGTACATTAAGAGAGAGTACAATCAGGCCAAAGGGAAGTTGCCAAAGAATGCATGGCATAGTAGAACTTTTAAAATAAAGGGGCAATGAGAGGATAAGGACACATATTTAATACCTTGATAAATAAAAAAAATAAAAAGGATTACTTTGCAGATATCTTGCACCATTTTTAGTTGTTATATTTTTAGCTTTATTTGACACATAAAATTATATATATTTAAGCTGTATAATGTTCTGGACGGCATGTTTCAGTGGTTGAGCATCAACCTATGAACCAGGAGGTCACAGTTCAATTCCTGGTCAGGACACATGCCCAGGTAAGGGGCCGATTGCCAGTAGGGGCATGCAGGAGGCAGCTGATCAATGATTCTCTCTTTCTCATCACTGATGTTTCTATCTTTCTCTCCCTCTTCCTTCCTTTCTAAAATTAATAAAAATATATTTAAAAAGTAAACAAACAAAAAAGTGTATGATTAGGAATTTATTATAAAATATTATTCTAAATTACATTTACTGAAGTGACACTGGATAATAAAATTACATAGGTTTCATATGTACAATTCTATGATACATCATCTGTACATTGCATTGTGCACACACCACCCAAAGTCAAATATTCTTCTGTCACCATATATTTACATTTGACCTCTTTATCTTTTATAACCTCCCACCTACCTTCCCTCTGATAATCACCATAATGTTGTCTGTCTCTATCAATTTTTGCTTGTTTTTGATGTTTGTTCATTTATTGTTTTCAGTTTAATATTCTACAAATGGGTGAAATAACATAGTTCTTGACTTTTTCTTCCTGACTTTTTTTACTTAGCATGTTATTCTCAAGATCCATCCATGTTGTGGCAAATGACAATATTTCATCTTTTCTTATGGCTGAGGAGTAATCCATTTTATATATGTAATAGAGACCCAGTGCATAAAATTCATGCATGGGGGGGAGTGTCCCTCAACCCAGCCTACAACCTCTCCTATCTGGGACCCTTGAGGGATGTCTAACTGCCCATTTATGCCTGATTCCACCAGGCAATCAGACATATCTCTCACAATCCAGGACTGCTGGCTCTCAACTACTCGCCTGACTGCCTTCCTAATTGCCCCTAACTGCTTCTGCCTGCCAGCCTAAACACCCCCTAACCACTCCCCTGCTAGCCTGATTGATGCCTATTTACTATCCTGCCAGCCTGTTTGCCCCTAACTGCCCTACCCTGCAGGCTTGATCACCCCCAACTGTCCTTCCTTGCAGGCCTGGTCCCTCCCAACTGCCCTTCCCTGCAGGTCTGGTCACCACCAACTTTTCTCTTCTGCCAGCCTGGTCATCCCTAACTGCCCTCCCCTGCAGGCTTGATTGTTCCCAACTACCCTCCTTTGCTGGCCATCTTGTGGTGGCCCTCTTGTGTCCACAGGGGGGCAGGATCTTTGACCACATGGGGGCAGCCATCTTGTGTGTTGGAGTGATGGTCAACCTGCATATTACTCTCCTATTAGAAAGGATAGAGGCCTGGTGCATGGGTGGGGGCCAGCTGGTTTGCCCTGACGGATGTCCCAAATCAAGGTGGGGATTCCCTTGGTGTATGGAGCAGCCTGGGTGAGGAGTCTATGGTGATTTGCTGGCCAGCCACCACCCCCAACCCAGCAACCCAAGTGTAGGCCCTGGTATCTGGGATTTATTTGTCTTCTACAATTGAAACTTTGTAGCCTGGAGTGGAACCAAGCCTCCTCTTTGCTCAGTGGTCACAGCCATTTCTGTTGGGATTTATTTATCTTCTATCATTGAACCTTTGTAGCATTGAGTGGAGGCCTAGGCCGGCAAGGTCAAGTGGAAAGCTTGACTTCCTTCATCGCTGGGGAAACCCAAGACGCCCTCCTGCTCTCAGCGGCCACAGCTATCTTGATTGGATTCATTTGCATATTTTCTCCTGATTGGCTGGTGGGTCATGCTGGTGGGTGTGGCTTGTGGGTGTAGCGGAGGTATTGTCAATTTGCATATTACAATTTTATTAGATAGGACAATATGGTGTTTTTTAAAATTATTTCTATTGTTCAAAGTATTACAGATAGCCTCTTTGTTTCCCCCCATTATCCCTCTCCAGCCTGTTCCCACAACCTCCCCAGGTCTTTACTGTACTATTGTCTGTGTCCACTGGTTATTCATATATGCATATGAGCTCTTTGGTTAAAATCTCCAATCATCTATTAAAGGACACTTTGGTTGTTTGGATTTCTTGGGAAAGCTCTCTCAAATATAATATAAAACAAGGTTTTAATTTGGATACACACTAGAGAAAACTGTGCATGAGTATATTAAAGGGATAACAAAGTAGTTATTGTAGAAAATCTGGAGAAAGAAGATTAAAAAGTAATATAGTGCCCATCATCAGATGAGTGGATTAAAAAACTGTGGTAAATCTATACAATGAAATACTATGCTGCTGTAAAAAGGAAGGAACTTCTACCATTTGCCACAGCATGGATGGACCTGGAGAGAATTATGTTAAGTGAAATAAGCCAATGAGAGAAAGAAAATTATCACATGATCTCACTATTTATGAATATAATGAACAACATAAACTGATGAACAAAAACAGATCCAGAGACAGCATCAATCAGACCATCAAACCTCAGGGGGAAAGTAGAGGAGGGTGGAGATAAGGGGGAGAGATCAACCAAAGGACATGTGCATATAAGCCTAACCAATGGACAGGGACACCAAGGGGACGAGGGCATTAGTGTGGAGATAGAGGGGCAATGAGAGGATAAGGACACATATTTAATACCTTGATAAATAAAAAAAATAAAAAGGATTACTTTGCAGATATCTTGCACCATTTTTAGTTGTTATATTTTTAGCTTTATTTGACACATAAAATTATATATATTTAAGCTGTATAATGTTCTGATTTGATATGTATACATTGTGAGATTACCCAAATAGAGTTCACGTGGTTTCAAAAAAAAAGTGATGAAATGTTTGTAAGAGAACATCTAAATAGATGCAAACACGAAAGAGAATATAAGTTATATTTTGTCAATAATCTGTAAAGAATTCTTCCACAAAGTTTTCTTCAAACTTCCTTAAAAATACTTGTTAAAGGCACATTACAGATTAATATTTTAAAATATATTTTATTAATTTTTTACAGAGAGGAAGGGAGAAGGATAGAGAACTAGAAACATCAATGAGAGAAACATTGATCAGCTGCCTCCTGCACACCCAATACTGGGGATGTGCCTGCAACTGAGATACATGCCCTTGACCAGAATCCAACCTGGGACCCTTCAGTCTGCAGGCTGACACTCTATCTACTGATTCAAATTGGTCAGGGTACAGATTCATATTTTATTAATATCCTAATACTGAGAAATAAGGACACCAATTGGAGTTTATTAATAAAAAGCATTTTAAATTTTTGATAGAATGTCTTGAAAGATTTTAAATTTGACATAAATTGGGGGCTTTACTCTAAATGAGGAGTATATATTGAAGTTTGAATTTATTTCATGAAAATGTGGCCCCAAGTAATAAATAAAGTAGTAAAAACATTGAATATAGAATTACAGAGTCTTTTGTTGCAACAAAAATTCAAATAAGGATCTTCGCTAATTTATTTTCTAAATGTGCTTAAAATAAAACATCATTAAATACTTTAATCTTAGTCTACTTCTCTTATTTTTTTCTGACAATTTGTGATCATGAGTAATTATAGATATACCAAAGGATTAATTGAGAATTAAAGGATGATTTATTTAGGATGCATAACACCATTTAAATAAAACTGAATAAATTCATAAGTATTCTCATAGTATATATAAATATTTCTAAATGTAGCAATTATTTATGTAAATTAAGTAGTATATTTTTGTGGTTATAATGTTTTTGTATAGTATTATAACTAGCCATTAGAGAGATACTCTATAAGTTATTAGTTTTGTGATATGATGACTTGAAGTAATATATGTACTTTTAGAAATAAATATTCACAGTCTAAGATATTTTGGCTGAAGCTTACATCTCAATGGAAACACACACACACACACACACACAGAGAGAGAGAGAGAGAGAGAGAGAGAGAGGGAGAGAGAGAGAGAGAGAGAGAGAGAGAGAGAGAGAGAGAGAGAGAAAGAGAGACTGCAAAATCAGAAATTTTGACTTAAGTCTTGGTTCCATAGCTTACATATTTTAAAATCTAAGACTTTTGATTTAGTGTCTCTCAGACTGTTTCATCTAGGAACTTGAAAAAGTTAGGTGGGGAAAGAGTGTGGAATAACTAACACATAATATTACAGTGAAGTATTTTTCTAACAGGTAATATGGGTTAACATCTTTTGCACCAATAAAACAGAGGTCATAAATTTAATGTCATTACATATGAGGGTCTTGACAATAATGTTTTGTGGCTGATAGAATGGTATAATAAGCATAGTGTTTGGTGATTAAGTAAAGGGTTACAACCTTAAATTTTAGATATTTATAATAAGGATCCAGATTTACAGCTTCTTTTAAAAAATTAGGATATCTGACATTAGTCTAAGATTTTTTTAAAGATCACAATTGGTAAAAGCTCAATAACTTTTTCTCTTTTAAGCAGTTTATCACATTCCTGTACCTCTTTGGTTTCTGCGCCATAGTGATAAACTCAGCTGCCAGTTATTAGATTTGATATGTTTCGTCTAAGTGGATTTTAAAGAAAAGTGAAATACTTTTGTACCTTTTCTCTGCCAAAAGTTTGAAGCCAACATTTAGACTGAGTGGTATAGTATTTTATAAAAATATTTTCCGGAGAATAGCAGAATACTCAGACATGTTTATTTTGTGTAAGAAATATATTTGTTTTAAAATAATAAAAGCTAGACGTCATTGTCAACAAATTTTCATATCTCCATTCAATAGATTACTTACCTAATTTCTTTAGTCATTTGAGTTAGAAATTTTGTTATCAGAAAATACAAGTATTTGCTGAAATCTCACTGAGTTATGAATGAAATGATGGAGCAATAAATTTGATTAATATGCCGAGAGAATGTAGAGAAATAGATGTCCATACTTTCAGTAATCATGATGGACTTTGGAATATTATTTCCACAGTTCTTCATAACACCTCTAAATATGAGATTTCCTTTAATTCAAAATTACCCTTTTTGCATTAAATGAAAAAATATCTTTATATATCTTCATATGCAAAATTAAACATTCTATGTTAGTGTATTGTTTCTGTTATTAGCCTTGACTAATTATATATCTCTCACATAAGCAGATTTTAATACTCAAATATATATATTACATATCCAAACTTCTACCTCAAAATTATATCTGTGGTTTTTATGAAAGGATCAGTTATGAAAACCAAAAGATGCTAATACTCCATGGCTAAATTTTGAAACAAAAAACACGTCTTCATACATTTCTTAAAATGTGAGTCTTTTCTGGTCAGGTAGGTAAAATTACATTCATTTTTATACAAATTCCTTGGTAAACTATTTCAGCTATAAATTGCTATCCTTTGCTTCACTCTGTGATTCATATAATTTTTTAAAAAATATTGCTTTACTAATATATTTTCCACCACTCCTTCAGCAATCAGGACATTGCAGATGATAGCTCATTAATGATATGCAACAGTTATTAATTCATAACTTCCCTATATAAAATATTATATTGTTCAAAGACAAGCAAAAGTAAAGAAACACATAACACATACTGATATGAAGAATCAAAATACTATAACAAAAGTTAGTGTAAAACTCAGCATTAATTAAAGTTGTATATTTAATTAATACAATTCATATTTAATTAGTACAATTAATATTCTCAAATAATAATTAATTAATTAATTAATTAGGTTATTTATTTATTTTTTAATTTAATAAATCTTTATTGTTCAAATTGTTATAACTGTTCCTCTTTTTTTCCCCATAGCTCACCTCCACCCAGTACTCACCCTCTGTCCTTACCTCCCCACCGCTGTCCTCATCCATATGTGTACAACTTTTGTCCACTCTTCCTGCATCTCCCACACGCTTTCCCTCCCACCAAGAATTGTCAGTCCACTCCCTTTCTATGTCCCTGATTCTATTATATTTACCAGATCATTCTGGTAATCAAACTTTTTATTCACTTGATTTTTAGATTCCCTTATTGATAGATATGTATTTGTTTTCCATAATTTTTATCTTTACCTTTTCCTTCTTCTTCCTCTTCTTAAACAATACCTTTCATTATTTCATATAATGCTGGTTTGGCAGTGATGAACTCCTTTAGCTTTTTCTTATCTGTGAAGCTCTTAATCTGCCCTTCAATTCTGAATGATCGCTTCCCTGGGTAGAGTAATCTTGGTTGTAGGTTCTTCCTATTCATCACTTTGAATATTTCTTGCCATTCCTGTCTGGCCTGCATCGTTTCTGTTGAGAAATCAGCTGACAATTGTGTGGGTGCTCACTTGTAGGTAACTAACTGTTTTTCTCTTGCTGCTTTTAATTTTGTCTTTTGCTCTTGGCATTTTAATTATGATGTGTCTTGGTGTGGTCCTCTTTGGATTCCTTTTGTTTGGGGTTCTGTGAGCTTCCTGGACTTGTAAGTCTATTTCTTTCATCAGCTGGGAGAATTTTTCAGTCACTATTTCTTCAAATAGGTTTTCAGTATCTTGCTCTATCTCTTCTTCTGTCACTTCCATAATTCAGATGTTGGTATGCTTGAGGTTGTCCCAGAGGCTCCTTATATTATCTTCAATTTTTTGGATTCTTTTTGCTTTTTGCTTTTCCAGCTGATTGGTTGTTGCTTTTTTGTATTTCAAATCTTTGACTTGATTCTTGCGGTCCTTTAGTCTGCTGTTAGGTCTCTGTATAATATTTTTTTTTATTTCAGTCAGTGTCTGCTTAATTTCTAGTTGGCCCTTTTTCATATCCTTGACGGTTTTATTAAATTTATCAGCCTTTTCTAGGAAATTCTTGAAAAAACTTATAACCATCATTTTGAACTCTATGTCCAGTTTTTTCTTTTCCTCCATTTCTTTCTATTGTGATCTGTTTCTTTGTCTCCACATTTTCACTGCTTCCCTGAGTTGGTTGAGTAGCTTTGTGTGGTAGGTGTCCTCTAAGGGACAGTTACCTAAGGTGGATACTCTTGGTGCACCCCTTTATGGGCTGTGTGTTCAGCATTGTTGTAATTAAGTCTCAATTGTTGTTGGTATCACTTGTCCCATGGCAATGGCTGCCCACACCTCTAAGAGAAAGCTGCCTGCCAGACAGTCTAGTTTCTTCCCAAATGAGTCTGTATACCCAAAGTCTCACCTGGAACTGGGTTATAGTGCAGTCTGGAGGTTTTGTTTTCCTCCTGAATGAGAAAACCAGCCATGTGCCCTGTCCGTGAGCTTGTGCTCCTCTGCCGCTCCCGAGTCTCAGTGTCATTCCTCCTGACAGTTCAGTTTCACCCCGTATGAGTCTGGGTTCCCCGAGTCTCGCCTGGAACTGGGGGTCAGCACAGTGAGGAGCCTGTCTCCCTCCCCGTTTGAGAAAATGAGCTGCGTATTCAGCTGCCCGCACTTTCCACTAGCACGCATCTCCGCATCTCCACACCTCTGTCTCCGCATCTCAGGACCTCTGTTCTTCCCACCTCCTCTGAGTCTCAGTTGTCCTTTTATCTTTCCTTCTAGTTGTAGAATTTCCACTAAGCCAGCTTTCCGGTGGTTCTAGATGATGTCCGTTTTGTTTTTTAGTTGTATTTTTGAAATTGTTGTGCAAGGCAGCAGTATAGGTGCTTACCTATGTCACCATCTTGGTTCCTTTTTTCAAAGGCTCAAATATTTATTTTAAATCATTTCCTATAATGAGACTCAAAAACTATAATTCATAAAATCAAAGTATTATTATTGAATAAATGTATTTACTTAAATACATTTAAGTAAAAATATAGTCTAGACATAGGAACAATCTTCAATAAAAGGTTTTAACAATGTAATAATAATAAAATACTGCTTACAATATAAGACTTTTTTGAAACAAAATATTTTACCACTGTTATATTTAGGACATCTGCATAATTCCTTTCTAAAGTCAATTTTTAGGATTATTTCTAGTAAGATCAATGGTAAGATGGAAACTGAATCACAACACAAAAAAAGTGAATTAATAAAATGTCTTAAATAATAAACACTGCTTATTTGTACTGATAGACAGTACCTTTTTTTAACTCAAGTGAATTTGTGATCAAGAAGAGTCTTAGAATGATACTGTAGAGAGAAAACCCTAAAGACTCCATCAAAAACCTATTTGACTTAATAAAGGAATTTGAAATTGTAGCAATATACAAAATTAAGAACCAGAAATAAAAGGCATTTTATATTGCAATAATAGTCTTATAAAGAAAAACTATACATATAATCCCATTTACCATTGCAATTTAAAAACTAAGATACCTATGAATAAACTTAAGCAAGGAGGCAAAATACCTGTACTCAGAAAACTACAGGTCATTGAGAAAATGAGATAGAGGAATATAAACAAGTGGAAGAATATATCACATTCATGGATGGAACATCATTAAAATGTCCATACTACCCAAAGTAATCTATAGATTCAATCCAATCCCCATTAAAATACCAGCATCATATTTTACAGATATAGAACAAATATTCCAAAAATGTATATAGAACCAAAAAACACTCCAAATAGCTGTAGCAATTTTGAGAAAGAAGAACATAGTTAGAGGGATCATAGTAATAGATAACAAGTTATGCTACAAAGCCACTGTACTCAAAACAGCCTAGTACTGGCACAACAACAGACATATAGATTAATGGAATAGAACAGAGACTCCAGAAACTGACCAAAGGCATTATGCTCAATTAATATTTGACAAAGGAGGCAAGATCATACAATGGAGTTATAAAAGTCTAATAAACGATGTTGGAAAAATTGAACAGATACATCCAATAACTTGAAACTAGACTACCAAATTACACCATACACAAGAATAAACTCAAAATGGATAAAATATTTAAGTGCAAAATGTGAAACTATGGAAATACTAGAAGAAACCATAGGCAGCAAAATCTCAGACATCTCTGGTAGCAATATATTTACCAGTACATCTCCTAGGGCAAATGAGGAGAAAATAAACCAAAGAGACTACATTGAAACAAAGGAAACTGTCAACCAAATGAAAAGGGATTTCCCTGTATGGGAGAACATACACTGAGTGGCCAGATTATTATGATGTCTGAATGCATAATAATCTGGCCACTCAGTGTATTTGACAATGATACATCTGATACAGAGTTAATATCCCAAATATACAGTATAAGTAATTCACAGACTAACAATAGAAAGACAAACAATCAATTAAAAAATGGGCAAGGTACCTAAGTAGACACTTCTCCACAGTGGACATATGGATGGCAAGAGACATATAAAAATGCTCAAAGATATTAATCATCAGAGAGATGCAAATTAAAATGACAATGAGATATCACCTTATGCCTGTCAGAATGGTTACCTTCAACAAAGAAACAAATGACAAGTGCTGGTAAGGATGTGGAGAAAATGGAACCTTAGTACACTGCTAGTGGGAAGGCAGACTGGTGCAGCCATTATGAAAAATGGTGTGAGTTGCCTTAAAAATTAAATATGAAACTGCCATTTGATCCAGTGATTTCACTTCTAGGAATATATTGTAAGAAACCCAAAACAAAAATCAGAAATAATTATGAACTCCTAGATTCATAGCTAAGATTTGGAAACAGCCCAAGTGCCCATCAGTAGATGAGTGGATTAAAAAACTGTGGTACATTTATACCATGGACTATTCTGTATAAGAAAAAGAAGGATCTATTACCCCTTGAGACAACGTGGAGAGAACTGGAGAGTATCATGCTAAGTGAAATATGCTAGACAGAGAAAGACAAGTATCACATGATCTCACTCATATGTGGAATTTAATTAACAAAATAAACTTTTGAATAAAACAGATCTGGAGACATAGAACCATTGAACAGACTGTCAAATTTCAGAGGGAAGGCAGGAGTAGGTGGGTGGATAGAAAGTGACCAACCAAAGAACTTGTATATATATATGCATAACCCATGGACATAGACTAAGGTGGTGAAAAAGTGGAGAGGGGTTAGAGGTGGGATATAAGGGGCCAATGGCAGAAAAAAAAGGGGATATATGTAATACTTTCAATAATAAAGATTAAGAATAAAAGAAGTCTTAGTTTTTTAAGAAAAAAGTGAATGAGCCTCACTGAATAAAATATAGTTATTTTGCCTTAAAATTTTTTTAAACTTGATTATGATTCAGTTTTCTCATTTTATTTTATTAATATGAAATCAGTTTGATTTCTTTAAACTCTCACTGATAGAACAACTTTTGGCTTTATCTTCTAACCATTTAATAATTAAATAGTCTGTTACTACTGTGTTTTTATTCTTTAGATGATGATACTCTGAACAGTCTTATCTTCATAAACCTAAGGATAAAAAGACCAAGTAAATTTAAAAATATAATCCAACAACTGTATGTGGTGTGTAAAAATTAATTGTATGTAGTGTGTGTATATGTGTGTGTGTGTGTGTGTGTGTGTGTGTGAAATAATTCAATTAAACTTTATACATAAAATGTAAGCAATAATTTTTTAAAATGTTTAATTTTATAATTTAAACTCATCGAGAAAGAAGACATTGTGGCTGATATCAAAGGGAAGGGGGTGGGATGGTAGTAAAGAGTAAAGGGAGTCAAATAAATGGTGACTGAAGAAAATTTGACTTTGGGTGGTGGATGTACAATGCAATATACAGATGATGTATATATAACCTTATGAACAAATGCCACTCTGATAAATTTAAAATTGTTAGAAAATAATCAACCAAAATGTAATGCTAATTAATTTATCCAAAGTATTATTTTTAATCTAATAGAGAGAGATCCAAATGCTTGGTCAATATTGAGAAGTAGAGGACATTTATATTATTGTATTTTCCGGTGTATAAGATGACTGGGCATATAAGACGACCCCTAACTTTTCCAGTTAAAATATAGAGTTTGGGTATAGTTGCCTTACAAGACTTCCCCTCTTCCAAGCATACCAAATAAAAATTAAAAAAATAATCAGATTTGACTTAAATATGGTAATTTTAATTCAAATGCTTATGACATGCAGGTTTGTACAGCACCTACCTTGCTGCTTTCATATGGTCGGGTCACCTCATACCAGCTGCAGCTGTTTTTGAGCTCCCCCACCATATACGGTGACTGCAGATTCTCCAGTCTGACTCAGAAGTTTCAGCACCCACCCTATAAGACAACACCCGGCATATGAGAGGACCCCCGACTTTTGAGAAGATTTTCCTGCTTTAAAAAGGCATCTTATATGCCAGAAAATATGGTAATAGATCTGACCATAAAAATTGATGGGGTGGTACTACCATTAGCCATAAAAGGAGTGATGCATTTAAAATGATCTAGAGGGCCAAAACCGGTTTGGCTCAGTGGATAGAGTGTCGGCCTGCGAACTGAAAGGCCCCAGGTTCGATTCTGGTCAAGGGTATGTACCTTGGTTGTAGACACATCCCCAGTAGAGGGTGTGCAGGAAGCAGCTGATCGATGTTTTTCTCTCATCGATGTTTCTAGCTTTCTATTTCTCTCCTTTCCTCTCTGTAAAAAAATCAATAAAATATATTAAAAAAATAAAATGATCTAGGTGGCAGAATTTAGGAATGCTTGAAGTAACAAGCAAATTACAATATCCTATCTAATAAAGAGGTAATATGTAAACTGAGTGTCACTCCAAAACACAAGATGGCTGCCACCATGTGGACACAAGATGGACACCACAAGATGGCCAGCAGGGGAGGGAAGTTGTAGGCAATCAGGCCTACAGGGGAGGGCAGTTAGGGGTGACCAGGCTAGCAGGGGAGTAGTTAGGTGTTGATCAGGCTGGCAGGTAGAAGTGTTTAGGGGCAGTCAGGCAGGCAGACAGGTGAGCAAATGGGAGCCAGTAGTCTCAGATTGTGAGAGGGATGTCTGACTGCCCGTTTAGGCCTGATCCTGGTGAACATCCCTTGAGCGGTCTCGGTTTGGAGAAGGCTTAGGCTGGACTGAGGGACACCCCCCTGGAATGCACGAATTTTGTGCACCAGCACTCTAGTGTCCAAATAAAGTTCTTTCTACAAAAAAATATAACTATAAAAATAAACTGAAATTGTAGGTAGTCCAATGATAATATAGTGGTTCCACTCAGTATTCAGGGAATCTGACTCCTGTTAATAGTGCCTGTATATATGTCACAATTATATATATAACATTACTAGAGGCTCAGTGCACGAATTCATGCACCAGTGGGGTCCCTCAGCCTGGCCTGCGGGATCGGGCTAAAACAGGCTTTCCAACATCCCCTAACGGGTACTAGATTGCAAGAGGGTGCAGGCCAGGCCAAGGGACCCCACCAGTGCACAATCGGGGCCAGAGAGAGATGTGGGAGGTTGGCCACCCAGGGAGGAATTGCAGGAGGGCTCCAGGGCATGGCTGGCCCATTTCACTCAGTTCTGATCAGCTGGACACCAGCAGCAAGCTAACCTACTGGTCAGAGTGGCTATCTCCTGGTGGTCAGTCATGTCATAGCAACTAGTCAACTGGTTGACTGTCCCCTGGTAGTCAGCACACATCATGGTGAGTGGATAAGCAGCCTTAGCATATCATTAGCTTTGATTGGTTGAACGGCTGACTGATGACTGGGCACTTAACATCTTAAGCATTTATTACATAGGATGGTGACTCTAGTTCAGCCTATAGCCATCAAATCTACATTCCTTTACATAAAAGTAAAGAGTCAAAGAAAGGGACCATGACTTCTCTCTCTCTTTTATCATCACAGAAGATATGCTTTTATTTGAAATTATAGAGAGAGGAAGGTAGGGGTGGAGAGAGAGAGGGATAGACCAATGTTAGAAAGAAACATCTATGAGGTGCCAGCAGTATGCATGCCCCAGTATATTGAACACAATACTTTTATTTTACCAGACCATGCTCCAACCAACTAACCCACCCAGCCAGAACAATCATGAATTCTTTTCAGGACTTCTATGAAGTTAGTAACAAGAGATAATGGGGAACATTAACTATCTTTCTTTTTAATGACTTCTATGAAGTTAGTAACAAGAGATAATGGGGAACATCAACTATTTCTGTCACATATACTTCCATTAATGTGTATGTTTATGAGCTAATTTAAAAATGCATACACATTTTCTAAACTTTAAACATAATTAAGTGTGTATATATTTGCATTTCCTAAATAAATGATAATATAAAAATTAGACTTAAATTTTCATTGTATTATTTTGTTGACCATTTGTCACTTTTAATCTATAAAATTATCACCAAACTGCTTTGGTAAGACAAATTCTAGATTCAACAATACCTTTCAAAAGATGTTTTGAAAATGTTTAAAGAAACCAATTGTCAAAAGCTGAGTTAAATTAGAGAGACCTCAGCTACCAAGTATTGAATAGTTGTTTAAAACAACAGGCCAAATTGAAATAAGCAGTCAAGTATAAATCACTTACTGCAATAGTATGTTTTAAAATTAAATATATTTTTTATTGATTTCAGAGAGAAATGGAGAAAGAGATAGAAACATCAATGATGAGGGAAAAATCATTGATCAGCTGCATCCTGCACACCTCCTACTTGGGAGTGAGCTCAAAACCTGGGCATGTGCTCTAACTGGGCATGGTTCAATGACCTATGAACCATGACCTCCTGGTTCATAGGTTATTGCTGAACACTGAGCCACACCAACTTGGCACTTACTGCAATAGTATCGATATTGGACCTAACCAGGTCCAATTACTCAGTAGGTTGCCAGCCAAAAGACAATTCCAAGAAGGTTAATGAATGAGAAGGAACTTTTTTTTATTGTTGGCCAATAGACAAGGACATGGGAGAATAGAGATAAGGAGGAGGTGTGTCACTGTACTAAAGGTTGGGATTCTGCTTTTTTCTCAGAGAAATCATGCATAAATATGTAGTTGAGCTTCATCATAACATGTATAGTGGGGACATTTCTGCACATGCACAGTTAGAAAATATGCTATACATACATCATCTGTTCAAAATAGTGGAAACTCTCCTCCCAAGATTTTAGTATTCTAATGAGGATACAATGAAAATAGTTCAGGAAGAGGTGAGTAGGGTTCTTTCAGGCTGCTTAGGCTAGTCCAGGCTACTTCAAACAGATTAACCTCTGGTTCAGCAAATAATTCTGGGCATCTTCCTGAAAACCCAGGCTTGGTGATTGTCAATATCAAGGATTCAAGACATAGGAATGGACAAAAGTTTATTAGTTCAGCCCTTCTGTTAAACTCTTAGCAAATTAAAAGGTATGATTATGCAAACCTTTTAACATAAGGATGACCTAAGTGTGTTTCCTGGTTATCCTAAGCAAAAGTTATGGATTCTAAATAAAAGTTAGTTTATGCTGGGCTACCAGGGAAGTCACATACAGCACAAACAAAAACAAACAAACAAAAACAATACCATCTGTGTTCAAGAAGGGTGCCAAGTATAGGTCGGATTTACCATTGCAGGAGGAGGTGGAATGGGATGGGACATAATCTCACTTTGAGTAGCTCTAGACAAGGCTTCTACCATTTTCTGTACCTGGGAAAAAGAGGAAAATGCTAGGAAGGAAATGCACTGGGTACCGAGTCAGAGGAAGAAAAGTCTTTTAAAAGCTCTTCCTCTCCACCCAGATAAAGAGGCCTCTGGATGGAGGTATCTTACTTCCCAATGTTGATATACAGAGGATGGCCATTAAGAAGGTCTGAGTCATTGATGTTGGTGCATTTGCAGTGCACCAAGTCTGGTGTGGGGAGTGTAGTTTTCCTAGTGCTCAAATATTATGTTCCTCATGCATATGCACTTCTGTTGTAGTTTATTCAGTCTGACATATCAAAGTACCATGGACTGGATGGCTTACAAAGCAGAAGCTTATTTAGCAAAGTTCTGGAAGGCTTCATTCTGTGGAATATTCTCAGTTTGCAGGCAGCTTCTATCTGGTAATTAACATTATCTCTTTGTGTGCACTGAGAGAGCAAGAGAGTTCTCTGGTGTCTCTTTGTATAAGGACACCAATCCTATGATATCAGAGACCGACCTACAACCTCATTTAACCTAATCACTTCCACTAAAGCTCTATCTGAAAACATAGTCACTTTGGGGCTTAAGGCTTCAATCTATTAAACTAGCAGTGGGGTGGACATTCAGTCAGAACAAAACAACCTCTTTGGAATTTAACTAATAGTCTCTCCACAAAACCAAATTTAATAAATAAATAATATAATTTAGAACTACATCATATCCATAGTAGAAAATAACCATTTTCAGGTTATAAAAACACTGTAGCTAATCAATTAATCTCTTTCATAGAATAACTAACAGCAAGTATAATAATAAATACCTTGGTTTAGCTATAAATGCTCACTGAAAAAAATTATTGTAGTAGCTATTTGTTTAAAGTTTGAGAAACAATGTAAAAATTGTAACATAGGTAGATAGAACTAGAAATATTGTGAATCAAATTTGTAAAATGTATTTGTAAATGTACATGTATTTATGTACATCTGTATATACATACATAAATAGATGTAGGTACAGATAAAATGAAGTTATAAATGTATAAATAATTAAATAAATATTAATGTATTCCATGGTATTTTCAATTCAAAATTGTTGTAGCATTTTATTTTCTTCTCCCTACTCATGCTTTGAATACTTTTGCATACATATGAAAACTCTTACAGATACCATTTTTGGAAGTATTGTTAAGAAGTATATTCATATCTGTATGCAATTTTTAATAATCAGGATATTTAACTCTAATTTATTTTTAATATATTTTATTGATTTTTTACAAAGAGGAAGGGAGATGGATAGAAAGTCAGAAACATCGATGAGAGAGAAACATCCATCAGCTGCCTCCTGCACACCCGCTACTGGGGATGCGCCCGCAACCAATGCACATGCCCCTGACCGGAATCAAACCTGGGACCCCCCCAGTCTGTAGTCTGACGCTCTACCCACTGAGCCAAACCAGATTCAGCTTAACTCTAATTTAGACTACTTTTTAAAGTCATAAAATGGTATAATTCTAATAAGAACATCTGTTTTGATTTTGTTAAAGTTATTTTATTCTAGTATTCATATCCTACTATAATTTAGTGTACTTCATTGTGATCTGTGCTACAACTGGTGATGCTACAGACTGTTTTTAGTTTTAAGGTAAAATATATATCCATAACAGTTGTTTCTAAGTCCCTTCTAACAGAAAATTTAAACCAACATAGTTCTTAGTTATTTAAGATCAGAATGCACATATTAGGGTCACTCTGATTTTAATCCTATTTAAAGATACAACTTGGCCAAATTAAGAGTGTATGTAAGCATTTGGTTTTCATCTGATGAAATATGGTTTAAAATATAATCATATCACAAGAAACTATATAAAGTACAGATTTTGAAAAAAATATATTACATTTCTCATTCAGTTTTATGATTCAGACTAAGTGGATTTTGTTTATTTTATATTGTAGTCTTTCTATGCAAAGTTAATTCCCACCTAAAAATTTTGTATAGAAGTATTTCTTCTATACTCAGGAGATATATGTCTAGCTTTATTTCATACTGACATTGTTATTCATTCCATTTCATCTCTAATATGTTTCCCATAGATAATTGATGCATGTGTATAATATTGTACCAAAAACTAAACGTTTAATTGTATTCTAATTTAAAAGTAGGCAAGTGTTAATACATATAACTATTTCAAAATCAGAAGCTAAATTGATATTATGCAGTGTTGCTCATGATAAAATTCATTTTCAATTATTTTTAATTCCACAAATACATTATTGCAATTTAATTTAGCTTTCTATTAGCTAGTACTTAAAACTGATTCATATAAATCTACTTATCTATTTTTTAGTTACTGAAATAACAACAAAATTAGAGTGATTAATAGATCAAAACAAGCCAAAAATGCCAGCTTAAGTAAAGGATTCCAAGTCATTAGAATTCAGTCTTCCATTTGTCTGAGAAAAATTGACATCTAAGCTTTTTATATCCTCCAGAATGAGAATGCATGAGAGAAAAAAATTGCAAAACAATGAAGCTTCAGCAATGTTAAAATTTTTACACATGAATTAAGCTACATGTATTATTTAGTTCAAAGATAATAAGTTAGAACAACATGATCTAGAAAAGTATTAATAATCTGAATCACATTCTATATTGTGTTTATTTAACACTTAATAGAACTCTCTATATTACATCAGTCAGCATGTACCTTTCCTAGGGATATCTTCTCAGTTGTCAGATTTTCCTCCAGTCTCTTTCCTGAGGATTCCATACCCCACAGCTGCTGATGAAATGGTGATTTTAGCAAGCTTATTAGTACCACATGACCTTTGAGTTTGTTCACTTTGAATAAAATAACCAATGACTTCATGCATTCTTCAAAGGCACAACCAAAGAAGCTTCACAAAAAAGAGGAATATTTTTCTCAGATGCAAACAAAAGGACCAAAAAAAAGGACAGGGAAGAAAATTAAAAGTGCAATTAACTAGTATGAAAGAATAAGTGTTTCTACATAATGCCTATGTATTTAATAGGCAAAAAAGTATACATTAGTACAATGGCTTAACTAGGTTACTAATGATTCCATGAATGGAAGTATTGAAGAGAAAGATCTATGGGTTAGGTGAAGGTGTCATTTCCATTGAGTCAGAATGATTAGTTCTCATTGAGTGAAATGAACCAAATATATGAAGCCATTTTCTCAAACCACTTTTCCCCTCATGTAATCAGTTCTAAACAAGTCATTTTAATGCAAACAAGTTTGACTCAAATTCTTAGTAATAAAAAGCTTCATTTTTACTCTTCTTAAATATCATTTGAAATTCTTGGCATGCACTTGACAGTTCAAGAATTAATAAAATAATCTATAATAATAAAAGCATAATATGCTAATTAGACTGGCAGCCAAATGATCTTCTGGACATCATTCCAGATGAAGCCGCAGTGGCGGGGGCTGAGGCATAGACAGTTAGGGGCAATCAGGCAGGCAAGTGGTTAGGAGCAAGTGGTCCCAAATTGCAAGTGGGATGTCCCCTGAGGGTTCCCAGATTGTGAGTGGGTGCAGGCCAGGTTGAGGAACCCTGCTCCCCACCCCATGCACAAATTTTGTGCACTGGACTTCTAGTTGGATATAAAAAGCAAAGGTAAATTTTACACCAAATATTTTATTTTTGTTCTGCTTGCAAAGATCTGAGCATTATAACAGCAAGTAGAATTTTATATAATTAAGTAATTGATGTAACACTGTCCCACAAATAGAGGGTGAGCCAATCGATATAAATGAAAATTTTCTCATGTTTTCTGGTTGCAACTGAGATTCATTTCTCAACTCTACACTTGGCCAATGGCTTCTCATCACAGCTTCATATTCTGAGACAAGCACTTTCCTCTCATAGAACAGGCAAATTACAGATCCTCTGTTTTTATTCAAGATCCTCTGTTCATTATCTAAAAATTTAGTTTTGTCCTTTGGTGCTTTTATACAATTGACACATAATTTACTATTTATGGACTACATAATAGTAAATAAGATGCAATCCGATAAATGGGATTGCTCTCAAATTAGGACTCTTATACCATTTAAGTTCTTAAAGTTGTGCCAGAGACTGTGTGAATCCAAAAGATAAATGTTGCTTGTGTTATTTGAATGTAGTTTCATCAATAGTATCCAATGCCAACATTATTTTTGCATTAAAATACAAGGATTTTAGTAAAAACAATAAAATGAGAATTATGGTAAAAGAAGGGAATTTACATATATATTGACCCTTTAGCAGAACATCTTAGATGCTTTCCCAAGGTTTTAGCACATCATACTCACAAGCATACATAACAATACCATACACCATGCATACAATTATACCACAGCCATACACACACCATATAATTGCCAACATAGCTACCATTAAAATTGGATCAAACTTGTCATTTCACTGTAAAAACATTAGCAAAATTATTAGGGAACCTCTCTCACAAGTACCTTCTCTAGAAGAGAGCTCAGCTTGTAACAAAGTCTAAGCCATCTGCAAGCCTTACCTAACTTATGGGTAAAGAAGGGATTAAGAAAAAGGTGCCAAGATTCCATTTCTTGCCATGTATCAAACAAGATGGAGCCAAGAAGCTAATAAAATGTAATGACCTGATAAGGTCTTTGAAAAATGAGGCATGATTGAAATTAGACAAATTGGAGTATCTGTCAAAAAAGTTAGAATTTAGTATAAATTCATATGATTATATATAAACTAGCGGCTGGTGCATGAAATTTGTGCATAGGAGGGGTGTCCCTCAGCCCAGCCTGCACCCTCTCCAAACTGGGACAACTCAAGGGATGTCCAACTGCCCGTTTAGACCGGATTCTGGTGGCTCCCAGTGGCTTGCCTGCCTGCCTTCCTGACTGTTCCTAACTGCTTCTGCCTGCCAGCCTGATCAGCCCCTAACCACTCCCCTGTGAGCCTGGTTGATGTCTAACTGCTCCCCTGACAGCTTGATTGCCCCCAACTTCTCTCCTCTGATGGCCTGGTCACCCCTAACTGCCCTCCCCTGCAGGCTTGATCACCCTCAACTGCCCTCCTTTGGAGGTTTGGTCCCTCCCAACTGATCTTCCCTGCTGGCCATCTTGTGGTTGCTATATTATTTCCACATGGAGGCAGTATCCTTGACCACATGGGGGCAGCCAAGTTGTATGTTGGAGTGATAGTCAATCTGCATATAATTATTTTATTAGATAAGATTAGATACGATAGAGGCCTGGTGCATGGGTGGGGGCCAGCTGGTTTGCCCTGAAAGGTGTCCTGGATCAGGGTAGGGGTTCCCTTGGAGTGTAGGGCAGCCTGGGCGAGGGACCTGCGTTGGTTTGCAGGCTCGCCACAACCCTGGTGACTCAAGTGGAGGCCTTGGTATCTGGTATTTATTTATCTTCTGGTATTTATTTATTTACCTTGGTATTTATTTATCTTCTACAATTGAAACTGTGTCGATTGGAGTGGAGCCATTTCTGTTGGAATTTATTTACCTTCTATAATTGAAACTTTGTAGCCTTAAGTGGAAGCTTGGGCTGGCCAGAGTGTGCAGAAAGCTTGGCTTCCTCCATCCCTGGAAAAGCCCAAGCCTCCTTCCTGCTCTCTCCATGGCCACAGCCTTCTTGGTTGGGATTAATTTGCATATGTGCTCCTGATTAGCTAGTGGGCATGGCCTGTGGGCATGGCTTTTGGGTGTAGCAGAGTGATGGTTAATTTTCATATTACTCTTTTATTAGATAGGATACTACAGGTCCAATGCATGAAGATTCATGCAAGAATGGGCTTTCCTTCCCCTGGCTGCCTGCACTGCATCCACTCTGGCCAGAGCCACCTTTCCACCTTCACTCCAGCCCAGAACCAACTTTCTGACTTCTCATGCTGCCCAGAGGCCCGAAGCTGCCAGGGAAGTGTGGAACACCTGCATCATTGCCATGGAGGCAACATAAGCATCCCGCCCTGCCCCTGGCTGCTAGGCACCTGCATATGCAAATTAACCCACCATCTTTGTTGGGTTAATTTGAATACTCACTCCTGATTGGCCGGTGGGCATCATGAAGGTATGGTCCATTTGCATTTTTCTCTTTTATTAGTGTACATATATATTATATATACATATATATTATATGTACATATATATTATATATATACACATTTATCTGTGTGTATATATACTATATTATGTGTGTATATGTTGTGTATATATATACATATATATAAAATATAAGATATATATATAGTCTGTTTTGAAAGCAGAAAAATGTGAGACAAATTTCAGTAGGATAAAATTTTAGTTTATTCTTGACAAGGTGAGTTTTGATCAGTGGGGCTATAAGAGTAACACTTACTAGTAACCAGAAAACCACTTTCTTAATTTCAAAAACAGTTTTAGTAGATTTTAAATCCTTGCATTTGGCAAATGAAATTTGAAATAAACCTGTGCCAATGTAACTTCTGCTCCTTTGCAAAGTCACAATCATTACTGACTTTATTAAAGAAAGCAAGCATTAGACAGCAAAAATCTCCAAATGATTTAACAAGCATTCTTTCAATGCATTCTGTCTTTCTTTTATCTTATTCCTGCATATTTCTCTGTTTATTAGGTTTCTGCTGGTAGAAAGATATAATTGAATGCTAATGTGTCAGTGTTTGCCTATTAACGTTACTGCTTTCATATCCCAAGCAACCTACTAGTTCATTAATCAGAATATTCAGGGAATTTATATACAGTTGGTATTCTTAGGTATAAGTCTAAAAGGCGTATATGATTGGCCAGGTCAGGGCTATGATTTTTTAATATTTTTTGTGTTTAATATTATACTTGTTCTTGATTCCTTTTCATAGTGAAATTAAGTTTTTCCCAACAGAATGCAACTGCAATAATAGAATTTTCTTACTATGATATTTCTAAAATAAGAAGTGGGAATATTAATGGTTGTCTAGGAATAATGGGATTGAGATCTGAGTGATTTTGGAGCTATAACAGGTTTAAATTTAATCACTATGGAACCAGTATTCAAACCCCTGTTACTATCAGGTACTTTTGATCTGAGCTTATTACTAGTAAATTTATAAATTACAAAAAAAATAATGAAACAGGTGTTTTCAAGGAGAGGATATGAACACACTACCTAATTCATTTCTGGGGGGAGGGAGATAGTAGAACATATAATCCAAAACCAAATAAAAACATTCTCAAGTTTTTACATGAACTCTGACTCCTGTTGTTATAATATAAGATAGGCTCAGATACGTTACATATCTTCTCTCATTAAAAATCGGGACTCCTGGAGTGGGTCTACCTAATAAGTATAAAATAAGAGTACATTTTCTGTAGGGAGAGTAAAAAGACCTCTCCTTTTATTTACTGTGGCTTTCAATTTATGAGAAGTTCCTCGTTATTAAACCCCAAGATTGTTGGCTCCTCTGATTCAAACAGCTTCTCTGTTCATATTGAGAAACAAGAAAAGCTACTTCCAAGGCTACATTCTTGCACCCAGCTTCTCCCTGCTATTTTCACAACTCAGGGGTAATATGTACCATGGAGTTGGTAGAAAGTTCTCTTCCTCCCTCCACTTCAAAAAAGCCTCTTTTGAACTCTTCATAACTATAAGCATGTTTTACAGGCTTAGGAAAAATAGTGGCAAGAGATCTCCCTAGGACATCAGCTGCGCAGTCTCCTGGAAAGCAAATAAACGACAACTTTTCAAGATAATTCCTGATATCTACGCAACTTCAACAGAATCCTCCTCCCTTCCTTGTCACTTACCAACTGCAATGGTTTCCTCTTTAAAGGCAAAAACCACCTTTTTCCCCTGCCCTGTACTGACTAGAAATACTTGGCTTTTTCCTCTCTTGGAAAGTAAATTAAACTTACTGTTTGCATATAGTTGAATTATTTCACAGCCTACTTCTCTGGCAAAACCCTGCCTTTCCCAAGCTTTGTTTTATCACCATATAGTGTTCTCCCCCCCCCACAAAAAGGTGCTGAAACCACACAATCTATGTATAAAAGGCTAAGCAATCATTCGACCAGTCAACCATTTGACCAGTAGCTATGATGCACACTGACCACCAGGGGCAGAGACTCAATGCACAGGCATGGAAACATGGAACAGACTGATTAATCTCTGAGGGAAGGGGAGAAGGGGGGAGGGAAGGAAAAGATTAACCAAAGATCTTATATGTGTACTAGAGGCCTGGTGCACGAATTTGTACACCAGTGGGGTCCCTGTCCCTGGCCTGTGAAAATTGGGCTGAAACCTGCAGTCTGACATCCTCTGAGGGGTCCCAGGTTGCAAGAGAGCACAGGCCAGGCTGAGGGACCCCACTCTTGCACCAAAACATTAATTGGGCCTCTAGTAAAGTAAATAATAGTAAAAAAAAACCAACAAAACCAAAATCTTTTGGCTTATTTAGATTATTTCTGTTATGCCAATGTTGCTTCATTTCTGTTTAAAGCCTTTGGCATACGTAAGAAAGTCAGTAACAAGACTATAGTTAAAATTATATATTGTATACTTTTCAACTTTAAAACTTTTATACTTAATATGAAATAAAAATGTGAACCACTCATAGATTTAAAAATATGAAGACATGTACAGAAATGACCCTGGGGTACTATTTTTTAAATCAAAATTTAATAATCCAGGGAATATAAGGTAACATAAAAAGGTATTACTATTGAATAATATTTACTTTTCCCCCCTGACAAATATAGTCTGAGACATTGCTATAGATAGATGAAAAGGAAAAAAATAAAATCAATAGAGATGAAAAAGTTTCTCCTAAAGCCTCAAGAATTGAAAACATTTATTGCAAATCACTATTTTTATTAGCTTTTTCTTGAAATTCATTTTAACTCTTTCAAGATGTATGCATACTATTGCTTAAACTATTTTTTTCAGCTTATTAAAAATTTATGAGTGTTTGAAGCTTTTCTCTAAGAACTAATTTAATTAATTCCAATCACACTATATACTCTTTCTGTCCATTAAGTAAGGCATTAGGACTATCCTTAAGAAAAGGCTTAAGAATTACTTATTTTCTCTGTCATTTTACTTTTATATGTATTTCTGCATAATTTGTATATATATCTTACTATATATATCATTTTTGGTGAAAGGCATATACTTTTTTTTTAACAATGTTTAGAGGAATTTGACTGAGGAGACAGAGGGATACTAGGGAGGCAGGGACAGGGACTATTGGGCGGAAGGAATAAAATCAAGAACCCAACTAGACAAAGTTACTAAGGCACCCCAAATGGGTGAGGAAGGAAGTGGGAGGGGGGGAAAGACATGAGCTTTAAAATATATGAATGTTGCTAAGACAAGCAGCTTGCAGATAACCAATCACAAAATAATAAGGCATATAAACCAATCCTACCATTTCCCCCAAAATAAGACAGTGTCTTATATTAATTTTTGCTCCCAAAGATTCACTAGGTCTTATTTTCAGGAGATGTCTTATTTTTCCATGAAGAAGAATATGGTACACATTTATTGTTGGGGAAAAAAAGGAATTTTATTACCTTTATACGGTATGGTGGTAGTTGTCATCACAAAACAGCATAACTTCACAAACTGTGAATCCTACGGTATCAAGAATTTCTTGTTACTACATTATTTCCATGTACAACAATCTATGGTACATTTACTGATACTGATATTTACCAGTATGAACACAAAGTAAGATTTATTCAATGACAGTCATGTCATCATCTTCTGGAACATCATCATAACAATCCAAATCCTGAATTTCCTGGTGAATTTCTTGTGACTCCATTTCTTTCAGAATCAGTGGACCAAATCTCTCATGTTTAGCAACAGCACTGTCCTTAAATGAGTACTTCTTGTCAAGGTAACCTGCTCATAGTGCATTTGCAATGCAACTGTCAGTGATTTTTCTCCCATGAATTCTTCACCCAAGTCACAACTTCTTGCAGTTTATGTTTCACAAAGTTTCCATGTTGATTTTTCTCCTTTCTGTTTTCAATGTAGTCGTTAATTTCCATGTGAAAATTGTCCTTGAATGGCTTGTTTATTGCAATATCAAGAGTCTGGAGATAGGCCATCATTTTTGCAGGAATCATTGTTTGATCTATTTTTCTTTCGTGAAGAAATTTCTTCATGTCTTTACCTCGGTGAGTACTGATTGCATCCCAGACTAGCAGACCTCTTTGGCTCCCTTGCATAGCAAGTGGCAGCATTAAATCGACCCACTTCCTTATAACTGCTTGTGTGGCCCAGGCCTTTTCAGTTTCAAGAATAAAAAAATATTTTCGGGGAGGTCTTATTTTCGGGGGGATGTCTTATATTACAGTAAGAGGCAAAACTAGAAGTAGCTCTTATTTTGGGGGGATGTCTTACTTTTGGGGAAATAGGGTTAAGAATGTTGCTAAGACAAAATTATTTGAAAAGACCAATCAAGAACTAACAAACATACATACAAAAAAGTGCATTTTCTTTCTCTTCTCTCTCCCCAGAAATTTTTGGTTTGATAGCAGGAGACACACTCCCCTGCATCCACATGGCTTATGGCCATTCGGGGCTCTACACATGGAATAATAGACTTGAATACCCGACTGTATCATGGAAAAGAAGTCATGGATGCTGGCCTGCTCCTGGAACCCCAGCTGCTTCTTTTCCAGGACGTCTTCTCTCAATAAACTTTGGTTCTGCTAACAGTTCTTGTCAGAGACTTTATTATTTGATTTCACAAGACAACTCAGACTCAAACCATAACATTTTAGTTTCCTGACCATTATGGAAGCATTTTATATGTTCGAGTTAGCTCATTTCATTACCTTAAATATGTCTTTCTAGACTATCCTTAAATTTCTAACCATAATATTGAAGTATGGGGAAGAAATGACATTTTAAAAGGCAAAACCAAAGGAAAATCTGGAAAGGAATGCCAAGGTCTGGTGTTTCAGCAAGTTGTATTCTTTTGAGGTGGCATTTTAATGTTTTCTTGGTCTTCATTGATTTGCAAATTTTCAAAAATGTATGTTTTTCTCCCTTCACCCCAACCATAAAAGGACAACTAAATAATGCCTAGTTACTGGCCCTGTCATTGGATCTAAGTGTTTGTTGCCATTAATTTAGTTTCCTACTAAGAGCCACTGCCTTTCACAGTGTAGATCACTTAACATTCTATTCAAATAGCTTTCTGGATAGAGTCACTTTAAAGGAGTATAGCCTCTTTAAACAATCACAAATTATGTTTTTCTCTTTTTTAAATTGAGTTATAATACACATAGCATAATAGTGACCCTTTTTAAAGTGTACGGTTCAGTTTTTATTTTTGCAGTTTTGCATTTATCACTGATATCCAATTCCAGAATATTTTCATCATCCCATACTCACCAGCAGTTACCTTCTTTCTGCCTTCTGCAAAAATTAGTAATCTACCTTCAACCTATATAGAATTGTATATTCTGCACATTTAATATTAATGAAACTATGCAGGACATGGCTTTTTTTATCTGATTTTTCTTCATTTAGCATGCATTTTATTTGCATTCTCAACTTGGCCAACTGTTTGGCACAGGAGGCCTAGCTTTTGGTCTATCTCTGCTTTTATTCTTTCTCATTAAGCTCAATTAATGTTAAATTTAAATTTAGTGTGATAGACTTGGGACTCTTTTTTTTCCACTTGAGCACTTAGAGGCTATTTTTTTTTTTTTTTTTTTTTTTTTTTTTTTTTTTTTTTTTTTTTGGGAAATGGGGGCCAGGCGTTAGCCCAATTCTAGTGGCCATTCCTTTTATTTATTTTTTTTTTTTTTTTTTTTTTTTTTTTTTTTTTTTTTTTTTTTTTTTTTTTTTTTTTTTTTTTTTTATTTTGCAGTATAATAGTAGTACATGTTTTCCTTCCCCCCTCCCCCTTATCCTCCCCCCAGCCTCCCCCACCCCCCAGCACATATCCCCAGCTTCCCCCCTCCCCGCCCCAGTGTCTTTCATTCATTGGTTATGTTCATATGCATGCATACAAGTCCTTCCGTTGATCTCCCCCCGCATCTGCCTCCCATCCACCCAAGCCTCCCCCTGTAGCTTGACAGCCTGTTCAAGGCCATCCTGCCTCTATATCAATCACTCTCCCCTGTTTCTTTTCTTCAAAAATATCTTGCCTCTGCATACTAGAAATAAATGTATAAGAACAAAAAGTGTTTCAGTCTCGGTTTCAATGTCCAACTTTTCTGAGTCCCAGTTTCAGTGTCAAATTATTCATTTTGTGTATAAGTCAGCAATGGTATCCAGATGGTGGACATATCGTGTCAATGCATGATCCATCCTCTCTGGTTTGGTCCTGGGCTGCCTGCAGACATGCACAGCTGCTGACTGCTAGTATGGCAAGGTGTCGTCAGTGTCCCCCATCTCTGGACCGTCCTCATGACTGGAACAGATCCATCAGTTCCTCACCGTCGCAGGAACCCACATGGTCTTGGAGTTGTTCTCTGAAAACACACAAACACATTCTCGACCAAAAGTTAACAAAGGGATCCTCTATGCAAAATAGACTTGGGATTCTTTTTAATTTTTGCCTAAATGATTTTCCTTTGGCTTATTTTGACACCATGTGTGTTTTTTCATGGGTGTCCTGCTATTGTTTTTACAAATGGAATTTACTTTACTGGAGTAAGAATTTTCTAGATGTATTTTACTTACTCGATATTTTTTTTTGTCCCTTTCATGATATTACCCCGCTGTCCCCTCCCCTTTTTTGATTAATGGGGACTTTTGGAAATTTTCTATTGCAGTCTTGATAATTTTAAATTTTAATTTTTGCACACAAAGTGACTGCTTTAGGTTCTTTGGATGTTAGGCAATTTTACAGAGAGATGAACTACTAATAGATTTTTCAGTTAATGTTTTAGGAAAAGCTTTTTGTCCAGTACACTATAATTTTCTTGAGTATTCTCATATTTCACTTGGCCAATTTAAATTAATCTGAAAACTTGATTACTATTTTCCTGTCAATTTTAATACTCAAGCAGAAATCTTAGTTTACCCTGTGAATACTAGTGGAAAGGAATATTTGCAATTTTGAGTAGGTCCCGAGCATTCCTGGTAATAGACTGAATTTAGATATAGAGCAGCTATTGCTGGCCGAGTCTCTGTCTGCCGCCTGGGTCCCCGTATGAGTTGTGTGTGGGAGGCGAAGCAGCCGTGGGGGTAGGAGACCTCCCTTAGGAGGGTTGAGAATTCAAACCCCTGCAAGGTTTGTGGATGAGGGTCTGTGCCCCACCTCTGTTGACCTTTTAGTTCTCTCCTGTTGGCCCCTCTGCGACTGTGCCTGTCTTAGGTTGTTCCTTCCCTGAGGAATCTTACCCGTCTCTGGCTAACCAGCCATCCTCCGGGGCCAAACAGGGTGATGTGAGGTTCAGTTCTGTCTCCTTTGTAGTCTATGCCCCCCTGTGGCCTCCACATCCAGTACCTGCCTTGGGGTCCCCTCGCCTGCTGGCGGGGTCCCGGTACTGATCACATATCTCGGGGGACCCAGGTTTCTTCTCCAGAGAGGGCCCAGCTCACACCATTGGTCGAGATACAGATCCATGGTGCCAGCTGCCCAAAGGCTTCAGCCACAGCTCGAACTGAAAACTCTGGCATCAGCTGTGTGTATTTGGATAGTAACAAGAAGGTCCCTCTTGGCAGAAAGGGCAAGAAGGGCCAATATAGAATGCTCGGATGCCTTCCCAGTGCCTTAATTCCTTCTGAAAGGGATTAATTTCTTTCCTATTCTTTTTTAAGTTGCTGCCCAACATTCAAAGAATTAGTTTGTAAGTTTATTTGGGATAATTGTATAATATGCTGTTGTCAAATATCCAATATTATAATGACATTGTAGAATAATATCATGTAAGGGTATTACGGTGTCATGGGAGGTTAAGCAGGGCCTAGCCTAAGGACTGGTCTCCATAGGATATGACAAGCTCTAGGCCATGTCAATTCAATGTCAGACTAGCTGCCATTTTTTTTATGATTTTATATAAACTTTGTCAGGGATGTAAAAACACAAATCACTTACCTCAGTTCAAGAGTTCAAGTATATTGACTTTTCCACTTACTCTCACCACCTGCCACTTACCCTGAGGTTTGACATTCTGATGGACTTTTCTCAGTCTCTGGATCCATTCTTGTTCATCAGTCTATGTCATTGATTGTATTCCTCAAATGAGTGAGATCATGTGATATTTGTCTTTCTCTGCCTGGCTAATTTCACTTAGCATAATGCTCTCCAAATCCATCCATGTTGTTACAAATGGTAGGAGCTCCTTCTTTTTTTCCGCGGCGTAGTATTCCATTGTGTAAATGTACCATAGTTTTTTGATCCACTCATCTGCTGATGGGCACTTCGGCTGTTTCCAAATCTTAGCTATGGTAAATTGTGCTGCTATGAACATAGGGGTACATATATCCTTTCTAATTCGCCTTTCTAATTTCTTGGGGTATATTCCTAGAAGTGGGATCACTGGGTCGAATGGGAGCTCCATTTTTAGTTTTTTGAGGAATCTCCATACTGTTCTCCACAGTGGCTGTACTAGTCTACAATCCCACCAGCAGTGCACAAGAGTTCCTTTTTCTCCGCATCCTCGCCAGCACTTGTCGTTTGTTGATTTGTTGATGTAAGCCATTCTGATAGGTGTGAGATGGTACCGCATAGTCGTTTTGATTTGCATCTCTCGGATAATTAGTGACTTTGAGCAAGTTTTCATGTGTCTCTGGGCCTTCCTTTTGTCTTCTTTCGTGAAGATTCTATTTAGGTCTGTTGCCCATTTTTTTATTGGATCATTTGTCCTCCTTTTATTGAGTTGGGTGAGTTGCCTGTAGATGCTTGAGATTAAACCTTTATCACTGATAACATTTGCAAATATGTTCTCCCATACAGTGGGTTTTCTTGTTGTTTTGTTGATGGTTTCTTTAGCTGTGCAAAAGCTTTTGATTTTGATGTAGTCCCATTTGTTTATTTTCTCTTTAGCTTCCATTGCCCTCGGAGCGGTATCATCAAAGAAGTTCTTTTGGCATATGTCTGAGATTTTTCTTCCTGTAGATTCCTCTAATATTTTTATGGTTTCCTGTCTTACGTTTAAGTCCTGTATCCATTTTGAGTTTATTTTTGTGTATGGTGTAAGTTGGTGCTCCAGTTTCATTTTTTTGCATGTATCTGTCCAATTTTCCCAACACCATTTGTTGAAGAGACTGTCTTGACTCCATTTTATGTTCCTGCCTCCTTTGTCAAATATTAATTGAGCATAGTGGATTGGGTTGATATCCGGATTCTCTATTCTATTCCATTGATCTATATGTCTGTTCTTGTGCCAGTACCAGGCTGTTTTAAGAACAGTAGCCTTGTAATACAGCTTGAAATCTGGTATGGAAATCCCACCGACTTTGTGCTTCTTTCTTAGGATTGCTGTGGCTATTCGGGGCCTTTTTTTGTTCCAGATGAATTTTTGGAGAGTTCTTTCTAGGTCTGTGAAATATGCCATTGGTATTTTAATGGGGAGTGCATTAAATTTATAGATTGCTTTGGGTAGTATGGACATTTTAATTATGTTGATTCTCCCAATCCATGAACATGGAATGTTCTTCCACCTGTTTACATCTTCCTCTATCTCTTTTTTCAGTGTCCTGTAGTTTTCCACAAATAGATCTTTTACCTCCTTAGTTAAGTTTATTCCTAGGTATCTTAATTTTTTTGGTGTGATGGTAAATGGGATTGCTTTTTTAGTCTCTCTTTCTGTAAGTTCACTATTAGTGTATAGAAATGCCTTAGATTTCTTGGCATTAATTTTGTAGCCTGCTACATTGCTGAACTCATTTATTAAGTCTACTAACTTTTTTATGGAGTCTTTCGGGTTTTTTATGTACAATATCATGTCATCTGCAAATAAGGATAGCTTAACTTCTTCTTTTCCAATTTGAATGCCTTTTATTTCTTCTTCTTGTCTAATTGCAATGGCTAATACTTCCAGTACTATGTTGAACAGGAGTGGTGAAAGTGGGCAACCCTGTCTTGTTCCTGTTCTTAGGGGAAATGTTTGTAGTTTTTGCCCATTGAGTATGATGTATGCTGTGGGTTTATCGTATATGGCTTTTATTATGTTGAGGTATGATCCTTCTATTCCTACCTTATTGAGAGTTTTTATTAAGAAAGGATGTTGGATTTTGTCAAATGCTTTTTCTGCATCAATTGATATGACTATGTGATTTTTATCTCTCAATTTGTTTATGTGATGTATCACATTTATTGATTTGCGGATATTGTACCATCCTTGCATTCCTGGGATAAATCCTACTTGGTCGTGGTGTATGATCTTTCTGATGTACTGCTGGATCCGATTTGCTAGAATTTTATTGAGGATTTTGGCATCTATATTCATGAGGGATATTGGCCTGTAATTCTCTTTCATTGTGTCGTCTTTATCTGGTTTTGGTATTAGGGTGATGCTAGCTTCATAGAAGGAGTTTGGAAGTTTTCCATCCTCTTGAATTTTCTGGAATAGTCTGAGGAGTATAGGTTTTATTTCTTCCTTGAATGTTCGGTAAAACTCCCCTGTGAAGCCGTCTGGCCCTGGACTTTTGTTTGCTGGAAGCTTTATGATGACTGCTTCAATTTCTTCCACAGTTATTGGTCTATTGAGTTGTTTAGATTCTTCTTGACTGAGTTTTGGGAGGTTATATTTTTCTAGAAACATATCCATTTCCTCCAGGTTGTCCAGTTTGTTGGAGTAGAGTTGTTCATAGTATTTTTTAACAATCCTTTGTATTTCAATGGGGTCTGTTGTTATTTCACCTCTTTCATTTCTGATTTTATTTATTAGGGTCCTCTCTCTTTGCTTCTTGGTGAGTCTAGCTAGAGGTCCATCAATCTTGTTTATCCTTTCAAAGAACCAGCTCTTGGTTTCATTGATTTTCTGTATTGTTTCTTTGGTCTCTATGTCATTTATTTCTGCTCTGATCTTTACTATTTCCTTCCTTCTGCTTACACTGGGCTTTTCTTGTTGCTTTCTTTCTAACTCTTTGAGTTGTTGGGTTAGATAATTTATTGCCGCTGTTCCTAGTTTTTTGCAGTAGGATTGTAGAGCTATGAACTTCCCTCTCAGAACTGCTTTCACTGTGTCCCATAGATTTTGGATTGTTGTGCTGTCATTGTCATTTGTTTCCATGATGTTTTCTATCTCTTCCTTAATCTCTCTAGTAACCCAGTCATAGTTTAATAGCATGCTGTTTAGTCTCCATGTGTTCGATTTCTTTGGATTGTTTCTATTGTAGTCGATTTCCAGCTTTATGCCACTGTGATCTGAGAATATACTTGATATTATTTCTATCTTCTTGAATTTGGAGAGACTTTGCCTATGACCCAACACATGGTCTATCTTTGAGAATGACCCATGGGCACTTGAAAAGAATGTATATTCTGTGGCTTTGGGGTGAAATGATCTGAAGATGTCAATTAATTCCATCTGGTCCAGTGAGTCATTGAGAATTGATGTTTCTTTACTGATTTTTTGTTTAGAGGATCTGTCCAATGGTGATAATGGAGTATTAAAGTCTCCTACTATGATTGTATTGCTGTCTATCTCTCCCTTGATGTCCTCTAGGAGTTTTTGTATATATTTGGGTGCTCCTGTATTGGGTGCGTATATGTTTACAAGAGTTATTTCTTCTTGTTGAATTGCTCCCTTTAGTATTATGAAGTGGCCTTCTTTATCTCTTGTTATGTCCTTCACTTTGAGATCTAATTTGTCAGATATAAGTATGGCTACCCCAGCTTTTTTTTCATTTCCATTCGCCTGAATAACTTTTTTCCAACCTTTCATCCTCATTCTGTGTGCGTCTTTTTTTCGGAGGTGGGTTTCTTGTAGACAGCAGATACATGGGTTGTGTTTTCTTATCCAGTCTATTACCCTATGTCTTTTGATTGGAGCATTTAACCCGTTTACATTTAAAGTTATTATTGATAGGTGCTTATATGTTGCCATTTTTGTTCTTTGCCCCTGTGTTCCTTCTTCGCTTCCTATTTCTTTTTACAGCAGATCCTTTAGCATTTCTTGCATTGCTGGTTTGGTGGTGACGAATTCCCTTAGTCCTTTTTTATCTGTGAAGCTCCTGATTTGACCTTCAATTTTGATTGAGAGCCTTGCTGGGTACAGTATTCTAGGATTCAGACCCTTCCTTTGCATGACTCTGTAGATTTCATTCCACTGCCTTCTGGCCTGATAGGTTTCTGTTGAGAGATCACTTGTTAGTCTGATGGGTGTTCCTTTGTAGGTGACTTTCTGTCTCTCTCTGGCAGCTTTTAAGATTCTTACTTTGTCATTGGTGTTTGCCAATTTAATTATAATGTGCCTTGGCGTAGGTCTTTTGGGGTTTATTTTGCTTGGGACTCTGTGAGCTTCTTGGATTTGTGTGGGTTTTTCCTTTCCTATACCAGGAAAGTTTTCTGTCATTATTTCTTCCAACAGGTTTTCTATTCCTTGCTCAGTTTCCTGTCCTTCTGGGAGCCCAATTATACGGATGTTGTTTTGTTTCATGTTGTCCCATAGTTCTCTTAGGCTCTCCTCCTGCTTTTTAATTTTTTTTTCTAGAAGGTGCTCTACTTGGTTATTTTTTCCTACCTGGTCTTCTAGCTCACTGATGCGATCCTCTGCTTCTTCTAGTCTGCTCTTAATACTTTCTATTGAGTTCTTTACTTCAGCAATGTCATTTTTCATTTCTTCTTGGCTCCTCTTCATTTCTTCGTGGCTTCTCTTTATTTCTTCATGGCTCTTCATCATTTCTTCCTGGGTCTTCCTCATTTCCTCTTGGGTCTTACTCATATTATCAAATTTATCTTCCATTCTTTTCAGCCACCTTATGACCATTTCTCTGAATTCTTTCTCTGACAGATTGTTAACTTCCATTTCGTTTACCTCCTTTTCTGGCGAGCCTTGCTTTTCTTTCATATGTGGGCTATTTCTTTGTCTTCCCATGGTCTCTCTTCTCTGTGTATGTGGTTATGTAGTTCTCACTCTCCTGTGTTGATGTAAAGGCACAAAATACAACACAACCAGGTGCAACGCACCAGGCACTGAACCGGAATGTAGTCAAACTAATTGTGATTCCAAATAAAGGTGACCGCCAGAGAAAGGCAAATTTGGTGATAGGTGGGAAAAAAGAAAGAGAACCTCCCCCAGACCCACACAGACACTCACACACCCACACTCACACAAAAAAGAAAGAGACCCCCCCAAACACATACACTCACAAAAAAGAAAGACAGGAATGCCAAAATGATAATGGGAAAAGGGGGAGAAGAAAAAAAGAAATAAAAGGAGTAAATTATAAATGTGGGGTGAAAACTCCTATAGGATAGCCCCTAATCCGAACCAAAACCTGCAACAAGTACTTGGAGATTGATACAAATTACATACAACTACTAATATCAAGAGAGGTGAGGGAACACAGAAGGAAAAATCTATCTCAAAAACAATGCAGATGAGGACAACAAAACAAGAAACAACACCAAAAATAAAAATAACCCCCCCTACAAGACAAACCAAAATAACAGAATAAGCAAATCAATCTCATAAACCTGCTTAAAAAATCAATATAATCAACAGTCAAGTAAACAACAACAACAGGACAGGGCTAAAAACACTTTAAGATAGTGAAGTCAGAGAAGCTAGAGGTATATATGCACTTGGATTAGGTGGTTAGAGATTAGATATATCAGTGGGGTGAAATTTTAACAGGGGGTAAGGGGAAAGAATTAGGTAAATCTAAAGCGGGAAAAGTGTAAGGGAAACAAGGCACTAAATAGGGAAAGGTTAGCCAGAGAGTGGTGGTATAAAGGTGAAGTTGAGGTAGAGTAAAAGATACTAAAGTGTAGATGAAAATAGACTGTATTCCCAAGGTCGAAGAGAAGATATAATCAATTCCCTGTCACATAAGAGTCAATTTGTGATTTGGCCTCTGGGTGGCAGTGTTTCTAGATTGACTTCTGGGTCTATTGGTCCTCTTTATCCTGAACTAAACAATACTGCCTCTCTAATGGTGACTGCTGTTTTAGCAGCCAGAACCCTCCCAAAAACTTTCGGGCTTCCCCCCTCTGTCAGGTCCAAACTGATTGCGCTCCAGGGATCAACTCTGCCACTAGCTCCAAGGGCCCTCTCCCACGTTCACCAGCTTCAACAGCCACAGATTCTATTTCAGGTGCAGATCTCCAGGTTTTGAGTTCCAAGGTGCAGATCTCCCAGACTGCCAGCCCCCTCAGTTTCTCGCCCAAAGTACCCCCAGGGAAATCTGACCTTTCCTTGCTGGAGTTTAGAGCTCCCTGGGCTCTGCGCGCCACCTGGTCGCCGGTGCTCCGGGAGCCCCAGAGGTCCCGCCGGTACCGCGAACGGCAGCGGTATGTTTTCCGGCTCCTCTCGTTCAAGATGTCGTGGTCCGCCTCCGCGCGCCTCCTCGCGCAGTTGGCTCAGGGAGAGAACCCAGCAGTACTGGGGCTGCTCAGGCTAGGGAGGCCAGCCCAGCAGTCCTCTATCTTCTCCTGGAGCACAGCTGTCCCCCTAGTTGCCGACAAATGCTCCCTGCGCGACTCTCAGCTGCTCCCTCCCTCTACCCTGTGAGCAGATTCAGATCAAATCCCTCCGTTCCGCCGCCATTTTTTTTCCTCCGTCTAGAGGCTATTGTAGGGTTATTAAGTGGCCCAATCTCAATATTGTTGTCTCTCCAGAAATAGGGAGTTCCCAGGAAAAGGAGAGCTGGGGGAAAAAATATGTAGTTTGTGGAGCTGTCAGAACACATACAACATTTATTAAGTTTTCTAATTCATGTGGGTGCAGTTCATGGCACCCCTAAGCAATTATAATAGTAACATCAAATATCACTAATCACAGGTAATCATAACAAAATAATAGTAATGAAAAAATTTGAAATATTGCAAGAAATATTGAAATAAGACAGGCAAGGAGTTAGCAATGCTGTTGGAAAAATTCTGTTGATAGATTCTCTCGACTCAGGATTGCCACAAACCTTCAATTTGTAAAAAACACACCACCTGCAATGTACAATAAAATGAAGTGTAATAAAAATAGGTATGATTGTTTATTTTTTATCAGTAGTCTGCTGATACTGACTTTCCCAGCTGATTTTATGCAATCATAAATTGTCCTCAATAAAAAACAAAGTTTTCCAACGCATCCCTCCAGCCTGATTACCAACTCTCAGACTCAGAATAAAGAGAAAAGCTTTATTTGTGTTCTTAAGTTGCACTGATTTAGTGAAATAAATGTGACTGAGTGAACATAGCCCACACCTTGTAAATGGAAAAGAAAACTGTTATTTCTGTCTAGTAAGTGTAACCTTAGTAATAGGAAGAGGTAGAATATTTTTTGTATATTTTCCTAATATTTTATCACTTATCTAGTGCATTTGTGAAGCCTATCTCTCCATATATATTAAGTTGATTTAAATTGTATGTTAATATAATTATATAATTCACTTTAATAAGCACCATTTGTTCCAAGAAATAGAATTTACTGTTATTAGAAGTCCCCTTTTATGTAGGAGCATACCTTCTTCATTCCTTAGTAGAAATCCTGTCCCATAATTTTGTTTACCATACCATTGCTATCCATCATATTGCCACTTATATGTATGTGTCTAAACAATATATTATTTAGCTTGCATGTATCTTGAAATAAAATCATATTAAATGTACTCTCTTGCAACTTGTTTTCTGTTCTCCCTATTGTGTCAGTGAGACTTATCTTTGTTGTTGAGTGTAGTGTTTTTCATTTATGTTTACAGCTTTATCATTTTCAATTGCATGAATGAAATGAGATGTATTTATGTAATCTATCATTTGGAGTCTTCCTTGTGTTTTGCTGTTGGGAAGAATATTAATAAAACCAATATTTTAAAGTATTTCTAGTGAATATGTACAAGCTTATTTAGGCCATACATCAGCTGAGAAATTGCTGGGTCAAACTGTGTGCATTTGTAACTTTACGAGGCAATTCCAATTGTGTATATATATATATATATATATATATGTATATATTGCCAGACAAGAAATTTAACATGCTCTCACATCCTTTGTTCACTCCCTCACACATATTAGGTTGATACTAATTTAGAATTTTTTGCTGGTTTGTTATGTCCTTTTCCTCTGATCTCAGTTATTTTTAATATAACAGTAAATTTTAAAAGTTATTTGATCAACCTACTTTATATATCTCTTGCAATATCTCCTGAATATGTTTTTCTTATATAAATACTATATCCAAAATTGCTTTTCAATGTTTATTCATATATATCAGATATTCTGAGACTTATATGCCTGAGAATACTTTTAATATAAACTCATATTTGAGCATCAATTCTATTAAAATTCTATTCTTCTTATATTTATAACATTTATATTAATTTATTTACTGTTGTCACTGGATAATATTATGACATTCTGATATTTATTTATTTTAATAAAAATATTGGGAAATTTTATTTTCTCAATGATATTTTTAAATTTTCGCTATCTACATGTGAAATGTCCCTTATCTTCCTTTTTTTAGTATTTTAGGGGATATTTAACTGTAAGGGGTTACATGTATTTGTTTTTGAATTTGGAGACATTTAAAAACATAATCTATTCAAATCTTTCTCATTTTTCCATTTTGTAAAGACTATAATTTACATATTAAAATTTTTACATTAGTATAAATCTTCATTTTTATACTTTTTAATAATTTATTCTCTCTAGATACTTCTGGGAGAATTTTTTAATCTGGGAGAATTTTTTAATTTTTTCCTATTGGTAAATATTCTCTAATTACCCCTATTTATCATGGTTTTTTTTTTACTTCCGCTCTTTTATTTCCTATGTGTTTTTGGTTTGATATTAAATATTTTTATGTTTATATATCACAGTTAATACTCATTAGTATGTTCACCTCATTTATTGTGTTTAGTATGTAAGGTATTATTACTTGTTCTTCAAAAGGACCAAAACATTTGCTTTTTACTGAATTAGTGATTGATCCAGCTTATTGATTTGTTTTGAAATAAAGGTATTCTTCAGGAAGTTTATTGATTTATTTGTGGGCTCCTATTTCTTGCATTAAACTTTAGATAAGGACCAAAGCTTACATTGTAGGCTGTATCAATCCGAAGTCCACAAAGAAAAAACTAGGTGAAAATAATTCACCTAGTAGAGAGCTCTCGGTAAAAGAAAACAATGTTTTTCCTTCCTCATATCACAAAATAATTTCTTTGGAGGGGGATTTTCTCTCATTTGTCCAAAAAGAAACAGTATTAGAAAGAGGTACTTCTTATCAGTGTTTTTCAAATGCCAGTGAATACTGGGGACTATCAGCTTAAAATAACACATATGATTGTATCTCATTCAAGTGTTCTGATTTAATTAGTATGACATACAGCTTTTTAAAAATTCACAGGTGACTCCAATATGAATTCATGTGCAAGAATGACTGTTTGAAAAAAAACATTTCTGTGATTAGATTTCTCAGCCTTGTGCGCAGATTGTTAGAGATAGGAAATGAACTTTGCTAAACTAGTCACTCTGCACATCTACTTTTTCAGCTTCTCGCCTTCTGAATTTTTCAAAATCTACTTGAAAGGACAGGATCTGAATCTCCTAAAAATAGAATGAAAGAGAAGCAAGAGTAGCATTAGAAGTTTCTTTTTTCTACTATTCTCACACGGATATATCTATTCAGAGAAATTACCTCCCAATCACATTTCAAAAATTCATCTGTTTCCCAGGCCTAATCTCAGAGTTTTTTCTTCTTTCCATGACTTCTATCTTTGATTGAGGTTATTCTGAAGCAGGTGGTCAACAATATAAACTTCAGTCTCTTTTTTAAATTTTATTTTTTAATCCTTACCCTGGGGTCTATTTCTATTGCTTTTAGATAGAGTGGAAGGGAGGAAATGGGGAAAGAAAGAGAAGTGAGGGGGCAGAGAGAGAGAGAGAGAGAGAGAGAGAGAGAGAGAGAGAGAGAGATGCACATCAGTTGGTTGCCTTCCACACATGCCTCTACTGAGGACAAAATAAGAACCTGCAACCCAACTATTGTGTCCTTGACTGGGAATGGAACCTATGAACCTTTGGAGGGTGGGCAACACTCTAACCACCAAGCAACACTAGCCAGGGCTTTTAAAAAATACTAGTATGTGTTTATTGATTTGATAGAGAGAGGAAGGGAGAGAGAAAAAGGGAGAAACTGATGAGAGAGAGAAACATTGATACTCTGCCTCCTGGACACTGGTCATGTATCTTCACCAGAATCAAGCCAGTGATCTTTTGGTGCATGGAATGACATTCAAACAACCGAGCCACACTGGCCAGGCAGTATCTTTTTAAGGGAAATCCATACTATTAGGTATTTCAAGTTAGAGACAAGGTTTTTTACATTTTCAATTCATAGGGAGTTATTTATTCAAATGTATCAGTAGATAACAATTACATACATAAATTGGCTTTTTAAAACACGAAAGCTAGCATAATTGAATAAATTAAGAAGTTCAGTGTGACCTCTATCCTATCTAATAAAAGACAAATATGCAAATTGACCATACTGCTGAGAAAGCCACACCCACAGCCATGCCCATCATTGAATCAGGAGCAAATTATGCAAATAAACCCCAACCAAGATGGCTGTGGCCACTGAGAGCAGGAGGGAGGCTTGGATTTCCCTAGCAAAGGAGGAAGTCAAGCTGTCCACCTGCCCTTGCTGGCCTAGGCCTCCACTCAGTGCTACAAAATTTCAATTATAGAAGAGACATAATCCCAAAAGAAATGGCAGCAGCCACAGAACTGGAGAGAGCAGTGGCTAGGGTTACCCGGGCGATGAAGGAAGCCAAACTTCTGCAGCCCTAGCGCCTAGCTCTCCACTCCAGGCTACAGTGTTTCAATTATAGAAAGTAAATATCCCGAACATAAATGGCTATTGCCATGGAGCGAAGCAGAAGGCCTGGGTCCACTCCAGGCTACAAAGTTTCAATTGTAGAACATAAATTAATCCCAGATCCCAGGGCCTCTGCTTGGGTCGCTGGGGGCCTGCAAATCACCACAGGCCCCTCACCCATGCAGCTCCATGCCCCAAGGGAACCCCCACCCTGATCCAGAATACTCTTTACGGCAAACCAGCTGGCCCCCGCCCATGCACCAGGCCTCTACCCAATCTAATAAAAGAGTAATAAGCAGATTGACCATCACTCCAATACATAAGAGGGCTTCCCCCATGTGGTCAAAAATCCTGTCCCCATGTCGACACAAGATGGCCATCACAAGATGGCTAGCAGAGGAGGGATGTTGGGAGGTTCCAGGACTGCAAGGGAGAGCAGTTGTGGGCAATCAGTCTAGCAGGGGAGGGCAGTTAGGGCTGACCAGGCCAGCAAAGGAGGAAAGTTGCGGCAAACAGGCTGTCAGGCGATGAATTAGACATCAATCAGGATGGCAGGACAGTGGTTAGGGGGTGATCAGGCTGGCAGGCAGAAGCAGTTAGGGGCAATCAGGGAGGCAGGCAGGTGAGCAGTTTTGAGCCAAGAAGGATGTGAGAAGGATGTCCGACTGCACGTTTAGGCCCAATGCCTGTAGGATCGGGCCTAAAAGGGCAGTTAGACATCCCTCTCCAGATTGGAGAGGGTGCTGGCTGGGCTGAGGGACACCCCTCACCCCCCAGCACAAATATCATCCACTGGGCCTCTAGTATTATATAATTTCAAGTATACTAGGCAGAACACCATATTCGCCTTTTACTAATCACTGCATTTTCCAACTTGGTATAATATAAATTCATACATTTAAGTATGCTTTTGAAAAAAAAAATACATCTAAACTACAAAACAATCATCCTTCAGAAACATCTGAAATATAGCTGAATGGAAGTTCTACATCTAAGGATATATAGAAGAAGGCACATCTAGAATGGTAAGAGGGGCGGAGATGTGGAATAGACTGTTATCAAATCAATGTGCCCCGGACAAAAAACTAGGAGGTATATCTCAGCTACAGAAGTCTCCCACGAGAAGTGAGGGCCCTGCCCCCCGCCCCCCCCAGGATGCCCATCCCAGGATTTCAGTGCCAGGATAGTAATTTTCCATAACTTCTAGTTGTAAAAACCAGCAGGAATCGAGATTGAGGGAAAGAGTTGTTGAAATTCTTTTAAAGGGTCAGAACATGGATTTACTCAGACTCACTCCCTTTGAGCTCCAGCACTTGGGCAGCAGCACGAAAGTCACAGAGATGTATGGAGAGGAACTGAACTGCCTAGCATCAGGGCAAGAGCTGGAGGGACAGGTTTCTTTCAGGCAGAATTGCTGGCAGAGGCCATTGCTCCTTCAATGAGACAACACACCCACACAGAGCCAGTAGACATGTATCATACCTAAAACTCCATCATCCTGGCTATTACTGTTTGCCTTGCTCTGATGATTCCCTGAGACCCCATACAACTTTCAGTCACACCCAAGCTCTTTTTCTGTAGCTTTTCCATAGAAATGGCCTGTCTTGGCTCATCCTTCAGATTTTCCTAAATTATACCAAACTATTAAAATTCATGCACTCTGGAAGAGGGAGGTTCCCTCAGCCCAGCCTGCACCCTTTCACAGTCCAAGACGCCTTGGGGCAAATCTGCCTGCTGGCTTGTGGCTGGATGGTCTGCTGCTGCGTGGCCTGATGCTTGAGCTTCAGCAGTGGCTGCATGTGCATGGGCTGGGCTGCCATGGTCTGTCCTGAGAACACCACAGAGTGGGTGAGTCAAGTGCAGAGGCAGGCTCACCCTGAGTTTCCTGCACTTGCCTGAGTCACTGAGTTGTTCAGACTGTCTGCCTTTTATAGAGAATGGCACTGGGATCGAACCTAAGCTGACAGTCAGACATGGGACCCCTCGCAGAATGTTCAACTGCCAGCATAGGCCCTATCCCCACAGGGAATGTAGCAGTGCACCAAAAGGCAAACAGTTAGCTACAGAGGAGCCCAAATTGGGGCCAGGAGCCATGTGACTCGTGCTCATCCAGGCCTGCTGCACCTTCTGCAGCCACTAGGTGGTGCTACTAAACTTGGGAAAGGCTCCAGCCATGACAGCTGCTCTCATGAGCTGTGAGCCAGGCTTCTGGCTGAGCAGCGCTCCCCCTGTAGGAGAGCACTGGCCACCAGGGGGACAGTTTTTGCATTGAGCATCTGCCCCCTGTTGGTCAGTGTGTATCATAGGAACCAGTCAATCTGGTGATTCTGCTGTAATGTTCACGTAGGCTTTTATTATATAGATAATTGACCTCAGCCTGCTCCATACTTGTAAGTGGCTGTAGGCCCAACACTAGGAGCAGTTGGCCTTGCTTCAGAGCTTTGCCTCACCATGACATATCCCAGCCCAGAAAAAACTAGCAGCCATCTGAAGATCACTTTGAAGCTCATGCCAAATGGCCCTAGGCAGGATACAGGTGGTGGCTGACCTTGGCAACCAGAACCAGTGCTCCGAGTAGACCACTTCAGATCATAATAAAGCATCATCCCCCAATCACTTTTACAAGTGACACATTAAGGGGTGGATTCAACAGGCACCAGAGCCCCATTGAAGTAGTCCTGGTCTATGGGGTGAGCCTGCACAGCTGATCATACATGGTGAGCAGAGAATGGTGTCCTATGGTTGTAAGCAGTCCTTGCAATTGATTGGTCTGGGGATAAATCCCTTCCATTGACATGCCAATAGCAATCAGGGCTCAGTCACCAGAGGAGGGTCTACACAGCCCACAAGGTGGGGTATATGCACCTCAAGTACCCAGCTTGAACTGATTGGGGAGGCTGTGCTATTGGACTATATAGGACACCTACTACATTATGACACTCTACCAAACCTTGGAGACATAGCATCCATACCTAATACATAAACATGGGGAGGCTGCCAAAATACGGAAACACACAAGTTCCAAATCAAAGAACAGAACAAAACTCCATAAAAACCTAAACAAAATGGAGATAAGCAATCTACTAGATACAGAGTTCAAAACACCTGTTTTAAGGATGCTTAATGTACCTGGTGAAACCTCAACAGCAGAAAAAAGAACCATTAGAAATGAAGAATAAACGAACTGAAATTAAATATTTTTATAGGGAATCAGTCTTAGAGCAGATGAAGTTGGGGATCAAGTCAGTGATTTTGAATATCAGGAGAGAAAAAAAATACTAGACAAAAAAATGAAAAAGAATCCAAAAAATGAGGATAGTATAAGGAGCCTCTGGTACAACTACAAACATACCAATATTGACATCATGGAGGTTCTGGAAGGAAAGGAGAGAGAGTGAAAAATTGAAAACCTACTTAAAAATATAATGACATAAAATGATGACATAATGGGTAAAAAAGTTAACATTTTCACTCTTCTATCAGGCTCTTTATATTTTCTTCCTGGAACTACTATTCTACCATGTTTCTATGATTTTTTTAAAAAAATGATTCCACATATTAGTAATACCATGCAGTATATGCATTTCTCTGTCTGGCTTATGTCACTTCACAAAATGTCTTTCAGTTTTATCCATGTTTTTTGTTTGTTTGTTTTTCAAATGGTATTACTTCCTTCTTTATATGGTTGAATAATTATAAATATCTCACACACTCTTTATCTGTTCATCTGTAAATAGATACCATTTAGGTGATTTTCATACTTGTCTATTGTGAATAATGCTGTAATGAACATGCATAGAGTATAGATATTTATTTGATATAAACTTTTTTGGATATGTACTTAGAAGTTGGATTGCTGGGATCAGATGGCAATTCCATTTTTAATTTCAATTTTTTAAATTGATTTTAGAGAGAGAGAGGGAAACATCAGAGATAACCTACCTCCTGCATGTCGCCTACTGGGGACGGACCCCAAAACTCAGGGCATGTGCCCAGATCAGGAATCAGACCAATACCCTTAGGGAGAACAGGGCGGTACTCAATCAGAGGCACATTGGCCAGGACTATTTTTAATTTCTAGAAGAATCTCCTTATCAGTTTTCACTTACTGTACCATTTGGCAATCACCAATTATGTGTAAGCATTCTCCTTTCTTCACATTCGCATCGGCATTCTTTATCTTTTGTCCTTTAATAACGGATGTCCCAACAGGTATGAGATGATATCTCATTGTGGTTTTGATTTGACTTTTCTTAATAATTAATGACCTTGAGCACTTTTTCATTTACCTGTTGACCATTTATGTTTTCTTTGGAAAATGTTTATTGACTCTTCTGTCCATTTTATAAGTGGATTATTTGTGTTTGTGCTATTGAGTTATATGTATTCTTTATATATTTTGGAGAGTGACCTCTTATTGCATAGGTTGTTTGCAAATATTTTCTCCTACTTTATAGATTGCCTTTTATTTTTTTAATTATTTACTTTGTGTTACAAAATTTATTTATTTATTTAGTTTAGTTTTATGTGGTTCCATTTGTTTATTTTTGCTTTGGGTGTTAAATAGAAAAAAAGTTTAAAAAATATCCAACACTGACATCAAGAAGCTTACCACCTATATTCACTTCTGGAAGTTTTATGGGTTCAGACCTTATATTTAAGTTTTAAATTAGTTTAGAGTTGATTTTTTTGTGTATGATGTAAGATAGTGGTCCAGTTTCATTTTTCAATGTAGTTGGTATCTAGGTGATCTTTTGGTCAGGAATGTATTTTAGTCATTGCATAGATAACAGTTTGGATATAGTCTTTTTTGTCCTAAACTTAATATTAACAAGCTCAGTAACTAGAGTTGTAAAAAAATTCCTTGATGTATCTCATTTAGGATGGGTGTCTTTCAATTATGTGTGCTCATGTAACCTCATTTCAACTATGAGTACTCTTTAGAGAATTTTACTACTTTATCAAATGTTTCTATTTCTCTAATAATAATATCAGAAGGATGTGAAGCATTTAATAATTCTTACATGAACCACATATTCACAGTGAAAACCGAGACAATGATTCTCTCAATTTTACTCCAGGAATGGTCTCAGGGCCAATTTTTATTACAGTTTTTCTAACTAGGGCAAGGATTGCTGTTACTGAAATTTTTATTTGTTTCAAAATTTGTGAATAAGTAGTAGGTACATTCCTTGGGGCTTTCTTAATGCAATTATGTAACATTTTTTTTATTCTTCTAACATGTTTGAAAATCTTCACAGAAACATTATAGCCCCTTCAAAAAAAAGTGATGCTCATTTATGATCCCATGGAAATAGCAAATAATCATGTTTATTGAGCAAAGATACTTTGATCTTTTCCTACAAAATGAAGAATTATTGTTTTAAAAAGATGTTGTAAGTAATTTTGTTTTTCATATGAAATCTTTCTCAAATTAGAAGTCACTCAGCCTTGCTTGTTTTAGTGAAGTTCCATGGCAAACAGATACTCTGGCAACAGCTTAAAATTATTTTGGTTGATTTGTAGTTACCTGGCCTCTCTAATTGCAAATGATTGAGTCAATAGTCCCTGCATGTCACAAGAAATAAACTTCATAATCATTATTTTATTTTCATGCTTTTTATTAAACCCAGTATTCTCTTCAGGACTGCCACAGAGCTGTCTGGGACTGATACCAACTGTATTGGTAATGTGACTGCCTGTACAGTGCCACCAATCTCCTTACCTACTTCTCCTCTGCTAGGAACACTTTATCCACTTGAAAATATTGTCCCAGTATCTCTTTCTGGAATGAAAGTACACCAAGTCACCTGCTCTAATTTTTCATCTGGTGGTTTAAAAATCAATATGTGCTAATTTGAATAATCATTGACTTCAGTAGATCTCTTCTATAAGAGGTGACTAATTTTCTCTGAAAATAAACAAAAAAAAACATTTATGGCCAGAAATTAACTTCAATATAGCTCTAAGTATTTATTTTAGGTCTACTGGACTTACAATAAGTACCTGCCCATATCACTACAAAATGGCAGGAGACGCGCCATTCCCTATATGGCTGGTTGACTGCTGCTGCTGCTGAAGATAAAGACTTTTGCAGAAGGTTTGTAAATTTCTACAGACTCATAAATGAATCAACTTCAATCTCTTGGAATCAATGCTCACCTTATAATATCACCCTGGAAGCCAACTGGAGTAAAGAACAAGAGAGGAAGGACTACCTGGCTAGAAAACCTAGGAAAATACTTAAGCCTTGGACTTCAATTACTATCATGCATAGATTTTTCTGCTTGAGCTCTCATGACACATGACTCTAAGTTGGCTATCTCCACAGCTAGGAATAGCACTAAGAACTGTGTTGGGTGAACCACTGGATTATAGCAAAAAATAGATAACTCAAAATATTACTGTTTGACTTAAAGTTATTTTATGTATTGTTTATCTATAAGCTTTGCATATATTTTTCAATGTAAAATTTTATAATGAAACCATAGGGTATATAAAATTTTATATATAAGTATGTGTATATTAGGTACACTCAAAAATTTACTGGTTTATAATAGCATAATTTACAATAAGTAATACTTGGAAACAGCCTAAGTGCCCATAAGCAGATGAGTGGATTTAAAAACTGTGGTACATCTACACAATGGAATACCACACCGCTGTTAAAAAAAAAAAAAGAACGCTTACAATTCACAACAGTATGAATGGAACTAAAGAGCATTATGTAAATGAAATAATCCAGTCAGAGAAAGATAAATATCACATGATGTCACTCATTTGTGGAATATAATGAACAACACAAACTGATGAACAAAAATAGTTCCAGAGACATAAAAGCATTGAACATATTGTCAAACCTCAGAGGGAAGTCAGGGATGGGGGTTGGGAATAAGAGATCAACCAAAGGACTTGTATGCATGCATATAAACATAACCAAACAGGCACAGACAGTGGGGTGAGGGCATGTATTCAGGGTGAAAGTGTCTAGGGAGAGGTCATTGGGGAGAAAAGGAGACATATGTAATAATTTAAACAATACATAATTTAAATTAAAATAATAAAAAATAAATAAACCTAAAAAATTACTGGTATTATACTTCAAAGCAGCAATAATCAAAACAGCATTGTATTGACAGAAGAACAGACACACAGAACAATAGAGCATAATTGAGGGCCCAGAAAAAAAACACACAAACATATGTATATGAGCAAATAATTTTTGACAAAAGAGTCATAAACATGAAATGGAGAAAATAAAGCTTCTTCAATAAATGGTGTAGGCATAATCCACATGGAAAAGAATAAAATTAGACTAAATTTTGTCCCATGTACAAAAATTAATTCAAAATGGATCAAAAACCCATAAATAAGATATAAAATAGTAAGTTGCACATAAAAAAAAAAACATAGCTACAAATTTATGAACCTTGGTCATAAATAATATATTTTTAATTTGACCTCAAAGGCAAGAGGATTAAAGGAAAAATAAATTAATGGGACTATATAAAATTAAAATGCTTCTAAACAGCAAAAGAAACCACCAACAAAACCAAAAGGAAACCAACAAAATGGGAGAAGATGTTTGGAAACGATAGCTCCAACAAGCGGTAATATCTAAAATGAAGAACTCGTGTAACTCAACAACAAACAAAATATACAATTTAAAAGGGCCAGAGCCCTGACCATTGTTGATCAGTGGTTATAGTATTGGCCTATCCACCAAAGGGTGACAGGTTCTGTTGCTGTAAAGGCATGGTTGCAGGTTCAATATCCAGGCCCCATCCAGACACATGCGGGAGGCAACCCATTGATGTATCTCTCTCACATAGATGTTTCTCTCTTTCTCTTTCTTTCCAGCTTTCTCTCCCTCTTTCTCCCTTATACTCTTCTTAAAAAAAAATCAATGGGAAAAATATTTTCGAATGAGGATTAACAAAACAAAATGGGCAGAAGACTTGAACAGATACTTCTCCCAAGAAGACATATAAATGACCAACAGACATATGAAAAGATGTACAACTTCACTAGCTATTAGAGAAATGGGAATAAAAACTGCAATGAGATACCACCACACACTGGTTAGAATAGCTATTGTCAATAAGCAAGTAATAACAAATGTTGGAGATGTTATGGAGAAAAAGGAATGCTCATTCACTGCTGGTGGGAATGTAAACTGGTACAGCTATTAGAAAAAAACAGTATGGAGGTTCTTTAAAAACTAATAATAGAGTCACCATATAACCTAGCAATCCTCTTTTTGGTATCTACTCCAAAATTTTTAAAGCATTTATTTGAAAAGATATAGTATCCCTGCCAAAACCAGTTTGGTTCAGTGGATAAAGCATCAGCCTGTGGACTGAAAGGTCTCGGGTTTTATTCCAGTCAAGGGCAGGTATCTGGGTTGCGGGGGTGTGCAGAGGTAGTTTATCAATATTTCTTTTTCATCGATATTTCTAACTTTCTATCCATCTCCCTTCCTCTCTGTAAAAAATCAATAAAATATATTTATAAATATATAGTACCCTATATTCATTGCAGCATTATTCATAGTTGCCAAGACATGGAAACAACTGAAATACCCTTCTATAGATGATTGGATAAAGAAGATGTATATATGGAATATGAGCCATAAGAAAAGATGAAATGCTGCCATTTACAACATCCCCCCCCCAACCCTGAGTGCACAGATTTTTGTGCACCGGGCCTCTAGTTTAGAAATAAATAGAAGAGAAACCTATAAAAACATACATAAACCTTTCTGAGTGTCTGGTGAATTATGTTGAGTGACAAATTCCAAAGGATTATTACATTATGGTCCCATTTATATAATATTTTTGAAATGATAAAATTGTATAAATGGATAACAAATTGTTAGGAGAAGAAAGTCAGTTATAAGAAAGGATAGGATATAAAAGGGTAAGATGAGAAATCCAGGTGGTGATAGAAGTGCTCTGTGTCTTGACTACATTAATGCCAATATCCTACTTGTGATATTGTCCTATAGTTTTGTAAGTTGTCACCCTTAGGAAAATTTGAGTAAAGGGTACATATTTTTCTATATTATCTCTTACCACCACATGTAAATCAATAATTATCTCAAAAAATTTTGATTTAAAAGGTAATATTGTGTGCCTTCATTTCTTCTTTTGGAAATGCTCTAAAAATTGAATTTCCTGTTTTTATTTCCTCATAAGTAATTTGTTATGGTACTGATAGATGGATAGAAAGAAAAGGAACATGTAGCCCCATGAAGATCTTTGTAAATTCTAAACTCATAATAGTATTTTCCATTTCATATAATCTTTATAGCTCAATAAACAAAACATTTGAATAATTTTAATTAAATATTTCAATTGAATCTTTTCATCTATTTGATTTCTCAATGCTATTAACACATTTCAGGGTGATATTTAACAAAAATGTAATCAACTCTGCAGATTGACCTATGCTCTACAATGTTTCACATCCAAACATTAAAGTTTTGAAATGCCCTCTTGCTAACAGTTTGACTGAACAAGTCTATTATTCAAATAAAACAGCTTAAGGCATGGTTTAATTATTAATTCTCTAGATGTCTTAATCTCTACTCCTGTTTCAATACTTTAAAACAATAAACCTTGAATATATCACATGTCTCTTAATAATGGCAAATCAAGCATGTTTAATTTATTTTTTACTTAATCTCAGTAGAAGAAAAGAGTTTCAAAGATGTCATCTTTTATTTTAGTTGAGACTGCTATAAATGTTCCTATAAATGTATTATTAAAAAAATGTTTTTCAAAAAGAGTCTTAACTTCCATTTCCAGAAAGATGAAGTAGACATGCTTCTTCCTTACACCTGCTGCTAAGTACAACTAAAAATATTGAATATTATACATATGGTAACTTAAGAAGATTATTAGAAGAGAACAGAGAAACAAGGAAACTTAGGACTCAAGGAAAAACACATTGGTGAGTTCCTGGTTTTAGTGTGTGTGTGTGTGTGTGTGTGTGTGTGTGTGTGTGCGCGCGCGCGTGCGCGCACTACCTCATATATCCAAGTCTTGGAGCTTAAGGAGCTAAAACTAGCCCTAACTGGTTTGGCTCAGTGAATAAAACATCGGCCTTTAGACTCAAGGGTCTCAGGTTAGATTCTGGTCAAGTTGCGTACCTTGCTTATGGGCACATTCAGGAGGGGGTGTGCAGGAGGCAGCTGATAGATGTTTCTCTCTCATTGATGTTTCTAACTCTCTCTCCCTCTCTTTTCCTCTCTGTAAAAAATCAAATTATATGTATATATATATATATATATATATATATATATAGCTAAAATCAATTTTATATATATATAAAGCTAAAATCAATTATATATATATATAAATATTAAAAAAACAAGCAAATAAATAAAAAAACACTAATAAGCACAGTCAAAATAAGCCCAACCAAAGGAACAATTTAAAAAATATATATATTTTTTTAAATGGAAAAAGCTCTATTCAAGGCAAACACCTTAGAAAAAAACATGATCCCAAGCTCACCTACACCAACAAAAACAAAAGGGGTAGCCTGGACTTCTAACCTTGAGAGGCTATGAAGATGTAGTCAACTACTGACAGAGTGGTTTTAGGAAGGCCCAAGTAGGGAGCCTCATTGACATCTAATAATGAGGAGTTTTCAAATTATTTCTGAGCAACCTTTCCCTAGCAAAATGAGAAAAAGCTAGCTAAGGGATCCAAATATATGGCAACAAAAAAAAAGACTTAACTTTAGATGGCTGCCACAAAATACAATATATAGATCATGTATCATAAAAACATACACTTGAAACATATAATCTTATTAAACAATGTCACACCAAAATTTTTATTAAAATTATATATGTATAAATAGATATAGATATAGATGATAGATAGATAGATATAGATGATATAGTTATCTCTATATATAAAAGCTTAATGTACAAATTGTCCCTTGGGAGTTTGACTGGGTGACTGATCACTCGCTATAACATGTGCAAACCACCAGGAGAGAGCGCAGAACAAAGGAAGGCCCCAGCTGACAGCCACAGAAGAAAGGCCTTGGCCAGCAACCAGAAGGCCCAGGTCTGCCCTGATTGCCAGCCAGGCCTAGGACTGTACCTGTGCATGTATTTCATGCACTGTGCCTCTAGTAGATAGATAAATGGCCAGTTAAAAAGAAGTTTTCTATAAGATCCAGAAACACATAAAATGTAGAAATGTGTAGGTTTTAACTGAAAACTACTTAGCACAAAAAGAGAAAAACAGAAACAAAAACAGGAAGAACGCAAAGGTATTGTTTTTAATATATTTTGTTGATTTTTTTTTTATAGAGAGGAGGGAAGAGAGATAGACAGTTAGAAAAACCTATGAGAAACACTGATCAGCTGCTTCCTGCACAACCCCCACTGGAGATGTGCCTGCAACCAAGGTACATGCCCTTGACCGGAATCGAACCTGGGACCCTTCAGTTCACAAGCTGATGCTCTATCCATTGAGCCAAAATGGTTTCAGCAAGAGCTCAAAGTTTAAGTTAAAATGTTAGTTCCATGAATGATACTGTGAAGAGACTAAAAAAAAGCTACCTAATAGGAGAAAATATTTACAAACCACATGGATGACAAAGGACTAGCATCTAGATTACATAAACTCTCAAAACTCAGTAATAATTTTAAAAATCAAATTAAAATTGACATGAATACAAGGCATCCAAATCAGAAAATAGTAAAATTATTTCTGATTCCAGATAACATGGTCTTACATGTAAAAATCTCTAAAACTGCATGAAACACAACTATTAGAACTAATAAACAAGTTCAGCAAAGTTGCATGATACCAATCAACAAACAAAATAAGTTACAATTCAATTAATTAATTATAAATAATCTTTAAAAGAAATGAAGAAATATTCTATTAATAATAATATCAAAAATAATAAAATACTTAGGAGTAAATTTAAGTAAGTAGATCAAAGATCTGTGTACTGAAATTATAAGACACTAGGTGACTTCTAAAAAAGATACAAATAAATTAAAATGCATCCTGTGTTTATAGATTTGAAGAACAAATATTGCTAAAATGTGTGCACCACCCAAATTGATCTGCATGTTCAATGCAATACCTATCAAAATTACAATGGAACTTTTTGCAAAGATAAAAAAATCCTTAAATTTATATAGAACTCCTAAGTACCCTGACCAGAACAATCTTGGGGGTGGGCGGCAGGGAGGGGGATGGGGAGGTTATGCTAGAGGCCTTTTATGCCTGATTACAAACACATTAGAAAGTTATCATAATTAAAACAGTAAAATGCTGACAGAAAAAATTGAAGACCAATCAAACACAATAGAGCACCCCGCAATAAGTCAACACATATGTGGTCAACTCATCTTCTACAAGGATGCCAAGAATACACAATGGAGAAAGAACAGTTTCTTCAATAAGTGGTTTTGGATAAATTGTATGTACTCAGGCAAAATAATAAAATCAGACCCTTATTTTATATTGTACATGCATAAGACATAACTGGAATAATTAAAAACTTAAATGTATGACTCGAAATGGTAAAGTTGTAGAAGAAAATATTGGGGGGGAAACTTTATGACATTCATATTGGAAATGATTGATTGGCTATGACATACCAGCAAAGGAATAAAAGCAATATAGTTAAGTGGGACTACATCAAACTAAAATCTATGCACAGCGAAGGAATCCAAAGGAGTTAAAAGGCAACCTACATGAAGGAAAAATATTTGCAAATTAAATGTAAGATAAGGGGTTAATATAAAAAAATATATGACAGTCCTACAATTCAGTAGCAAAAACAACTTTATTTAAAAATTGGCAAAGAACTTAAATATATATTTCTCCAATAAAAGACATTCAAATGGCCAACAACTATATGAAAACATGGTGAACATTTAAAAAAATCACCAGAAAAATGCAAATCAAAATCCCAATGAAATATATGGCCTCATACCTGTTAATATGGCCATTACTGTGGGCTAAATATTTGTGTCCCCAAAATCTCAAGGTTGAAGCACTAATCCTCGAGGTGAGGCTTTTTGGAGGTAGTTTGGAATAGATGAGATCATTAGGGCAGAGCCCCTTTGATGCGATTAGTGCCCCCCCCCCATAAAAGAAACTAGAAAGCTTGCCCTCTCTCTGTCCTCTATAGGAGGATACAGCAGGGAAGCATCACTCTAAATACCAGGTAGAGTGCTCAGTATTATACTATAACTTTACAGTACAATATAGTAACAATAATGTACTATTCACTTAAAATTTATTGAGTACAGATCTCAATTTATTTATTTTTAATGTCAAAAGAAAAAATGACATAAAGAAACATTTCACAAAAGAGGATATACTGTATAGAACGTAAATAAGCCTTGGAAAATATATACAACATAATTAACTACTAAGAAAATGCAAATTAAAACCTCAATTAAGTATCATTATACTTTTATAAAAGTAGATAAAATAAAAAGCAATAACATTGCATGCAAGCAATGATGTGAAGAAACTGGATCACTCATATACTATTGCTGATAGAAATATGAAGGACTACAGCTATTCTGGCAAGATTTGACATTCAACATATGTCCCAACAATTGCACTCCAGGAAATGTATCCCAGAGAAACAAAGAATCAAGTTTATCCAAAAGGTTGTACACAGATGTTGTAAGAATTTAATTTTTAGTAGCCCAAACATTGAAACAACCTATTAGTAGGCAAATGGTTAAACAAACACGTACATACAGACCTTGGACCACTGCTCAGCAATAAAAACTACAAAACTGGTGAAACATGCAACAGCCTACTTGAATATCCAGAAAATTGTACTGAGAGAAAAAAAAACCAAAAGTTATGGTGCATGATTCCATTTGTTTAATATTGAAATGATGAAATTATAGAAAACAGATGAATATTTTATAGAGAATTAAATTGAATCTACAGAAAACAGAGTGATGCATCTAAGAGGTTAGTGGGGTAGGAGGTATAGGTGGGAGAGAAGTGAATGTGGCTGGCTATAAAAGGGAATCATGAGGGATCACTGCAGTGAATGAATCAGTGTTAATATCCTGATTGCAATATTGGAGTAAAGAATTGCAAAATGTTGGCATCATGAGAAACTATGTAATTAGCAATTAGTCCTCTATATATTGTTGATTAAAACTATATGTGAATCTACAGTTATTCCAAAATAAGAAGTTAAAATAACTCTAGTACATAAAAGTATGTGTTAAAGATGCATTCCTCAATTTTGTTCATATAAATAAATGACACATTTATATAATTACATACATAAGGATTCTTAAGAAAGTAATTGATAACAATTATACTAAAGTTAAACAATAATAATGAGCACATTTGATAGATAAGTGGATAAAGATGTGGTGCATATGTGTATATACAATGGAATACTATTCAGGCATAAGAAAAGATAAAATACTGCCATTCATGACAACATGGATGGACCTTGAGAATATCATACTAAGCACAATAAATCAGACAGAAAAAGTTAAGAACCATATGATTTAACTCATGTGGTATATAAAACTAAAAGCAAAAAAAAAAAGAACTAATAAAGAAATAAAAACTCATAGACAACACTCTGGTGGTTACCAGAAGACAGAGGGGTGGAGGTTAGTAAAGCATAAAGGGGATCAAATACATGGTGATGGAAGATGACTTTCGATGTGGGCATACAATGCAATATACAGATAATGTATCACAGAAATATATACTTGATAACTTCAAAATATTAATCTCATTCAAATAAATTTAATGAAAAAGTAATGTCATAATATTAAATTAATTGATATGCATTATTATTAGAATTATTTCATGTATTAAAACAAATATTCATAATAAAATAAGACATATCTGGTCAACGAATGTTATGCCAATATAATTGAAATAAATATCTATATCAACAATCTCCTTTGGAAAAAAATTCTTAGCAATAAAATTATATGATTAGAACTCTGGGTAATTATGAAAAATATCATATTTAAGTAAACATAAAAACTGAGAAACACATCATTGACTATCTCAATGAAACTTAAAATTTATAATATTGTTTAATTTAGTATCAGATTTCAAAATACAGTATCATTAAGAATTTTACATTCTAATAATACATTACTATAATTTATAGTGCTGGGCCACTGAGGAATATACTATTATAATGAGTTCACACTAGATTCATCAGAATCATAAAAAAATATAATGATAATAATATAATAATAATGTTGATAAAAAGACTTATACTAGGTAACTACAATGAGTAAATTTAGTTAGAAAATGTAAGTGCTCATCCTATCTACTAAATCATGCTGCCTTTATAATTTTGAACACTCAATAATCATCCATAGTCATTAAATATGTAACAGAAAAAATTTAAAAACAATACATCCTGGCTGCCTAACAGGGAAAAAATGGTTTACACTTCTGGTCATTTTCCTTCTTCACCATGGTACTACCTAAGATATTAATCTCCTTTATTAGTTCTGAAAATTGTTGGCTTTAAGTGACTGTCTATCGCTAGCTATATCTTTTGTGATGCTTAGAGGAATAGAAAATTCCATTCAATGGCCATATTAAGCAAGAAGGCTATTGTGTAAGTTGACTATGGCTTCCATAACAAATATTATAGACTAGAGGCCCAGTGCATGACATTCCTCCCCTGGGGTGGGAAACACACCCTCTCACAGTCTGGACCCCTTCAACAAGAGGACATCCCCCAAGGGGTCCTTAGCACTGCTGTGGAGGTGGGACAGGCTCCTGCCACCACCACTGCGCTTGCCAGCTGTGAGCCTGGCTTCCGCTGAGCAGCACTCCTCCTGTGAGAGTGCACTAACCATCAGAGGACAGCTCTTGCATTGAGTGTCTGCCCCCTGGTGGTCAGTGCATGTCATAAAGACCAGTTGTTAGGGTGTTTGGTCAATTTGCATATTAGCCTTTTATTATATAGGATTGAAGGCTCAAACAACAGAAATTTATTTCTCATAGTTCTATGGACTAGAAGTTTAATATCATCATGTCTGCATGGTTAGCTCCTTCTGAAAGTTACAGGGAAAATTCTATTCCAGCCTCTCTCCTTGGCTTGTAGATGGCTATCTTCCCCCTATGAATTCAGATAGCCTTTCCTCTGTCCATGTCTGTATCCAATGTTCTTAGAAGAACCCCAATCATACTGGCTTAGGAGCCACTCTAATAACTTCATTTTTAACTTAATTGCTTGTATGAAGATCTTGTTTCCATGTATGATCACATTCTAGGGTATTAGGGGTAAAGAATTCAACATAAAAATGTAGTCCATAACAAATATAGTGGTTTAATTTTGTTTGAGTAAAGGAATGAGAGTGACGAGAAGAAATTGAATGCAAGAATTTATAACTGTCTTTTAAAAATACTACTGATTATCATATTAAATGACCACATTTGCAAAAGCAAAAAGTTAGGTAACTATTTTTTAAAATATTTTTCTTTATTAAGTTATGTGTCCTTATCTCCCCATTGCCCACACAATGCCCCCACCAATGCCCTCACACCCCTGATGTCTATGTCCATTGGTTAGGCTTATATGTATGCATACAAATCCTTTGGTTGATCTCTATCCCTTACCCCTGCCCTCGCCTACCTTCCCTCTGAGGTTTGATGGTCTGATCGATGCTTCTCTGTCTCTGGATCTGTTTTTGTTCATAAGTTTATATTGTTCATTATATTCCATAAATGAGTGATATCATGTGATATTTATCTTTCTCTGACTGGTTTGCTTCACTTAGCATAGTGCTCTCCAGTTCCATAGATGCTGTTGTAAATGATAAGAATTCCTTCCTAATCATTTAATAGTATTCCATAGTGCAGATATACCACAGTTTTTTAAAAAATATATATTTAATTATTTTTACAGAGATGAAGGGAGAGTTAGAAACGTTGATTCAGCTGCCTCTTGCACACTACCTACTGGAGATGTACTCGCAACCAAGGTACATGCCCTTGACTGGAATTCAACCTGGGACCCTTGAGTTCTGCAGGCCAATACTCTATCCACTGAGCCAAACCAGGTAGGGCTGTACCACAATTTTTTAATCTACTCATCTGCTGATAGGCTCTTAGGCTGTTTCCAAATATTAGCTATGGTAAATTGTGCTGCTATGAACATAGGGATAGTTCATAGATTGGTATTTCTAGTTTCTTGGGATGTATTCCTAGAAGTGGGATTACTGGGTCAAATGGGAGTTCCATTTTTAGTTTTCTGAGAAGACTCCATACTGTTTTCCACAGTGGCTGCACCAGTCTGTAGTCCCACTAGCAGTGCAGGGGGCTTCCCTTTTCTCCACATCCTCGCCAGCACTTGTCATTTGTTGATTTGTTGATGATAGCCATTCTGACAGATGTGAGATGGTACCACATTGTCATTTTGATTTGCATTTCTCGAATGATCAATTACTTTGAGCATGTTTTCACTCATATGTTTCCATTATCAAGGATTATTTTTAGAATTTTCAGCATCAATTGGGTATTAATTGCACCTACATAAATTATTAAATACATCAATTACAAAAAGTGTTTCAAATAACATTTTTTATTTTTTTATCAACATTTGCTAGCATCATACAAGAAGAGCATGACACTCTTTCATATTGTAGGGACATATAATTTTCTTCTGAAAAGTAATACATTCAAATAGTTAACACTGATTAACTTGAGGAAGGCTTCAAATTAAGGGGATGAATGGGAAAGGAATATGAGGAAGATATCAGGTGACTTGGCTAATCTTCCAGGGACGTAGATCCCCCTTTTGATTTGCCATGGGAGTTTGTTTGGGAGCATATTTGTTAGATGATTAGAATAATTCAAAGGTAAAAAAGAAAACAAAAATGGTTTTTAGTTTTGTTTATTTAGCCCACACATATACACACATAGGAGGGTGAAAGAAGAGAGAATTAATCTTACAAAAAGCAAAATTGGTGGTGAATGATCAGTGTCATTATACTTTAAAGTTCGTTTTTAGTGTTAAATACATGGCACTGTGGAATGTGTGTACTTTACATACAAAATACTTTAAAGGTCACAAAATCAATCAGCTGCGTTTTACTTGTCATGCCTGCTGGGCTTAGCCAATATAATATAATGAATACTGTACTGTATTTTAGCTTTCTCTGAGCCTGATTGATTCTCTATAAACCCATTAAAAAGGTCAGCATATTACAGGTCAAAGGATGCTGTGGAATTTTTTAAAAAGTTGAAAATAACACATACAACCTGTGGAAATATAGATTTAATCAACCTTATAAGTAAAAAAATATGGTAGCAGTACTTCCCAAGAGCCTTGTAAAATGTTTATGTGGCACAGAATTCTATAATATGAAGAAAACGTGCCCTCTATCAATTTTTTTGTTGCCTGAAGACTGAAACCATTATTTACAAGTTTCAGTTTTGGGGGCATAAAAATACAGTGAACTGAAGAGTGAGCGAAAAGAGGAAGTTCTGATATAATGTGCCAATGACCAGCTTCCAGTCTCATAATGCTGTATTAAAATCAGAGAAAGTTAAATGACACTTGTTATCCTATCTAATAAAAGAGTAATATGAAAATTTATCACACCTCTTACCAAGCCATGCCCACAGCCATGTCCATCAGTCAATAAGGAACAAATTATGCAAATAAACCCAACCAAGATGGCTGCTGCCACTGAGAGCAGGAGGGAGGCTTGGGTTTCCCTGGCATGGAAGAAGCCAAGCTTTCTGCCTGCCCTTGCCAGCCTAGGTCTCCATTCAATGCTACAAAGTTTCATTTATAGAAGATATATCCCAACAGAAATGGTGGCAACTGTGGAGCTGGAGAGAGCAGAGGCTAGGGATGCCCAGGGCATGGAGGAAGCCAAGCTTCTGCAGACCTAGTGCCTAGGCCTCCACTCTAGGCTACAAAGTTTTTATTATAGAATTTAAATAAACCTAGAAATGGCTGTCTCCACAGAGCAAGAAGAAGGCATGGCTCTGCTTGAGGCTACAAAGTTTTAGTTGTAGAACATAAATTAATCCCAGATCCCAGGGCCTTCACTTGGGTTGCTGGGGGGCATGGGCAGCCTGAAAATCACCACAGGCCCCTCACCTAGGCTGCTCCATATCCCAATGGAACCCCCACCCTGATCCAGGATACTCTTGAGGGCAAACCAGCTAGCCCCCACCCATGCACCAGGTCTCTATCCTATCTCATAAAAAAATAATTTGCAGCTTGACCATCACTCCAACACACAAGAGGGCTGCTCCCAAGTGGACAAAGATCCTGCCCCCATGTGACACAAGATGGCCACCACAAGATGGCCAGCAGGGGACGGATGTTGGGAGGTTCCAGGCCTGCAAGGGAGGACAATTGGGGGCAATCAAGCCTCAGGGGAGGACAGTTAGAGGTGACCAGGCCGGCAGAGAAGGGAAGTTGGGGGCGAACAGACTGGCAGGGGAGCAATTAGGCATCAATCAGTCTGGCGGGGTAGTGGTTAAGGGGTGATCAGACTGAAAGGATAGGGGCAGTCAGGGAGGCAGGGTAGGGGCAGTCAGGGAGGCAGGCAGGTGAGCAGTTTGGAGCTAGCAGTCCTGGATTGTGAGAAGGATGTCTGACTTCCCGTTTAGGCCCGATCCTACTGGAATTAGGTCTAAATGGGCAGTTGTACATCCCTCGAGGGGTCCCAGATTGGAGAGGGTGCAGGCTGGCTGAGGAACATTATGCAGATTGACCATCACTCCAACACATAAGAGGACTGACTTCATGTTGTCAAAGATCTTGTGCCCATGTGGATACAAGATGGCCACGACAAGATGGCCAGCAGGAGAGGGCAGTTGGGAGGGACCAGGCCTGCAATGGAGGGCAGTTGGGGGGTGATCAAACCTGCAGGGGAGAGCAGTTAGGGGTGACCAGGGCAACAGAGGAGGGAAGTTTGGGGTGACTGGGTAGTTAGGGGCAAACAGGCTGGCATGGGAGCAGTTGGATATCAATCAGGCTGACAGGGGAGTGGTTAGGGGATGATCAGGCTGGCAGAAGCAGTTAAGGGCAATAAGGAAGGAAGTCAGGCGAGCAGTTGGAGGGATCAGATCTAAACGGGAAGTCGGACATCCCTTGAGGGGTCCCAGAATGAAGAGGGTGCAGGCTGTATTGAGGGACACTCCACCCCGCCCCACGCACAAATTTCATGCACTGGGCCTCTAGTAGTGAAATAAAATACTTCCCTTTCTCTCAAGTATAAACACTGAGCTGCGTACTTAACTATTATAGTTTACTTTGTCATGTGTTTATGTTTCCAAATGGAAACAAATGCCAGTATTTTATCATGATATCAAGGTTAGATTTAAACTACATTTAAGTGGAACCTCTAAACATGGAAATGGAAAAGTTTCTGAATGACAAGATAATTGAGAACATTTCCAAATTTTACAATGTGTCCCCAAAGCATACATACATATTTTAACAGCTGATAACTCAATTGATGTTTCTTTCTTTTATTCAGACTAAGCTTTGAGCAAAGGTGATTCATCCTGAAACACTACTGGAAGTTTGAAAATATAAAGAACAAACACTCTCTTTATGATTATTCAAAATGTGTACACCTTTTTGGTGGCACCCAAATTTTACAGGAAGTCCCAATAAACATGTACATACAATTTAACAGCTGATAACTCATTTAATTTTCACTTATTTCATGTTTAATTGATTTGAAATAATGGGTGAAGCTAGATTAAGTTTTAAACAAAGAACATTTATCCAGGAGACTTTTTTTATGGAGACATATAAAATATAACATTCACAGTACAAAACTGGCAACAGTTGAAGAATTGAGGGCCCACAAATATCTAATAAAACTATTCTTGATGTTTACAATTTCATTGCTTCCCATTGTCAGTAGTGCCTGGACCAGAATGGCCTTCAGTTTAAAAATAGGCTTTGATGACACCTTGCCATGGTGCCAGTCAGCAGCTCTGCGTCGCTGCAGGTGACCCAGGACCAAACAACAGAGGGTCGGACCTGCATTGCCAACATTTGCCCACCATCCAGATACCATTGCTGACGTGCACACATAAGAAACAGTTTGACATTGAAGCTGGGTCTCAGAACTGTGAAATTGGGTCTCAAACATTTCTTGTGCTCCTATGTTAATTTCCAGTCTGCAGAGGTAATTTTTTTTTAAAAAAAGAAACAAAATAGGGGAAATAAAAGTAGATACAGAGGCAAGGAAGCATGGAACAGATTGTCAGACTACAGCAGGAAGGCAGGGGAGATTGGTGGATGGGATGCTGCAAGAGATCAACCAAAGGACTTGTATGGATGCATGAAAGCATAACCATGGGATGCAAGATACTGGGGGAAGTCGGGCAGGAGGGAAGATGTGCTGGGGGGTTGAGAAGTTTGGGGGGAGGATGCGGGGGGGGGAGAAAGGGAAACATATGTACTACTATTTGTAATACTTTAAACAATAAAAAAAATTAAAAACAAACAAAAAATAAAAATAAAACACTACTCGTTTCTGTAGATTCTTTTAAATTTTGAAAGTGAACTGTATGTTAATAAACACTGATTTTACAATTATTCATATGTGCATACATTTTGGGGACAGCCTATATTTCCATACATTTTCTCATCAATTAACAGATAACTGTGAAAATACATGTTATTCATTATCTTTATACATTTGTAAATGGAAAAAATTTGTACCAGGATCCAGTTTTTTAGTTTTTAAATTCTTTACTCTCTCTTACATAGCAACAGTATAGAATATAACTTTGGTAAATTCATAAATGCTATATTAGATACCTACTCATAACATTGAACCAAGTTACTCATTATCTAAAGTGTATTCAGGAATAGAGAATATATTTTACTTTGAGGCCACTCATAATTAGATAGCAAGTAAGCCACAAATTCTTTAAAAATTAGCAAAGCATCATCTCCCATATTGTGTTTTAATGTCTTTTTATATTATCTAAGTATTGTTACACAGTTAACCACCTTAAAAATGGGTGCAGCTTAATATAAGAATGGTCTGTTTTTCTTTCATGATTCTGTGTGTTGGGTGGATGGTTTTCCTACTATTTTGTCAGCCTTCACTCATGTGGTTGAATTTATTAGTTGTTCAAGATGATCAGCTGTTCAAGATGGCTTCACTCTTGGGAGAGATAATGCTGGTTTGTAACTGAATCCTCTCACTTGTTCATTTTGATTTCTTCCTCTACTTGGTAGACAATATAAGCACCTTCTATTGAAATTTAAAACCAGCCTTCTAAGACATTAAACATGCAAGATGCAAAATCTCTTGAGGATAAGCTCCATAAATTTCACATTACTTCCAACACGTTCTTTTGGTCAAAGTACAATGGCAGCCCATATTCAAGTGATGGGAATAGTTATACTCTGGATGGGAGGAGGTAAAGGAAAAAAATGTGGCTATGTTTAATCTGGTGAATGAAATAATTTGGATGAGGTCTTTTTGTAATCATATTTAAACCTAGAGGCCCAGTGCATGGAATTTATGCATGGGAGGGGATCCTTCAGCCCAGCTTGCACCATCTCCAATCTCGGACCCCTTGAGGGATGTCTGATTGCCCGGAAGTCGAACATCCCTCTCACAATCCAGGACTGCTGGCTCCCAACTGCTCACCTGCCTGCCTTCCTGATTGCCCCTAACTGCTTCTGCCTACCAGCCTGATCACTCCCTAACCATTCCCCTGCCACCCTGATTGATGCCTAACTGCTCCCCTACCAGCTTGTTTACCCCTAACTGCCCTCCCCTGCAGGCCTGGGTCCCCCACAACTGCCCTTATTTATAGACCTGGTCACTCTAACTTCCCTCCTCTGCCAGCCTGGTCATCCCTAACTGCCCTCCTTTGGAGGCCTGGTCTTTCCCAAGTGCCCTCTCATACTGGCCTGGTCACCCCCAACTGCCCTCTCTTGCAGGCCTGGTCCCTTCCAACTGCTATCTTATGGTGGCCATCTTATGTTCACATGGAGGCAGGAAATTTGACCACATGGGGGCAGCCCTCTTGTGTTTTGGAGTGATGGTCAATATGCATATTACTCTTTTATTAGATAGGATAGAGACCTGGTGCATGAGTGGGGGCCAGCTGGTTTGCCCTGAAGGGAGTCCTGGGTGAGGACCTGTGGTGGATTGTGGGCTGGCCATGCCCCCCAGTGCCCAAGGGGAGGCCCTGGGATCTGGGATTTATGTATCTTCTGCAATTAAAACTTTGTAGCCGTGAGTGGAGCCAAGCCTTCTGCTAGCTCCGTGGCTGCTGCCATTCTATAATTGAAACTTTGTAATCTTAAGCAGAGGCCTCAGCCTGAAAGGGCAGGGGGAAAGCTTGGCTTCCTCCATCGCTTGGGAAACCCAAACCTCCCTCCTGCTCTCTGTGGCCACAGCCATCTTGATTGGGTTTGTTTGCATATCTGCTCCTGATTGGCTCGTGGGTGTGGCTTATGGGTGTAGTGGAGTTGCGGTCAATGTGCATGTTACTCTTTTATTAGATAGGATATCTCTATGGCCTTACATGCATGGAAGTCAGTTTGGAATGCGAGATCTGAAATCAGGTTAAAATGCACAATAGTTTGGGTGGGTAGAGAACAAGAAAGAGAGAAAGATTTATAAAAGAGCTATATATCTCACACTCACCCCCATAAATAATAAGGAACTTCTGATCCTGGGTGTTCACAGAGGCCAAGTAGGAAATGTGGACATCTACTCCCATAAAGTAGTACCTAGGTGTCCTATGCCCTTCCCTGGTTCAGTACTCCAATGGAAGCTAGAAAAAATCAGAAAGTTTTGTAATATTCAGAGTCTGAAAACATAATATCCAAAACATGAACTCTTAAATGAAAATCATTTCTTATACCAGGACCAGAAGATCACAGTTAACATGAAATAGTCAATAGATAACATTTAGATGACTGATATCTTCAACTCATCTATTAAGAAGTTAAAGCAGTCAATATAAGAATCCTTCAACATGAAATCATGGAAACCCTTAAAATAAGTAAAAAAGTAGAGTCTCAGAAAAAAAAATATAGGATATAAACATTAAAACAGAAAAATAAAATGACTAAAATATAAACAAATGGTTTCAATGACAGATTGTTAGGACAGAGAATATAAATAACTGAACTTAAAGGTAGTAGTAAAAATTGCAGAATCTGAACAGAGAAAAAAATAAACTTAAAACAAAAAGGAACTGATCATACATGATTTGTGGGCTATATTAAAAGACCAAATATTCTTGAAATCTGAGTACTGAAAGATGAAGGTAATCTGAGTGAAACTGAAAAATTACTGAAATAAATAATCAATAAAAGATTCAAAATTAGACAGAATATAGAATTATATACATTCAGGAATTTAAGTGACCTTCAAGAAGAATAATCACATTATAGTCAAACTTCTGAAAACTAAAGGGAAAGAAAATATCTTGAAACTAACAAGGAAGAAATCACACCTTACCTATAAAAAAAATATTTTCAGCGATAGTGAATTTCTCATCATCAAATATGGAGGCCAAAAAATTTATCATAACATTATTCAAGGTTGAAAGAAAAGAACTCTCTTCTGAAATTTTATATACACCAAAAATGTCATACCACAAAGCAGGGTAAATCAAAAAATTCTTAGATGAAGAAAAATTAGGAGAATTTGGCACCAATAGACCTTCCCTAAACATGGCTAAAGGAATTTATTTAAACAGAAAGTATGTGCTATGCAAAAAAATTCTGGATGGAACACTGGGAAGAAAATGAACAAAAGGAAAAAGTAAAAAAATGTTGATAAATGCAATATATTTTATTATCTTCTTGATAGATAGAACAACCTAGCAAATTTCCAATATATATATTAATATATAATTTTTGAAATGGTAATATTGTTGAAATGGAGAACAAATGAATGACTTCTGGAAGTGCAAGTTGTGAGAGATGGGTATCTATACATGGTACTATCTGGCATTCTTGTTATGATAAGAGTGGTCTGTGCCTTGATATATCATTTTCAATATCTTGGTTTTCTATGTTGAACTATATTTTTGTAAGGCATTAAACTTTGTGGAAAGTAGGCAAATTGTACATGAGATGTCTTTATAACTTTATACAACTGTATGGAAATCTGCAATTAATCTCAGAATTAAAAAGCTTAATTAAAATGTTTAATGGTAATAATAATAACAACAACAATAATAATAATAGAGGGCTGGTGCACAAATTTGTGTACAGGTGGGGTCCCCTTCTGGCTGGCAATCAGAGCTGATCAGGGCTGAGTCACCCAGTACTAATGAAGGTGGGGCCAGCAGGCTGGCGGGGAGGAAGCTCGGGAGGTTGGCCAGCTGCGGGGAGGGAATTTGGGAGTTTGGCCAGTCACAGAGGTTGGCTATGGGTGTGCACTGACAACCAGGGGGCAGCTCCTGTGCTAAGTGTCTGCCCCCTGATGGTCAGTGCACATCATAACGACCGGTTGAGCAGTTGTTTGGTTGACCAGTCGTAATGGTCGCTTAGACTTTATATATAAAGATCTGGGAAAAGTCTTAACAAATGTCTAAGCTCTCCTATAAGAAATTGCTAAAGTATTTTCTAGATTATTTAAATAATGGATTTCATTGTAAACATATCTAAGCCATATTTGTGCTGTCACATGTATGGTAGAAATTTTCAACCAGTTGTGTAGGACTTTGAACCTTACATGCAACATTCTATAGCAAAGTAAGCATAGAAAGAAGCAGAGTGAAGCTGAGACTGCTTTGGCTCAGTGGATAGAGCGTCAGACTGTGGACTGAAGGGTCCCCTGGTTCGATTCCGGTCAAGGGCATGTACCTTGGCTGCGGGCACATCCCCAGTATTGGGCCTGCAGGAGGCAGCTGATCGATGTTTCTCTCTCATCGATGTTTCTGACTTTCTATCCCTCTCCCTTCCACTCTGTAAAATATCAATAAAATATATTTTTTTTAAAAAGAAAGAAGCAGAGTGAAGTAGGATGGCTCTTCAATGTTTATGACTAGAAAGTCTAACTAAGATTAGACAATTTATTATGTACATTAATAATGTTTTCATTTCCTAATTCATGAAGTGTTTCTTTCAATATTTTTATTGTCCCTAATTATTAAAGCAGTTGTGTACTATATATGTGGGGCATAGGACATAATTCTTCTAAAAGTCAGTTTTGTCACCTGAAATAGAGCAACATTACTTTGAAAACATAAATATATAAGTAATATAATTTATAAATATAACATTCTTGAAATGTCATAATCGTAGAAGTGGAGAACAGATTACCAGTTTCCAGTGGCTATGGATGGGGATAGAGGTGGGTATAAAAGAGCAATATGAGAACCTTATTTTATACATATTTTATTTACATATGTAAATTAATTGTATATGTGTATACACATACACACAAAATAAAGTAGTTAGGCTACATCTTGATATGTATTAAATGGTTAATATATAGTAGTCATTGTTTTCAATATCTAGTATTATTCTTAATAATTTTGTTGAAATGAATAATATTAATAAAAGAACATTGGGGGAATAAAAAGCAGTGGTAACACAGTCATGCCTTGAAGAATGAGCATCATTTTCAGAAGCAGAGAAAAGAGTGACAAATAATTTCAATCCAGATCAATTTACTGTCATCTAGTGCAGGTCCATAAACATTAGCAATATCAGGAAACAGAACAAAGGGATCAGTGATCACACAGAGCCCCACAGGGCATTGCGACAGCAGAGTTCCAGCATGACACCAATGAATAGCTCTATAACTCTGATATTGAATTTGCTGCATATTGAAAAAGTCACCCACCACATCCTCAGTCACATTGATTCAGAAAAGATAGTAAACAGGCTTTTAACTAAAATAACTTATTATTCTAAATTGTCAGCCTTGAAAACCACTAAAAACAGAGAGAGGCAGAAATGAAATGGAATGTGTTAGAGATATGAGCAAATAATATAGTGTGATTCACTTTAAAAATAAAGAGGCTATTACCCAGTGACAGTGTGTCTATGACAGATGTATTTAATATAAGGAAAATCATAAAAGAAAAGTTAAAAAATGAACTGAAATATCAAAGAGCTATGAATCTGATTTAAATTTATAACTCAGTAATGAAAGGTTAAAAGGTCAGTACAATATAAGTGGAAAAATGCAAGATCACATATTCAGAGATGCAGTTACACCAAACTAGGAAATGTTAATATTCCAATAACCATATTACTATGTTACAAATTCTGATTTAATTGAAAGCATTTTGTTACAATTTTTATTTATGTATGTTATTAAATATTTATTTTATACTATGTAACATATAATTTATATTTATATCATGGATAGCTATAATGTAATAATTGCTAAAATCATCTGTATTGTCCTCTATTTTAGGTGTTATTTGAGGCTATTTATATTTATAGTCTTCTCATCTCCACCTTTGCATTTCTGTACTTTCATACCCATTTTAAATCAAGCAGAATACCTGTAGGAGAGGCTACTTATCTTGCTCCAAGTTCAGGTAGCTTTCTTTCCACTATTCAACGAGATAGATTAATAAAGAAAAATAATTTTATATACCTCAAAATTAAATAGGTGTGCATTTACATACTATATTTCAAATTAACACAAATTGCCTTCCAAATGCAAAATTCTTTATATTCCTATATCATTCATTTATTAATTTATTCATTTACAAAGCCATTTTCTAAATAATTTCTACATGCCATGTATTTCACTAGATAGCATCATCTCTTCTAGGTTCAAGAGACTAAAGTTATTATCCACTCATGGGTTAATTTATATATTAAATAGGAATACAAATATAATTCATACCCTTTGCTGCGGTGATAAAAACACAATGTGAGAAAAGTACCTAACATCAGTTGTGCTCGGAAACTACATTTATTTTGTAAACTATTATAATAAAAATACTTGAAATCTACACTGATAAAAGCCTAGGTCAGTGATGGGCAATCTTATGAGCTTGCTGTGTCAAAATTCGCCAAAAAAATGAGCATAACTCAGGTGGTGTGTCACTTCCAGAAAAAAAACTATAATTTTTCAATATTTATAATTTACATAACAAAAATGTATAATTGTAATATATAACTGTATTTAATAAACCAAAAACTAATTATTTAACTTACCTGCTTAATAACTTCTTTGTTCATCTGTCAATCGGTTTCTTTTGTTGGTCTTGATATTATTTAACTTGTGTCGGGTGCCATGAACTAAGATAAGTGAGGGGGAGGGGGAATTCTTTAACTAACCTACCTATTAGTGACTTTTTTGTTGCTGAATTTCACTGGCTAAACCTTCAATTGAAGGTTGGTATTTTGTACACTTTAAGCCCAAGCAACCGCTACTAACTTTATCTGTCAATCTGTTTCTTTTGTTGGTTTTGATATTATTTAACACTGAGAATAAGGTCTCACAAAAGTACATGGAGGGAAAATTGTTAATAAAGCCATCGCTATATTTTTCGTGCTAAAAGTGTCTGGTAATTGGTTCCAGGCACTCCAAATTTCCTGTTCCTAGTAGCAATCCTATTTATCCTCCAAGTGGCACCTTTCTAGATTCTCAAGCTTTGACCTCAAGTTGACAAACACCTGAGCCCATATGCTGTCTAGAAATTCTGCAAGTTGCATCTCAAAGTTATCAATTTGCATCCATTGGAAACCATTTAATTCCAAACTACTGTAGATGACTACATCAGGATACTTAATTATTTTTATGGTCTGTTATAGGCTTCTAAGTTGATTAAATCTATCGCTGAACTGGTTAGGTAACAAGTCTAAACATGCTGGTACTTTATATGCAAGGATTCCATTTCATTTTGTACAGCTGCACTGGCCTTCTCAAAAATACTTTGTTACTTGAGGAAAATACTTATAAGTTTTAGTTTCTACATCTCGCTTGAAAATTTTAAGTTCACTTTCAAAAGCTTTTATGTGTCCAAACATAATGTCAATACTTTTGCCAAAACCTTGTAACTTTAAGTTCAGTTCATTAATATGGACAGAGAGATCTATAAAGAATATCAGGGTGTTGACCTACTTATCATCATTAATCTGAGAAAAGCTTCCCAGATCCTTATCCTCAAGAAATACCTTAATTTCTTCAAAGCACTCCACAAAGCGCTCAAGAGCTTTGCCTCGGCTCAGCCATCTTACATTCTTGTACATCAGCAGTCCACTGTAGGTGGAATCAACCTCCAGTAAAAGTGCAGAAAATTCTCACTTGTGAAGGGGGTGAGCAGCTATTAAATTAACTATTTTTGTAACAACTGACATTAAGTCATTTAAGTCGGTGAATCCTACCTTGACACATAAAACCTCCTGATGGATGAGACAATGAAAAGGCACAATCAGATGTCCAATAGCTTCCGTAAACAATTTGACAAATCCGACTTTTTTCCCCACCACGTTTGGTGCCCCATCTGTGGTCATTGACACAATTTTAGAGATATCAATGCTTAGGTCACGGAATGTTTGTATAACAACCTTACATATTTCGCTTCCTGGTGTACTTTTTCGCACTGATACTAACTTTATCAACTCTTCTCTCATTGTGAGACCATCAGAATATTGACCAATATTGGCCACCTGAGCATGTGATGTGACATCAGTAATTTCATCAAGAGAGATAAAAAATATTTACAATTAGTTATGTGTCTATTTAATTGATGTTGTAGGTTTATGTTCAGTTTCATTATTCGGTCTTTTATGATATTTCTACTGAGTGGTAATTCAGATATTCTCTTAATAATTGCATCTTTATTCTGCATATTGTGAAATAGAACTGGTGCACATCTTAGGAGAGTTTCTTTAATAAATTCTCCCTCATTAAGTGCTTTTCCATGCTGAGCTATGGAGTGAGCAATGCTAGAACTTGCACTTGTTAAATTTGTAGGGCCTTTTATGATGGAATTAGGCTCTTATAAAGGTGTAGCTGCCTGGAAATGTTTTCCTTCCTTTCATCCTCACTTTTTTTCAAGAGCTCGGAATGATTAGTTTCAAAATGTCTATATATATTCCACATTCTGCTTACTACTGTTTCAGTACATAGAATGCAAAACGATCTGCCATTTTTTTCTATAATGCCATACATCTCGGTCCATGTTTCTTGATAGGGTTGGCTACTGCTACTACCATTTTCTTTACTTAATCTTGTTTTTTTTTTTTTAATTTTTTGGGTTTTCCATCAGAGGGGCATTGACAGAAAATAAAATTATAGATATCCTATTAGCTCTGCAGGCAATTAGGGTTTAACTAGCCTTACTGACCACAAGATGGCGCATGTAACTGTCTTTTAGAAAAGGGCAGGGTTAATAAGCAGAAATAGGGGTTAATAAGGATGCACAACAGTAATAGTGGTGAAATGGAGTCTGCACTATGCTGCAAAATGGTGTTCCTTACATAAATTAAGATGGCTGCCGCTATTTCTAATGGAGGGGAAACGGCGCCCATAGCACAGGCTCCTGCCTCTCCCAGCCCTGCCCCCTCACTTATCTCAGTAATGATGGTCAATTAGAAATCCATGACACCCCAGAACAGTAGATTGGATGATGGTTGATGTGGTTATATAGTTGCTAGTAATGGTGATCACAGGGCCCCCAGAGATTCGTCCCCTGCGGCATTCTGCTGCTCCCTCCTCTGCCAGCCGGAAGTGAAGTCAAAGATCCCCTAATGGCCTATCTGAAAGTCCCAGAACTAGATGCTCTGTGCTGGAGTTCCTTTGTTTTGGCCTACAGATCTCTGGCACAGAGTGTCTACACTACACTATAGCAAATGTTTCATCATCAGCATGTGCCCCCATACTTCTCTGTATGTGATTGCATGCAGCCGCGTGTCATTGAAAATGGCTATCACCGACCTACGTGCTCCTCATGCCCTAGTGAGCAATGTTGTCACAAGATGGCAGCCACAAGAATGCTGTGCGCAGAAGAGATGCGGGGCCCAGCAGCCTTTTTGCATGGTGAGGCCTGGGCATCCTGTGGCTCCACATTGCAAGGAGGAGACCACTCCTGGTGTCTCCACAGCCTCACCTAGAGGAGGCAGGTCCTAGAGGAGTGCAATTGTGGGCAATCAAGCTAGCAGGTGATGGCAGTTGTGGGCAATTGGGCCAGCAGGGCATGGCAGTTGGGGGCAATTGGGCCAGCAGGGCATGGCAGTTAGGGGCAATCTGGCTTGCAGGAGAGGACTTTGGTGTCAATCAGGCTGACAGGGGAGAAGTTAAGGGGTGATCAGGCTAGCAAGCAGGTGAGCAGTTAGGAGCCAATGGTCCCAGATTGTAAGAAGGATGTCAAACTGCTGGTTTGACCAAAGGGTCCCAGATTAAAACGGGTGCAGGCCAGGCTGTGGGACATCCCACATGCATGAATTTTGTGCACCAGGACTCTAGTCTATATATATAAAAGCCAAGCAAGTGGAACAACTGGAAGGACCTGAATGACTGGTCATTATGACTTGCACTGCAGCATGTCAACTGCTTGATGGGGTTGGGGATGGTTGGCCAACCTCCACAGGGCTCTGCTCCTGGCCTGTGGGCCCTGAAGGGCCCAGATTGGGGCAGGCCTCCCAGACCCCACTCATGCAAGAAACAGCAAACCTGGCCTCTGTTATATTTATAACTTCGTGATTGCTAAATGACATGAACTAAAAATAACTTTCTTTTCCCTTTCTGTATACTGATTTAATTATTACATCACTTTTTAGTATAGTGTAAGACTGTCCTGTACAACACAGTAGCCACTAAGCCATAAGTGACTCCTTGAATGCACAATAATCAATATAAAATGGATACCTAACATTTAGCTCCTCAGCCACAATAGCCATACTTTAAGTGCTCACTAGCAACATGTGGCATGTGGCTATCCAATCGGACAGTTTAGAAAGAAAACATTTCTACTATTGAGTAATATTTTAACAATACACTTAGCAATGTTAAAATCTGAGATAAAAGTTTCTTGTAGTCAAAATTATCATTGCACATTTATATAGAGTAAATAACATCTAGGAGATCAAAATTAATTTTCTTAGATACTTCATAATAGTGTTTTATCCTTCTTCGCTTTGGAATATACTGGTTACCATGTTTAGACTACCATATAAAGTAGGTGGTTTGTGTCTAGGTTCATTTGTTTAAATTAAAAATGCATACTCTTTAAATACTACACTCAAAATGGTAGGGTATGCTCACACTCAGAAAGTCACAAAGGAACTAAACTAAAATGATTGAGAAAAAAAACAAGTTTCATTCTTTAAATTCTCACTTGGAGAAATTACTCTTTAGGTCTATGGACTATCTATGGATCTGTAGTGAATTCTCTCTCTTCTCTCTCTCTTTCATCTTTCTCCCTCTCTCTTTCTTCTAGTTACTTAGAAGTAGTTTTTATAAAATAAATGCATTATTGAAGTGACTCCACTCTTTAATAATTGATTTCACTATTTTGACAATATATAGTCTCCCAAAATTGTATACACATTTTGAATAATTATTAATTCCAATTAATAATCTGAAAAGAAAAAAAATCAGTTCAGCTATCACAAAATGTATCAGTTTAGCTATCAAAAATACATTTTGGGGGAACGCCCTATATATATGAACTCTGAACTCTCCAGATTGGAAATTTGAAATCGAACTCACACACATATTCACCTTTGCTCTTAGATATTTCCACCTTACTTTTAGACATTGCCTTTCTAAGACAAATTATGTAATGCATTTTTAAAAGTATAGTTGTTGTTTTTCTCTCCAATCATCCCTTCACCTTCATCTCCTCCCTTTCCCATCCCCTGCTCCTTTTCTTCCTTTCTTTCTTTCTTTCTTTCTTTCTTTCTTTCTTTCTTTCTTTCTTTCTTTCTTTCTCTTTCTTTCTTTCTCTTTCTTCTTCCTTCTTTTTTTAACGAAAATGTAAATAGCCTTGTAAATTGCCTCTGCCTATAGATAAGATAGTCAAGTGGTGATGGGGCTTGTTCAAACAAGTTTTGTATCAAATGTCCTTCATTAATAATTCTCCCCAAACTTGCCTATAACATCTGAGCTTGAAGAATTCCCACTTGTCCACCAAGCAGAATAAATTCCATATTTGTTGTTGTTTTCTCCAGTAGATATATATATAGAGAGTGAACTCAAAATATCTACTGGAGAAAACAACAAATATGGAATTTATTCTATCTGGTGGACAAGTGGGAACTCTTCAAGCTTAGATGTTATAGGCAAGTTAGAGGATATATATATATATATATATATATATATATATATATATATATATATATATATATAAAATATATTTTGTGGCCTAGTGCACAAAATTCATGAATGGGGGGTAAGGGTGTCCCTCTGTCTGGCTTTCACCCTGTCCAATCTGGGACCCCTCAGGGGATAATCAGGAGTTGGACATCCCTCTCACAATCCAGAACTGCTGGCTCCTAACGGCTTGCCTGCCTGCCTGATTGCCCCTAACTGCTTCTGCCTGCCAGCCTGATTATCCCTAACCACCTCTGCAACAGTTCCGTATCTGGGACCCAGGATTCCCTCCTCCAGCTGACCACAGGATCCAAGATTCAGGCTTCTCTCCCTCTGGTCAGCCATAGGCGTCCAGGCCGGCTGCAGCTGCAGGGGATGGTGGCCAGTTAGCTTTGCCTGGGCTGCAGCCTCAAATGCTGGCACCTGGGACCACAGAGTGGGCAGCTTCTCTGTTTCCTGGGTCACCACCAGCAGCAGAAAATGGTTCCCTGGACTGCAAGGTGTGCGGCTTCTCTGTAGGCAGGCACCTTCTCCATATTCCCTGGGATGCATTGTGGGTGACTTCTCCAACTGGCTGCAGCCTGGGATCACTGGGCAGGCAGCTTCTACTTCTTCTGGGCCACACCCAGTCTCAGGAGCTGAGGCCTGGTTTCTCCATCTCCCCCAGGATGTGGGGCTCGTGAACATGAGGCTTCTGCTGTTGGCTGCAGCCTGGGATTACGGGGCAAGTAGCTTCTTGATCTCCCTGGCTGCAGCCAGCCTCAGGTGCTGGCACCCAACTTCTCCAACTCGCCCAGGCCCAGAGCAGCTGGAAGATGGGGTTGCCACCATCTTTTTAGGTTAATTTGTATACTCACTCTGATTGTCTGTCGGGTGTAGTGGAATGATGGTAATTTGCATATTTCCATTTTATTGTGACAAAAACAGCAGCTTTCTGTGTTCCATAAAATCATTAAAAAATTCTGCTTACCTATTAGGCTTTCTCTTAAGCTTTGTATCCTTAGACATTTGTGTCATAAGCACTTATTTACTATTCTAGCAATGGAAATATATGAATGAAAATACAAACACCATATTTTCTGGTATCGAAGATGACTTTTTAACCTAGGAAAATCTTCTAAAAAGTCGGTGGTCGTCTTACACACCGGGTGTAAAAATACTGTAGCTTGCAATTATGATGGGCATTGCTAACTCGCCAGGGACTTGCCCAGAACTTGTTCTCTCTCTATTATTTATCTTCCTCCTATCATCATCAGTTCCAGTCGTCTTATATGCCAGAAAATATGGTATCTATGGAGAGACTGCTACCTGGACCTCAAAACTGAATAAAACTTTGAAATCATTTTTTTTCCTATATGAATTATATTATACTAGAGGCCCAGTGCATAAAATTTGTGCACAGGGGTTGTATCCCTCAGCCCAGCTTGCACTCTTTCCAATCTGGGACTCCTCAAGGAATGTCTGACTGCCCGTTTAAGCCCAATTCCAGTAGGCTCAGGAGACATCCCTCTCACAATCCAGGACTGCTTGCTCCCAACTGCTTGCCTGACTGCCTTCCTGATTGCCCCTAACTGCTTCTGCCTGCCAGCCTGATCACCCTCTCCTCCACTTCCAGCCTGTTTGCTCTTAACTGCCCTCCTCTGCAGGCTTGATCGCCCCCAACTGCCTTCCCCTGCAGGCCTAGTCCCTCCCAACTGCCCTCCCTTGCTGGCCATCTTGTGGTGGCCATCTTGTGTCCACATGGGGGCAGTCATCTTTGACCACATGGGGGCAGCCATCTTGTGTGTTGGTGTGATGGTCAATTTGCATATTACTCTTTTATTAAATGTGATGATGAAAATCACACCTGGGCCAGTAATTTGTATCCAGTGCTAGATATTACCTTGAAGTGATGTTCATTCTCTTATAAGTAGAAATAAAATTGCTAGAGATTGGATGTTAACTCCATCGCTGGACAGGAGACTATACAGCCCAGTTCTTTACCTTTATTCATGAGGTAAAACACAATCTCCATGGGCCCACTCAGGATCAAGCGGATTCTTGGACCTAACCTGAAATGATAGGTTTCTTCCATTTATTGTCCTTCTCTTATTTGTTTTCCCCAGCCCCCAATTGTTTTTCCCTGAGACTATTGCCTTGATATATTACTTGAACCTGAAACTTTGGCTTAATGTCTGCTCTATGAGAAATTTAGCCTAATCTGATGTTTGTTACTGGAACTGATCCTAGGAAGCATGCTCTATAATGGTCATTGGATCACTTGCGATCCAGATGACAATGAGGACCTATCTCTGGTATTAAGTGAAGTGCTGAAAAACCTGGTATACTAACAGAGAAAGATGCACTTACATTTCATATATGTATATATAATTAGAGGCACAGTCGAAATTTGTACACAGGTAGGGTACCTAGCAGTTGCTGGCTGCCAGCTGGGGCCTCTCTTCCCTGGCTGCCGGCTGCTGGCCAGGACCTTCCTTCGTTCCGCACTGCCCTCTGGTGGTCAGCGCACATCATAGGGAGCGATTGAACTGGTAGGCCAAACTCCTGAGGGGACGCTTTGCATAGTAGGCATATATAATTTGAGAAGTGTGGTGAGGGTAATAATTATAACTCTGGAACTGGGAAATGGTTGATGAGTGTTATTCATACAGTATATTGAAAAAAGAAAACACATGATCTTCAGGTAGGTCAACTACCAGCTTAATGCAAAATATAAAAATAAAGTGTATCCAAGTCGTCATGTAAAAATAATTAGGTGACTGAGAGATGAAAAGCAGATTAAGCTGAACATCTGACAGACCTCAGGAATATGATAAAGAGCCGGAGATTTATTAGATGCATGGGTACTGGAAGGGAGGATGCATACTGCACTTTGTAGTACAACTTTTTATAGCTCAGATTCCCCTGAACTTTCTAGGTGAGGATTCTGAAGATAAATTTGGGGGGAGAGAGATGGAAAAATAAATACTACTGCATAAAGAAGAATTTTTTATATGACAACTTTCTCCCATGTCTCAGGATTTCGTACCCTGGCAAGAAGCCCTGGTGCCAATTGTGATGTTCTGGTGGATGCCCTGGAGATCCAGGAGAAAAGCAATAGCACATGAAATAAAACTAAGAAGCCGAAAATGCTACGAAAGAGTGTTGTTTTGGAAGATGAAGATAGCAAGAATATGATGATCCTTGACTCATTTATAGGTTGATTTGTCCTATCCCTCTTTAAATCAAATGGGACTTTTAGGTATTTAAATATGATAAAATGTAAGGCTGCTGATGTTATTTTAAAACTTAGGTATCTTCTGATGAGTCATCTTGTCCAAATACATTTTTTCAAATTTGTTAGATAGGAAAAAAATTCAGTATGTGAAACAGCTTATTTTCCTTTGGAGAACATAGGAGCAGATTTTTCTTTTTATTTCATTTATCATTGAAACATGCACTATTTTTTTTATTCAAATAAATGTGACTTTTAAATTAGGGCAGCTTGCTATGAAATCTTTCTAAAACATTTTAAATTGATGCTATTTTTTATTACATTGTAAACTAGTGTTTACAGCGAGTGTAGTATATCATCCTCTTATTATAAATGCTTTCTGAATGATAATCTCAGTATGGATTATAAGATGACATATACATTTAACATCTTAATTATAAAATATAATGAATTTGAAATATTGCCAGAATAAAAAATTATCTCAGAAAATTAAAACTTTACATGAAATTGTACAGTTTAACTTATTCTTGAGGTAATCTCTGTTCCTGCTTCTCTTTTTCCATTTATAAAAACTGACCTATTTGTCATGGTCCTTTAAGGTAAAAGAGGGAGAGAAAGAATCATCTTAGATATGTACAAATGTATGTTTTTTATAACTTCCACACACATTCTCACTCCCTTCTGTCCTCTTTCCAAGGTGGCTTTGAGGGAATTTTTCACTGTAGAGTAACTATTTTAGTTATGCTTTATTTTAATAGCAAATATTAAACTGTTTGCCCTTGCTCTTATTCCTTTCTTAGTATATTTTTCCTGAGATGGGTGACCATTAGTTCCTGAAACTAATCACCCTGTGGAATAGATGTGGACTGGGACAATTACAAAATAACTCAACCTTAACTCAGAGTTAAGACATCACATTCACTAATTCCACACAGAATTTTACTAGTTTATTAAAAAACCAATTAACTGTCAACCGCAAATAAAAGTGACCCTTGGGGTCTATAAGACTTAACAAACAACATCCAGGATCAAAGAAGATGCCTATGACTCCCTTGGTTGGGGCCACCTTAAGCTTCTTCGAACAGTTGTCTTTAGTTATCTCCAGTTGTTTGAGTACAGGCCACAACTAAATTTTTCTTCACAGTGAAGAAATACTTTTTTTCCCTCTAGTGCCAGTTTATCTTAAAAGCAGGCAGTAAAAATAGTATCAGGTAAGATCACATCACTTTTCTTAAGTTGGGATCTTGCTTTCTGGTGAACAATACTTATTTAAAAATTATATATCATAAACCCAGTTTTCAAAGGAAAACCTTATTTAAATCTCTATGAATGCAACCAATTTTAATTATAAAATCACATTCATCATGTATTCTGAAATATCTTTTATTTTGTTTTTTCTCATAAAACAATGGTTATGCATTTACTTTGTATCTGGTGACTAAAACAATCACTTTCAGAATAAAGAAAAGTGTAGCCTAAGGAATAGTGCAGAAGACAGAAAGTAGTCACAATGTGCTACTGGCAGAGTGCTAGCTCTAGAAAGCATGAGATCATACTTCCACTGAGAACTTTATTATACTTTTTTTTCTGACTTCTTTGCTTATGACGCTGCTGTGTCCTGAATGTCAACTATCACCCTCCTCTGCCTGAAAAAACTGTTAAAGGCCATCATCAATGTCACAGAGGCAGTGAATCTCTACTTATCCTTTCAAAGAGAGAGTTTTCATGAATCTTAATTTGTACAGTTTTATTGCAAGTTCATGCTGTAAAGTGCCAAATCACTTGATCCGTAAGACCCCGAATAAGCAATGTTCTACCTAATTCTCTGGTCTCATCTCAAAGCAGAAATGAGGCTTATATATCTCAACCTCGCTGGTCTTCCTTCAATTCCTATAATTCCCCTTGCTAATTTTTCCTCAAGACCTTTGCCCATGTCTTTTTTTCTTACTAAATTTACTCTGGCACCTCCTTCAATGCTCTGAGAAACTCTTTGCGATGCCTCAGAGTAGATAGTAACTCTAGTTATAGAGTCTTGTATTGGGCTCTATTTTCATTTTTTTCTTTATGCCATAAATGCAATTGAATAATTTTTGCACCTGTAATAAACATCATTTCAGTCTGAACAACCAACCAAGTTTCTAGGCTATCTATCATATATGTTCAATAAATATGGACAAATGAGTGAATTAATAAATACTTCATCCTATTTATCATAAGATATTTCATTGTTATTAAAGCTAAATAAATAGCCAGTGCACAAAATTCGTGCATGGTGGGGGTTTCTCTCAGCCCAGCCTGCACCCTTTGCAATACAGGATCCCGCAGGGGATGTCCAACTGCTGGTTTAGGCCCTATCCTATCAGTCGGTTGTACCTCTCACAATCTGGAACCACTGACTCCTAACTGTTTATCTGCCTGTCCCTGCCCCTGCTGGTCTGATTGCCGCGAACTGCCACCAGCAAGTCAGTCTGGTTGCCCCTTACTGCCACCCCCCACTGGCCTGGTAGCCCCCACTGCCAGCCTGGTCAACTCTCACTGCCCTCTTCTGCCAGCCTGGTTGCCCCTCACTGCCCCACCCTGCCAGACTGGTCACCCTCAACTGTCCCCCCTGCGGGCCAGGCCGGTCGACCCAGGCAGCCTGCTGCTCAGTAATTTGGTTGTCCCTCACTAAGCCCCCTGCCGGCCTAATCACCCCATGCAGCCTGTTCGGTCTTCCATTCAGTTGCGATGGTTGCTGGCTTTATTATTATAGATTATGAAGTAGATATCTTTAAACCTAGGAGTAGAAATCTTTTCAATCTTTTTTAACTCTTTAAAATACTTCACTGGATTTAAGCAAGATTAGGATAAAAATATTTATAAGACTCACCTGTTTTTGATATTAGTTGGAGAAGTCTTGTGCTAGTGGTAGAAATAGAAGGCAGATTGCAGATGATTGAGGAATAAATAATTAAAGAAAAGTTAGAGGCATTATCTCAGAAAGTATCTGAAATCATGAATACCATATGTGTGTTGTATTTGTATATATGAGATATTCATTTTTGAATGGGAAAGATGTAAGAATGTTTAATGTTATGAAGATAAATCAGTAGGTAATTTTAAGCCAGAGAGAACAGGCAAAATAATAGATGGACATGTCCATAAAAGAGGAAAAGTTTAAACTACATCTTTTTTAAAAATGTGGTATAAATGACATACAGCATTATATTAGTTTCAGGTATACCTCATTATGATTCAACATTTGTATATATTGCGAAATGATCACCATAAGTCTAGTTAACATCCATCACAGTATTTATAATTTTTCTTGTTATGAGAACTTTAAGATTTAAAGCCCTAACAATTTTCAAATATGCAACATTATAGTCACCATGCTGCACATTACATCTTCATGACATTTATTTTTATAACTGTAAAATTCTAATCATCTTCACCATTTTTCTAATCACTCATTCCCCCATCTCTGGCAGCCAATCTGTTATTGGTATCTATGAGCTCATTTTTTTCAGATTCCACATATAAGTGAGATCATACAATATTTGTCTTTGTCTAATTTATTTCATTTATTATAATGTCCTAAAGATCCAGCATGTTTCAAATGACAAGATTTCATTCTCTTTATGGCTGAATAATATTCAATTCTGTATATGATTCACATCGTTTTCATCCATTTAATCATCATTGGAAACTTAGGTTGTTTCCATGTCTTTGCTATTGAAATAATTCTGCATAAAAATTGGGGTTTTATGTTTTTTCAAGAATTGGCTTTAGTTGGTGATATGTCCCTTTATTATAAAAGAAAGGAAGAGGAAATGTATAAGTAGGATGCAAGTTTAGTAAAAAAATATTAAGGAATTTCTCTTTTGATAAGAGATAGGACAGAGGTAGTAAAGTAGGGTTGGAGGATAGTAGACAAATATTAAAACCTCTGATGCATTAAATTGAATCATGGTCCATCGATGAACAAGTGATATTTTTAGGTAATACTGATTTTTCAGTAAAATGAGACCTACTTGTCTAATATTCTCAATCTTTATAGTAATATCCTTTTCTAATAGTGTTTTCTAAATAGTTAATAGCTCACAGATAAGTGCAGTCAAGATTGGTCAGGCCAAAACCACTTTGGCTCAGTGGATAGAGCATTGGACTGCAGACTGAAAGGTTCGATTCCGGTTAAGGGCATGTCCTTTGGTTGTGGGCACATCCCTAGTAGGAGGTGTGCAGAAGGCAGCTGGTTGATGTTTCTCTCTCATCGATGTTTCTGACTTTCTTTCCCTCTCTCTTCCTCTCTATAAACAATCAATAAAATATATTTTAAAAAAAGATTGGTCAGGAAGGCTGATATTGATAAGTGAACGAAGTTGTGAATTATTATAGTCAAGATTGAGAAGGAAGCAAAGAATTGAAAATTTTAAAATAAAGTACAGATAAAAATAGACTCAGGTGGACTATTATTTGATGTTTCATATCAAATACTTAGGTAAATATAAAAGGGAAGTTTCCATTTCATATAAATTTATTTTTAGAAAGGTTTATGTTTGATTTCTGCTTAGAAAGATAGGAAGAAATTATCTGAGGAAAAAATTTATTGGTTGCTTATTTTTATTTATCTGATGTTCTGTGTATGGACACAAGTGGATGAAGTTTTTTGTCCCTCCTGCTACTAAAAACAGAAATGTGTGTGTGAGGACAGAGAAATTATATATATATATATATATATATAGAGAGAGAGAGAGAGAGAGAGAGAGGGAGAGAGAGACAGAGACAGAGAGAGACAGAGACAGAGAGCCTGGCCAGTGTTGCTCAGTGGTTGAGTGTCGACCCATGAACCAGGGGTAGATGTTCAATCCCTGGTGAAGGCACATTTTTGGGTTTGATCCCAAGTAGGGGGTATGTAGGAAACATCTGATTGATGATTATTTTTTATGATTGATGTTTCCAACCTCTCTTTCTCTCTTTCCTCTCTCTGAAATCAATAAAAACATATTTTAATGTTCTCCCATGCAGTGAGCTTTCTTGTTATTTTGTTGATGGTTTCTTTAGCTGTGCAGAAGCTTTTTATTTTGATGTAGTCCCATTTGCTTATTTTTTCCTTAGTATCCATTGTCTTAGGATCTGTGTTGTTAAAGATATTGCTACTATACATATCTGCTATTTTTCTGCCTATGGAGTCTTGTAAGATTTTTATGGTTTCACATCCTACATTTAAGTCCTTTAATCATTTTGAATTTGTCTAAGGTGTATGTTGGTGATCTAGTTTAATTTTTTTTCTAGGATCTGGTCTGCATGTAGCTGACCAAATTTCACAGCATCACTTATTGAAGAGACTGTCTTGACTCCATTGTATGCTCTTGTCGCTTTTGTAAAATATTAATTGAGCATAATGGTTTTGACAATGCTAATTCAGATAAAGGTTTAATCTCCAAAATTTACAGAGAACTCATACAACTTAACAAAAGAAAGATAAATAAATGATCCAATCAAAAAATGGGCAAAGGACCTAAATAGACACTTTTCAAAAGAGGACATACAGCAAGCTGAGAGACATGAAAACATGCTCAAAGTCACTAATCATCCTAGAGATGAAAATCAAAAGAACAATGAGGTACCATCTCACACCTGTCAAAATGGCTATCACCAACAAATCAATAAACAACAAGTGGTGAGGATGTGGAGAAAAAGGAACCCTCATACACTGCTTGTGGGAATGCAGCCACTGTGGAGAACAGTAAGGAATTTCCTCAAAAAGTTAAAAATGGAACTAACTGCCGTTTGACCTAGAAGTAATTCCACTTCTAGGATTATATCCCAAGAAACCAGAAACACAAATCAGAAAGGATATATGTACCCCTATGTTCATAGAAGCACAATTTACAATAGCTAAGATTTGGAAACAGCCTAAGTGCCCATCAGCTAGTGAGTGGATTTAAAAATGGTGGCACATCTACACAATGGAATACTATTCTGCATTAAAAAAGAAACTCTTACCATTTGCAACAGCATGGATGGAACTAGAGAGCATTATGCTAAGCAAAATAAGCCAGTCAGAGAAAGATTACTATCACATGATATCACTCATATGCGGGATATAATGATCAACATAATTTGATGAACAAAAATAGACCTACAGACAAATGGCAGGGGAGGTTGGGGGGTTGGAGAGCAACCAAAGGACTTGAATGCATGCACAACAGCATAACCAATGGACATAGATACTGGGGTGGTGGGGACTTGCCAGGGGTAGGAATTGCTGGGGGAGGGGAGGTTCAATTGGGAGAAAAAGGAGACATATGTAAAACTTTAGACAATAAAAAAGCAACTTATATTTGAGTTTCTATAAGAGAAAAGGAACATTAGGTAAGTGCTGAGGTAATTTGAGTGAACTATGTATGAATTGTAGTTAATACTAATGAATCAATATGGACTCATTAACTGTAACATAGTGTCTTACCAATGTAAAATGTTAATAAGGGAAACTGAATAGAGAATATATGGAAACTATTCTATCTTTACAATTTTTCTGTAAATTTAAACTTCTCAAAATAAATTTTATTTTAAAAAGCATAAAAATAGATTAATTCTTTTTTTAAGGAAATAAATGAACCGTTATGGAAATCATGACATTTTGGAGGAATTCTGAGAATTTTTATGTTTCCTGTTTGTTTTGTGGCCTAAGATTGGTTATTGCATTCTAAAGTCATCATTAAGAATATCGCCATCATTAATAATGAAAGTAGCTAATATGTATTAAATACTAGACATTGCCTAGCCATTTTGCTAGCTCCATGTAGATTATCTTAATTATAACTGGGGGCTCAGTTGTAGATTTTTTATCAACATTTGATTGGTAAATACAGAAAATGCTTCAGAATTTATTTCCCAAAGTCATAGTTAATAAGTATCAGAGAGGTGTTCAAATTCAAGGTGTGATCTATTGTATAGTTTACACTATATTCAGGCAGTTGTAGCAATCACATCTTTACATTCCTGATTGGTGTCTTTGCCAGGCTCCTGTGTATGAGTGATAAATGGCTCCCTAAGTGTGGTTTCCAGACCATCTTGCAGTGGCAACACCTGGGCATTGGTTAGGAACACAGGTTGTCAGGTTATCATACCAGCCCAACTGAAGCAGGAAAGCTCAGATTGCTGGTTGTGTTAATCTCGCATAATTCTGACACACACCCTATCTGAGAACTATTGGGGTAGAACACGGTCACAGTTTCTGAAGTCATCTGATTCATTCCCCTGATTATCCACATGAGGGTTATTTGTATTAAAGAATGCTAAATCCCATGTTTGGACATTTTTACTTCCCAAGCAGGAACCTTCACAGGGAAACACATGATGATCAATATTTAAATTGATCTAATCCCATTTTCATTGAATCCTTTAGAAATTCTTAAAATTTTCTCAACTATTTCTTAAAATTAACTGATGTTAAAACTTGCCTGGCTCTAAAAAAAAAAAAGTGGCTTGTGCTGTTTTGATGGAAACATATGCTAAGTGATAATTTTTGGGTAACTCAAAATTATTCTTCTCTCCCATTTCCATGACAATATAATTATTCTACCACATCTCTCTGATGTTCTTCTTTTAACGTGGATCTTTTACAAAAACTTAAACTCTATTTTTTCTTTGAAAAATTGGAGGTTGGACTACACTTCAAGCTTTGTGAATAACTCAAGTTGATCTGCAATACACTAGGATTACTGTTTAAGAAAGTTATTGGAAAATTTTAATTCCACACTGTTCAAACATTCTCTGACTTTCAGACATTTCTGTGGGCTAACCTGCATACTTAAGATATATTCAGATTCTTGACTATTAAGGATATTTGGATTTTAGAAGACTAAGTGTTAAAAAGTTAAAGATTATTTTCTCTCCCAGCATTTTCTCTTCATGGATTTTTATTGATTTTAAAGAGGAAGGGAGAGAGAGAGAGAAACATCAACAATGTTAGAAAATCACTAATCAGCTGCCTCACACACACCAGGGATCAAGAGCACAACTCAGGCGTGTACCCCCAGTCCAGAATCAAATTATGACCTCCTGATTTATAGGTCATTGCTCAACCACTGAGTCACACTGGCCAGGCTGGAACATTTTTTTTCTTCAATATTCTGCTTATTATTTATAATTAGTTAAAAAATTAGAAACACATATAATTAAAATATTATTCTACATTTGTAATAAATCTATTCTTCTTATACCCTCATTTTCATGTTATGTGTCTTTTCTAATTTTCTACACTTGGTTTTTATTAAAATACTCTTGACATAAAACTTTATATTACCTTTAGGTGTACAATAGAATAATTTGACATTGGTATATATTGTGAAATGATCACCACATAGGTTTAGTTCACATCCATTATTATAAGTAGCTGCAGAATTTTTTTTCTTGTGATGAAAACTTTTGTGATCTACTCTTAGTGACTTTCAAATATGTAATATAGTATTATTAGCCATTGTAACCAAGCTGGACATTACATCTTCATGATTTTTTTTCTATCTTTACTATTCTTGTTCTTTAAAAAAATCAGCAAATCATGTTAGGAAAATGAGTTAATGAAAAATGTTTCAAAATAGCTTATTTTGGGTTTCAACATGAGTACATTATAAGATTTTATCTGCATGTGTCTGCTTGTAACCCATGCATAAGTTGCCTTAAGTAGACTGCCATGAATTTATTGACAAAATGAAAACACCAAATTCATATGTATACTAGTATTCTTTTAACTCTACGTTTTAGCAAATTTCCCTCTCGTCTACATTAGTAGTGTTTTAAAACATTTTAAAGCAATAATGTGACCATAATGAATCATATCTGTGTTCTAGTGTCTAAAAATATTTGTAAAGATGGATATAATGTTGCTGGTAGGGAAATATTTGCTTACTTAGTAAATCTCAGACATTAGTGACAGGCTGACTTGGCTTTCATATGACAGGAAATTATTCTCAATGCTCTCTCAAACTACAAATAAATAATTAATTAATCATTTCAAATAAGATGGACATTCTTCTTTAGAAACATCATTGCTTACTTAAAGAAAATGTGCAATTTTTCTGTTCCTGCTGTGGCTAGTGACAAAGGAACTTGTGTTGTATGCCATCCTATCTAATAAAAGAATAATATTCAAATTAACCATCACTCCAACACACAAGATGGCTGCCCCCATGTGGACACAAGATGGCCACTACAAGATATCCAGCAGGGCAGGGCAGTTGGGAGGGACCATGCCTGCAAGGGAGGCCAGTTGGGTAATCAAGCTTGCAGGGGAGGGCAGTTAGGGGTGACTAGACTGGCCGAGGAGGGAAGTTGGAGGCAATTGGGCCTGCAGAGAAGGGCATTTGGGGGGAACCCAGGCCTGTAGGGGAGAGCAGTTGGAGGAGACCCGGCCTGCAGGTGAAGGCAGTTAAGAGTGATCAGCCCTGCAGGGGAGGGCAGTTAGTGGTGACCAGGCTAGAGGCAGAAATGGTTAGGGACAATCAGGAAGGCAGGCAGGCATGCAGTTGGGATCCAGCAATCCTAGATTGTGAGAGGGATATCCCACTGCCCATTTAATCCCAATGCTACTGGACTCAAGCCTAAATGGGCAGTTGGACATCCTTCAAGGGGTCCCAGAATGAAGAAGGTGCAGGCTGGGCTGAGGGACACACAATCCCATGCATGAGTTTTGTGCACTGGGCTTCTAGTAATTATCATAATTACACAATAATAAGTGAGAGTTTTTACAAAGAAAAAGAAAACTAATTACATGTAAATTATTATTTTATGTATTAATCCAACAGCATAATCCAATTAAAACAGACTATGTTGGAATGAAACCATTTTCAGTGATCATTGTAGAACATGACTCTCATTTATAGTTAGTGTCATATTAAATATATCTTTTGTTTAATACATCTAAACACCTGCAGGCTTTGACACCCTTGTACATGTTTTTTTCAGTTCCATAAGTGAATGAGGTGATAAATACAATTGAATTTGTGATGTCTGTTCATACACTATCTGAGTGTTAGGTGTTTTCATTTCAGAGTTATTACAACAAACTGGAACTAGTACATACGAGATAATGTTCAGTAGACAATCTTTAGGATGAGACTCAAGTCAAGAACTTGAACATCATAGAGTTTTAGAGAGTCCGTCTAAAATTACTTCCTCCAGCCAGCCCTAATGGATTTGAAATCAATTGACCCAGCATAAACATTTACCCAGGAATTGACATATTCCCTTCTAGATCATATATAAATTAAATAAAATAAAATGAAAATTGAAAAACAGATTATTAATATTTAATTTACTTTTCTAATTGTTTTTCTCATCCCAATTGGTGCCCATATTATAAACTAAATAGAAATATTATCTTATGGGTTCATTGTAACTGTCTTTGTACAGTATTAGCATTTACATTTACAAATTAAACTTTACTTCAATTAATAGACCAATTGCATTAATAGACATGACTGATATTAAAGAAGTGTAAAAATATATAGAAACCCAAAGATGTTGCCCAACTAGCATTATTAGAATCCAACTCAACAAAAAATTATTCATATAAACAAAAGTAGTAATTCATGAAAAATACCTGAAAACACATATTGTATTTTTTATTCTTATTCTTCACTTTGTTGTTGTTGTTAATCCTCACCAGAGGGTATTTTTTCATTGCTTTTTACAGAGAATGGCTTTTCACAGAAAGTGAGAGGGAGGGGCAGAGAGACATTGATGTGAGAGAGACACATTGGCTTGTTGCTTCCCTCACATGATCAGGGCCAGGGATCTAGGAACCTGCAACCAAGCGAGATATGTGCCCTTGATCTTGACTGGAATCAAACTCAGGACCCTTCAGTCCACGGGCTGACACTGAGCCAATAACCAGCTGGGGCTTATTCCTCGCTTTTAATTATCTGTTTCCTCATCAGTAAGATCCCAAAGAGGTACTTGCTACTCTACTCATCTGTCATAATAGCTTGACTAATTGTCATTTCCCAATACTTCGCCTATGATCCCAAAATATAAAAATCTGAGGTTATTTTAAGATTCCACATATTTCAGCTCTTTGCCTCTGTTAATTTCAGCTCTTTGCCTCTGTTAATACTATATATTTTAGAGGCATTGTAATGCTTATATAGTGCTATTGCATTTAGTGTCTATTTTTTCATTTCTAATCAATATAATAATCTCTAACCCCCTTTTATTTATTATTATATAGTTTCTTTTAATGCTCTACATCCTGGTGCATATATTACTTTTTGATAGCTACATTTACAATTGGTCTCAAAGAGAATTTCCTTTCCCTTCAGGTTGGGACTCAATACATTTTGACAGATAAATAACATGTCATCCAATGATTTTGCATTCGTATTTCCTGAACTAGTGTTCTATTTTTTTGTAATTTAAAACTCCTATCTGTAAAAGAAAAAATAGATATAGCAATAACAGTTGAGAAATCATTCCTACCATGCTCCCTTTCTCTTTTCCTTTGCTAGTATCTACAACAGGCTCATTCTTACTTTTCTGCGAAGTTTTACACATTATGACCCCGAGAATTCACATCAAGTCAAGTGAGAAAGACAGCTGAATGACGAACTGGAAAAGAAAGCATCAGTGTGGCACTGCAGTTATGTACTTGTTACTTCTTAATAAAATGTCTTTAAGAAAACAACCATTCCCCTAGTAATCTGGACAAATGCAACCTTTACTCGCTTCCCTGAACCAATTTCATTTTAAAGCAATGATATATCAAAACCATTTTTCATTGTAATGAAATCACTGTGAAACAAACAGCTTTTGAAAAACGAGGCTACTAGGGCATTTCCTCTATACTTTTCTCCATCTGAACACAAAGAAATGCACATAGGATTTTGTAACCGGACAGTTTCTTACTTGTCTGAAGTGAGATTCCCTTTCCAAAACTAACAATCCAGACTCAGAGATAATGACTCATTCGAGATTGCTCCTGAAAGCAGCACGCCGTCCACTTCACTGTTCAAGTTCTGGGGCTGAGCTGCTTAGGTTTGTTCCTCAACTTTCCTCTTACTCTGGAGCGCAGGAGAGCTGATCAATGTTAATGCATTGTCTAGGCCCCAAGGAAAGATGCAAATGGGGCTATATCAAAATAAAAATCTTCTGCACAGGTACAGAAACCACCAACAAATCAACAAGAAAGCCCACTGCATTGGAGAACATATTTGCCAATGTTATCTCAGATAATGGTTTAATTTCCAAAATTTACATGGGACTCATACAACTTAACAAAAAGATAAACAATCCAATCAAAAAGTGGGCAAAGGACCTCAATAGACACTTTTCAAAAGAGGACATACAGCAGGCTGAGAGACATATGGCAACATGCTCAAAGTCACTAATCATCCGAGAGATGCACGTGAAAACAACAATGAGGTGCCATCTCACACCTGTCAGATGGCAGTTATCAACAAATTAACAAATGACAAGGGCTGGCGAGAATGCGGAGGAAAAGGAACCCTCCTGCACTGCTGGTGGGAATGCAGACCCGTGCAGCCACTGTGAAAAACAGTGTGGAGTTTCCTCAAAAATTAAATTCGAACTCCCATTTGAATCAGTAATCCCACCTCTAGGAACATATCCCAAGAAATTAGAAACACCAATCAGATAGTACATATGTACCCCTATATTCATAGCAGCACAATTTATAATAGCTAAGATTTGGAAATAGCCTAAATGCCCACCAGCAGATGAGTGGATTGAAAAATGGTGGTACAGCTACACAGTTAAATACTATGCTGCTGTAAAAAAGATAGGACTCTTATTTCTTTCAACAGCATGCATGAACCTGGAGAGCACTATGCTAAGTCAGTGGTCAGCAAACTGCGCTCACAAGTCACATGCAGCTCTTTGGTTCCTTGAGTGTGGCTCTTCCACAAAACACCATTGCCTGGGCAAGTTTGTTTTGAAGAAGTGGTGTTAGAAGTTTAAGTTTTAAAAATTTGTCTCTCAAAAGAAATTTCAGTCATTGTACTGTTGATATTTGGTTCTGTTGACTACTGAGTTTGCTGACAACTGTGCTAAGTGAAATAAGCCAGTTGGAGAAAGATAAATATCACGTGATCTCACTCATTTGTGGAATATAATGAAGAACATAAATTAATGAACAAAAATAGAGCCAGAGACTTAGAAGCATCGAACAGACCATCCAACCTAAGAGGGAAGGCAGCAGAGGGGGATGGGAGGGAGAAGAGATCAACCAAAGGATTTGTACGCATGCATATGAGCATGTCTGTGTTCATGTCTAATGAACACAGACATGAAGGGGCTGAGGACATGTGTTGGGGGGTGGGGAGTAGTTGGGGATAGGTCAATGGAGGAAAAGGAGACTTATGTAATACTTTAAACAATAAAGAATTTAAACTTTAAAAAACTGTCTAGGCTCCGGGACAGTTGTGTATTTGGCCAAGCAGAGGCACCACAAATACTAGAGGGTTGGAGGAAGAAGGAGGCAGACTAGTCTTTCATTCTAATCTTTCTCTCTCATTGTTTCCATTCCCTCTTCCCTTTATTTTTGGACAGACTCTTTAGTAATAAATTAAATCTTCTGCCAGTGATTCTTATCCTTGGTCTCAAATAATGCCATTTCTTCTGGGTTAGGACATTGTTTTATTTTCTTTCTAGTGTTATTTTCTAGACTCGTTTATCAAATACAGTCTGAATTTTCAGCCCCTTCATTAATTATGTAATTAATTACTTGCATAAAAGTCCTTAAAATTAGTTATGTATATTTCCAATTTCTTGATTGTGCCCTGACTGACACAGTACTTACAAAATAAAAGCTTGTAACAAAAATATTTATTGTGTAATCTCTACTATATACTATACTAGAGGCTTGGTGTATGAATTCGTGTATGGGTGGGGTCTGGTGGGCCTTCCAAAATGGGGGCCCATTGCAAGGTTGGGCTGGCTGTGGAATCTAATGCTGGAAACTATAGGTTTCCCCCAGCTGGATCTAACTGAACTTTAAAGATGACACCCCCCCCCCAAAAAAAAAAAAATCCACAACAGAAATGTTTTGCATTTCAGGTACCACGAGATGAAGTTGTTTATGTGTTGTTTGAAAACATATATCAAGATGGATGATGGCCCTTTAATGATTTTGCATTCTTCCTGGGGCTCTGCCCTCAGTTTCCTAATGTGATCTTCATGTCTGTTTGTTTAAAAGTTTTTCTGTTTTTCAATGTGCCTACCCTTCACTGTTGCTCCTGGCAGCCTGTAGGTCCTCTTTGCCACCCCTTTTAAATAGAAATTGAAAGTTCACATAATCTGCAAGGCATCACAGTTTCACAAAATCCCCACCCAGGCTTTCTACATTTCTCCGCAAAGGACTGCCACCCAGTTAATGCTTATGTCACCTTTTAGGCTAACTTGGAAGATCTCCTGGGGCTGTGGGCCATGGAAGGAGAATTCCATATCTTGGCTGCAGCATTAGCAGAGCCCTCTGGAGACTGGTCAGGGACAGAAGGGACTGATTATTATTTTCTTGTACTTTCACTAAATGTACATGCACCAGGGATCTAGGCAGTGATTTAGGGGTGCTTGGGGCCGCTCAGGGATAGGACCAGCTGGAGCAAAGGGCCATGGGCAGTTGTTCAACCGTTCCACAGTTTGGCTGCTGCACTTTTGTTACATAGGATGATATTCAATCAGTAAATATATTTCCACAAAGTCTTAAGAGTACCAATGATTCTAAAAATCAGATGCTATATAACTACGATCCTAAATCTGGTTCTTAAAAGGTATCTGAAATCTTTGTTACATCTTATCATGTACTTCACCTGTTACCTCTATTGCAAATTCGACATTTCAAATTAGAATTTTACCTATTTGGCTTATGTTCATTACTCTTTGAAGTCATAGACTATAAGTTTAAAGAGCCTATATGCCAATTATATAGCCTATTTCTTTCATCTGAACATTGGAGAAAACACTGCCTTGGAGTTTTTGCTAAAATAAGTAAATGAAATGAGAATCATTAAGCCATTTATTTGGTTGTTCAGAGAATCAATTATCTTTGTCTCTTCTCTCTCCATTCCCACATTTTTCATAAAATATCATGTTGGATTTGAGGAATATCTCTCAAGTTTTTCTAATCTAGGTAAAACATCCCAGACTATTCAAATGTTCCTTATAGCATATAAAACAGTTGTTGTTTTTTTTCTTTTAGACTATTGTTTATTGATTTTATATGTAACTAGAGGCCCAGCGAATAAAATATGTACACTAGAGGGGGTATCTTACAGACCAGCCTGCTCCCTTTCCACTCTGGGAACCCTCAGGGGATGTCCAATTGCTGGTTTAGGACAGACCCCACAGTCGGACAGCCCTCTCACTATACAGGACTGTTGACTCCCACCTGTTTGCCTGCCTGCTTGCTTGATGGCCCCTAACCGTTTCTGTCTGCCCGGCTGATCACCCTGTAACCACTCACCTGCCAGCCTGATCAATGCCAAACTGCTCCTCTGCTGGCCCTATTGCCCCTAACAGCCCTCGCCTGCCAGCCCAGTAGGCCCCAACTGCCCTCCCCTGTTGGCCAGATTGCCTCTAAAATGCTCTGCCCTGCAGGCCTGGTCCCCTCCCCCCTCCCTGCACAAATGCACTTTCCTTCCAGCCTGATCCCCCCAAATACCCTTCCCTGCAGGCCTGGTCGCCCCCAACTGCCCTCCCATGCCAGCCATCTTGTGGTGGCCATCTTGTATGTTGTAATGATGGTCAATTTGCATATTACCTCTTTATTATATAGGATTATCCAATGTTTAGATGAAGGCAATAAGGCTATATAATATAGTGTATAGGCTATTCAAATTTACAGTCTATAATATATATATATATATATATATATATATATATATAGTATTTGTTGCTGTTGTTATGAACTATATATATATATATATATATATATATACTTTTTATTACTCACACAAGGATATATTTATTAATATTAAGAGAGAAAGAGAAAATCATTGATGTGAAAGAGAAATATTGATCAGCTACCTTCCATATGCACCTGACATGGGATTAAACATGTAACCTAGGTATGTGCCCTGATCAGGAATGGAACTTGCAACCTTTTTTTGTATGTGTGTGTTCCAAATGACCCTCCAGCCCACTGAGTCACTCAGCCAGGGCATGAATGGTATTTTATCCATTCCTGTTATACATTGTAACTATACATTGTAAACAAGCTAGATCTTGTTTCTCCTGCTGGATCAGCATGATACCATCAATATAATGGATCAATGCTTAGATCTGTGTGATAATGTAATAGTCTAGATCTCTTCTGAGTAAATTATGAAAATTTGTGCAACAAATATTATACATCAGACCTGTACCACAGTTGAACTGAAATGGTCAGGCCTTTATATTTCTACCTTGCTCAGTCATTGACTACAGAAGGGTGTGAGCTAGGCAGCTGATGTACATCCTAGAGAACTGGCAGGTGAAGGCTGTCTGCTGACAGCACTCCTGGGAAGAAGACAGCAGATCTGGAAGAGGGTCGTGGCATGCTCTCTTTGTCCATCACAATCTGAAAAATAGTTTTATAGCTTCATTCCTTTTATCTGGGTTTCATCTTAGCAAAAAACTGCAAAGACTCTACTCCCACCCTAGCACAGGCTAAGTAAGTAAAAACTACTATGGTAACCCTAAATATTTATTTTCTAAAAATGCAACTAAAAGAAGATTTTAATTTGATATAGTCTTTGTAATTTAAAATAAAAACACATATTATTTCCTTGTTATCATTTATTTCAATGTCTGTTTTAGAAACTAATGGCATGCATTTGATTTTAGCTTTAGAACTAAGCTTCCTTTTCATGTGAGCTTATTATTAAAAAATAGAAAGTTATTATAGATTTACAAATTGTATAGACAAAATTAAATAAATAAATGATGAAATTGAAATAAATAGAATAATCCTTTGCATTCAAAACATGCTTTTATACTTTATTGTAACCAAGGAAATAGGTTTTCAAAATAGAAACATGCACAGACATTACACCCAAAACAATTAGCTACAACTATAATGGATTTTCTATGGATTACTAAGAAGCTCTGTTTCATATTCACCCTTTTATTCATTGCTTGTAATCAATTTGAATTTTAAATCAACTGCAGAGTTCAAATAGTAAATGTTCAACTGAAACATCATATTTCCATCTTATGATCATCTCTGAATTTACCCTAATTATTTTATGTGAAAAAAAGATATTATTGTTGTCACCCTTTGGGTCCTTTTCCACTCAAGCTCTGATCAGCTACTCAATATATTTGATATATTGCTTAAAGCATTTTCTTTTTAAGAAGACCTTAGTTGAACTCATTTCATGTCTTTAAATGGATTTTTAAATTTATTTCTCACAATAATGATGGATAATTAAATTATAGTTGGAAATGGATGGTGAAAGGAAGATCAATCAAAACACATTAAATGTTAATTGAATGGGGAAAAGGGAGAAGCAAAAGAAAAGAAAAACAGCAAAGCAACATTAAAGCAAAACAACTAAAAGTCCTAACTACAAGAAATCATGCAATTCTGGTATGATGAGAAAAGATAAAATAACCTATATTATTATTATTTTTCTCCAACAGAAATCTACTTAAGGGAAAACTAGTAAAGTAAATATTATATAACTACTAGAAGACTACTAGTGGTCCTAAGAGTTTATTTCAAATAGAGCTTAATTTACAGGGTGTCTTATATGTCTCCATAGTTTCTAGATATGTTTAATTAAATTTTTATGATGTAAATCAGATCACTGCTTTGTGTCTAAGATCACTTTTTTTTCTCCTTCAGTTGTAACTTAGAAGCTAATTGCCATTCTCTTGTACTCTTTTCAGTCACTTCTATCTATCTCTGACTTGCCTATTAACCAGTGTCAGATGTTTGCCAGTCTGGGAATAATCCAACAAAAGAACTTTAGATCTTTGCAGTGAGTAAATTTTCCCAGTATTGTTTATTTGTTGCCTTGGAAATATAGCTCACCAACTTCATTTTGCTTCCCAGAATCCTGTTTTTAAATATCTTAGTACATGGCAAACTTATTAGTCAACAGAGCCATATATCAACAGTTCAATGATTGAAATTTCTTTTGAGAGCCAATTTTTTAAAACTTAACCTTCTTCTAATCCCACTTCTTCAAAATAGACTTGCCCAGGCCATGGTATTTTGTGGAAGAGCCACACTCAAGGAGCCAAAGAGCCACATGTGGCTCATGAGGCATGGTTGGGTGACTACTGTCTCAGTAGTTCACATTTTTATCATCATAACAGATGGCATTACTAGAATTTGAGACATTAGCAGTTTTGAGTATCAGTGTGTTTATGGATGGATGTATATAAATTTTAACAACATACAATTTAAGATATAATGGCTACATAAAGAAGTGCACATTCATTTACTAAAATAGATTCATGTTTGTAATCTAATATATATATATATAAGTTAAAGCAAAAAAAGATGCTTAAGGATGACTTTTCAATAAAATTACATGCTATTATGCCAAAGGTAAAAAGACAATTTATTATACTAATGTGACTATTTATATGAAAACTCCCCCTTAATCTTGTTTTTAAAAAGTAAATGAATGAATCTGTATATATAAAAAGCCAACGACCAGAATGCCAGAACAACCAGAATAACTGGTCACTATGGCACCCACTGTGGCTGACCAACTAGCTTGATCAGGGGTGGGGCCAGCCAGCTAACATCCATTCCCCACCCCATCCCCAGCCAGCTCTACCCTTATAACCCCCTCACTCCAATCAGGGGCAGGGCTAACCAGGCAACCAACTGTCCGCGGCCCCTCCTCCAGGGCAGCCCAGCCTCAATCTGCCCCTATAGGGGTGGGCGGCCTGACCCCACCTGTGCACAAATTCGTATACTGGGCCTCTAGTATCTTACTTAATAATAGACAAATGTGTAAATTGACCATACCTCTGCTATGCCACCAGCCTATCAGGAGTGATATACAAATTAACCCAACAAAGATAGCAGTTAATTTGCCTACTCAGCAGGCAGGATGCTTGTGTCATTGCCATGGTGACAATGCAGGCATTTTGCCCCACTCCCAGTCTCAGCATGGGGAGGAGGGGCTGGAACAGAAAGAGGAGGCTCCCAGAGCACACAGTTGGCTCCAGGGCCTGAACAGAAAGGAGCTGGGCCAGAGTGAAAAGGTGGTGCCTGCAGCCAGGGAAAGGAAAGCCCATTCTAGCACGAATCTTCGTGCATCAGGATTCTAGTATATAAAATAAGGGCATCTGACTAAAAGTTTTAGATATTTTACAAAGGCAAAAAAAAATGATTCACATTCCCATACAGAATAAATATTGTAGCAAGAAAATATTGAATGTCACATAAAATAGATTTAAAGTAAGAATGATTTCACTATTGTATTCATTTGATTTTTAACTTTATTGATCAAATATAGGATTTTGGAGCTATCCAAACACTAATTGAAATGTTTTTCTTTGGAGACTTTGAGTAAATTAGCATTCATGTGTTTCCTAAATGTTTTCAAGATTTTTAGGCCTCCAAAATTACTCTTTTCTTTAAGACCCAAGTGTAATTCTTGAACCCACATTCCGTGTGGTTCTGAAAAATACCTCTTTCCCTGGTACCTCCAGTGAGTCCAGAGGTTGTGTAATGTGGGGAATATTTGTTCTGACCTAGTAGTTGTTGGTTTTCTCTTGCTTGCTGATACATTGATGTTGGGAAAGGTTATTAGGAAGACATAACTCTCTTGATTTGTGAATTGGACACCAACCATTGGAGGCTTTCTACTCTTCCCCGCTATTCTTAGAATGTGCATTCAGCTTATCTTCCCTGCTCACAAAAGCTGCTCCAATAATACAAACTTGAGATAGCAATATGGCGATGACACTATTTGGACTGAGTGTGTGTCTGAAACCAGTTAAAGACTCTTTTGTATATGACCAAACCAAGGTAAGGACTCCTATGTAAGTGACTGAAGCCTGTGAGAGCTTCCACATACACTTTTAAGCTTCTGGCAGGTAGGTGTCAAAACTATTCATCTTCCAGCTGCCTAAAACAAGCCTCAAAGTAAATTTCCTTGCTTATTAATCCTGCCACCTACCAATCTGGAGTGGTTATCCCTCTTCTGAGATCTTTCACTGAACTCTGCATATGGGTTTGGGGGCGGGAGGGGGGGGTGCTTTCAGATTTCACCAGAAGTCTCCTGAGGGGGTTACAACCCAAGTAATGATATAACCTGTTTTTAAAAATGTAAGCTCTTGAGGGAAGGAATTTTATTAGAGTAGAATGACATTCATTACGATAGACAAATCTTATTTTTACTTAAAAAAGGATATTTTATCCCTAATTGGTTTGGCTCAGTGGATAGAGTGTTGGCCTGCAGACTGAAGGGACACAGGTTTGATTCCAGTCAAGGGCACCTACTTTGGTTGCGGGCACATGCCCAGTAGGGAGTGTACAAGAGGCAGCTGATCGATGTTCTCTCTCATCAATGTTTCTAAGTCTCTATCCCTCTCCCTTCCTCTCTGTAAAAAAATAAATAAAATAGATATTTTTTAAAAAGATATTTTAACTGGATAAAATTTTTTAAAAGAGGGGTTTTGAAAGTCAATCAAAGAAATAACAAATTGAGAATTTATTCTTAAGAAGTAACTGAACTTTGAGTAGGAACAGTGGGGTTCAGTAAATTTATTGTATGGAGTTGTTCCTAGGCCTTATCACCACCAGCTCAGTCAGCACTGACTGAGGCTAGGCAAGCTGTGAAAACCAGAAATTTTTCTGTATGAAGGAGCTCACTGAATTTGGAGTGAAGCTCAAAAAATTCCTTGTCTGCAAAATTTTTAGTAACAATGGTGATTCCAGTAGGACATGACAAAAAAGACCAGAGCTTAGGAGGTCCCGAACATGCATTTCTAGTCAGGACAAGCAAAATACCAGCCGAGTAGTCAGAAATATAATATGTGATCTGGACAATGCAACAGACATAGGAGCACTGAGAAACTCCCAGATGGCTAGCTGGCTAAAAGGCTACTTTCAGTCCTAAAATAAAATATTAAAATGAGCCATAGTAACAGGGTTCATATTTAGAGCTGAAATTAATGGAATAGGAAACACCTTTGTAATAGTGAATTTAAATAAATATAAAGATTGTTTCTTTGAAAGAATATTTACATTTATCATCCTAGGTAAGACTACTTAAAATAAGAGCCACCAATGTCAAAAAAGAAAAAGGGTAATTCATTATAGGTCATAGTTAAAAGATAAAAAGAACCATAATATTTCATGTGAATGTATTTAAAAATCTTAAATTGCAGTTTTATAAAATTAGTGAGTTCTAGATGCTTTCCATAAAACATGTCTATAGTTAATAATATGGATTATTGAACTAAAATTTTATTAAGAGGATAAATTTCATATTAAGTATTCTCATTATACATGCATATAAAATAAAGCAAAAATACACAATGAAACTTTTAAAAAGAATCAATATTTCATTAATTTGATTTTAGTGATAATATACACATATGTCCAAACTCATAAAATTGTATACATTAAATCTGTTCAGTTTTTTTGGTATATAATTATCCTATATAATAAAAGAGAAACATGCAAATTTGAGCATACCTTCGTTCCTGATTGGCTATGCTACCAGTCAATCAGGAGTGGGGCTCGGGCCAAGTGGCACCAGCACCAGGCCGCGGGGATGGAGATGAAATGGCGGTGGCAGCGAGCACCCAGGCCCCGGGCGCTGTGAGGGGAAGCAGCGGCAGCGGCAGTAGTGGTAGCAGTGGAAGAGAGCACCTGGCTCTTGGGCGCTGTGAGCAGAAGTGGCGGTGAGTGCCCAGCCCCCAGGGCCGGTGGTTGCAAGCAGCCAGGGCTGAGCTAAGCAGGGTGATGGCTGGCTGCCCAAGGCCTAAAGCCTAGCCTTAGGGCAGGCTGGGTGTGTGCCATCAGTTGGACATCCCCTGAGGGCTCCCAGTATGTGAGAGGGGGCAGATTGGGTTGAGGGACCACCCACCCCCAAGTGCACGAATTTTGTGCACCAGGCCCCTAGTAATTCCATAAAGTTGTAAAAATAAAAGAAAAAGATACATAAAATGGAAAATTCTTTGAAAAATACTACTTAAAAATGACACAAGAAGAAATAGAAAGACTAATAATTATATAATTTTTCAAGATTATATTCTTAAATAAAACCTTTTCATAAAGGAACTCCAGTCCCACATTTTTAAAGCTTAATTTTCTAAATAAATGCTAATGGAAATAGAAAACAAACTGTGTTTTTGAGTACCAAATATAATTTACTGGAAATAACTTTTTAAATTATAACTAGAGGCTCGATGCACAAAATTCATGCACGGTTGGGGAGAGGTTATCCCTCATCCTGTCCTACACCCTCTCCAATCTAGGATCCCTCTCACAATCCAGTACTGCTGGCTCCCAACTTCCCCCCTGTGGGCCTGCCTGATTGCCCCTAAACGCTTCTGCCTGCCAGCCTGATAACCCCTAACCACTCCCTTGCCAGCCTGATTGATGCCTAACTGCTCCCCTGCTGGCCGAATTGTCCCTAACTGTCCTCCCTTTCTAGCCTGGTTGTCCCTAACTATCCTCCTCTGCTGGCTTAATTGCCCCTACCTGCCTTCCCCTTCCAGCCTGGTCACCCCTAACTGCCCTTCCCTGCTGGCCTGGTTCCTCCCAACTACCTTCCACTGCAGTCCTAGTCTCCCTCAACTGCCCTCCCTTGCATGCCTGTGTTCCTCCCCAACTGTCCTCCCCTGCAGGCCTGGTCACCCCCTCCCCTTGATATCCCAGTCATCCCTAACTCACCTCCCTTTCCAGCCTGGTTGCCCCTAACTACCCTCTCTTGGTGGCCCAAATGACCCTAACTGCCTTCCCTTGCCAGCCTGGTCACCCCTAACTGCCCTCCTCTGCTGGCCTGGTTGCCCCTAACTGCCCTCCCCTGCCAGCCCATTGACCCTAACTGCTCTGCCTTGCCAGCCTGGTCACCCCCAACTGCCCTCCCCTGCAGGCCTTGTTCCCCGCAACTGCCTTCCCCTGCAGGCCTGATTGCCCCCAACAGCCCTCCTCTGTAGACCTGCCTCCTCAAATGCAGTCCTTGTCTCTCCCAACTGCCCTCCCTTGCATGCCTGCGTTCCTCCCCAACTGTCCTCCCTTGTAGGCCTGCTCGCCCTCCCCTGATGGCCCAGTCATTTCTAATTGCCTTCCTTTGCTAGCCTAGTTGCCCCTAACTGCCCTCCCCTGCCAGCCCATTTACCCTAACTGCCCTCCCTTGCCAGCCTGATCACCCCCAACTGCCATCCCCTGCTGGCCTGATTGCCCCTAACTGCCCTCCCCTGCAGGCCTGGTCTCCTTCCCCTGATGGCCCTGTCACCCCTAACTGCCCTCCCTTGCCAGCTTGATTGCTCCTAACTGCCCTCCCCTGTTAGCCCGATTACCCTTATCTGCCCTCCCCTGCCAGCCTGGTCACCCCTAACCGCCCTCCCCTGCTAGCCTGGTTGTCTCTAACTGCAAATTGACCAACACACTTTAACAAGATGGCTGCCTACAACCAGGCTGGAAGAGAAGTTAGTGAGGGATAACCAAATGATTGAACAAGCAGGCTACATGGGGGGATTAGTGAAGGAAGATGAAAAAACTGAACAGCAGGTTTTATGGGGTGACCAGGATGGCAGGGAGGGGGGCAGTTAGGGGTGACCAGGCCAGCAGGGTAGGGGCAGTTGGGGGCAACCAGATCAATGGGGGTCAGTTAGGGGTGACAAGGCTGGCATAGGGGGGCTGTCGGGGGTGAACAGGCAGTGGGGCAGTAAGAGGCAATCAGGCCAGTGTAGGGGAAGATAAGGGTGACAAGGCCAGTGGGGGTGCAGTTGAAGGTGATGAGGCCAGCAGGGGACAGGTGGGGGTGATTATGCTAGCAGGGGGGGCAGAGGGGCAAGTAGACGGGGGGGGGCAATTGGGGCAACCAGGCTAGAATGGGGGGGCAGTTAGGGGTGATAAGGCAGACAGGCAGGTGAGCTATTAGGAGCCAGCAGTCCAGGATTGTGAGAGGGATGTCCAGTTGCCAGTTTAGACCCAGATTGGAGAGGGTGCAGACTGGGTTGAGGCCCTTGCCCCATGTATGAATTTCATGCACTGGGCCTCTACTATTTATATATATTAGGAACTTGTGGAAAAGATGGATAACATGCAGCAATGCCTGGGGTTTGGGCAGAATGAAAGATATATTTTAAAATGCTAGAATTAAAAACAATACATGATATTGAACATTATAAATTATTTTCTTGGACATAATAGAAGATTTCACTCAGGTGAGAAAGATAGTAAGTAACCTTATAAAACAGGCCCATAAAAATTACCTGAACTAAAATACAGAAAAGAGAGTGAGAAAAATTTTATGCACTCCGTACAAGAGCTATTGCATTATACCAAATATCTAGCACACATATAGCTAAAAATTGAGAAGACAGGAAAGATGGGGCAAAATTTTCATTTCATTAAAAAATAAATAAGAATGTTTCCATTTTATTGAAAGACAAAAAAAGACATATTCAAAAGATCTGAAATCTGAAAACATAATGAAAGACACAGGGGCATTCTAGTCAAAATCACTTTTGAAACTCTCACCTATTTTTTTTTGTTTGTTTCTCATTTGATATAAGATTCATATCAGTTAGTTATTCTGTTCTTTTAGGATGTGTTTATTGACCAGGATTGGTAAAATAAACATGCAGGTTAAAGTGGCATCATTATCTTTTAATTATTGCCTAGGCCCGTGGTTGCCCAACTGCGGCTCATGAGCTACATGTGGCTCTTTGGCCCCTTGAGTGTGGCTCTTCCACAAAAATACCATTACCTGGGCTAGTCTATTTTGAAGAAGTAGCATTAGAAAAAGTTTAAATTTAAAAAATTTGGCTCTCAAAAGAAATTTCAATCATTGTACTGTTGATATTTGGCTCTGTTGACTAATGAGTTTGCTGACCACTGCACTAGGCAATAAACAAATGCAAATTATCAAAGCAATATTTGCAGTCATTCTTCTAATAAATTATTTTTAATATCATTATGATGATGGAATCAAATAAACTTAGTAAAGACAAAGCCACATTTAGCAAGATAATATTTAATTATGAAAAAATTTGAAATATTTATATGTGGTTCATTTATTTGTGATAACATTGAGATGTAATTTTATATATAGCCATTTATTAATCACAACTAGAGGTCCTATGCATGAAATTCATGCACTGGGGTGATGTACCTCAGCCCAGCCTGAACCCTCTCCAATCTGGAACCCCACAGGGAATGCCCCTGCAGGATCAGGCCTAAACAGGCAGTCGGTCATCCGTCTCACAGTTTGGGACTGCAGGCTCCTAACTACTTGGCTGCATGCCTGCCTGATTGCCCCTAAGTGCTTCTGCCTTCCAGCCTGATAACCCCCTAACCACTCCCTTGTGGCATGATTGACACCTAACTGCTCCCCTACTGTCCCACTCACCCTTAACTGCCCTCCCCTGCAGGCTTGGTTGCCCCCAATTGCCCACTCGTATAGGCCTGGTCACCTCCAACTGCTCTCTCTTACAGGTCTGGTCTCCCCCAACTCTCCTCCTCTGCTGGCCCAATCACCCACAACTGCCCACCTCTACATGCCTGGTCACACCCATCTCCCCTCTCCCACAGGCTTGGTTGCCCCCACTGCCTTTTTACTGCTGGACATCTTGTGACAATGTTGGGGCAGTCATCTTGTGATAACATAAGGGTGGTGATCTTGTGGCAGCCAACTTGTGACAACTTGGGAATGGCCACCTTGTGACAATGTGTAGGTTGCCATCTTGTGGCAGCCATCTTGTGACACTGTGGGAAAGGCCATCTTGTGATGACATGGAGGTGACCATCTTTATGACCAAGTAGGGGTGGTCATCTTGTGGCAGCCATCTTGTGACAACATGGGGCAGCCATCTTGTGAGGACCTGTGGGCGGCTATCTTGGGACACAGAGTATGAGGGTCAATTTGCATATTACCTCTTTATTATATAAGATTATTTTCAGCCATATTGTCAACTATAAGAATAGAATAATGCACGCAGGATCAAGTTACCATCAGAAAAGAATCTCTATATTGAGTTTCTTTTTTTTTTTAATCTTTATTGTTCAGTATATTAATTACATTATTCCCTTTTTTCCCCCCTATAGTTTCCCTCCACCTGGTACCCATCCCCCCTTCGCCCCCACCTCCCCCTCCACTGTCCTCTCCCATAGTTGCATGATTTTTCTCCAGTCTCTTGCTGCACTTCCCACACCCCCTTTCTCCCCAAGAGTTGTCAGTCCATTCCCTCTCTATGTCCGTGATTCTGTTATATTCACCAGTATAACCTGTACATCAGCTTATTAATTCACTTGATTTTTGATTCATTTGTTGATAGATGTGTATTTGTTGTTCATAATTTACACTTTTATCTTTTTCTTCTTCCACTTCTTAAAGAATATCTTTCAGCATTTCATATAATATTGGTTTGGTGGTGATGAACTCCTTTAGCTTTTTCTTATCTGCGAAGCACTTCATCTGACCTTCAATTCTGCATGATAGCTTTGCTGGATAGAGTAATCTTGGTTGTAGATTCTTGCTGTTCATCACTTTGAATATTTCTTGCCACTCCCGTCTGGCCTGCATCGTTTTTGTTGAGAAATCCGCTGACAATCATATGGGTGCTCCCTTATAGGAAACCAACTGTTTCTCTCTTGCTGCTTTTAATATTCTCTCTTTGTCTTTTGCTCTTGGAATTTTAATTATGATGTGCCTTGGTGTGATCCTCTTAGGGTTCCTATATATTGGGGTTCGGTGTGCTTCTTGGACTCCTAAGTCAATTTCTTTCACCAGGTGTGGGAAGTTTTCGGTCACTATTTCTTCAAATAGGTTTTCATTGTCTTGCTCTCTCTCTTTTTCTGGCACCCCTATAATTTGGATGTTGGTATGCTTGAGGTTGTCCCAGAGGCCCCTTACACTATCTTCAATTTTTTGGATTTTTTTGATTTCTTGCTTTTTCAGCTGAGTGGATTTTACCTCCTTGTATTTCAAATCTTTAACTTGGTTCTTGGGGTGCTCCAGGGCACTTTCAGGTCTTTGTATAATATTTTTTATTTCAGTCAGTGTATGCTTAATTTCTGGTTGGTCCTTTTTCATATCCTTGAGAGTCTCCTTTATATCCTTGAGAGTCTCCTTCATTTCCACGTTGGTCTTGATTATTTCCTTGCAGTTCTTGTTCATATCCTTTAGGGTCTCATTCATTTCCTTGTAGGACTCATTCATTTCCTTTGCAGTCTCGGTTATTTCCTTATAGGCCTCGACCTTTTGTTGGAGCCTCTTGAAAAACCCTATAACCGTGGTTTTGAATTCCATGTCCAGTCGTTTTTTTTCCTCCATTTCTTTCACATCTCATTACTTTCCATGTCTCTGCATGGTGGCTGGTTCCCTGAGTTGGTCAATTAGCTTTGTGTGGTAGACTTCCTACTAGGGACAGTGGCTCAACCTCCCCAGTTATCTGAGGTGGACATGGGTTGCACAGTCTTGCTGAAGTTAAGCTCAGGTTAATCGATGTTAGCACTTGGAGGGGTTGACCTCCAGGCCAATTGTCTGTGAAGCTCAGCTGTGCTCAGGTTGGATGGGCAGAGTCTCCGGGCCAAGCAGACAGCATTAGCTCCGCCCTATGTGGCCCCAGGGACTCTGTGCTGGGGGCAATGGCTGCCAGCACCTCTGAGAGAGAGCCACTACTGAGCTCCACCGGCTGCCAGGGAGTTCAGACTCTCCCCAAATGACTCTGCACGCCCAATGTCTCACCCAGGGTCGTAAAACAAAGCAGTTTGACCGTTTTCCAAATGAGAGACAAGTCGCAGATCGCTCTCTGCGTGGTTGCGCAGCTGAGTTGTTCGCGCAATCTGCCTTCTCCACAAGCCAGGAGACCCTGAAGCACCCAAGCTTTGGCGTGCCCTCCCACTGTCCAGTTTTCACCCCATATGATAGTGGGTTGGTTCCCTGGACTTCGCCCAAAGCTGGAGAATCAGTCCAGTGGGACGTCTTTGTCTCCCCAATAAAGAAAACTGGCCGGTTTTTAGCCGCCCACCCTCTCCGCTGGCGTGTGCTCCAAACCTCTCTCGGCTCGAATCTTTCAACATTGTTCGCCGCTGCTCCTCTGAGTCACAGTGTCTTATCTTCACTTTTATTTGTGGAATTTTCACTCGGCGAGCTTTCTGGTGATTCTAGAAGGTGTTTGTTCTTTCGTTAAGTTGTGGTATTAAAATTGTTGAGTATGATGGCAAGATAGGTGTTTTACCTATGCCCTCTATATTGAGTTTCTTTCAGAAGAGTATATACCATTCATTTTTATTTTAATATGCACTAATTGGTAGGTGACACAACATTGACACTGAGTGCTTGCAAATTAACTACCATATTTAGATGTTCTATAGTAACATGCTGGACAGTATAATATTAAATACATTTTCAAAACATAATTAGACATGAAAGTAGCAGTTTTCTGTTAATGAACACTTCTAGATTGACAGTTTTAATCTTTTTGCTGAGTGTCTATAATGAATGTTCAGAGATTCTGTCATAGAAAGTGACCTCCACAATTCAGTTTTTTAAAGCAGAAAAGACTTTAAGAGAGAAAATACTTATCAAGGATTAGAAGATAACAAGAAAAATTAAATAATTAGGTCTATCAATGGATTAAGTAAAGATATTTTTTTTCTCCATCAACTTCAATGAAACAATATTTTGATAAACACATTAATTTTAAAAAAATAATTAACTTTAATTTTAATAAATGAAAGTTTTGAATAGTTTTATTTACATAATGAACATTTGGGAAAAATAAATTTCTTGATATAAATTGATATCTTTAAAATTTCTTATAAAATGTTACTGATTTAAAAGGTCAATTGTTTATAACAATATTTTAAACATCCTGATATGAGAGCCAAATTTGTTTTATTTTCAAGTCATATCTACTTAGTTTTATGGCAACCTTTTGTAAAATCTTTATTAATATTTCAGTCAACCTTAGTAAGTTATCAAATACTCCTAAACTATCCATAAATTTACTTTTCTAACCAAAGGGAAACTTAAGTTTTTAAAAACTATAGCAATCATAGTCTTATTTATAATTCACATTTTATTTTCAAAGAGATTATTTTGGCAGTGAAGAAAGCATATATTAAAAAACTACATAATGGTTTCATTGAAATAATATGCGTTATTATCATTAAGATTTTCACCCTACTTATCTTTATTATAGAAACAAGAAATGTTCTTATCATCCAAAATATTGACAATAATATTTTTATGTATGTAAGACAAATAACCCTGCCTTCATATAATAAATTTCACATTTGTGAAAACATTTTTTAAAATTATTCTCTTGGCATTTATATCATTATGCCAATGAGATAATTTCTATTTTTAATAGAATTAATTTTCTTGGTTACTTTTTTCTGATTTGGCACAAAAAAATAAAAAACACACATTTACATAATACATACAATATCATTTGATAACATCTATCCTATTCATCCTCAAATGTTTCTTTTTATCTGAAGCAATATATTTCAAGGATAATATAGCTGACTTACAGAATTAAATTTGAATTAACAGCAAAGCTATGGTTATTTAATTTGAAACCTAATATTTCAAATTGATATTATTATACTCTATTGATTTATGGTGAACTATTTTTGATGAAAGGCATGGTTTGAATGTGTCTACTTCAATCATATTCTAATCCTAATGTAACCAAAACAAATGTTGGGCTGCCTGCCACTACAAAATCCAAACTCTTGAGACAGCTGCTAATGCAAAAGGAAAGAGGTTTTATTCAGGTACTAGACCTGGGAGAATGATGGACTCCTGTCTCAAAGACTACCCCCTCTTCCTGCTCAAGTCTACTAGTTCTTATTGGAATAGGCAGTGGAGGGCTTTTGGCTCACTGACTGTGAGAACCTCCTGCTGTTTCATCTTGGCCAATGGGGGAGACTCCCCAAGGCCTGGAGATGCTGAAGGCCTCAGCTTCCCTCTCTGCTGGACACAGCACCTGCATATTCAGGGGAGCTGGTTGGAGTCTCCTGACACCCCTGGATTCCACCTCACCCAGTATCTTCTGAGCAGCCTTCACATGGCCTTCCCCTCAAGAGTGGCTAGTCAGACTCATGCTTGGACTGATGGCTCTCTAAGATTATCACTAAGGCATGACCCTTAGTTTAGGGTGTGCCCTTTTATTGTTAAAGTATGCATTTTCCTCAGACTCAAATACTTGAAATACTCAGTAAGATCTCCACTCTGGTTGGCCTGTGATATCATGTCTCTCAGCATTGTCTGACTCTGGTGTCTTCTTTCCCCTCTCAGCTGACCTCTTTGTACAGTCTTGTATGTTCATTCCTGGCCTTAACCAATGATCCATAATAAAGTTTTGCTCAGATTTCTGAGCCTACCTTTTTAACATAGCAGCCCTTTCTGATTTCTTCCCTAGAATTCTAGCCACGTTACCAGCTCCTACTGTGATCTTGGCTTTCAACACGTACTAGTAGTGAGAGAAATACCTTGATCACCATTCCTATACTGACATTGAGAAAGAATTCCAGAAGTAAAGTTGGTCAGATTGTTAAATTCATGTGTTTTTTATCTTCTCAAGAATGATGATTGTTCAAGGCTGAAAATACTTAACCCAATATATGGTTTTTATGGTGGATATCTTTTATTTCTAAGTTTGATACCCTATATTCACCTGGTATAAATAGAACTACACTATATTATTTTCAGATAATTTCTATTAAATTAGTTAGCTAAAGTATTGATATATATATTATACATATTATATATAAGGTATAGAATATCTTAATACCATCATTAATATGGATATAGATGACTATGTTTTGTTAGAGTTTGCATGATAGAAAAAATAAAAATTTCTCCAATTTGTTAAATTAATTCACAATCATTTGAGGTAAAATATATATTTTTTTCTTTTTAATGTAGCTTTTTTTAAATCTTTACAGTATTACAAATAATAGTACATATGTTTTCCTTTTTTCCCCCCATTGTCCAAAATACTTTATGTAAAAAAAGAACACTAAAGAATATGTATATGAATACAGCTATGTCTATGTTTGTGTATGCTTTGCAAGAATAGTGTTTTCTCTAAGATACCAGAACTTCTCTTATTTTCCTTTGTCATATTGAGCAACACTCTTTCATTACCTGATTTTTAGTTTTATCACATGTAAATTGAAAATTGAAATAATACTCTTTACTTCAATATTAAATAATTTGCTAAATAAATCAAAATTAATAGCATTTTTTAGAAAAAAATGTGTGCCTTGTTATTATCAAAGCAATGCTAACTTTACAATGTTTTAGAGTTTTTTTTAAGTGTACAAGTAAAGGTTAGATTTTGATTAATGTAAACACTTGAATTTAGAAAATATTAAAAAGCACCCAATGGAATACTCTATATATATGTATTTATTCTTTGATTCACAAAAATATGACAAAATGCTTATTTATTTAAAATATGCAAAGAAATAAAAAATGGCAGTCATTGATTACTGAAAATTATTTATTAAGGTTTAATTAAAAACATCTTATTATAATCCAGTTTGAGAAAAGATATAAAAATATAGTAAAGGGAATGTTAAATTTACATAAAAATATATATTATTTAAAAATATCTCATCAATTAGAATTTTATTTACATACTAGAGAACCGGTGAATGAAATTCATGCATGAGTTGGGTCTCTAAGCCTTGTGGGTGATCAGGGCTGATCGAGACCTTCCAGCTGCTGGCCAAAGCCTTCCTTTGTTTTGTGCAGGCCCCTGGTGGTCAGCACACATCATAGCAAGCAATCAAACTCCTGGTCTCCCAGTCAAACTCTTGAGAAGACACTTCACATGCTAGCCTTTTATATACATAGATGACGACTGTATGATATACTAGTACCTAATAAAGTTAAGTATATCATTGAATTACTTGAGACTCAATTCACTCACTATCAATTCAAACACAGAGTTGAACAATACTGAGGTCTATATTATAAAATATTTAAATATCACATATTTACATGTATATATGCACAATCTTATTCATTATTTGACAATATAATATATAGTGCAAAGTAAAAAATAATGTTCCATTTATGATTCATTTTTATATATACATTCAAAACAATTTCCTACTACATTTATTATAGAACTTTTCACATTAGGTTGTAAAGAATGAAAAAAAATGCATGTCTCATCTCCTCTTGAATGCTGAACATCATGGAAATTATATGTTAACACTTTTGTATTCTCAGAAGCAAGGTTATACTCATGTAGAATGGGTATCAAATATAGTTTTAAAACAGATGACTAACCATAAAAAGATTAGATAACAGATTCAAGCATGGGTTTCATGATTTTTTGGGGGGTATAGAAATGAAATAAATATCTAAACTAAGAGATTTAAAGTTTTAGTATAATGAGAAAAAGAAAAGAAATGTCTTGCTACAAGTAGGTTGATGTCAGAGTTCCTGATTAATTTTATTTACTGGATTTTTCTATATCAGGTAAAGCAAAATGATTCTTGGTTTTGAGTGATTAATATTATACAATGTTGAAAAATACAAACAAACAAACAAACCCTACAAAATGCCCAAGAAATCATGTACCCAGAAAATGTTTAGAATCATTTTTAAGCAAGCTGCTATGTTAGTATCCAAAATATAAAATGATTCAACAGGACGACCTGAGTAGAAGATAGATGTGGAAATTGAGCACACAGGTTGCTTGATGTTTGATATATTTTTCACCTCCAAGGTGACCTAGTGTTCTAAGAAAATGAATTTGAATATCATTAAAATTCCAGCTCCTAATATTAAAGGTATATGTTGAAAACTAGTGGGGACATATTTTTGTTCCTAAATTAACTCCCTAGAGATCGTTAGTGAGTCAATGTTGCCAAAAAGGTGAAATATAAGAAAATCAGGGAACACCAAGATGGCAGCATAGGTAAACACCTATTGTTCTGCCCCATGCAATGATTTAAGAACTACAACATAACAGCAGAACAGACAGCACCCAGAATCACCAGAAAGCTGGCTGAGTGAAAACAAGAGTAAAGGTGGGACGCTGAGACTCAGGAGCGGCGGGAGCGCAGCCTTTCAGACGGAAACAGGTTAGGAGCCGTGCTGGTGGCGCACGCGGGCTGGGGCTAGAGCACCAACCCCGGCCGGATTTCTCCAACGGGGAACGACATGGATTCCCCAGCTCCAGGCGAGGTCCAAGATCTGGGGTACGTGGAGAAGTCCCCCTGCACAGATTCCCCAGTGCCAGGCGAGGTCCGAGGTCCGGGGACGCATCCTGGAAGCGGGGCAAAGCAGAGGTGCCTAGTCTTCGAGAAACCCGGAGGCGGGAAAAAGAAGTTTCTGCGCAAGGGTCGCGCAAACCCAAGACTTTCCCCCTGGAAACTTGTCACCTGGTTCCAGAAACCATTTTGCAGCCTTGGGCTAGAATTTTGGTATGCAGACACATTTGGAAAAAGGCAGAGTGGTCTGCCAAAGGGAAGAGACCAGCGGCTTTCTCTTGGAGGTGTCTGCAGCCATTGCCATCCAACAGAGACCCACGCACGTGAGCACCGCATAGGACACAGCTGACGCTGCCTGTGCAGCTCAGAGACTCCGCCCATCCAACCTGAACACAGTCTCCCTTCACAGCCAATTGGCCTGGAGGTCAAACCCTCCTAGGGCTAACAACAAAAAGCTGGATTTAAATTCAAAAATACTGAATACAACCAATAAAGGATTGCAGTAAGAATACCCACCTGAGGTAACTGGGGAGGCTGAGCCACTGTCCTTTGAGGATATCTACCACAGAAAGCAGCCACCATACAGAGATATGGAAAGAAATCAGGTGTGAAAGACATAGAGGAGAAAAGACGACAAGACATAGAGTTTAAAACCACGGTTATAAGGCTTTTCAAGAGGCTCCTAGAAAAGGCTGATCAACTTAATGAGAACTACGAGGAAATAAACAAGACCAACCAGGAAATGAATGAGAATTACAAGGAAATGAATGAGAACCTCAAGGAAATGAATGAGACCCTCAAGAAAATGAACAAAACCTCTGAGGATACGAACCAGACCCTCACGGATAAAAAAAAGGACCAACTAAAAATCAAGCATACACAGACTGAAATAAAAAATGTTACACAAAGTCCTAAAAGCAGTCCAGAGGGCCACAAGAACCAAGTCAAAGATTTGAAATACAAAGAAGCAAAATCCACTCAGGTGGAAAAGCAAGAAACAAAAAGAATTCAAATAATTGAAGATACCGTAAGGGGCCTCTGGGACAACCTCAAGCATGCCAACATCCGAATTATTGGGGTCCCAGAAAAAGAGAGAGAGCAAGTTAATGAAAACCTACTTGAAGAAATAGTGACTGAAAACTTCCCCCACCTGGTGAAAGAAACCGACTTAAAAACCCAAGAAGTACACAGAACCCCAAAATGTAGGAATCTAAAGAGGACCACACCAAGACATATCATAATTAAAATGCCAAGAGCAAAAGATAAAGAGAGAATATTAAAAGCAGCAAGAGAAGAGAACACCCATACAATTGTCAGCGGATTTCTCAACAGAAATGATGCAGGCCAGACGCGAGTGGCAAGAAATATTCAAAATAATGAATAGCAAGAATCTACAACCAAGATTACTCTATCCAGCAAAGCTATCATTCAGAATTGAAGATCAGATAAAGTGCTTCACAGATAAGAAAAAGCTAAAGGAGTTCATCACCACCAAAACAGAATTATATGAAATGCTGAAAGATATTCTTTAAGAAGAGGAAGAAGAAAAAGGTAAAAATATAAATTATGAACAACAAATACACATCTATCAACAAATGAACATTATAATCAAGTGAATTGATAGGCTGATGAACAAGATAAACTGGTGAATATAACAGAAACATGCACATAGAGAGGGAATGGACTGACAATTCTTGGGGAGAAAAGGGTTGCGGGAAGTACAGCAAGAAATTGGACAAAAATCATGCAACAATGGGAGAGGACAGTGGGGAGGGGGAGGTGAGGGTGAAGGGTGGGATGCCTACAGGGTGGAGGGGAGATATAGGGGAATAAAAAAGGGGAAACAATGTAATTAATAAACTGAACAATAAAGGAAAAAATTTAAAAAAGAAAAGCAAATCATAGACAATAAATGGTAATCTAGGAAGAATGTGTGTAATAATAAAAAGAAACAACTTCCCAATATAACATTTTCCTCATGATGACATTAGAGAGGTAATAAATACTGGATAGGTAAAAGTAGTTTTACAGTTCTGAATATGTGAAACAGTTTATTCTTGTATTATTTTCCATACTATAATTGTAAAACTACTATTGGCCCATGTTGTATATACAACTATATTAATGGGTAATCTCAATGTTTTTACTTAGGATATTTGAAAATTCTAAAATTTTCGTAAATGATGCCACAATGGAATTCAGATGTACTCAAGATTCTGATTAAAAGCTTCTTTGACTAAAAGTAATGGACTCTAAGTCACAGAAACTTTATTTACTTCTTTGGTTGAAGACCAGCTGAATTTCCAAAAGTAATATTTTTATATTTCCAACCAAGAATGTTGGTTGACTTGGGGGTTATCCCTTACTTTTTTTCATATGGGCAGGAACTTGAGCTTTGCCACTAAAACTGAATTATTGATAACTCTAAACTTACCTGGAGGGTAACATTTTCAGACCTGGGTTTCAAGTTCCAAGAATCGTTAATGATATATATTTTATCCATTTATTAAAATAAATGGATAAAATATTTTCTATTTTATCTTTAGAATTAAAAATAATTCTAAAGTTAAAATATTAGTTCATCTTAGCTTAGTGTTAAATATTTGAAAAGTAAAGAAAATCTATTGTGTAAAAAACAAACCATTATTTAAAGTTAACTGCTTTTGGACATTCACTTGCTCCAAGCAACATTTTTTGTCAATTTCATATCTGATTTGACAGAACATTTTGTGCTGTAATCATTAGCTACTGAAACATAACAACTTAGACATTTGGATGAGCCATGGTTTGGCTAAAGATATGCAAGTTTCATTTCCATGCTTTGGTTAATTTTAGCTACAACTTTTCATTAACATTTTTTAAATGGCCAAATAGTTTTTGTAACTACATTTGCAAAAACAATTTTTGTGACTCTATTTAAAACATAAATTCATTTTTTCTCCAAAACAAAAATATTTTTAATTTTTTTAGTTTTGTAAAACTCTGTTCTCTCCATCTCTCCATCCTATCTCCCTCCCTCCCTTTCTCTTTTCTTTCCTTCCTTCCATCCTTCTTTCCTTCATTCTGTTTTGCCTTTGTATCATTTTATTTGTATATTTTCTTCTTTTTTTACATGTATCTCTTTTTATGATTTAATCTATTTTCAAAAAGTAATGGCCCTTTTTTTCTGTTGGCTATTCTTTTTGTTTCTAGGATATTAATTGCCATTTTTTATACAATTACTCATATAATCATTATGAGTTTGAGTTTAAGCTCTTCCACATTATTCTATGCCTACATCTAACTTGATACTTCTTGAATTAAACTATTATTGATTTTTATTGCCCATAAGCCCAAAATTTTGAACACATTTAGGGCTTAAATAGTTCATGTATTTGTAGAATCAATATCATAAAAATGTCCATACTACCCAAAGCAATCTATAGATTTAAGGCAATCCCAATTAAAATACCAATGGCATATTTCACACACCTAGACAAAATACTCCAAATATTTAAAGGGAACCAAAAATGATCCCAAATAGCTGCAGCAATCTTAAGAAAGAAGAGCAAAGTTAAAGGAATCACAATACCAGATATCAAGTTATACTACAAAGCCATTGTTCTCAAACAGTCTGGTACTGGCAAAGAACAGGCATATAGATCAATGGATAGGACAGAGAACCCAGAAATCTACCAAACCATTATGGTCAATTAATATTTGACAAAGGAGGCAAGAGCATACAATGGAGTTAAAACAATCTCTTCAAAAAATTATGTTAGGAAAATTGGACAGGTACATGCAAACAAATGAAACTCAACCAACAACTTAAATCTTACATAAGGATAAACTCAAAATGGATAAAAGCCTTAAATGTAAGTCATGAAACCATAAAATTCTTAGAAGAAGCCATAGGCAGCAAAATCTCAGACAACCCTTGTAGCAATATGTTTATAGATACATCTCCTAGGGCCAAGGAACTAAGGAGAAAATAAAGAAGCGGGACTGCATCAAAATAAAAAGCTTCTGCATAGCAAAAGAAACCTTCAATAAAATGAAAAGAGAGCCCATTGCATGGCAAAACATATTTGTCAATGATACATCCAATAAAGTGTTAATTTCCAAAATGTATAAAGAACTCATACAACTTAATAAAAGGAAGAAAAAAATGAAAAATGGGCAAAGGACCTAAATAGACACTTCTCTAAATTGAATATGAAGATGGCCAAGGTACATGAAAAAATACTGAAAGTCTCTAATCATTCAAGAGATGCAAATTAAAATGATCATGAGGTATTACATCACACCTGTTAGAATGGCTACCACTAACAAATCAATCAAAGAGTATATGGCAAAAGGAAACCCCAGTATACTACTGATAAGAATGCAGACCGGTGTAGCCATCGTGGAAAACATTATGGAGTTAAAAAAAAAAAATTGGAGCTCCCATTTGACCCAGTGATCCCACTACTAGGAATGTATGCTAAGAAACCTGAAACACCAATCAGAAAGAATATATGCACCCCTAAATTTACAGCAGCACAATTTATACTAGCTAAGATTTGGAAACAGCCCAAGTGCCCATCAGTAGATGAGTGGGTGAAAAGGTGGTGGTACATTTACACAATGGAATAGTATGAGGCTGTGAAAAAGAAAGAACTGTTAACATTTTCAACAGTATGGATGGATCTGGAAAGTAAGATGCCAAGTGAAATAAGCCAGCCAGAGAAAGATAATTGTCACATGATCTCACTCAGATGTGAAAATTAATAGATAAAATAAACTGATGAACAAAATAGATCCATAGACATAAAAGCAGGGAACAGACTGAGGGATTGCAGAGGGAAGGCTGGCATGGGGGCAGTGTGGGGAATGATTAGCAAGAGAACTTATTCATATCTGCACAGCCTATGACCATGGACTATAGAATGGTGGAGGCCTGGGAAGGGTGCGTGCAGCATGGAGGGGGTCAATGGGAAAACAACAACAACCAAACAAAGGGTACATCTTTAATAATTTCAACAATAATGATAATTTTTTAAGAAATAAAAGAAACATATTAATCAAATAATTGAGATTATATAAGTGTGAAACAACTAAATAATTAATAGTAATTTAGATATCTATGTAATAATGTTATAAACACATGAGCAATTTTGAAAATGCTGCTAAAAATACTATTTTTATATCAGCAAAATATTATGTGAACATAATTGAGACATTCAGGAATGAATGTGCACAGACATAGGAATGCACACATATATATTTTTTTTCACTAAGTTTTTTTAGTATAACATTCAAATCATCTCAAAATATCCTCTGTTTTTTTTTTACTTTTTCATATTTAATCTAAGTTATATATTCTTGACTTAATCTACTCTATTAGTCCTCACCCCACCTTTTTTTTTTAGATTAAATCCTCTGGAAAATACTGTATTTACAGAATTTACTTATAAGATACCTTGAATATGGTTACATTCTATCTTACTGTTTACATACTACTTTTATTTTCAAATAACAATATTTCTCTGTTCCAGTTATTCAGGAGTGAGAATTGCCTCCTCATTGACTTAAATCAACATACTGTGCTAACCCAAGTACACTATTACAAAAAAATAAAAAAAATAAGACTACACCAGCCAGCCACGATGCTGACATTTGGACAGACTGATTACAGATGGTACCCATGGACAGCGAGTGATTCCAGGCTGCTCTTCCCTGTGGACCTGCCCTGTGAGTCTTTATGCACATTCACTTTGAGAAAGAAATACTTCTTGATTTTCATTTTGTCTAAAACCACACCCTTTATCAGACTGAGTGGCACATAACTTCCTGTAATGGCTTGAGGTTGTCCATGTCAAAAACCAGATTTTCTTCATGCTTGCATTATTTTAAAATACACCACCACTTAGCTCATTTGCTTTCATGATTATAAATATATTCATTCAAAATGTATGTTGATGGGCCCTGGCCGGTGTGGTTAGAGTGTTGACTGGGAATTGAACCCCCAACACTTCAGTCCATGAGTCCTCACTTTTTTTTTTTTTATCACCACTCACATTCTCACTTCTATTCCTACTCTGTCTGTAACACAGAATCCAATTTTCTAAGTCTTTTCTGGCTGACGTTCCCGTGATTGTGTCCTTTGCTGTTTTCTAGGATTATAATAATTTTCTAAACTATAACTTTCTCGTCATTCATCTCTTTTCCTTAAAGTTTTCTAGAGATGAATTTTACTTTAGGAAGTCCAAGTGGATAAAAAACACTGTTTGCCCAAATATGCATTTTATAAATTGCAAATATCTTTATTGAATTATTTGACAGAAAATCGACTAAATGTTTATAGTAAAAAAAAGTAAGGGATAAAAAGGAGTTTCTTGATAAAAGGTGTTTTATTTTAGACATTATGGGAACTTGTGATATCTACTTCCCAAGAGGATTTTCAGAATTGAAGAGACCCATCTCTCTGATAGATTAGGTACAATTTTGCCTGGAGGCAGGTGACAGAAGAGATAGTCCATGTACTGTGATATGAAATAAGGAATAATAGATTTTGAGTACCTTATAACAGCAGTTCATTACTTTCTTTCTCTCCCGAAATTTTGTAAGATGTCTAGACTTTGGATATATGATTGTGTCATCAAGCAACTTTTGGATTTAGCTAGAATTTCCACAGACCTGACCTTATCAGAATTTGTGAAATATTACACCATCTTCTGATGTAGGTGTTGAAGCAATTCCATTTTAAAAAATGATAACTTTTTTTTTCCGTATTGAACATCCAACTGTTGTAAAGGTGAGCAAATGCTATCTTTTTACAATATAATATTCTGAGTAAAGAAACTGTAGTAAATCTATTCTCCCCTAAGAACTATTTATAAAGAGACATTTTTAAGGAACAAGGTTTCAAAAGCCATGAAAATTTTAAATTGTAGTCTTTATTATAAATCTTATATGTATTTCTCACCACCTTAAATATACATGCACTTTAATTGTATTCCTGGTATAATAGTCTATAATAGTTATTAATACAGTTTTTTAAAAAGCCAAATGACAAAATCTCAAAGTTTTAACATTAAAAAAATTGTAAACAAGTTACTGCTTACAACACACTCATAATTACCAGTAGCTGCTTAATAAAGTATCAATTGTAACTAATACCATCAATAATTTTGGGAAAATAACTTACGGGAAAAATAAGAGAAGATAATAGAATATTTCCATGAGGCTAAGTCTCACTGCTTCCACCACAAAATAAATGAATAAACAAACAAACAAAAAAATAAATAGATAGATAAAATAAGCTACAGAATCCTGGAACTTCTCATTAAATATTTCTAAGTAGAAGGTACTAACTTAAAACGAAGTATATTGACCACTGAATTAAAAACATGCTATCTTATTTGTAGACAAAATAAAAACATGAAAAGGCTAACATTTTGCTTTCTCTAGGTTGGATTCTCAGTGGAAAACAACTATAATTACACAAAACTGATTACTTCCATCTTTACACAGAGATCATTAAAATGCATTATTAAGACAACTGAATAAAATGTACATTGATACTATACTCGATTTTAATCTTTATTATCTTTAAATCAAGGTTTTATTTTCTAAAAGTAATTATTATATTGGATTTACATCAATGTTTTTGTTTTTAGGAAATATATTCATGTAGAATATATACAATGAACTGTCATATTGCTTATAGATAATGTTAAAAAGTTATGAAACAAAGTTTATGTTTAGAATCAGAGAGAGAGCAAATTTTAATGAATTTTTGAATTTAAGTGATTCGCATATGAGAGTGTATTTTACTAACCTTGCAAAACTTTTATAGATTGCAGTTTCTTTCCAAATGAGAAGAAAAGAAATATAAAATATATAACAAACAAACAAAAAACAACAACACAAACAGGCAGGATATATATTGTGTAAGTGATAACCAGAAAGGTAAGCTAAAGTGTTTTTCGTGGGGTCCTGCCTCAAGAGGCTGAAGACTGATCTATGCAGACCAGAAGATTTAAGCAAAAGTGGGGGAAAATTATTACAAGCAAATTCAACCTCCCTGCAAGGGAATGGGGACCCAATAGCGGGTTGTCCGTTAAAGCCAGGGGTATGTATTTGCCACGAGCCTGCTCTATGTCTACCTGTGACCTCACTGGTTGATTCCCTCAATTGTTCTTGCGCAGCAACAGGCATGAATGTTCCCTTTTTCTCAGTCCCTCTGCTGAACTTTTTTCTGTTTCTTTGTGTTTGTGCACCTTGTCGCTTTAGGCCATCCCTGTTTTTTCATGGATGCGGCTTTGAGTCCAGAAACATTTGATTATTTCTGCTTGGTTGGTTTCTGTGGTTAGGCTGCTCAAACTGCCATGTCTGCTCCTGCTTGTTTCATCTGCCTTTATTTTTCCCTTTCTGCCTGCATTTTAAGGTTACCCTCTCATAAGGGTTTTATTCTTACATATTTACATAGAGTGTTTTGGATGGTTTTAGTAAACAAATGGCATAATCTGATTTTCTGATTTTAAAAGATCACTTAGTATTGTGGGAGATGGATGATATGGAGAGTAATGTGTTAAATAACCAAATATAAGGCTATTGCAGTAGCCCAATAAAAAGATATAAAGACTCAATGAAAAAGTGGGAATCATATAAAATAAAATAAAAATGTCAGTGACATATTTGGGGATTAGATCCAGCAACAATTATTTATAGATTTGTTTGGGTGCTCAAGATAGAAAAAGAATGACTATTGGATTTTTGAGAAAATAGAAAGATGTGCCATTAATGAGATGGAGTTGAGAGACCAATCTTGTGAACGAGAGCAAGAGTTGATTTAGTTGCCATAGCTGGTTTGGCTCAGTGGACAGCCTGAGAACTGAAAGGTTCCAGGTTTGATTCTGGGCAAGGGCACATGCCTGGGTTGTAGGCTCAATCCCTTGTCGGGGACTTGCAGGAGGCAGCCGATTCATAATTCTCTCTCATCGTGGATGTTTCTATCTCTTTCTCCCTTTTCCTTCTTCTTGAAATCAATAAAAATATCTTTTTAAAAAGTTGGTTTAGTTATATTAATTTTCATGTGCTTTTTAGACTTATGGGAGTTATATTTTTGGAAGCTGAAGAATAAAGCTTGTAAAAATCTAGGAAGCTATAAATTCCCTAATTACAGAGATGGAATTGAAAACAATGAGATTCCCTGATATCCAGTGAGAACAAAGAGTGAAGAAAGAAATAATATTAAAGCCTAGGAAATAATCTTGGGGAATTTTAAAATTTAGAGGTCAAGCAAAAAAACCCAGAAATTTGGAAATAAGTCTTACATGAAATAGTCTCTGATAAAAGAAGAGAAGCAGGAAATGGTGGTTAGAAATTTCCAGAGAAGTGCAGGTTTTAAGATAAAAGGAATGCACTAAAATCAAGATTAAGATAAAGATGTCCATTCTCTTCACTTCTATTCAACACACTATAGGTTCTGGCTGGACAATTAGGTAAATAACATAAAGGAGAAAATGATCAAAGATATCCCAAATTAGAGAAAAAAACTTTTAAAAAATTTACTGGCATATGATATGACTATTTATACACAGAAAGTTTTACAGAATCTACCAAAAAACTATGAGAACTAACAAAAATATATAAGATATAAGATAAATACACAATATGTAAAAATTAGATTGAAAAAGAAAATTTATGCAACATACCATTATAGATAACAATAAAGTACTTAGGAATTAACTTATGAAAATATGTAAAATACTTGTACACTAAAAACATTGTTCGTAAAATTTAAGTAGAATAAATAAATTAAAATGTATCCCATGTTCATGAATTGGAGGATTTAATATTAAGGTAATGATACACTTTAAATTGATTGACAGATTAAAAAATTTAAACACAATTTTAATTGTTTTTTTGGGGAAAATTGCTTAGCTGATTTTAAAATTCATATGGAAATGCCAAAAAAATCATAATATTTAAAACAAGCTTGAAAAATAAGACTAAAGACGGACAAGACATTATCACCAAGTTAAAATGTAATTCATGACTACACTAATCAAAATAGTTTGGTACTGGAATAAGAATAAACATATAGAACCGAGACCGGTTTGGCTCAGTGGATAGAGCATTGGACTGCGGACTAAAGGGTCCCGGGTTCAATTCCGGCAAGGGCATGTACCTTGGCTGCGGGCACATCCTCAGTAGGGGGCATGCAAGAGGCAGCTGATCGATATCTCTCTCTCACCGATGTTTCTGACTTTCTATCCCTCTCTCTTCCACTCTGTAAATAAATAAATAAATAAATAAATAAATAAATAAATAAATAAATAATAAACATATAGAACACTGAAGTAGAATTGAAAGTCCAGAAATGAACCCTTGGACTAAGTCAACTAAGTGCCAATCAGCAGATGAGTGGATTAGAAAACTGTGGTACATCTACACAATGGAATGCTACACTGCTGTAAAAAAATAAGGAATTCTTACCATTTGCAACAGCATGGATGGAACTGAAGAGCATTATGCTATGCAGTGGTTGGTAAACTCAGTCAACAGAGCCAAATATCAACAGTACAACGATTGAAATTTTTTTTGAGAGCCAAATTTTTTAAACTTCTTCTAATGCCAGTTCTTCAAAATAGACTCATCTAGGCCATGGTATTTTGTGGAACAGCCACACTCAAGGGGCTAGGGAGCCGCATGAGGCTTGTAAGCCACAGTTTGCCAACCAGGGTGCTAAGGGAAATAAGCCAGCCAAAAAAAGATAAATATCACATGATCTCACTCATTTGTGCAAAATAACAAACAAAATAAACTGATGAACAAAAATAGAACCAGAGACACAGAAGCATAAAACAGACTGTCCAACTTATGAGTGAAAGCAGGGCTTTAAAGGGTAAGAGATCAACCATATGAGCCTAACCAAAAGACACAGACACTAAGGGACACAGATGAAGGCAGGTGCGAGGGGTGGGAGCGGCCAGGGAGAGGTCAATGAAGGCAAAAGGAGAATCATGTAATACTTTAAACAATAAAAGTTTATTTTTTTTTAAAAAGCAAAAACAAACAAACATACAAAAAAAAACCCACCCACAATTCAATAGTGGAAATAATCTTTTCAACAAATGGACAGCTGCATATCCACGAGATAACTATATGGCCAAATACAAAAGAACAAAATTGAACTGCTTCATACCATACACACAAAATAACTCAAAAAAAATAACTCAAAGTTACCATTATGTGAAAATCTGTAAAACTCTTGGAAGATGACATAGGAGTAAATATTTGTGATCCTGTTTGTTAGGTCTGATCAAATAATTGAATCAATATCCCCTCCCCTGAGAACTGACCTTTCGGACACTTCACGATGGATATTCCACTTGCTAAGACCATTCTCTCTCCCCTCCAAACTTCCCAGAATCCCGACGTGCACAGAGAATTCCCTGCCCAGTAAAAGCTCCCCAAAAGTCTTTTAAGAACTGCTCACTCTCATATGCTGAAATTTAATATTTTAGCCCTAGCCGGTTTTGCTGAGTGGATAGAGCATTGGCTTATGGACCGAATGTTCAGTTCTGGTCAGGGGCATGCACCTCAGTTGCAGGCTCCTCTGCAGCCCGGGGCCCAAAGCAACCAATCATTGGGCTTCTCTCACATTGATTTTTCTGTCTTTCCCTCTCTCTTCCACTCTCTCTAAAAATCAATGGGGAAAAAATCCTCGGTTGAGGATGAAAAAAACCCTAATATTTTAAAAATGTAGCTCTTTAATAAACTCTTAGATGTTTAGAACGTTTAGTTCATGTCTAGTCTGTATGATGCAACAATAAGCTACATAAACTTGGGCTACTTCCGTTTAAAGTGATTCCACTAGTTGTCTTTTTGTTGTTGTTGTTTCCTTTTTTGTTGTTGATATTGTTTATATATATAGCAGATGGCAACAATCATAGAAATCAGCACAGCAATCAAAGAGATCAGTGGAATGATGCATCCTGTAAGGGTCACAGGAGACACCCACTGGGAAAATAGCAGCAACATCTGACAGCAAGTGCTGAACACTGTGTCTCAGGACCAAGACCGAAGATGACCTGGAACTGCTGAGTAAAATAATGCAGGAGAAGATGGGATGTCAGAAGTTGTTGTTTTTGTTTTGTTTTGTTTTGTTTTGCTGCAACGGGACTATGTAAACCAATGTAACCATTTTGCTACCTCAATTGTTAAATGTCCATCGCATTCTTGATGATTGCTTGGTGTTTGTTATAACAAAGTAAATGACATGAACTGAAGTGAATGAAGGTAGGCATAGTTGCATAAGAATATTCTCAGCATAACTATATATGTTGAGAATTTTTAAGAAATCACCTGTCAATAGTGCTTATGATTTTGTCTTTGACAGCACAACATAAATACATTTAGCTAAAGTTAGATTACAAATTTCTGTAAAACTTACATTTTTTTCAAAAGGATTTTAACTGATGTCTTTACACCTTTACTTTCTTGATTTCTTTGTTTTGATCTGGATAAATTTAACTTTGTGATGGTGTTTTATGTTTAAATTTGACTATGCCTTGGATGACCAGATTAGACATTATGTCTAGGTGCACCTATGAGAATGTTTTCAGATGAGATTAGCAGCTGAATTGGAGACTGGGTAAATGTGGGTGGACAGCCTCCAAACCTTTGAAGGCTTGACTGCATCAAAGGGCAGAGAAAAGAGGAATTTACTCCTCCCCCCTCACCCCGGCACTGTTTCAGCTGGGCATCAGTCTTCCTCTGTCCTTGGAGTAGTTTTATTTCTCTAGAGAATCCCAACTAATACGAGCTCTCAATTATTGGTCCCAAGCTTTGCTACATAATGTGTAAGGTTTCTCACTTAACGTGAATAATACCTGACATCACACAAGAAAACATGCTTTCTGATGTTCAGATCAGTGTTAATATGATGTTTACAGAAATATTCAGACTTGAAATTTAATATCTTCATCTTTCTTCCCATGAATTCAAATAGTGAACATTTTTTTTATGTATAAAATTTTGTTAGACTCTTCTCCCTTTCCCACTATCCTCATTGCAATGACGTAATTTTCATTTCACTTTAAGCCACTTAAACATATAATTTTTTATGGGGGCATGCGTCTTTAGAGTTGTATCTGCAGTATTATTGGACCTATGAGCAGTGTATATATTCCAGTGTACAAAAGCTAAGATTAGCCTAAAGGAAGTGATATCTGCCTGGCTGGTGTAGCTTAGCAGTTATGTGTTGACCCAGAAAGTAAAAGGTCACTGATTTGATTCCTAGTCAGGACACACACAGGAGCCAACACCACCCTGATTGCCTGACCCCATCAGCGGTTGCAAGTGGCAGCTGCCAACCCCAATTGCCCCTCAGGACTTCTCCATATCTTCCTGCTCCTGAGGGGCAATTGGAACTAGCAGTCAACTCGTGCACCTGCTGCTGTTGTCAGCCCTGTGTGCACTCGCTGCTGGCACCAGCCTCAATCGCTCCATGCCATCACCAGGTGGAAGCAGGGCTGGCACTATCAGCGCATGGGAACAGCAGGATTGGGGCTGCCAGCAGGGAGGGGACCAGGGGCTGTGGTGGGAGGGGCCAGGCAGGGGTGCAGAAGATGTGCAGAGACCCGCCCCTGTTCCCACCACAGCCTCCCGCCTCACAGTTCCTTTCAAGGTGTACAAGTTGTGCATTGGGCCCCTAGTTTAAATATATTTTTCATGGGCCTTTTAGTTGTCAGGTAAATGAAGAAAAGGCAAGTAATTTATTGTACAGATATTTTGGTTAAACATACAACTATTAGTAAACTGTGTCATGAAAAGACTTAGCAGTTTTGTTGCCTTGTTCAATTTTTTTCTAAATCTGTATTTTAGATTTTTCAGTGCCTCCAAATTATTCCACTTTCTTAGATTATTTGTATTTTCTTTTTCCTAGAAAGTCAGGAGAGTAAATATAAGAATGTATATTTGTAATTATGACCTAATCTCAAACTTAGTCTTTAGGAAAGAGTACAAAAGGAACTATACTTAGAAATATGAAAAATATTCTAGAGTATTGTATTATACTAGAGGCCCAATGCATGAAATTTGTGCAAGAGTGGGCCTTCCTTCCCCTAATTGCCATCACCAGCTTTCCTCTGGCACCCAGGACCCAGGCTTCCCTCATAGTCCCAACTTTTTCTGGAAGCTCATCTGGAAGGATGTCCACTTTAATTAGCATATTACACTTTTATTATCATAGATATGTTTTATTTACAACTCAACAAGCCAAACTCTGTGAACATTCAGTAGTTTAGTATTTTATTAGGCTTATGTCACCGCTTTGGATATGTTATCCTGTGCATAGATATTTTCGTTGAGGAGAATTTATGTGTACACTGAGAATCATCCAATATCAGAGTCCCCAGGACTTCATAAATCTAGAGCATATAGCTGTTATTGGGAACAATGGACAATGCCGAACCTAAAAAACACAGAGGTTAGTGGCCTTTCCCAATTGTGGACTGCAGCGGTCCTTACAAGCCACATTTTCTCCATAGTTAAGCATAGACTGGGGTTTTTGGTTTTATAAACTGAAAGTGTAACAAGCAAAGAAGGGGAGCAAGTTACTATTTTGTTTACTCTTGTTTCCACATAATAGTTTTGCTAAAGGTCAACAAATCTTCTTTAGGTATCTATGACCAGTTTGTACTACTCTATAGTGGCAATTTTTCCATTGTATTTTAGAGACCTGAGAACATGAAGTGAATCATAATATTTTCATTTTCTTCATAATACTAGAGTAATTTTATTCCAAGAAAAAGAAACAAATATTGCAATTGATTGTTCTGTAAACTTAATGTACCACAAAAAGAGTATATGATAGGTGAATCGGTTATGATGATCATTATTTAAATAAAATCTTAAAACTATGAAAAAATGAACCTTTCCTGGAATTTTGTTCCCTGCTTTTAAAATACATATTTACATTAGCTTATTCTATTTGTTTGGTGAACCTACTAAATGTAAAACTACTTAATAATATGTCGCATAAAGCAGTATAGAGCACTAAAAGATAGATGAGCTTTAGATCCAGACACAGGTTTGAAACCTTATCTTTTGATCTCTAATACTATATTGGTAATCCATTTTATATGTGAAAACCTAAGTCAGCTTTTTAGGTGTGATGTATGTCATAAAATTAGTACAATGGCAAAAAGTAAAGTATAAAGAGTCAAGTATTATCTTTATTATTACAATCATATCCATTCTTACATAGGAAGTTATAGTTTGCTAAATAAAATTGCATTTTTAAAGAAGCATGTGTGCCACATAATGGTATCATCTATATGAGTTGAACTGACCTCTATTTGTTATTTTAATTATAAAATAAATTATCACAAAATGTATTTAAATGTCAAGATATAGATGAGAAATGTAGTTAGAAGTCAAATAAGATATTTTTAGATATAGTGAACCCTCGATTTTGCAGACCTCGATTTAATGGTTTTCAGGTTTAACAGGCAAGGTGAAAATTAACACCTTGTTAATTCTAAAATGCTTTTAACCAAGATTTGTTTACAATTAAAATCAGTGGTGTGGAATGCAGAGGAAGTCAGGAGACATCGAGCAATGTGCAAGAAATATTAGATTCAATAAAACTACATTTTATTATAGAGGGTCTTAGTAAACTACAAATGAATAAGGCATATTTTTCATACTAATATATGTACATTTTAAATTTTCGCTTAAAAAATCAAGTTGTTTTGGATTGCCATTGACCAAATATGAGGAAAATGAAATAAACTGACATTTTATGTTTTAGATCACAAGTAAGCACATTTGTCATATGTAAATATAGGTATCTTAAAAAGCTACAAAAAATACATGCCAGACTATGTAAATCATCCTCAAACTCAAAAATTAAACAAAACAAATCTATATCCTATATAATAAAAGAAAAACATGCAAATTTGACCCTATCTTTGCTCCTGATTGGTTATGCTACCAGCCAATCAGGAGCAGGGACGGGACCAAGTGGTGTGAGTGCCAGGCCCTCAGGTGCTGTGAGGGGAAGCTGTGGCAGCAGCTCGGTGGTGGCAGCGGCAGGGAGCATCCACCCCCCACCCCAGGGCGCTGTGAGCGGAAGTGGCGGCAAGCACCCAGCCCCCAGGGCCGGGTGGTCGCAGGCAGCCGGGGCTGAGCTGAGCAGGGCGATGACTGGGTGCCCAAGGCCTAAAGCCTCTAGAGAGGCTGGGGGTGAGCCGTCAGTGGGACATCCCCTGAGGGCTCCCAGTATGTGAGAGGAGGCAGGTTGGGTTGAGGGACCACCCACCCACAGTGCACGAATTTCATGCACTGGGCCCTAGTATATATATAAAAATTCAGCGACCATAATGCTATAATGACCAGTCGCTATGATGCCCACCATGGCCAGCAAACTGCCCAATCAGGTATATATGTATTTATTTTTCCCCATTGACCCAGGAGTTCTCTGTGTGGTTATCTGAGGCTAATACCTGGCCACCATTGCAGCTTTACTGATTCTCCTGCCCAAACCTGCTCTTTTCCAATTATTCCCAGTTACAGTTCTTAAAAGTATACTTTAATAAGTACTGCCCATTACTGGACTCTCCAACCCTTATGAAAGGTCAGGGCCAGCTGCCCAATCTCTTGCAACTCCTCCCTCTGGCTGCCCCACTTCTGATCCCATCCCAATAAAGGTTGGGACTGGCCAACCAACCCCCTGCAGCTCATCTCCCTGACCAGCCCAGTCCCTGATGGGCCTCCACAACCCTGATTGGACCACAGCTCCTCCCTCTGGCAGGCCCCACACCTGATCCCCCCCATTCCAATAGAGGGTGGGGCCAGGCAGCCAATCTACTGCAGCCACTCCCCCCAACCCCAATCAGTGGCAGGGGCAGGGCCAGCTAGGCAACCTCCCATGGCCCCTTCCCCAGGCTGCTGACCCCCAATCAGCACCTCCCACACCATTCCAGGGTAGGGCCGGCTAGCCCTCTACCCACAGCTCCTCCCCATTAGGGGTAGGGGCTGCCAGACAATTGCCCATGGACCTTCCCCCAGCCAGCCCAGCCCTCAATGGCCCTGATTGGAGCTGGGCCAGCCAGACCCCACCCATGCAGGAATTTGTGCACTGGGCCTCTAGTAAATATATAAAATGACTCTTTGATGCATTTACGAGGAAATCTAGAATGAATGCATAAAGTTATATGGAGCTAGACCCATTAAATATTTTACTTGTGAATAGTAACCTAACAAATACTACTGCAATGTCACATTACTTCAGCTTCAACAATACTAAACTCAGAAATTTATAGAAATATATCACTAAAATACCAAGGAAGGTAACAAAGAGGTTCTATCTGGCAGTTCTATTATTATCTGAGATTTAGGGTGGAGTCACTGTAATTTAAAATATTAATAGTTTCAGAATGTTTATAATCAAAGATCACCAGCCAAAGACAAATGAAATCAGAAGGAAAGGGTGGGATGTAAGAAGCAAAAGTGAGCAAGGAAATCTTTAAAAATGTATTTGAAAAGCTGAAGTATTGACTACAGAATAATAATAGAAAAAATATACATGGGCATAATAAAGAGAATTATACCTTGTGGGAATTGACCCAAAGTCTGGATATTAGTACCAAAAAAATCAAACACATATATGTAAAATCTCTAATAGCAAGATTACATAAACAATGTGAGATTGGAAAAAGAACAGACATTGGGATGAAACTAATTACACTAATCAGGAAAAAGTTGAGAAACTATAACTTTCTAGAGAAAATGAACCTTCCAAGGCATTAGTTGCTCAAAAAATAGGAGGTAAAACATAGATTTAAAAGTTTGAGTACACACAAATTAAAGTATATAACTATACTGGTGTTTATAATATTTTTATTTTTTTATTTTTTTATCTTTATTGTTCAGTTTATTAATTACATTGTTCCCTTTTTTTTTCACCCTATAGTTCCCCTCCATCTGGTATCCATCCCACCCTCCGCCCTCACCCCCCTCCTCTGTCCTCTCCCATAGTTGCAAAAGATTTTGTCCAGTCTCTTGCTGCACTTCCCACACCCCCTTTCTCTCCAAGAGTTGTCAGTCCATTCCCTCTCTATGTCCGGGAGTCTGTTACATTCACCAGTATATCCTGTTCATCAGCTCATTAATTCACTTGATTTTTAGATTTATTTGTTGTTAGATGTGTATTTGTTGTTCCTTGTTTATAATATTTTTAAATTAAGAGCTTATCTACACTAAACAAACACAGAGGTATCCTCCACAAACACACACAAAAATAGACAACTCAAAAGCAGAATGCTAAAATTACATAAAGAAGTTATGGATACTATTAATTTAAAAAAATAAAATTTAATTTTTAGAGAAGTTTTAGGTTCACCACAAAATTGAACAGATAGTACAGAGAGATTTTTTTTATACTCTGACACCTCATTATCAACACCTTTCCTTAGAATACTACATTTGTTACAATCAATGAACCTGCAACAACACATTATTATTACCCATAGACATAGTTTAAATTAGGGTTCACTCTAAGGGTTGTCTATTGCATGAATTTGGATAGATGTACAATGGCATGTAGCCATTATTACATTACTGGAGGCCCGATGCATGAAGATTCATGCAAGAATAAGCCTTCTTTTCCCTAGCTGTCAGCACTGCCTTCGCTCCGGAAAGAGCCATCTTTCAGCCTTTGTTCCAGCTTGGATGCGCCTTCTGCCTCTCACTTTGTTGTGTCAATTTTCATATTCCCTCCTTATTGGCTATGGGCTCTGCCATCTTTGTCAAGGAGTTAGAGCCAATTTGCATATCCTATTTTGATTAGATAGGATTGTACCTAATAGGTTCACTGCCCTGAAAATTCCTTTGTGTTGTGCTTATTACTCATCTTTCCCTTCCTTCTTCATATGCATGGTGATGACACAGGAAATATAGAAAAGGTCACTGGGGAAGATATTTTTAAAGTTTGGTATAAGTTGTTAATAAGTTATTAATTAGCTAAGGGAGCTTGAATTGAGAAGCAATGAAGGTCTGGGACAAGATAGAGACCAGGCAGGGGTTCATTTGTCAGAAAGAAGTTTTAAAAGGAATTGTTTGAGGCAGCCATTATGTTTCCTAATTAAGCAAGCAGTCTCGGGCCTGTTGGGGAGTTGAAACATCTATTGAATGTCTTTTCCAAGAGCCTAGGGTTGTGTATCTAAGAAGTGAAATGAGTGCCTTGATTATTGTGAGAAATGTTATAACTGAAAGGGATATGGGGAGATATGGTGGGGCTTTATATTGTAGCCTCAGTATGTACAGGGACATGTGGTGACCTTGATCTATATTTTGTGTAACTATGCAGCACAAAGATCTCTAGGGATTTTTACCCTGATGAGAAGAACTGTTAGACAATGATGTAGTCGTTTGTAAAAATGTGCACATGGGAAACATTATTTTTCTGTGTTGACAAGGACATCCAGTGCTAAAACAAGTGCCTGAAGTTTGAGCGATTCTTCTGACCCTTGGGTCCTGTCCTTAATCCTCTATAGCCTAAATAAGGGATGACAAGCTATTGTATTATAGTGAGGTCCAACAATTATGATGACAGGACTGCCATTCGCACGATCTTTGAAATTCAACTGATATTCACTCAGTTGATTCCAAAGGACTCTCCAGTTAACTAAGGTGCCTGGGGAAAAGGTGTCCGTCACCAGCACCATGGCATCTGGCAAAGGCTAAAAATAGAGAAGGTCACACCTAACTATTGCTGTAATGTTCCAAAGAGCCAGACTTAACACGGTTCTGTATTAAAGATGTATTGGGCCATGCCAAGTTTGTGGGGTGCTACTTTCATAGCCTAAGGCATAATGGCTACTAATGCTCAGAAGCCCCAGATTTGTGAGACCTTCCATTTATAGGAAATCTTAGTATGTGACCAACCATTTTTATTTTATTTTAATGGCCAAGAAGGACAGTTATCTGCATCAGAAACCCATCAGTAACTTATGACTATTACAGGTGTTCCAGTGACTGCAGGATCAGGAGCACATGTTACAAAAGCCTCTAATGAAGTCAGTAGAGGCTCTGACTGGGAATCCCTGTTGATTATAATTTGGACATGTTCTAGAATCTTGCTGAGGAGGGTCCCATTTTAGGTGGGCTGATCTGTAAATAGTAGCATTAGTGAAGTTGTCTGAATTGTGTAAATGAGACATATGTTGACTTCAGAATTCCAAAAGAACTAAAATATTTTAGACTGGTGTGTTTTTAATGAACATATTAACTTAATTCTCTCATAGAGAATATTGTCAAAGTAATATCACACATGTGCTCCTGAAAAAAGTAGATGCAGTTAAGATCTTATGTGCATAGAGGGTGTGTGATGACAAAGCTGTTGATATATTCCCGGGGTAGTCTAATAAAAATGTACCAAGTCCCTTTGGAGGTTAAGGCCAACTGTTTGAAAGGCTTGTGAAATAGGTACTGAATAGAACACATTAGTCAGATAAATAATATCAAAATATTTAACTGATGCTAAGTGGATGGTGTAAGCAATTTTGATGATACGAGGTATTGGGTGTGTGGGAAATGATAGAACAACAGCATTAAGGTTGTAGCAACTCACTATGAGGCATCATTTTCCCCCTAGGCTGACGAACAAGCAAAATCAGGTTGTTAAATGAAAAAGCAGAGGAATAATTGCCTGTTTATTAATTATTACTTATATAAGAATTTTAAATCCTTGAAGAACCTGTTTCAACATACATTGGGCCATATTAATTATTTTCATTGGAAATCTGTGGGTCGCATTTTATCAAGAAATTTGTAAGTGGTAAAGATTTAATTTAACTTTAATTTATTATTAATTTTGTGGGAATGATTATGCCTACCATAAGATATTTTAGAACAATTAGAACTAACCACAGGAAATTTAGTCAAGGCTTTCAAGAGTAGCATTACTACTTTTTCTCTATTTTATATTTAGTTGCAGTCAAGTTTATGGAGGGTTTCGTGTTAAAATCTAGTGAGATCTTCTGGTATAACTGTAATTTGAATCTCACTATTGATTAAATCCACTAATACTTGCCAATTGGTGCATTTTAGCAAATGTTGAAATTAACTTAGTATCTATTGTAAAGGTAAAAAGTCTAATCAATGTTATTTTACTATTTTGTTATCTAAATTCTGTTAGTAGATTATGTTTTTGCAAATGGGTCAAAATATGGGATTTAGCTTTAAATGTATATATTTCATATCCTCTTTCCTTCCTTCCTTCCTTCTTTGTCTTCACTAGATATACTTTAAGGAATGTTTTCTTTCTTTTCTTTTCTTTTTTTATTTTATTTTTAATTTAAATTCTTTATTGTGTAATGTATTACATAAGTCTTCTCTTTCTCCCACTGACTGCTTCCCAGCCACCCTCAACCACCAACACACGCCCTCATCTCCTTTCCTCCCCACATTTGTGTCCTTTGGTTATGCTTCTCTGCATGCATACAAGTGCTTTGGTTGATCTCTTACACTCTCACCCCCTTCCTTCCCTCATATGTTGGACAGTCTATTTGATGCTTCTATGACTCAGATTCTATTTTTGTTCATCAGTTTATGCTGTACATTATATTTCAAAAATGAGTGAGATCTTGTGATGTTTATCTTTCTCTGACTGGCTTATTTTGCTTAGCATAATGCTCTCCAGTTCCATCTATGCTGCTGCAAATGGTAAGAATTCCTTCCTTTTTTTATAGCAACATAGTATCCCATTGTGTAGATGTGCCACAGTTTTTAATCCTCTCTCTGCTGACCGGCACTTAGGCTGTTTTCAAATCTTAGCTATTACAAATTGTGTTGCTATGAACATAAGGGTGTATATATCCTTTCTGATTGGTGTTTCTGTTTTCTTGGAATATATTCTTAGAAGTGGGATGACTGAGTCAAATGGAAGTACCATTTTTAATTTTTTGAGGAAATGCCATACTGCTTTCCACAATGCCTGCACCAATATGCATTCCCAGCAGCAGTGCAAGAATGTTCCTTTTCCTCCACATTCGTTCAAGCACTTATTTGTTGATGATAGCTAATCTGACAGGTGTGAGATGGTACCTCATTGTCATTTTGATTTGCATCCCTCAGACGATCAGTGACTTTGAACATGTTTTCATAGGTCTCTTGGCCTTCTGTATGTCCTCTTTTTAAAAGTATATATATAGGTCCTTTTCCCATTTTTTTATTGGATTGTTTATCTTTCTTTTGTTAAGTTGTATGACTTCCTTATAAATTTTAGATTAAACCCTTATTGGAGATGACATTAGCAAATATGTTTTCCCATGCAGTGGGCTTTCTTGTTATTTTGTTGAGGGTTTATTTTGCTGTTCAGAAGCTTTTTATTAACAATATCTATATATTCAAAGAAATACCCATTAAAACATCAAGGACATACTTTAAAGATTAAACAAACTCTCCAAAAATTCATCTGAAATAAAAAGACACTAAATAGCTACAGCAATCTTGAGAAAGAAGATCAAAGTTGGAGGGATCACAATACCAGATATCAAGATATATTACAAAGCCACTGTTCTCAAAATTACCTGGTACTGGCACAAGAACAGACATATAGACCAAAGAACAGAACAGAAACCCAGAAATAGACCCAGGCCATTATGCTCAATTAATATTTAACTAAGGAGGCAAAAGCATACAATGGAGTCAAGACAGTCTCTTCAATAAATGGTGTTGGGAAAATTGGGAGGATACATGTAAAAAATGAAACTAGACTACCAACTTAGAACATATACAAAAATAAACTCAAATGGTTAAAGGACTTAAACTTAAGATGGGAAACCATAAAAATTCTAGAAGAAGCCATAGGAAGCAAAATAGCAGACATTTGACATAGCAGTATCTTTACTGATACTGCTCATAAGGAAAAATAAACAAAGGGATGTTTTCTTGATGCTGATTATATGTTCTATAGAGTTGCATATTTATCAGGGTCAGAAACCTAGAATGTGCAGTTGGATTTTTAAGCAAGTACTGTTTAGAAATTAAATTTTTGAAGTCTTCCATATATGCTTGACATGTAAAGTAATAAAACTGGATAAAATCCTGAAGGAAGTGAGTATAGATACAGAAGATTAAATTTATGGCATTCTCAGGTCCAATGTGTCACCGTCCTCCTCCCCCTCCACCTCTTTTTCTCAGTAAAAGAGAATAGGGCATGAGTAGTGAGGGAAAAAACCCAGGGGAGTGTCCTGCAAATCAACTAAAATAAGTCCTTCAAGAAGACAAAGTGACCTATGAAGGTTAAAAAATGACAATAGAATTTATCAAAATTGTGATCCCAGGTGATTTTGACATGTTATTGATGTGGTATATGGTATTCTGCACAAAGCTGATTTAGATAAATTCAATAAATACTGTGAAAAAATAATTAGACAAAGAAAATATAAACCACTTTTGCTATAAAAAGGAGAAGGAAGACAGGACTGGAGGTAAAAGTAAAAGTAAGTTGGAAAGGGAGGTTTTATATGTGTGTCACAAGGATATACAAATATTAATGAATGCTGATGAGAGTAATCTATCAGAGATTTTCAAAATGAAGTGGGAATGAGAAAAATTTTTGTGACATGTACTTGATGAAATGGAAATACATGAGATATATACATTGAGGGAATACCCTTAAGTAGGAGTTGGTCAGGCATAGCTTAGTTTGGTGGTTATATAGGCCTGCTGTTCAAATATCTGAATATGGGTAACTCAGTCACTTGATCATAGCTGTCATTGGAATAGATGCCACCAAATTATCTATATGCTAGAGGCCCAGAGCATGAATTTGTGCATGGGTGGGTTCCCTCAGCATGGCAGGCAATCAGAGCATGGGAGGTCGGCCAGTTGGTTGAGGGAGGAGCCATTGGAGGTTGGCTGTGGGAGTGCACTGACCACCAGGGAGAAGCTCCTATGTTGAGCGCCTGCCCCTTGGTCATCAGTGCGCATCATAGCATCATAGTGATCTTTCCAACAGTCATTCAGTCATTTGGTTGCTTAGGCTTATACACTGAGTGTTCAGATTATTGTGATCTTTGAATGCATAATAATCTGGCCACTCAGTGTATGTCCTATATAATAAAAGGCTAATATGCAAATTGTCCCCTTGACCAGGAGTTCAATCAGCAGACAGGCAGGCCAACTGCCCATCTTCCCTCCTCCTGGTCAAGCTGGCTGGACCCCACCCATTCAGGAATTCACACACTGGGCCTCTAATATATATATCCTGAGTGACTAGATCATTATGCATTCAGAGATCATAATAATCTGGACACTCAGTGTGTGTATATATATATATATACATATATATATATATATATATATATATATGTGTATATATATATATATATTGGTATCCCTGCACAAGAATTCGTATGCCAATAGCTTGTTGCTGCCCTCATATAGCTCTCCGTCTGCTGCCCTTCCTTCCTGGAGCTCCCCCAACTCCTTACCATTGCTTACTGCCCTGCCCCCTCCTTTAGCTCTCTGCCACTTGATTGTAACCCCACCCCCTTCCTCCATAGCCCCTCATAGCTTGCTTCCCTACCACTTCCTGTAGCTCTCCACCCCACCACCCCACTTGTAGCTCCCTGCCCCACCCAACTGCTCATCCATGATCCAGTATCCTTATGTGGTCCATTTGTTATGCCTCAGGGCATAATGGATAATTAGTATATTCTTCTCTTATTATATAGGATATTTTACCTAATAGACAAACATGAAAATTGACTGTACCTCCTCTATGCCACCAGCCAATCAGGAGTCATATACTAATTAATCCAATAAAGATGATGGTTAATTTGCATACACAGGCTCCAAGAGACTGGGCAGGTGGCACGTGGCAACATCACCATGGCAACAACTCTGTCTCTCAGGGCCTCTGGGAAGAGTGGGAAGGCGGGGCTGGAGCAGAAAGAGGCAGCTCTGGGGCCTGAGCAGAAAGGGGCTGGGCCAGAGTGGAAAGGCGGTCCCAGCCACCAGGGAAAGGAAAGCCCATTCTAGCATGAATCTTCATGCATGGGGCTTCTAGTCTATACTAATAAAATGGTAATATGCTAATTAAATCAGGAGACCTTTTGGACATCCTTCCACACAAAGCCATAGTGGCAGGGCCAAGGAAGAGGCTGGCAGGGGAAGGAAGTTGGGGGTGAGCAGTCCAGCAGGGGGGACAGTTGAGGGCAAGCAGACCAGTGAGGGGGCAGTTGGGGCCAAGAAGGCCAGCAGGGAGGGCAGCTGGGGGCAAGCAAGCCAGCAGGGGAGCAACTGGGGGCAAGCAATCCAACAAAAGGGCAGTTGGGGGTAATCAAGCCAGTGGGGAGGCAGTGTGGGTGATCAGTCTAGCAGGCAGAGTGGTTATGGGCATTCAGGCAGACAGGCAGGTGATTGGTTAGGGGCCAGCAGTCTCAGATTGTGAGTTGGCTGGTCTGATCTCTCCCTTAACTGCCCTCCCCTCCCAGCCTGATCTCACCCCCAACTGTACCTTCTGCTGGCCTGATTTCACCCCCAAGGGCCTTCTCCTGCTGGCCTTATCTTACCCTTAACTATTCTCCCCTGCTGGCCTATTCTCTCCCACAAGTGCCCTCCCCTGACACCCTGGTTGCCCTCAACTGCCTTGCCTTGCCAGCCTGATTTCCTCTAACTGCCTCTGCCTTGGCCCCCACCACCATGGCTTTGTCCAGAAGGAAGGAAGACATCTGGAAGATGGCCATCAACCTGGTCTAATTACCATATTACCCTTTTATTAGTATAGATATGTTATATAGGATATGATTGTTTAAATAGGGGTAGCGGGGAAAGTCTTTTTCAGCAGGGGAGATGCTCTTGGCAGATAAAAATACATAATCCCTATATCTGGACTGATGCCCAGCCATATACTCTATCCTGCCAAACCGGTCATTAAAAAAATCGAACTGCTTTCTTATACCTTACAACAAATAGCTGTTGCCCTTAAACCCCTCCTCAGCCTCCACCTTAGGTTCTGCCTTTGCAGTTCACCCAGATTTGGTTCTGATTGGTCATTTTTTATGCCAGTCAGAGTCAAAAGCTCTGCCTCCTAGGCAGCCATTGGCTCCGCACAGTTCACCCAGATTTGGTTCTAATTGGTCAATTTCTATGCCAGTCAGAGTCTCTGGAACTATCTCCAGGCCTAATCAGAGAGGCAGGGCTGATCAGCAGCCCCAGGGGAGGCCCAGAGAGAAAGAGAGAGACAAGGGCTGATCAACAGCTGCCACAAAGGCTATGGATCAGACACTGCTTCTCTCTCCAGGCCTCTCTCTGGGCCTGATCCACACCGCCCTTAACAATCAGTGCTGGGTCACCTCACCCTCAGCAGTGGTAGTCAGTGCTGGGTTGCCCCAGTAACTTAGCAATGACTGCAGGCCTGACTTCTCGTCATTTGAGCCTTCGGTCATTTTGCTTGTTATGGACCCTGGGTTTTATATATTAGGATAATGTTATTTAAGATGGAGAGTGAGTATTGTCTCTATGTTAACAATAGCTCATGATTCATAATATATGTTAGTCATTCTCATAGATTTTTATGAAAGGTTATTTTTTAAATGTGGTTTACAGATAGTTGTTAGCAAATTTCAGAATGTTACATGACAAAAATGTTCAAAACAGAAGGTCCAATTAAGAATACATTAGTCTTTCCTTCATAAAGACTATAATTAGAATCAAACATGCATTGATAATTTAGCAAGCTTTATTTTCATGTAATAAATAAAATATAACTAATCTCTTTCACTTATATTTTTTGACATAAAGCCTAAATTACACCATTTAAAATGTACATATTTGAATAAATATATATATATATATATATATATATATATATATATATATATATTCATTAACTATCACATAATTCCTTGGCAGTTATAATGACAGTTAACAGGATGGCATAGGTTTGGGTAAGATTTTTAAAAATAGGGACTATAGACAATATTTATATATGTACATGGAAACTCAAGCCAGTTATGTTATCTTTTGGTACAAAATCATATTGAACACAATTTTGAAATATTGGTTGTTACTATCTTATAGTAACTTATTTTAAAGCTAAATGAGATGGAATTGTTGTATAAAAGTGCTTGAAACATTGTCTGTCACAACATAAACATCCAATACAGAGCTTTTTCAAGTTAAAGTTTACATGAATTAATAAGAATTTGGTGGGAGATAAATATAGATGATAGCAATAATCAGAAATCATACAAAAATAAATAAATATTTTAAGGCACCATGTATATTGTTTCAATATTTGAAATAAAGTTTTATCATTTAATTTCTGTTATTTAAAATTCAATTGTTTGAACATCAAACTAATATAATCAAAATATGTAATTTCAGCTCTGGCTAGGTTATTCAGTTGGTTAGAACATCATTTTTTAAATTTATTGATTTTTATAGAGAGGAAGAGGGATAGAAAGTCAGAAACATCGATGAGATAGAAACATCAATCAGCTGCCTTCTGCATACCCCCTATTGGGGATTTGCCGGCAACCAAGGTCTGTGCCCTTGACCAGAATTGAACCCAGGACCCTTCAGTCTACAGGCCGATGCTCTATCCACTGAGCCAGAACATCATTGGCTAGAACATCATTCTATATAGCAAAAGATAATGAGTTCCATTCCAGGTCAGGGCATGTAACTAGGAGTCAACCAATCAATATTTCTCTCTCACATTCTCACATTGATATCTCTCTCTCTCTAAAAATCAATAAAACCATATCCTTGGATAAAGATTTAAATAAATAAATAAATAAATAAATAATAGGCAAATTTAGTTTAGGCTTAATTCTTATTTATAAAGTAGGACACTGTAATTGTATGCTTTGTAAAACAACCAATGTGCATATCTTTTGTGTAATTTTATATATTTGGTAAATTTTGTATATTATTTTTCATTGAATATTTTGCATTATTCAATTACTAAAATTTATATTTCTAATCATTTGGTATACCTGCTTATAATTTTATTATATAAATTATATACAATTATATAATTTTGCAAGTCTTACCCTTGTATTTCCTAAAATTATATGGACTAAAGAGGGGACATGTTTATTTATTTCTTTCTTAACCAAATACACTATTAAACAAAACTATACTTGGCCAAATGTATTTGCCAAACAGAGCACTTTTTACATTTTAAATATGTTTTGTTTATGGGAATTTGTGTACAAGGGATGTCACAAGTGAAGTACATGTTTTCTCACATAAAGTTAAAGTGAAATTCATAGTACAGAACTAGAAATTCAAATAGTATGATTTAATTCTCACTAACTTCTTTAAGAATCCTATATAATAAAAGCCTAGGTGGCATCATGCCCAGTGGCTGCTCTGTGTGGTGAGGCCTGGGGGTCCCATGGCTCTGCCCAGTGTGGAGGAGGCCAGTCCCGGTAGAGGAGGCAGGTAGCGGCAGGGGAGGGCAGTTGGGGGCGATCAGGTTAGCAGGGAAGCTGTTAGGCATCAATCAGACTGACAGGGGAGCAGTTAGGGGGTTATCAGCTGTCAGAAAGAAGTGGTTAGGGGCAATCAGGCAGGCAGGCATATGAGTAGTTAGAAGCCAATGGTCCTGGATTATGAGAGGGATATCCAACTGCCAAGTTAGGCCTGATCCCTGTGGGATCTGGCCTAAACCAGCAGGTGGACATTCCCCTAGGAGTCCCAGATTGAAGAGGGTGCAGGCCAGGTTGAGGGACAGGCCCCCCTCCCACTGGTGAATGAATTTCATGCATGGGCCTCTAGTACTAGACATAATAAAGAGACTACTTTGGGCTAAAGCCAGATAGAAAGTTGTGTCCTCAATTATTTTCTGAGTCTTTTTCTGATTCTCTGCTCTAGTTCATTAGTAGATAAATCAACAAATGTAGAAGACAAGAGGTATCAGCCTTATAGTTTCCTCCTTTTTAAGGACAAATAAGTAATAATTGTTTTTACACTTAACAAATGTTCTGTTAGCTACCATTTTAGAAGTCCAATCTCAAACAAAAGTACTCCTCTTGGCTTTTAGACTTTTAGTAAAACTTTAAAATGTATATTTTATTCATTTAAAATTTTATTCTTTCAGCTAGCAATATGCTCATTAAGAAATTTTTAATGTTCATCACAATCGAGACTCTGATATAAAATGTAGAACCACTGCTCTTCTCTTAGAAATAGGGAGACTAAAATCCAGAAAGATTTGATCACTATCCTTGGTCAATATCATATGAGCAGTGATCAATATACATTTTTCCTAGTACTACTCTGCCACAAATTCTATTTCAGTCTTTTAACTATTGTCCTATTCATTTTTGTTTTATTATATTTGAGTTTTTAGCTATTATTTAGGTAGCTAGCTTAAATAGAACTGCAGTTGTTCATTTTTGTCAATAACTTAACAACATACAAACAACTGTTAAATGGTAGATTGATGGGTCATTTTCAACAATTAAAGTGTTTGAGAAAACAAATTAACTTTGATGCAGTGAATTGGGAGGCAATATATATAACCTAAGGAACTCATATAAATGCATTAGGTGGATTTGGACTGACAAATATTTTCAGCTGTACTTGGTCTTCAGAAAACATTAATTATGAATAGTTATTTGCACAATTCTCTTAATTATTTTATTTTCAGGGTCAAAGCTTGATGATTCACGAGACAGTAAATTTGCTATATGTATTCAGGAAATAAAAAATAGCTTTTAGTTGAATGGCATGCATGCTCTTTAGAAGACATTTATACGCTATAAAGAATTTAGTGTCCATTGATAGTAATTAACAAAAAAAATGCATCTTGTGCTACTTCACTAATAAGTGGATATTAAAAAGTTATAAACCATTGCTTCTATGTCTCAAATGCAACCTAAAATTTTATTTATTCTCCTTCTGTTTTTAAAAGTTAAAAAACCAAGACATATTATGAAGATATTGTAATATGCTTATGATTTTATAACATAAGTTGTCATACTAGTTAAACACTGGAGGGAGCACAACTTTGCTGTCTCCTTGATTTCAGACTTCTGGCATCCTGAACTATGAGGTAATAGTTGTTTTAAATCACTAAATTTGAAAAAAAAATTTATAGTAGGCAAAGGAAGCTAAAAAAAACAACTGTCACTCTGGTAAAAGAATGGCAGTTTATTCTCTCTGAAAGTGTTATTTCAGAGAATCTGGGAACCTAGAACCCAAATAAAGGCATGGGAATATACAGAAATAAAAAGATTAAATAAGAAAATATGCCTATCAAACAATGAGGTATTTCCCATATATGCCACTAGTGCCCTGGTGCACAAATTCAAGCACATTGAAAGGAAATTAATTAGAAGGTGGCAGTTCAGGCAGGACTGGGTGAGAAGGGCCAAACACTTCCTGGAGACAACCTCCCTCACTTCCTCCCTAGCTGACCATACCTAGGGTAGTGCCGCAACTCGAAAGGCATTTGCGGAGTGAGCAGAATCCCTCTGGCAGGTAGGGGTCCCTTGGCCTGGTCTGTGAGGATCGGGCTGAAACAGGCTCTCCAACATCCCTTTAAAGGCTTCTAAATGGTTCTTTTTCCTCTCTGGTTCTAGGGTGGGCCACCCAAGAACCACAGCTGCTAAGACATTGCAGCTCAGTAGCTCCTGCATTGAGCATTTTCCCCCCTGGTGGTCAGGGTGCATCATAGCTACTGGTTGGACAGTCGAATGATAGCTTAGCCTTTTATATATATAGATATTAGAATTTTTATACTAGTCCTATAATAAAACCCTGGAGATCAATCCCACAACCCAGGTATATGCCTTGACCAAGAAGCAAGCCTTAACCTCTTGCTTCATAGGTTAATACTCAAACACTGAGCCACATTGTCAGGGCTAAAACAAAAATTTATATATTATATATATCTTCTCCTGTCAGCTTGAGTAGATTGAAAAGTTCACCTGTATTTCCTCAAAATATGAGGATTTTGTTCGCTGTAAAATCAGGATGCTTCCTTCAAAGATCACACAGACACACTGGATATTGACACACTCATGTGTGTGTATGTGTGTGTGTACGCTGATTAAAGAAAAATTTACAAATGAAAAAATAAACAAGCTTGCCTAATATAAGCATGAAATCAAAATATTCTAGAAATCTTACAAGATTTCCAATCAGTCTCCAATTGTGTAGCCACAGTTTGATATCTTCATTAGCAATAAAATGAGATAGGAAAAGGAATGTATACACTGACATGCTGCTGTATACTAGATCCTGTTTTAATTCCTGCTATTTTGTGACATTAGTCAAAAAATATAAAATGCTTTTCACTCATGTTGTTAAATTTCTATCTTAGCCCTGACCAGTTTGGCTCAGTGGATAAAGTGTCAGCCTACACACTGAAGGGTTCATTTCCAGTCAAGGGATGTACTCTGGTTGCAGGCACGTCCCCAGCATGTGTAGGAAGCAGCTGATCAATATTTCTCTCTCATCGATGTTACTAACTCTCTATCCCTCTCCCTTCCTCTTTGTAAAAACAAACAAACAACAACAACAAAAATAAAATATATATTTTAAAAATTTCTAGCTATAATTCAAGCTAATCAAATAAACATCTCACTTGTGGACACAAGTCTCTATGTCTAATGTGTATGTATAATACATATTTACTCACTTCTTCATAAATATGTTGATTATTTAGATATCATTGTCAATACTCAGACCATGATTGCATTATGATTTGATCATTGTATGATTATTGGTAAATTCAGGATGCCTGAAATGTTTGCTCACTGTGATTTATCTGTATTTTCTTTATAACTTCAAAAACATTTTTAATGTTCAACATCTAAATGAACATATTCCAAGAAATCCAGCATGACTTTCATTGCAGTAAATGTATGGTAGTAACTAATGAAGCTAAATGTTGAGAATACAAAATATACACTTTGCTGACAATGTGCCCCAAAATAGAGGAGTAGAGAAGTCCAAACTCTGGCAGGTGTAAGATGATATCTCTTAGTATTTTTAATTTGCACCTCTCTGATGATCAGTCATGTTGAGCATTTTTTTATATGTACAGGACATTTGTATGTCCTTTTGGAGAAATGTCTATTCAGATTCTTTGTCCATTTTTCACTCAGATTGTCTTCAGAGTGCTTAGTTATATGAGTTCTTTATACATTTTGGAAATTAACTCCTTATCAAATTTATCATTGGCAAATATATTCTCCCATACACTGGGTTTCCTTTTCATTTGGTTGATAGTTTCTTTCTCTGTGAAAAACCTTTTCAGTTTGATGTAAAATATGTTAGAACCATTTTAATTTATTTAGCATAATATTAGTACTACTTCTGAAAAAAATACTGGCAAGTCTGTGCATCCTATAAGTCATTTGAAACCAAAAATCTGTATTTTTCAGAAATTCTACAAACCTATATTTTTTGGCTTTATAAAAATGCACTCATTTTCCTTTTGTTTTCCATATGATTACTTGGCAATACAACATAAGTGGAGTTGTATTACCAGTTGTTATCTTAAAACTTGTAATTAATTATAGTCTTCCTGATTTTTTATTATAATAAAAACTGAGTATATCTGGCCTGCTATAGCATTTGCTTTCAATAGCTTCACAAAATATTTAACTTTACGGTATTTTTTCTAACAAGTTTTTAAATCTTTAACACAAGTAATGCTAAATATAAACAAGTGAAATCAAGACTTTAGAGTACTTCTGAATATTGTTAAAAAGCACATGATCTGAATAGAATAAAAATTGTGTGATAGTCATATACAGCATGAAAATTTAACATATGTTAAATTTTTCCAAGTTTATTAAGAGCAGTATTTTTTGTTTGAGTGTTTCCTTGAACAAATATTAGTGTATAATTTTTGCTGTAAAATAGCAACAGTCATTAAATATTAAAAGATTTTATTTTGTAATAAATAAAAATATTAGTCTATTATAATATTACAAAATAAAGCACACAAATTAAGCCAATTTTTGTCTACCATCTTTATTTTATAAAGAGAAATTTAACAAAAAGAAGTCATAAATTCTCTAAAACTATATTTAGAGAAATAAACTAAATAATTATCAACTGCATTGAAATGTTGCATATGTTTGTGTGTATAAATTTGACAGAACAGGGATTAAATTGGTTCCATTGAAGGCTATTTATTTCACAATATTATTTTTGGTATCTTCAATGAACAACTTATTTACATAGTTTTTCCCTAAATTATAATGAAAAATGAAAAAATGGCTTTTTATTTCTTTATTTTGTTTGTTTTGCTATCACTATGGGAGAATAGGTTGTAGATTGTAATATTTAATTAGCATTGCAAAAATATTTTCTATTGATGAGCCAAAAAAAATATTGATTGGCTACTATTTGCCAGTGTCTGCTGTTACCTGAACAAGTTATAGTCCCTGTCCTCAAGATAACTTATTCAACATATTAATCACATAATTGCAAGATAATTTGAAATTATGAAGTTCATGGGCTTATAAAAGGTCAAGAGAAGCCTAAAATAATTCTGGGAATCAGTAACATTTTCATTATAAAATTATTTGACAAGTATTCAGGGCAAGGGAATGATTTGGGCAAAAGCTAAATGGATTTGAGTATAAAGGTGGAACTTATCAATCTTCTGGAATTTCTTGAAACAATACCAAATATTTAATTTAAAATGTTCAGCCAGCCCGACCAGCATGGCTCAGTTGATGGGCATCAACCTACGAACCTGATTATGGTCACAGTTCAATTATGATCAGGGCAAATGCCCAGGTTTCAGGCTTGATCCGCAATGTGGGGCATGCAGGAAGCAGCTGGTCAGTGATTATCTCTCATCACTGATGTTTGTATTTCTCTCTCCCTCTCCCTTCCTCTCTGAAATCAATAAAATATATTTTAGAAATAAATAAATAAAATAAGATGTTTATTTAGAATATTGCATAACCTTATTTCTATTTATGTAATCTGATAGGAATGCAATTCAAAGTTAAGAACTTCTATCATAATTGTAAGAAATTGGGTAGAAACTGGTGTTGCATTATTAGAGTTTCTATAGATTTAAAAATATATTTTTTGCAGGGTATAGAATACTGGATTGACTAAATTTTAAATTTCTGTTGGAGAGTTTGACACTTTCATCATTCTCATTTCATTAAATTTCTAAAGAATTACATTTCCAAAGAATTATATTTTTCATATTCACATCTCTATGACATGTCTTTTGCCTCTCTGGCTATTTTTGAGATTTTGATTTTAGAACTAACTTTTGATTATTTGATTTTTTAAAATTATTTATTGTTTAAAGTATTACATATGACTCCTTTTACTCCATTGACCTCTCCCTGGTCCCTCCCACCACCAGCACATACCCTCACACCCCTATTGTCTGTGTCCATTTGTTATGATAATATGCATGCATACAAGTCCTTTGGTTGATCTCTTACCTCTCCCCTTACCCTCCCCTGCATACCCTCTGAGATTTAATAGTCTGGTCCATGCTTCTTTATCTCTGGATCTATTTTTATTCATCAGTTTATATTGTTCATTATATTCTTCAAATGAGTGAGATCATGTGATATTTCTATCTTTCTGTCTGTTTTATTCTGCTTAGCATGATGCTCTTCAGGGTCCATCTATGCTGTTGCGAATTCTAAGAGTTCTTACTTTTTTACAGCAGAATAGTATTTCATTGTGTAGATGTATCACCATTTTTTAATCCACTCCTCTGCTAATGGGCACTTAAACTCTTTCAAAATCTGAGCTATTGTAAATTGTGCTGCTATGAACATAGAGATGCATATACCCTTTCTGATTGCTGTTTCTTATTTCTTGGGATATTCTAGGTGTAGCGGTTAAAAATGGGGATTTTTTTTAATAGATAGAGTTAAACATATGTTGATATATATGTGATTTGATATGTATGTATTTTGTTGTATTGACAAGAAGTTTCAAAACTTCATATGTCAAATTTTCTGAAGGTGTTAATATCATAGATATTTTTACACTTAAGAATGTAAAATTTCATGCCAAAAAAATAGAGCATTTGTGGGAAGTTTTAATTTGCTGCTTTATTTGTAAAAGTGCTGCTGCTGAATACTTCGGGGAGCTTATGGGGAACATTCTCCATCTCAAGATACTTGTGAACGCTGGTTTAAACTCTTTAAAAGTGATGATTTCTATGTGAAAGACAAACAGGTCCAGGTCAACTGAAAAAAATTTGAAGACCAACAATTACAAGCATTTCTGGATGAAGTTGCATATCAAACTAAAAAACAACTTGCAGAATGATTAAACGTTGCTCATCAAACAATTTCCCATCATTTATAAGCAATGGGAAATATTTTAAAGGAATGAAAATGTGTGCCACATCAACTGAACAAAAGACAAATGGAAAACTAGAAAGTCATCAGTAAAATGTTGCTTCAATGGCACGAAAGGACATCTTTTTTGCATCAAATTGTGACTGGCAAAGCAAGTGGACTTATTTGGAGAATCCCAAAAGCACAAAGTCATGGGTTGATCCAGGTAAACCATCAACATCAACTGCAAGGTCAAATAGACAATGGAAAGAAGATAATGCTCTGCATTTTCTACCAGAAAAGTGTGGTAGATTATGAACTTCAAAACCAGGTGAAACCATTAATACTGATTGCTACAAACAACAAATAATCAATTTGAACCACGCTTTGATCATGAAATGACCAGAATGTTCCAGAAGACACGGCAAAGTAATTTTGCTTTATGATAAGCACCATCACACACTTCAAAAACCAGTTAAAGACATGTAAAAAGATTTTCCCTGGGAAGTATTAACCCAACCACTGTATTTACCGGACTTTCCTCCTTTAGATTACCACTTCTTCTGATCAATGGCTCATGCACTTTCTGAGCAGCACTTCAAAACATACAAATAAGTGGAAAATTGGGTCTTTGAATGGTTTGCCTCAAAACAAGAAAAGTTCTATTGGGACGGTATCCATGAATTACTTGAAAGATGGGGGAAATATGCAGGTAGTGATGGACATTAAATAAAGCACTTTTGATGTTTCTCTTGAAATTATCATCTTTTCTTTGATTACAAAATCCACCATTATTAACCAGTACACCTAGTTTTCCTAGAAGTGGGATTACTGGGTCAAATGGAAGATCCATTTTTAATTTTTTTTTTTTTTTTAGGAAACTCCATACTCTTTTCCACAGTGGATTCACCAGTTCTGCATTCCCACCAGCAGTGCATGAGGATTCCTTTTTGTCCACATCCTGGCCAACACTTGTTTGTTGACTTGTTGATGATAGCCATTCTGACAGGTGTGAGATGGTATCTCAATGTCATTTTGATTTGCATTTCTCAGATGATTAGTGACTTTGAACTTTTTCATATGTCTCTTGGCCTTTTGTATGTCCACTTTCAAAAAGTGTCTGTTTAAGTCCTTTGTCCATTTTTTTATTATATTGTTTATATTCCTTTTTTTAAAGATGTATGAGTTCCCTATAAATTTTGGAGATTAGACCAAATCTCCAAACATTGACAAATATGAATGAGAACATTGGCAAATATGGTCTCCTATGAAGTGGTTTCCTTTTTTGTTGATGGTTTTTTTTTGCTGTGCAAAAGCTTCTTATTTTGATGTAGTCCCATTTGTTTATTTTCTCTTTATTTTCCGTTGTCCTAGGAGCTGTATCAGTAAAGATATTGCTATGTCATACATATGTCTGATATTTTGCTGCCTGGTACTCTATGATTTTTATGGTTTCCCATCTTACATGTAAGTTCTTTGTCCATTTTCAGTTTTATCTTTGTGTATGGTTTATATTTTTATTTTTTGCATGTATCTGTCCAGTTTTCCCACACCATTTATTGAAGAGACTGTCTGGACTCCATTATTAATTAAGCATAATGGTGTGGGTTGATTTCTGGGTTTTCTGTTCTGTTCCATTGGTCCATATGTCTCTGTTCTTGTGCCAGTATCAGGCAGTTTTGAGAATAGTGGCTTTGTAACACAGCTTGATATCTGGTATTGTGATCCCTCCAAATGTCTTCTTTTTTCTCAGGATGGCTGTGATTATTCGAGGTCTTTTTTTCAAAGATATAGAACAAACTCTCAAAAATTCATATGGAATAAAAAAAGTCTATTTGATATTTTTATGAGATGTTGTCTTCTTTCTGTTGTTTGTGCTTTTAGGTGGTTGCAGTTTTCTGGATCTGTGCATTTAAGAATGTCATCAAGTTCTGTGCTTTTTGACCATTATATATTCATATATTTATGTATTTTTTCTCCCTTTCATCCCTCAGGGACTCTGCCTATATCAAATAGCATCTATTTCTATGCCTCCTCTGCCTGGGTTATTAATCTTTTCTTCTGAAGATTCTCAAATGCTGGTTTTTCATCTCAGTTATTATAGTTTTCATTTCTAGAAGATCATGTATGATCTCTTTTATATCTTTTAGATTTCCACTTAACTTTTTGAACATATGAAATAAAGCTGGAATAGATATGTTAATGCTTTTATTTATAAAGTCTAACATCTGTGTCAGTTGTGAGTTCGTTTCTCCTGATTGCTCTTCTTCTCATCATGGGTCATATTTTAATGCAATTCTGGTAATCTTTTATTAAATGTCATACATTGAATATTTTATTTTGTTGAATGCTATATTTTGTGTTGCTGATAAGTTTCTTTAACTTTCTTCTTAAATTCTGACATAAATTAAAGTTTTATATCTTGCTTTTATGATTTGTTAGCTTATATAATTCATTTTCATTCTTAGATTATTACATACTATTGAAGCAAGATCTTACAAAATACTCTCTTATGTGATCCAAATCTGTTTGATGGTTTGTTTTGTGTGTGCCTTTTCGTATAGCTCAGGAGAGTAGGCACTGTGTCCAGTAATGTGTGAGTGACATAAACATTACTTATAGCCTATTTGAATGGAATATTCCTTTCGCTTTGTGTAATGTAAAGCTGTTATTTGTTCCCTTGAAGGGCCTCTGAGTGCTAGCACCTATCCTGCTTGTTTGAACTTTTACTTAGTATTTGACTGTTTCTGGGGTCCCACATTCCCAACATGTGTGCTCAACTGACAAGCCTCATGGTGACCTTCCACTTTTATTCCTGCCCACTTTTCCATGTTGATTCATTTACATTCAAATTGCCCAACAAAAATGTTTCTTGTTAGTTATGAGCTACCCCACTCATGACTCTCGATAAAGGCACTTGCTCGCCCATTTCCTTGCCTGCTGTGAAAAACGTTGTGTAGTCCTCTGGACATGCTATGCCTCTCTCCTTGGGACCTGTGAGTATAATGAATCCTTTAATTTAATAAGTCTTTCCCAGTGTACTTTCCATGGCCAAGTTGAAGTGATCCTTAAAAACCTCCCAAAAAAGTCTTACTTCCCCATTTACAATATATCTTTGGTAGTTTCCTCATATATATGTTGAAACTAATTGAACACTTGACTGGGATTTTGTGAGTAATGTCAGCCTCCTCTTTGTCCATCTATCTCATCCCTGGTACACTCTCCCACAGAGTTTTGCTGCATATTCTAGAGGCCAGTTAAGAGCTATCTCCTTTAAGCGTTCCACAGGTTATCTATGTATTTAAAACACTGCATTAATTTTTTTAGCTGAAATATATAGAATTTGGTTTGCTTGTGTATTAGACTCTAAGTCAATAGCATTTACAACTTATGTTACCAGTCAATATGTCATATACAGCTGATTTATGAAATTCTGTTATTTAAATAAATGTGTACGACTTGGATAGGAGGTGGCTAATATACTATAATGTGGTATATGAATGTCTGAATGTCAGCCACAAGGTAAGGTTAAAAGGAATTCCTATCAAACTTGAGGTGGGAATGTAACTATATTAGTATTTTTATGACTATGTAATATAATTTGACAATGCGATCTACTACCTTATTTTTATGTGTTTCTTCTTAGTATTGAAGAAGATGTGGGTATTCAGTACTAATTCTTGTTGGCAAAAATTGCTTTATGCTTTCATTTATCTTTATAGATATATTTGAACAAAATTAGAAATACCTCCACCAGTAATTGCAAGTCAGATAATATTTTAAGCCAATATTATTGCCAATGATTTCAAATAGATCTGCCAAATATGACATCTTTGAAGGACATTATGTGTTTATTTTATTTTTTAAAAGGTAATTTATTTTCTGGTTGTTAAAATTGTATAATGGCTTTTATAACATTGAAGTGGCTTATAACCAAGTGGCTTTTATAACATTGAATTATTTGCTTTCTCCTTTTATATTCACTTCATATTCTATTTCTCATTTAGCAAGTTAACATCTTTTTTTTTTATTTGTCTTGTGGCTCACTGCAGTAGATTTAGAGCATGAAACATCAATTTTGACTTGTGATTGACCTTGTAATTATGAACTCATTTATTATTGAATGAATAAGTTTCATATTTTGAAATCTCAATTTGAATCTCTTCATTATATCATTTTCCTATTTTTATTTGTTTGCTTGCTAAAATTTTCTATTAAAAATAAACATTATTTTTGTGTTCACTAACGATGAAAAATGTATTACTTCCTTATGTATTTTACTTACAGTTTTCAAATTGAAATAAATTTTAATTATTTTACAAAAATTTATTTTATATTATTTTTCATTTTAAATTTAACTAGCTTCTCTTATTTTATTTCTATACAGTTTATATATGATATGTATTGGTATATGTAGATATGGCACTTTAAGAATATAGACTTGTCATCCTTAAACCTGGCAGAATTATGCATTTTATTTTTCTCAAGCTCTCTTAACATACTTTCAGTAACATTCTTTTATATAAAGTTTGGGAGAAGACGTTTTCTAATATTTATTCTGTTAATAACTTTTATGCTTGCAGATTTATTATTAAAAATGTATCAATTTGCAAAAAAAAATTTATAAGATTCCATTGTTTGATAATCTAAAGAGCCTTGTCTGACAGCCCAAATATTTTTGTGCCATAGAGTTGCAATCAGAGGTTCCTTAATTAATGTATCCTAAAATGTGAAAGCCACTCTCTGATACTCTGTCATATACTAGTATCTAATTACATATATTGATGATTGACTTTCCAGTTTTAAAAAAGTGAAACATTTTGTGTGCCTAAATAAACTACTAGGAAAATGTGTATCTCAAAACAAAACACTAAGTAAAGGTTAGACAAGGTTAAATTACAAGTATAAGACTTATATCTGGACTTCAATATAGAGTCATGTGGTGATAATGAGATTTATCCATTTTGAGTTTATTTCTGTGTACGGTGTAAGTTGGTGGTCTAGTTTAATATTTTTTTTGCATGTCTCTGTCCAATTTTTCCAACACCATTTATTGAAGAGACAGCCTCGACTCCATTATATGTTTTTGCCTCCTTTGTCAAATATTAATTGACCATAGCGGCTTGGGTCCATCTCTGGGTTCTCTGTTCTGTTCTATTGATTTATATGTGGGTTCTTGTGCCAGTACCAGGAAGTTTTGAGAACAGTGCCTTTGTAATTCAGCTTTATATCTGGTATTATGATTCCTCCAACTTTGTTCTTCATTCTCAGGATTGAGACGGCTATTCAGGGTTTGTTTGTATTTTCCTTTATTATTCCAAATGAAATTTGGAGAATTTGTTCTAGGTCTGTGAAATATTCCATTGGTATTTTAATGGGGATTGCACTAAATGTATAGGATGCTTTGGTTACTGTGGACATTTTAATGATGTTGATTCTGCAATCCATGAGCATGGTATATTCTTCCATTTGTTTATGTCTTTCTCTATCTATTTTTTCAGTGTCCTGTAATTTTCAGAGGGCAGTTCTTCTACCTCCTTAGTTATATTTATTCCTAGGTATCTTATTTTTGGGGGTGCAATAGTAAATGGGATTGGTTTTTATTTTGTTTTCCTTTCTGTGGGTTCAATATTGCTGTATAAAAAGCCATAGATTCCTTGGTGTTACTTTTGTCTTCTGCTACATGACCAAATTCATTTATTAAACCTAGTAATTTTTTATGGAGTCTTTAGAGTTTTTTTATGTACAATATCATGTCATCTGTGAATAATGACAGTTTTACTTCTTTTCCAATTCGGATGCCTTTTATTGCTTTTTCTTGTCTGATTGCTATGGCTAACACTTCCGATACTATGTTGAACAGGAGTGGTGAAAGTGGGCATCCCTGTCTTGTTCCTGTTCTTAGGGGAAATGGTTTTAGTTTTTGCCCATTGAGTATGATATTAGCTGTAGGTTTGTCATATAACGCTTTTATTATGTTGAGGTATGATTCCCACAATGCTGAGTTCTTATCAAAAGCATTTTTTCAAATGCTTTTTCTGCATTATTTGACATGATCATGTGATTTTTGTCTCTCAGTTTGTTTATGTGATGTATCACGTTTATGGATTTGTAGATAATGTGCCATCCTTGCATCTCCAGAATAAATCCAACTTGGTCATGGTGAATGATCTTTCTAATGTAATGCTGGATCCAATTTGCTGGATTCTGTTGCAGAATTTAGCATCTATATTCATCAGAGATATTCGCCTATAATTTTTTTTCTTTGTGGTTTCTTTGTCTGGTTTTGGGATTAGGGTAATGCTGGCTTCATAGAAAAAGCTTAAAAGTGTGCCCTCTTAAATTTTCTGGAATAGTCTGAGGAGGATAGATTTAATTCTTCTTTGAAAGAAAGGACTTATATGTGAGACAGGAAACCATGACAATCTTAGAAGAATCCAGGCAGCAAAATACCAGACATATGTCATAGCAATATCTTTACTGATACAGTTCCTAAGGCAATGGAAACTAAGGAGAAAATAAACAAATGGGACTACATGAAAATAAAAAGCTTCTGCACACACACAAAAAAATTTAACAAAACAAAAAGAAAGTCCACTGCATGGGATAACACATTTGCCAATGTTATCTCTGATAAGGGTTAAATCTCCAAAAGGTACAGGGAATTCACACAACTTAACAAAGGTATGATAAACAATCTAATAAAAAATGGGCAGAGGACATATACAATTTTTGAAAGGGGCCATACCGGAGGCCAAGAAACATATAAAAACATGCTCAAAGTTACTAATCATCCAAGAGATGCAAATAAAAACAGCAATGAGGTAACATCTCACACCTGTCAGAATGGCTATCAACAAATCAACAAATGACTAGTCCTGGCGAGGATGCAGAGAAAAAGGAACCATCTTGCACTGCTTGTGGAAATGCAGACCAGTGCAGCCACTGTGGAAAAGAGTATGGAGTTTCCTCAAAAAGTTAAAAAATGGAACTTCCATTTGATTCAGTGATCCCACTTCTAGGAATATATCCCAAGAAATCAGAAATACCAATCAGAAAGGATATATGCACCCCTATGTTCATAGTAGCCCAACTTACAATTTCTAAGATTTAGAAACAGCCTAAGTGCTTTTTACCAGGTGACTAGATTAAAAAGTGGTGGCCATCTATGAAATGGAATACTATGTTGCTTTTAAAAAGAAGGAACTCTTACCATTTGCAAGAGCATAGATGGACCTGAAGAGCATTGTGCTAAATGAAATAAGCCAATAGGTGAAAGATAAATATCACATGATTTCATTCATTTGTAGAATATAATGAACAACATAAATGGATGAAGAAAAATAGAGCTGGAATCATTGAACAGATCTTCCAACCACAGAGGGAAGTCAGATGAGGGTGTGGGTTAAGAGATCAACCAAAGGACTTGTATGCATCTATATGAGCATAACCAATGGACCCAGACAGTGGCAGAATAAGGGCATGGACTGAGGGTGAGAGGGACTGGGGAGAGGACAATGGGAGGGGGAAGGAGGCTTATGTAATACTTTAAACAATAAAGAATTTAAATTTAAAATATCCAGTGTTGATTCTTCATGAGGTTCAAGAATTGATGAAAATAAAAGAATAAAACAGAGAGACACACAAAGAATCTAATTAGAGAGCTTTTTCTCATTTAGTTGGGTCACAAAGCTTATATATTTAGTGTGTATAACTGACCAAGAAATAATTCCCCTGCCCAGGAAGGCACTTTTACAATTGGGACTTTATTATAGACTTTAGCTGGTAGGTTGCAATTATTGAGATTTTGGAAACTCAAGGCAGCAATGATGTAAATTTGTACAAACTCATACTACATTGGTCTCACAAAGACATTTTATGAAGGTATTAAAATAGAGTGATTCTGGACTGGCAGTGACTCAGGCAGATGATGAATATAAGCTCATGTTAACAAAACAAAATAAAAAAAAACAGAAAAAAAGCCAATGTGTGCAAGGAAAGAAAGCCCTATTAAAATAAGTGAAACTCATGTAAATAATTTTATCAGTAACAGAATTATTGGTTGCAAAATGTAGATTGATTATATGTATTATATTTAATTAAGCAAAGTTAATGCAAAACCAAAATAATATATTAAAATTCAAAAGGCAATATAATTCTAAGAAATAAGTAATCTATCATAAGTTAAGGACATTTCAGTAATAAACATAAAATTATTGCCTTAAAGAGATCCTAAATTACACAAATAATTTCAGGGTATACTAGAATTTAAAGAAAAGATCAAGGAAAACATAATACAGTAACATACAAGAATAATTAAAAGGAATAAAGCAATTTTACAGAGATGCACAATCCCAAATAATTATGGCCAACTAAATGTAGCCATGTTAAAAAGGAGAACGCATCATGACCAAGTCATAAAATTCCCAGAATAGAACATTAATTTTGACATAAACATATTATTTATTTTAACATTATATAATCTCTCACTGTGATTCACCATTTTATCGGATTTAAACAAACAAAAACAAAAACTATAAATTTATCTCTATAGGTTCAGATAACATCCAACATTCAGTCATAATAAAGAAAATAGTTTAGCAGTACCAGAATAAGTAACTAACTTTGTTAATTAAAAAATAATAATAACTTCAATAAATATGTAAACATAGTTAAGGGGTCCCAGATTGGAGAGGGTGCAGGCTGGGCTAAGGGACAACCCTCCCCCATGCACTAATTTCATGCACTGGGCCACTAGTATATCCTATCTAATAAAAGTGTAATATGAAAACTGACCATACCTTCTATCAAGCCAAACCCACAAGCCACGCCCACCAGCCAAAAAGGAGCAAATAAACCCCAACCAAGATGGCTGTGGCCACTGAGAGCAGGAGGGAGGCTTGGGTTTCCCCAGCAAAGGAGAAAGCCAAGCTTTCCACCAGCCCTTACCAGCCTAGGCCTCCACTCAATGCTACAAAGTTTCAATTACAGAAGATACATAAATCCAACAGAAATGGCAGCAGCTACAGAGCACAGAGAGAGCAGAGGGTAGGGTTGCCCTGGCAATGGAGGAAGCCAAGCTTCTGCAGCTCTAGCACCTAAGCCTCCACTCTAGGCTACAAAGTTTCTATTATAGAAGGTAAATGTCCTAAGAGAAATGGCTGCCACCACAGAACGATCAGAAGGCTTGGCTCTGCTCTAGGCTACAGTTTCAATTGTGGAACATAAATTAATCCCAGATCCCAGGGCCTCTGCTTTGGTTGCTGAGGGTTGTGGCCAGCCTGCAAACCACCACAAGCCCCTTGCCCAGGCTGTTCCATGCCCCAAGGCAACCCCCACCCTGATCCAGGACACTTTTCAGGGCAAACCATCCCCCTCCTCCCCATGCACCAGGCCTCTATCCTATCTAATAAAAGAGTAATATGTAGATTGGCTATCACTCCAACACACAAGATGGCTGCCCCCATGTAGTCAAAGATCCTGCCACCATGTGGACACAGATGGCCAGCAGGGGAGGTCAGTTGGGAGGGACCAGGCCTGCAGGGTATGGCAGTTAGGGGTGACCAGGCCAGCAAAGGAGGGAAGTTCGGGGTGACCGGGCCTGCAGGGAAGGGCAGTTGGGGGGACCCAGGCCTGCAGGGGATGGCAGTTAGGGGGGAAACAGCTTGGCAGAGGAGAAATTAAGCATCAATCAGGCTGGCAGGGGATTGGTTACGGGGTGGTCAGGCTAGCAAGCAGAAGTGGTTAGAGGAAATCAGGAAGGTGAGCAGCAGGGAACCAGCAGTCCTAGATTGTGAGAAGGATGTACAACTGCCCTTTTAGGCCCAGTGGGATCAGGCCTAAATGGGCAGTCGGATATCCCTCGAGGGGTCCCAGATTGAAGATGGTGCAGGCTGGGCTCAGGGACACTCCCCTACCCAATCCCCCCCGCCCCGTGCACAAATTTTGTGCACCAGGCCTCTAGTATGTGCGTGTGTGTGTGTGTGTGTGTGTATATATATATATATATATATATATATATATATATATATATAGCTAAGCGAATGTCCAACTGACCAACCATCAAACTGACTGTTAGCTATGATGTGCACTGACCACCAGGGGGCAGATGCTCAATGCAGGAGCTGCCAAGCAACAGCAACTTTGGAGAGTGCCCTCTCATACTCTAGAACCCTTGGGGGATGTCGGACTGCCAGTTTGGGCCTGATCCCCTCAGTTCAGATTGAGGGACCTGACCTGCCAGACGGACCCTGCTCACTCCACAAACATCTTTGAGCCATGGCACAGCCCCAGGTGCAGGTAACCAGGGAGGGATTGCAGGAGGTTGGCTCCAAGACATGCCCAGCCTGTCTGGCCCAGTCCTGCCCCACTGGCCGCCTTCTAATTAATTTCCTGGTAATGTGCACAAATCCATGCATCAGGACACTAGTTTTTTTTTTATCTTTATTGTTCAGTTTATTAATTACATTGTTTCCCCTTTTTATCCCCCTATAGCTTCCCTCCACCCTGTACCTATCCCACCCTCCACCCTCACCTCCCCCTCCCCACTGTCCTCTCCCATTGTTGCTAGATTTTTGTCCAGTCTCTTGCTGCACTTCCCACAACCCTTTTCTCCCCAAGAATTGTCAGTCCATTCCCTCTCTATGTCCATGTCCCTGTTATATTCACCAGTCTATCCTGTTCAACAGACTATCAATTCACTTGATTTTTATGTTCATTTGTTGATAGATGTGTATTTGTTGTTCATAATTTTCATCTTTACCTTTTTCTTCTTCCTCTTCTTAAAGAATATCTTTCAGCATTTCATATAATGTTGGTTTGGTGGTGATGAACTCCTTTAGCTTTTTCTTATCTGCGAAGCACTTCATCTGACCTTCAATTCTGAATGATAGCTTTGCTGGATAGAGTAATCTTGGTTGTAGATTCACTTTGAATATTTCTTGCCACTCCCGTCTGGCCTGCATCGTTTCTATTGAGAAATCCGCTGACAGTCGTATGGGTGCTCCCTTACAGGTAACCAACTGTTTCTCTCTTGCTGCTTTTAATATTCTCTCTTTGTCTTTTGCTCTTGGCATTTTAATTATGATGTGCCTCGGTGTGGTCCTCTTAGGGTTCCTATATATTGGGGTTCGGTGCACTTCTTGGACTCCTAAGTCAATTTCTTTCACCAGGTGTGGGAAGTTTTCAGTCACTATTTCTTCAAATAGGTTTTCATTGTCTTGGCCTCTCGCTTTTTCTTGCACCCCTATAATTCGGATGTTGGTATGCTTGAGGTTGTCCCAGAAGCCCCTTACACTATCTTCAATTTTTTGGATTCTTTTGGTTTCTTGCTTTTTCAGCTGAGTGGATTTTACCTCTTTGTATTTCAAATCTTTAACTTGGTTCTTGGGGTGCTCCAGGGCACTTTCAGGTCTTTGTTTAATATTTTTTGTTTCAGTCATTGTATGCTTAATTTCTGGTTGGTCCTTTTTCATATCCTTGAGAGTCTGCTTTATATCCTTGAGAGTTTCTTTCATTTCCTTGTAGGACTCATTCATTTCCACGTTGTTCTTGATCATTTCCACGTTGGTCTTGATCATTTCTTTGCAGGTCTCGTTTATATCCTGGAGGGTGTTATTCATTTTCGTGTAGGACTCATTCATTTCCTTTGTGGTCTTGCTTATTTAATTATAGGCCTCGATCTTTTGTTGGAGCCTCTTAAAAAACCCTATAACCGTGGTTCTGAATTCCATGTCCAGTCGTTTTTTTTTCTCCATTTCTTTCACATCTGATTTCTTTCCATGTTGCTGCATGGTGGCTGCTTCCCTGAGTTGGTCAATTAGCTTTGTGTGGTAGACTTCCTACTAGGGATAGTGGCTCAGCCTCCCCGGTTACCTGAGATGGATATGGGCTGCACAGTCTTGCTGAAGTTAAGCTCAGTTAATCGTTGTTAGCACTTGGAGGGCTGACCTCCAGGCCAATTGTCTGTGAAGCTCAGCTGTGCTCAGGTTGGGTGGGCGGAGTCTCCGGGCCAAGCAGACAGCGTTAGCTCCGCCCTATGCGACCCCAGGGACTCTGTGCCAGGGGCAATGGCCGCCAGCTCCTCTGAGAGAGAGCCGCTGTGGAGCTCTACCAGCTGCCGGTTGCCGGGGAATTCAGACTTTCCCAAAATGAGTCTGCATGCGCAATGGCTCACCCAGGGTCGTAAAACAAAGCAGTCTGACAGTTTTCCGAATGAGAGGCAAGTCTCGGTGCGCTCTCTGTGCCGTCACGCAGCTGAGCTGTTCGCGCTCAAGCTGCCTTCTCCACAAGCCGGGAGACCTGGCAGCACCCGAGCTTCGGCGTGCGCTCCCACTGTCCAGTTTTCACCCCGTGTGATAGTGGGTTCTCTGGACTTCGCCCAGAGCTGGAGAAACAGTCCAGTGGGACGCCTTTCTCTCCCCGTTCGAGAAAACTGGCCAGTTTTCAGCCGCCCGCCCTCTCCGCGGCGCGCACTCCAAACCTCTCTCCGTGCGAATCTTTCAATGCAGTCCTCCGCTCCTCCGAGTCCCAGTGTCTTATCTTCACTTTTGTTTGTGGAATTTTCACTCGGCGAGCTTTCTGGTGATTCTGGAAGGTGTTTGTTCTTACGTTAAGTTGTAGTATTAAAATTGCTGATTATGACGGCAAGATAGGTGTTTTGCCTTTGCCGCCATCTTAGTTCTCCAGGACACTAGTTTTCTAATAATTATGCTGATAGGCTGGCATAAGTTTGCTATGGTCTGTCTCAGACAATAGAATATACATATAATAGGCTATAGTTCATGCATTTTATTTAAGTTTAGACAACAAGTTTTGAATAGTGTGTGTGCACGCAAGCATCTAAAATGTTTTTTGACATAGGTAAATATTCAATAAATGTTTGTTGAAAAAAAAGCATAAACATCTTTATTGAGAATTTATTATGTTTTGAGCACTAAGCAACTTGTCATATGTAACATATCAGATCCAGTATCATCAACTTAATATATTTTTTAAAAATGTCAGAGAGTTTAACAAAGGGTTCCTCTCTGCAAAATAGACTTGGGAATCTTTTTATTTTTGCCTAAATGATTTTCCTTTGGCTTATTTTGACACCATGTGTGTTTTTTCATGGGTGTCCTGCAGTTGGTTTTACAAATGGAATTTTCTTTTCTGGAGTAAGAATTTTCTACATGTATTTTACTTATAGGATATTTTCCCTTACATGATATTACCCCACTGCCCCCCCCCCTTTTTTTATTAATAGGGGCTTTTGGAAATTTTATCTTGGTAATTTTAAATTTTAATTTTTGCACACAGATATTACTGCTTTAGGTTCTTTGGATGTTAGGCAATTTTGCAGTGAGATGAACTACTAATAGATATTTTAGTTAATGTTTTAGGAAAAGCTTTTTGTCCAGTACAGTTAGATTTTCTTGAGTATTCACTTATTTCACTTGTCCAATTTAAATTAATCTGAAAACTTGATTACTATTTTACTGTCAGTTTTAATACTCAAGCAGAAATCTTAGTTTACCCAATAAATACTTGTGGAAAGGAATATTTACATTTTTTAGTAGGTCCTCAGCATTCCTGGTGATAAACTAAATTTAGATAAAAAGAATCCCAAGTCTATTTTGCAGAGAGGAACCCTTTGTTAACCTTTGGTTGAGAATGTGTTTGTGTGTTTGCAGAGAACAACTCCAAGACCATGTGGGTTCCTGCGACAGTGAGGAACTGACGGGCCTGTTCCAGCCACGAGGATGGTCCAGAGATGGCGGACGCTGACGACACCTTGCCATGCTAGCAGTCGGCAGCTGTGTGGGGCTGCAGGCGGCCCAGGAACATACCAGAGAGGATGCATCTTGCATTGCCACGATGTGTCCACCATCTGGATACCATTGCTGACATGTACACATGAAGAACTATTTGACATTGAAACTGACACTCAAACTTTTTTTGCTCTTATACGTTTGTTTTCAGTATGCAGAGCAAGATATTTTTGAAGAAAAGAAACAGGGGGAAGTGATTGATATAGAGGCAGGGTGGCCTCGAACAGGCGGTCAAGCTACAGGGGGAAGGCTGGAGTGGAGGGGAGGCAGATGCTGGAGGAGATCAACCGAAGGACTTGTATGCATACATATGAGCATAACCAATGAATGAAAGACACTGGGGTGGGGAGGGGGGCAGGTGGGGACATGTGCTGGGGGGTAAGGTAGGCTGGGGGCAGATACTGGGGGGGGTGAGGAAAACATATGTACTACTATTAAATATAAGTTATATTGTAAATAAAATTAAAAAAATAAATAAAAATAAAAAATGTCAAGAGAGTTTAAATTATAGCAACAATTTTAAAATAAGTGTTATAGTTCAGACTGTTTATATTAATACTAGAGGCTCGGTGCACAAAATTTGTGCAGAGTGGGTGAGTGTCCCTCCGTCCAGCCTGCACCCTCTCCAATCTGGGATCTCTCTCACAATTCAGGACTGCTGGCTTCCAACTGCTCTCCTACCTGCCTGCCTGATTGGCCCTAACTTCTTCTGCCTTCCAGCTTGATCACCCCCTAATCACTCCTCGCCAGCCTGTTCAATGCCTAACTGTTCCCCTGCCAGCCAGAATGCTCCTAATTGCCCTCCCCTGCCATACTGGTGCCCCTCAACTGCCCTCCCCTCCAGGCCTGATCGCCCCCAACTGCCCTCCCTGCAGGCCTGGTCCCTCCCAACAACCCTCCTCTGCTGGCCTGGTTTCCCCCAACTGCCCTCTTCTGCCAGCCTGGTCACCCCTAACTGCCCTACCCTGCTGGCCTGATTGCCCACAACTGCCCTCTCCTGCAGTCCATCTTGAGGTAGCCATCTTGTGTATTGGAGTGACAGTCAATTTGCATATTACTCTTTTATTAGATAAGATAATTTTTACATGGTTAAAAATTAAAAGTAGAACAATTTTCCCTTGCATATAAGACCTTTAGCAGTTCAATAATTTTTACAGTGATACAACTTGCTGTATTCTCATAAGCAGAATTGAACATTGAGATATTACCCGTATTGTTTCCCCTTTAAATTTTAATTTCATGCAAGACTATTATTGTGATAAATCAATTTTTCTAGTGTTAAAAACATTGTATAAGATTTTAATATAGCTTTCTTGTTATTTTCATATTAATATCATTACATTTTACTACATTAGTTCTTTGTATTTCTGCATCTCTTAATTACTAGTATAATACTTTCCAATAAATATTTCATTTCTATTAATGTTTTCTTACTTTCTAAATATTGTTACATTCAGTAATTATTATTAACTTTAATTGGAGATGCATCTGTTGACATTAACCATATATAACAAACACACACACATATATATACACACATATATGTGTTATATATAAATTAATTAATAATGGATAAATAGCAAGTGGCTATTGCAACAATTTTATTTTTCTAATTATTTTTGGGTCAGTAAAATAAAATTAAGTGATCTGCTTTAGTGAAAGTGCTCCATCTTGCCTCATCGAAGTAATAATGGAAAACCATTATTTCTGTTTTGCAATATTATTCCTAATATAATGTTTGAAAATTATTATTTCTAGGGTCTTCTTTTGATAGAACATTCACCTTAATATTAAAGGAATATAAACCCCAAATTTCTAAAAGTTAGGTAGATACTATTAACTAGAAATAGACAGTAACTTGGAGAAAGAATTAAGAGCCATATGATTTTACTCATGCAGAATATAAAAATGAAAGCAACACATAAACAAGAAAAACAAACAAAAACTCATTGACATAGATGACACTGTGGTTACCAGTGGGAAGTGGGTGGGGAGATGATAAAGGATAATAGAGGTCAAATATATGGTGATGGAAGATGATTTGACTTTGGGTTGTGGGCACACAGTGCAATATACTGATAATGTATCATATAACAGTACATTTGATACCTATATAATCTTACTATTCAATGGATGGGACAGTTTCAGGGTGGCGCTGACAGCCTTGACTTCCAGTCAACCCTGCCCCACGAGGTTCCTGGGTCTCAGTGTCCCCAGGCAATCACTCCAAGCACCTCTGAGAGAAAGGCACCCTCAAGGTTCGCCCATTGCCAAATAGTCCAGTCTCTTTCCCAATGAATCTGGACACCCAGATTCTTGCCTGGTACTGGGTTTTAGTGCAGTGAGAACTGGAGTTCAGCACAGTCCAGAACTTTTGTCTCCTGCCTGCTAGATCAAGTCAGTGGCACACTCAACAGTCCATCCTCTCTGTGAACATCCACGTGCACACCTTAGGACTTCTGCCTTTCACCATTCCCCTTAGTTTCCGCCTTACAGTCCAGATCCCCCCCACCCCCAATATGGCCCTGGGTCCCCAGGTCTTGCCCAGAACTGGAGTTTAATGCAGCAAAAATTGGATTCAGTGCAGTTTGGAGCTTTTTTCTCCTTCCCACTAGAGCATGCTAGCCAGGCCTCAGCTGCCCAGTCCTCTATGCACCCGTGTCTCCATACCTTAGGCTTTGCAGCTCCTCTCATTCTCCATGTGCTTTTCTCTTTCCTTCTAGTTGTAGAATTTCCAGTCAGCCAGCTTTCCTGTGGTTCTGGATTATTTCCATTTTGTCTTTTAGTTGTATTTTTGAAATTGTTGTGTGAGGCAGCAGTATAGATGTTTACCTGTGCCACCATCTTGGTTTCTCCCAAGTTAAGGGCTTTTTAAAACAAAAGTAATTTTAGATTTATACTTTCAATCAAAGTGAAATAATAGGTACAGAATTCAATCTTCTGCCTGACGTAATAAATGAGAAAATGGTTTTTAATATAATGGTCATCAGTAATAGTGATAATTCTGAGAGATGGGAAACAATATAGTGAATGCTATGATTTCATTCATAAACTGCTTTAAAGAACTTTCCAGTCTGTGGTACAGGAGAGGAAACCCATTTGCCCTGGCTTACTTCCTGAGTGGAAGAGATAAACCTGATAGTCAAGGGAAATAAGGGCAGTTGGAGTTTATAAGGCAAAGCTGTACAGAGGGAGCTGCACAGAGAGTGAACACCAGAAATCTGCACAAGGTTCCTAACAAGTATTCGGTGGAGTACTGAGCAACACAAGGATCTAAGGAAACTACCCAAAGCTGGGAGAACAGCCCCAATGGCATAGAGCAGTGGTCGGCAATCTCATTAGTTAACAGAGCCAAATATCAACATACAATAATTGAAATTTTTTTTTACAGCCAAATTTTTTAAACTTAAACTTCTTTAATGCCACTTCTTCATAATAGACTCACCCGGGCCATGGTATTTTGTGGAAGAGCCATACACAAGGGACCAAAGAATCACATGTGGCTCGCAAGCCACAGTTTGCTGACCATGGGCATAGAGCATGCAACACCTGGCAGAGAGAGACCGATGCCTTTTGTCACCAGTCAAAATGGAAAACACCATTCATGAAGCACTGGGGGAAGTGGAAAACAGCCATGTCCCAGATACAGTAAATAGCTTTTCTTATAGTAAACATTTCTCCAGTCTTATCTAATGAATCTAAAAACAAGACTGTAAATTAGCATACTATTTCCAAGTAAATTAACCACAATACAGAAAAAACTCAATTGTTATAAAAATACTAAAAGAAAGGACTTTTTACTCAAGAAGTTTACATTACAATGTCTGATACACAGTAGAAACTTAGCAGGCATGCACAGAAGTAAGAAAATAAGACCTATTATCAGAAGGAAAAATAAATCAATCATTAGAAACTGATATAGAATTGACATATATGTTAGTTAGTGAAATGGAATATTTGGATTGGAACCCAGATTCTTTGTCTGCCAGGATCAAAGAATGAATCCATGGCAGAAAGTGTTATAGCAAAGGGGGAGATTTACTGAAAAACAAGTGCAGATTACCACATGCAGCGAGGGAAAGAGTCCCACAGAACAAACTCCCATGTAGAGAGGAAAATGGTCCCACTGAGTTCATTTTCCCTATGGTTTATAAAGGCTGCAGATTCTGATGCCTTGGTATCACCTCTGATTGGTCACTATTTCCTTAGACTGTTTACCATAGTAACTCCTGAGATCAAATAAGTTACTTCTTCCTTCCTTATTGTTTTCCTATTTCCTTTGGGCTTTCTTCTTCTCCTTCTAGAGGAAGGGCTTCCCTCTCTTTATTTTGTAAATATAGACCTTTGGTGTTTCCAACTCCCTCATTCTATGGAAATGTACTTATTGCAGCTTTCCAACTCCCCCATTCTATGTAAATATACCTTCTGCTGCTCTGAAGCCCTGTGTTTTTTCCATGGTCCCCTTAATTTCCAAAATTTCTAAAAAGCCCTAAACCTGTCCTATTTTACCTCTAAAATTCCTGTTTCATTAAGATAATAATTCAATATACGTGTTCAAAATTGAAGTAGAGATATGAAAGATGTAAAGAGCATACAAATAAAACATTTTATCATTAAACTAAAATGTATATGGTCAAAGACACCCTGAATGGAAACAGACATTGCTAAAGAAATAATTAGTAAACTCAAGTCACATGAGTAAAACTAACAAATACTGCAATACAAAGATATGAAAATTAATAAAAATAAACAAAAAACTAAATGAACTGTGGAACAACTTTATGTAGCCTACTATACATATCATTAAAGTCTCAAAAAAGGTAAGGATGGGGGAGAAAAATACTGGAATAAAAAATGGCTATAAATTTTACAAATTCAATGGACAAGATAAAGTCATAGATTCAAGAATATTAACCAATTTTCAGTAAGAAACATGAAGAAATTACTCTAAGACATATCACCTTTAAATGGAAAAAAAATCAATTTTAAAGGATAAATTTGACCAGACAATCTCCCTAACTGTACTCTTCAAATTTCCAGGTCCTTGAAGATAAGGAAGTTTGGTAAAACTGTCACAGACTGAATAATTCCTAAATGCTATGTTTTACCCTGAATTTTATTGTTGCAGAAGACCAAAGAAAAGTTAAGCAATGGTTTTAGAGAAAGGAGTGACACTATTATTTACACCAGCACGCTCAGGGAATTACTTTCCAAATCTGAGTAAAAGAACATGCAGGGGACTTCTCTTTTATATCTTTCTGATGTCTTTGTTCCACCAATACGGATTATGCTTCCGGTCATTTCTGGGCTCTTGCAAGAAAGCCCCCAGGTGTTGGGGGTCTCCAGGCCATCTCTGATGGTTTGTCCTGGTGTCAGCATTAATAACATTCCCTCTGAAGCAGTGCACTGCTCACAGTTTTATGGCCTCTGTAACAAGGTTCTGCAATACCAGTTTCTGGGAAAGAGGTAGTGACTTAATTATAGGTTATCAATAGTACATTGAGCTTGCTGGCATGGATTCAGATTGCTAGCCCCCCAAATACCAGAGTAACACTAGAATTAGCCTTTTAGCCTCCTCGTTGTCTTGGAACAAAAAAAAAGTTCTTAAGAGTACCAAAGATATTTAAATAGTGTATAGTTTATTTTATAGTGTTGTATGAATGTTGTTGTTATTATTATTATTATTATTATTATTATTATTAGTTTTGATAAATGAGCATTGCTATGTAAGATGTCAGCATTAGGGAAACCTATTATTTTTTTTTAATTATTTTTTATTGATTTTTTGCAGTATAATAGTAGTACATGTTTTCCTTTCCCCCTCCCCCTTATCCTCCCCCCAGCCTCCCCCACCCCCCAGCACATATTCCCAGCTTCCCCCCCTCCCCGCCCCAGTGTCTTTCATTCATTGGTTATGTTCATATGCATGCATACAAGTCCTTCCGTTGATCTCCCCCCGCATCTGCCTCCCATCCACCCAAGCCTCCCCCTGTAGCTTGACAGCCTGTTCAAGGCCATCCTGCCTCTATATCAATCACTCTCCCCTGTTTCTTTTCTTCAAAAATATCTTGCCTCTGCATACTAGAAATAAATGTATAAGAACAAAAAGTGTTTCAGTCTCGGTTTCAATGTCCAACTTTTCTGAGTCCCAGTTTCAGTGTCAAATAATTCATTATGTGTATAAGTCAGCAATGGTATCCAGATGGTGGACATATCGTGTCAATGCAAGATCCATCCTCTCTGGTTTGGTCCTGGGCTGCCTGCAGACATGCACAGCTGCTGACTGCTAGCATGGCAAGGTGTCGTCAGTGTCCCCCATCTCTGGACCGTCCTTGTGACTGGAACAGATCCATCAGTTCCTCACCGTCGCAGGAACCAACATGGTCTTGGAGTTGTTCTCTGTAAACACACAAACACATTCTCGACCAAAAGTTAACAAAGGGATCATCTATGCAAAATAGACTTGGGATTCTTTTTAATTTTTGCCTAAATGATTTTTCTTTGGCTTATTTTGACACCATGTGTGTTTTTTCATGGGTGTCCTGCAATTGTTTTTACAAATGGAATTTACTTTACTGGAGTAAGAATTTTCTAGATGTATTTTACTTACACGATATTTTTTTTTTCCCTTACATGATATTACCCCGCTTTCCCCTCCCCTTTTTTGATTAATGGGGACTTTTGGAAATTTTATATTGCAGTCTTGATAATTTTAAATTTTAATTTTTGCACACAAAGTGACTGCTTTAGGTTCTTTGGTTGTTAGGCAATTTTACAGTGAGATGAACTACTAATAGATTTTTTAGTTAATGTTTTAGGAAAAGCTTTTTGTCCAGTACACTATAATTTTCTTGAGTATTCTCATATTTCACTTGGCCAATTTAAATTAATCTGATAACTTGATTACTATTTTCCTGTCAATTTTAATACTCAAGCAGAAATCTTAGTTTACCCTGTGAATACTAGTGGAAAGGAATATTTGCAATTTTGAGTAGGTCCCGAGCATTCCTGGTAATAGACTGAATTTAGATATAGAGCAGCTATTGCTGGCCGGGTCTCTGTCTGCCACCTGGGTCCCCGTATGAGTTGTGTGTGGGAGGCGAAGCAGCCATGGGGGTAGGAGACCTCCCTTAGGAGGGTTGAGAATTCAAACCCCTGCAAGGTTTGTGGATGAGGGTCTGTGCCCCACCTCTGTTGACCTTTTAGTTCTCTCCTGTTGGCCCCTCTGCGACTGTGCCTATCTTAAGTTGTTCCTTCCCTGAGGAATCTTACCCGTCTCTGGCTAACCAGCCATCCTCCGGGGCCAAACAGGGTGATGTGAGGTTCAATTCTGTCTCCTTTGTAGTCTATGCCCCCCTGTGGCCTCCACGTCCAGTACCTGCCTTGGGGTCCCCTCACCTGCTGGCAGGGTCCCGGTACTGATCACATATCTTGGGGGACCCAGGTTTCTTCTCCAGAGAGGGCCCAGCTCACACCATTGGTCGAGATACAGATCCATGGTGCCAGCTGCCCAAAGGCTTCAGCCACAGCTGGAACTGAAAACTCTGGCATCAGCTGTGTGTATTTGGATAGTAACAAGAAGGTCCCTCTTGGCAGAAAGGGCAAGAAGGGCCAATATAGAATGCTCGGATCCCTTCCCAGTGCCTTAATTCCTTCTGAAAGGGATTAATTTATTTCCTATCCTTTTTTAAGTTGCTGCCCAACATTCAAAGAATTAGTTTGTAAGTTTATTTGGGATAATTGTATAATATGCTGCTGTCAAATATCAAATATTATAATGACATTGTAGAATAATATCATGTAAGGGTATTATGGTGTCATGGGAGGTTAAGGAAGGCCTAGCCTAAGGACTGGTCTCCATAGGATATGACAAGCTCTAGGCCATGTCAATTCAATGTCAGACTAGCTGCCATTTTTAAATAATTTTATATAAACTTTGTCAGGGATGTAAAAACACAAATCACTTACCTCAGTTCAAGAGTTCAAGTATATTGACTTTTCCACTTACTCTCACCACCTGCCACTTACCCTGAGGTTTGACATTCTGATGGACTTTTCTCAGTCTCTGGATCCATTCTTGTTCATCAGTCTATGTCATTGATTGTATTCCTCAAATGAGTGAGATCATGTGATATTTGTCTTTCTCTGCCTGGCTAATTTCACTTAGCATAATGCTCTCCAAATCCATCCATGTTGTTACAAATGGTAGGAGCTCCTTCTTTTTTTCCGCGGCGTAGTATTCCATTGTGTAAATGTACCATAGTTTTTTAATCCACTCATCTGCTGATGGGCACTTCGGCTGTTTCCAAATCTTAGCTATGGTAAATTGTGCTGCTATGAACATAGGGGTACATATATCCTTTCTAATTCGCCTTTCTAATTTCTTGGGGTATATTCCTAGAAGTGGGATCACTGGGTCGAATGGGAGCTCATTTTTAGTTTTTTGAGGAATCTCCACACTGTTCTCCACAGTGGCTGTACTAGTCTACAATCTCACCAGCAGTGGACGAGAGTTCCTTTTTCTCCGCATCCTCGCCAGCACTTGTCGTTTGTTGATTTGTTGATGTAAGCCATTCTGATAGGTGTGAGATGGTACCGCATAGTCGTTTTGATTTGCATCTCTCGGATAATTAGTGACTTTGAGCAAGTTTTTATATGTCTCTGGGCCTTCCTTTTGTCTTCTTTCGTGAAGATTCTATTTAGGTCTGTTGCCCATTTTTTTATTGGATCATTTGTCCTCCTTTTATTGAGTTGGGTGAGTTGCCTGTAGATGCTTGAGATTAAACCTTTATCACTAATAACATTTGCAAATATGTTCTCCCATACAGTGGGTTTTCTTGTTGTTTTGTTGATGGTTTCTTTAGCTGTGAAAAAGCTTTTGATTTTGATGTAGTCCCATTTGTTTATTTTCTCTTTAGCTTCCATTGCCCTCGGAGCAGTATCATCAAAGAAGTTCTTTTGGCATATGTCTGAGATTTTTCTTCCTGTAGATTCCTCTAATATTTTTATGGTTTCCTGTCTTACCTTTAAGTCCTGTATCCATTTTGAGTTTATTTTTGTGTATGGTGTAAGTTGGTGCTCTAGTTTCATTCTTTTGCATGTATCTGTCCAATTTTCCCAACACCATTTATTGAAGAGACTGTCTTGACTCCATTTTATGTTCCTGCCTCCTTTGTCAAATATTAATTGAGCATAGTGGTTTGGGTTGATATCCGGATTCTCTATTCTATTCCATTGATCTATATGTCTGTTCTTGTGCCAGTACCAGGCTGTTTTAAGAACAGTAGCCTTGTAATACAGCTTGAAATCTGGTATGGAAATCCCACCGACTTTGTGCTTCTTTCTCAGGATTGCTGTGGCTATTCGGGGCCTTTTTTTGTTCCAGATGAATTTTTGGAGAGTTCTTTCTAGGTCTGTGAAATATGCCATTGGTATTTTAATGGGGAGTGCATTAAATTTATAGATTGCTTTGGGTAGTATGGACATTTTAATTATGTTGATTCTCCCAATCCATGAACATGGAATGTTCTTCCACCTGTTTACATCTTCCTCTATCTCTTTTTTCAGTGTCCTGTAGTTTTCCACAAATAGATCTTTTACCTCCTTAGTTAAGTTTATTCCTAGGTATCTTAATTTTTTTGGTGTGATGGTAAATGGGATTGCTTTTTTAGTCTCTCTTTCTGTAGGTTCACTATTAGTGTATAGAAATGCCATAGATTTCTTGGCATTAATTTTGTAGCCTGCTACATTGCTGAACTCATTTATTAAATCTAATAACTTTTTTATGGAGTCTTTCGGGTTTTTTATGTACAATATCATGTCATCTGCAAATAAAGATAGCTTAACTTCTTCTTTTCCAATTTGGATGCCTTTTATTTCTTCTTCTTGTCTAATTGCAATGGCTAATACTTCCAGTACTATGTTGAACAGGAGTGGTGAAAGTGGGCAACCCTGTCTTGTTCCTGTTCTTAGGGGAAATGGTTGTAGTTTTTGCCCATTGAGTATGATGTATGCTGTGGGTTTATCATATATGGCTTTTATTATGTTGAGGTATGATCCTTCTATTCCTACCTTATTGAGAGTTTTTATTAAGAAAGGATGTTGGATTTTGTCAAATGCTTTTTCTGCATCAATTGATATGGCTATGTGATTTTTATCTCTCAATTTGTTTATGTGATGTATCACATTTATTGATTTGCGGATATTGTAGCATCCTTGCATTCCTGGGATAAATCCTACTTGGTCGTGGTATATGATCTTTCTGATGTACTGCTGGATCCGATTTGCTAGAATTTTATTGAGGATTTTGGCATCTATATTCATGAGGGATATTGGCCTGTAATTCTCTTTCATTGTGTCGTCTTTATCTGGTTTTGGTATTAGGGTGATGCTAGCTTCTTAGAAGGAGTTTGGAAGTGTTCTAGCCTCTTGAATTTTCTGGAATAGTCTAAGGAGTATAGGTTTTAGTTCTTCCTTGAATGTTCGGTAAAACTCCCCTGTGAAGCCGTCTGGCCCTGGGCTTTTGTTTGCTGGAAGCTTTATGATGACTGCTTCAATTTCTTCCACAGTTATTGGTCTATTGAGTTGTTTAGATTCTTCTTGATTGAGTTTTGGGAGGTTATATTTTTCTAGAAACATATCCATTTCCTCCAGGTTGTCCAGTTTGTTGGAGTAGAGTTGTTCATAGTATTTTTTAACAATCCTTTGTATTTCAATGGGGTCTGTTGTTATTTCACCTCTTTCATTTCTGATTTTATTTATTAGGGTCCTCTCTCTTTGCTTCTTGGTGAGTCTGGCTAGAGGTTCATCAATCTTGTTTATCCTTTCAAAGAACCAGCTCTTGGTTTCATTGATCTTCTGTATTGTTTCTTTGGTCTCTATGTCATTTATTTCTGCTCTGATCTTTATTATTTCCTTCCTTCTGCTTACACTAGGCTTTTCTTGTTGCTTTCTTTCTAACTCTTTGAGTTGTTGGGTTAGATAATTTATTGCTGCTGTTCCTAGTTTTTTGTAGTAGGATTGTAGAGCTATGAACTTCCCTCTCAGAACTGCTTTCACTGTGTCCCATAGATTTTGGATTGTTGTGCTATCATTGTCATTTGTTTCCATGATGTTTTCTATCTCTTCCTTAATCTCTCTAGTAACCCAGTCATAGTTTAATAGCATGCTGTTCAGTCTCCATGTGTTCGATTTCTTTGGATTGTTTCTATTGTAGTTGATTTCCAGCTTTATGCCACTGTGATCTGAGAATATACTTGATATGATTTCTATCTTCTTGAATTTGGAGAGACTTTGCCTATGACCCAATACATGGTCTATCTTTGAGAATGACCCATGGGCACTTGAAAAGAATGTATATTCTGTGGCTTTGGGGTGAAATGATCTGAAGATGTCAATTAATTCCATCTGGTCCAGTGAGTCAATGAGAATTGATGTTTCTTTACTGATTTTTTGTTTAGAGGATCTGTCCAATGGTGATAATGGGGTATTAAAGTCTCCTACTATGATTGTATTGCTGTCTATCTCTCCCTTGATGTCCTCTAGGAGTTTTTGTATATATTTGGGTGCTCCTGTATTGGGTGCGTATATGTTTACAAGAGTTATTTCTTCTTGTTGAATTGCTCCCTTTAGTATTATGAAGTGGCCTTCTTTATCTCTTGTTATGTCCTTCACTTTGAGATCTAATTTGTCAGATATAAGTATGGCTACCCCAGCTTTTTTTTCATTTCCATTCGCCTGAATAACTTTTTTCCAACCTTTCATCCTCAGTCTGTGTGCATCTTTTTTTCGGAGGTGGGTTTCTTGTAGACAGCAGATACATGGGTTCTGTTTTCTTATCCAGTCTATTACCCTATGTCTTTTGATTGGAGCATTTAAACCGTTTACATTTAAAGTTATTATTGATAGGTGCTTATATGTTGCCATTTTTGTTCTTTGCCCCTGTGTTCCTTCTTCGCTTCCTATTTCTTTTTACAGCAGATCCTTTAGCATTTCTTGCATTGCTGGTTTGGTGGTGACGAATTCCCTTAGTCCTTTTTTATCTGTGAAGCTCCTGATTTGACCTTCAATTTTGATTGAGAGCCTTGCTGGGTACAGTATTCTAGGATTCAGACCCTTCCTTTGCATGACTTTGTAGATTTCATTCCACTGCCTTCTGGCCTGATAGGTTTCTGTTGAGAGATCACTTGTTAGTCTGATGGGTGTTCCTTTGTAGGTGACTTTCTGTCTCTCTCTGGCAGCTTTTAAGATTCTTACTTTGTCATTGGTGTTTGCCAATTTAATTATAATGTGCCTTGGCGTAGGTCTTTTGGGGTTTATTTTGCTTGGGACTCTGTGAGCTTCTTGGATTTGTGTGGGTTTTTCCTTTCCTATACCAGGAAAGTTTTCTGTCATTATTTCTTCCAACAGGTTTTCTATTCCTTGCTCAGTTTCCTGTCCTTCTGGAAGCCCAATTATACGGATGTTGTTTTGTTTCATGTTGTCCCATAGTTCTCTTAGGCTCTCCTCCTGCTTTTTAATTTTTTTTCTAGAAGGTGCTCTACTTGGTTATTTTTTCCTACCTGGTCTTCTAGCTCACTGATGCGATCCTCTGCTTCTTCTAGTCTACTCTTAATACTTTCTATTGAGTTCTTTACTTCAGCAATGTCATTTTTCATTTCTTCTTGGCTCCTCTTCATTTCTTCGTGGCTTCTCTTCATTTCTTCATGGCTCTTCATCATTTCTTCCTGGGTCTTCCTCATTTCCTCTTGGGTCTTACTCATATTATCAAATTTGTCTTCCATTCTTTTCAGCCACCTTATGACCATTTCTCTGAATTCTTTCTCTGACAGGTTTTTAACTTCCATTTCGTTTACCTCCTTTTCTGGCGAGCCTTGCTTTTCTTTCTTATGTGGGCTATTTCTTTGTCTTCCCATGGTCTCTCTTCTCTGTGTATGTGGTTATGTAGTTCTCACTCTCCTGTGTTGATTTAAAGGCACAAAATACAACACAACCAGGTGCAACGCACCAGGCACTGAACCGGAATGTAGTCAAAGTAATTGTAATTCCAAATAAAGGTGACCGCCAGAGAAAGGCAAATTTGGTGATAGGTGGGAAAAAAGAAAGAGAACCTCCCCCAGACCCACACAGACACTCACACACCCACACTCACACAAAAAAGAAAGAGACCCCCCCAAACACATACACTCACAAAAAAGAAAGACAGGAATGCCAAAATGATAATGGGAAAAGGGGGAGAAGAAAAAAAGAAATAAAAGGAGTAAATTATAAATGTGGGGTGAAAACTCCTATAGGATAGCCCCTAATCCGAACCAAAACCTGCAACAAGTACTTGGAGATTGATACAAATTACATACAACTACTAATATCAAGAGAGGTGAGGGAACACAGAAGCAAAAGTCTATCTCAAAAACAATGCAGATGAGGACAACAAAACAAGAAACAACACCAGAAATAAAAATAACCCCCCCTACAAGACAAACCAAAATAACAGAATAAGCAAATCAATCTCATAAACCTGCTTAAAAAATCAATATAATCAACAGTCAAGTAAACAACAACAACAGGACAGGGCTAAATACACTTTAAGATAGTGAAGTCAGAGAAGCTAGAGGTATATATGCACTTGGATTAGGTGGTTAGAGATTAGATATATCAGTGGGGTGAAATTTTAACAGGGAGTAAGGGGAAAGAATTAGGTAAATCTAAAGCGGGAAAAGTGTAAGGGAAACAAGGCACTAAATAGGGAAAGGTTAGCCAGAAAGTGGTGGTATAAAGGTGAAGTTGAGGTAGAGTAAAAGATACTAAAGTGTAGATGAAAATAGACTGTATTCCCAAGGTCGAAGAGAAGATATAATCAATTCCCTGTCACATAAGAGTCAATTTGTGATTTGGCCCCTGGGTGGCAGTGTTTCTAGATTGACTTCTGGGTCTATTGGTCCTCTTTATCCTGAACTAAACAATACTGCCTCTCTATTGGTGACTGCTGTTTTAGCAGCCAGAACCCTCCCAAAATCTTCCGGGCTTCCCCCCTCTGTCAGGTCCAAACTGATTGCGCTCCAGGGATCAACTCTGCCACCAGCTCCAAGGGCCCTCTCCCACGTTCACCAGCTTCAACAGCCACAGATTCTATTTCAGGTGCAGATCTCCAGGTTTTGAGTTCCAAGGTGCAGATCTCCCAGACTGCCAGCCCCCTCAGTTTCGCGCCCAAAGTACCCCCAGGGAAATCTGACCTTTCCTTGCTGGAGTTTAGAGCTCCCTGGGCTCTGCGTGCCACCTGGTCGCCGGTGCTCCGGGAGCCCCAGAGGTCCCGCCGGTACCGCGAATGGCAGCTGTATGTTTTCCGGCTCCTCTAGTTCAAGATGTCGTGGTCCGCCTCCGCGCGCCTCGGGCAGTTGGCTCAGGGAGAGAACCCAGCAGTACTGGGGCTGCTCAGGCTAGGGAGGCCAGCCCAGCAGTCCTCTATCTTCTCCTGGAGCACAGCTGTCCCCCTAGTCGCAGACAAATGCTCCCTGCGCGACTCTCAGCTGCTCCCTCCCTCTACCCTGTGAGCAGATTCAGATGGATTCCCTCCGTTCCGCCGCCATTTTTTTCCCTCAAGCAGGGAAACCTATTAAAGGGTATATAGAAACTTTTCCCACTATATTTCTAAGTTTCCTCTAAATCTAAAGTTTCAAAAATAAAATTTCCAAAAAATGTTTAAACTTTTATTATCAGCCAGTCATTATCTAGATATAAAAAATTCAGACATGACACCTGACCTAGTATAAAAAAAAAACAGTTAAAAATTTCAAAAAATATGTGAAAATCTGGTGCTTGAAATAATATAGTTTACTAAGCATTGAATCATTTTGTAATGCATATCTGTGAATGAAAGAAATTTGTATAGAAAAAGCCTTTATTACTAAAGGAAATGTGCAATTTTCTGTATAAATTAAGCAATGCTATGATTGCAACAATATTGAAGATTTATGTACACAATGATCATATTACCAACTTTCTAATGATCTGAAGATCCAAAGTGGGCATCTAAGAAATTATCACTATCGCTGACATCCTATATTGGAACAAGAGATTAGAAATATACTGAAAAATAAATCATCTCATCTTAACTGTAGAAGAAGTTGAAATGCCCACTTGTTTTCTTTTATACAGAATGCTCAGAGTAGAAAAATAATTTGATAATGGGAATTTGTCACTCAAGTTGTCCTCATTTCTAGAACAAGTAAAAATTAAAACTGTTACAATAATCTCTCAAATACTATATGGAAAATTAAAAAAATTAATATATTGTTTCCTATTTGCTAGAGAGTAGAAAAACGTGAATGGAAATTTCTTCACTGGGGATGATTGGCAGAATACACTGATTAATCAAATGCACAAAGGTAATGAACAGTGAACCAGCAAAAGTTCTTTTAGAAGAGAGGAAAAACTAGAATATAGAAATTTCTTCAGCACTAAGAATACAAAATTGTCCTCAGAGCCTTACCGACTAGGCAGCAATGGAAGCAGATTAAGCTCAGCAGGGATAGCACAGGAAACCAGAGCAGAAGAATAAAATGGTAGATGTCAACTGAAACTGAAAGCACAGTTTGTGGAGGCCTATAAGACAACTGTTGAGGATAGCACAAATACCCCTGTGAAAGGAATTAAAGTAGAATTAGATAGTTAGAGTGAGGGGTGGAAAGAGGAGGAATTGTGGAGTTAGCTGAAACAAACGCAGAATATGTTTTGCAGGAAACAGGATGTTTTTTCCCTGAAAATGAAAGAGAACAATGTTGCAAAAAAGCCAGGAACCAATCAGAGATTGGCACAAATTGACATTGAGCTGGCCTTTAGCATATAAAAGGGAAAGAGCAGAATGCTGGGGAATAACTGATTTTAATTTCCCTTGAGGCAGGAGACTGTATGTGTTTGAAATAAACTCCTGCCTTGTTTGAATGCCTCTGGTCCACTGCTTCATTCTTTGATTCCCTGAGACAAGATGCCAGAAAGAATTCATGCTCACCAGTTAAAGTATCACCTGAAAAAAATTTGAGGAGCATCAAATTTCTGGACACCAATTCATGGTGGAGTTTGACATTTACTTGTATGGTTGATTATACAATTGTTAATCAGTTAATAATGATATTCTTTGATCCAGATTTTCTTGTTCTGAAATAAAAAAGAAATTAAGTAAGATTTCATAAATAATAATCTATATATATAAAAGGCTAAGTGACCATCATATCCAAATCAACCAAATGGACAACCGAACAGGCAGTGTGGGATGAACAGGTTGCAGGGGGGTCAGTTTGGGGTGACTATGCCTGCAGGGGGGGGGGGGTTAACCAGGCCAGTAGGGGGGTGCAGTTAGGTGTGATCAGGCAGGCAGGCAGGTGAGTAGTTAGGAACCAGTGGTCCCAGATTGTGAGAGAGATGTCTGATTGCTGGTTTAGGCCCGGAAATCAGGTCTAAACTGGCAGTTGGACATCCCCCAAGGGGTCCCAGATTGGAAAGGGTTCAGACTGGGCTGAAGGGACTTCCTCCACCCCTAATGCACAAACTTTGTGCACCAGGTCTCTAGTATTTGTATATAAAGCAGGCAGAAAAAGAAGTAGCCAAAAAGGTCCATGATTAGAAAATAAAGAATAAGGATGAAAACCAGAAAGAAAAGAACAATGAGGAAGAAGGAGGGCATCACATGTTCCATGTGGTATTTGACTTTGAGCCTAGCTAGGAGTTACTAACCAGTCTAAGGGAATACTGACCAATGAGAGGGGATATAAAGGCATCAGGATCTGCAGTTTTTATAAGCCTTAGGGAAAAGGAACTCAGTGGGAACATTTTCCCCTCCCCACGAGGGAGTCCATTCTGTGTGACTCTTTCTCTCTCCCACATGGGAGTCTGTTCTTGTCCTTCAATAAATCTCCACCTTTGCTATACCACCCTCTGTCCGTGGATTCATTTTTTGACTCTGGCAAACAAAGAATCTGGGTTCCAGTTCAAAAATTCTGTTTCACTATGAGTTTAAGTATTACTTGAGGTTTGTAAAATAAGGGTTCTGCTTTTGCAAGAATTCATCTAAGCCGTATGAATTCACTGTTAGTTTTAAAGTGTATCACTGAGACTGCATCTACAAAATCTTATTGTGAAAAAGTTTCAGATAAATATTAGAAAATGGCAGGGAGAAACTTTGAACCACCACAATAACAAATAGGACCTTGATACATTATATCTTAGGATACTCAATAGTGGAAGTAAACAGTCATTTAAAATATTTTCATGTCATGATGGTGATTGCCATTTTTTCTTAACAAAGAAAGAAAAGGGAAAGTACCTTAAATAATTCAAAAATTCTGGAAATGCATTTGAAGGTCTATATATGGCACCCTCCCTACACACACACCTATCACCATTTATATCAAAGTAAAGTATATAAGTGAAAAGAATTGGGCAACATATTAATTTCCTTTTATTTGGTAATAGTGAGATAATTTGTATTTCTCTAAAACCTTATATAAAATAGAATTTTTCTTGAAGTTGTATTCTAGTTGAATTAGAGATGTAATATCTAAAGTATATATCATGTATTTAACCATCAATACAGCATGATGGATTCTTAGAACACAGCTAGAGCTCTTTAGAAAAATAAAATGAAAAACTACCCCTTTTTTAAAAAAATGGAGTAAAATGTGAATAAATTTTTCAGAATACTATATTTGAGTATCAATTTATATAGAAATAATAGAAGAGAAATAAAATCATAAGGGGATGAGACTTAGCAGGTTCAAAATATTTGAAATGAGCTTGAAATGATAATTCAATAATGTCAGTGTTAATATTTTGATGCATTTGACAAAAAATATGAAGACATATATAATCAATTATATTCATTACTAGGAATTACAAATTAAAAAGTATTTAGACATCCTGAAACATGTTGATATGGAACTTTTGGCTGGAACCCAGATTCTTTGACCACCAGAATCGAAGAATGAATCCACAGACCGAGAGTGGTTTAATAAACATGGGAACTTATTGAAGAACAACTACAGACCCCCACATAGGAGAGGGAAAGCGTCCCACAGAATGGACTCCCAAGTAGGGAGGGGGAAAGGTTCCTTTTCCCTGTGCTTATAAAGGCTTCAAATCCTGGTGCCTTGATATCCCCTCTGATTAGTCACTATTCCCTTAGACTGGTTACTATAGTAACTCCTGGGCTCAAAGGTTGAACTTGACATGGGACATGTGAGGTTCTTCACCCCACCTCTTTCCCAATTGATTTCCTATTCCCTTTAGGCTTTCTTCTCCCTCTGAAGGAAGGGCTTCCTTCTCTTTATTTTGTAAATATAGACCTTCTGCTGTTCCCAGCTCCCTCATTCTATGGCAATATACTTTTTGCTATTCTGCAGTCCTGTGCTTTTTCCATGGTCCCCTTAATTTCCAAAATTTCCTAAAACCTGTCTTTTTCACCCCCCAAAATTCCCGTTTCCATTTCAAAAAACAATTAGGATGGAGATGTGTGACAAAACTAAGTCATATTTGGAGATAACTAAGCCAGATTTTTTTTAAAAAATCAGAAAATAAGATAATTTCTAGGTATCTGAAGAAGTCCCTTGAAAGAGGACTTGCTTAGCAATTGTTCAGCAATTACTACGTTTTGTCTTAGAGACTGAGAATGCACCATGAAAAATAGCAGAGGTTGTCCTGGCATCGACGGAACTTATCAGAGGGAGAGAGACAACCAACTAGTTTGAAAAAATAAATTGCTATCTTTGAGATATCTATGTGCTTAGAATAAAAGTCACAGTGGAAAGTATCAAGAGGAAATACAATGGATCACGTAGTGCTTAAAGGACTTCCTAGGTAGTAATATTTTAAGTGCACATTCTCAGGGACTGAATTGGGAACCAGCTCTGGAATATCAGAGAGATGATTCTTTTCAAGAAAGAACAAAGTTTTTGAAGATGGAACATATTGTCTCAGAATATAAAGATGTAGAGTGATTAGGTAATCATAACAGATTCAATGAACATGTGTGGCAAATAAATAAATATTAAAGAATGAGAATTAAAACTAAGTAATGAATGACACATAGTCCTGATAATGTAATTGTATATGTAAAATTCCTTTATTAAATTAATAAATAACACTGACCTTTATTATTTATAAAGTCCACATTAAATTTCTGAATTCTAGACAAAATTTCTAGAAATTAAATATATCTTGGTGGTAATTCAAGCTAATGGAAAGATGTAATTTATTTTTTATCATATGCTATGAATCAAACACGTAGAAAAATGACTCTCATTAAGTAACAGTAATTTATTTCATGTTAAATTATAACATTTTATAATGTTAATTTTTTTGTATTAACTACCCTAAAATTCTATAAGAAATAACTGATTTATCAGTTTGAAATTGAGGCCTGGAAAATGCTTGAACAATTTTGTGCCAAAAGTATAAAAATTAGGATGGTTTAAGTATTTATTTCACAATGTCAATTAAAACCCAAAACTCAAGTCAAAACAGACTTAGAAAATGGCTCAGAGTTTTGGGGGAATTACTGACTACACCTTTGTTTCAAGTGATGTGCTGGGGTAAGAATCAGATTGGGTCTAGGTTGAGTTAGGTTTTCTGTAAGAAACTGCTTAGAGACTTCACCTTCTTTGGGTGGCAGAACTCATATCTTCTTTGACCCCTATCTCTTCCTCATACACAAATGCACATACACACATATCAAACAAAATACCAATATCTAGTGATACTAACTACTAAATACTTCTTATAGCAATCCCCATGACTTTTAAAAATTATTAAGATATTTTAATAGGATCTTCTGCCATAATTTATTCTACTAACTCTACCACTTAACCCTACTCAACCCTTCACGTATTTGTCACTGTATTCTTTTCAAATGTAAACTGACACATGGATTATGCAGACCCTTGTAGACATCTGTCTGACCAGGCATCTAGTTGGCATCAGGATAACAAAAATTACTGTTGGCCCCTGATACTTCTCTTAGGTTTTCTCCTGCGAATTCTCTCTCCTTTCTTCACCTACATGTTATCTTCATATTTTTCCAAATAGAAAATGTATTTTTATTCTCTTCTAATTCTAGTAAGCCATTTTATCTAATTTTATTTTGGTCATAAAATGAATTCCAGTATATACTTAATAACAGTTTTATTGCCCCTTAAGTATACTATCACTTTATCACATTATTGTTTCTTGGTTCAATGGTATTTGAAAGTTTCTGAGGAGCTACTCTGGTCCCTTAAAACTACACACACACACACACACACACACACCCCTAATATATTCATTCTAAAGTTTGAAATCTGTCTGAATAATTAAATTGTTATTCCTTGTCTCACATTTTATAAGGTTAACCTTTCATTAGGTAACAGTAGGAATTCAGATTCACATTGTAAGATACAAAAGTTTGAATATAATACCATGTAATGAATCATGAAAGATAAATTATATTAAATTTATTAGGAGAAAAAATTCTCAAACCATTAAGCTGGCTGAAATAAAATACAATAAAAGGTGTTTATTTTAATGCCACAGAAGAATATTTTCCCATTGAATTTTTCTTTTAGAAAGAGTGGAAGGGAAGGGTAGTCATACAAATATATACTGCTATAAATGTTAAAATAAAATTTGCTTAAGCATACCAAAGTTTTTGGTGTGAAATTACAATCAGTTTAATATATTAATATATAATATGTATATTATATGTTTATAAATATATATGTATAATACAAACACACACAAACACACACTGCAGGAAATTTATGCTCCATTATTACAGTATGGTCTTCTCATCCTAAATTGATAACAAAATTGCAGCTACAGGAACAGTAAAAATAATAATATAATATTCAAAATTCAGAATATAATATTTATAATTTTAAATACAATAGTTAAGAACCACAACTCCAATTTCATATACTATTCTCTCTATATGTGATATGTTATTTTTCTAATGTTGAATAATTACATTCAGTATTCTATATATCACATATATGATGAGTTCCAAGAAGGTATATTTTTGTTTAAAATTTTAAATAAAATAATACCAAAATTATCATAAATATGTATATTGAAAACAAAGTATAGCATAGAAATGTGGTCCCCACATTCTATCTAATAAAAGAGTAATATGCAAATTTGACCTTATCTTTGCCACACCCACAAGCAATGCCCACAGCCACGCCTACCAGCCAATCAGGAGCAGATTATGCAAATAAACCCCAACCAAGATGTCTGAGGCCACTGAGAGCAGGAGGGAGGAAGGCTTGGGTTTCCCCGGCAACAGAGGAAGCCAAGCCGCCTGCTGTTGCCTGCCTAGGCCTCCATTCAATGTTACAAAGTTTCAATTATAAAAGATATAGAAATGGTGACAGCCACTGAGCTGAAGAGAACAAAGGCTTCAGTGTCCCTGGCAATGGAGGAAGGCAAGGTTTCAGCCTTCCATTAATAGCCTAGGCCTCCACTCTAGGCTACAAAGTTTTAAACAGAAATGGCTGCTGCCACAGAGCAAGCAGAAGGCTTAGCTCCACTCCAGGCTACAAAGTTTCAATTGCAGACATAGATTAATCCCAGATTCCAAGGCCTCTGCTTGGGTCGCTGGAGGGCATGGCCAGCCTGCAAAACTCCACAGGCACCTCACCCAGTCCACCCCTCAGCCCAAGGGAACCCCCACCCTGATCTGGGACACTCTTCAGGGCAAACCAGCCGGCCCCCGCCCATGCACCAGGCCTCTATCCTATCTAATAAAAGAGTAATACACAGATTGACCATCATTCCAACACACAAGAGGGATGCCCCCATGTGGACACAAGATGGCCACCATAAGAGGGACAGCAGGGGAGGGCCATTGGGAGGTTCCAGGCCCTGCAAGGGAGGGCAGTTGTGGGCTATCAGACTAGCAGGGGAGGGCAGTTGGGAGGGACCATGCCTGAAAGGGAGGGCAGTTGGGGGCGATCAAGCCTGCAGGGGAGGCAGTTAGAGGTGACCAGGTCGGCAGAGGAGGGAAGTTGTGGGCAAACAGGCTGGAAGGGGAGCAGTTAGACATCAATTAGCCTGGCAGGGGAGTGGTTAGCAGGTGATCAGGCTGGCAGGCAGAAGCAGTTAGGTGCAATCAGGGAGGCAGGCAGGTGAACAATTTAGAGCCAGCAGTCCAGGATTGTGAGAAGAATGTCCAATTGCCCGTTTATCCCTTGAGGGGTCCCAGATTCGAGAAGGTGCAGGCTGGGCTAAGGGACATCTCCCACCCCGCAAGCACGAATTTCGTGTACCAGGCCCTAGTAATATTATAATTATATATATATATATATATATATATATATATATATATATATATAAATTATAATATATATTATATAATATTTATCCTGTATAATAAAAGGATAATATGCAAATAGACCAAAATGTGGAATGACTGTTCAGTGTAGGGCGGGCCAGCGAGTGCACAGTGCTGGTGCCAGCAGGCAGAAGGAGGGGATGATGATGGGGGACGTGGTGGGGCCAGCACCATCCCCCTATTGGTTCCCTGGGTCACCTCTCACAGATGGAGGCCACTGGCAACCGTCTATGGGAGGGTTGGGGCCAGCTGCTCACCTGCCAATGCCATCCCCTCATCGGCCCACCTGGTCACCTCCTGCAGAAGAAGACCAGGCTGCAGATTTGATTGGTCCTCATATACAAACTCTATTATTCTAGGATGATAAATCCTGGCCTCCCTTTGTGGGAGGAAACAGGTGGCCTGATTGGGGGAGTGGGCCGAAGCTGTCAGTGGGACATCCCCTGAGGGCTTTCAGACTGTAAGAGAATGCAGACCAGGCTTAGGTACCCACCCAAGTGGATGCATTTCCGTGCACCAGGCCTCTAGTATAATTATAATAAAGTGTATAGTTACTTAGGCTATGTTCAAAGTATGATCATATTAGATACATTTATTTCTAAAGTCGTAATTACTCTTTGGCTGTCCTTAGTATTATGTCACTAGAGGCCTAATGTACAAAATTCATGCAAGAGTAGGCCTTTCTTCCCCCAGCTAGCAGTTCTGGCCTCCCTTTGGCATTTGGGATCCGGGCTTCCCTCCCAGCCCTGGCTTCTTCCAGAGGACATCTGAAAGGGTGTCCAGTCTAATTAGCATATTATGCTTTTATTATTACAGACTATATACCTATAGGGCCTGGTCAAACTCAATGGACATTGGGAGGTAATTCTCAAACTTTCTCTCATGAATTATCACCCAGTCCCAAGACTTCCCTGTAAAGTAGAGGATAGGTGAAGTGTTTTAATGTATTCCCATTTTAGTGAAGCCTTATAGCTAGGCTAGAGGCAATTCTCAGTGCTGCCTATAGCAATATTCTCTATCCTGCTGGCTAAGGCCTGACTGCAGGAAATATGTGGTGTGATGAGAGACAGCAACTGTATTTCCTTAGGCACTGTCAGGGAACCTTGCTAGGAAAGGCAAAATCATATTTCTTAGGACAAGACTGTAGCACACCACCTTCTCATGTATAGTTTTAAGGATTCAAAATTTTTCTTAGGATTTCTATACATATTACAAAGAATTTCCTTTGAGAAGTCCAGTTTGAATAACTAGATTACTCTTCTGTCATTTATTAGCTGCATGAAATTAAGGTCATTTAAATTTCATGTGCTTTTGTGCTTTATTTTCTTCTTATGTAAAATATGGGAAATAATACCAGCATTAAAAATCAAAATGCGAAAATTGCTCAGGATGTTGTATGACACATAGTAAAATATTTAGTTTTTGTTAGTTATTGGTATGAACACATCTATGGTATAAACGCACTTATAGTACAAAAATATATGAATTTAGTTTTGTTATACACATTGATATAGATATATGTATATCCTATACAATAAAAGGGTAATATGCAAATTGACCCTAACAACAGAATGGCAAGAATAACCCCTCGACCAGTCACTATGAGGCGCAATGACCACCAGCAGTCAGGCTCCGATTGCCTAATGGCAAATGGGGAACTGGGGTGGGTGGCAGGGGAGGCAGGGCTGGTAAGTGGGTAGAATGGCTGACCTCTTGGTCCTCCCCCCAGCCAGCTGGCTTCAATTGCCTGATGGTGAACAGAGAACCGGGGGTAGGTGGCAGCAGTGGGCAGGGCAGGCAAGTGGGTAGAACGGCTGACCTCTCGGTTCCTCCCTCCAGTCAGCGGGCTCCAATCACCCAATGGTGAACAGGGAATTGAGGGGGTGGGCGGGGCCAGCTGCAGACAGCAGGGAAGATGGCCGTGATCACAGGCCAGGCCTACGGACCTTATCCACATATGAATTTCATGCGCTGGGCCTCTAGTCTATATACAAACTTGTATATATACTGTAATATATACCATCATAATTCATACACCTCTATTATCCATCTTTCTATAAATAATAGAAGTAGCAAATTAATGAGATACATAGTTTGTGACAGTGCAAGACAATTTAATGCAACCTATTGAGTCAAGTGTCTGTTTATAGAAGTTATCAGAGTATAATAGAAAAATATAGTGCAGAAAATAATGAACAGAACAGTTTTAGGAAGTGGGTTTAAGAACACCCAACAGTTTGCTGAACAATTTTATATGATGGAGTCCAAGGGTGAACCAGAATTTCTGATAAAAAAAATAGAGAAACCAAGACAAGGGTAGCCTAAGAGTGAATGAAATAGAAGACAGATTGCCAGGAAATTGACTAAAGCATAGAATACGAACAACAATCTGTGGGTATTAATCTGAAGCTCTAATATTAGATTGCACTTAATGCATTTGGGGCAAAAACAGAAGTCTACAAGCTTAAGTTTCAGTCAATAAATGAAAAAAGCAATGAATTCCTTAAATGCCCTTTTAATTTCAGGAATGACTATTGGATCTGCAGAGGAAATGAGGAAATGAACTGTAGGATAATCATTTTGAGGCACTTCCTGTAGGGACAAACATCCACTCAAGGAACTGAGAAGGAACTTTGGCCAGCTGACTGAATTGGACTGCCTGTGAGATGAAAAACCTTCCAGAAATTAATGATTTTCCATGAAAATTATTTCAACTATAAATACAATTAATTTATCTCTTTTTTAAGTATTTGTAATTTATAAAGATTTAGCTGTAAACTAATTCAAATTTGTTCCACAAAAAGACAACAAACAAGAGTCTCTTTTATATTAAACTAAGGCCTGATGCACAAAATTCATGCAAAAAGTAGCCTTCCTTCTCCCAGCTGCCGCACCAGCTTCCCTCAGGTGCCCAGGCCCTGGCTTCCCTCTGGCGCCCGGGATCTGGGCTTCTCTCACAGCCCGGCTTTGTCTAGAAGGTCGTCTGGAAGGACATCCTGTTTAATTAGCATATGATGCTTTTATTATTATACATATCAGGGTCAGTGCCATTAAATCAAATCCTAAACTGAATATCAAAATGTACATAAATTTTGTATCTAATATTCATGGAATAGCTTTAAATGTCTGTCTGGGGTAACATGGTGTTCTTTGCAAATAGCACTCTACATAGGAAGTGGGAGTTAGCAAAATAACTTGTACTTCTATCTTCCTTATGCAACTAAATTATTACCAGGATGAGGGATGCATTTTGAAACAAGTAATTTGTAAGTTTCACTGAAAAATAGTTTTTAACTATAAAATGGCAAACTACTTTTAACAAGATTGTAAACTTCACATCTAAGACATATTTTCAATTAACTGTCTTATTAAGAATCCAAGAACATTGAATTATAATAATAACAATTATGTATACTTGAGTCAAGGAATTTTAAGTACTGGAAATGCTCAGCCCTATTTTCTAGTCTTCTATGGAGATTGCAAGGGGAGGCTTGTAAGTATGGAAAAACTTTTCCACTCCCCTCCCCGCAAGGTTCTGTCTCTACCAGAGCGACTTTAACTAAATGCGCAGAATAAAAATTTGCCACCTATCTCTGAAATCAGAATGGATGCTTAGTGAATATTAAATTAACATCGCATATACAGTATCTTTGTGTATGAGTCACAGGCATGAGAAAATAGATCATTTAAGAATTTTAAAATTTCATATCCCAACATTTCAGGGCTAATGTAAGAATGCCTGTAAACAGGCATTTTGTAGGATATTTAAGCCACCAATAGTAGAATATATCTTTCCCCAAAATTAACTTACGTAAACATTTCAAGCTTAAGGAAATTATGTCACAGTTATCAAAATATAGTGGGAAACAGAAAGGTTTGGCATCAATAAATTTGAAATAAATTTTATAAATCTACCTTTTAAAAACAATATGATATGTGATAGTGTATTTAAATCTGTTCATTTTCCTATTAAATAGGAAAGAATAACTTTGCTGCATATATTGTGATAATTGTTATGATTATGATATAATATAGCTTTGGAGACCTCACATAAGCACTGGCCAATGGCGAATGAGATTACATCTCTAATCCCGCGGCTGCAAACAGACAATTCTGGACTTTTCCTGAGCCTGAGAATCCCAGGGCAGGATAGCTAATTTCAAGCTGCAGAGCAATTCCACTGCTGCAAGACTTTAAATCACTTGGATGAATTACATGAGCATTTGATTTTTACTCGTTAGAGAGAGAAAGAGAGAGAGAGATAGAGATAGAAAGATAGATGAGAAAAGCAAACATTCTTCCTATTTTATTAGCAAAGAATTGATAGATCTTTGGTATAGTGCCTCTTGAAGATACTGAGATCAGGACTGAAGAGACAATGTGATAATTACAAAACTGTATTATAATTACTTAGTAATTATATTTTTCAAAACTGAGCAGTAAGTGGAACTGCTATTATCATCAGCCCAGGAGGGCCTTGCTCACTTTGCATATTGCAGCATGCTTCAATGTCAGTTTCTGTTTTTACCATTTGGTGAATTATATCAAGTCTAAGGAGTGGCTACTTCAAAGGGATTTATGTGTGCCATCACCCATTTGGATTTTGATATTTGTTAGAAAAACATCACATAAGTTAAATCATATCTGAGGCTAGCGGAACAAAGGCAAGATGATTTGTGTGTGGTGACAACAATGTTCCAATGTTATATTTGCATATGGTTAAATTGTTCCAGGATGAACTAAATTCTGATTAAAAAGTAAACAATGTAGGTTTATATTTGAATGATTTGATCTGAATATATATTAAACAATACAAATTAATTATTTTTCAAGATAAAATAATTTTATAATTTATGGATAAAAGGATTAAATGAATGAAATTACTATTAGACATAAATATTACTTATATAATAATGGACATTAATGCTTATTATCAATATAAGTCATCTGATCCTTTAAAAATTGGTCAGTAATTGCAGGAAGGAAACTAAGGGTTACAGAAAAATAAACCCAGATATGGACTTAATTTTTAGTGAAGAGACTGAACAAATACGTATACAATTTCCAGATACACACTATCTTTGCTTTTTTTATAATACTAAGAGACAGAATTTTAGTTATCGATGGTTATGTAGCAAACTACCCCAAATGTAGTGACTTAAAACAATGAAATATTTCTTTCAATTTAATGAGTTGCCTGTATGGTTTCTTGCTGGTCTCATCTGAGGGAGCTTATGCATCTGTTCTTCCAGGGGCTGGGCCGAGGTTGCTGGATTTGGTGGGATGGCTGGACTTTCCTCTACAGTCCTTCATCCCAGTCTTTTGCATAGGCTGGGGTCTCAGGTTCCGAGAATGTGAGAACAGAAGCTATAAGGTCTCCTAAAATGGATCTCAGAAGTCTCACCATGTTATAACTGCTCCTGCCAAGCAAGTTGCAAGGTCAGGTGAGACACTGGGAAATCTTCTTCTTCTCCTTCTTCTTCTCCTTCTTCTTCTCCTTCTTCTTCTCCTTCTTCTCCTTCTTCTTCTTCTCCTTCTTCTTCTTCTTCTTCTTCTTCTTCTTCTTCTTCTTCTTCTTCTTCTTCTTCTTCTTCTTCTTCTTCTTCTTCTTCTTCTTCTTCCTCTTCTTCCCCTTCTTCTTCCCCTTCTTCTTCTCCTTCTTCTCCTTCTTCTTCTCCTTCCTCTTCTTCTTCTTCTTCTTCTTCTTCTTCTTCTTCTTCTTCTTCTTCTTCTTCTTCTTCTTCTTCTTCTTCTTCTTCTTCTTCTTCTCCTTCTTCTTCTTCTCCTTCGTCTCCTTCTTCTTCTTCTTCTTCTTCTTCTTCTTCTTCTTCTTCTTCTTCTTTTCTGTATAGCAAAGGTGGAAATTTATTGAAGAACAAGTACAGTCTCCTATGTGGGGAGGGGAAAAGAGTCCCCTATGCTTCACTTATTAAAGAAGTAATAGCAACTATTTTGTGGCTGTATTTAATCTGACACAGGAATCTTATAATCATATTATTTTAAAAATTAATAAAGCCCATGTTCTGTATTGTCATGTGCTGTCTTATACCACTTATTTGTTGACCTCTCCTATCATTTCCATTTCAGTCTGACTCTGAAGACTGATGATCAAGCTAAAGTTTCTTACATAATTGGCAACTGATATCTGTTACTGAACTGTGAACAGGAATGAAGGAGATGCTGTCAACTGTAAAGGAGCCATACGCAATAGAGTGGAAAAATGACAAACACTTGCTACTTAAAAGCATGAGTAGCACCTCAGGAAGAAACTGACTGGGCTCCATCACTGCAGAACTGATATATTTCACTTTCCTTTGTGTTATGTTTCAACTACCTAGAAAATTATATAATATACAAAAAAGTTATATATACAGACAAATGTCATTACAGTGATACCTTTCATATATGTACGTTAGATAAACTCTTGCACATGTTTAAAATGAGACACATGAGATTTGTTATTACAGTATTGTTTGTAGAAAGTAAATATTTGAAAATCAATCAAATGAAGAAGGTAAATTAAAGCATGACTGAAACTTATCTAACACATGTATGTTGTCTCACATGATTTTACTGCATCCATATATGTTCTCTGAACATATGTCTGAATTTCCACTAACACGCTAATACTGAAGCACATTTTCCTTCTGCCACTACTTGGTCAGAGTCCATCTAATTTGGGAAGGCTGAAGAAAATTGATTGCCACATATTGAAGGCACAGCAAAGTGCAGAGCTACATCTCTTTGAGAGTACTTTTACCAAGAATTCTGAGATATAAAACAATGAAAAAAAACTAGGTACACAGTTTCCATCTAGACTATTTTCTTATCAAGAAAGTACACTCTCTTTCCATCTGGAAGTTATGTACTAAATAGATTCTAAAATAGAACATGCAAGCCCACACACAGTTTCCCATTCGAAATGAAGGTTAGCATTGAATGAGATTTCCAGTGTAAGGGATTTGTCACTGTATTCTGAGTCCAATATATAGCATCACATCTAACATTTTTTTTGTGAACATAAAACTCATAGAAACAGAGTGTATTGATGTTTACTAGGGTCTGGAGTTTGAGAGAAGTTGGTCAAAGGGCACAAATAATCAGTTATAAGATAAATATAATCAAGGCTATATGTCAATTATATCCCAATAAAGCTGCAAAAATCCTTCTTAGGAATAAGAAGAGAATGTTGGGAAAAAGAAAATTGTCACTAGTTCTGGAGAGAATGTTCCAAATGAAAACTACTAAACATAATTACATTATACAAAAAAGTACCCTTAAACATCCAATATATGTGATTTTCCCCAAAGATTTGAGTTTTATTGCTATCCTTAGACAATGCAACCTAGTCATTCTTGATATATAATGAGTGCAGTACAAAAATAGCATTATATTGCAGTTAGACTAATCTGCATCAAAATTCCAGATTCATAATTTTGTATATAGCATGGATTTATTATTTTTCCTTAATAACCCATTTCCTAATTTATAAAATAGATGAAACAATACAATGTGTAAAGTTATTTCTAGTATCAAAATAAAGTATATAAGAATCCATTGTACATTGCTGGGTATATAGGAAATGGTTGAAAGCTTCCCAAAATATTCACTTTTTTTTTCTGGCAATATAACCATTACTTTATTTAAAATAGTTATGCAGCTAATGCAAAGCCATTATTATCTACTGGAAAAAAATGCTGATTGCAGGTATGTAGTTCTGGATTATAGGCAGGAGATGAATTTTGAGCAATTAGTTTATTTTTCACAGACCAATTTCCATATATATTTCTACACAAACACACACACACACAAATATGTGCAAACACACACAGACACACATACACACAAACACACACACATATATTATCTAATAAAAGAGTAATATGCAAATTGACTGTACCTCCAATTAAGCTATGCCAACCAGCCACACCCACCAGCCAATCAGGAGCAAATTATGAAAATAAACCCCAACCAAGAAGGCTGCCACCACTGAGAATCGGAGGCAGGCTTGGGTTTCCCTAGAAATGGAGGAAGCCAAGCTTTCTGCCTGCCATTGCCAGCCTAGGCCTCCACTCAATGTTATAAAGTTTCAATTATAGAAGTTACATAATACCAACAGAAATGGCGGCAGCCACGGAGATGGAGAGAGAAGAGGCTAGGGTTGCCAGGGTGATGGAGGAAGCCAAACTTCTGCAGGCATAGCCTAGGCCTCCACTCTAGGCTTACAAAGTTTCAAACAGAAATAGCTGTTGCCATGGAGCAAGCAAAAGGCTTGGCTTGGTTCCAGGCTACAAAGTTTCAATTGTAGAACATAAATTAACCCCATATCCTAGGGCCTCCGCTTGGGTCACTGCGGGACATGGCCAGCCTGCAAACCACCATAGACCCCTCACCCAGGTTGCCCACACCCCAAGGCAACCCCCGCCCTGATCCAAGACACCCTTTAGGGCAAACTAGCCAGTCCCCATGCACCAGGCCTCTATCCTATCTAATGAAGGAGTAATACACAGATTGACCATTACTCCAACACATAAAAGGGCTGCCCCCATGTGGTCAAAGATTCTGCCCCCATGTGGACATAAGATGGCCACCACAAGATGGACAGCAGAGGAGGACCATTGGGAGATTCCAGGCCTGCAAGGGAGGGCAATTGTGGGCAATCAGGCCTGCAGGGGATTGCAACTGTGAAGGACCAGGCCTGCAAGGGAGGTCATTTGGGGGTGATTAAGCCTACATGGGAGGGCAGTTAGGGGTGACCACATCAGAAGAAGAGGGAAGTTGGGGGCAAGCAGGCTGGCAGGGGAGCAGTTAGGCATCTATCAGATTGGAAGAGTAGTGCTTAGGGGTTGATCAGGCTGGCAGGCAGAAGCAGTTAAGGGCAATCAGGGAGGCAGGCAATTTGGAGCTAACAGTGTTGGATTGTGAGATGGATGTCCGACTGCCCGTTTAGGCCCGATCCCAGTAGGATCGGGCCTAAACGGGTAGTCAGACATCCCTAGAGGGGTCCCAGATTGAAGAGGGTGCAGGTTGGGCTGAGGAACACCCCTCCCATGTACGAATTTTGTGCACCAGGCATCTAGTACTCTATTATATGTGTGTGTATGTATGTGTGTGTGTATGTGTGTGTGTATATATATGTGTGTGTGTGTGTGTATGTGTGTGTGTATGTGTAAAAATATATATATATATATATATGTGCATATATATATATATATATATTTATAAATATATGATTATATGTATACTAGGGGCCTGGTGCATAAAATTTGTGCACCGGGGGAGGGTGGTCTCTGAAACCAACCTGCCCCCTCTCACATACTGGGAGCCCTCAGGGGATGTCAAACTGTTAGCTTACCCCCAGCCATCACCCTGCTTAGCTCAACCCTGGCTGCCTGCAACCACCTGGCTCCAGGGGCTGGGCGTTCACCACTACTTCTGCTCACAGTGCCTGGGAGGCCGGGCACTCCCTGCCTGCAGCCACCATCGCTGCTGCTGCTGTTGCTGCTTTCCCTCACAGTGCCTGGGGGCAGAGCACTCGCCGCCACTGCCGTTTCATCTCCACCCCTGGGTCCCTGTGCTCACGCCACTTGGCCCTGCCTCCACTCCTGATTGGCTGGTAGCATAGCCAATCAGGAGCAAAGGTATGGTCAAATTTGCATGTTTCTCTTTTATTATATAGGGTGTTTGTATATATTAGTTACTGTTTTTCTTTGTTTCACAGTAATTCTTTTAAATATTTTTTGTACTGATTTCAGAGACAGTAAGGGAGATGGAGAGATAGAAAAATCAACATGAATGAGAAACAGCCGAACAACCCTCTGGACGTCACTCCAGATGTCCTTCCAGAGGATGCCATCAGTGGCAGGGTCCGAGGCAAAGGCAGTTAGGGGGCAATGAGGCAGGCAAGCGAGTGGTTAGGGGCGATCAGGTATGCAGGCAGAATTTTAGGAGGGATTAGGCAGGCAGGCAAGTGGTTAGGGGCAATCAGACAGGCAGACAGGTGAGCAATTAGGAGCCAATGGTCCCGAATTGTGAGGGATATCCAGCTGCCAATTTAGGTCCTGCAGAATCAGGCCTAAACTTGCAGTCGAACATCTCTCATGGAATCCCAAATTGCAAAAGGGTACAGGCCAGGCTGAGGGACCCCCCTACCCATGCACGAATTTCATGTACCAAAGCTCTAGTATTCAATATTTAGTTACATTTTATACTGATGCATAAAATGTAAAAATAATAAAATATATCTTACTCTTCAAAGAGCAAATTTATGCTGATGCATAAAATGTAAAAATAATAAAATATATCTCACCTTCAAAGAGGTACCAAACCTTACTGAAATTGAACAAATTATATAGTATCTTTAAGCTTCAGTTTTTAATAATATTTATTTTTCATAATTTTATTTTTTTGCCTTTTTGCCTGTTTGGTGTATGTAGTTAAAAGATAGAGACACTATTAAAATCTTGTTCTTTCGAAATCTGCTGACAACAAATAAGAATTCTATATAAGTGCGCATTAATGTGTAGTGGGTAGTAGAAGTGGAAGAACAAGAGATTTGACTTATAGATGGCATGAAAAAGGGAAGTAAGAACAGAATGCATTTATGATCTATTGATATCTAAAATATACCATTATTATTATGCGGCTTAAAAAAGCTGGACAATATGAGAGCATTCTGATATGTGGCCTTATCTAAAACATACTGAAACTTAAAAGAGTTTACATAAATTCAGGGTAAAAGTTTAACTGTTAATGTCTAATTTAAGGAAAATTTAATTCATATACAAAGGTGCTTAGTTGCCGAAACTAGTTTGGTTCAGTGGATATAGCGGCAGCCTGAGGACTGAAAGGTCCCAGGTTCAATTCTGGCCAAGGGCATGTACCTTGGTTGTGGGCAAATCCCCAGTAAGGGATGTGCAAGAGGCAGCTGATTTCTGACTTTCTATCCCTCTCCCTTCCTCTCTGTAAAAAATCAATAAAATATACTTTTAAAAATAAGAAGGTGCTTAGTAATTAGAAATTGTTTTCTTCATTGCTCTTTCCAGAGAGCAAGGAAACAATTTCTACCTTCTTTATTTTTTAATAGGAACTCACACTTACTAAAATGGTGTCTGCTCATAGAAGAAAATGCATTTATAAAAATCTTAGCACAGTTTTATAAGCCATTCCAATGAGTCAAATTGAACTTTCATGTTTGCTGGATTATACTGGTAATTGTAAAAATATGGCTACAGAGGTCATTATCATCTCTTTTATAGGCTTTTTAAGATTCTATTTCAAACAGATATTGTTTTCTTCTAATTTGAGTTTAAGATGAGATGCTGGATAGTTAGACAGCCACAGGTTTCCCTTTCTCAAACCCAGCTCTCCCGAAGTTAGTTCTGGGTAGTTCTTTTACCATATTCAAAATATTGGTAAAAGTTCAATGTGGTCCATCAATTTGAACTAATGTCCTGCCCTCTAGATTTCAAGTTTTGTCTGCTATCATTGATGGAATCCTCAGCAAGGAATTTTAAAGTGAATCGTATCCAATATTTAAGAAGTTCATTGGTAAGTTTTATTCTACCAACTACTTCATTTTACTCTACATAATTTTTATTATTTTAATAAAACCTTTCCTCATATCTCAGACATAGTAACAAGATAAAAACATAGGTTATACTCTGTACTGTATCTAAAGAAATTTTTTTCACATAGGGAAATACAAAGCAATTTTAAAGTGTTGGTAAAATAAATTTTAAAAAGTACATTCCCAGGAGAATACTGAATTTAGATTTACAAAGAGAAATCCCTACTGAAAGTTTAATTATGAAATGTGAGAGAATGTGGATTTTCCTCTCTTAGAATTAATTTTACAACATAATTGGTTAGGTTAACATCTGCGGTATCTTTTATATTCTTCTTTGTATTGGAATCATTGGTAATTAATATTCATTTGAAAGAAACATTTAGGTCATCTATTTAACATTCACACCTCTAGTATCACTGAGGTGCGAATGCTGAGGCTTGAAATCTTCACATGAAGGAGAAGCTCATTATTCAGGTTATAAGGTTTTTTTCACACAGTTGTTTTTGTTTGATATAAAAATCCCAACCCCATTTAATGTTTTGTTTCAACTAGTATATGACATCAGTTATATTACAGACTTTCAGTGCTCACCAATATCTGTTTTGTTTTGTTTTTTCTGGGCAAAGTGAAATAATTTACTTCTCATCCCATCACAATTAGGCAAGACCAATGGAATATTTCACACCAATTATAATTGGGAATAATAATTGGAAATTACGAATAATTTGAAATAATTAAACATAAGAAGTTATATAAGTGTTGAGCAACTCTAGAGAAGGAACTATTAAATCTATATTTACTTACCTGAAACTTGTATAATTTTGTTAACAATATCACCCCAATAAATTTAATAAGAAGAAAAAATAAAGTCAGGAGATCTTAAAATAAATTTTCAACTCTGTGAAGGGGCAGCTTTAGTAAAGGAGCAAATTGAGATGAAATTTTAAGAATAGTCCTGGATATGGGATTGTGAGAAAGGAATAATCTAATTTTCTGAAACAGCATAAATAGGACCATTATGACATGAAAGTCTATTGTTTGCAGTAGAGCTAAACAACCAGGTAGGCTCAGTGTGTGAGGGAAGAATGCAGAACAACGATAGGCTAAAATGATCAAAGGTATGCAGTATGTACAGATGATAAAATCACTTTTGGAGAATTTAGTTTTAGTCAAAGTAATTTTGACTTATTTTTTAGACAATAGGCACAAGAGGAAGGAGGTTGATTATTTTACATTATTGATATTTTCATCAATGCCTGTGAAACAGAAATCATGTTAGTCAAATACTTAAATTTTATTCTGAGTATAGAAATATTGGGAGACATTATGGATGCTTGAAAGTCATCACTGACCCCATATTAAAAGTTATAGTTTATATAGTGCACTTGAGGAGTCCAGATTGGGACCAGAAACAAATATTCTGAGTGTTCGAAATGCCCAAGTGCAAATTATATGTTTATGAGGTGATGTAAGAAATATAGAGTGATGACTTGAGAGAAAATATTAGAGAAATACAAGAAATAACAGTTATAATGATGATAATAATAATCTCTAAATACTGTTTAAGAACTGTGTTCCCCAAGATATGTGATCAGTGCTGTGACCCTGCCAGTAGGCAGGGGATCCCAAGGCAGGTGCTGGGTATGGAGGCCTAGGGTGGATACGTTAACAAGGAAATAGAACTGAACCTCACATCACCCTGCTTGGCCCCAGAGGATCACTGGTTAGCCAAGACCGGTAAGATTCCTCAGGGAAGGAAAAACCTAAGACAGGCACAGTTGCAGAGGAGCCATCAGGAGAAAACTTGGGGGTCAACAGAGGTGGGGCACAGACCCTCACACCCCCAAACTTGCAGGGGCCTGAACCCTCAACCCTTCTGAAGGAGGTCTCCTGCCCCCATGGCTGCTTTGCTTCCCATGTCCAGCTCAGCTTGGGACCCAGGTAACAGTCAGAGACTTGGTTTATAGTAGCTGCCCTATATTTAAATCCTATCTAGTACCAGGAATGCTCAGGGCCTACTCAAGAATGCAAATAACCTTTTCCACTAATATTTACAAGATAAACTAAGATTGTTGGTAGAGTATTACATTTGACAGTAAAATAGTGATCACATTTTCAGATTAATTTAAATTGGCTAATTGAAATAAGTTAATTTTAAAGGAAATTTAATTTTACTTGACAAAAACTGTTCCTAAAGTATTAACTAAAATTTCTATTGGTAGTTCATCTCATGGTAAAATTGCTTAACATGCAATGAACCTAAAGCAGTCATATTTTTTGTGCAAAAAAGTAAAATTTTAAGTTAGCAATACTGCATTATAAAATTTTTAAAAACCTTCATTAATCAAAAAAAGAGAGGATAGTAGGGTAATATCATGTAAGGAAAAATGTCCTGTAAGTAAATTACATCTAGAAAATTTTTGCTTTACAAAAATTAATTTTTATTTGTAATGTTAACAGCAAGACACCCATGAAAAACACACATGGTGTCAAAATAAGTCAAAGGAAAATCATTTGGGCAAAAATAAAAAGGATCCCAAGTCAATTTTATAGAAAAGATTCCTTTATTAACTTTTGGTTGAGAATATGTTTGTATATTTTCAGAAAACAACTCTAAGACCATATAGATTCCTGCAACGGAGAGGAATTGACAGGTTTACTCCAACCATGAAGACAAGAGGAGAAACAGTCCAGAGATGGAAGACGCTGACATTGCCTTGCCATGCTAGCAGTCAGCAGCTGTGCATCATTGCAGGTTTCCTAGGACCAAACCAGAGAGGGTCAGACCTGCATTCCCACCATGTGTCCACCATCCAGATATCAATGCTGACATGTACACATAGGAAATGTTTGACATTGAAACTGGGACTCAGAGCTGTTGGATATTGAAATTGGGACTCAACCATTTTTTGTTATTATATGTTTATTTCTAGTTTGCAGAAGCAAGATTTTTTAAAGAAAAGAAATGGGGAAAAATAGATACAGAGGCAAAGTAGCATTGAACATACTGTCAAACTACAGCAGGAAGACAGAGGAGGTTGGGGGGATCAATTGAAGGACTTGTATGCATGCATATAAGCATAGCCAATCGATATAAGACACTGGGGGGAGTGGGCAGGTGAGGGCATGTGCTGGGCAATAGAGGAGGCTGGGGGGAGTTCAATGGGGAAAAGGAGACATATGTACTACTATTTGCAATACTTTAAACAATAAAAAAATAAAAAAATAAATAAAATACTCTTTAAGAAATGAAGGCAATATCATTTCTTCAAGTATTTCCATTTATTTTTTCAACTCTATCTAATATTTTTTGTGGCAATATTATGCATTTTACTTTATTTTACCATAGATTTGTGCTGTCATTGTGTTAAAATTAAAGAATATTCAAAATCATTGTATATTCTACCAGGGACCTGGTGCACAAAATTTGTGTACTGGGGGTGGTCCCCCCTAGCCCAGCCTGCCCCTTCTAACATACCGGGAGCCCTCAGGGCATGTCCTACTGATGGCTTAGGCCCACTCCCTTTGTGGGGGGCGACTGGGCTGATCAGGAGAATGCACCTTCCCCACAACCCCGTTGCTGCAGCCACTGCCAGTCACCGTACCCACCATGTTTTTATCAACATGGACTCCAGTCCCTTCACCATGAAAAAATGAAAGCTTTCTTTAGGCAATTTCAAGATGTGTCTTTCATAAGATATGACATTTTTTTTTAATCCTTACCTGAAGATATGTTTCCATTGATTTTTATTGGATGTGGAAGAGAGAGAGGAAGAGACAGAGAAACATCAATGTGAGAGGGACATTTTGATTGGTAGCCTCCTGATGAGCCCTGACCTGGGCCCGGCCAGGGAGGAGCCTGCAACCAAGGTACATGCTCCTGATCAGAATCAAACCCAGACACTGCTGTTGGCAGGCAGAGGCATTATCCACTGAGCCAAACCAGCTAGGGCAGGATAGAATATTTCTTAGTTCTCCAACACCGGACCTTTGTTTTTTTCTCCAGGAGAGTGGTAGAAAAACCCTAGATCAGTGGTCAGCAAACTGTGGCTCATGAGCTGCTGTTTGCTGATCTGTTGACTAATGAGTTTGCCGACCATTGCCCTAGTTATCCTTTTTGGATACTTATTACCAAAGTTACTAAGAATATTACCTGTGGCATATAGGGAGTTTAGCCAATGAGAGGTCAGAAAGGTGTTTCCTCTAGTTCACACAGATCACCAGCTCTGCTCCTGTCCAAGCCTAAAGCCTTGGGGCCAGGACAGAGGCCTTCCAGGTCCCTCCAAATGACAAACAATGGCTCCACCCCAGTCCAGGCCTAAAACCTATGGCCGAGGCTTTAGGCCTGGGCAGGGACCCCCCAGCTCCCTGGGATTGCTGGCTCCCTCTGATCTCTGCCTTCCCCTTCCTTCCATCACCGGCTCCCTCTCCCTCTAATCGCAAGCTCCCTCTCCCTGCATTGCTGGCTCCTCTCTCTCCATTTCTGGCTTTCTCTCCCACCATCGCAGGCTCCCTCTGGTGGTCAGCTCTGCCTCTCAGCTCTGATGGCAGGCTGGATCGTGCCCAGAAGCTCCCTGGCTCAGGCCCTTCCCATGCTACTCAGGGTTCACGCGGGGCCTACCTTGGAATGACTTGTGTGCCAGACCAAGGCCACTGGTTGCCTATGTATATAAATTAAACACTATCTTTGTTGGGTTGACTTGCATACTCGCTCTGGTTGGCTGTGGGCATAGTGGAGGTTCAGTCAATTTATACATTTGTCCATTATTAGGTAAGATTAAGCAAAATGACATATGTACAGATATACACATATTTAATTAAGTAACTGAAGAACATCTCGAAAATTTTAGTACCAATGAGAAGTAATATGGTATGGTTGAGGTATATTTGATTTTTGTTGGATATTTGTCAGTGATGTATCTATTTTTTATGTATTTATGACAATATTATTTTAGAATATGCATTTAAAAATGATTTTTGTACATTATTTTTAAAGTCATTCAGTATTGATCAGCACACATTATTAAGCTAGACCATGAATAAGTTTCTTAGATTTCACTGTTTACAATTTATATAGTACATAATTAAAAATCATTTACCAAAGGGAGCTACTTGTCCTGCTGCATCAATCAGAACAGGAGCTTCCACTCACAGAATGAAAAAAGGCTTTGAAGGAATAATAGTAGTCTGTACAATGATATGAGATAACCCTCCATGCATTAATCTGTGCAATGACATTTTAATTTGAACAAGTGCAATACTCAAGTATCATAAAAAAAGTAGAAAAAAAATAAGACTAGGTTTCAAACACTGCTGTCTATATTTTTAGAGTAATTTAAAAGTAGCCAGGCACTTAGAAAATTCAGAAAAATGTTAAGCACTTAAAAATTTAAAGCAGAGACTAGACAACAGAAGAAACAATGTCATTTCTGAAACTATTATCAATGACCAGAAATCAAAATTTCCATAGAGAGCAGATTTTGTTTACTAATAATGGCATTAGTAAAGATCAGTTTTTATTAAAATTAGCAAATTATTAATATTTCATTCCCAAGTGATTCATATTCTAAATAAAAGAATTGCCCATATGAAAAGTTTTCCTTCAATTATAGCCAGAGCTTACGTATTAACTGATAAATGCCTAACAAAGTCAGCATAGGTGCTCTATTTTTTTTTTTGCTAAAACAATTTTGTACAAATACGTTTGTGCCTATACTTGTAAGTGGTATTAACTATTAAAAATACTACCTTAGTGATATTTTTAAAATTTAAATTATATCTAGAACTGCATAATAATACATAAATTCATAATATTTAGTCATATATTTTAGCATGTTGATCATAACTATTGTTCCAGTTTCTCATTTGGCCTTATAAACAAACAGAATCTGGAATTAACTTGTGTATGAATTAGCATTCTCCAAAGTCCTATCATATAGATATATAGAAAAACACATAACTGAAAATATTAGAAAGAACAACCTTGGAGTGGGATCACAGGGTCAAATGGGAGTTCCATTTTCAGTTTTATAAGGAAATCCCATACTGTTCTCCACAGTTTGCATTCCCACCACCAGTGCAAAAGTGTTCCTTTTTCTCTACATCCTCACCAACACTTGTCCTTTGTTGATTTGTTGATTATAGCCATTCTGATAGATGTGAGATGATACCACATTGTCATTTTGATTTGCATTTCTCAGTGACTGAATTATTTCATATGTCTCTTGGCCTTCCTTCTGTCCTCCAGTGAAAAGTGTCTATTTAGGTCCATTACCTGTCTTTTGATTGGATTGTTTATCTTCCTTTTGTTAAATTGTATGAGTTCCCTCTAAATGTTGGAGATTAAACCCTTATCTGTGATGACATTGGCAAATAGGTTCTGCCATGCAGTTGGCTTTCTTGTTGTTTTGTGGATGGTTTCTTTTGCAATGCAAAAGCTTTTTATTTTTATGTAGTCCCATTTAATTATTATCTCTTTAGTTTCTGTTGCCCTAGGACTGGGATGGCAAACCTATAACACGTGTGTCAGTACTGACACATAGCCATTTTCGATGACACGTGGCCGCATGTGGTCGCATACTGAGAAGTTGGGGGCCACATGCCGAGAACGACTTTTCATCTACAGCTACTCCACCACTAGGTGCAGTAGCTAACTATGAAACATTTGCTGTAGTGTAGTGTAGACACTCTGTGCTGGGGGTCCATAGGCCAAAACAACAGAACTCTAGCATAGAGCATCTAGTTCCAGGACTTCCGGTTAGGGCATTAGGGGACATTTGACCTCATTTATGGCCAGCGGAGCAGGGAGCAGAAGAATGAAACCAGAGATGCATCTCTGGAGGCCCTGTGATCACCATTACTAGCAACTACATAACCACAGCAACCATCATCCAATCTACTGTTCTGGGGTGTCATGGATTTCTAATTCACCATCATTACTGAGATAAGTGAGGGGGAGGCTGGGAGAGGTGAGGGCCTGTGCTATGAGTGCCATTTCCCAACATTAGAAATAGTGGCAGCCATCACAATTTCTATAAGGAACATCATTTTGCGGCATAGTGCAGACTCTATTTCACCACTATTACTGTTGTGCATCCTTATTAACCCCTATTTATGCTTATTAACCCTCCCCTTTCCTAAAAGACACATATGCTATCTTGTGATCTGTTTGGCTAGTTAACCACCAATTGCCTGCAGGGCTAACAGGGTTTCTATAATTCTATTTTCTGTCATTACCCCCCCAATGGAGAAGCCAAAAACAAAACAAAACAAACAAACAAAAAAAGTTAAGTAAAGAAAGTGGTAGTAGCAGTAGCCAACATTTTCAAGAGACATGGACTGAGATGTATGGCATTATAGAAAAAAAAATGGCAGATCACTTTGCATTCTATGTACTGATACGGTAGTAAGCAGAACATGGAATATAAACAGGCATTTTGAAACTAATCATTCCCAGCTCTTAGGAAAAAAAAAAAACTGAGGATGAAAGGAAAGAATACATTCCCAGGCAGCTACACCTTTATAACAGGCAATTTAATTCCATCCTTAAATTTATAAAAGACTCTACAAATTTAACATCTGCAATTTGAGCATTGTTCACTTCATAGCTCAGCATAGAAAAGCACTCAGTGAGGGGAATTTATTAAAGAAACTCTCCTAAGATGTGCACCAGTTCTATTTCATGATATGCAGAGTAAAGATGCAATTGAGAGAATATCTGAGTTACCACTCAGTAAAAATATCATAAAAATACCGAATAATGAGACTGAACACAAACGTACATCAATTAAAGAAAGACATATGTAATTGTAAATATTTTTTTATCTGTCTTGATGAAACTACTGATGTCACATCACATGCTCAGTTAGCCATTATTGGTCAATATTCTGATGGTCTCACAATGAGAGAAGAGTTGATAAAGTTAGTATCAATGCCAACAAGTACATCAGGAAGCGAAATATGTAAGGTTTTTATACAAACATTCCGTGACCTAAGCATTGATACCTCTAAAGTTGTGTCAGTGATAACAGAGGGGGCACCAAACATTGTATTATCCATCAGGAGGTTTTATGAGCCAAGGCAGGATTCACTGACTTAAATGACTTAATGTAGGTGGTTACAAAAATAGTTAATTTAATAGCTGCTCACCACCCCCCTTCACAAGCGAGAATTTTCTGCACTTTTACCCAAGGTTCATTCCACCTCCTGTGGACTGCTGATGTACAATAATGTAAGATGGCTGAGCCAAAGCAAAGTTCTTGGGCGCTTTGTGGAGTGCTTTGAAGAAATTAAGGTATTTCTTGAGGGTAAGGATCTGGGAAGCTTTTCTCAGCTCAATGATGATAAGTAGGTCAACACCCTGATATTCTTTACAGATCTCACTGTTAATATTAACAAACTGAACTTAAAGTTACAAGGTTTCGGCAAAAATATTGAAGTTATGTTTGGATACATAAAAGCCTTTGAAAATAAACTTAAAATTTTCAAGCGAGATGTAGCAACTAAAACTTATAAGTATTTTCCTCGAGTAACAAAGTATTTTGAGAAGGCCAGTGCAGCTGTACCAAATGAAATGCAACCCTTGCATATAAAGTACCAGCATGTTTTAGACTCGTTACTTGACTAGCTCAGAGATAGATTTAATCAGTTTAGAAGCCTAGAACAGAACATAAATATAATTAAGTATCCTGATGTAGTAGTCTACAGTAGTTTGGAATTACATGGTTTCCAATGGATGCAAATTGATGATTTGGAGATGCAACTTGCAGAATTTCAAGATGGCAACTGGGCTCAGGTGTTGGTCAACTTGAGGTCAAAGCTTGAGAATCTGGATAGGTACCATTTAAAAAATCAAGAGGAGTGCCACTCTTAACAGAAAATTTGGAGTGCCTGGAACCGATTACCAGACACTTTTAGCATACTGAAAAATATAGCAATGGTTTTACTCACAATTTTTTCCTTTGCATACTTTTCTGAGTCCTTATTTTCAGCATTAAATAATATCAAAACCAACAAAAGAAACAGATTGACAGAAGGAGTTAGTAGCACTTGCTTGGGCTTGAAGTGTACAAAATACCAACCTTCAATTGAAGGTTTAGTCAATGAAATTCAGCAACAAAAAAGTCACTAATAGGCAGGTTAGTTAAAGAATTTCCCCTCCCCCTCACTTATCTTAGTTCATGGCACCCCACACAAGTTAAATAATATCAAGACCAACAAAAGAAACCAACTGACAGATGAACAAAGAAGTCACTAAGCTGGTAAATTAAATAATTAGTTTTTGGTTTATTAAAAACAGTTATATATTATAATTATACATTTTTGTTATTTAAACTATAAATATCCCTGAAACTGGTTTGGCTCAGTGGATAGAGCATTGGCCTGCAGGCTGAAATGTCCCAGGTTCAATTCCTGTCAAGGGCATGTAAGTTGGTTGCTTGCATATCCCCAGTAAAGGGTGTGCAAGAGGCAGCTGATTGATGTTTTTCTCTCATCAGTGTTTCTGACTTTCTATCCCTCTCCCTTCCTCCATGTAGAAAATCTGTAAAATATATTTAAAAATAAAATAAAATAAAATAAACTATAAATATCACAAAATTATGGTGTGTTTTTTTTTGTTTTGTTTTGTTTTTTTTCTCAAAGTGACACACCACCTGAGTTTTGATCAGATTTTTGGTGAATTTTGACACACCAAGCTCAAAAGGTTGCCCATCACTGTGCTAAGCTCTCTCCTGTTAGCCTGTTTGCCCCTAACTGTACTCCACTACAGGCCTGGTTCCCTCCACATTCCCTTCCCTACAGGCCTGGTCTCCCCCAACTTCCTTCCTCTACCGGCCTGGTCACTCATAACTGCCCACCTCTGCTGGCCTGATTGTTCACAACTGCCCTCTTTTGCAGGCCTGGTCCCTCCCAACTGACCTTCCCTACTGGCCATCTTGTGGTGGCCATCTTGTGTCCACACGGGGGCAGACATCTTTGACCACATGGGGGCAGCCATCTTGTGTATTGGAGTGATGGTCAATTTGGATATTACTCTTTTATTAGATAAGATAAAGGCCTGTTGCATGGGTGGGGGCTAGCTGGTTTGCCCTGAAGGGTGTCCCAGATCAGGGTGGGTGTTCCCTTGGGTCATGGGGTGGCCTAGGCAAGGGGCCAGTGGTGGTTTGCAGCCTACCAGCAACCCAAGCTGAGGTTTTGATATCTGGGATTTATTTATCTTCTATAACTACAACTTTGTAGCCTTGAGCAAAGCCAAGCCTAATGCTTGCTTTCTTGGCTACAGCCATTTTTGTTGAGATTTATTTATCTTCTATAATTGAAACTTTGTAGCCTGGAGTGGAGGCCTGAGCTGGCCAGGGTATGCGGGTAGCTTGGCTTCCTCCATTTCTGTGAAAGCCCAAGCCTCTTGCTGGCTCCATGGCCACAGCCATCTTGGTTATATTAATTTGCAAACTCACTCCTGATTGGTTGGTGGGAGTGGTTTGTGGGTGTAGCAAAGGTATAGCCAATTTCATATTACCCTTTTATTACAAAGGACTAGAGGCCTGGTGCACAAAATTCATACATAAGAGGCAGGGGGTGGGTGTCTCTCAGCCCAGCCTGCACTCTGTCCAATCTGAAACCCCTCGAGGGATGTCTGGTTTCCCATTTAGGCCAGAACCTTGTAGGATCGGGGCTAAACGGGAAGTCAGATATCCTTCTCACAATCCAGGACTGTTTGCTCCAAACTGCTCACCTGCCTGCCTTCCTGATTGCCACTAACAGCTTTGCCTGACAGCCTAATCACCCCCTAACCACTATCCTGACAGCCTAATTGATGTCTAATTGCTCCCCTGCCAGCCTGTTTGTCCCCAACTTCCCTCCTCTGCCTGCCTGGCAACCCCTAACTGCCCTCCCGTGCAGGCTTGATCACCCCCAACTGCTCTCCCCTGCTGGCCTGATCGCCCACAAGTGCCCTCCCTTGCAGGCCTGGAACCTCTCAACGCTCCTCCCCTGCTGTCCATCTTGTGTCCACATGGCACATGGAGGCAGGATCTTTGAGCACATGAGGCAGCCCTTTTGCGTGTTGAAGTGATAGTCAATCTGTATATTACTCCGTCATTAGATAGGCCTTGTGCATGAGTGGGGGGCAGCTGGTTTGCCCTGAAAGGTGTCCCGGATCAGGGCGGGAGTTCTCTTGGGGCATGGGGCAGCCTTGGCGAGGGGTCTATAATGGTTTGTAGACCAGCCATGCTCCGCAGTGACCCAAGTAGAGGCCCTGGGATCTGGGATTAGTTTATATTCTATAATTGAAACTTTGTAACCTTGAGTGCACCCAAACTTCCTCATAGCTCCGTGGTGACAGCCATTTTGTTTGGGTTTATTTAAATTCTATAATTGAAACTTTGTAGCCTAGAGTGGAGGCCTAGGCGCTAGGGCTGCAAAAGATTGTCTCCCTCCTTTGCCCGGGCAACCCTAGTCTCTGCTCTCTCCAACTCCATGGCTGCACCATTTCTGTTGGGATTATGTATCTTCTATAATTAAAACTTTATAGCATTGAGTAGAGGCCGAGGCTAGCAAGGGCAGGTGGAAAGCTCAGCTTCCTCCATTGCTCAGGAAACCCAAGCCTCCCCCTTAATCTGAGTGCCTGCAGCCATCTTGGATAAGGTCTATTTGCTTCTGATTAGCTGTTGGGCATGGCTTGTGGGTGTATTGGAGGTATAATCAATTTGCCTATTACTCTTTTATTAAATAGGAGAGATGACAATGTAAAATTATTTTAGTGTCAGTACATTAGCCCTTTTGCTCCTTCTTGTTAATTATATATCTGTACATGTGTATCTTCTTTTATATTCATTTACTGTTCACATTCAATTCTCCTCAAAGGATGCCATATTAATGTATTTTATTTTAAATTAGCCAGTTATTTTAAGTAATTTCTCATAAGTAAAACCAATGAAAATAAATTTTGAAATCTTTATTCTATAATGTGAAAACCATTTTACGTTAATATTTTTTTCATAAGTTTGAGAAATGGAAGGTTTTTTTATTGAATTTATTGAGTGGCCTTAATAAGATCATATAGGTCTTAAGTATACACTTCTATGACATATCATCAGAATATTACATTGTGTGGCCATCACCCAAAGCCAAATCTGCTGTCAACAGATATTTGACCCCTTTTAGCATTTACTAAACAACCACACTCCTTTCTTCTAGTAATCAGCATACTGCTGTCTATGTCTGTGTATGTGCAGGTAGGCTAATTGAATAAAAACTTACAATATTTGAAAAAAAATTGATTTAATCGTAATACTCATCAATTTGGAAACTGATTAACTACATTTTAATATAGTTTAAGTATAAAATACCATGAAGTCAATAAAATGGTACTTATCTACCAAATGGTACATCTACAAATATGGAGAGTTGTATCTGATATGCTACCAAGTAAAATAAGCATATTACAAAACAGCATGGTAACATCTTTTGTTATGGATGTGTTTGCATTAATGTGAAGAAAAAAATATAAAATGAATTCAAAGTAGTGGTTACTCTTAGGGAAGTGTTATTATAGATTTTTATTTTGTTTTTGGATGTTTCAGTACTGTCTTGGATTTACAAATAATTTTGAGCAATTAATTTTATGTTATAATGATTTTTATTTTAAAATGACTACTTTTGCTTTGAAAATATGAATTTTATTTTAATGCATTCTATATTTTTCTATTTTAAGTCTAATCACATGCTATATATATTAATTTGGCATCACAGAAATCAAAAGAGGACAATGTTTCAGAAAGGAGTGATTACCCTACTGAAGTCAAGTACTCCGAAAAGTGAAATAAAATTAAGACAAAAGTCTATTCCTTGCATTTAGCAACCCATGCATGACTTTTTCCATTGGATGCAAATTGGAGTTTTAAGGCTACATTATAATAACATAATTAATAATAAGGGGGTGAGGAAGAGAAAGCAAGTATAAATAACTACTTCTGTATATTCCGAGGACAGGAAGATTTTGTAAAGCTTTGGTTAGTTGGTTGGGTGGTAGGTTGCTAGGTTGGTTCACTGGTTGGTTGGGAAAATAAGAACCTTACCCCTCAGGGTGACCTTTTCTCTTCTAGCATATTGCTGGACACGCAGTGGATTCCCTGACTTTTCATATTGCTATTCATGAGGTTTAGGCCCCCTGATCTTTTCATTGCTAAAGATAACATCTAGGCCTCAGTTGTATTTCAGATCCAGGCCCAGAAACTTAGCAAAACCACACAAGTGAGCCATGGCTTTCTCAGGGTAAGCTGCATTGACTAATGACTCCTGGCACCAGCCAATTAGTGGAGACCACAATCCTGAAAGAACACACCTCGGAAACCTTGGCTCCCTGAGAAGTCTGAGAAAAGGGGTGAAGAGGAAAATGCTTCAATGTTCTTTGGTAAGAATGAGAGACTGATCTGATTCAATAAATGAGATATATTTCTGGGAGTTTTGAAAGCTCACTTGCAAATAATAAATTTATAATTGCTGACCCTTCCAGATTGTGTTATTTTAACTAATATTAATGACATATCTGTGCACACACATATGGATGACAATATTTGCATCCATCAGTGCTAGGATCTTATCAATTTGGTGTAACTTAAGGGACCAGTGTTGAGGAATCCTCATATGCTTTAATTAAGGTAGTAAATGACAGTGTATCATGAAATGTAAACAATTTGTAAAGCTTTAAAAAAAAAGAAAGAAAAAGAATGATGAATGAGGAGAAATGTCAAGAAAAATTGCAGTTGGAGTATTTGAATGAATGTTTGACAAAGTGATTGAGAAAGGAGAACCATTTCTGTTTCCAAACACTAAAGTGACTGGAGAAGCTATTGGTGAGATGATGTAATGAATGGAATTAATCAGAAAGTCCAGGAACTGAGTGACTAAAGGATTGATTGTGATCTCTAGATAAGAAGAGTGAAGTCACAGTATTGGCAGCATTTTAATTGGGTACAAAAATCATATGTAAGAGAAAGTTTTCAGTGAACTAGGGAGGATTCTTACAGGGCAGTGAATTACATACTAAGTAGAAGCCCATCATGCAATTTGAAATCATGTGACTCCGCCCACTCTCCAGTCATCAGTCAGGCCCTGACTCACTCTCCAGGCCCTCCAGCAGCTGTAGCTGCTGCCAATTCCTTCCTGCCTCCTTCTACAGTCCTTGAAGCCCTTGAAGCAGCCTCGGCTCGTGCTGATAAGTCCCTCCCCCAGACCAGGTGTGTGGATGCTGGGCTCACAATCTCCTCCTGTCTGGTCAACCTGTTATGGCATCCCTATTAATTAACATCTCTCTCTCTCTCTCTCTCTCTCTCTCTCTCTCTCTCTCTCTCTCTCTGTCTCTGTGTGTGTGTGTGTGTGTGTGTGTCTAATCTCTCTTTCTCTCTCTCTCTCTCTCTCTCTCTCTCTCTCTCTCTCTATATATATATATATATATATATATATATATATATGTGTGTGTGTGTGTGTGTGTGTGTGTGTGTGTGTATGTGTGTATATGTATATATATATGTATATATCATAAGATGTGGATGGTGAAATTAATTTAATAAGGCTTAAAGAACCATATAACATGATACTGTTAATGTCATACAATCATTTAATTTAAAAAAGAAGCATATAACAAGAACATAGAAGACTAATATGGAAATGGCTTTGGAGAACAAGTGAGATCCATAACCCTGTACCTGACACTAGAGAATTTGCCATCCTATCTAATAAAAGTGTAATATGCAAATTGACTGTCACACCAAGATGCAAGATGGCCACCCCCATGTGGTTAAAGATGGCTGCCCTCGTGTGGAGACAAGATGGTTGCCACAAGATGGCTGCCACAAGATGGCCTGCAGGAAGGGCAGTTGTGGGAAGTTAGGAGTGACCAGGCCAGCAAAGGAGGGCAGTGGGGGGAGACCAGACCAGCAATAGAGGGCAGTTGTGGGGTACCCAGGCCTGTGGGGGAAGGCAGTTAGGGTAGACCAGGCCTGCAGGGAAGGGCAGTTGTAGGCAATCAAACAAGGAGGGAGGGAAGTTGGGGGTGACCAGGCTGTCAGGGGAGGGCAGTTGAGGGAAGGGACCCACACCTGCAGGGAAGAGCAGTTGAGGGGGACCCAAGCCTGCAGGGAAGGGCAGTTGGGAGAGATCAGGTCAGCAGGGGAGGATAGTTGGGAGCCAGCAGTCCAAGATTGTGAGAGGGATGTCAAGCCCATTTAGGCCTGATCCCACTGGGCAGATGCATGGAGGTGGTCAGACATTCCTCAAGCAGTCTCAGATTGGAGAGGGTCCAGGCTGAGCTAAGGGACACCCCCCCCCAACCCTTGCACAAATTTCGTGCATCGGGCCTCTAGTATAAAATGAAATGGCTGCAGTTAAAGCAACATTCATAATTGATATATAGTATTTACTTCAAGACAAAATATATAAAAAAGTATTCAAAGTAGAATTTTGGACTGGTAGATGTGAAGAGAGAGAATATTTGTTAAAGAGAATGTTTTTCATTTCCTATATCTAGTCAAAATTTTGTGATGTAAGAAAGTAGTGATTGTCTTAGATGTCTGGCTTAGTGGAAAAAGAGTTGGCTCATGGACTTAAGGGCAATGGTTTCAGTTCCGGTCAAGGGCACATTCTTCAGTTACAGTCTCAATCCCCAGCTTAATCCAGCATGTGTGTGGGAGGAAACCAATTGATGTGTCTCTGACACGTCGATGCTATTCTCTCTATCTCTCCTTCTCCCTTTCACTCTCTCTAAAAATCAGTGGAAAAATATCCTCAGGTAAGGATTAACCAGAAATAAAAAAAGAAAAGAAAAAAAGAAAGTAGTGATAATTTGGCAAGAGGAGAGATCATCAAAGTGGTTAAAATGTCATTACTTAGATTTGAAGAACAGTTAAACAAGACTAGCTAAATGTGCTAATAAACAAAAAAGGATGAAGCCAATTTATTTTATTTATTTTCTAGATAGTTTTTATATATACAACTTTAAGAGACATTTTTAATGGGGTATTGAGGTACATGGGAAAGCCATTTCTAAAGTAAAATTATTTTGTTTGGGAGACACAATTTTTAAAAGTCATAGAATGGGAAAAAGATGAGATGAAATAATTTACTTTTTAAAGTTTGAGTGAACTTGTTAATATATATATATATATTTGAGCATCTAATGCATATATATATATATATATATATATATATATATATATGCATTAGATGCTCAAATCCAAAATAAAATAACAACAAATGGAATTTAACAATATGTTGAAAATAAAGGTGTTTTATTATAAACTAGATATTTCCCAGAGCTGTCATATCCCATATAATAAAAGCCCAGTTACAGGAAGAGCAGAATGACCACAACAACCAGAACAATCATGGACTCATGCTCTCCACCCATTCATTGGGCCTCTATAGAAATGTAAAACCCTACCTCCCCACTACTCCAACCCAACCTGCCAAAGGTTCCTGAAACCACAAAATTAGCTGATTCAGGCTAGCAGTTCAAAGTGTGAAGCCTCATTCACTCGTGAAGAATTCGAACCTTTCTCCTTCCCTTTGGACTCCATGTCTCAGAGGAGGCATGCATGGTATGGATGGACAAATGAAAGCTCAGAAAAGTCACTTGTTTGGGGTCCGGTGGCACATGCAGGCAGACAAACTGATCACCAAAAACCAAGCACCACACTCTGTCCCTTCCTCATCCAGTGGCCTCAGCTCCAGACAGGCACTTCCCATGGCAGGATGCAAGGAGAACCCAGACTTGAATTTTTGCAGAGACAGTAATGCTTGGGAGGTCAAGATAATAGAAACCTAAGGGCCCAAATGCTGGGGCCAATGCCTCCAGATACCACTCAGCAAAAGGCCAGGGGGAGTTTGGACCAATTTCTAGTCCAATTCCTAACCCGGTTGCGACCTCCCATCTCGGGGCTATAGCATGTGCTCGAGTGTGTAAATGTGGGGGGAATTCTGGAGGAGGCAGGCTCACCTCAACCCAAGGTCCCCAGGGGCTTTCTGCCTCATGCCCTTACCCTAGGTTCTCAGCCCCAGCTATGCCAGCAAAGCCCTTTGCTGGGGTGAGATCATAGGGAGAAAGCCATTGAAGAGGTGGCTGGCCTGTGGTCTCCCCTGTGGCTGTTTGTACACATTTAACCTATACTAATACAAGGATAATATGCAAATTGGTCAGGATGCCCTCACAGTAACAATGGAAAAGCAGGCTATGTGGGACAACCAGGCCTGCAGGAGGGTTAGTAAGGGAAGACCAAACAACTGAACAGCAGGCAGCATGGGGTGACCAGGTTGGCATGCGGGTTAGTGAGGGATGTCCAAATGACTGAACAGCGGGCTGCATGGGGCAACCCGGCTGGGAGGGGGTTAGTGAGGGAATGACCAAACAACTGAACAGCAGATTGTGTGGGGCTACCAGGACAGCAGGGGGGCACTTGGGGGTGACCAGGCCAGCAAGGTGGGCAGTTAGGGGCAATCAGGCCTGCAGACAGAGGCAATTTGGGGTGATCAGGCTGGCAGGCAGGTGAGAAGTTAGGAGTCAGAGGTCCCAGATTGTGAATGGGACGTCCAACTGCCGGTTTAGGCCTGATCCCTGGGAATCTGGCCGAAACCAGCAGTCTGACATCCCCTAAAGGGTCCCAGATCAGAAAGGGTGCAAGCTGCCTCATGTTGTCATGAGATGACCACCATCACAATATCACAAGATGGCCACCCCAACATTGTCACAAGATGACTGGAAGGGGAGGGCAGTTGGGGACGATCAGGCCTTCAGGGGAGGGCAGTTGGAAGGGACCAAGCCTGCAGTGGAGGGTATTTGGGGGGGGGGGGGAGCCAGGCCTGCAGGGGAGGGCAGTTGGGGGCAATCAGGCCAGCAAGAGAGCAGTTAGGCATTAATTTTGCCATCAGGGGATCAGTTAGGAGGGGTATCCAGCTGGCGGGAAGAAGTGGTTAAGGGAAATCAGGCAGGCAGGCAGGCAAGTTGTTAGGAGCCAACAGTCATGAATTGTGAGAGGAATGTCTGACTGCTGGTTTAGGCCTGATCCCACAGGTTTAAACTGGCAGTTGGACATTCCCTGAGGGCTCTCAGATTGGCAAGGGTGCAGGCTGGGCTTAGGAACATGCCCCTAGTATGCAAATTTTGTGCACTGGGTCTTTAGTCTATATATGTAAAAGGCTCATATGCAAAGTGTCCCCTCGGGAGTTTGACTAGGAGTTCAATTGCTTGCTATGACATCCCCTGGCCACCAGGGGTCGTCATGGAATGAAGAAAGGCTTTGGCTGGCAGCTGGGGAAAAGAGACCCTGGCCAGCAGCCAAAAGACCTTGATCAGCTCTGATTGCTTGGTAGGCCTAGGGACCCTAACCATGCTTGAATTTCGTGCACTGGGCCTTTAGCATATATATAAAACAGTAATATGCAAATTGACCAAATGGTGGAACAACCAGAATGAATGCTGGACCAGTCGTTATGAGGCACACTGACCACATCTTGGTCCCTCCCCCTGGCTGGCAGTCTCCAATCCCCCAATGATGAATGGAGAACCAGCGGTAGGTGGCAGCAGGGACAGAGACAGTTCCAGCAGCCATGGAAGATGTCCCTAATCACAGACCAGGACTAGGGACTATACCCACACTTGAATTTTGTCCACCATGCCTCTAGTAAAAATATATTTTAAAATAAATAAATACAAATCAATAAAAAGGAAGGATTTTGTATTTACAAGCTTGTTCTGGGTTTATGTTACATTTTTTAGTGTACACTAAATCTTCTTCCATTGGACAGAAGGTATTCAGGTTATATACCCTACTAAGCCTTTGTAATTAAATTAAAACTACAATGTGAAGCATATGAATTCTACATCTTCCCCAAGGTAGGATATAGATAATACCTCTAGTCAATAATATGCCAGATTTTAGATGTCAATAATTAATTCAACTAATTTCAATGCTTCAATAATATGATTAACAGGTGTACAGAATGGATCACTGAGATAAGATGGCTACTAAAAGTGTAAAAGCAATTGTAACATTTTTATTAATTTGTATAAGAAAATAGGCAAAATTTCCTGTATTCCTTTCTCAGCCATTATCTTACTATGATATAAATTTCTGCTGTGGAAAAATCTGTTTTCTGTTTATTTTCTGATTATATGGTGCTGTTTAGAAATTATTCTGACTGAATTCAGATTTATAAAACAGAGCTTGAGAAAATAGTGGTACAAAAAAAAAGAAGAGGAAGAAGAAGAAAAAGAAAATGGAACATGTAAAATAATTCCATAAGTAGGAAATTCCTGGCTAATATTTCCAAGAGTAGGAACTTTGGGCTGTTCTGGTTTGTTTCTTACCATCTATTCCTTTCATTAACAAGGTTATCTCAATAAAATCTATGGTTTTGCAGTTCCAGGCATTGTGTGTGCATTCTAGGCAGTGAGCATGAAAGAAGACAGAAAGGGCATGTGTCCTCTATTTAAAGGGTCTTCCTGAAATCAGCCACTAATCCTCTGTTCACAGTTTATTAGTCAGAAATTTGTCACATGGCCAAAAACTAGTAATAAATAAGGCTTAGAATATAATAACAAGTCGCTACTATAAACTAAGACTTATATGCCTCAAAAAAAAAAACACAAGATAAAATATTATTAAAGGACATTAGAAGTGTCTGGATTAATGGTAGTCAGAAAAGGTTTTATTTTTAACATTGGTCTTGCATTTAACTACCTTTTACAAAAGACTGCTTAATTAAAACGGCTTGTCAATTTATTCTTTGAGATTACCAGGTAGGCGATAATATATTTCTACAAATAATAAATATTTTGTTTCTTCCTTGTGATCTTTTTACATTTATATTTTTTCATATCTTAATGAATTGGCTACCATTAATAGTAAATGTTAAATAGTAACTTTAAGTAAACTTATTTTATTCTTTGTTTTAAGCTAATGCTTTAATTAGTTTACTAATTGATACGGCTTACAGGTAAGAAATGATTTGTTTTAGTTTGATGTTTTAAAATCTTTACATGTTTTATTTAATGTACATATTTACATTAATATATTTCCTGAGGTTAAACTATTCTTACATTGCTGATCCAAATATATTTAGTAATGATTTGCTATACTTATATTTCTGAATTTAATTTACTAATATTTTATTGTATTTTTATTTTATTTATTTATTTTTAATTTATCTTTATTGGTAAAAGTATTAGAGATATCCTCTTTTCTCCATTGACCTTCTCCACCCTACATGTACTTCCTCCCTGTCCCCCCACAGTTTTACATTGGGTCTACAGATCTAGTTCTGTAGAAAATGATAGGTGTGTCTCCTTTCAGGTTCCTGGGGAGACAGGACTGCTCTCTAGCTGTTGTTGGGAAAGGCTAGAGCTTTGTTACAGGAATTTTTAAGTATTTGCTGTCCCGCCAAGATTGGTTGGCCTACTTGTGACTATGTGTCCTGGAAGGATCCTAAACTGGCAGGACTGCTCATAGTCTATGTCTGGGAGTGACTGAAGCCAAGTATAAGACCATTTCAGAATCTCTGGGGGTGTAGATGGGAATGCATTTCACCAGGTTCCTGGGCTGGTGAGGGCCTAAACCCAGGTACAAGGCCATTTCAGAATCTGCAGTTAGACTACATTCTGCAGTCTTTCCTCTGAGGATTTAATATAGATTAAGCAATTATGATATGAAACAATTCTTAAATAAAATAAGGGCTTAATGATCTTAAACTTAGCTTAGGACTTTAAGTTGGATGGTATATTTTTATTCTATTGTTGATGTACTTTGCTTCTAAGGTAAAACTCCATGAAGATTTTTTTGAAAGCCTTAGATACTTAATAAGGTATCTCCTCCTTTGTAGGTCTAAACTTGACTGTTTTCAAATTTGTAGTTAAGGAAAATTCTGGTCAGCTTTATACCCTCTTATCTTTCCACTCTCCTGCTTCTTCCTAACCAGGAAATTGATAAAATTTTGTGTATGTCACACTCAATTCTCTAGACTCCTGAGTAATTTATTTGTATTTTTAATATATTTTATTGATTTTTTTACAGACAAGAAATGAGATAGAGAGTTAGAAACATCAATGAGGGGGAAACATCTATCAACTGCTTCTTGCACACTCTCTACTGGGGATGTGCCTGTAAGCAAGGTACATGCCCCTGACTGGAAATGAACTGGGGACCCGTCAGTCCACAGGCCAGTGCTCTATCCAGTGAGCCAAACCAAACTGATTAGGGTGACTCAAGTAATTTTGACACAAAAATATATCTATTGTGATACTTCTAACATATTTTTTCTCATTTTCTGATTAGTGTTAATTATTTATTATTTTTTAATTGCTTGACCACTTTTTAAAATTATTTTCCTTATTGCTTAAGGTATTACATATGGGTCCTTATCCATCCATTGCCCTCCAAAGCCCCCTGCTCATGCTCTTACCCCAGTGTCTGTGTCCAGTAATTATGCTTATATACATGCACACAAGTCCTTTGGTTGATCTCTCGCCCTGCTGCCCACCTTCTCCTGCCTTCTCTCTGAAGTTTGATGGTCTGACCAATGCTTCTATGTCTCTGGATTTGTTTTTGTTCATCAGTTTATGTTGTTCATTATATCTGGTATTACACAAATAAGTGGAATCATGTGATCTTTATTTTTCTTCTGACTGACATATTTTGCTTAGCATAACGCTCTTCAGGTCCACCCATACTGTTGCATATAAGCATAGTATTCTATTGTGTAGATGTACCAAAGTCTTCTAATCCACTCATTTGCTGATGGGCACTTAGGCTGTTTCCAAATCTTAGCTATTGTAAATTGCTAAGATTTGGAAACAAATTGAGAGAAAAATCACACAGTCATATCAATTGATGCAGAAAAAGCAGTTGACAAAATCCAACACCCTTTCTTGATGAAAATTCTCAGCAAAATTGGAATAGAGGAATCATACCTCAACATTATAAGAGCCTTATATGACAAACCTACACCAACATCATACACAATGGGCAAAAACTAAAACCATTTCCCCTAATAATAGGAACAAGACAGGGATGCCCACTTTCATCATTCCTGTTCAACATAGTACTGGAAATGCTAGCCATAGCAATTACACAAGAAGAAACAGAAGATATTCAAATTGGAAAAGAAGATGTAAAACTGTCATTATTCACAGATGACATGATACTGTACATAGAAAACCCTAAGACTACATCAAAAATTATTAAACTTAATAAATGAATTTGGCAATGTAGCAGGATACAAAATTAATGCCCAGAAATCTATGGCATTTTTATACACCAGTAGTGAACTTACAGAAAGAGAAATTTAAGAAAACAATCCCATTTACCATTGCACCAAAGAATCAACGTACCTAAGAATAAACTTAACTAAAGAGGTAAAATACCTATACACAGAAAAATATAGGACACTGAAAAAAGAGATAGAGGAAGACATAAACAGATGGAAGAACATACCATGTTCATGAATTGGTAGAATCAACATCATTAAAATGTCCATACTACCAAAAGAATTCTATAGATTTAGTTCACTCCACATTAAAATACCAATGGTGTATTTCACAGACCTAGAATGAACTCTCCAAAAATTCATCTGGAAGAAAAAAGACCCCAAATAGCTGCAGCAATCCTGAGAAAGAAGAACAAAGTAGGAAAAATCTCAATACCATATATCAAGCTGTATTACAAAGCCACTGTTCTAAAAAATGCCTGGTACTAGCACAAGAACAGAAATATAGACCAATAGAACTGAATAGAGAATTCAGAAATCTCCCTAAACCATTATGCTCAATGAATATTTTACACAGGAGGCAAGAGCATACAATGGAGTCAAGACAGTCTCTTCAATAAATAATGTTAGGAAAATTGGACATATTCATACAAAAGAATGATTAGTGTTTATTTTAAAAGATGTCATTTTAGCATTGGTGGAAAAAGAATCTCCTAGAACAATGTTATGCTTCCTCTAAAATAAATAACCTGATCTTCACATTTTATCTCAGTCCTTTAGAATGTTACTTTAATTATTTTATATTTTATAGGTTTTGCATATCTAAACAATTAAGTTGAATTCAACTATTCATCACACATTAAACAAATGTTCAGATTTATTAAAACTTTAGATAACAATTTTAATATACTTTAGAAGTTCTTTTTTTTAATCTTTATTGTTCAGTTTATTAGTTACATTGTTTCCCCTATTTATCCCCCTATAGCTCCCCTCCACCCTGTACCTATCCCACCCTTCACCCTCACCTCCCCCTCCCCACTGTCCTCTTCCATTGTTGCAAGATTTTTGTCCAGTCTCTTGCTGCACTTCCCACAACCCTTTTCTCTCCAAGAATTGTCAGTCCATTCCCTCTCTATGTCCATGTCTCTGTTATATTCACCAGTTTATCCTGTTCATCAGCCTATCAATTCACTTGATTTATATGTTCATTTGTTGATAGATGTGTATTTGTTGTTCATAATTGTCATCTTTACCTTTTTCTTCTTCCTCTTCTTAAAGAATATCCTTCAGCATTTCATATAATGTTGGTTTGGTGGTGATGAACTCCTTTAGCTTTTTCTTATCTGCGAAGCACTTCATCTGACCTTCAATTCTGAATGATAGCTTTGCTGGATAGAGTAATCTTGGTTGTAGATTCTTGCTGTTCATCACTTTGAATATTTCTTGCCACTCCCGTCTGGCCTGCATCGTTTCTGTTGAGAAATCCGCTGACAATCGTATGGGTGCTCCCTTATAGGTAACCAACTGTTTCTCTCTTGCTGCTTTTAATATTCTCTCTTTGTCTTTTGCTCTTGGCATTTTAATTATGATGTGCCTTGGTGTGGTCCTCTTAGGGTTCCTATATATTGGGGTTCGGTGTACTTCTTGGACTCCGAAGTAAATTTCTTTCACCAGGTGTGGGAAGTTTTCAGTCACTATTTCTTCAAATAGGTTTTCATTGTCTTGCTCTCTCTCTTTTTCTGGCACCCCTATAATTCGGATGTTGGTATGCTTGAGGTTGTCCCAGAGGCCCCTTATACTATCTTCAATTTTTTGGATTCTTTTGGTTTCTTGCTTTTTCAGCTGAGTGGATTTTACCTCTTTGTATTTCAAATCTTTAACTTGGTTCTTGGGGTGCTCCAGAGAACTTTTAGGTCTTTGTATAATATTTTTCCTTTCAGTCAGTGTATGCTTAATTTCTGGTTGGTCCTTTTTCATATCCTTGAGAGTCTCCTTTATATCCTTGAGGGTCTCCTTCATTTCCTTGTAGGACTCATTCATTTCCATGTTGGTCTTGATCATTTCCTTTGTGGTCTTGCTTATTTCCTTATAGGCCTCGATCTTTTGTTGGAGCCTCTTGAAAAACCCTATAACCGTAGTTTTGAATTCCATGTCCAGTCGTTTTTTTTTTTCCTCCATTTCTTTCACATCTGATTTCTTTCTATGTCGCTGCATGGTGGCTGCTTCCCTGAGTTGGTCAATTAGCTTTGTGTGGTAGACTTCCTACTAGGGACAGTGACTCAGCCTCCCTGGTTACCTGAGGTGGATATGGGCTAAAGTTAAGCTCAGGTAAATCGTTGTTAGCACTTGGAGGGGTTGACTTCTAGTCCAATTGTCTGTGAAGCTCAGCTGTGCTCCGGTTGGATGGGTGGAGTCTTGGGGCCAAGCAGACAGCGTTAGCTCCGCCCTATGCGGCCCCTGGGACTCTGTGCTGGGGGCAATGGCCGCCAGCACTTCTAAGAGCGAGCCGCTGCCGAGCTCCGCAGGCTGCCTGGGAATTCAGACTCTCCCAAAATGAGTCTGCATGCGAAATGTCTCACCCAAGGTCGTAAAACAAAGCAGTCTGACAGTTTTCCGAATGAGAGAGTGAGTCGCAGAGCGCTCTCTGCACCTTCACGCAGCCGAGCTGTTCGCGTGCAAGCTGCCTTCTCCACAAGCCAGGAGACCCGGCAGCACCCGAGCTTCAGCGTGCCCTCCCACTGTCCAGTTTTCACCCCGTATAATAGTGGGTTCCCTGGACTTTGCCCAGAGCTAGAGAATCAGTCCAGTGGGACGTCTCTGTCTCCCCGTTCGAGAAAACTGGCTGTTTTTCAGCCGCCTGCCCTCTCCGCGGCGCGTTCTCTAAACCTCTCCACGCGAATCTTTCAACGCTGTTCACCGCTGCTCCTCCTAGTCACAGTGTCTTATCTTCACTTCTATTTGTGGAATTTTCACTCGGCGAGCTTTCTGGTGATTCTGGAAGGTGTTTGTTCCTTCGTTAAGTTGTAGTATTAAAATTGCTGTGTATGACGGCAAGATAGGTGTTTTGCCTATGCCACCATTTTGGTTCTCCTCTAAAAGTTCTTTTAAAGAAATTCCAATATATCACTATGATATACATTTTTATAGTACATAATTATTTTATTTTTATTAAATTTATTGAGATGATATTGGTTAATGAATAAAAGTGTAATATGAAAATTGCTCAGGATAGCTCACAGTAATGACCAAACAGCAGGCCACGTGGGCATCAAGGCCAGCAGGGGGTTAGTGAGAAATGACCAAATGACTGAACAGCAAGCTGCGTGGGGCAACCAGGCTGGCGGGGGAGGGGGGGCAGTTGGGGGCAAACAGGCTGGCAGAGGGGGTCAGTTGGGGGTGGTCAGGCCAGCATGGAGGGCAGTTGGGAATGACCAGACTAGCAGATGGAGGGAAGTGAGGGGTGACCAGGCAGACAGGGAAGCAGTTAGGGGCAACTAGGCTGTCAGGGGAGCAGTTTTAGGTGACCAGTCTGGCAGGGGGGCAGTTGGGAGATGACCAAGCTGGCAGGGGGACCAGTAAGGGTTGACTAGGCTGGTAGGGGGAGAGTTGGGGGAAACCAGCCTAGTTGGAGGCAGTTTGGAACAATCAGGCTGGCAGACAGAGGTGTATAGGGGTGATTAGTCTGGTAAGGGGAGGCAGTTAGGAATGATCAGGCAGGCAGGTGAGCAGTTAAGAGCCAGCAGTCTCCAATTTTGACTGGGTATAAACTGGGTTGAGGGGACTCCCTGCCCCATGCACAAATTTTATGCACTGGATTTCTAATGAGTATATAATTCTACTAGAGACCAGTTGCATGAAGATTCGTGCAATAGAAATTCCTTCCGCTGGCTGCCAGCACTGGTTTTCCTCTGACACTGGGGACCCAGGCCTTCATCTTGGCTGCCACCATCCATATTTGCTCCAGCTTGAGCCTTCAGTCTTCACTTCAGCCAGAGTGCCACTCCTGTAGCTCCTTCTGACCCCTGCCCTCCTCCTCATAGAAGGCGTCCCATCCTGCCCGGCTGCTCTGTGCCTACATGCGTGCTGCCCAGAGGTCTGGGGAGGCTGGGGGGTGAGGCCGTGATCATCTTTGTCAGGTTAATTTGTATACTCACTCCTGATTGCCTGGTGGGAGTCACACACTGAGTGTCAATTTGCATGTTTCTCTTTTATTAGTGTAGATATTGCATCATCATCATCTGTATATTGCATGGTGTGCTCATCATTCAAAAGTGAAGTTTCCTTCTATCTCAATATATTTGATTCCCTGTACCCCTTTCATTATCCTTCCACTCCCCTTACTCTATGGTCACCATCATACTATTGTCTGGGTCAATTATTATTTTGTTGTTGTTTTATGCATTTTTTGCTTTCTATTTTATATCCAGCATATGTCCTTTTTTATCTAACTTATTTTGCTTAGCATGATATTCTCAAGATTCAACTATATTGGGCAAATAACAGTATTTCATCTTTTCTTTTGCTGATAGTATGCTATTCTATATATGTTTATTGAGTTGTATTAGTTTTTTAATACATTTTGGATATTAGTCCCTTATCAGAGGTATAATATAATTTGCACATATATTCTCCATTTTGTTTGTTTTGTTGTTTGTTTGTTTGTTTGTTTGTTTCAAGGCCAGGAAGGACAATCCCAAAGGGCCCCCAGCTACTCTCTCAACCCTGCCTCCTGACACATCTTCTTTATTCAATCTTCCCTTGAAAGATGCTTTTATCTTCATCACCATTAATAATACTGTAGTGTATGTTGGGAGACCTATATCCTTAATGTTTTCAAATCTAGGTGGCAGATGCCCACAAAAGAGATTGTTATGGCATATGTTAATTCTATTCTTAATTTTTTTGAAGAACCTCCTTACTGTTTTCTGTAGTGGTTTTTCCAATTTTCATTCTCCTCAGCAGTTTATGAGGGTTACATTTTCTCCACATCCTCTCCCACGCTTGTAATCACTTGTCTTATTGATAATAGCCACTGTGACTGATATAAAATAGTATCCCTTTATGGTTTTAATTTGAGTTTTCCTTATAGATAGTGAAGTTGAGCATATTTTTGTATATTTGTTGGGCATTTGTACATATCATTTGGAGAATTGCCTGTGCAGGTCATATGCCCTTTTTTAATTAAATTTATATTTTTATTGAGTTGTATTAGTTTTTTAATACATTTTGGATATCAGTCCCTTATCAGAGGTATAATTTGTACATATCTTCTCCATTTTGTTTGTTTTGTTGTTTGTTTGTTTGTTTGTTTCAAAGCCAGGAAAGACAACCCCAAATAGTGTAGATATTACATCATCATCATCTGTATATTGCATGGTGTGCTCATCATTCAAAAGTGAAGTTTCCTTCTATCTCAGTATATTTGATTCCCTTTACCCCTTTCAGTATTCTTCCACTACAGTATCCTCCAAGCTACTCTCTCAACCCTGCCTCCTGAAACATCCTTTTCTTCTCTGAAACCTCCCATGACTCCCAAGGGCCTTCTGGCATCTTAAGTTTTTTCCTCCCACAATACATCTCTTTGGAAGACACCCAGACTTGCCCTGCCACCCCAATCTATAGCTCTGCACAGGATCCCCATAAAGCAGAACAATGCCAACATTTTCTTAACTCTAATATTCCTTCCCTTGATGCCCAGAAATAGCACCTGCAATGTACAAAAATTCATTGCATTTTTATATAGTAACAATGAAATTTCAAAAAAAATAAATGAAAACTATTTCATTTATAATTTTAACAAAAGAACAAAATACCTAAGAATAAACTTAAAGAATGTGATGGAACTATTCACTAAAAACTATCTATATATGTAAAAGCCTAAGTGACCTTTATGACCGGTCAACCGAACAGCTGGTCGGCCAATTGCTATGATGCACACTGACCACCACAGGGCAGATGTTCAATGCAGAAATTGCCCCCTGGTGGTCAGTGCACTCCCACAGCCAACCTCCTTGGATGACCAACCTCCCACGGTTCCTGCCCCTGAATGCACAAGATGGTCCCAATTGTCAGTCAGGCTGAGGGACCCCACCCATGCACGAATTCATGTACTGGGCCTTTACTAAGATATAATAGAAAGAAATTGAAGAAGACATAAAGAAATGAAGACACAATTTGTGTTCATGGATTGAAATAATCAATATAATTATATTACCAAAATACAATATACAAATTTAATACAATCCCCATCAAAATCACAATGGAATTTTTAAAAGAAATAGAAAAAAATCATCAAATTTATATGGAACCACAAAAGACCCAGAATATTCAAAACAATCCTAAGAAAGAAGAGTAAAATCTTAGATAAAACACTCCCTGACTTAAAGTTACACAGCAAAGCTACAATGTCAAAACATCATAGTATTGTCAGAAAATCCATTGCATTCCAATAGAATAGAATTGAGAGCTCAATAAACCTACATGTATATTTTGGACAAGTAAAAAAAATGTACAAAAGGGAAAAGAAAGTCCCTTCAATAAATGGTTCTGGGAAAATATACTAATTTTATATTATGATTTCTGGCAGTATATTGGCATATATATATTACACTTAACTACACTTATTGCTTTGCTCACTACCAAGGACCTCTTTATTCAGCTCAAGAAAGGCTAAAATCTACATTAATTAAAGTAGATATTTGAGGTCAAGAAAAAGTATATTTCATGAAGACATTATTAAGTTAACATGACAAAAATATTTATTAGTCTAAATTACAGAAGTCATATTATTAACTTCTATATATAGAGCCTAGGGAATTAATTGATATATAACATCTCTTTTCCATTCAAAAGTTTGTGATTACAAAAAAGAGGAGAGAGTATTTAAGGCCAGAAAACATGGAATTTGTCATTTATCTAGGCTTTATGATATTTTACTGGAAGAAAATGCAACATGTTTTTTTTTAACTTTTTTAATTTCTTCATTTTAAAGCAACATTACCAGTGATAAGGATATAGAAAGTAAAATTTAATGACATAATATTAACACAGATAAATGAGAGTATAACTATAGGGAAGATACCTGGCACTAAAATGCTGATGGCTAATTTCAGTAACTCCTAAGAGCAGTTATGTAATAGTGACTCCATTATTCTATAGTTAAAAAAAAAAAAATCTAAGTAAGTATTCAGTAACTCCTGCCTGATTGTAGAAATATTTATCTTAAGGAATAAATATTGCTATGTAATAAAATATTATGACAGAAAAATGTAATTAAAATTGCATTAACTAGTGGAAGATTATACAGGTAATATTGGTCAAATTTATTGCTTACTTACTTTCAACTAATTTTTGTTAAGTCATTAGCACAAATAAATGTATAGATTTATTAGAGGCCTGGTGCACAACATTTGTGCACTCAGCGGGGTGGTCCCTCAGCCCAGCCTGCACTGTTTAGCAGTCCAGGAGCCATAGGAGATGTCTGACTGATGGCTTAGGCCTACTCCCTGGGGGAGCCATCAGTTGGATATCCTTAGTCATCTGTAGGACATTCTTAGTACTGCTGCAGCGGTGGGCTGCTGCACGTGCCAGCAGTCAGCCTGGCTTGTGAGAGCATATTGACCACTGAGGGGCAGCTCTTGCATTAAGCATCTGCCCCCGGTGGTCAGTGCGCATCATAGCGACCAGTTGTTCCACTGTTTGGTCAATTTGCATATTAGCCTTTTATTATTTAGGATTATTACTTCTGTGCTGAGATCTAATTGTGATAAATATGCACACCATAAAACTTTAAAACTTAAGGTTATATTTTAATCATTCTGATGTGAGCTTCATCAGTTAAGATCCCTCGAGGTAGACTCAATATATATTAGCCAATAATTAATTTACTTATTTACTTACTGTCTCTCCACTTTGTAAGCAACACTTGGAAAGATATTTCATATTTCTCTCTCTTGTGTTGCCACCATCTAGAATAGTGCCAGGCATCCCATGTGCCTGCTAATGTTTATTTATTATATTAAAAAATAACACGTTGCATAATCACTAATTGAAATTTTATTTTTAGCCCTAACCAGTTTGGCTCAGGGGATAGAGTGTCCGCCATACTGAAGGGTCCCAGGTTTGATTCCAGTCAAGAAGACGTACTTTGGTTAAGGGCGCATTCCCAGTGGGGAGTGTGCAGAAGGCACCTGAATTGATGTTTTTCTCTCATCGATATTTCCAACTCTCTATCCCTCTCCCTTCTTCTCTGTAAAAAATCAATAAAACATATTTTAAAAAAAGAAAATTTATTTCTATCAAAATTACTATAACGGTGGACAATTTATGCTGCTCAGTATGATAGGATTGTTTGGGTTGTATTTGTGGCATTATGTAAGACGCATGTGGCTAAATATACTTATTTTAATGTACTGATAAATGTTAGCTATATAACACTGAAAGTAAGATAGACTGAACTAATGATAGAACACTTAGCAGATAATATTTGCTCGCCAAATCCTCCAAAAACAGTTGATATATCTCCCTGGTACTTTGGGATTTGTTTTCTATAAAATATTTTCATTATTACAAACTGATTACTACAATCTGTCTTCACACACATTTTGTATTCTTATGATTCATTTTACATACTCTTTAGCTGTTTTGGCAGAAGATGTAAATCAGTGAAATGTTCACTTTTCAATGTAGGAAATATGCCAGTTGGGAATGTTTTAAGCAGAGTACACCACTAAGTATATAATATGTAATTAAATTATAAATGAAAAAATTATTAGTGGTGCCATTTTTAATTGAAATACAGAAGGAAATATTTCACAATTGATTTCCTGGTCATGTGTGTGTGTGTGTTGGCGTGGCACGTTTGTGCAAGCACATGTGGCATGTTTACTTTGAAAGATATTATTTGATAGGAGGTCAGAGAAAAGTACAAAATAAATATTTAAATGTTAATGGCATATGACCATTGGTTAAAATATTACAATTCATATATATATCCCATGCTCTTATTAAGTGATCTCAAAGGTTTAATAGGATCATTAACTTCATTACTTCTTTTTTTGTTGCTGCTTTGTTATTTAAATTTTTTTATTTTTGAAAGTATTATATGTCTCCCTTTTTCTCCCATTGACCCCTTCTAGCTTGCCCCTGACCTAAACAACAGGCCTTCACCACCTTATTGCCTGTGCCCATGACTTATGAATATATGCATACAAGTTCTTTGGTTGATATCTTCCCACCCAAACATGCCCACCTTTCCTCTGAGATTCAACAGTTTGTTCTATGATTCTATATGCCTGAATCTGTTCTATTAATCTATTTATTTTATTCATTATATTTCACATAAGAGTAATACTTGTATTTCTCTGACTGGCTTAATTTGTTTAGCATAATACTCTTTGGGTCTCCCCCTGTTGTCTCCAAGAGTGAGATACCTTCTTTTCTACTGCTGCATAACATTCCATGTTGTGAATGTAGTACAACTTTTTTATCACTCAGCTACTTATGGGTACTTGGCCTATTTTCAGATCTTAGCTACTGTAAGTTCTGCTTCTATAGACATAGGGGTGCATACAGTCTTTCTGATTGGTATTTCAATTTTCTTCTGATATATTCTTAGAAGTGGAACCACTGGGTCAAATGGCAATTCCATATTTAATTTTCTTAGGTAACTCCATACTGTTTTTCATAATGGCTGCATCAGTCTGCATTCCTACCTGCAGTGTACTTGTGTTCCCTTTTCTATACATCCTCGACAACTCTTATAATTTGTTGATTTGTTGAAGGTGGCCATTTTGACAATGAGGTAATACCTCATTATTTTAATTTTCATCTCTCTGATGATCAGTGACTTCGAGCATTTTTTCATATATGTCCACTTTGGAGAAGTGTCTATTTAGGTATTTTTCCAACTTTTTATTGAATTATTGTCATATTTGGCCTTTATTATTTGTTAAATTGCATTAGTTCCTTATACATTTTGGAGATTAATACTTTATCATATTTATTATTACCAAATATGTTCTCTATTAGAGTGAGCTTTCTTTTCATTTTATTGATGGTTTCTTTTGCTATGCAGAACCTTTTTATTTTGACATAGTCTTATTTTTTAAATTTCTTCTTAGTTTCCTTTGCCCGAGGATATATATCCAAAAACATATTGCCAGGAGAGATTTCAAAGTTTGCTGCCTATTAATTCTTCTAAGATTTTTATCGTTTCCCATCTTAATCCTTTATCTATTTTGAGTTTATTTTTTTGTGAATGGTATAAATTGGTGGTCTAGTTTCATTTTTTTTTTTGCACGTATCTGTCCAATTTCCCCAACACCATTTATTTATTTGTTTGTTTGTTTATTTGTTTGTTTGTTTTATTTTATTTTTAAAATATATATATATATTTTACTGATTTTCCACAGAAAGGAAAGGAGAAGGACAGAGAGTCAGAAACATGCACGAGAGAGAAACATTGATCAGCTGCCTCCCGCACACCCTCACTGGGGACACGCTCACAACCCAGGTACATACCCCTGACCGGAATTGAACCGGGACCCCTCAGTCTTCAGGTCAATGCTCTATCCACTGTGTCAACCCGGCTTCAGCCCCAACACAATTTATTGAAGAAACTGTCTTGACTCTATTGTATGTTCTTACATCCTTCTTCAAATATAAATTGAACATAATGGCTTGGGTCAATTTCTGGGTTCTATGTTCTGTTCCAATGATCTATATACCTGTTCTTGTACCAGTATTAGGCTGTTTTAATTATAATAGCTTTGTAGGATAAATTAGTATCTGGTTTTGTGATAACTTCAACTTTGTTCTTCTTTCTTAAGTTCATTGCAGTTATTCAGGGTCTTTTTTATTCTAGATGAATTTTTGGAAAGTTCATTCTAGGTCTTTGAAGTATGCCATTGGTATTTTAATGCAGAGTGCATTGAATCTATAGATTGCTTTGGGTAGTATAAACATTTTAATGATGTTGGTTCTACCATCCGTAAACACAGTATATTCTTCTATTTGTTTATGTCTTCCTCTATCTCTTTTTATTTTTTTAGCATCCTGTACTTTTCTGAGTACAGGTCCTTTAACTCCCTGGTTAAATTTATTCCTGGATATCTTAATTTTTGTGTTGCAATAGTAAATGGGATTGGGGATTTTTTAGTATCTCTTTCTGTGAGTTCATTATTAGTGTCTAAAAAAAGCCATAGGTTTCTGGGTGTTAATTTTGTATTCTGCATCTTTGCCAAATTCGTTTATTAGTTCTAGTGGGTTTTTTTTATAGTCTTTAGTGTTTTCTATGTACAATATCATGTGACTTGCAAATAATGACAATTTTAATTCTTCTCTTCCAATTTGATGCCTTTTATTTCTTCTTCTTGTCTGATCGCAATGGCTAGCACTTCCAGTACTATGTTGAATAGGAGAGGTGAAAGTGGGCATTCCTGTATTGTTTCTGTACTTAGGGGAAATGGTTTTAGCTTTTGCCCATAGAGTATGATGTTGGCTGTAGGTTTGTCATGTAAGGCTTTTATTATGTTGAAATTTGATCTCTCTATTCCTACTTTACTGAGAGTTTTTATAAGGAAAGGGTGTTAGATTTTATCAAATGACTTTTCTGCATCAATTGATATAATTATGTAATTTTGTCTCTCAATCTGTTTATGTGAGGTTTCATGTTTCTTGATTTTCAGATATTGTACCAGCCTTGCATCCCCAGAATAAATCCCACTTGGTCATGGTATATGATCTTTCTAATGTGATGCTGGATTCAATTTAATAGAATTTTGTTGAGGATTTTAGCATGTAAGTTCATCAGGGATATTGGCCTGTAATTATCTTTCTATGTAAAGTTTTCATGTGCTTTTGGAATTAGGGTAATGTTGGCTTCATAGAAAGAGCTTGGGAGTGTTTCTTCTTCTTTTTTGAAATAGTCTGAGGAGGATAGCTTTTAGTACTTCTTTGACTGTTTGGTAAAACTTGCCTGTGAATCTGTCTGGCCCTGGGCTTTTGTTTTCTGGAAAGGTTTTTGGTGACTGTTTCAGTTTCGTCCTCTGTTATTGGCCTGTTGAGATTTTTTACTCTTCTGATTGAATTTTGGAATGTTGTATTTTTTGAGGAATATGTCCATTTCCTCTAGGTTATTTAGTTTGTTGAAGTAGAGTTGTTCATAATATGTTTTTACCATATGTTGTATTTCTGTGGGGTGTATTGTTATTTTGCCTCTTTCATTTCTGATTTTGTTTATTCAAGTTCTCTCACTTTGCTTCTTTATTAGCCTGGCTAGAGTTCCATCGATCTTATGTATCCTTTCAAAGAACCAGCTCTTGGTTTTATTGATATTTTGTATTGTTTTTCTGTTCATCTCTGATTCATTTATTTCTGGTCTGATCTTTGTTATCTCCTTCCTTTGGCTCACTCTGGATTTTTCTTGTTGCTCTCTTTTTAATTCTTTAAATTGTAGAGTTAGATGATTTATTTCCAGTTTTTCTTGTTTTTTGAAGTAGGCCTGTAATGCTATGAACTTTCCTCTTAGGACTTCTTTCACTGTGCCATACAGGTTTTAGATGTTGTGTTTTCATTGTCATTCATTTGCAAGATTTTTAAATTTCTTCTTTGATCTCTTTGTAACCCACTCATTGTGTAATAGCATGCTATTCAGCTTCCAAGTGCTTGAATTTTTTATAGCTTTTATTGTGATTGATTTCTAATACTAGTATTATGCCATTATGGTTTGAGAAGATGTGATTTTAATATTTTTGCACTTGTAGATATTTTTATTTTGTGTGTGTGTGTGTGTCCTAACATGTGGTCTATCTTTGAGAATGACCCACGTATACTTGAGAAGAATGTATATTCTACAGCTTTGGGATAAATGTTCTATAAATGTCAATTACATATCCTTGACTGGAATCAAACCTGGGACCTTTCAGTCTTCAGGGTGACACTCTATCCACTGAGCCAAACCAGTTTCAGCTATTTTTGGACATTTTAATATGATGTGTTTGAGTTCTTTTTGCTTGGGACATTCTGTGCCTGTTGAACTTGTGCAACTTTTTCCTTTAAGAGGTTATGGAAGTTTTCTGCCATTATTTTTTCAAAAGTTTCTCTATTCCTTCCTCACTTTATTCACTTCTGGCTTTCCTATTATGCACATATTGGTATGATTCATTTTGTCCCACTGCTCCCTTATGCTGTCCTTCTGTTTTTTAATTGGTTTTTGTTTGTTTGTTTTGTTTCCCTCTTTGGTTCTTTAATTGAGTAATATTTTTTCAATGCTGTCTTTTAATTCACTGGTTTGATCCTCAGCTTCACCTAATCTGCTGTGTATTCCTTCTACTGTGTTCTTTATTAGTGCTATGCCATTCTTTATTTTCAACTATTTTTTCCAGTTATTTTATCTTTTCTCATACTATTGAGCATACTTGACATCATTATTCTAAACTCTATATCTGATAAATTTCTTATCTCCATTGCATTTAGCTCTTCCTTTAGAGAATTTTCTTGTTCTTTTTTTCTTTCTGTTTTTTTTTTTTCTTCTTACCCATTTTGGCTGCCTGTTTACAGGGTATATGTCTATGCATTAGGTATATCTGCTATGACTCCCAGTCTCTAGTGTAGGACAATGTCAGACACTGCTTTGTGACTGGCCTTGAATACCTTGTTTGGAGCTATCAGCAATGTCCAGCTTATGGCTCCCTCTTCTAGGGCTGGGTGCCTTTGGAAAGAACCAAGATGTGTTTCAAAGTTTGCTTTTCCTAGCCTTCAGCCCCAAATTAAATGATGTAAAGACTCAAAGCCTCCAGAGAACCATCTCTGCATGCAGCCTGATTGTTATTCAATCTTGATGAGCCAGAAACTATCAACCACAGGGTGCAGCAAGAGATTTTCCAACAGGATATGGGAATTGCCTTCCCCCAGGCAAAAACCACCTGGATGATAAAATCAGCCTGAGAAATTTATCCTCTGCAGTATAAGGAAAATGATTAGCACAGGAAACCCGGATGGCTGCCTTCAGAGCTCTAAACCCAGAGTACCAAACCCTGGCTTTTGTTCACAAAGCCCCAGTCCACTCTGCCCTCCCTCTGCTAGACCCCCCAGGTAAGTGACTGCACAGGAAAATTTTGCATTGGCCCTCTAAAATGGTACCTGGTTTTCTAGCCACCACTCCCTGTTGCTTTTCACAGCCAGATCTCAGTTCTGCTGCTCTGGGCTGGAGCCCAGCTTGGGTTTTAGACCCAAGAGTTCTCATTGGAAACCTCCCACATCTGAGATATCCCTCTGGTTCTTCAGCTGCTTTGTGTGGGAGTCTGGCAAGCCCTTACCTGCTTCCATACTTCCTACCAGTCTCTGTATGCTCTCTACTTTTCATTTCTGGCTATCAAGGTTCTCTCCAGCTAGTCTTCAGATGGTTATTCATGATGGTTTTTCTATATTTTAGTTGTAATTCCAGTTTGGTCCTTGGAGCAGGTCGGTGTAAAGCTTCCATTTACTCCATTGCCACTTTAGAATCTCAACTTGATTATTGATACTTCTTACTTTTGAATTCTAAGAGATTATAGTTCCTTGAGTAAAGAATCTTTATTTTCTAATGGTAAATATATATATATATATCATATATATATATATATACACACACACACATATATACACACACACATATATGTATATAGATAATATACATATATAAATATGTAACTTACATATATAACTATATATTATAGATTTATATAATATTTACATGGGTTTTGAATATGTATACATATAGTATACCTTGAGGATATGTACATACTATATACTCTATATAAATATGTAAATATACGTATGTAGGTTAAATATATATTTATATATAAATACTTATGCATAGAGTATAATATCAAGTATATGTAAATTAACACATATTTTATATATACCAATATATTCCTAAAATATACATATTTATTTATGTGTATATATGTATATATCTACCATATACTTAATTCAGACATATTTCAAATTCATTGTTTTTTCACTTATTCTTTTTTCTATCCATTTTATCTCCATCTTCTGATACATCAAACACAGGGAGCTTTTATGTGTTTTTTGGCTAAATCTAAAATCTTCTGCAACATCATGTTTAGTGGCATTATTTCAGCTGCATTTAGCAGGTTTCTTTTCATGATGGCTTGTCTCCAACCTGTTATATTTTGTTCATTTATTTAATCTAGTTGTCAGCTCAGGATATTTGTTGATAAATTGCTAGAATATTTTCTATCTGTATATATCTGTAATATTTTCTGATGGAATTCCTCTTCAAAAATAGCACTTTAATCTTATGCTTAAAATTTCCAATTACTACAATGTCTTAGGTATAAAATTCTGATGATAAGGCTTATTACATCTGCCAAAATAATTTTACCACTCACATTAAAATGTCCTCAGTCTTAAGTTTTTGCTATATTTTTTTGAAGCTTCTGGTAATTGGGTAAATAATGACTACCATTCTTAGGTTTGATAGACTCTTCTTAAAGCTTCATTAACCCACTTCATGACTAGGTCATTATTTATTATTATATTGTGTGACTTATTGTTCTAAGAATTTGCTGACCTCTTAACTTTATAGGCATGGGAGAAAATACATGGGGAGAGTATTTTGGAAAGTTTATTAACATGTAGTTCATGAGGATATGTAGTACACAAGGTGTATCGATCACTTTTTTTAGTCTTAGACTTCTGAGAAATTATATGTGTCACCTTTAAAATAAACATCTATTGTGTCCCGGGTTCGATTCCGGTCAAGGACATGTACCTTGGTTGCAGGCACATCCCCAGTAGGGGATGTGCAGGAGGCAGCTGATCGATGTTTCTCTCTCATCAATGTTTCTCACTCTCTATCCATCTCCCTTCCTCTCGGTAAAAAATTAATAAAAAATATATATTTTTAAATGGTACCTTCTGTGTGATTCTCTTTATATTAAAATTAGAGGTCTGGTGCATGAAATTCATGTATGGGTGGAGTCCCTAGGCCTGGCTGGAGATCAGGGTTGATCAAGGCCAGATGGATCAGGACCAGGCACAGAGGAACAAATGACAGACGCTGACGCCATCATTGATGGTGCCCTGTCACTGCACAGTTCCTCCCTCCCCTCCTCCTCCTTTCCTCACCACTGCACCACCACCATGGTGAGTGGGCGGTGGGCCAATCGGGGTCTGCTGGCCAGGGAAAGGGAACAGGAGTTTGGCCACTTGCCTCAAGGAGGGAGCTGGCCCTTGGCCCCCCTGGGAAAGCGGCCACAACCACCGCATCCCCTCCATAGTTCCTCATTCCAATCCAGGGCCCAGCCCCAATGAGGCAATCAGGACCAGCCATTCTAACAGGTGTGAAGTAACATTTCACTGGGATTTTGATTAGGATTTACTTGGAAATTCAGCAAATTTTCATGAAACTGTTGGTGATCTGTATGTTTTCTTTGGAAACATTTTTCTAAGTCCTCTGCCAATGCTTTAATCAGATTGTTATGAACATTATGATAATCATTATTTCTTTTAGGGTGTTTACATATCTTATACACTTTGGATATTAACACCATATTTGCTATATTGTTTGCAAATATTTTCTTTATTCTGTACATTTTCTATTCATTTTGTTGATAGCTTCTTTTACTGTACAAAAGCTTTTCAATTGATAAATAATTCACTTGTTTATTTTTGTTGTTTGTGTATTCAATGTTGTATCTAAAAACATTGTTGCCAAGAACAATATAAAATATTATTTTTTTCATATGTTATTTTATATAGGAGCTTTATTGTTTCAGGCCTTACATTTAAGTCTTTAATCAATTTAAATTTTATTTTTGTTAGTGGTTTAAAAAAAGATTGGGGTAATTTTTTTGCAGGTGAATATCCAGTTTACCCACTACCACTTATTAATGATTCTATCCTTTCTCTTGAGTATTCTTGGCTCCCTTGTCAAATACTACTTGCCCCATCTGGTCCCTCTGCAACCCCAGCACCACCATGGCGGGGCTTGGAGCTGCTGGGTGCCGCTGCCTGGCCGCTATGGGCATGGCTATCTTTGCTGGGTAATTTGCATATTCACTTCTATTGGTTGGTAGCATACAGACTGATGGCTAATTTTCATCTTACTCTTTTATTAGATAGTATGTATATAAATAATTAAAAATATGCTAATTAACCAGAACACCATAATGGGTACACTGGACAAGAGGGGGTTTGTTTGTTTTTCTTTCAGAATTTTGGATATATTATTCTATTCTCTTCTTGTTTGCAAAGTTTTTGATGAGAATTCATCTGATAACCTAATGGAATTTCCCTCATATGTGAGGATTTATTTTTTGCTTACTGCTTTTAAAATTCTCTCTTTTTTCTTTTATTTGAGATAATTTTGTTATAATTTGTCTTAAGTTTAAATCTGGGATGCCCTTTTAGCTACATGATTGATATCCAAATTACTCCAAGAGTTTGAAATTACCAGCCATTATTTTTAAAAAATCAGCTTTCTCTTTCTCCTTCTCTTCTCGTGGATCTAATAATTTTAATGCCCTCAAAAGCCTTATCCTTTCTGCTTACTACCGCCTCCCTCCCTCCCACACTCAGTTGCACCACACACCTTAGTGGCACTCTGTAAACATTCTGTACAGAAAGGAAAGCTATATGCTCATTTGCATATTTTCTCTTTCCTCTGTGGGGAGAACTAAGGGTAAGAAGGTCTCTCTTGACATTGAGTTGTGCAGCCTTAGGGAGATGTAGTTAAGGTGAAACTCTTCTTTACTCTATTCAGTGTATCTAATTTGAGATTTATTTATTTTTTCTAGTAGTATGTTGGAACATCTCAGCTCAATTGCTTGATTTCCACAAAATCTCTCTCGTATAGATGATTCTGGGAATAGGTGATCTTCCTGGGGGGTATACCTATAGTACCTATAGTAAAAATATAAATAAGTAAAAATAAGAGTATTGAGAAAGCAATTTAACCTCAAATAACAAAGGTAACAGGATATGTAGGCCTTTGTCACATAGTCTAGAGACAAAGGACTTTCAACAGTTTCAAAATGTAAGTCTCCTGCAAGTTTGCCAAATGTGTAGAAAATAAGATATGTATTTTATCCTGTTGAAAGAGAATGAACTGGTAAAAAAAAATACACAAATATGCACATACACAAAAAAAACTTATCTATGGATTAATAAAATTCAACTCTTTTTAATAGTCTAATAGATATATCCTATCTAATAAAAAAGTAACATGCAAACTTGACCATACCTTCACTACACTACCAGCCAATCAGGAGTGGGGGGTGGGGCCGAGCGTGGTGCATGGGGGCAAAGGGTGGTGCCAGGAGCGGTGTGCGGGAGGCTGCCACGGCCGCAGAGTGGAGGTGCCCCTGGGGCTGGGCAGGCGGTCGCTGCTGGGGCTAAGGCCTGGGCTGGGGTGGTAGGGCCAAGGCATAGGTGAACTCTGGGCGGGGGCACCCCGGGGCTGGGTGATCACTGGGTGATTGCCAACAGCCGGGGCTAAGGCCAGGGCTGGATGGGTGGGGCCAAGGCAGTTGGGTTAGAGCCAGCCATCAGTCCCATTGCAGGGTGATGGCTGGGTGCCCAAGGCCTAAAGCTTCCGCCAGGGGTGAGGGGTCAGTAGGACATCCCTTGTGGGCTCCCAGTATGTGTGAGGGGGCAGGTTGGGCTGAGGAATCACCCACCCCCAGTGCATGAATTTCATGCACCAGGCTATATATATATATATATATATATATATATATATAATTTAAAAATAATACCATGAGGAACAAAACTGTCAAAAATTATTGAATTGTGATCTTATAATAGCCAAGTCACAGTTCAAAAGTTAATCAGATTATTTTTCCTTAAGCCACATAAGATTTCTTGTCTTCTACCTATTTCCTTGTTAATTTTCTTAGGGAGTTGATTTTCCATCACAATTTTAGAGTGCAAATTCTTGCCCAATTGCATAACTGCTTTTATCACCTTCAGATGGAAAGTCAATACAATTTGGGGAATAAAAACACAAAGCAACAAGAAGAGGTGCTGATATGGAATAATATTGATGGACTTTTGATAACATTTCGGATAACATAGGAATCACTCTAAAAATTATGAGAACAGTTCGTTTTTTTTTTTTTTATTGTAGATGTGTAAATCAACATAAAAACACAACAACAACAAAACAATTTGCACTAGATTGTAGCAACCAAAACATGAAGGCAAGATTATAAACTAATTTCAGGAAAATAGGAGTGCCATATATCCCTTAAAACATAAACAATTCTAAATTCTATATAACAAAAGTTTAATATGCTAAGTGTCCGATTTTTCATTCAACCAGTCACTATGATGCACACTGACCACCAGGGGGCAAATGCTCCAGTAGGTATGTTAGCTTGCTTCTGAGGTCTGGCCAATAAAGACTGGGCAAAATGGGCTGGGCATGCCCTGGAGCCCTCCCGCAATCCCTTCAGGGCACCAATCATGCACTGGTGTGGATCCTGGGCCTGGCCTGTGCCCTTTAACAATCTGGGACCCCTCGGGGGATGTCAGAGAGCCAGTTTCAGCCTGATCCCTGCAGGCCTGGCAGAGGGACTAAGGAAACAAGTTACAGAGACAAAAGAAGGAACCTTGTAGCGTAGAAAAAAAAGATAATGGTAACAGACCTGATAGGAAGAAGAGGAGTGGCCTGTTCACTAAAGGGAGAGCCCACTGGGTCCTTCTTCGTTATTATTTATTTATTTAATTTATTGGGATGACATTGGTTAATGAAGTTATATAGGTTTCAGGTATACAATTCCATAATGCATCATCTGTATAGTGTATTGTGTGTTCACAACCCCAAGTCAACTTTCCTTCTATCACCGTTTATACCTTCTATGTATCTTCTACCTCTCTTCATACCCTTTCTTTTTTCGCTAATCACTATGCTGTTGTTGGTATCTATGAGGTTTTCTTTGTTTTGTAGTTGTTTTGCTTAATTCCTTCATCTTTTTCATCCAGCCCTACAACTCCCCTCCCCTCTGACAGCTGTCACTCTGTTCTCTGAGTCTGTATTTATTATTTTGTTTATTATATTACACATGTATTTAGATAAAGTCTTAGGGGGGATCTCAATAGAATCTCATCAGCTTTATGCTGATAGGCCAAAATGAGATTTATTTCCCTGACTTCATCTGTCCTTGCCTGTGGTTGGCACAAATGGCACTAATCAGATTTCTGTTATCTTTCTTCCTGAGTAGGGTATTTTAAGCTATTTACTTTCTGGTTGGGGAAAAAAAAGTGAAAAACATTTACTCTTAGGAAGAATAGAATTTTGGGAATACTAGATTTGATTCTTATGTCATTCTGCCAAAGGGAAAATTATAGAGATGGAAAATAGGTCAGTATTTGCCAGTGGTTATTAAACAGTGGGCAGCTTAATGATAAAGGCAATGCACAGGGGAAATTTTAGAGTGAGGGGACGCTTTTGTATTGTTCTAGAGCAGTGTATGCATACTTTTACTTCTATTCATGTATTAAAACCCACAGAGCATACAAAGATTGCACTTTACTGTATGTGTACTCTTTAAAAATTCAACCATAATTTTGGTGAATCTCAGAACGGGATGCAGACTGGGACAAATGAATTAACTTTATTATACATATATGACATAACTCCTCTGAACGAGGTATAAGTAAAAATGAACTGCTTTGAGTAGCCTTTGAGATAGTATCATGACTTAAAACTGTAAGGATAAAAAAATTAACTGTAGACAATTTGTTGATAAATTTGTTTCTCATGGGGGTATAGGTTAATAATTCTGATTTTACTTTGAATATATAAATTCAGAAATTGAACAAAAAGTGTATTTGAGATATATCCAAGCTTTTTACATGAAATCTCACATCCCCACACGCTCATATCACAGTGTTGGAAAATATACTAATTATTTTTGTTTGCCATTCTATTAAACTAATTGGATATCATTACTATAGACAGTGCATAAAAAAATAAAAATTTTCAACATTTATAAGAAAATAATCCCAAGTGGGTTTTACTTCATAGTCAATATTACTAAAATAAATTAGAAATGTCAAAAGATTATCACACTTACCAGGAAATACTTATTATGTTTCATTTGGGGGCAATTTTTATAAGAAGAATGTAGTTTATTAAATACATAAAATAGATTCCTAATATTTTTAAATGTTTTTATTAATTTGCTAGAGAGAGAGAGGAAGAGAGAGAGAGAGAGAGAAAGAGAGAGAGAGAAACATTCATGAGAGAGCAAAATCAACATCTTGTACACCCTCACTGGTACCCAGGTCTGCAATACCAGGCAAGTGCCTTGACCAGGAATCTAATTACAGCAGCTGGATGTAGTTTTCTTTTTTTAATGGAAACAATACATTATTATTTCTCTATTTTCATGTAATAGAAGCAGATTGTACATAGTTAAGAAAAATATTTAATTGTTCTTTCTAATATTTATTTTATTTTTTTAACTGTAACCCATTTTTTCCCCTCTGTTTAAAATCAAACAGAAAACAAACATCTATTATGTCATACACTAACATGTTCAAAGTACATCATTTGTAGAAGGGAAGGCTAAGAAAAATGTGTTACAGAGATCCAAACAAGTGTGAGTAGCAGCTCACACAGCTTTCCAGTGCTACTGAGGAGCAGCCGCGGCATAATCCCTGTCAATAAACAAAGTATTCCTTTATCTTTGTCACAACTTCATTACCTTGCACGTGCCCTGACTGGGGATCTGATTCGCAACTTTGGTGTATTGGGAAGATGCTCTAAACCATTAAGGAACCTGACCAAGGTTGTTCTTTTTTTATTTCTTTATTGAATAAGGTATTACATATGTGTCCTCATCCTTCCATTAACCCCCGAACCTCCCTTCCCCTCTTATGCTCTCACCCGTCTGGTGTTGGTGCTCATTGGTTAGGCTTATACTCATGTATACAAGTCCTTTGGTTGATCTCTCCTTACCACCACCCTCCTTTACCACTACTTTGAGGTTTGACAGTCTGATCTATGCTTCTCTGACTCTGGATCTGACCCTGTTCATCAGTTTATGTTGTTCATTATATTCCATAAATTAGTGAGATCATGTGGTATATTTCTTTCTCAGACTGGCTTATTTCACTTAGCATAATGCTCTCCAGTTCCATCCATGCTGTTGCAAAAGGTAAGAATTCCTTCTTCTTTACAGCAGTGTAGATGTACCACAGTTTTTAAATCCACTCATCTGCTCATGGGCACTTAGGCTGCTTCCAAATCTTAGGTATGATAAATTGTGCTGCTATGGACATGTGGGGTGCATATATTCTTTCTAATTGGTGTTTCTAGATTCTTGGGATATATTCCTAGAAGTGGGATCACTGGGTCAACTGCGAGTTCCATTGATAGTTTTTCTGAGGAAACTCCATACTAAAAAGGAGGAATTCGTACTATGGATGGAACTGGTGAGCATTACCTTAAGCAAAACAAGCCAATCAGAGAAAGATAGATATCACACGAATTCACTCATTTGAGGAATATAAGGAACAACACAGACTGATGAACAAAAATAGATCCAGAGGCAAAGGAGCACCAATCAGACCATTAAATCTAAGAGCGAAGGTAAGGGCTGCTGGGGGTAAGGGGGAGAGATCAACCAAAGGACTCGTATGCATGTATATAAGCCTAACAGAGGGTCAAAGACATCAGGGGCGTGAGGGCATGAGTGGGGAGTGGAGGGGGACAAAGGGGATAAATCCTATGTAATACCTTTATCAATAAAGAAAAATGAAAGGATGTGCTCTTTGACATTCCACAAAATATTTTGAAACACATATTTTTACAAAGAGGTTTTGACTTAGCAATCAAGTAAATGAATAAATTAGGTTTGAACTATGGCTTGAAATCTAACTAGATCAAAATAGAAAGACTAAGTATGAATTAAAAATTAGTGTTCTTTACATGAACTTCTTGATTATCAGAAAAATAGTCAGATATTAGAGGTACTTCTTCCAGTGGGTCAATATTTTCTTTTAGGATATCAAATGCTCCTTCATCATCTTCTTTTCAATTCATGTGAGAGGAACCCTGAGCTCTTAATTTGGCAGCATATAGAGGCCCCTGCACCCACTTTAGCAGCAACTCAGCTTCCCTCATCCTCCACGTGGACCAGGATTGGTACAGCCCATCCTCTCTCACATTTCCTGCAGTTTCATCATTGCATGATGGGTAGTTCAAAAATCCATCTTTGAAAACTCGTGCAAGAATGCCATTGAGGTGACCTTTTAGGGTGAGCACTGCTAGGGCAGGTTGTGCACCTGTAAGACTTTGACAGGTCCTGCACACTGTTCTCCCAGAGGAGGGGACTCGTCACTGCTCCCTAGAAAATCTGCTGGCCCCTCTGCTGCTTCCACCTTGTCCCCTGGACTGGTCCCCACCAGACAGGAAGCCTGTCACTCTAATGGTGACAGTGCTCTCTCCCAAGTGTTCACAGTGTATATTTCCCCTTCGGGGAGGCAGGGCATCTCTGAGATGGACTGGTGTGTGCACTGCCTCTAGGAGGACAGTGGTGATGCTTGCACAGCATCCTGAATGTACTTCATGATCAGGAATGGCACCGTTTAAAATAGAACAATAACTTTATTATTTAAAAGGGATTATACCATGGAAAAATGAAGGCCAAAACCAGAAAAAAGAAAATAATAAAAGCAAAACTTGCCCAAACCCCCCAATTAATAAAAAGATAAAAAAAGAAAGTATGCCATGGAGAACATAAAAACAAAACAAGAATAGTAAAGAAAATGGCAATGTCAAGCATTGTGGGGAAAACATGCTTTTCCCTTGGGGAAGGCTGAGCGCATTCTACAAGCGGCCCTTGAGTTGGCCTTGATGGGCAGCTCTTCCTCTGAAGCAGGAACCACCAAGGGCAGGGTTCTTCTTCCATTGCCACTGGGGCCTCAGTTGTGTCTGGGGCCAGCCCTGGCTCCTCAGCTGCAGCTGGAGAGGCTGCTGGAGGTGGCACGGGCTCTGGAGATCCACACACTTCCAGCTCAGCCTCCAGCTCCTCAGGATGGACTTCCGTTGTTCTAGGAGGAGCCGTGTCTGCCCCCTGGGCTGGTGCTGGCGTGGTGAGAGGAGAAAAAGTCAGGATGCCCTTGTGCCCCCCAAACACAGAATACAGGTAGAGCCTAAGACGCACCACGGGACGCCCTCCCAGCCCAAAGTCCAGCAGGTGGGTGGTCTGAGGCCAGTCTTTTGCACCTGGCCAGGTTCTGGGGGTGCTCCCTATGTGTCTGGCAATAATCCCTCCCTATAAGCTCACAGGGACCTCCCCACCCATTCCACCCCACCACCCCACCTTCTCACCTGGGACTCTGCCTCCTCCGGCTCCAGGTCTTCTGGCCTGGTGCCATTAGCACAGGCACAGCACTCTAGGACACAGTTGAAAATTGCCATCCGTCTTTTGTTCCCGAGCGGTTGTGAAGCTGGAGGCTGGTGGGACCTGGGAGGCTCAGGTGGAGGAGCCCTTCTCCCTGCACCCATGGGCCCTGGTTCCCCAGACCCCCAGGTGGCCTCACGCATTTCGGTCTTCCTCTGGCCCTGCCTGCTGGGCGTGGAGCAGGGGTCTTCATGGACGAGCTGCTGCTCCTCCTCAACCAGATTCGGCCTCTCCTGGGCCTGGGTTGAACTCTGCAATGACAGTGATGGGTAGCTGACTGGGAGGCCTCAAGCCCGGCCCTGGTCACTGGTGCTTCTGCCCACTGGATTTTCTGCTCCCGGATGGGGTCCATCCCTGTGTCTACAGAGACATCCACTCAGGGGAAATGAGACTCACCTCCAGCACTCAGGATAGACCTGGGGCAAATGGTGCCACCCACACTCCATGACCACCCAGCAGCCATGACTGGTCCTGATCCCTGAACCCAGCCTGTTCCTGTTCTGGACACACCTTCCCCATAGGAACATGCCCTTTACCCCCTCACCCCCCAAGCACACGGCGAGGGGACATGGGGCTGCTCAGGTGGTATCAGAGTGGTGGCTTGGCCTGAACAATCCTCCTGGTTCACCTCTGCGTTCTGCTCGGGAAAAGGGCCACAGGCGTCCTTTGCGCTGATGCCGCATCCAGTGGCGGACTCGACTAAACACCCTCTGAGCGCTGCCTCTCTTGAGGCGGGGGCCTCGGGACACGGGGAGACAACAGGAGAACATCGTGTGCTGTCCACTATCTCTGTCCGAGTGAGATGGGAAGGGCCGGTATAAAATGTGGCTGCCTGGTTACCAGGGTTCCAGGTTCTGTAGGGCTCCATCATCAAGAAGTGAGGTCACTGGCTGTGTCCCCTTGAAAAGCACCTCCTCAGACATGCTTATAATTGTTGATCTTCAAACTTTGTCAGCTGAGCTGGATGTTCTTTGTGTTTCACACCTAAATAATCACTTTGAAAGCATTTAAAGCAGTGTTCATAAATATCTTGAGATGAAGCATGTTCATCACAAAAGCTTCCCCAAATGTACCATAACTTGCAGCAGTCTGTAATTCACTCTGTAGCACACGGCAGGTATCCCGGTGGAAGAAACAGGTGGTAGTTGATCATAGCCCTGCTCTTCCAGGGAGGCCTCAGGTGCAGTGCTTTAGGTGAACAGCTTCGGACCATGGCAAAGTGTAACAGAACAACCTCCACGGGTGATTCACTCGGGAATGACCTCAGCAAACAACAAGGCCCCATTGAAGTGAGTCCAACTCTGTGCAGTGGGCCCCTGCATAGCATCTCCTCCACTCTAGTTCCCCCCATTCCTTGCAGTTGTTTGGCTCCAGGGTGAATCCCACCCACTGATGCCAACAGCAATCATAACTCAACTACAACATAATGGTGTGCACAGCCTACACTGGGAGGCTTACCCTAGAGGCCTTGACCGCCACTGAGCCCTGGAGGACACCTATTGCATAAGGACGTTCTACAGGAACCGGGAGGTGGAGCAGCTTTTCCAAATATATAGAAACCAACCCAAGAAATGAGGTGCCAAAAGGAGGAGACAATTACTCCTAAACCGATCCCAAATGAAAGAGCAGGAAAAATCTTTAAAAAAAAAAAAAAAGGTCATTGAAATGACAGGAAACAGTCTAACATGTACAGAGTTCAAATAATGGTTGTGAAGATGCTCATTGAACTTAGTGACAACTTCAACAACATAAAAAGGAAACCATCAAAAAGAAGTAGTCAGAAATGAAGAATACACTAACTGAAAAGAATACCTTATATGGAACCAACAGCAGAGTATATATAACAAGAATCAAATCAGCAACTTGGAAGATAAGGAAGCATAATACAACTAATCAAACTACCAAAAATTACAAAAGAATCCAAAAGACTTGAGGGTCCTTTAAGGATCCTCTGGAACATCTTTAAGTGTACCAATATTTGCATAATATGGAAAACAGGAAGAGGAGACAGAGCAAGTAATTTAAAATATATTTGAAAAAATAATGACAGAAAACTCTGCTAACATGTTGAAGGAAATAGATGTACAAGTCCAGGAAGCACACTGAGTCCCAAGCAAAATGAATGCAAGGAAGCTCACACCAAGACACATTATGATTAAAATGTATAAGATTAAAGACAAATATAACAATCTAAAAGAGTTTATCACCAACAAACTAGCATCTTAAGAAAGGTTGAATGGCCATTTTTAAGAAAAAGAAGAAAACAGAAAGATAAAATATGTAGTTAATAAGACAGAATTACATACATATTTATAATAATTACTTTAAATATAAACGCTTCAATCAAAATACATACAATGGCTGGAAAATTAAAAAAAACAGCAACAAAACATTTACATATACAGTATTCAAGAGACTCTCATCAGATTTAAAGAGACACATGAACTAAAAGTAAAGGAATAAAAAATATAATTGATTAAAATAGAAACAATAGAGCAATACTTATACCAGATAAAAATAAACCATTGCTATAATAAGAGAATAAGAAACACCCATCAATTTCACCTCTGGATTTTTATCTGGAGTAACCCTTTCAATTTTAAATCCCTCACCACTAACATCCCAGCAAAACTTCAAATTACATGTTTATGTTTATATATGATATGTTTATATTTTCCAGAACTTTATGTGAATGGAAAAATAGAGTATATACTCTTTGTGTGTTACTTCTTCCACTGATCAAATATTTTTTCATATTCATATATTCTGTGACAAGCATATAGACTTCATTCTCTTTATTGTTGAATAGGATTTTTCTGTTAGATTACATCAAACACTTGTGGCCTGGTGCACAAAATTCGTGCACATTCAAAGGGAACTAATTAGAGGAAATATTTTAATATTGCTATTTGCCCGTTATAATAGAAGCATCAGAAATGAAAGAAAGTTAGTAAAATGTATATGAAAATAATGTATAAATTTATTAATAAGTAATCACAACGTGATATAACTATAAAAACATGATATAAAACAACAAAAACATGACGTAAAAACAACACTGATACAATGACTGATAAACTGATTATACTTATTCTAGTATCTCTAATCTCTAATTGAATAAACTTATTCTACTACCACATTAAGAGTGATAGAACCTTCATAGTGATTGACTACTTTCCCTTGTGAGGAAGTATTTGCACCTTTAACTTTAACATCACAGGCTCTTTGGTCTCAAGAGAAAACAACATATAATTGACCATGTTCTAAATCCGGTTCAAGTAGGATTATTCTATTGACGATATTAAATTATTTTCAAATATATCCTCTGAATAGTTCAAATGTCACACTTGTCTTTGGAGTAGCTAGTATCTGCTTTCTTATGGCTAAAAGAACTTTCATTTGAACCAGAAACTATGTAAAAATTAAACTGTTAAGTATGCGAATTCTTTGAAATGGCATTTTCATTTTGGTTAAGTAAGAAAAATTATTTGCTTTAAGGATGTGTCCTTTTTTTTTTTTTTAACCATGCTGTAGTATTCCCTTGTGTAGATATACCACTGTTTTTTCATCCACTCTTCTGCTGATAGGCACTTGGGCTGTTTCCAAATCTTAGCTATGGTGAATTGTGCTGCTATGAATATATGTGTCCATATATCCTTTCTGATTGGTATTTCTCATTCCTTGGCATATATTCCTAGCAGTTGGATCATAGATGCCAAAATCCTTAACAAATTCAAGCATATCAAATCCAGCAATACATCAGAAGGATCATAAACCATGATCAGGTAGGATTTATCTGTGGATGCAAGGATGGTACAATATTTACAAATCAATAAATGTGTTACATCACATAAACAAATTGAGAGATAAAAATCACATAGGTATATCAATTGATGCAGAAAAAGCATTTGACAAAATCCAACACCTCTTCTTGATAAAAGCTCTCAACACTGTGGGAATAGAAGGATCAACATAATAAAAGCTACATATGACAAACCCACTGACAATATCACACTCAATGGCCAAAAACTAAAATCTTTTCCCCTAAGAACAGGAACAAGACAGTATTAGTAAAATATGAAAGTATTAGTCATTGCAATTAGACAAGAAGAATAAATAAAAGGCATCCAAATTGGAAAAAGAAGTAAAACTGTCCTTATTGCCAAATGACATGATATTGTACTTTGAAAACCCTAAAGACTCCATCAAAAAATTATTAGACTTAATAAATGAATTTGGCAATGTAGCAGGATACAAAATTAATGCCAAGAAATCTATGGCATTTCTCTACCCCAATAGTGAACTTATAGAAAGAGAGACTAAAAAAGCAATCTCATTTACCATCATACCAAAAAAATGAAGATACCTAAGAATTAATTTAACTAAGGAGGTAAAAAACCTATACTCAAAAAATTATAGGACACTCAAAAAAGAGATAGGGGAAAAAATAAGCAGATGGAAGAAAAATACAAGTTTCATGGATTGGTAGAATTAATATCATTAAAATGTCCGTAATACCCAGAGCAATCAATAGATTAAATGCAATCCCCTTAAAATACCAACGGCATATTTCAGAGACATAGAATGTACTTTCTAAAAATTCATCTGGAATGAAAAGAGACCTGTAATAGCTGCAGCACTCCTAAGAAAGAAGAACAAAGTAGGTGGGATGTCAATACCAGATTTCAAGCTGTATAACAAAGCCACTGTTCTTAAAACAGCGGGTACTGACACAAGAACAGACATATAGATCAATGGAATAGACTAGAGAACCCACAAATCAAACCAAGCAACTATGTTCAATTAATATTTGACAAAGGAGGCATGAACATAAAATGGAGTCAAGACAGTCTCTTCAACAAATGGTGTTGGGAAAATTAGATAGATACATGCAAAAAAATGAAACTATACCACCAAGTTACACCATACACAAAAATAAACTAAAAAAGGATAAAAGACTTACACATAACATGGGAAACCATAAAAATACTGGAGGAATCCACAAGCAGTGAAATCTCAGTCATATGCTGAAGCAATTTCTTCAATAATATTGCTCCTAGGTCAGTGATGGGCAACCATTTGAGCTTGGTGTGTCAAAATTCGCAAAAAAAAATGAGCATAAATCAGGTGGTGTGTCACTTGGAGAAAAAAACCATAGTTTCAAGATATTTATAGCTTAAATAACAAAAATGTATAATTGTAATAACTATTTAATAAAACAAAAACTAATTATTTAATTTACCAGCTTAGTGACTTTTTTGTTCATTGGTCAATTGGTTTCTTTTGTTGGTCTTGATAGTATTTAACTTCTGTGGGGTTCCCTGAACTAAGACAAGTGAGGGGGAGGGGGAATTCTTTAACCTGCCTACTAGTGACTCTTTGGTTGCTGAATTTCATTGGCTAAACCTTCAATTGAGGGTTGGTATTTTGTACACTTCAAGCCCAATTAAGCACTACTAACTTCATCCGTAAATCTGTTTCTTTTGTTTGTGTTGATATTATTTAACGCTGAGAATAAGGTCTCACAAAAGTACATAGAGGGAAAAATTGTGAGTAAAGCCATTGCTATATTTTTCAGGGTGCTAAAAGTGTCTGGTAATCAGTTCCAGGCACTCCAAATTTCCTGTTCGTAGTGGCACTCCTCTTGATTCTCCAAGTGGCACCTTTCCAGACTCTCAAGCTTTGACCTCAAGTTGACAAACACCTGAGCCCAGATGCTGTCTTGAAATTCTGCAAGTTGCATCTCCAAATCATCAATTTGCATCAATTGGAAACCATTTAATTCCAAACTACTGTAGACTACTACATCAGGATACTTAATTATTTTTATTGTCTGTGCTAGACTTCTAAATTGATTAAATCTATTACTGAACTAGTCAAGTAACAAGTCTAAAACATGCTGGTACTTTATATGCAAGAGTCCCATTTCATTTTGTACAGCTGCACTGGCCTTCTCAAAATACTTTGTTACTCGAGGAAAATACTTATAAGTTTTAGTTTCTACATCTCGCTTGAAAATTTTAAGTTTATTTACAAAAGCTTTTATGTATTCAAACATAACGTCAATACTTTTGCCAAAACCTTGTAACTGTAAGTTCAGTTCATTAATAGTTACAGAGAGATCTGTATAAAATATCAGGTTGTTGACCTACTAATCATCATTGAGCTGAGAAAGTTTCCCAGATCCTTATCTTCAAGAAACACCATAATTTCTTCAAAGCACTCTACAAAGCGCTCAAGAACTTTGCCTTGGCTCGGCCATCTTACATTATTGTACATCAGCAGTCCACTGTAGGTGGAATCAACCTCCAGTAAAAGTGCAGAAAATTCTCGCTTGTGAAGGCGGGGGAGCGAGCAGATATTGAATTATCTATTTTTGTAACCACCTACATTAAGTCATTTAAGTCAGTGAATCCTGCCTTGGCACATAAAATCTCCTAATGGATAATGCAATGAAAAGGCACAATTGGATGTCCAATAGCTTCTGTAAACAATTTGACAAATCTGACTTTTTCCCCCACCATGATTGGTGCCCCCTCTGTCATCACTGACACAAGTTTACAGATATCAATGCTTAGGTCATGGAATATCTGTATAGCAACCTTACATATTTTGCTTCCTGATGTACTTGTTGGCACTGATACTAATTATCAACTCTTCTCTCACTGTGAGACCATCAGAATATTGACCAATATTGGCCAACTGAGCATGTGATGTGACATGAGTAGTTTCATCAAGACAGATAAAAAAATATTTACAATTACTTATGTCTCTCTGTAATTGATGTTGTACATTTGTGTTCAGTCTCATTATTTGGTCTTTTGTGATATTTCTACTGAGTGGTAACTCAGATATTCTCTTAATTGCATCTTTACTCTGCATATCGTGAAATGGAACTGGTGCACATCTTAGGAGTGTTTCTTTAATAAATTTTCCCTCACTGAGCGCTTTTCCATGCTGAGCTATGGAGTGAACAATGTTCAAACTTGCAGATGTTAAATTTGTAGAGCCTTTTATAAATTTAAGGATGGAATTAGATTGGCTGTTATAAAGGTGTAGCTGCCTGGAAATGTATTCTTTTCTTTCATCCTCAGTTTTTATTGCAAGAGCTGGGAATGATTAGTTTCAAAATGTCTATTTATATTCCAGGGTCTGCTTACTACCATTTCAGTACATATGACACAAAATGATACACCATTTTTTTCTATAATGCCATACATCTCAGTCCATGTCTTTTGAAAGGGTTGGCTACTACTACTACCACTTTCTTTACTTAACCTTGTTTGTTTGTTTTTTTTTGGGGGGGTTCTCCATCAGGGGGGCAGTGACAGAAGATAGAATTATAGATAGCCTGTTAACCCTGCAGGCTAATTAGGGGTTAACTAGATGAACAGACCACAAGATGGCACATATAATTGTATTTTAGGAAAGGGCAGGGTTAATAAGCAGAAATAGGGATTAATAAGGATGAACAACAGTAATAGTGGTGAAATGGAGTCTACACTATGCTGCAAAGTGACATTCCTTATATAAATTAAGATGGCTGCCACTATTTTTAATGGCAGGAAATGGCAGCCATAGCACAGGCCCTTGCCTCTCCTAGCTTCCCCCTCACTTATCTCAGTAATGATGGTCAATTAGAAATCTCTGACACCCTAAAACAATAAATATGATGATGGTTGCTGGTAATGGTGATCACAGGCCTCCAGAGATGCATCCCCATCAGCATTCTGCTGCTCCCTGCTCTGCTGGCCGGAAGTGAGGTCAACGATCCCCTAAAGGCCTGTCCGGAAGTCCCAGAACTAGATGCTGTGTGCCAGAGTACTATTGTTTTGGCCTACAGACCTCTGGCACAGAGTGTGTACACTACACTACAGTAAATTTTTCATCCTTGGCTACTGCACCTGGCCATGCAGTAGCTGAGGAAGAAACACCCTTCAAGGCATGCATCCCCATACTTGTCTGTAAGCAACTTCTTGCGGCCACATGTCATTGAAAATGGCTACGCATGTCAGTGCTGACATGCGTGTCTTAGTTTCGCCATCATGGGGTTAGGATGTGATCTGCCTGGCTGGCAGAAGCAGTTAGGGCCAATCACGAAGGCTGACAGGTTAGCAGTTGGGAACCAGAAGTTTTGGATTGTGAGAGGGATATCTGACTCCTCATTTAGGCCCGATCCTAGAAGATATCTAAACCAGCAGTCAGACATCTCTTGATGGGTTCCAGCTGGAGAGAGTACAGGCTGGGCTGATGGATACACACACCTTGTGTATGGATTTTGTGCACTGGGCCTCTAGTCCTACCTAATAAAAGAGTAACATCCAAATTGACTGTACCTCCACTATGCTACCAGCCAATCAGGAGCAGGGGGCATCACCAGTGGACATGGGACATAGACAGGGGGCATTGCCCGCAAATAGGGGGCATGGATAGGGGGCTTGGCCAGCAGATAGGGGACATGGTCTGCGGAGGTGTGGTCGCAGTGCCGTGGAAGCAAGCACCACGCTATAAGCTCTGCGTGCATGGTACTTCAGGTCCGGTGAGATCCCTCCTTACATTTACTGTGACTGAGTCACGTCCTTTCTCAGTGACTGGTGACCTTGGGATGGTTAGGGGAATTTGATGCCATGGGATGCCCTCACAAGGCTCACATGTTGGTTGCTCTGATACTTAGGCTGTGACTGAGCTGTGGGGTTTACCTGTCACGTGGGACATGCAAATGAGTGCCCGGCCACCTTGGGTAATGAGTGCTAGGCTGTGAGTCATCAGGGTTGTGAGCTCTGAATCCAAGCTGCAGTTTGGGTCCACCCCCCAGCCCAGCAACAATGACAGGGATCTGGCTGCTGGACTTTGGAGCATGCAGATACCCTGGTGGCCACTGCTGTGTGAGGCGCAAGGGTGCTTGCACACCCCCCAGCTCAGCGCCCACAATGAGGCTGGTTGCTGGCATCTGGGGGCCTTGGGAAACACGATGTTCCTGTTCTGCCCCAACCGCTTATGCATGCTCTTTCCCCAAGTGGCGGTTTGGGCCCACGCCCCCAGTCCAGCATCCACAATGGTGGTTGGGGGCCCAGCTGCCAGTCTCTGGGATGTGTGGAGACCCCAGTGGCCACCACCAGGTGGAGAAAGTTCACAGTGCTCTTGGTTCATGCAGAGTGCGGGGAGCACCAAAAATGCTGGGAAATGTAGTTCTAGTGGCAGATACACTGCAGGATCTCCAGTAGTGAGAAATGAAGAGTTCTGGGAGCACCAGGAATGCTGGGAAATGTAGTTCTGGTGGCAGGCGCACTGTGGGAGAGAGTTTAAAGTACTGTGATGTTTGGAGATGTTTCAAAAAGTTGTCTCTTAAAACAAATATTAGATCATACTGTACTTATACAGAATGGTTAATAAAACCATTGGAGATGGCAAACATGATAGCAGTTTTCATTTAGGAATGAATATTATTGAAATTCTCCATGAAAAGATTTGTAATGGATTATTGACGGCACCTTTGGAAATAGTATATCCTCTATAGATAATATTAAAAATATATCTAAATGTGCAATTCTTTGTCCCCAAAATGAGCATGTTTAAAAATTAAATGAAGGAATTTTGGATATACTTGATGGAGATTTTCACATCTATTTGAGTGATGATTCTATTGACTCAACAGATGATGCTGAAAAGGAAAATTTCCCCATTGAATTTCTTAATAGTATTATTCCTTCAGGAATGACGTGTCATAAATTAAAATTGAAAGTGGGTGCAATCATCATGCTATTGAGAAATCTTAATAGTAAATGGGGTCTTTGTAATGGTACCAGATTTATTCTCAAAAGATTACTACCTAACATTATTGAAGCTGAAGTATTAAGAGGATCTGCAGAGGGAGTGGTTGTTCTGATTCCAAGAATTAATTTGTCCCCATCTGACACTGGCCTCCCATTTAAATTAATTTGATGACAGTTTCCCATGATGCCAGCATTTACAATGACCATTAATAAATCACAAGGACGAACTCTAGACAGAATAGGAATATTCCTACCTGAACCCGTTTTCACACATGGTCAGTTATTATGTTGCTTTCTTTAGAATTCGAAGAGCATGTGATATTAAAGTTAAAGTTGTAAATATTTTATCCCAAAGGAAATTAGTCAAGCACTCTAAAAGCGTTTTCTCTGTTAATGTAGTATACAGGGAGATATTAGAATAAGTTTAATCACTTTATCAGTCATTATTTGCATCAATGGTTGTTTTTATATCATGACTTTGTTATTGTTGTTATATCATTTTGTTATTATTTATTAATTAATATAATTATGTATTATTTTCATATACATTGTACTCATTACCTTTTATCTGTTACACTTTTATTACAGAGAAAGGACAAATAGCACTATTAAAATATTTCCTCTAATTAATACCCTTTTAATGTGCACAAATTTCATGCACTGGGCCAGTAGTGTGTGTATATATATATAAAAGCCCAAGTGATTGGTCAACCGTTCTGGACTGGGCAAGATGGGCTAGACACACCTTGGAGCCCTCCCTGGCCCCTATTGTCCAGCAGTGGGGTCCTGGATTGTGAGAGGGTGCAGGCCAGGCCAAGGGACCCCACAAGTTCACAAATCTGTGCACCGGGTCTCTAGTATTAAATAAAATAGCTCTGAGTATAATGATGATTAACAATTCATAAAGATAAGTTAATGTATGTTTCAGGAATGACATTTTTTTAAAAAGATCTAAAATGAACCTTACTGATTTCTTTAGTCAGTATTAAGTAACTTTGAAAGTTACTTTCATTCTGAGAACAAGTTAATTAATGTACTTTTAAAATGTTAATGCCTTTATAATGAATTTTCATAAAAGGCAGAGCTAGATACCTATATTATAGTTATTTAAGTTATCAGTTAAGGGATATAGGGACATTCAAGTCCTAAAAAGTACTCACATAAATGTGTGGAAATTATGCATATTGAACTAATAAAATGGACATATTAAGAAGCAACAATTGCTTAATCATTAATTATTAATTTTTATTAGATACGAAATCAAATTTAGTTGAGAATAATTTTTAAATGAGTTGTAAACTGAAAAGTAAATACTGTAAAAGAATGTAAGAAAATTATTTGATATTTGTTCTATGTATCTTCATTCTCATTGCAAATGTGATCTTCCAAGGGCCTACCTGAAAGGTTTTGTTTTGTGATGGTAGTCCTCTGATAAAATTCATTATCTCAACTTCCATATGAAAAACACAAAATCAGAGTATTGAATAGATTCTTAAACCAAAAACACCAAAAGTGAGTCTAGGGTGACACTGTAATCTGGTAGTACAGATACTTTCATTGTTGAATTATGGTAATAACTATAATTCCCACTGCTAAATGAAATATGATAACTCAACATATGATTTCTCCATATAAGTATTACATGTTTTAATTCATTTACACATGAAAATAACCCAATAATATACTTCCTCTTCTTCAGCTGCTGTTTCTTATTTCCAATTTACACTAAAACCATTAAGTTACCCAATGCAACTTTTCTTTTTCTTCATTTCTTTTTCCTCTTCCTTTTCTTTTTTAAATTTATCTTTATTGTTGAGAATATTTCAGATGTCCCCCATTGTTCCCTCATAGCCACTCCTATGCCCAAAGATTAGGTAACTCAAGTTTGTAAAATTAGTATGTATTATGGTAGTTCATGTAGGGCTCTAGCTGCTCCAGAGCACATATATTTAGCCACTGTACTAACTGAATATCCAGAGAATACAGGGATCTGAAAATATTCTCAGTACAAATGTAAATTTAATATACAAAACATTTATTTAACAGCATGTTAGAGATTTTACTTTTAATAAAAATGTTGCCCAACACCATAACTATTTATTATTTTAGAAGGAAATAATTTACTTAAATTATAAATTCATCTGTAACTATATCTATATCAGAGAAAATATATCAGGGTGTAGGATAAGATGGTGATAAGAGCACATGAAGTATTAAAACAGAATTTTCAAATTTTTTCTCTTAGTTATTCTTATTCATTATATGGGTAAGATTTACATTATAATCATTTTAAAGTTAGTTAACTTTGAAGTAATAGTTATGCAAAAATTCCCTCTTTCATATAATATGTGTGTCCAAACTGCACGAAGTATTGATGCAAGAACAATTATTTATCTTAGGACTTTTAAGATTTAGAGTTCATTCTAAATGAAATCTATAAATATGTCATACAATTTTTGAGTTTTCTTACTTTTCATCATGCTTTTATAGTGGGGTCTGTAAATTGCAAAGGATAAGACCAATGTGACTAGCCTAAATAACAGAACTTATTAGTTGAATGGTCTCCAAAGAAGTGTATTTTTTTTTTGTGATGTTCATTTAATGTTTGAACATACAGAAAATAGCATATTTTGACTGCACTAAGCCTAGCCAAATTGCTAGACCTTTTTGAGTTTCAAGAAATGACAGGTGAGTAAAGGTACAATTTGATTATTTAATAGAGAAATAATCAAGTCACTTGAGCTGTCTTAGCTCAAAGCTAAAATGACTAGTTTTGATAAGGTCAGCTCCTATATAGATTGATGTGGGTTACTAAGAAATCAATGGTACAAAACTTATTGAGCAAGTTAATGAGTAATCAATGTTAGCAATGATATAGAACCTAAGATAGTTCTGTATAAAATGGGAAATATTCCAGACACAACATTAATATTCTACAATTGTAGTTTAATTTGTCCACCATTTTCAGTAACTGTCCATTATATGTGCCTTCATTTATTTAACTTTCTTAAAGCTTTTGATATAAATAATATGGATAATTACAAAGTTTTAATGCAAGCCCAACATGACTCTAAATGCTTTACCTATGGAAAAATTTATGATGTAAATACCACCACTATTTTCATTTTTCAAAAAGAAGAAAAAGTCTTGTTTGGAATTTATCTGCCTACATTTATTTCTTCTATTTTATGAAGAATTTTAAGGGAAAATAATTTCTCTGATTTTCAAATATCTATTTATGAAATATGTAGCCCTGATTTTAAAGGATATTTGCATATAATAAATTATCAAATTTTGTGAATATGGCAAAAATAACAGTTTATGTGGGTATAACAATAACAACAATTATATTTCACATAAGAGCAACATTAATGATTATCTCAATCTTATATATTTTAGACCCAAGCTATGTTTTAAAAACTGGAATAGATGGTAGTTTGACCAAATCTTTCTTAAGCCATGTTTAACCATATATGGCAATTTGACACACAACAAAGTTAATTTTTGTGTGTGATTTACAGTGTTTGCCTAAGAATTTTGCTACAGAATAAATAGGTAGGTTGGCATTTTAATTAGAAAGGGCAAGGTGATGTCAATGTTTGCTCACAGGACACAGGGAAAATTAGAATATTCCTTACCCAGGACATAATTATTGCCCTAGCATTTTCAATCAAACATTATACTTGTACTTTTTATGTCAGCTTATTAAAATGTAATTTATTAAAATGTAAATTATTATTGTAATTTAATTTTGTTTTGATTTTTACTTTTTTAAGTGATGGGTGAATTTTGCAACAGTTGCCAAATCATGTGTCACATTGAAAGATTCAAGAAACTTTGCTTTCAAATTATAAAAACTGTGTTTTTCAGATGAACAGGTGAGAACAGAAGAATACAAAGGTACTTTTGTGGGGATCTGTTTTAGAGTTATCACCAAATTAAATCAACAGCAATTTACTCAGCAATGGAGAAAACCAAAAGCAACAACTTTTTATTACAAATGTTAGGTTGTATTTTGTTGGTGTGATTTTGCTTAAGAGGGAAAAGATATTTACTTGAAAAGTTAATTCTATTTATCTAAACCCAAGGGAATCTACTTTAAATGTTTACGTTATGAGAGGCCTTTTAAAGCTGAATACAATTGTTTCTGGGAGACTCAAGATCTGTAATTGTATGGTGTGATGCCTCCAGAAATGCATTTACCTACACATGCGTGACAACCTCTGCAGATGCAAGTTCTATGGGTAGATGCTATCAGGGGCATCCTACATGTTTAAATGTGGTTTTGTTTGCTTGCTTTAATTTTAATGGGACTGTATATAATTCAAAAGGCTTATCCTATCTAATAATGCTATCTAATAAAGAGGTAATATGCAAATTGACCATCACTCCAACATACAAGATGGCTGCTCCAATGTGGTCAAAGATGGCCAGCAGGAGAGGGCAGTTGTGGGTGATCAGGCCAGCAGGAGAGGGCAATTAGGAGGGACAAGACCTGCAGGGGAGGGTAGTTGGGAGGGATAAGGCCTGCAGGGTAGGGCAGTTAGGGGCAATTGGGCTGGCAGGGGAGGGCAGTTAGGTGTGAATAGGATGGCAAGGGAGGGCAGTTGGGAGAGTTCAGGCCTACAGGGGAGGGCAGTTGGGGGTGACCAAGCCAGCAGGGGAGGGCAGTTCGGGGTAAATAGGCTAGCAGGGGAGCAGTTAGGCATTGATCAGGCTGGCAGGGGAGTGGTTAATGGGTGATTAAGCTGTCAGGCAGAAGCAGTTAGGGGCAATCAGGCAGGCAGGCAGATGAGTGGTTGGGAACCAGCAATCCTGCATTGTGAGAGAGATGTCCCACTGGATAGAACCTTATCTGGCAGTCGGACATCCCTTGAGGGGTCCTGGATTAGAGAGGGTGTAGCCTGGGTAGAGGGACACCCCCCTCCAGTGCTCAAATTCTGTGCACCAGACCTCTAGTGATAATATAAAGTTTATGACTAAATAAGGGCACCAACCCTAGCTTGTTTGGCTCAGTGGATAGTCAGCCTGTGGACTGAAAGGTCCTGGTTCAATTCTGGTCAAGGGCACATGCCTGGGTTGTGGCCACCATCCACAGTAGGGGACATGCAGGAGGCAGCCAATCAAGGATTCTCTCTCATCATTGATGTTTCTATCTCTCTCTCCTTCTCTTTCACTCTCTGAAATTGATAAAATAAAATATGTTAAAAAAAAAAGAATAAAGCCCCTTTAAAAAAAATAAAGATACCATGTGTAACTTATGAAAAAATTAAAATGTTGACAATACATAGAGTTATTTTTGTTTGGTTGCTTGTTTTAATTGGTCCATAATAATATTCTGATTTTCTATACATAGTGCTTCCTAAACGCAAACAGTTAATCAGAAAAAAAAAATATTTGAAACTTTACCTTAATAATGAATGAATAATACTCTAGGTTCATTTTGGTGTTTATAGAACTACATTTTCACTTTTTATTTTCCATTAAAAATACATAGAATAGAAAGGGCAAAATATAAAATAATTATTCTATTATCAAAGTAATTTGTTTCTCATTTTTTATGGCTTCATTCAAGAAATGCATCAATTACACTGTGAAATTTCACTTTCTGAAGGAGACTTGTTAGCTATGATTGCCTATAATGTTGATTATAGAACTCAGTTTTTACATTCTGCTCGTGAATTTCATTATCTGTAAATATAATATGTCGAACAACATGTTCTGAACATAAAATATTCTATATTATCTAAAAGCAGCTCACATTCAATTAACATTTTAATTTAAAATATAGTTATCTACCTACCACATATTTTTATAACCCAATGATTTTCTATTTGGAATCTATGTGAAATATAAAACTAAAAGTATAATACTTATAAAAATTAATTTTTGGCATTAATACAAGTTGGTATCCACATAGTTAAAATTCATAGAAGGCCCTTATAAAGATAAGCTAATCTAAAATTTAACAATGTTTCAAAATGATCCTTTCCGGATAATGATCCCAATTCACTTACCTGTGCACTAATAGTTTCCTTTCACAGGTAAATTTGTAATTTAATTTAAAATATGTTTGGCTGGTTGTAAATAAGATGTATAAACCGAAAGAATAAACTTGTTGAAAATCAATAAGGACACTTTGTTCTGAAATTTCATAAATTTTATAGGAATACCGTTAAATTTTAGTTATTTATACTGTCTTTTACTGTTCCTGTAAGAATAATGCAGATTTCTCCTGAAGTCATTCTAAACAATAATATGTTTTATTAATAGAGAATCTCATTTACTATTGAAAAGTAGTAATAAATATTAATCACACCTAATATATTTATTTGACCCCTTTTCTTGTTTATTTTAGTTGAAATAATTCCAAGAGAGAGTAGTGGATCTTTTAACTTATAGTGACTAAATTATGGTATAGAGTTTGGGCTGTATTTATTTTAGACCAAAGCTATTTCCCATTTTAATCATGTTCCTTTTGCAAAATCACTGTTTCCTTGGATTTTGAATTGTGTTCTGCAATGTAAATTTATTCTCCTGTCAAAGGGAGTCAGCTTTCTTCAACTTAAAATCCTGTGTATTTGTGCATGAGGCAGAAGATCAGAATTCCTAATTGAATAATTAGTCTGGAGCTTTTAATAAATCCTCAATACCTTGGGTTCGATAACAAATGAAACTTCCATTATACCAGGATTGAAACAGAATTATTCTTACTTAGAGACACCCTTTCACAACAGCTACCCATACACTCCTGAAATTAGAATTAATAGGCAATATATTTGTCTGGAAAGAGGCATTTATTATGTACTTCATGGATGCATGAATTTGGGTATAAATAAGTAAAAGAAAGAAAATATACTAGTTCTTGGTATATTACACAATGTAATTGTTTCACTTATTGTTTCCGAAGGAATGGAAATAACAATTTTTATATATAAATTCAAACAAAATGTCACAAAGCTTGCATTTCACAACAAGCCATAACCAATAGTGTATATCATTATAGTTATAAGTTATATTTAGGCATCCTACACATACTTTATGAGGTATGCTGCTGTTTTAAAATAACAAAAAATTAGTGACATAATTAAAAATAAAATGCCAAATACTTTAAGTGAGCAGTGATCTCATAAGTGGATATCCTGAAAGTGTTAACCAATCTAATAATTGGGTCTACTCTTAATTATACAAGTGTTCTTAGATGATTACTTAAGACATTTTTGCAGCAAGCCCTTAGAAATATAATTTCTGAGGTTAGTTGTTCCCAAGGATTTCCTTTGCTCATACTTGCCATATGAATACACTTACAGATTAGCTTTGGTTTCAAGTTTACCCACAGGTAGTAAATGTCTACATAATTGCCCTAACCATCATAGCACATTTATCAACATTACACTGATATCTCCCTGTTACCTAATTGCAACAATGCTTTATTATAAGGATCACTGTTATACTTTTCTATTGTAAGTTATCATCTTGATTCTAAGGAATCAGGTCATCACATGAACTCAGTGAATACCGAGAGTCCCTGCACAGTCAAGCTTCAATTGCACATGCTGGTGCCAACACTGCAGCCTGGACACCTAATCAGCAGAGCTAACTGCACAGACTATAGCATTCATGACTTTACATCCTAATGCTGTTATAGATTTAGTTTTAAAAAATTATACATAATTTTTTTTGTTTCAACATTATATATAATTTAAGCACTGCTACATATTAAACAGATATTTGGATTTTTTTTAATTGGGGGTGGAACTGAAATCAATAAAATATCCCACCTTTAACTGAGACAGCATATATAAGAGTACAGACTGGAGCCTCTCTCCAAATCCTGTGTCTACCCATTATTAGCTGTGGGTATTGGAAAAGTTACTTCATCTCTTTAGGTTTAGTTTCCTTACCTGTATATGAAGATAACATAAGTAACTAAATAATTATACATTGTTACAAGATCATTTGAGTTATTATTAAAAAGGCATTTAGAACATGACACGTAGTAAAGTCACATAGAATTTTGTAAGTTGAGCTTTGAAACAAGTTTCATGTTAAACAGTCTGCCTGACCAGTGTTGCTCAGTGTTGAGCATTGATCCATGAACCAAGAGTTCACAGGTTCAAACCCCAGTCAGGGCACCATCCTAAGGAGGGGGCATGTCAGAGGCAACTGATCATTGTTTCTATCTCTCTATCTCTATCATTCTCTCTCTAAAATCAATTTTTTTAAAAAGGAATAAACAGCAGGGAATATTTCTGACTCAAGGATAATTGATAAAATTTATTTAAACAGGATATAAGGACATAACATTGCTGCAGGCTAGGTAATAAAGCAACTAACTGATGGCATAAAACAAAATTGCAAAACAGATAAACTCATCTATATAGATTTACTATCTATATAGATCTAAGTATATATCCTTATTAGATAACATGTAATTCATTTTATATTAATACTAGAGGCCCGGTGCACGAAATTCTTGTGGGGGTTGGGGGTGTTCCTTAGCCCAGCCTGCACCCTCTCCAATCTGGGATCCCTCTCACAATCAAGGACTGTTAGCTCCCAACTGCTCACCAGATTACCCCTAACTGCTTCTGCCTGCCAGCCTGATCACCTCCTAACCACTCCCTGCCAGCCTAATTGATGTCTAATTGCTCCCCTGCCAGCCTGTTTGCCCCCAATTTCCCTCTTATACTGGCCTGGTCCCTCCCAACTGCCCTCCCCTACTAGCCATCTTGTTTTGGCCATCTTGGGAGAGGAATTTTGACCACATGGGGGCAGCTGTCTTGTGTTGTAGTGATGGTCAATCTGCATATTATTCTTTCAGTAGATAGGATAGAGGCCTGGTACACGGGTGGGGACCAGCTGGTTTGCACTGAAGGGTGTCCTGGATCAGGGTGTGGGTTCCCTTGGGGCATGGGGCAGCCTGAGTGAGGGGCCTGTGGTGGATTACAGACTAACCATGCCCCCCAGCAACCCAAGTGGAGGCCCTGGTATCTGGAATTTATCTTTTACAATTGAAACTTTTTCACCTCGAGTGGAGCCCAGCCTTTTGCTTGCTCAGTGGCGGCAGCCATTTCTGTTGGAATTTCTGTATCTTCTATAATTGAAACTTAGTAGCATTGAGTGGAGGCCTAGGTCAGCAAGGGCAGATGGAAAACTTGGCTTCCTTCATTGCCAGGGAAACCCAAGCCTCCCTCCTGCTCACAGTGGCCACAGCCATCTTGGTTGGGATTTATTTGTACATTTTCTCCTGATTGGCTGGTGGGTGTGGCTTGTGGAGCCCAGCTTGTGGGTGTAGCAGAAGTATGGTCAATTTTCATATTACTCTTTTATTAGATAGGGCTAGAGGCCCGGTGCACAAAATTCATGCATGGGGTCGGGGTGTCCCTCAGCCTGGCCTGCACCCTCTCCATTCTGGGAGCCCTTGAAGGATGTCCCCTATAGGGATTGGGCCTAAACTGGCATTCGGACATCCCTCACAATCTGGGACTGCTGGCTTCTAACTGCTTACCTGCCTGCATGACTGCCTGCCTGATTGCCTCTAACCACTCTTCCTGCTGGCCTGCTCAGCCCCAACTGGCCCCTGCCACCAGCCTGCTCACCCCCAAATGCTCCCCTAAAAGCCTGATCACCCTCAACTGCCCCCCGTGCCAATGTGCATGCCCCCAACTCCCCCCCCCTGCTAGCCTGCTCACCCCCAACTGCCTCCCCTGCTGGCTGGCTCTCTACCACCTTCTCTCCCCACTAGCCTGCTCGCACTCAACTGTGCCCCTCCTAACCTGCTCACTCCAAACTGCCCCCCCAATGCTTCCTGATCACCTCCAACTGACCCCCACTGATGGGGTGAGGGACTGAGGGCTGTTTACAGGCTGGCCACACCCTCTTCATTCCCCACTGGGGTGCCTGGCTAGTCTGGGTAAGGAGCTGAGGGCTGTTTTTAGGCTGGCCATGCCCCTCCTTCCTATGATACAGGTTCCCAGACCCTCCTTTTTTTCTTTTCTTTCTTTTTTTTTTTAGAGCCTTCTTGAGCAGAGGCCAGGGCTGGCTGGAAGCAGGTATCTGGGATTTATTTATCTTCTGTAATTGAAACTTTGTAGACTTGAGCAGAGGCCAGAGCTGGCCAAGATGAGTGGGAAACTTGGCTTCCTCCACCACTGGTGGTAACCCAAGCCTCCTGCTTGCTCCAGCTCCGTGGCCGCTGCCATCTTGGTTGGGTTAATTTGCATACTCACTTCTGATTGGCTGGTGGATGTAGCAGAGTGGTGGTCAGTTTGCATGTTTCTTTTTTATTAGTATAGATATTAAAGTAAAATTTAAGTTTTTTTTTTTTAAATCCTCACCTGAGGGTCTGTTTTTATTAATTTGAGAGAAAGAGAGAGAGAGATATCTATGTGAGAAAAAAACATCAATCTGCTGCCTCCTGTATGATCCCAGACCAGGATGGAAGCCATAACATACTGAAGTATGTGCCATAACTGGGAATCGAATCTGCCACCTTCTGGTGTACAGGACCACTCTGACCAATTGAACTATCTTTGCTTAATTATTTTATTTTTCATTGTCAACAGAGAGGGACTGTATATTACTATACATGAGATAAATGGAACAGATTTCTTAGCTATGTGAAATAAATTATAGTGGTAATCTCTCTATATAAAATGCTAATATGCTAAGTGTCTGACCTTTTGACCATTTGACCAGTAACTATGATGTGCATTGACCACCAGGGGGCAGATGCTCAATGCACAGGCATGGAAAAGTGGAACAGACTGATGAATCTCAGAGAGAGTGGGGGAAGGGGAGAGCAGGAAGAGATTAACCAAAGATCTTATATGTACACTAGAGGCTCGGTACAAGGATTTGTGCTCTGGTGGTGTCCCTCAGCCTGGCCTGCAGGGATTGGGCTGGAACTGAAAGTTCAACATCCCCCAAGGGGTCCTGTATTTTGAGAGGGTGCAGGACAGGCCAAGGGATCCCACCAATGCACAAGTCTGTGCACTGGGCCTCTATTCTCTACATAATGGAAAATACATCAAAAGGATAAGATATTATGACCTTAAAAACAGTGAAAGTTATCCCCCAAAATATACTAGATGTCAGATTCATGGTGAGGAATAACTGCAGATGTCTTGATTTAAAAAAACAATTTTAGATTCTGTAAAAAGCATATCTTAAAAAGATTGCTTTATCATAAAACCTAGCTTATTTTACCAAAAATATATATTGCTTTTAGAAAACTTTATAATACTTCTTATTAACATGAAAAGAAATCAGAGATCTTACTTGTGACTGATTTTTCACATTACTAAAATTACATATTTAGAAACTAAGGTTATGTAACATTTTAAAATAATATAATGTTTTAATGATTATTTATAAGGGTTTATTAAAATAGGTTATTCATAAATACATTTACTCAACCAAAGAATATTAATTACTGATAATATTGCATGCATCATTCTCCTATATTCATAGACTAGGGGCCCATTGCACAAATTCATGCACCTTGAAAGGAACTCTGGGCTGCAAGGCTGCAATGGTCACAAGAGCGGGTCTTAGCCTATCCTCCATGCCCCTGCTCAGTCCCTCCTGCAGCAGCCCCCAGTCCTCTGTCTGGCAGCAACCCTGTCCCACTGCTGCTGGTCCCATGCACTGACAGTGTTGGGTTTGCTTGCACCTGCTGACGGCACAGAGCAATTGGGGCAGATGCCAGCTGTGGGTGTGAGCGGGCCAGTGCCATCAGCAGGTACAAAACGCAGCTACTGGCCTGATCAGCCCTCAGTAACAGGGGGAGGTGGAGAAGCCCTGAGGGGAGATCAGGGTTGGTAGCTGCTGCTCATACCTGCTGCCAATGCCAAGTGATCAGGCCTAGTGCCAGGCACTGGCAGTGGGTGCAAATGGCAGCTCTGGCACTGGCAGCAGGTGAAAGATCCAGGTGGGACTGCAGGGTGCAGGAGCAAAGAATTTTCAATAACCACCAGAGGCTTGTCTCGATGACAGTGACCGGTATCCCTCCTGGGTCTAGTGCCCTCACTCACCCGCTCCACCATCCCACCACACTGATGCCCACTATGTTCCACACACAGCCCTTTTGGTCAGTGCATGTCATAGCAACCAGTTGTTAGGTTGTTCTGCCATTTAGTCTATTTGCATATTAGCCTTTTATTATACAGGATGTCTCCTGCTTGTAAGACGCTCTCAGTCTATTAAGTTGATGATATTGTCAATAAAATATTGTGATACATTTGAAGATTGCAATATGCATTATTGAAGGAGCAATATGCATTGAGGATGTGGGCAAGTCTCATTGATTAAACTCACAGATAAAAATAAGAATTTTGAAATGAAAATAGTCAATTCAATGAAGAAATCTGGTCATTTCTTTTTTACTGTTATATCCCAAGTTCCTGTTGAAGAAGCAGAGAATGTTAGAAAGTGTAAAGGGTGATGCCATAAGTTACACTTTACATATTTTGCAAGAGTCTAGATTTTGAGTAATTCCATAATATCTTAATTTAAGAAAGAAAATCTATGAAGCAGAAAGTGTAAACTTGGAACTAGTATTTCAGAATTTGACTGTATTTGGAAATAGGACATTTAAAGAGGTAATTAAGGTTAAGTAAAGTTTTATAAGTGGGCTCTAATCCAGTATGACTTGTATTCTTTTTTTTTACCTTGTAAATATATTTTTATTGATTTCAGAGAGGAAGTAAGAGGGGAGGATAGAATCATCAAAGATGAGAGAGAATCGTTGATCTGCTGCCTCCGGCACACCCCATATTGGGGATTGAGCCTGCAACCCAGGCATGTGCCCTTGACCAGAATCAAACCTGGGTCCCTTCAGTCTGCAGGCAGATGCTCTATCCACTGAACAAACCAGCTAGGGCTGACTTGTATTCTTTTCACAACACAGGGAGAGATATCAGGCCACTCATACACAGAAAACAGGCCATTTCAGAACACAGCACATTAGCATCCATCTGAAAGCCAATGATAGAAGACAGGAGAAACCAAACTTGTCAACACTTACTTTCCAGCCTCCAGAACTGCAAGAAAATAACTGTTTAAGTTGTCCAATCTGTGGTATTGTTATGTCAGCCCTAGAAAACTAATGCAGATGCTGATTGATTATATCACCAAGTGAACTGGTATAGATAGAAAGGAGAAAATGTCTTCTTATAAACATTTAGAAATTTGATTGGTGAGATACAAAAACAAAAATCAAGGGGAGTATGCAATGATATAATAGCAGAAAAAGGGAAGTATGGTGTATAAAGAGAATATGTTATCCTAATGCTTTTATTTTGAAAATGAAAGATAGAAACTACTTAACTTGGCATTGTAGAAGATAAAAGAAAATGTCAATTCCATTTCAGTGCTGACCCCTATTTCTTTCTTGAGGGTTGGGCTAAAAGAATCTTCCACTCTCCCACTATTGAAGCCATTTCCCTTTTTTATTCTTTACTCATCTCTTGGGGCATGTGAGAACTATGCCAGAGTACGCCAGATGCTCAAAGCCAATTGGAATATTGAAGCCTTGTTTAGAGTACACTGGATGACCAAGGCTACTCTGAGCCTGAGAATCTTAATCAGGGTGTCCAAGGACTGTGTAGATGTACAGTAAGGTCACTATTTGTCAAAAAGCCTCTTTTATCTAAGTACAAGACATTTACTGACCAGCCAGTGTGCTAGGGAGAGGTTACTGAGGCTGCTTAGGAAATCTCAGAGCTCAGGTGCTATTTCTATGTAAGGCTGTGGGTACCAAGGCTGCTGCTGCTGTGTGGGGATAATGATTTGTTAACTAGCTGGTGTGCTGCTACCTATTTTATGGACTTTGCTTTGTGAAGAACTGTTTTGTATAGGGAGTGTGGCTTCTTATTAGCAATGGCTATATGGCCACTGGCTCCTACAATAAAGACTTTCTTATGCACCCAAGACTTCTTATGGCGTCTCTGTCTATCACCCACTGTCCAAGAAGGTCCAGCCACTGGCAGAGGGGCCCCAACAGTTAGTGCAGTAGGGCAGGATTCTGAAGAAAATGTGGACTCAGAGCAGCCGTGCTTTGACAGGATAAAAGTAATTATTTAGATATTTAAAGAAAAGAACTTCAGAAAAAGGTATGGAAGATGGCCTGAAAATATCTGTTTATCACTCAATCTTTTTTTAAAAGGGCAAAATACATAGTTACTTATAGAAAAAAGCAATATTGACTGATTACTGTCTCTTAATGTTATTTGTCTCCATGGTGTTCTGAGTGAGAAGGCTAGGAAAACATAATACATTAATTAATGTGGATAATTATGTAGCTAATTTCACTATATTACTCCCGATAAACTGATTATAAACAGTCTTCCAAAGACATGTTGAAATATTTTACAGCATATATTATGCCCATAATTCTCAAATTTGATAAATTTTGGCTGGTAGTTTTTGAACTTCTACCTCCTACAATTTTACCTGTCACCTCTGATTTATGTATAAAGTGAACATTTGATAAAATATTTGATAAAAAATGACTCAACTCACAGATCTAGTTACTTTAAATATAAACATCATTATAGGGTTAATTTAAAACTTACAGGACCAAATAAAATATATCTCCAGTAAGTGAAGCTGTGAGTACCTATTAATATATTAAACTACATAAGAATGTGTCTTATATATACACTAGAGGCCCATTGCACGAAGACTTGTGCAATAGTCCTTACTTCCTCTGCCTGCTGGCACCAGTTTTCCTCTGGCACCTGGGACTCAGGCCTTTGCTCCAACCTCAGTGGAGAAGCCAAGTCTCTTCAGTTTTCAGTCTTCAGTCTTCAGTTGTCTGCAGTCTTCAGTCTTAGCTCTGCTGGAGCCTTCAGTCTTCACTCTGCACCTGCGTATGCAAATCTTTATTAGATTAATTTGCATACCCACTCCTGATTGGCTGGTGAGCATCAAGGAGGTATGGTCCATTCACATCTTTCTCTTTTATTAGTACAGACTAGAGGCCCGGTGTATGAACTTCATGCACTGGAGTGTGTCCCTTAGCCCAGCTTGTACTCTCTCCAATCTGGGACCCCTGCAGGATTGGGCCTAAACCAGCAATAGGACATCCCTCTCACAATCCAAGACTGTTGGCTATTAACCACTCGCCGGCCTGCCTGATTGCCTCATAACCGATCCTGTGCTGGTTGGATTGATGCCTAACTGCTCACCTGCTGGCTCTATTACCCCCAACTGGCCTCCTGTGCCAGCTTGATTGACCCCAATTGCCCCCCCTTCTGGTCATTCTGTGGAGGTTATCTTGTGATGGCCATCTTGTGGTGGCAATCTTGTGGTAGCCATCTTGTAATGACATGGGAGCAGCCATCTTGTCATGATGTGAGGGTGTTGTGTAAGGGTGTGAGGGCACGATGGCAACCTAGGCTTTTATTAGTATAGATGTATATATATAAGCATATATACATGAGTGTATATTAGCATGTACTTTATACTAGTATACTCTTTTCAGCTTATATTATTTTAATATTCTACCGATATTTGATTGTGGTATTTCAGATTGAAAATATAATAGCCAATAATATTTTATATTTAATATATTCCTGATTTTAATGCGTTAAAAACATATAGACATTTACTATTAAACTGATTCACTTTTCTCATATGGAGGGCATGAATACAATTCTTGGTTGTTGGGTAATATTTATAACTTTGATTGTCTTATTCTCTGTCAGAGTGTCTTTATTTTTATATTCATCCATCCATCCATCCATCAATTTAATCTTTCTTCCTTTCATCCCCCATCCTTTTCTTATTCTTTTCTCTCCCCTTCCCTCTGATGCTATTCACTCAATATCTTTCATCCAATTTGAACACCTGGAAAAGTGTTTTAAGAGGGGTGAATGGGGGTAAAGAGAGGCATCTGTAATACTTTCAACAATAAAGATAATTTTTTAAAATAAAATAACAAATCAGTATTCCTAATGGGAGATTAAAAATGAAGAACAACTTCTTCTACTATTTTCCTCTGGAAGAAGAGATGACAGGATGTAGGTTAATAAGAATGCTCCACCCCTTGGCCATGGTGTAAGTTTCAAGAATGTCCACATAATTCCAATCGCGTTAATTTAAAGTCTGTTCTAGGAATTTCTGCCACATCTGTACAAAAAGATTGTCACTTTTCACTAGGATGAATAAACTGAAAATCCTATGTATGGGGTTCCTATGGCTATTGTAACAATTTCCCACCAACTTAATGCTTTAAACAGCACAAATTTATTATTTCAAACATTTGGAGTTTAGAAACTCAAGTGATCAGCAAGGCAGTGTTCCATACCAAGACGTCAGGGGACAATCTGTGGTCTTGCCCTTTTCAAGTTCTGGAGGTTACTTGTATTTCTTGCCTCATACCCCTCACCCTTTCTGTCATCACATCTCTTTTTCTGACTCTGATCCTCCTGTATCCCCCTCAGTAGTATCCTTTTGATTATATCAGGCATATCCAGGTATGCCAGGAAAAACTCCATCTCAAGGTTCTTAACTTATTTTCTTTTTATTCTTAATGCATTTTTATCACTTTATTATTTTTAAGTGAATTTATTTGGGTGAGAATGGTTAATAAAATTATATAGGTTCTAGGTATACAGTACCATAATACATTTGTATGTTATATTGTGTTTACCACCCCAAATCAAGTCCACATTCATCAGCAATTATGCTCCCAAGATCCTTAATTTAATTACATCTGCAAAATCCCTGTTACCATACAAATAATGTATCCAGAGGTTCTGGAGATTAGAAAGTGAACATGTTTGGCAGAAGGAAGGTAGTGACATCAGAAAGATGTAGGAGGAATATGTTATTTAGCATAACTTATTAGAAAAGGGGATATTATGTCTTACAGGAGGAGATAATTCATCTGAGAAATAGGATGACAGAGGTCAAATAATGTTATTTGAGTCACTGCATTGAGCTATATGTGAAGTTAGCACCTCACCTGGACCTTCAATTAAATGAATTAATATTTTCACCTTCTTCCCCCAACTTGTTAAAATTTATTGCACTTTAAATATAAACTGTCTCACTTAACACTCTGAATAATTTCCCTATCTATATTTTAGTTTCAGCTTTTGGTTCTGTTGCTTTGGCTTTTCAAATTCAATTACATTCGCCTCTTTCCCAGTCCAGCCAGCATACCTCATCCTTTCACCCCAGAACCTTGTGCAGTTTTTTCCACCTATTTTTTTTCTTTCTCCCACTTTCTCTAAGCATTTCCTTGTTGTCATCCATCTTTCACTCTAAATATCACTTCTCTAGGAAAGACTTTATTGAACGTGTGAATTGGAGTAATACCAGTATATGCTTTTAGAGCACCTTACATTTACAGAATAGCATCACAATTACAGAAAACTAGTATTGGAATATTTTATAAACTAACTTTGCTACTAAACTAAAATTTGAATAAACGTACATTACCATGAGTGTAATTACAATGCTATATCTCATGCACCTGGCACACAGGGGTACTCAATACAGTAAATAGTTGAAAGCAAATTGAAATGATATGATGATCAGAACTTTGCTCTTGAGTTGAATGCGTAGAATGTAAATAACTTCAGAATTTCAGAGTTAACTTAAATATATGGCTAACATTTAGACTGAAGTGCCTGAAGCAATAATATTTTTATTACTTAGTCTACATTTTCTTAACCATTAGCAAACTGAACAATCCAAATATATACTCAATATCCCATGCCAATGGCTTTTTCTAAAACCAAGGAAAATTCTTAAAAATCTTGTAAAGTGCCATTTATGTCTTTAAAGCTAAGCAAAAACAATAAGATTAGTAGGAGAATTGTAATTCGCTTCCTGAGTAACCAAGTAAGCACACATTTCTCCTTTTTATTTTTCCATATTTGAATTCTGAAAAGCAGAAAATACTAAAAATATAAACTAAAATATTTGCGATAGTATTTTTTTCATTGATAGCCTACTGTGGCAAATATGGGTTTTTTGAAAGTTGTAATTGTTGTAGTCTGTTGGGTGTCCCAGAGGGCAACTAAACAAGAAAACGAACTGTGCTAAGATTTTTTTTTCCGTTGGGGTAAAGGAGGATTTCAATTTGGTGACAGTGGTAGTTATTCAAGGATCTCAGGATATTTCAGGCCTCGATTAACTTTCACCTTGACTATTAACCTTTCGTCTCTCTGGTTCTAATTTTATCTAAGAAAAATGTCATTACACTTGATCTCACTTAGAATTCAGGTTTTAAATGTTAACATAAAGGACAAAATAAAACATCTCTTTTTTGAAGGTCTGTTGTAATACTGTCTAATGCTCTGGTATAAACTAAAATCTCCTTAGTGCATATGTTCTTGACACACTAATTAGAGATATGAATTCCTAAAACACCTTACTCATTTCTTTTCCTTGTAATCACCATTGCAATACTTAAAAATATTTTTTTCAAAGACTAGTTGAAATTCATATAATTGTGTTATCTGATGTCCTCAAATTAAGGTAATAATTTGATCCTTTGGCTTCTTTCTTACCCATTAATGTAAACTTCACTAGTGGAAAAACAGATATTTTAGCCACAAATTTACTTACATTGCCCTGCAATGGGATTAGAATAGACTTGGCCTCCAGTAACTAGCTTGCTGGGTAAACAAATGCTTGCAACAGGGAATGAGTGAATAAATGATTAATGAAATCATTTTTCATTATTTGTATTAAAATGAAAGCTTTAAAAATAACACCAAGTCAAGCCAAGTAAGTGTTTGATTTAGACACAAAATATCAGTGAACTCTTGGAAATAAGTTAAATTTTTTGGTCAATTATTTCTTTCTTATTTAAAAGAGTTGTTATTTAAAATTAATATGTTACTACTTTATAAATGCTGATATAAATATTTAAAAGAGATTTATACTAGTATCCCAGTAAAATCTCTACTTCACAATGTGGAAATTTCTTACAAGACTTCTTACAAGAGTTTGAAAAATCATATAAAGTCAAAAACAGCAAAGATCAACTTGGTGTATGATTTAATTTAGGCATTTCCTAACTAATAATATATTCTGATAAATTAAGGCAAAGAAGAGTTTGTGCCTGACAATATTTTTTTCTTAAATATTTCCTAACACTCTTAGTGAAATAAAACTATGTCTACCAATGGAATAATCCTATATAATAAAGAGGTAATATGCAAATTGACCTTCACAGCCTTGCACAAGATAGTCACTTCCAAATGGTCACAAGATGGCTACCACAAAATGGCTGGCAGGGGAGGGCAGTTGTGAGCAATCAAGCCAGTGGGGGAGGGCAGTTAGGGGCAACCAAGCCAGCAGGGGAGGGCAGTTGGGGGTGATCAGCCCAGCAGGGAGGGAAGGCAGTTGGTGGGGACCAGGCCCACAGGGGAGGGCAGTTGGGGGCAAGATCAAGCTGGCAGGGGATGGTAGTTGGGAACATCCAGGCTAGCAGGGGAGGAAAGTCGGGAATGAGATTAGGCTGGCAGGGGAGAGCAGTTAGGGGTGATCAGGCAGACAGACAGGGGGTTAGGGACAATCAGGCAGGCAGGCAGAGACAGTTAGGGGTGATTAAGCAGGCAGATAGGTGAACGGTTAGGAGCCAGCAGTCCCAGATTGTGAAAGGGATGTCTGACTGCCGGTTTAAGTCTGATCCTACCCCAAAGGGTCTCTAATTGGAAAGGGTGCAGGCTGGGCTGAGGGAACCACCCCCATGCATGAATTTCATGCACTGGGCCACTAGTAATATAAATAACTAGAGGCCAATTGCAGGAAGATTCCTGCAAGAAAAGGGCTTCCTGCGGGCTTCCCTCCTGCCACTGCCACCCCCCCACTTTCCCTTCCCTCCTGTCGTCGCCCTCCCCCCCATGCTTTTCCTCCAGCCACTGCAGCCTAGCACTTTTCCTCCCACCACCGCTGCCTCTGCCCCATGCTTTCCCTCCTGCTGCAACCACCACCCCGCTTTCCCCTTTCCCTCCTTCTTCTTTCTATGATGTGTTAAATATTCACTCCATGCCTGCATATGCAAATTAACCCCCATCTTTGTTGGGTTAATTTGCATACTTGCTCTGATTGGCTGGTGGGTGCAGCAGAGTGATGGTGAATTTGCATGTTTTTCTTTTATTAGTGTAGATGAGCATACCTTACCTTGAATCATCAATTATTGTACCTCTGAGCCATCATCATCTAATTTTTCTCTAGATGTGGGTAATGTAAGGTTCATGCTGAAATGTTCTTAACACAGCATTGCAATTTTATTGCCATAAGTCAGAAATATATAATAGATGCACATTATATACAGGGTATTCCCAAAAATGTATATACACTTTGAATAATTGTTAAATCTGAAATGAAAGAAACATCAATTGAGCTTCCAGTGTGTATAAATTTTTTGTGACACCCTATATTTGAATAACTTTATAATAAATGCATTCTTCTGTGTTTTTAAAAAATATATATTTCTATTGATTTGGAAGAGTAAGGGAGAGGGAGAGAGAGATAGAAACATCAATGGTGAAAGAAACTCAAAGCATTCCCCATACTGGGGATTGAGCCTGCAACTCAGGCATGTGACCTTGACTGGAATCAAACCTGGACCCTTCAGTCCACAGGCTAATACTCTAACCACTGAGCAAAACCAGGGCTAAATGCATTCTTCTGGAATAATTTTAAGATGATATTAAAATAGAAAATTTATGTCTAACCAAAATAAATGTGCAGTTTCCCAAACCACTTATTACATTTTAATTATTTCCTATAACATTAAAGCTTCTGTTCCATATAATAACTCTGGAAAAATGAATTTTATTGTCACAATGTTTACAATATACTCCATCTATTACAATAATGGACAACATCTTTATTTTTAGAAAGATGCATTTAAGCATATCCTATTGCACCAGAATTGAAAAGGGAACTTCTCAACTCTCATTGCATTTTAAAAACTAATATATTATGCCTTAAAATATGCCAACAACAAAAATGGGGAAAGAAGCAAGAAAAGAAAAATGGATGTAAATATTTTTTTTAACTTGAGTGTTTTCTTAGATAAAAGTCTAGTTAGAGAATAAAGTGTATATACTCATATTGAAGCACTTTAAAATAATTATAAAATAATTATTCATGAATGATGTATCATTTCCTTGTTTATGTAATATTTTTAAATTTATCGTTTATATCTCTTTTGAAATGTTTCTATATTTTTCCAGACATCCTTCCTGTTAAAACAATATTATATGAAAAAGAAAAAGGAGATCATATCTAACATTGAACATTTTGCTTAATTAAACATGTTATGATTAATAAGTTGTTAAAATGTAGGAAATACAGTCATTAATGTTATAATAATTATGTAATTTGGTTTTAAACTTATTGAGGTGATCACTTCATAAGGTATATAAATATCTAACCATGATGTTGTACACTTATCTAATAAAAGAGAAATAGGCAAACTGACCTTATCTTCACTACACCCAATGAACCACACCCATAAGCCACCACCCCCCCAGCCAATCAGGAACGATGTGCAAATTAACACCCAACCAAGATGGCTGCTGCCCATGGCAGGGCAACCGCTGGCTGGGATCTTAGGAATCAGCCAGATCGTAGGGCGATCACTGGCTGGGGTCCCCTGGCCGAGGTCCCCTGCTCAAGGACAGAAACCTCAGCCAGAGGCTTTTGGCCTTGGGCAGGCCAGGGATAAGCCATCAGTAGGACATCCTCTGGGGGCTCCCAGTGTGTGAGATTGGGTAGGTTGGGTGAGTGACCTCCCACTCCCAGTGCATGAATTTCATGTCCTGGGCCCCTAGTACTGATATAATATAGTAGGTCTACTGTAAATGAAAATTAAATTAAAAATAAATAAATAAATAAACTTGTAGACTGTGCATGAAACCAAAAATAGAGTGTGGCATTCTATTTAATAAAAAAGAAATTGACTGTGTCTCTGCTACACCCACAAGCTGTGCCCACCAGTCAATCAGGAGTGAGTATGCAAATTAAACCCAACCAAGATGGCTGTAGCCACAGTGAGAGGCTTGGGTTTCACTGGTGATGCAGGAAGCCAAGCTTTCCACCCACCCTAGCTGGCCCAGTCCTCCACTCAAGGTTACAAAGTTTCAATTATAGAAGATAAATAAATCCAGATACCAGGGTCTCTACTTGGGTCTGCAAACCACCCAGGCCTCTTGCGCAGGCCACCCCACACCCCAAGGGAACCCCTACGCAGACCCAGGACACCTTTCAGGGCAAACCAGCAAGCCCCCATCCCTGAACCAGGCCTCTATCCTTTTTAAATAAAAGAGTAATGTGCAAATTGACCATGACTCCAGCACTCAAGATAGTTGCCCCCATGTGGACACAAGCTGGATGCCATAAGATGGCCAGCAGGGGAGGGCAGTGGGAGGGACCAGGCCTTTAAGGAAGGGCAGTCATGGGTGATCAAGCCAGCAGGGGAGGGCAGTGGGAAGGAACCAGGCTGCAAAGGGAGGGCACTTGGGGGTGATCAAGCCTGCAGGGGAAGGCAGTTAGGGGTGACCAGGACCACAGAGGCAGGAAGTCAGGGGCTACCAGGCCTGCAGAGAAGAGCAGTTGCGGGGGGGGCAGACCTGTAAGGGAGGGCAGTTAGGTGCAATCAGGCTGGCAGGGGAGCAGTTAGGCATCAATCAGGCTGGTAGGGGAGTGGTTAGAAGGTGATCAGACTGGCAGGCAGAAACTGTTAGGAGCAATCAGGCAGGAGGGCAGGCAGGCGAGAGGTTGGAAGTCAGCAGTCCTGAATTGTAAGAGGGATCCCAGATTGGAAAGAGTGCAGGTTGGGTTGAGGGACACACATCCCTGTGTGCGAATTTCATGCATGGGGCCTTTAGTGGTACAATAAAAATGTAGGTATAAACTATCAATAAGGTGACAGTCTGTGATTTTACAAAAAAGATTTTTCTGAAAAACATAAAAAAGATAGGCTAACAAAGAATTGTAATTCTAATCCACTCAGAATCACTTACCTTCATAAAACATTTCTAATTCTGTTGTTTGGTTACTTGCTTCATTGGAAAAAGGGAAACGTTATTAAATCACAAGTCAAATATTCTCATTTGTAGTTCATAAGGGCTATGTTATAGATAAGAAATTCATTTTATTTATTGTATTTCTCTTTAAATCTAATATTTGTTAGGGGATTGAATCACCATTGAATGATTTATATCATAAAATATGTATTTCTTATTACAAGCTTTTATTGCTAAAAATTTAAACTCAATTTGTATTGCTCCTATATTAGAAAAAGAAAAAACAACTGTGTTCTAATGTTAGTGTTTCTTTATTATCTTCAAAAGTTTAGTGGTTGTCTGATTGCTAACTCAAAAAGGCATGACTTAGAAAGGGAAGAAAATAACTCTCCTATTATAGTTTGACAACCAGTACTTAAGATTTCACTAAATATAAATACACACACACACACACACACACACACACACACACACACACTAGAGGCCCGGTGCATGAAAATCGTGTACGGGGGTGGGAGATGTCCCTTAGCTCAGCCTGCACCCTCTCCAATCTGGGACCCCTCAAGGGATGTCCAACTGCCCATTAGGCTCAATCTTACCGGGATCGGGCCTAAACGGGCAGTCCGACATCCTTCTCACAATCCAGGACTGCTGACTCCAAGCTGCTCACCTGCCTGCCTTCCTGATTGCCCTTAACTGCTTCTGCCTGCCAAACTGATCACTTGCTAACCACTACCCTGCCAGCCTAACTGATGTTTAACTGCTCCCCTGCTAGCCTGTTTGCCCCCAAATTCCCTCCTGTGCCAGCCTGGTGACCCCTAACTGCCCTCCCTGGTAGGCCTGATCCCTCCCAACTGCCCTCCCTGGCAGGCCTGGTCCCTCCCAACGGCCCTCCCCTGTTGACCATCTTGTGGTGGCCATCTTGTGTCCACATGGGGGCAGGATCTTTGACCACATGGGAGCAGCCATCTTGTGTGTGGGAGTGATGGTCAATCTGCAAATTACTCTATTATTATATAAGATAGAGGCCTGGTGAATGGGTAAGGGCCACCTGGTTTGCCCTGAAGAGTGTCCCAGATCAGGATGGGGGGGTTTCCTTGGGGTGAGAGGTGGCCTGGCAAGAGGCATGTGGTGGTTTGCAGGTCAGCCACACCTCCCAGAGACCCAAGCAGAGGCCCTGGGATCTGGGATTAATTTATGTCTACAATTGAAACTTTGTAGCCTGGAGCGGAGCCAAGCCTTCTGTTCGCTCCGTGGCAGCAGCCATTTCTGTTTGAAACTTTGTAGCCTAGAATGGAAGCCTAGGCTGGCAAAGGCAGGAAGAAAGCTTGGTTTCCTTCCTTGCCAGAGAAACCCAAGCCTCTGTTCTCTCCAGCTCAGTGGTTGCTGCCAATTCTGTATCTTTTATCATTGAAACTTTATAGAATTGAGTGGAGGCCTAGGCCGCAACAGCAGATGAAAAGCTTGACTTCCTCTATTGCTGGGAAACCCAAGCCACCCTCCTGCTCTCAGTGGTGGCAGCCATCTTGGTTGGCATTTATTTGTATAATATTTCCTGAGTGGCTGATGGGCGTGGCTGGTTTGCATGGTTTGTGGGTGTAGTGTAGGTATGGTCAAATTTGCATATTACTCTTATATTAGATACGATATATATATATATTTTTTTCTTCATTTTCTGTTAATAAATCTGTATTCAGAATAATAAGATATGATCAGCATATTTTAGAACATATGCATTCTCTAAAGAAATCAGATTTTTAAAATCCATCTGATAAAATATATATTAACTGAATCATGTATATTTTCTAAAATCAAGCCACTTTGTAATTTGTATAACTTTTATTATTAATGTTTGTCTTAGTAACTAATAATGACATTTAAACAGTATTCTCTAACATGAAAGTTTATATTATGTGTACCAAATTAGGTATTTGTATGATTTATTTTTATGTACATAGTTAAGTATGTGGATAGACATTTGAATACATTATATTTGTAGTTCAGATTGCATGAAAATTAAGTTCATTAGAGCACAACAATCCTATCTAATAAAAAAGAAACATGCAAATTGACCTTACCTTTGCTATGCTACCAGCCAATAGGAGTGAGTATGGAAATTAACCCAACCAAGATGGCAGCAGTCCCCCACCACTACCCCAAGCCCAGCCATGCAGCCATGGCAAACCTGAGGCTGGGGGAAGAGGGGTGGATTGGAGACAAAAACCCGCAGGCTTGACACCCAGCAGCCCCAAGGCCTGAGGTGGAGGCGCTTGGGTTGCTGAGGGGTGTGGGTTGGGGCAGCAGAGACAAATCCACAAGAAACCTGTGGAAAGGTAGATAAACTATCATAACTTTATCTCCCTTTCCACAAGATGAGAAAACTGCCCCTGGATTACTTAGTGCCATGGCCAACACCTTTCTACAAACACAGGGTAATGTTATGATCACTCCCAGGAAGGTCTGGTCAGAATACCATCTCCAGGGAATAATGCTTCTGTGGAAAATCATCTAAGAGAGGAAACAAGCTTTTGTTGGGTTTATTCTGAAGGTAAGAGAACATGCCACCCCAACATATGCTGTGTTGTTATATTGATCATCTTGAGCTGAAGATGCTTGAAAAACAGCAAATGCACGCAGAGGATTTTACTGAAGTCTCCTGATCTCCCTAAAATCAGACCACCCCCCAAAAGGAGCTTAAATGTCATAGGTCTCCTTGATGGGAAAAGTGTCATCAGGCAGAGAAGACTGACTCCTGTCACAGGACAGCAGAATAGTTGACATCACACCCAAACTTTGTTACAAACTATTTCCCCCCATCCCATTCATCTTTCCTAAATATCATTTACTCTCCTCTAAGAGGCCTATATCTCCCATCCCCTTTGCTTAGGAAGAAAGTATTTAAATCTGCATTCTAAGACACTTTGGGGAGTTACTCATTTTTCCCTGGAATCTCCCACATATGCACAAAGTACACATGTTAATGAACTTTTGTTTTTCTCTTGGTGATCTGTCTTTTATTATAAGGGCCTCCACTAAGAACTCAGAAAGGTAGAGGAAAACTATTTTTCTTCCTCCATAATTCTATCTTGGGCAATCAAGTCCCCAGCTGAACAATGAGGTTGACTCAAGTACCAAGAAGTCCTGGCTGATGGGAGGGAAGCTTCTAGGGAGAAATCAATGATATTGGCATCACACTGGTTGCTGGTGGGAGTTTAAAGTGGTTCAACATTTTTGAAGGATGATTTGGCAAATTCTGTAGAAATGTTCAAGGTACATCCAAGAGTCTTCTAGAAATCACATCTGCTGAGATAAAGCACAAGCCCATAAGCCCTGGTCAGAACCCAGGATGCTACTGTGGGCTCTCCTTCCATGATAGGAAAACCTGGGAACAACTTGCATTTTTAGGACAAGGTGGCATCTATGCTAATAAAAGGGTAATATGTTAAGTAGACTGGACATCTTCCGGATGACCTTCCGGATGTCCTTCTGGACATCCTTCTCAACAAAGTCATGTTGGTGGGGCCAAGGCAAAGGAGGTTAGAGGCAATCAGGCAGGCAGGGGAGAGCAGTTATAGGGACCAGGCCAGCAGAGGAGAGCAGTTAGGGCAAATAGGCTGTCAGGGGAGAGCAGTTACAGGGATCAGGCTGGCAGGCAAGTGAGTGGTTAGGAGAGAGTGTAGGCCAAGGTGAGGCCACCCCATTCCTGTGCATGGATTTTGTGCACCAGGCCTCTTGTTATAAAATAATTTGATTTTATCAAAATTGTTTATTAAATATTAGTTCTAATCTCAAAATATACTTAGAAAAATAATGGAGATTATTTTGACTTCTAACTATGCCATCTCATTTGACTAGATATGGAAACAATTAGGATAACAAAATGATTAGAATATTTAAGTTCATTTAACAAAACATTTTGACCACCCAACAGGAAAGTGTTTAACTGATACCATTCTAGAAGATGTGAAGAATTGCATGTTTTGTTATTTCTTTCTCTCTCTCTCTCTCTCTCTCTCTCTCTCTCCTCTCTCTCTCTCTCTCTCTCTCCTCTCTCAACTTTTCCTCAGACTGCCCTGCTTACTAGTGCCCTCAAATACCCTGTAAACCACATTGAAATGATCCCTATTGTACAATTATCTTCCAGAGAATGATTTGTGATAAAAACTGATTTATTTTTATAAAAGTCAGAATATAATAGAAAGTAAATTTTTCAGAGAAAAAAATTACATGCCAATCTCAATTGAATTTTAATGCAGTAGTCCTGGACAAAATAGTTACTCTCAAAAAAATAAATTTATGTAAAAAAAATAAAGGAAAATTGCAGGAACAGAAGTCATCTCTCTGTCAGTGAGGCATTGATCTCTCTACTTTTTACCCACACTGGTAAGACTGGGATGACCTTAGTATAATGCTCTATTGAGAGTAGTAGGGGCTCTTGACTAAAGTGGCTCTGCCATGGCTTGGAGAAGCTTTTGGATTGCATGAAATCTTGTAACTCTGGGTATTACTGGAACACGGGTGATAGATTCCTGTCTGGTGCTGCGTGAGCTGGCAATGCCAGTCTGAGAAAATTGTCAAATTACTGGCTGACATTGCATACAGTAAGATTTAAAAAATAAGTCTATCTTTGGTGGCAAAATTGTTAGACTTCTCAATGCTGCATAAGGAAAGTATAAGTATGAATAGGTGAAATTACAATTATATATATATATATATATATATATATATATATATATATATATGAACCTAAGTGACCATCTGACTGTTCGACCATCCCACTGGTAGCTATGATGTGCACTGACCACCAGGGGGCAGATGCTCAACGCAGGAATTGCCAAGCTGCAGTGACATGGTAGCTGTGGTTCTCGGGTGATGCATCTGGAACCGGGGGGGGGGGGGGGTGGGAGCCTGATTCTGGGGTGCATCACCTGAGAATCACCCTCTCACAATCTAGGCCTTTTTGGGGAATGTTGGAGAGCTGGTTCAGACTGACCTCAGTAGGCCAGCTAAGGGACCCCACCAGTGCATGAATCCATGCACCGGACCTTAGTATGACAATAAGTAATGTTTGGAAGTATAAGTGTGAACTCATATACGATAGGTAGTGAAGTAGTTAGATTAATCAATGGATAAAAAGAAATAGATATGTGTTGGTATGTATATGGTTATGTATACATATGTGTATTTGTTTATACTTCTAATAAGAGGGTCTAGGAAATAGTGCCCAAATAACAATAAGCACATCTAGTGTTTTAAATTGAATTTCAAGTACCGTTTTTCACAAAAAATTTTCATGGTTTATTGGATTCTGGGACTAAAACAAGGAATGTACAAAATGATTCCAGAATATCTTATGCTAGAGATATGAAGTATTCAAAGAATAATAGAGACATAATTCAGTTCAACTTTATTCCAAATCATTGCCTGGTGTGTGTGTGTGTGTGTGTGTGTGTGTGTGTGTGTGTAAAGTGACAATCTGATTTTTAACAGCTTTATTTAGGTAAAATTGATGTACAAAAAAACTACACTTACTTAATGGAGTGAAATTTGATGAATTTGTACATGTGCATAGACCCACAATAATGTCACACTCTTCAAGAGAGTAGACATATTGAACATTTCCCAGTTTTAAGTCCCCTTTTTTTGTTTGTTGAATATTTTTTGTGTGTGCTGTGAACACTTAATATTAGATCCACCCATTTAACAAAGCTTGAAGTACATAATTCTATATTGCTAACTATAGACACTGCATTTACAACGTGTCTTTAGAATATTTTACTTAGTGTAACTGAGATTTTATACACATTGAACAACAGCTGCTTATTTTGCATACCATCCTACCTGTGGAAATCACTATTATATACTTGGCTTCTGTGAGTTTGCTTATTTTAAATATTCAAATAAGTGAAATCGCATTGCATTTGTCTTACTGTGTTTACCTTATTCTATAATGTTCTTCAAATTGTGGCATAAATAGATTTCCCTTCTTTTTTTTTAAGGCTAAAATAATCCCATTGTAAGTTAGATGTTCTCTATCTATTCATCTGTTAATGGGAATTTGAGTTGGTTTTAGATACATACCTGATATATACTACAGATGTGTGCCCAAATCTATATAGAAAAATTATATATATATATATATATATATATATATATATATATATATATATATATATATATATGCCTAAGTGACCATTCAACCATTGAACCATTCAACCAGTAGCTTTGACACACACTGACCACCAGGGGGCAGATGGTCAATGCATAGGCATGGGCACATGGAACAGACTGATGAATCTGTCAGTTCAGATTCATTTGAACAGATTCATCTCAGAGTGAAGGGGGAAGGGTGAGGGCAGGAAGATATTAACCAAAGATCTTACATGCATACTAGAGTCCCAGTGCATGGATTCATGCACTGGTGGGGTCCTTCAGCCTGGCCTGTGTGGATTGGGTCAAAATAGGCAGTCCAACATCCCCTGAGGGGTCCTGGATTGCAAGAAGGTGCAGGCCATGCTGAGGGACCCCATAGGTGCATGAATCCATGTACTGGTCCCCTAGTTCTATTATAATAGCAGAAATCTAGAAATACTTCAAATTTCCACTAACAGAATACGTATTAATTGTCACTTGTCTGATCACATAATCTGTTCTTACCTTTTCTCCACTCACTCTTTCTTGTAGACTCATTCACTTCCTTCTATATTCCTACGAAAGAAAAGCCTTTCTGCCTAATCGTTGAGATACATATAACACTGTTGGAGCCTTCTTCCTATTACAATAGTCCTCCTCCCCCTTCTGCTATATATCTATAATAAAGTCTATTTTTATTTTAATTGAGATATAAATGTACTATAATATTTCATTAGTTTCTGTTGTACAACATAATGATTCAATATTTGTAGATATTATGATCTGGTCACTGTTATAAGTCTAGTTAATATCATTGTCACACGTATATTTTTTCTTGTGATGAGAATATGTACTTGTAATTTCAATATCTACTTATCATATTTCAAGTTCTCAATAAAGTGTTATTAACTATCTTCCCCATGCTCTGTATTACATCCCCATGACTTATTTATTTTATAATTGGAAGTTTCTGCCCTTTAACCAACTTTTCCCATTTAACCCCCTCTGCCTCTGGCAACGACTAATCTATTACATCTATGAATTCAATTGTGTTTTTGTTTGTTTGTTTGTTTAGAGTCCACATATAAGTGAAATCAGATAGTATTTCTCTGTCTTACTTATTTCACTTAGCATAATGCCCTTAAGGTCCACCTATTTTGTCCCAATGATCAATGGAACAGTAGAGAGAGAAGAAAAATATGGCCAATTCAGTTATGACAGAGGACCCAAGAATATGTAATTTGGAAATGATCATCTCTTCAATGAATGTTTTTTGGAAAACTGGGGAGCCACATCCAAAATACTAAAATGAGACCATTATTTTATACTTCACACAAAAATGAATTCAAAGTAGATTTAAGATTGATTTCAAAACCTGGAACCAAAACCTTCTAGAAGAAATCTTAAATGGTAAGCTCCTTGATACCAATCTTGGCAATGTTTTTATTTGTTTATTTGATTTCGTGTTTTGTTTTGTTTTGCAACTAAAAGCAAAGAAAACAAATGTAAATATAAACGTGTGACTACATCAAGCTAAAAAGCTTCTGCACAGCAAAGGAAACCATCAGAAAATTTAAAAGGTAATTTATTGAATATAGGTAAATGTTAATATCTATAAATAACATATCTTATGGATGTGTATATAATATACAAAACACATAAAGAACTTATCACTTCATAGCAAAAAACACAAACAATTTTATTTAAGAACTAGAGGCCTAGTGCACAAATTTGTGCATGTGTATGGTCTGGCCAGCCTGCCCCAATGAGGGTTCATCAGGCTGGGCCAATGGGGGCAAGAGCCATGGGTGGTTGGCTGGCACACTCCACCGTCGATTAGGGTGTTAGGGGCTTTTCTAGAGGTGGGCTGTTGGGAGGGGTGGGCAATCAGGACCTAGATCAGGCTGGTTGGCTGCCTCAGGATGTGTCATATGCCACCAATCATTCTAGTTGTTCTGGTCATTCCACCCTTCTAGCTCCTGGGCTTTTCTATATAAAGATTTGAAGGGGACCTAAAGAGATAATTTTTCTCAAAATTCATATAAATGGCCAAAAGGGAAATATGTAGAAAGATGTTCATCACTAATGGCTATTACTAAGAAGATTTAAAAAAAAAAATAGCAAGTGTTGGCAAAGATGCAGAGAAAGGGGATGACATATGTACTGTTGATGGTGGGAATTTAAATCGGCACGGCTCTTATAGAGACCAATATGGAAATTTCTTAAAAAATTAAAAGTAGAACCATCATATGATTCAGCAATTTCCCTTCTGGGTATTTATATATTAAAAAAAATACCTACTCTGGAAGATATATGCACCCCATGTTCCTTGCAGGATTATCTACAATACTCAGCTTTTTGAAGCAAACTAACCACACAGTCTTGAATCAAAGAGTTTGCTTGTAATCTGCACAAATGAAAGATACATCTATAAATATTTTCAACAGGCTGCAGTAAATTTTTCTTATCATAACATGGGACCAATATATTGTATAATGCAACATCCTATCTAAAAAAAAAAAAGAGTAATATGCAAATTGACTGTATCTCTGATCAAGCCACAGCCACAAGCCAATCAGAAGCAAATAAACCACAACCAAGATGTCTGTGGCCACTAAGAGCAGGAGGGAGGCTTGGGTTTTCCCTGCAATGAGGGAAGCCAAGCTTTCCGCCTGCCCTTGCCAGCTTAGGCCTCCACTCAATGCTACAAAGTTTCAATTATAGAAAATATATAAATCCAACAGAAATGGTGGCAGCCAAGGAGCTGGAGAGAGCAGAGGCTAGAGTTGTCTGGGTGATGCAGGAAGCCAAGTTTCTGTAGCCCTGGCTGGCTTAGGCCTCCACTATTGGCTACAAAGCTTCAATTATATAGAATTTAAATAAGCCCAAACAGGAATGGCTGTCTCCACAGAGTGAGCAGAAGGCTTGGCTCTACTCTAGGCTACAAAGTTTCAATTGTAGAACATAAATTAAACCCACTTGGGTCACTGGGGTGTGTGGCTGACCTGTAAACCACCATAGACCCCTCACCCAAGCTATCCCACACCCCAAGGGAACCCCCACTCTGATCCAGGATACCCTTCAGGGCAAACCAGCTGGCCCCCACCCATGCACCAGGCCTCTATCCCATCTAATAAAAGAGTAATACACAGATTGACCATCACTCCAACACACAAGAGGGCTGGTGTGTTGGTCAAAGATCCTGCCCCTATGTGGACACAAGATGGCCACTACAAGATGGCCAGCAGGGGAGGGCAGTTGGGAGGGTCCAAGCCTGCAAGGGAGGACAGTTGTGAATGATCAGGCCAGCAGGGGAGGGCAGTTGGGAGAGACCAGGCCTGCAAGGGAGGGCAGTTAGGGGTGACCAGGCCGGCAGAGGAGGGAATTTGGGGGCAAACAGGCTTGCAGGGGTGCAGTTAGATATCAGTTAGACTGGCAGGGTAGTGACTAGGGGGTGAACAGGCTGGCAGGCAGAAGTGGTTAGGGGCAGTCAGGGAGGCAGGCAGGTGAGTAATTTGGAGCCAGCAGTCCTGGATTGTGAGTAGGATGCCGACTGCCCTTTTAGGCCCGATCCTACCAGAATTGGGCCTAAATGGGCAGTTGGACATCCCTTGCAGGGTCCCAGATTGGCTGCAGGCTTGGCTGAGGGGCAGCCCCTGCCCTCCGTGCATGTATTTCATGCACTGGGCTTCTAGTAATGGCATAAAGTCCATGATTATGGAGCAGTATCTGACTATACATTTAAATAGAGATGTGCTTATGTATAGTTGACTAAATTGCTAAATAAAGATCCTAGAGAGATGACAGCAGATCAATTTGCAATGCAGATAAGAAGTGAAAGTTTTATCAGTAAACTAACATATTTTCTGATAATGAAGTTTTATTGTTCTTTTCTACACAGTATTAGAGTGCAGGTGCAGTGAAGGCTCTGACTTTTTGGAAAGGTCACTGAAATAAGAACAAGTCTAAAAAATATATATAAGTTGATACTTAACAATTTCCATAATATGTGGAGAGACTAACACACTGAGAGATTTGTAAATAATTCTGAAACACTTAAAAAGATTAACATAAGTGTTATATAAAACTTACAAAGCAATTTAAAAATATATCAGAATGTTTGATTTTTATATTAAACTAGAGGCCCAATGCATGCAATTTGTGCAAGAGTAGGCTTTCCTTTTCCTAGCTACCATCTTCCCTCTAGCACCTGAGCCTCAGGCTTCTCTCTGGCCAGCAGCAGTCACCATGACCTGGGCTTCCCTCACAACCAACTCCAGCTTCATCTGGAAGGTTGTCCAGAAGGATATCTGAAAGATCATTCAGCTGTCTGGTCTAATTAGCATAATATGCTTTTATTATTATAGATTTATAAACTCAAAATAAATCATGTTATAGATTGGTGATAACTTTATAGCATAAAAATTGATTCTATAACATTCAATTTTATATTTTCAATAATTTTAAGTTTTGATTAAAATCTTAGAATTTTTATATTTAATAACACAAAATTACATTTTGCTATTCTGTATATATGAACACATAGAGAAACAAATGTGTAGAATACCAATATTTTATGAAATCAGTAGTTCTAACACTGTCTTTTGAAAAATACTTTTATGGCATGCTTTTTAATTTTCTTTTTTTTAGGCCAACATTTACCACTATTGAAAGATAAAGAAAATGTCTGGATACTGCAATATATACTGGTTTTTTTTTCTAAAATATATGGATAGAAAATAATGTTAACAAATAAGAAAATTATTCTATTTAAATAAGCTAAACAGTGGCAAGTAATCAATAAATAATAATTTTATTTAATTTGACATTTTTCTCATGGAAATTCTTTCCCAAATGTCTATCTAGTAAAGGATTTTCATAATGGCATTTCCAAAGTAATAATTATTACTAGAGAATTTCACAACTGTTTCTTTAAAAATGTGGAATTAGCCTGGTTAGTGTGGAATCAGTTGATTGAGCATCATCTCATGCACCAAGAGGTCAAGATTGGATTCCAGGTCAGGTACATGCCCAGGCCTCAATCTCCAGTAGGAGGCAGCCAATCAACGTTTCTTTCTCACTCTCTATTTCTGAAATAATTTTATTTCTAGTTTTTCAGATTTGTTAATATTTCATCACCAGTTAAGAAAACAAATTTCTTTATTGAAATATTGACAATTATACCAGTGGAACTTTCTATATTAAATAAATTTAGTAATTGACTTGCTAGGGTAAGACTTTGACAAAGGAAATACAAACTTCACTGCATGAAAAGAATAATTTACTATTCTTTCCTTTTCCCATTTTCTTTCATACTCTTTACTTTTACTTATGTTTATAAAGTAAAAGCAAGGAGTACCCTAGAGAAACTGATCTGGAAGATCTAAAATACTTACTGCTTTCATAGACTAACTAACACAAGCATTGATATGATAGACATAAGTCAATTCAGATCACGTGCAATCCTCTGAGGGAAAGATTGCTCGGTAAATATTTATTGAATGGCTATTTTATGATAGTAGCTATTCTAGACTTCAGGAAATCAAAGCCCAGACCTCAAAAACTTCAGGGAAGGGTAGCACAGCTGCGCAGGTATACAGGCAATTCCTATTGATAATAACATGACATCTTTTTTGTTGTTGTGTTCTAAATACAAACCTTTTCCCATCTTCCTTTAAAGGATTCTAGAAAATACAAAAAATCTCAAAGTTTGGCAATAGCAATGCATGTTTCCTATTGCCTGAAAAAGTTTTTCATTAAATAAATGATAGAACATTTAATGTAGAAATAGTCTAGATTGCTCTTTGCATGCCAGATGTTAACAAGAATAGGCAAACAGTACCAAGAAAAGTTTGACATAAATTACTGCACAACCATCTCTGCATAAACCCACGGTGAAATTGAAAACAATTTTTTTTATCTCTTTAGAAATGTATAGAAAAAAGAAGCAACAGGTAGATTTGCTCCTAAAATAAGAGTAAAATATATTTTGAAGCTGTCAGAGACTGTGTAGTGAACTCATTCCTTATTAGCCACTACTGTGGTAAAAAGAGTCAAAACAATTCTCTGCATGTAAGCAATAGAGAGAAAGATATTAAGATAATGAAGGTTGATCATAGATGATGTGTAATTGTTTAAGGAGGGGTCTGCTCCAGGGCAGCAGGTTTCCTATATTTAGCTTGTGGGGCACAGTTTGAAACTTCTACTATCTATCTATCATCTATCTATCTATCTATCTATCTATCTATCTATCTATCTATCTATCTATCTATCTATTATCATCTATCATCTATCTATCCATCTATCTATCTATCTATTATCTATCTATTTATCCAGCCAAGACCGGTTTGGCTCAGTGGATAGAGCGTTGGACTGTGGACTGAAGGGTCCCGGGTTCGATTCCGGCAAGGGCATGTACCTTGGCTGCGGCACATCCCCAGTAGGAGGCGTGCAGGAGGCAGCTGATCGATGTCTCTCTCTCATCGATGTTTCTGACTTTCTATCCCTCTCCCTTCTGCTCTGTAAAAAAATCAATAAAATATATTTAAAAAAAATAAAAAAGTAAAAGCCTAAGTGACTAGGATGATTGGGAGACTGGATGACCAGACAACCAGATGACCAGGTGACTAGATGACTGGAAGACTGGCTGGTAACTATGATACACACTGACCAACAAGGGACAGATGCTCAATGCAGGCGCTGCCCCCTGATGCTTAGTGTGCTCTCACAGCAGGAGAGCTGACAGATGGGCACCAGATGCTGGGCTCACAGCTGACAAGCACAGCTGTGGCAGCATGAGCCTCTCCTGCAGACACTCCTCTTGTGTGCCTGAGCAGGTGCAGTGGAGCCAGGGTGAGCGGAACAGTGTGGCAACCAGCCCAGGCTCAGGCTCCTTCCCGGCCGGCTGCTGCTTTGTGCACTACTTCATGCTGTGTGGGATTGACTAGGACAGTAGACTGGAGCCCGAAGAGCTGGCAGGTAAAGTTGGGCTGCAGCAATGCAGAGGTCCACTGATCTCTGCAGGCCAGTCTGAGGGACCCCACTGGTGTATGGATCTGTGCACCAGGCAGGCGTCTAGTTGTTATATAATAAAAGCTTAATACGCTAAGTGTCCAGTAGTCTGGTCGTCCATTCAACCAATCAAGTGTAATATGCTAATGATATGCGAGGCTGCTCAGCCACTCACTCTGACATGCACTGACCATCAGGGGACAGACAGTCAACCAGTCTACCCATTGCTATGATGTGCACTGACCACCAGGGGGCAGATGCTCCCCGTAAGTCAGCTTGCTGCTGGGGTCCAGCCTATCAGGACTGAACAAGATGGGCTGGACACTCCTTGGAGCCCTCCTGTGGTCCCTCTCTGGCTGGCAAACCTCCTGTATCCCTCCCTGGCCCCAATTGTGCACTAGTGGAGTTCCCTCGGCCTTGCATGTGCCCTCTTGCAACCTGGGACCCCTTGGTGGATGTCATAGAGCTAGTTTTAGCCTGATCTCACAGGCCAGGCCATGGCACCCCATTGGTGAACAAATTTGTGCCTCTAGTAAGATATTAATTTTTATATTATGACAAGGCTACTAAGATATGAAGAAAAATAAAATGTAAAGAATTTAGGGAGAACTAAGATGGCGGCAAAGGCAAAACACCTATCTTGCCGTCATAATCAGCAATTTTAATACTACAGCTTAACGAAAGAACAAACACCTTCCAGAATCACCAGAAAGCTCGCCGAGTGAAAATTCCACAAATAAAAGTGAAGATAAGACACTGTGACCTGGAGGAGCGGCGGCGGACGGCGTTGAAAGATTCGCCCGGAGAGAGGTTTGGAGCGCACGCCGCGGAGAGGGCGGGCGGCTGAAAACCGGCCAGTTTTCTCGAACGGGGAGACAAAGGCGTCCCACTGACTGATTCTCCAGCTCTGGGCGAAGTCCAGAGAACCCACTATCACACGGGGTGAAAACTGGACAGTGGGAGGGCACGCCGAAGCTCGGGGGCTGCCGGGTCTCCCGGCTTGTGGAGAAGGCAGCTCCCGCGAACAGCTCGGCTGCTGACAGCGCAGAGAGCACACCGCGACTTGCCTCTCATTCGGAAAACCATCAGACTGCTTTGTTTTACGATCCTGGGTGAGACATTGCGCATGCAGACTCATTTTGGGAAAGTCTGAATTCCCCAGCAACCGGCAGCCTGTGGAGCTCCGCAGCGGCTCTCTCTCAGAGGTGCTGGCGGCCATTGCCCCCGGCACAGAGACCCTGGGGCCGCATAGGGCGGAGCTAACGCTGTCTGCTTGGCCCGGAGACTCCGCCCACCCAACCTGAGCACAGCTGAGCTTCACAGACAATTGGCCTGGAGGTCAACCCTCCAAGTGCTAACAACGATTAACTGAACTTAACTTCAGCAAGACTGTGCAGCCCATATCCACCTCAGGTAACCGGGGAGGCTGAGCCACTGTCCCTTGTAGCACGTCTACCACACAAAGCTAATTGACCAACTCAGGGAAGCAACCACCATGCAGCAACATGGAAAGAAATCAGATGTGAAAGAAATGGAGGAAAAAAAACGACTAGATATGGAATTCAGAACCACAGTTATAGGGTTTTTTAAGAGGTTCCAACAAAAGATCGAGGCCTATAAGGAAATAAGCAAGACCACAAAGGAAATGAATGAGTCCTACAAGAAAATGAACAACACCCTCCAGGATATAAATGAGAGCTGCAAAGAAATGATCAAGACCAACGTGGAAATGATCAAGATCAACGTGGAAATGAATGAGTCCTACAAGGAAATGAAAGAAACCCTCAAGGATATAAAGCAGACTCTCAAGGATATGAAAAAGGACCAACCAGAAATTAAGCTTACACTGACTGAAACAAAAAATATTATACAAAGACCTGAAAGTGTCCTGGAGCACCCCAAGAACCAAGTTAAAGATTTGAAATACAAAGAGGTAAAATCCACTCAGCTGAAAAAGCAAGAAACCAAAAGAATCCAAAAAATTGAAGATAGTGTAAGGGGCCTATGGGACAACCTCAAGCATACCAACATCTGAATTATAGGGGTGCCAGAAAAAGCGAGAGGCCAAGACAATGAAAACCTATTTGAAGAAATAGTGACTGAAAACTTCCCACACCTGGTGAAAGAAACTGACTTAGGAGTCCAAGAAGTGCACCGAACCCCAATATATAGGAACCCTAAGAGGACCACACCGAGGCACATCATAATTAAAATGCCAAGAGCAAAAGACAAAGAGAGAATATTAAAAGCAGCAAGAGAGAAACAGTTGGTTACCTATAAGGGAGCACCCATACGACTGTCAGCGGATTTCTCAACAGAAACGATGAAGGCCAGACGGGAGTGGCAAGAAATATTCAAAGTGATGAACAGCAAGAATCTACAACCAAGATTACTCTATCCAGCAAAGCTATCATTCAGAATTGAAGGTCAGATGAAGTGCTTCGCAGATAAGAAAAAGCTAAAGGAGTTCATCACCACCAAACCAACATTATATGAAATGCTGAAAGATATTCTTTAAGAAGAGGAAGAAGAAAAAGGTAAAAGTGCAAACTAGCAACAACAAATACACATCTATCAACAAATGAACATAAAAATCAAGTGAATTGATAGGCTGTTGAACAGGATAGACTGGTGAATATAACAGAGACATGGACATAGAGAGGGAATGGACTGACAATTCTTGGGGAGAAAAGGGTTGTGGGAAGTGCAGCAAGAGACTGGACAAAAATCTAGCAACAATGGGAGAGGACAGTGGCGAGGGGGAGGTGAGGGGGGAGGGTGGGATAGGTACAGGGTGGAGGGAAGCTATAGGGGGATAAAAAGGGGAAACAATGTAATTAATAAACTGAACAATAAAGATTTTAAAAAAATATAAAGAATTTATATGTAATCCTTACAGAAACATACAAACAAATAAAGGCACATAAATGTTAAGTAATTGCCAATGCAACCTGCATAGGAAAAGTAGAAGACTTGGATCATATCTGACTTTAATTCCGGTAATAGATACCTGTAATGTAGGGCAAAGTCCCAAGTAATTTCTGTTATCTGGCTAGATATAATCCTATCTAATGAAAGAGTAATATGGAAATTGACCATCACACTAAGACACAAGATGGCTGCCCCCATGTGGACACAAGATGGCCACCCCAAGATAGTCTGCAGGGGAGGGCAGTTGTAGGAAGTTAGGGGTGACTGGGCCAGCAGAGGAAGATAGTCCGGGGAGACAAGGCCAACAAGGGAGGGCAATTGGGGGGAAAACGAAACCTGCAGGGGAGGGCAGTTGGGGGTGATCAGGCAAGCCAGGAGTGCAGATAGGGGTGACTAGGCTTGCAGAGGAATGCAGCTGGGGAAACCAGGCCAGCAGGGAAGGACAGTTGCGGGGGAGCCAGGCTGGCATTAGAGGACAGTTTGAAGGAACCCAGGCCTACAGGGGAGGATAGTTTGGGGGAGACCAGGCCTAGAGTGGAGGAGAGTGGGGGGGGGGGGTCAGGTAAGCAAGAGAAGGCAGTTGGGAGAACCAGATATGCAGAGAAGGACAGTTGGGGAGATCAGGCCAGAAGGGGAGGGCAGTTGTGGGCAATCAGGCCAGGAAGGAGGGCAGTTAGGGGTGACTGGGCCAGCAGAGGTGGGCAGTTGGGGGAGACTAGACCAGCAAGGGAAGACAATTGGTGGGGCGACCAAGACTACAGGGGAGGGCTGTTGGGAGATACCAGGCCTGCAGGGGAGGGCAGTTGAGTGGGTCAAGGCCTGCAGAGGAAGACAGTGGCAGAGTACCAATTCTACACAGGAGGGCAGTTGTGGGCAATCAGGCTAGCAGGGAGGGCAGTTAGTGGTGACTGGGCCAACAGAGGCAGGCAGTTGGGGGAGAGCAGGCCAGCAGGGGAAGACAGTTGGTAGGGACCAGGCCTATGGGGGAGGGCTGTTGTGGGGGGACCAGGAGAGCAGAAGAGAGCAATTAGGAGGGACCAGGCCTGCAGGGGAGGGCAGTTGGGAGCCAGCAGTCCTGGATTGTGAGAGGGATGTTTGACCACCCGTTTAGGCCTGAACCCACAGGGATGGGGCCTTAATGGGCAGTTGGACATCCTTCAAAGGATCCCAGATTGGAGAGGATGTAGGCTGGGCTGAGGGACACCACCCTCCCTGCACACACTTCATGCACTGGTCCTCTAGTATATGCACTAATTATTGGAAACTAAGTTCTGTATACAGGAATTTGCTTTATTTTTAGATCTTAGTAAAAAATCCCAGTTGCCAAGTGAATAGCCAGGATGCTTAAAGACATCCTATCTATCTATCTATCTATCTATCTATCTATCTATCTATCTATCTATTATTTAAAACTAAGTCTAAGTAGACCTATCATTTGACATACACACATTGATAGCAAATATTTAGTGGCATTAAAAAATATTTTTAAATAAATAACTTTCCTTTGGACAAAGAAACTAATTATTAGAAAATGTTTATTTTCTGGAAAGATATGTAAGTACAAACATACATTAATAAAAGAAGCCAAATACAAGACTCATACTGTATAACACCATTTATATGACATCTGAGAAAGGCAAACCTATAGTAACTAGTTTCCAGGAGCTTGGCATGAGTCAGGGTAAATTTTGGGGAGTGTTGGAAGGAATCTATATCTCAATTTTGAGATCCATTCCACAGAAAGACAGTAATTTTGTGCTCATATTAAAATTAGAGGCCTGGTGCATGAAATTCATGCCTGGGGAGGGAATCCTTCAGCCTGACCTGCATCCTTGCCAATCTGGGAGCCCTTGGGAGATGTTCAACTGCCAATTGGACATCCTGGTCTCGCAATCCAGGACCACTGTCTCCTAACCGCCCACTTGCCTGCCCTAACCACTCTGATTGCCTGCCTGAGCCTCCTAACTGCCTGCCTGTACCAGCCTGGTTACCCCTAATTGTCCTCCCCTTCTAGTCTGGTATTTTTTTGTTTGTTTGTTTTAATCTTCTCTCCTTTCATACATAATTGTATTTGACTTCCTTATTGACTTCTCTCTCTCACACAATTTTTCTCTCTCCTTTATGTAATACTTTTTCCTATTGACTCATCATTTATAAACTTTTCTTTCTTCCTTATTTCCTACTTCTGTTCCATCATCCTTCTTAACATCTTTCTCCTACCCTCTGTGATTCCCCACATTCCTTATTTCCTTTATCTTTACCTCTCCTCTCCCTCCCCTTTTCCTTCCTTCCCACCTTAATTTTTTTCTTTACTTCCTCCTTTGGACTTGGTTTTCTTCCTCGCCCATTTTTTTCCTTCTTCCCATTCTCCTTTTAAGCTTTACTGCCTCCCCTGTAAAACTTTTCTTCCCTCCGTCTTTCTCTCTTGTCCTACCTTCCCCATGCATTCTTTTCTACTTACTTCAACTGTTTTAACATCTATCTATCTACCTGCCTAATTATTCACTCTCGTTTATCTTTTTTCTTTTCTGACTCCTACTTTTAAAATCTATCCCTAGTACACAACTGTACTTGATTTTCATTATAGCTCCTACAATTCACTCACTATCCTCTTTCCTCCTTTAATTTTGCTCTCTACTAACTCCTTTATAAAGTTCTTCCCTCCCTCTTAAAGCTTTCTTTCAGGGGGGTGTTAACCCCAGTCCAGGGCTCAGCCTTGGCCAGGGGTTCGCCACCCACCCCCATCCTTCTCCCATTTGCAGCCTGGGACACCTGACCCAGCCAGGATGACTGAGGCCCACACAGCTCTGGCGCTGCTGCAGCTACGAAGCAGGAGCGCCTCTACCCAGAAGGCCTTGGACAGTCCAACACTCTATCCTGCACTAGGGGCCACTGCCCTCCTCCCACATCTGGGAAGGACTCTGTTCTCACCCCTCACTGGGAGCACCTACTTCCCTCCCCCTCCTCCGCACTATCTCCCTCCCTAGATCACAACCTCCTTCCACGGGAAGCCCTGCGTTTCCTTCCCTTTTCCATTCCTGCATCTTTTTCTTGTTCCCTTTCTGTATTTCTGTTTCTCCACTTGGCCTCTACATGCTGGCCTTCCTTCCTCTCCCTCTCCGTTCTTATCCCCTCCTATTATATCTTATCTTACCCCAGGCCTTGCAGCTACCTGAGCAGCCTATTGATTCCGTTGTAAGGTGATGCTATACTGGATAATTTGCATATATCTCTATTATTAGTATAGATACGTTAGAAAGAAATCTTCTAATCACTTTCTGTACAATTCCACTCTGAGTGATTTCTGTGCCATTTCAGAAACTCCATGGTCTAGGTTCTGCCTACCTCCCCCACCTCCTCTCTCACCCTTTTACCTCGATCATTTTGTTACAGGTGCTGAGTGTTCTTTATGTTCCCTTGAAGTCGTAACTACCTTAGAACCTAGAAGAAACTGATCACGAATTTCAAAAAACTATGTGATTCCTATCTTTGAGTTTTCATCAGCCTCTCTTCATAGAGGCTAGGATAAATACTTCCCAACTAAGCTCAGTTATTTTATTTCATCCTCTATTTGTTGTTTGTTTAGTTTATTTACCTGTTTGTTTACAAATAAAACATAAAATAGTCCCAAAAATTTTTGTGATAACACAAGACAGTTTTAATTAAAGAAAATAATAAAAGTAATACCTTTGATGAATTACTTATTTCCTTAATTGCTTTTTGCTTGTTCCATTATGTTTTGTCTGTGTATCAGAAAAAGAAACTGGACTTCATAGCATTAGTATCTTTGCTGTTATTGACACTATGATTCACTTTATATATTATACATTCTATTATTGTAAATCATATGTGCATTATATACCACATATGTTATATATTACACAATTATATTACTTACATGTTACATGTGATATAATAAAACACAAACATAACATGTCATATATTTTATAATTATGTATTTATCATATATTTTATAAACTATATTTAATTTACTCTTATTCATCAAATCATAAATTATATATATTATATTCTGTAGTAGAAATTGGCAAGTTTTAGATAAATATGGCTTGTCAGCAGTTTTGTAAATACACTTTTATTGGATTTAAACCTATTCATTTATGTACAGTCTATGCCTGTTTGCATGCTGTAAAGGCAGAGTTGATTAGGTGCAAGGAGATCATATGGCCTGTAAACCTAAAATATTTACTACCCAGGCTTTTACAGAAAGACTCTTGTCCTAGAGTATGAATACGTATTACATATTTCTCTCTCTCTCTCTCTCTCTCTCTCTCTCTCTCTCTTTCTCGGTTTTCCTATTCCTATCTTCACCTATCCATACATCCATGCATACGTACATACATCTATCCATCCATCCACTTCATATTTTGTCATTTCTAATAGTATGGTGAGGCATATTTACAATTGCTTTATATAGATATGATAAGTAATCAATATATGTATCTTTCTTTAATTATGGCACTATTATTTCTCAAATAGCTTATTACATAAAAATTAAAACAAATCAAACCAACAACAAAAAGCCTCCTCTTTGACATCCTTAAGTCCATCCTTCAAAATACCAGACTCCAAAATAAAGACTGAAATCATGTCAATTAACCTACTTAAAATCTTCTCAATGTTTCTCTTTATGTTTAGGATAAATTAATATTCTTTATCCTGATTGCAATCTTATACAATCTGGCTTCCACAATGCTGAGGCCCACACAGCTCTGGCGGGCTAACTTTTTCCTTAAGACTCCATTCCTCATGCATGCCAAATTTCTTTTTCTTTGCTGGAATACTCTTCCCAGAGCCACTTTTTTTTTTCTTTTTTTCTTTTTTTTTTGCCACTAGATCTGAGCATAAAAGTTATCTTCTCCACCCAATCTGAAGTATGTTTCTTATTCATATGTTTAGTTTCTTTAATTTATCCCAACATTAAAATAAAAATTAATTTTTCTCTCTTGTTCTCTGCCATATTACCAATACCAGGTTAGTTATTGGTCCTTACTGTATAAAAATTCAACTTTGAAGAAAAACATACAATTAATAGTTGTACACTAATATTATATATAGTTAATTATTCAATAATTATCAATAATGTAATATAGTAATTCAATAATGAATAATTATGAAAATAAAATAGATTTTGTTCAATATTTTTAGAGGTGAAGCCTAAGAACCCTTCTCTTGAATGTAGGCTAATTTAGTGACTTGTTTCTGTTAAATAGGATAAAGTGAAAATTACCTCGTGTGATTAAAAACAATACATTTAACATCTGTTATTTCAAAAATTATGTAATACAACTTTATGAAACATCGGTTCTATGATTTGATCAATGCTTCATGTCTAAAAATATTGGATTTTTTCAGAAAGTTAAATGTCCTGTGTATTCTTCCCTAATTTAGATATCTGTTATTTTAAAAGTCACAATAAATAACAATCAGAAAGAATATGGTTTTTGAGAAATAATTTTTGTAATAATGAGACTATATTATTTTAAGATGAGGTCAACATCTTTCTGCTTTTATATGTAATAATACAGTCTTTACCTTCAATGGGTGATTTCCTACAACTCATTCTTTTGTCATTAATTTGTTGTTGAGAATCCGCATTCTGAAACCTTAGTTCCTATTAAATCTCAGAATGATTTTATGTTGTCTGCAGTGTTCATAACTTATATACTTAAGCCTCATAAGGATAAGAACTACATCTGATATGTTCCTTTTAATTCCTAGTGTCCAGATATTGGCTGATATATGTAGACTCTTGATATATATCATTGTATGAATAAAAAAATCCTCAATATTTTCTGACACTTTTAATATTTTCATCTTCATCTATGTTCTCATACTTGTGTTTTGTTTTTTTTTTTTCAGTCTAATCAGATGAATCACGTTAGTGTTTAATTTTATTTTTTAACTTGACTGGGCCACAGGGTGATTAAACATTTTGGTTAAACATTGCAGGCCTGGAACCTCCCAACAGCCCTCCCCTGCTGGCCATCTTGTGGTGGCCATCTTGTGACCACATTGGGGCAGGATCTGTGTCCACATGGGGGCAGCCCTCTTGTGTGTTGGAGTGATGGTCAATCTGCATATTACTCTTTTATTAGATTGGATAGAGGCCTGGTGCATGTGTGGGGACTGGCTGGTTTGCCCCGAAGTGTGTCTCAGATCAGGGTGGGGGTTCCCATGGGAGAGAGGCCTATGGTGGTTGCAGGCCGGCTGTACCCCCCAGTGACCCAAGTGGAGGCCCTGGGATCTGGGATTAATTTATGTTCTACAATTGAAACTTTGTAGCCTGGAGTGGAGCCAAGCCTTCTGCAAGCTCTGTGGTGACAGCCGTTTCTGTTAGAAACTTTTTTTTTTAATATATATTTTATTGATTTTTTACAGAGCAGAAGGGAGAGGGATAGAAAGTCAGAAACATCGATGAGAGAGAGACCTCGATCAGCTGCCTCTTGCACGCCCCCTACTGGGGATGTGCCCACAGCCAAGGTACATGCCCTTGACCGGAATCGAACCCGGGACCCTTCAGTCCACAGTCTGACGCTCTATCCACTGAGCCAAACCGGTCTCAACTGTTAGAAACTTTGTAGCTTAGAGTGGAGGCCTAGTCTAGGGCTGCAGAGGTTTGACTTCCTCCATCACCCCAGCAAGCCTAACCTCTTCTCTCTCCAGCTCCGTAGCTGCCACCATTCCTGATGGGATTATGTATCTTCTATAATTGAAACTTTGTAGCATTGAGTGGTGGCCTAGGCAAGCAATGGCAGGCTGCAGGTAGAAAGCTTGGCTTTCTCCATTGCCCAGGAAACCCAAGCATCCCAACTCCTCTCAGTGGCCACAGCCATCTTGGTTGGATTTATTTGCATAATTTGCTCCTGATTGGCTGGTGGGTGTGGCTGTGGGCATGGCTTGATTGGAGTTTTGGTTAATTTGCATATTACTATTTTATTAGATAGGATACACACACACACACACACACACACACACACACACACACACATATATATATATATATATATATATATATATATATATATATATAAAGAGAGAGAGAGAGAGAGAGAGAGAGAGAGAGAGAGAGATTGATTGAATACCTCCTGTGTGCCCTCACCATGGATCAACCAGCAACCTTGGTTTGTGTGAACACCTGGATCATACCCCCAACCTTTCGGTACATGGGATGACTCCAACCAACTGAGCCACTTGGCCAGGGCTAGAAATATTTCTTAAACTGGTAAAATTAAGTTTACTAATAAAATTACTTTAGGGTATATATATATATAAATATAACTTTTAAAGCATTAACAGCATGGATTTCTTTAATCCAGGTTTCATCTCTCCATAGTAGGTGTTTTTAAAATTAACTCATACTATCTATATATTTCTTTTTATTTTATATATTTTGAGGAGGATTATGGCAAAAAAGTAAATGCTCTAAAAGATATTAAATTCCTCTCCATTTAATAATGAAAAGGCTTTTTTGTGTTTTATCACATGTGAACTCATAATTCATATTCTAATTTCAACTTTACTTTCACATTTGGATTTCTTACATATGAATTTGTTTTTTATTTGCATTATGTCATTATTATATATAAACGCTGCTTTTATGAAAGTAAGTACAATCATTTAGCATTTTTGTAATTTGATTAGGGTTCCCTCCCACTTTTTATATCTTTAATATACGCTTGGATATAGTAACTATTGCAAAGGCCAATCAATAGGTGCTTCATAGCTACAAAGAGGATAAAATAACTTGCTTACTGGACAATATATTTATTTCTAATTTTATATACAAGTTATATGTTCTTTTGAGGGGATTACTTTCCATAATATCATCTCATATCTCTTATAAGTTCCTACTACATGGAGCTGTATTTAATCCTTAACTTAGGGATTTATTAAACATTTAGGAGAAGACATAAATGTAAGTTAAAGCTGTTATGGTCATTGAATACTACAGTAAACTTTCAGGGGAGAAAGTGCTTTACATGAAATACCTTAGAAGAAAAACATTAAACATAAAATGATATTTGAAATATAAAATTATAAAAATACTTGCTGCACAAAACTCTATAATAATGGATAAATTATGGTCCTCTGAAAATTCAGTTAGACAGTTATCATACAATAATATAAACCAGAGAAAACTCAAAGCAAAAATTGGATTCTTGTGCAATAGAATTTGAATCCAATCATATGAGGGCATAGTCACCTATCTAAATCATGTCTCTCAATGAATGAGGAAAAATAAAAAGTAAGGTTAAATATTAATTAGCTACTAAATGATTCAAAATTAAAGTTCTAAAAAACAATGCCAATAACAACAAGAACATCACAGAACTTTAAATATCCAATCACACATTTTATACCAAAATGAGCCAACATAATGCCCATTCATCCATTATTAGGTAGATTTATAAATATAGCATCTCAGTCTCTTGACATTAAATATTTATTTATACAATTTCTTTTTTTCTGATTCTATATTCACAAAGCAAATTGATAAATCCAATTGCCTGGATTTACATTGACATAACATAAAAAGAAAATGGATATTAGAAGATTAAAAGCCGTCAGTGAAAGGCAAGCTAATAAATACAAAAATGTGAAATTGCATGAATAAGAATGTCTGTGTATAGACATGGATGTCTACATATGATAACCAGTCTCTAAGAAAAAGTAAAATGAAGTACTTTACCTTGGTATAAGAAGCATTTTTATTTCAGGGTAAATTAGTAAGTTTTTAAGGTAATATTTCAACTCACTTTACATTTAAAATGCCAATTATAAATCCCCTGGGAATCATTAAAGAAAAACTTAAGTGTTGGAGAGGTTGTGGAGAAAAAGGAAAGCTTGTGCACTGCTGGAGGGAATGTAATCTAGTACAGCCAATATAAAAAACAGTATGGAGGCCTCTCAAAAAATTAAGCAGAGTTACCATATCACCCAGCAACCTCTCTTTTGGGTACCTACCTGAAATTTGAAAACATTTATTTACAAAGACATATGCATGCTTATGTTCATTTCAGCATTATTAATGACTGACTAGAGGCCTGGTGCATGAATTTCATGCATGTATAGGGTTCCCAGGACTGTCTGGAGATCAGAGTTGGCAGAGGCCTTCCTCCCCGCCCCCCCGCCCCCCCGCTGCCACTTGTCAGCTGGAGCTTTCCTTTGTTCCGTGCCTCCCCCTGGTGGTCAACACACATCATAGTAAGCAGTCGAACTCCCAAGGGGACTGTTTTCATATTAGCCTTTTATTATATAGAATGGCCAAGACATGAGAACAACTGAAGTGTCTCTCAATAGATGATTAGATAAAGAAGATGTGGTACATATTTCCAAATTCCATATGGGTGAGGAACACTACTCTCCCATAAGGAAAGGTGAAATATTGCCATTTGCAACATAGATGGATCTTGAGATAGCATACTAAGCAAAATAAGTCAGAGAGGAACAATCAAGATCATATGATTTCACATATATGTGGGATATAAAACTGCAAGCAACAAATGAACAGACAAAAAACCCCCACAAAAACTCATAGAAAGAGACAACAGTATGCTATTTAGCAGAAGGAAGGGAGGTGAGTGGGTAGTAAAGGGTAAAGGGGGTCAAATATATGGTGACAAAAAAACATTTGAGTTTTGGTGGTAAATGCATAATGCAATATATAGATAATATGTCATAGAATTTTACACTTGAAACCTATATAATTTTATTATCCAATGTCACCTAGTAAATGAAAAAAAAGGAATGTAAAGGATTAAAGAAGAAGTCCAGAAAGAGGCTCTTCCATATGTGCAAAAAACACATACACAAGGCAAGTTTTAGAAGCTGCGGTGTCCTCATCTTCCTCTTCTCAGTTCTTTCATGAGCTCTTCTAAAGGCATATTATGTGTAAGTCACCATGAAAGTCTCTTATCTCAAACTGATAGCAGTTGAAAGTAGCAGAGAATGCATAAAATGAATGAGTACAGCAAAGTGAATATAAAGTGCTTGCTAAAGGCTTTTCTGGTAGCCTAGACATTAATAAATTAGAATATTACTAATAAAATTAAATGTCTTTCTTTGGACTTCATTTGGTTTGGTGAGATAAAGCATATTAAAAGTACTAAAAAGTACATTTTCTTACTTTTAAGATATCATATATAACAAAGATTCAAAAAGGTTGGAAGAAAGGAGTAAAAAAAAGTTAATAGCAGAATAAAAAGGATAAGCACAGCCTCAGAATCATTACCAATAAATTATATGAGATATGAATTCCAAAGGCAATGTTAAAACATTCATATTGAGTTAATGTGGGTAAGATTGTTTTTCTAAACTGGCATCATAAAGTCAGTGATGGTAGCAGATAGGGGTCTACTTTGGTCATCATGTCCATGAGATGTGTAATCATCTAGTATCATCATAATGAGTATTAAAATTGCTTAATACATTAGTCTGTGTACAGCCAGTCTGTTTGTGCTCCATCTTTCCATAAATTTTATATATATAAATTTTTCCATAAATTTTATATATACACACAAATGCATATATATACATATATATGTGTGTATGTATTTATATATATATATACAAATGCATATATATATACAAATACATATATATATACATATATATATACATATATATATATAGTTAGTTAGTTAGTTAGTTAGTTAGTTTTTGAGTCAATGAGAGAATGGAAGAGTTTCCACTATCAAGGTAGATCTTCCCAACCTCCTTTTTTTCACCTTTTGCAACAGGATAATTGTTATAGTACACCAAAGTGTCTGTTTATAAAATTTTACAGCCACTTATCCTCACTCCCTATCTAAATTATCCTATTCATTCAACAGTATCTGGAATTAGCAATATGATCTCCTAATTTTTTATTGCTAAAACCATATCAATAATGACTCAGCAGATTCTGCTTCCATTTGTTCATGAAAGGTCTTAATTCTAGAATGTTGGTAAAACTTCTAAATATTTATATAGTTTTTTTTAGTTTTAATTTATTTCAAGTAGTTTCAATTGCATTACTTTGTGAGATAATATAAGATCTGCACAGGTAGCTAATACTTAAGGAGGGTTCCAGAGAGAATATTTTTTCTGGAACTACAATAGCCTTTTCTTCTAGAACTCTATCTTTTTACCAGGACTCTTAACAAATATTAGGAAATAGTTTTGTCTTTATTATTTATCTTTTATGTTTTCCACTTAGCATCTCTGCCAGGTTCTATTTTTTCCAAGTTCTTTTCATAAGATTTCTCACTCATAATCTTCCCCAAGCCTTTGCCATTTTGTATAGGCAATGAGTAAGTAGTCTACAATCAAATCCACATGATGATTTTTTCTTTTTTTAACATAAAATAATTCACCATTATGGTTATTAAGTCTGAGCTATATGTCTGAATGTTCCCTGCTCTCTCAAAAAACCATATGTTGAAACCACCCCTCTAAGGTTATGGTATTAGATGGTAAGGACTTTGGGATTTGATTAGGTTATGAGGGCAGAGCCCTCTTGAATGAAATTGGTGCCCTTATAAAAGAGGCCAAAAAGAGTTCCCTCCCCCTCTTTCGCCAAGTGAGGTCACAGCATCATCTATGAACCAGAATGTGGGCCCTTAATAGGCACTGAATTGGTTGGTGTCATAGTCACATTTCTTTTAGCCTTCAGAACTGTGAGAAATGAATGCTTCTTGTTTATAAGCCAACCAGTCTATTGCATTCTGTTATAGCAGCCAAAAGGGACTAAGGCAATCTCAAAGACAATGTTGCTAACAATGGCAGTGTGAGACAGCACAAGGATCAGATGGTCCCTTCAGCCTGGAGAAAGATGACAAGCAAAAATACAGGATAGTTAGAATTCTGTGAACTTTGTTTGAAACCTGGAATGATTTATTATTTAAAGAATGTAATAAGGCCAGCCTGTGTGGTTCAGCATTGAGCTATGAACAAGGAGGTCACAGTTTGACTCCAAGTTAGGGTACATGCCTGGGTTGTGAGCTTAATCCCCAGTATGGGGTGTGCAAAAGGCAGCTGATCAATGATTCTTTCTCATCATTGACGTTTCTCTGTCTCTTTCCCTCTTCCTTCCTCTCTGAAATCAATAAAAATGTTTTTTAAAAGAATGTAATAAAATATTTCTAATTTGGAAATATTAAATAAAAGCACATTGACATTTAAATAAGAGGATATAATAGTATATATTAACAAATAGAATGTAGGATGCTGAAAATTACTATCCAAATAAATGGTCAAAATTATTTATCAAAAAAGTCTTGTTCACACATTTTTATGTCCATTATTATACATATTTTTAAAATGAAGAACTTTTTAAAAACAATTAAAAATAAACATTTTTCTTTTGTCTAGATATAATTATAATTTTGAAAATCATATTGGTAAATATAACAATTATTAAATAAATTAACTTACCAAATATGTTATTATTAATACTGTTATCTTATGCCAAATACTGTGTTAAGATTTCTGTTTCTTCATCTCTATTTCTCTGTCTCTATTTCTTTCTCATATATATGAATTAATCATCAAGCAAGTATTTGGAGACATAATTAAAGTCTCCATGGAGACATAAAGTAAAAGATCTTGCTTGCAATCATAGCCAAAATAATATTTATTTTTTTATTATTCTTTGTATAGCCAGTAAGTGATAGAAGTCTAAAACAAATCCTCATACTGCAAAACAAATTTGTCAGTACTTCCTTTTTAGCACATTAGCAGGATATTATACAGAATCTCCAAAATTTATGCTGGTCTAAAAAAGTTGGAAGTAACATTTATTTTTTATTATTCGTTGTATGACTTTGAATATAATAAAATTAAGATTAAGGTTAAAATTAAATATTTAGCAGAATTCCCTAATGAGGCCAGTGGCAAGGTGAGCCTGGCAAGTTTTTGTCAAATGTTTTTTTAATAAATGATTCAGTTTTTGTTAAAGATATACTACTCAAACTTTCTAATTGTATTATAACTTTCTATTTCATATATATATTTTTTATTTTGGGAAGAGTTTGTCCACTCACCAGAAGTGTCAAATTTTTAAGCATAAAATCAATTTCCACAAGATTAGTGTTTGATGCCCTACGAGACTGAAAAATAAGTATATTTTTGCAATTTGAAAAAATTATTATGCTATTGAAAGAGATATTTGAAATGTAACCAATGTTTGAATCACATAAAAATACCTTCATTTTTTAAAATTACTAGAACAGTAAAAATTATCTCTTCATCATATAACATACCTTTTAAAATACTAATAAAATTGCCAATTATAAAAAGTGTATTTACATGTAAGCAATAGAACTATTTTTATTTACAACAGGCAACTTTACTTAGGATAAAAACAAATGTAAGCCATGAATTAGTATCTGAAGTAACTGGAACCCTCATGCATTGATGGTTGGAAAATAACATGGTAAATATCTTTAGTTTGGTAGTTTCTTATAAAGTTAAATATATACTTATCCAATGACCCAGCAATCCTACTTCAGGGTATTTGCCCCAGAAAAATAAAAAAATTGAGTATACATAAGAATATCTACATAATTTATAGCAATACAATTCCATAATTGACAAAACTGGTCCAACTCAAATGTTTTAAATCGATGAAAATAAAAAAAATTGTTATACATCCAAGACATAGTATATCCTGTATGATAAAAGGCTAATATGCAAATTGACCGAACGGCAGAACGACCAGTCGCTATGATGCACACTGCCCATCAGGGGGCAGATGCTCAACAGGAGCTGCCTCCTGGTGGTAGGTGTACTCCCACAGGGGGAGCGCTGCTCAGCCAGAATCTGGGCTCATGGCTGGCGAGTGCAGCGGTGGTGGCAGAAGCATCTCTACCTCCATGGCAGTGCTAAGGATTTCCAACTGGGCCTAAGCTGGCAGTCAGACATCTCCCCTGAGGGGAGTTATTTCTTGGCTATAGAGGTAGCACCTAAGGAATGAGAAGTCCCAGCTACACACCAGACCTCTTAGTCAAGGATTCCAGAGGCAAGAAGAGAAGTCCCCATAACTTTTGGCTGTAAAAAAAAAACCGATCAGATTGTGGCTGAGTGAGATGAGGTTGGCCAGAGTCCCAGGCATTTCTGAAAGGGCCTGTGCACAGACTTACTCAGACTCACTCACTCTGATTCCAGCATTGGCACCAGGTACGTATGGGAAGAAACTGAGTGGTCTGGCATCTGGATGAGAGTTGGAGGGGAGTTTTCTCCCAGACAGAAGTGCTAGCAGAGTCCATTATTCTTTGTGGGGCCTTCCCCCGACAGAACTCCATCTAATTTGGGGACCCAACTCAAGCCATTTCCAATGACCTTTCCTGTTTTGGCGCTGCTCTGACTTTCCTAAAATTCCTCAAACAAGTAGCGTCTGCCCTCTCTGTGCCACATACCTCTCACTAAGAAGCCCCAGGCCCAGAACTGGAGGCAGTCAGCCTTGATAACTACAAGCCCAGCACAAGGAGCAGCCATTTGCATATCACTTTGTAGCTCATGCTGGGTGGCCCCCAGCAGGACACAGGTAAAGACTGACCTTGGTGTACACTTTCTTAGAGGTCCCAGAGCCAGTACACCCAGTAGGCAGCTTCAGACACAATTAGGGACAGACTCAGCAAGCACCAGAGTCCCATTAAAGAAAGTCCTGCTCTATGGGCTTAATACCTGCACAGCCAGTACTCACAGCAAATTGGCCTGTGGGTAATCTCTTCCATTGAGGTGCTAATAGCAATTAAGGTTCAACTATAGCTGGAGGATGTACACAGCCCACATGGGGGAGGGCCCAGCTCAAATGATTAGGGAGACTGTGTCACTGGATCCTGAAGGACACCTAGTAAATAAGGCCACTCTACCAAACCTAAGAGAGGTAGCAGCTTTACTTAATACATAGAAACAAACACAGGGGGTCACCCAAAATGAGAAGACAAAGAAATGTGAAGGAACATATGAAAGAACAAAACAAAACTCCAGAAGAAGAACTAAACAAAATGGAGACAAGCAATGAAATGGATTCAGAGTTCGAAATACTAATTATAAGGTAGTGATAACTCAATGAATGTAGTGATAACTTCAACAAAGAGATAGAAAACATGCAAGAAAAGCCAGTCAGAAATGAAGAATATACTAACTGAAGTGAAGAACATATTACAGGGAATCAACAATAGAGTAGATGAAGCAAAACACTGAGTAAGCAATTTGAAATATAAGGAAACAGAAAACACCCAATCATAACAGAAAAAAAAACCAAAAATCAAAAAAATATGAGGATAGTATAAGGAGCCTCTGGGACAGCTTCAAGCATGCCAAAATTTAAATCATGGGAGTATCAGAAGGAGAGGAGAGAAAGCAAGGAATTGAAAACTATGTGACCAAATAATGATGAAAAACTTCCCTAGTAAAGGAAATAGACAAACAAGTACAGGAAGCTCAGAGTCTCAAACAAGTTGAATCCAAAGAAGCCGATTTTAAGACACGTTATAATTACAATGTCAAAGGTTAAAGACAAAGAGAAATTAAAATTAGCATGAGAAAAGCAGTTAGTTACCTACAAGGGTGCTTCCATATGACTGTCAGCCAATATCTCAAAAGAAACTTTGCAGGCCAGAAAGGGATGGCAAGAAATAATCAAAGTCATGAAAAACAAGAACCTACAACCAAGCTTACCTTATTTAGCAAAGCTATCATCTAAGATTGAAAGACTGATAAAGAGTTCCTAGACAAGAAAAAACTAAAGGAGTTCATCACCATCAAGTTACTATTACAAGAAATGTTAAAGGGTCTTTTTTTTTATATATATATAATTAGAGGGAAGTTGGGGAAAAGGGTGAAAAAGATGAAGGGAATAAGAAGTACCAATTGTTAATTACAAAATAGTCATTGGGATGTAAATTACAGCATAAGAAACATATTCAATCATATTCTAAAAATATGCATGGTATCAGATGGATGATATATTTATTTGGGTGACCACTTAGTGAGAAGTTACACAATCCCTAACTATTCACTGGGATGTACATCTAAAGCTAATATAATATTGTATGTTAACTGTAACTAAAAAAGTAAAAAGAAGTAAAACTAAGTGCATCATATGTATCTTATTGATTCAGTTTGTTAATATTTTTAAAAAGCTATTTGTAGAAAAGTATATGATAGGCTAGAAGCTGAGCACTTTACATGAATTATCTTGATTAAGATCATTATAGATATTAGAAATGAGGCTTAGAGACATTATATGATTTTCTCTTTCACCCAACTAGTGAAGGACCGAAATCAGTAACATAACCATCTTCAAACACTGGACAAATGCTCTATTTAACTTTTCTATATTTAATTTTTAATTACATTATCATGGCCACCAAATAATTTTTCTCAGATATTGTTTTAAACACTTATTTTATTTTTCTTTACTAGTATAAAGACTTTATTATGGTGAAGTAAAATCTGTTCATTTTTATTTCAAGAGTCATATCTAGGAAATGAGTAGGCATTGAGAATGCTGGGCCTTGGCATCAAAGTAGTTTATAAGACAAGATCCTAAAATTAAATACACAAAAGAGACCAAAACTGATGTATGGATTGTGTGTCATTAAATCAGTAAGACAAAATATAACCTGTGATCTTGGTATAAAAATGGTATACTGGCAGACATTGGTAGAGATATACAACCTCAAGCTAGGGCCAAAGCAAAAAGCTTTTTAAATTGAAGGAAAATCCACAGAAATAAGTTGGGAATAGAGATAAGTATAAGAATTAAGTAATTTTGGTTTCCGTCGACATTTTTTCCCTTAGAAGCATTTCTTTCACTTACATATATTTTGATTCATTCTTATAACCATAAACATGCAGCTTTCTTTCTAACCTTGTATGTGCAAGTGAATATGCATTATCTGTATAATCTTTAGAAAGTACATATGAAACATAAAACACTATAATCTGTTTAGCAGATATCTTCTACATTAAAATTCCATTCTTAGTTTTAAATGTAAATATACACATATTACTTTTTTTTGTTTTTGTTTACAATTTCCAATATAGTGTGAAGTAATACAGCTTTATAATTACACGAGGTACCCAGTACATGAAATTCGTGCACTGGGGGTGGGTGGTCCCTCAACTGAACCTGTTACCTCTCACATACTGGGATCCCTCAGGGGATGTCCAACTGAGCCTCGCCAGAGGCTTTAAGCCTTGGGCACCCAGCCATCACCCTGCTCAGCTCAGCCCCAGCTGCCTGCAACCACCTGGTCCTGGGGGCTGGGCACTCACTGCCACTTCCATTCACAGTGCCCAGGGACCGGGAGCCAGGCGCTCTCTGTTGCCACCACCACCACCACTGCTGCTGCCCCTGCTTCCCCTCAGTGACTAGGGGCTGGGTGCTCACTGCCACCACCATTTCCTCTCCACCTCTGGGGCCAGCGCTTGTGCCACTTGGCCCCGCCCCCGCTCCTGATTCGCTGGTAGCAATCAGGAGCGAAGGTACGGTCAAATTTGCATGTTTCTCTTTTATTATATAGGATTTGTTTTTATAGAGCAACTACCTTTCTTTAGCTACCTTTTCCAAATCTAACTTTTATTTCTCCATTGGTATACTGATATCAGTTAACAAACTCCTCACATTTTTCCACACCCAGTTTAAATAAAGCTAATAATTTATTTATACCCATTTCAATGTAGTAAAACATTAATTATGTTCTCTTGAGGATATTTATTCTCCATGTGTCTTTAAAAGTGTTCTGAGAAGCGATTAAGTGCTTAAGGTGACTTTAAGATACAATTTAAAATGTAGAACTGGAAAGAAAAAAAGACATACATTTTAAAAAATGGATATAGCTAAATGCTAAGTCTTTGAATAAATATTTTAATTTTCAATATTTTCCTAATGTTTTTGCTTTTATATTTAATATTTAAGAATGAATTTTATGAATGAGTTTAAGACTGTCAAAAGCATAAGTAAGTTATTCTCATAATTGAAGAAATTTCTTCAATTATTTAATAATTTAAAATAGGATTATTTATGACAATAATATTAAAGAGTTTAAAAGTTTAGGCTCTTATCTAACACTAAACAAAAGTAATAGTCATATGTGAAGGATAATTTTGAAATATAAAAGAAGTGAGTTAGAAAGCTTTTAGGCATAAATGTATGGGAATTGTTTTTCTAAATATTTTAAACTGTAATGTTCCCCATTTCCTCTCTCTTATACCCCGCTATTCAACCCCCAACCCACCCCAGGCCTTCCCCACACTATTGTTTGTGTCCAAGGGTTATGAATATATGCCTATGTGTTCATTGGCTAATCTCTTCCCATCCCCTCTGCCACCCTCCTCACTGAGATCTGTTATTCTGATCGATGCATCCATGCATCTGGACCTACTTTGTTTGTCAGTCTATTTCGTTCATTAGATTACATGTATAAGTGAAATAATGTGATATTTGTCTTTCTCTGACTGGTATATTTCACTCAGTACAATACTCTTTATGCATAGGCCATGATATAGGCAATAGTATGGTGAAGGCATGGGGTAGGGCAAGAGGGCAGGGTAAAAGGGAGGACATCAGCATATATATCAGATGACAAACACGTATCAACAAAAGTTGAATTGATTCAACATTTCTAGCTTGGAAACAGATTGATTTATTACTACATCAAACTCTGCTAATAATTGAGGAACCAAATACTAGAATACTAGGGATACATCTTATCAGTGGAATCTGGATAACCCAAGTTCTTTCCCAGATAATTGAAAAATGGGATGATCCAGAATAAGGTGTGTGTGTGTGTGTATATATATATATATATATATATATATATATATATATATATTCATACCTTAATCACTAATAAATGTCTTTATAAAACTGAGTTGCTTTAGGAAAAAGGAAAGAATTGAGAGGATTTAAAAAGCAAAAAAAGCTTTAAGACTTCTATTCAAAACAGAAAAAATATTCACACTGTAAACATGAAGCCCAGTGAAAAATTTTTTTAAATGTCGTATTTAATGGTACTTTCACTTAGATGTGACCACTCACAAATAAACCATCATTCAAGAGTCTGACTGTAGCAAGCAGATGACAAAGTGATTTTAGTGTAAATGAGCTGGGTAATTTTGCTGTGATTAGGTTTATCTAGAGAAATATAAAAAAATTAATAATAATTTATTCTTGGACATTGGAAAATGCACAGAAATGTTTATTAGCAGTGCTGAGCCTGAATTGAATAATTACTTGCAGTGTAGTATCATTGTCCCTTTTGGAGTGGATGATGACTAGAGTAAGGAGAATCAATGCTAACTAAACAAAGTGCTTCCTCCCTTTGTTATGAAATAAAACCCTCTTGAGAAGCAAGAGGAATGAATGGCAGTAGCCACCTGGGATTGGTCGTCTAATAATCAGAGATAAAACTCCCTCATGTACATCCTCTGACTCAAGCTGTCATAGGCACTGTGAGCAAGGAATCTATTCAGGCCTGGATCCCCCAGATACATAACTCTCCTGATGGCAAACTAACTTACTATAGAAAGAGAAGCAAGTCTGGTACGTGCTATGAGAAAACATTCTAGCAAATGTAAAATAAATACTTTAAAACAAAATAAGTAAAAATAGACATTAAAAGTCATGCAGATATGAAATAGGTTAAATATTGAGAAGAATTACATACCATTATGAATCAGAACACAGATGGAATTTTTCAACTTATTAGTTGAAGGATTTTAGAATTTATTTGCTAATTTAACACTTTGGTAAGAGCTTAGGAAAGCAAATGTTTCTGAGTCCTTAAAATAGGTGAAATGTGAGCTGGAAAAACTCCCTTAAAAAAAGAAAAAAATAATTTAAAAATATGATTGAGAAGTAGAGAAGAGAAAAAATGGGGCCAACTTTACAATTGTTACAGACTCGGCTAGATTCTAAAAGAGAGAGGGAAAATCACACAAACACACAGTCATGTCCCAATGCTACAGTAGAGTATATATAAGGAAGAGATTACTTTTGCTGCCAGTATGAAAAGCATGAAAAATTTATAAGCATCAAAAAGCATATTTTTGGTAGTTCCACATGTTAGAGTACAGGCTGGGTTTTTACAGAGCCCCTCGGAGCACAGGGCTGTAATATATATGGCAATTTTAGTTCAGAAATGTGTTGGGTATTTTCCAGCAGAGGCATAGGAAGGAGAGGCGAAAACATTATCCAGTAGGCAGATTTCATAAACCGAAGAGAGTCTGGGTCAGGAGGCTGTATTGTGCCTTAGGGTTAAAATAGTGTTGGGGAATTGTTGTGGATAGTGCAATACAGAAAGAGGAACAGGAGCCAAGAGGAGCAAATAGAGAAATAAAAAAAAATTAAGATACTTAAATACACATGTGCTTGTATGAACTAAGGGACCCTCTGGGCAGATCTGGAGAAAAGAACGGCTCCAAAATAAATTTTAAAAATATAGGAAGCCTCTTTATTTTACTCTCTGAGGGAGAGAATGATATAACTAAGTAAAATTTCCCCCCTGAAAATGGAACAGTCCAGTGCCACAAATTCATGTTAAGCAAATCCCCCTCAAGTAATTAAAGCTTTGACACGTCTCATGCTGATGAAATGACTGATGAATTGAAAAGAAATCAATATTTCCATATCTTCCCTTACTAAAATCTAGCCTTATCATTATTCCACAAGATAATGTTAAATTTTACTAAGAAACAATTATAGTTGTAATAGCTGTTGAAATTGTATTTATTCAATGGCTTATGGAAATGAGATGCTATAGCAATATTCTTAAGCTCCCCAAATCATTCTTTGACTTTTTGGAAGAGTAGAATGCATTAGTTTTTGGAATTTGAAATGATTCTGGAGAAGGTGTGGTAGCTTTGTCCCTGTCTGAGGAAGAAATCTCAGGCTAAGTGCTTCCAGAAGGATGCATGTCACTTCTTTGAGGGACAAATCCCATACACTCAGAGACTGGTTAACTGAGTAAAGTAAGTGAAAAGAAACTGAAAATCTGGGAATAGTTAAGATTTTTTTTTCTTTCAGAGGGTCAACAAAGGGAAACATCGAAGACACAGCACACAGTGCTAATAAAAAAATAGTAGGTCGTACTCAGACTGATTTGATTTTTAAGTTTTTTACAGACAATCATACCCTATCGTCTCTACCCCCTTTTGATAAGCTACTCTTCCCTTCACTCACATTTTGATTCTGGATCCTTTGCCCAGATTCTCTTCTCCTTATCCTTATATTCTTCTCCCGCTATGTGTCTAATGTTTTTGTTCAGAATCTCATATATGTTGGGAAATATTTCATAAATGGTATGGGGACCTACAATAAAAGCTCTGCATGTAGTTTATACAATACTTTTCTATGATTATTTAGTAAAGCATTTTGTCAATCTCTCTCAATTGCACAATTTGATTCATGTAGTTTATGTAAGTGACCATTGTACATAGTAACACCTTATATGTCTTCAAAGACAGCCTGTAAAACCAGAAAGAATAATTGCCTCACCTTGAACTTCTATTACCATTACAATAGTCCCTAGATTATTTGTTTTTCAAGATCAATCTTTTCTTTCTTCCTCCTATTAAACTCAAATTTCTTTTCGGGCACCTTGCTGATTTGCTATAGAGGTAGCATTCTTTTGAGTAGGACAGAAAATTATTGCAAAAGTGGGTACAAGCCAAAACCGGTTTGGTTCAGTGGATAAAGCATTGGCCTGCTGACGGAAGGGTCCTAGGTTTGATTCCGGTCAATGGCATGTACCTTGGTTGCGGGCACATCCCCAGTGGGTGGTGTGCAGGAATCAGCTGATCGGTGTTTCTCATCGATGTTTCTGGCTTTCTATACCTCTCCCTTCCTCTCTGTAAAAAAAAAAAAACACAATAAAATATATTTTAAAAAGTTGTCACAAGTTATAAACTGAATTTGTGTGTCCTTCCAAAATTTATATGTTGAAATACAATCCCCAAAATGATGGTAGTAGTAGGTAGCGTCCTGGAGTATACAACAAGTTGACAGTCTGCAATCTAGAGGTTCCTCATCAGAACTCAACAGCACTGGCAACCTGACATCAGGCCTCCAGAACTAAGAGAAATAAATTTCTGTTGCTTATAAGCCACTCAGTCTAAAGCAGTGTGTTATAGAAGCCTAAACTGATCAAGAGCATGCAACATAAATGTTATTGAGTCAATTTTTTTTGTAGAGAATGCAGCCTAACAGACCTTTGTTTTTTCTTTCCCTAGATATGATATTGAAAATATACACACTTTAAAACTCTTGCCAATCACTTTGAAAGGTTATCTTAGTTTCATTTTCTGCCTACCTATGAGGATAGGTTTCATTTATAATTCACCCAAATATTCCCCTTGTGGAATAATTTCACACTATTGTAAGGTAGACTGGTCTCAGAAATGCAGTACAATCATCACTATTTCTGTCCTTTTCTTTGGTTACTTTTCCTTAGGGTCACCAAATTTCTCAATTAAAGGCAGCTTTGGCTTTCAAACATTGTGAAACTAGCCTTCTACAGTTTCATGGATACCAACAAAGTGCACAAAACATCTGAGTAACAACAAAGGACTTTACAACTAACCAATAACAATAAAAGGTGTAAATATTTTTATCAGTTCCTGAAGCTCTAATTTCCACAAGACAACGTGAAGAAAAGGTTATGCCTGCACAGACTTCCTAAAAGGTGTGGATGCATTATAGGAGAGGAACCTTGAGGATAAGCTGAATATTCTGTAACAGTCAACAAGTAGTAAGGATGCCAAACTTTTGACCTGGAGACTGACAATGTCTTTATTATTCTGAACAGCAAATCAATCTGTCCTTTTCTCTAAAGGGAGATACTATTTCTCTCTTCTAAGACTGCTAGTTATAGAAACATATGTGAAAGGACAGTTCACAGCAAAGATAGAGACCTACTCACATGACATACAGAAATGTAGAAGATGCACAGAAAATCATCTCTCAATATGGGATGGTTGTCCAGTAATTTTCATTGGCCAGACACTGTCTTAATTTCCATTATACCATTACACTGCTTTCTTGGAGGCAGATGAGGGATTCAATCATGACATTTTAGAGTTGGCCTCATATCAACAGTCTGGCAGAATTCACTAAACATTCATTGTGTGTTACTTCATTCAAGTTTATAAGTAAAAAAGTGGAAAAATGATATAACTCCAGAATATGTTAAATATCCTAAAATTAATTTCTGAAGAAATTTTCCACTTTACTTTAAAAACAATGAAAAAAAATCTCACTTAGAGTCAGTTGAATCTTTGCAATACTTGATTTAATAAAAACCCATTTACATTTTATTTTCCAGCAGCCTCTCAATTGTTAATGCATTTAGCAGTAGTCAGGGTATAAGCACTTTTCTATTTTCCTTTAAAGAGATTTACTTTATAACTTATATTAGTATTATTCACTTTTTATATGACCTTGACATTTTTGTCCAAATTCAATATAAATAGTTGGAGTGTTTTCTGTACTACAAGATTACTGGGACAAAGAAATATCCTACTTGATTATGATGGTATTATTTTTCAAGTAATTTTCCTTCATTAGGGAAAAAATTGTTTTTGCCCATGATCATTTAACTATTTTTTCTGTTCAGAGATTATTGCTACGTATTTTGTGATCTGCACCAAATTAAAATGTGTGTAAGGGGGGATTGCACAGTACCACTAAGGTAATTCTAAGACACCAGCTGTGCACCCTATAATTCAACCCAATCATGACACTCTCTACCCTGATTTAGATTCTAGAAGGTAAGGGCTTGGTCCCACAAGACTGCCCCTCCCCATATTTCAGATGCCAGTTGCAAGGTCAGCTTGTCACTTGTGCTTCTTACCAGATGGTTATAGATTTCAGATCCCAATTATCCCCTCCTTGGGTTTAATTATTTGCTAGTGTGACCCACAGAACTAAGAAAAAAAACATTTATCTTACTAGATTACCAGTTTGTTATGAAATAACTCAGAACAGCCACATTGAAGAGATGTATAGTGCAAGGTAAAGAAAGGGAGTGGAGCTTCTATGCTGTCTCTCCAAATCTCCATGTGTTTGATAACTCATAAACCCGCCAAACCCACCCTTCTGGATTTTTATGGAGGCTTCATTACATAGACATAACTAATTAAATCACTGGTCATTGATGATTAAATCAACTTCCTGCCCTCCCCAGAAATATCAGGGGGGGATCATTTTATAAAGTATATTATTGTCTAACTGCACTGTTGTACAAATGAAACTAATAAAAATAATACTGAATAAAGTGCAATTAAAAATAAAATTTAAAAAAAATGAAGTAAATCTAAAGGACTTAGTTTCACCTGACTTTACACCTGCCTGTTACTTTGTGTTCAAGGGTACCCAATTTTTTCTTTCTATAGACCCTTCTCTTTTTACAACTTCTTTTTTCTTGGCTTACCTGTTTTCCATTCTACTCTGGACAAGCTCTCTCATGAGGTATAGGGAATAGCTGTTGACAAGTCATAGGACCATGTTTCTTCCCCACAGCTAGTGATGTAAAAGAAAGAGAAACCATCATTTAAATATCTCTAGATATTATTTTACGGAGGATTTATTTATTGTTTTGTTTGGATATTTGTGTGTGTGTGACTACCTAATTGCAGGTGATGAGATAGGATTAGACTTTTCCAGTGGGAGAGATGGGTCCCACAAGAAAAAGTTGCATTAAATAGACTGAAACACTCAATTCTCAGTACAGTGCTAATAAACATGCTGAATGCCAGCTCTTCTAGGTACCAGGGATACATTAGTGAAGAAAACAAGCTAAAATTAGTGCCACCCTGGCCCGGTGTCATCTTCTACACTAAAAGGTCGTGAGTTTGATTTCTGGTCATGGCACATAAGGGAGGTAACTGATCATGCTTCTCTCTCACATGATGTTCCTCTCTCCCTTTCTTTCTCTCTTAAATCAATTAAAAAAACACATACTAAAAACATATAAAATTTATAAAATTAGTGCTTGCTGAATCTTGCATTATAGTGTGTGTTGGGCATATGGACAAAATAAATACAATAGACAAGTATATTTGGCCTGTAAATTTAAGATACTATAAAAATTCTGGCCAACCTAAAGCAATAATAGGGAATAACTTCACAGCTATTAAATCTCTATGTAAAAAAAAAGTATTATGACTGAACATGTCACAAATGAAAAAAAAAACCTACTGAATAGAAATCATAGAAAATATCTCAATATCACAAATATGAAGAAAAAAAGTAAAATCCAGAAAATTATTGCAGAAAATCAGGGAATACAATTTCTCACAAATAACTAAGTAACATCACTTCCTTAGAAGAGTAAGTAGAATTTATACTGGGGATATAATGTTGCTTCAATATTAAGAAATCCACTAATACCATATGTCATGTTAATAAATCTAAGAAATAAAACTATATGATTATCTTTATAAAACACTGAGAAATCCTTTAACATAGTCAACAGTCATTCATGATAAAAACATTCAAGAAAACAGAAATGGAGATTGCTATTCAATATAATTATATTTATATACTAGAGACCCAGTGCACAAACATTTGTGCACTCAGGTCGGTTCCCTCTGCCTTGCCTGTACCCTCTCACAGCCCAGGAACCCTCAGGGGATGTCTGACTCTCTGCTGGAGGCAACTGGGAAGGCCGTTCAGGGGATGGTTTCAGCTGGGGAGCAGCCAGCCTGCCCTTGCCTGACCACCCCTTCACTCTTGCTGGTCAATGCCACTCCCCAATTTTCATCCCTCCCTTCTACCCACTGGAACTCACCTTGGCTGGCCTGGTACCACCTGCTCCCTGGCCCTACCCCCTGCCAACCGGTCTTTTTGTGGTTTGGTCAATTTGCATATTATGATTTTATTATATAGGATTTATATATATAAAATTATTTTACATATATCTTGCATACATGTATATCTTAGTCCTAAAGGCCTAACTACTATGGAAACATTAGAGATATTATAATAGAGGTATTAGCCACTGCAGTTAAAATGAAAAATTATAGGCATGAGAAGGTATAAAAAGAGTTTTGTTTTTTAAAAATATATTTTTATTGATTTCAGAGAGAGAAAGGGAGAGGGATAGAAAGATTGAAACATCAATGATAAGAGAGAATCATTGATGGACTGCTTCCTACAAGCCCCCTCCTGGGGATCAAGCCCACAATCCTGGCTTGTGCCCTTGATAGAAACTGAACTCGGAACCCTTCAGTCTGCCTGCAGACTCTATCCATTGAGCCAAACTGGATAGGGCTAAAAAAAAGTTTTTATTACCCCTTTATTCCCATGTCAGAGAGTGGTACAACTATTTCTCTTCTCTTTTATTTTTCCCGCCCTTTCTATTTGTCCCTCTAACAGTGGACAAATAAGAACACTTAACAGAGAAGGAAGGGCATTGGCCTCAACTTCAGTATTGACATTAGGATCTCACTTTTTACTACCACATTCACAAATTTTAGCATAGTTGCCTTCCTAAACAACATATCCCTCTTTAAGAAGTTTGGTCCCAACTACAGAAAGTATACTTTTTTTTGTACATGTAGTAATACTTCTAAAAAAAATAATAATCAAATTGTGCCCAGGGTGCTAGTTAATGGAGTTTCCAAAAAAAAAAAAAGTACTTAGTGAAGTGATTTGATCAAATGTAAATCATAAAATTTTCTCCTAAACTGCTTCAGTATACCTCATTCAAGAGAACACTAAATATGGTGATTGAGTAAAACACTGAAAAGATAATTGCCAACATAAATACGGAACATGAAAAAACTAAGGTGAAAACATACTTTTTTAGACAGTGGGGGGAAATTACTACTGTGAATATGAATAAATAAAAATAAATGGGTATTATTGAGAAGTATATAATTATATTTTACTTTAAGTGTCCCTCATCATATTTGTGACATTTTCAAGGAAAGACATATCTCAAAATACTGTCTTTCCTTTTCTCAGGATTTATTACATAATGCAAACTGTTTTGTAGCTAAATATAAATGTTTAAATTGGCAACTCTGTCTCTTTTATTTCTACTCTTAAAAATTCACAGGTGGTTTTTAAACAATTAAAAAACAGTTTAGAAAGAGTTTCTCTAGTATTATGAACATTTTATCCTTAAAAATATAGAATTTGAATTGCTGGCTATGCTAGTTCTCTTTTGTCTTCATTGTACTCTTGTTTTCCCTCTAACAATGATTTATAACCAGATCACGGTACCTAGAGAGAGAGCCACCAAGATCATGGAGGTGTGTCCCTAGTAAATGCTGCCCTTCCACAATTCCACTTGTCGACTCCACGGGCTCTCACAGCATGGCATGTAGAGTCTAAAGGCAACTACACATCTCCCCGCTGTGAAGCTCAGGCTGCACATTGTAGCGACTCTTTTTCTTCTTTTTATAACAACAACAAAAAAGGCATTCATAAATGTTCACTAGGGGAAGAGGGTTAGCTACTTAATAAAATTAATATACTGATGTCACCCACTCCAAATAACACCACTATCATAAATGGTTCATTACTATATGCCATATAAAAATAATTGTGGTTTTTTTCCCCCATCTAATCTGCATGTGCATTTTTTTTCTTGAAGTCTGTTGTCCTGTAATCTATACCCAATATGAAAGTCTTGTGGAGAATGGTCTGTTAGTCTTATTCGTAATTTAATGAAAACAATTTTAGCGTTTTAAAACTAAGCATGATTCTAGCTACCTAGCTTTTGGTGTATGAGTATGCATGCATTTGTGTGTGTACTGTATTTTCCTATGTTTCCATGTTTCCCTTACCTTGCAGCACCTGACAAATACTTTTCTATTATGTTTCTGAGTTTCACATATCTTTTGGAGTCCACATGTAAATGACATCATATGGTATTGCTCCTTGTCTCTCACACTAGAGTCCTGGTACACGACATTTGTCATTTGTGCATTGGGGAAGGGGTTCCCTCAGCCGTCCTGCACCCTCTTGCAGATTGGGACCCCTCAAGGGATGTCTGCCTGCCAGGGAGTGATACTAAGCCAGCAGTAGGACATCCCCCAAGAGATCCTTAGCTCTGTTGCAGAGGCGGGAAAGGCTTCTGCCACCGCCACTGCCCTCGTCCGTCGTGAACGAGGCTTCTGCCTGAGCAGTGGTTTTCTGTGGGAGTGCACTGACCACCAGGGTGCAGGTCCAGTGTCGAGTGTCTGACCTCTGGTGGTCAGTGCACATCATAGTGACTGGTCATTCTGTCATTTGGTCAATTTTCATATTAGGGTTTTGTTATATAGGATAGCATAATATCCCTAATGTCCATTCACATTGCATCTTTCTCATAGTTGAATAATATTCCTATGTTTCTCACAAATCATCTTTATGTGTTAATCCTGCAATTAACACAGGTTGTTTTCATATCTTGGCTATTATGAATAATGCTAATGAGTATGGAAGTGCCAATAACTCTTCAATAACTTGTTTTAATTTTCTTTTAATACTAGAGACCCAGTGCATGAAATTTGTGCATGGGGGTGTGTGTCCCTCAGCCCAGACTGCACCCTCTCCAATCTGAGACCCTTCAAGGGATGTCCAACTTTCTGTTTAGGGCAATCGAACATCCATCTCACAAAACAGGACTACTAGCTCCCAACTGCTCGCCTGCCTGCCTTTCTGATTGCCCCTAAAAACTTCTGCCTACCAGCCTGATCACCCCCTAAACACTCCCTCTAACTGCTCCCCTGTCAGCATGTTTGTATAACTGCTCCCCTGCCAGCATGTTTGTCCCTAATTGCCCTCCCATGCAGACCTGGTCACCCATAACTACCCTCCCCTACAGGCTGATTGCCTCCAACTTCCCTCCCCTGCAGGCCTGGTCCCAGACAACTGCTCTCTCCTGCAGGCCTGGGTCCCCCCAAAACGCCCTTCCCTGCATGCCTGGTCACCCCAACTTGGTCAGCCTGGTCACTCTTAACTTTCCTCCCCCTCAGGCTTGATTGCCCTCAACTTCCCTTCCTTGCTGGCCTGATTGCCCACAACTGCCCTCTCTGCAAGATCTGGTCCCTCCTAACTGCCCTCCTCTGCTGGCCATCTTGTGGTGGCCATCTTGTGTCTATATGGGGGCAGGATCTTTGACCACATGGGATAGCCATCTTGTGTGTTGGAGTGATGGTAAATCTGCATGTTACTCTTTTATTAGATAGGATAGAGGCCTGGTGCATGGGTGGGGACCAGCTGGTTTGCCCTGAAGGGTGGCCTGGATCAGGGTGGAGTTTCCCTTGGGGTGTGCGGTGGCCTGCGTGAGGGGTCTGTGGTGGTTTGCAGGCTGGACACAACCTCTGGCAATCCAAAGGGAGGCCCGCGTGTCTGGGATTTTACTTATGTTCTACAATTGAAACATTGCAGCCTGGAGTGGAGCCAAGCCTCCTGCTCACTCCATGGTGGCAGCCATTTCTGTTGGGTTTTATTTATCTTCTATAATTGAAACTTTATAGCCTTGAGTGGTGGCCTGGGTCCAACAGGGCATGTGGAAAGCTTGGCTTCCTCCATCGCTGGGGGAACCGAAGCCTCCATCCTGCTCGCTTCCTCGCTGCAGATACCTTGGTCGGAGTTAATTTGCATGCTTGCTCCTGATTTGCTGGTAGGCATGGCTTGTGGATGTTGCAGAGTGATGATTATTCTGCATATTACTCTTTTATTAGATAAGATTTTGTTTTCTTTGCCAGATGAAATAGAAGAGAAAAAAATGTTGCTATGTGAAATGTCTGAGATTTTACTGCCTAACTTTTCCTCTAGAATTTGTATTTGTTTCTAGCCTAACATTTAAGTCTTGAATTTGTTTTTATTTTATTCTTGTATTGGACAAAAGAAAGTGATTGAGTTTCATTCTATAGTGCATATCCAATATTTCCAATACCATTTATTGAATAGATTATATTTACTCCATTGTATGCTTTTTACATCTTTTGTCAAATATTAATGGCTTTGCAATATAGTTGGATATCAGGTATTGTGTTCCCTCCAACTTTGATCTTCCTCTAAAGATTATTGAGGCAATTTGAGCTCTCTTTTGGTTCCATATACATTTATAGAATGTTCATTCTAGATATGTGAAGTATGCTATTGCATTTTAATAGGAATGCATTGAATCTATAGATTTCTTGGGTAGTATGGACATTTTAATGATGTTAGTCTTTTCAAACCATGAACATGGTCTATGTTTCTACTTGTTTATATCTTCCTCTATTTATTTCTTCAATATCCTATAGTTTTCTGAGTATAGGTCTTTTACTTCCTGTGTTAAATTTATTCCCACTTACTTTTTTTTCCCTCGGGAGGGGGAGGCTAGTTCATTATAAATATAAGAATATCGAGAGGGAACTAAGATGGCGGCAAAGGCAAAACACCTATCTTGCCGTCATAATCAGCAATTTTAATACTACAACTTAACGAAAGAACAAACACCTTCCAGAATCACCAGAAAGCTCGCCGAGTGAAAATTCCACAAATAAAAGTGAAGATAAGACACTGTGACCTGGAGGAGTGGCTGCGGACGGCGTTGAAAGATTCGCACGGAGAGAGGTTTGGAGCGCACGCCGCGGAGAGGGCGGGCGGCTGAAAACCGGCCAGTTTTCTCGAACGGGGAGACAAAGGCATCCTACTGGGCTGATTCTCCAGCTCTGGGTGAAGTCCAGAGAACCCACTATCACACGGGGTGAAAACTGGACAGTGGGAGGGCACGCCGAAGCTCGGGGGCTGCCGGGTCTCCCGGCTTGTGGAGAAGGCAGCTTGCGCAAACAGCTCCGCTGCGTGCCGGCGCAGAGAGCGCACCGCGACTTGCCTCTCATTCGGAAAACCGTCAGACTGCTTTGTTTTACGATCCTGGGTGAGACATTTCGCATGCAGACTCATTTTGGGAAAGTCTGAATTCCCCGGCAACCGGCAGTCGGTGGAGCTCCGTAGCGGCTCTTTCTCAGAGGTGCTGGGGGCCATTGCCCCCGGCACAGAGTCCCTGGGGCCACATAGGGCGGAGCTAATGCTGTCTGCTTGGCCCGGAGACTCCGCCCACCCAACCTGAGCACAGCTGAGCTTCACAGACAATTGGCCTGGAGGTCAACCCTCCAAGTGCTAACAAGGATTAACTGAGCTTAACTTCAGCAAGACTGTGCAGCCCATATTCACCTCAGGTAACTGGGGAGGCTGAGCCACTGTCCCTTGTAGCACGTCTACCACACAAAGCTAATTGACCAACTCAGGGAAGCAGCCACCATGCAGCAACATGGAAAGAAATCAGATGTGAAAGAAATGGAGGAAAAAAAACGACTGGACATGGAATTCAGAACCACGGTTATAGGGTTTTTTAAGAGGTTCCAACAAAAGATCGAGGCCTATAAGGAAATAAGCAAGACCACAAAGGAAATGAGTGAGTCCTACAAGAAAATGAACAACACCCTCCAGGATATAAACGAGAGCTGCAAAGAAATGATCAAGACCAACGTGGAAATGATCAAGACCAGCGTGGAAATGAATGAGTCCTACAAGGAAATGAAAGAAACCCTCAAGGATATAAAGCAGACTCTCAAGGATATGAAAAAGGACCAACCAGAAATTAAGCATACACTGACTGAAACAAAAAATATTATACAAAGACCTGAAAGTGCCCTGGAGCACCCCAAGAACCAAGTTAAAGATTTGAAATACAAAGAGGGAAAATCCACTCAGCTGAAAAAGCAAGAAACCAAAAGAATCCAAAAAATTGAAGATAGTGTAAGGGGCCTCTGGGACAACCTCAAGCATACCAACATCCGAATTATAGGGGTGCCAGAAAAAGCGAGAGGCCAAGACAATGAAAACCTATTTGAAGAAATAGTGACTGAAAACTTCCCACACCTGGTGAAAGAAATTGACTTAGGATTCCAAGAAGTGCACCGAACCCCAATATATAGGAACCCTAAGAGGACCACACCGAGGCACATCATAATTAAAATGCCAAGAGCAAAAGACAAAGAGAGAATATTAAAAGCAGCAAGAGAGAAACAGTTGGTTACCTATAAGGGAGCACCCATACGACTGTCAGCGGATTTCTCAACAGAAACGATGCAGGCCAGACGGGAGTGGCAAGAAATATTCAAAGTGATGAACAGAAAGAATCTACAACCAAGATTACTCTATCCAGCAAAGCTATCATTCAGAATTGAAGGTCAGATGAAGTGCTTCGCAGATAAGAAAAAGCTAAAGGAGTTCATCTCCACCAAACCAACATTATATGAAATGCTGAAAGATATTCTTTAAGAAGAGGAAGAAGAAAAAGGTAAAAGTGCAAACTAGCAACAAGAAATGCACATCTATCAACAAATGAACATAAAAATCAAGTGAATTGATAGGCTGTTGAACAGGATAGACTGGTGAATATAACAGAGACATGGACATAGAGAGGGAATGGACTGACAATTCTTGGGGAGAAAGGGGTTGTGGGAAGTGCAGCAAGAGACTGGACAAAAATCTAGCAACAATGGGAGAGGACAGTGGGGAGGGGGAGGTGAGGGTGGAGGGTGGGATAGGTACAGGGTGGAGGGAAGCTATAGGGGGATAAAAAGGGGAAACAATGTAATTAATAAACTGAACAATAAAGATTAAAAAAAAAGAAAAAAAAAGGAAAAAAAAAAAAAGAATATCACCAATTGTCCTAGCTGGTTTGGTTAAATTGATAGAGCATCAGCTGTGAACCAAAGCATCCCAGGTTCAATTCTAGTCAAAAGCACATGCCTGGGTTGTGTGCTCAATCCCCAGTAGGGGGCGTGCAAAAGGCTGCCAATCAGTGATTCTCATCATTGATGTTTCTATCTCTGAATATTTTTATCTATTTCTGAATATTATTTTTTTATCCTGGTACTTTGTTGTATTTATTTATTAGATCCAATAGATTTTTAGTGGAGTATTTTGCTGTGCAAAAGCTTTTTATTTTGACATAATCTTATTTGTTTGTCTGTTTTTGTTTTGTTTCCTTTGTCCTATAAAATGGTAAAAATCTTGCTATGAGAAATGTCTTACTATCTATGCTTTCTTCTAGGATTTTTATGGTTTTGCAGCATACATTCAAGTATTTTTTTCATTTTCATTTAATTCTTATGTATGGTGAAACTTGGTGGTCTAGTTCCATTTTTTTTCTTGCGCCTATCCATTTTTCTCAACACCATTTATTGAAGATACTATTTTTACTCCATTCTATGATCTTTCCTCCTTTGTCAAATATTAATGGGCCATAAACGCATGGGTTGATTTCTGGGCTCTCTATCTATTCCATCTGTCTATCTATCTATCTATCTATCTATCTATCTATCTATCTATCTATCTGTCTATCTATCATCTATCACCTTATATATATAGATATATCTGTTTTTGTGCCAGCAGAGGCAGTTAGGGGAGATCAAGCAGACAGGCAGGCAAAGTGGTTAGGGGAAATCAGGCAGGCAGGTGAGCAGTTAGGGATGATCACACAGGTAGACAGTGTGATTAGGGGCTAGCAGACAGGCAAGACTTGTGCTTAGGGGCTATCAACCAGGCAAGAAGTGGGGTTAGGGATAATCAAGGAGCCTGGAAGAGGAATTAGGGGTGATCAGGGAGGAAGGACTATTGGTTAATGATGATCAGGCAGTAAGTGAGTGGTTAGGGGGAATGAGGCAGGTAGGCATAGTGGTTAGGGGTGATCAGGCAAGCAGGCAGGTGAGCGGTTAGGAGCCAGCAGTCCTGGATTATGAGAGGGATGTCTGACTGCCAGTTTACGCCTGATCCCATGGTATTGAGTCTAAATTAGCAGTCAGACATCCCCCAAGGGGTTCTAGATTATGAGAGGGTAGAGGCTGGGCTAAGGGACCCACCTCACCCCATGCACAAATTTCATGCTCTGGGTCTCTAGACTTGTATAATAAAAACCTAATATGCTAAGTGTTGGGTCAACTGGTCAGCCATTCAACCAATCAAAGCATAATATGCTATTGATATGCTAAGGCCACTCAACTGCTTGCTACAACATGCACTGATCACCAGGGGACAGATGCTCTGAACAAAACGTTAGCTTGCTGCTAGGGTCTGACTGATCAGGACTGAGCAAGATGGGCCAAATATGTCCTGGAGCCCTCCTAATGTCCCTTCCCATCTGGCCAACCTCCCTGGCCCTGATTGTGCACCAATGGGGTTCCTCTACCTGGTTTGTGCCATCTTGCTATCCAAGACCCTTCCATGGATGTCCGAGAGCTGGTTTTGGCTCAATCCTTCAGGCCAGGCCTAGGGACCCCACTGGTGCATGAATACATGCACTGGACCTCTAGTATACTAGTAAATAATAATAAAATTCCATTTACTGAGGGAGAGGGGTGGGTTAACACATGTAGTTTGCAAGTAGCTCTTTTGAAAATTTTGTTACTAATTAATTAATTTAAATACTTCATTATAGGTTTACATAATGAAAAGCAGATTGAATACCAAAAGTAGCATGTTTTATATACAAAATTTAGACCTAAACCATTTTTAGGTTCTTTGAAAACAAGGAAGAGACATTTCTAAAAAAAATTGACTTACATTTAGTAAATTACAAAGTGTGCAATATTTCAACTTATGCAATACCACTATAAATTAATTAATAAAAATAAAAGCAAATAGGAAAAATAAATCAATCATTTAAGAAATCGACAGAATATATAAAGAAAAGCACCAGCCTAAATAAATAGGTTAACTCTAACAAATCTTGAAGATGGAGACTAGTAATATATCACATGTATTATAATGAATATCATACATATAGGCAAGTATTAAACTTAAACCATTTCTGAAAATTAATAGAAAAACAACTGAGACAATATTCTGGGTAGAGAATTTTGAAATTGAGAACTGTTGTTCTGTCAATTAGTGTAGCTGTTCAAATATAACCTTTTTCAAGTAGACAGTGACTTCCTATAACTTCTGGAAAATCAAATGTTCAATTTGCATATTTATATTTAAAGTATTTAAAACAGTGTATAAAACTGTATAAAATGAAAGCATAATATGAAATAAAATAATGAACTAAATGAAAAAAGTTTAATATGTAGAACTTAGAGTAAGATGCTTAAATAAGATGTAGTTTTAAGTTCTCTTAAGAGAGATAAAAGGTACTTCCTTCCTAAATGTTGTTAAGTAATGAAAAAAGTCAAGGATATTATAAAATTCTGATGAGTAGAATCATGCTATTTCAAAAATATATAAATGCTTATATAAAAATTAAAAAAAATAGGTATTGTTAGTTAAGATTTTAAACAGAATTCTAATTACTATGTTGTAAAATTATTCATTTAGTTAAGAAGACTTCAAGTTACATGCTGTAATATTAGGCAGAGGTACATTTTCAAAGATCTTTCAGAGCCTTAGGATGAAATGGGCATTAACAAAAATGAGAGCTTAGCTTGCACACACATGCATTTCCTCCATTTACTAATTTTACCTGTTGAATTTAAATAAATCTAAAATGCCTTAAAATTGATATTGTAATTAGTCAGTTAACTGCAAAGAGTCCAAAGCAGGAACCATCCCAATTTCTTCCATATGCACTGGAATATTTATGAATTTAAGTTACCATAATTATTTTACAAACCCAGAAATGTTACTAACAAGTCTGATTTTAAATAGGCGGACCAGAGTTGATATGTGATGTTTGTGATTATAGATGCATGTGGTGTGTGGGGCAGGTCCACTGCTTGCATCTACAGACCTTGTATGGAGTACAAAGGGTTAATCAATTAAATAAAGCTCTACCTCTGAAGACACTGTCCATAACTACCATATTCCCAAATACTTTTCCCCTTGTATCCAATTTGTTTTTATGTCAATATAGTATTCTTTCTGCCTAGAAGCTTAACACAGACATTGATAGAAAAAAAAATAACACAGGAATAAAGTGTAGGATTCTCTGTGCCTTAAAGTATAACATTATTATATTTATTTCTTTATCTATCTATCTATCTATTTATTTAATAAATCTTTATTGTTCAGATCATTACAATTGTTCCTCTTTTTTTCCCCCATAGCTCCCCTCCAACTGGTTCCCACCTCACCGTCTGCCCTTACCTTCCCCCACTGTCTTCATCTATAGGTGAACTATTTTTGTCCAGTCTCTTCCCGCATCCACCTCACCTTTTCCCCTCAAGAATTGTCAGTCCACTCCCTTTCTATGCCCCTGATTCTATTATATTCACCAGTTTATTCTGTTCATCAGATTTTTAACGCATTTGATTTTTAGATTCACTTGTTGATAGGTATGTATTTGTTGTTCATAATTTTTATCTTTACCTTTTTCTTCTTCCTCTTCTTAAAGAATAGCTTTCAGCATTTCATATAATGCTGGTTTGGTGGTGATGAACTCCTTTAGCTTTTTCTTGTCTGTGAAGCTTTTTATCTGACCTTCAATTCTGAATAATTGCTTTGCTGGGTAGAGTAATCTTGGTTGTGGGTTCTTGCTATTCATCACTTTGAATATTTCTTGCCACTCACTTCTGGTCTGCATAGTTTCTGTTGAGAAATCAGCTGACAATCATATGGGTGCTCCCTTATAGGTAATTAACTGTTTTTCTCTTTCTGCTCTTAATATTCTCTCTTTGTCTTTTGCTCTTGGCATTTTAATTATGATGTGTCTTGGTATGGTCCTCTTCAGATTCCTTTTGTTTGGAGTTCTGTGGGCTTCCTGGACTTATAAGTCTATTTCTTTCATCAAGTGGGGGAAGTTTTCAGTCATTATTTCTTCAAATAGGTTTTCAGTATCTTTCTCTTTCTCTTCTTCTGGCACCCACTTAATTCTGATATTGGTACACTAGAGGTTGTCCCAGAGGCTCCTTACACTATCTTAATTTTTTTTGATTCTTTTTTTTTTTTTTTTTTTGCTTTTCCAGTTGAGTGTTTTTTGGTGCTTTGTATTTCAAATCTTTGACTTGATTCTTGCATTCCTCCAGTCTACTATTAGGTCTCTGTATAATATTTTTTATTTCAGTCAGTGTATGTTTAAATTTTAGTTGGTTCTTTTATTATTTAGAGTACCAACATGACTGAGATCTTCTCTTTTGTTATTCCAAAAGGAAATTATCCTTCAGTAACCTGCATTTATTGATTCTACAAATAACTTCAAATGCTCTCAGCTTAGCAAGTATTGTTGATAATGTAGTTGTTCTTTGGTCACATACAATAATACAGAGATAAAAGGTGTTTTATAAGAATCATTGTCAGCATTGAGAAAAATCCCTGAATATAGTATATATTAGCATTTGCTAAAAGATATAATGTCAGTAAAACTGTTTAAAATAAGGAAGGCAGAAATCTATGCATTATTGTTAGGTCTACGATGATGTGATACTTGTGATATTCATCCATGCACCTTTCTACAAAATTTTTAATTTAATTCTTTATAAAGTAATAAAATAGTTCACATATAGAGTCAAATAGGTTTTGATATTCTACAAATATTTTGGTCTTTGTTTTAGTGTTCCCTTAAAGCCTAGATATGGATTAGGACCAAGAAGAATTTTTAGATCTTATTGTTGCACTGGTTGCCATTCCAAGGCTAATGCATTTTTGAATTTGAAGTCATATTAAGCCTAGTGTTAAAATTCTGAAAGCAGACATTTTCCAGATCTATAAATAACACTATTACCCATGGCATGAACCTCTATTCTAAAACACTATTCTCTTGTCCCATAAAGGGCTAAGATTGGCGTTTTTTACACATTATTATTTTTCTTTCAGCAATTATTCTATGGATATTACAGAAGCTCTTTCCTGAGGTTAGATAAAAGAGAAGCAACAAATGAATAAAGGAGTAGTGGTCAATTGGAACAAATTTTGTTCCCATGGAGACATTTGGCAATGTCTAGAGGGATTTTTGTCACATATGAGAAGCTACTACTGAAATGTAATAAAAAGGGTGTGTGGAGGTTGCTAAACATTCCACAATGCACAGAATAGTTCCCCACAATTATCAGTAGAGTTGTCTATCTGGTCCCAAATGTCAATGGTGCTGAGATTAAGAAGCCCTGGCCTAAAAGTGATGATACAAGTGAATAGCCAAGGGCTATTAATTTTATCATAATTTGTTTTACACTGCTAAATAACCTGATGACATATTGTAATAAACTGATAAGTTTTTATTTAAAATATACAATAAAAATTATATTATTAGATAATATGTTAATAATAGATTTTACTTGTGTATTTGAAAGTCCATAGTAATAGTTGCAATTATTCTGAAAGCTGTTTTATAGCTATTTTTCTTTTACCTTTCTACTTACATAGCTAATAATTTTTCCTCAGAATTTTCTCAATGAATAATATTATAATGTATAAATTTATTCTTGCTATACTTGCATTAATTATTCACATAATATGCATTGGAGGTAAATAATAGCATTAATAACATTATCTAAGTAAGAGAGGCAAAGAAAATATCTTCCAAGGTAAGGTGATAGGTACATGGGTGATTTGATTCAAGTCCATCTGAGTTCACAAGCTGTGTGGTTTACTATAAACTTTATGGGTAACAAACTGACAGCTCCTTGTGTTTCACATGGCATCTTGACATGTTGGAGTGGAATGTATGTATTCATGAGGGATCGAGGGTATCTGGCCCACATTGAGAAACACTGGCTCACATTCTACAGAACCAAAAGCTGTGGGAACTAGACTATTGTCAGCCCTTTAGGTAGAACCATGTTCTTTATTCTCTGCAATAACCACCATTCTTTATTGCATTAGCCCTTGGCTATTTCACTCTTTTGAACAATACATCTGGTCCTTTTAATATGTTAGCAACTGTTATAATGTCAATACACATTTAGATAGTTCAAGAGTGAATCATAAAGCAAGTATCAGAGGACCTCATTCATATGTGGAATCTAATGATCAAAATAAAGTGGTAAGCAAAATCAATCCAGAGACATAGAAGCATGGAAAGACTGATGAGTCTTAGAGGGAAGGCTGGGGTGGGTAGGTGGGTAGGACAATCACCCAAAGAATTTATATGCATATATATGCATAATCCAGGGGCACAGACACAGTGAGGTGGTAGAGGCAGGGATAGGGGTTGATTTGACCGAGTCAATGGGGAGTGGGGGAAGGGAGGTATCTGTAATACTTTCAAACAATAAAAATAAATTTAAAGAAATAAATCAAGTTGATTCATTTTTTAAATAAAAGAAATATACTCTTTCTGTTGACTTTATGTGATTGTTCCAGGGTTTAAGTTACACACCTTAGGTGAAAATTCTTGGAAACTTATAAAGCATTATATAAATATGTAAGGTAAATATTATTAATATTTTGTTTTATGCACTTTTTATTTAAATAATTATGCAAATTTAAATATATTATACATTTATTCAAACAATAATACCAAGAAGTTACATTTTATTATTTTCCATGTCAGAAAATAGTTCACCTTTGTTATCTATTAAGGAAGTATAACAAAAAAATAAAGACTGAAAGGAAAAAATCTGGTCTCTGAAAATGCTTTAAATAATAGGAGAGTGATGGCAAATATTCCAAAAGGAAATAAATTAAATGCTGTTTTTAAAAGTCAATGAAAAACAAAAATTAGATATATTCAGTCTTTTTTTAATTTTATTTTTTATCATCACCTGAGAATATGTGTTTATTGGCTTTAGGAAGAGAGGAAGAGAGAGAGACAGAGAGAAAATCATCAATAGGTTTCCTCCCATTAGGAGCCCAATCAGCGATTGAATCCACAACCTAGGTATGTGCTCTGACCAGGAATCAAACCCAGAAACTTTTGGTCTATAAGTCGATGCTCCAACCAAGTGAGCTACTGACCAGGGCATTCATCAGTTTGTTGTTGTTGTTGTTGTTTATTTATGTTTTTTTTTTTACAGAGAGGAAGGGAGAGTGATAGAGAGTTAGAAACATCGATCAGCTGCCTTCTGTACACTGCCTATTGGGGATGCGCCCACAACCAAGGCACATGCCCTTGACCAGAATAGAACCTGTCCGCAGACTGAAGCTCTATCAACTGAGCCAAACCAGTTAGGGCCATTCATCAGGTTTTTTTTTAGCATGTTCATAACTATGTTTAATTTTTGAAAAGTTTGCAAATTCAAGTTGATCTAGATATATAAAAATGGGAACAAAACCTAAGTAGATATTAATTCAGATATCGATAATATTCATCCTATTGAAGACAACTGTATGTCTTTAATCTTCTCTCAAAGAGAATTTGATGTGTGTGTGTGGGTTATTTTTTCTGCTCTCTTTAACATAACCAGGCATTTTGGATATGTCTCCTATTGCAAGGCCAAAAAATAAAAAATAAACAAATGGATCTGCATAAAACTAAAAAGTTTTCTACAGCAAAGGAAACCATCAACAACATGAAAAGACACCTACCAAATGGGATAAGATATTTTCAAATTACACATTGATAAGGGGTTAATTTCCAAAATATATTAGGAACATACCCCTATGAAAGAAAAATTATGAACATTAAAAATGGGCAGAGAAACTGGACAGACATTTCTCTAATAAGGACAGATGGCCAAAAGGCCGGAAAAAATGCTCAATATCACTAATTATTGATTACTAGTGGCTCGATGCACGAAATTCGTGCACTGAGGGGTCAGTGATCCCTCAGCCCAACCTGCCCCCTCACACGTACTGGGAGCCCTCAGGGGATGTCCTACTGTCCCCTCACGCTTGGCCGAAGCTTTAGGTCTTGGGCACCCAGCCATCATCTTGGAATGGGGCTGTTGGTTGGCTCTGCCCTGGCCCGCCCACCCAGCCCTGGCCTTCACCACAGTGGTGACTGCCCAGCCCCGGGGGCACCCACAATCAGCAGCTGTACATGCCAGCCTTGCCTGCCTCCTGTCAGTGCAGCTCCTGGCCCGCGCGATGCGCCAGCTGGGCCCTCCCATCCCACGGGGCTCCCATCCTGTGTGGAGCACAGGCTGGCCCCTTCCATTTTGCCCTCCCCCCATCTCGCGCAGCTACTGTCCTGCCCAGCATGCAGGCCGGCCCCACCTATCCCGCCTCTGCTGTCCCACGTGGCAGCCCTCCCGTGTGGTTCCCATCCTGCCCCTCCCATCCCACTCAGCATGCTGGCCGGCCCCTCCCATCCTACCCCTTCTGTCCTGTGTGGCTCCTGTCCTACCCAGTGCGCAGGCTGGCACCTCCCATTGCTGGCAGGCCCTTCCTGTCCTGCACAACTCCCATCCCAAGCAGCGTGCAGGTCGGCCCCTCCCGTCCCCGGCATTGCACCCCCCGCAGGACTCTCGTGTGCCTCGGCCCTGCCCCCCTGCCTCGCATCACTCTACACGCCCCCTGCTCCTGATTGGCTGGTAGTATAGCCAATCAGGAGCTAAGGTATGGTCACATTTGCATATTATTCTTTATTAGGTGGGATCAGTGAAATGCAAATTAGAACCAGCATGAGATATCATGACACACCTGTCAGAATGGTTGTCATCGATTAATTCACAAATAGCAAGTGCTGGCCAAGATGTGGAGAAAAAGAAACCCTCAAACACTGTTAGTGGGGTTGTGAATTAATGTAGATACTATGAAAAACAGTATGGAGATTTCTCAGAAAATTAAAAGTAGAGCTGCTGCACAATCCAGTGATATTACTTTTCAGTATTTACCTGAATTAAAAACACTAATTTAAAAATTTATATGCATCTCTATGTTCACTGCAGCATTACTAGTACTGGCCAAGATATGGAAGCAACCTAGATTTCTATCAGTAGATGGATGGATAAAGATGTGTTACATATAAACAATGCAATATTACTCAGCACTAAAAAAATCTTGTCATTTGTGAAAACAAAGATAAGAGAACAAGCATGTCAAACTCAAAGACTAACATGGGCCAAATAAACAAGGTTTAAGATTATGTGAGCCACCATAAAACAAAAGCTTCAATTTTCATAGAAACGTAGGCTTACTTTAATAGAGACATGCTGAATATGAAGGGCTAAATTAAACAAGTAATTATTAACATAAAATAATAGAATATTTTAATAAAATTAATATTTTCCTTGAGCATTAACATACCAGACACTGAATAACTACACAAATTAATAAGCATAACACAAATTAACCTATTTTTCTTGTTCTCCAAAAGGAAAATATTTCCTTCTGTGCACACCAAACAAGTCAGTACAAGACTAATGACGTGGCAATAGGCTGCTAAAATATCCACTGCTAGTATTACTGGAGAGAAATGGTGTGCCTGTGAGTAAGGTGTGTAAGGGAAATAAATGCAACATGATTATAGTACTCAGTCATTAATGAACATTGTAGTTTGCTATTAATAATCTCTATATATAGAAGTCTAAGTGACCAGCCGACTGGCCAATTGGCCAGTAGTTATGATGTGCTATGAGCACCAGCTAAAAATGCTCAATGTATAGGCATAGAAACATGGACCAAACTGATGAATCTCAGAGGGAAGTGGGGAGGGAGGAGGGCAGGGAAGAGATTAGCTAAAGATCTTACATGCATGCTAAAGGCCCAGTGCATGGATTCATGCATTGGTGGGGTGCCTTGAACTGGTCTTTGGGGATCAGGCCAAATGTGACTCTCTGACATCTCCTGAGGGTTCCCGGGTTGTGAGAAGTTCCAGGCCAGGCCAAGGTACCCTACCAGTGCATGGATCCTTCCACTGGGCCTCTAGTTATGTGTAATAGGATACTAGTATTGTAAAAAATTAAGTTACAAAATTTTTATTAAAATGTTTCTTATATACCATTATATTGGCTTGGCCACAAAAAATATTCATTCTGGTCTGCATGCAGCCAGCAGACTGTGAGTTTGATATGTTTGATCTAGTGGGTATTATGCAAAGTAAATTAACTCACACATAGAAAGAAAAATGCTGTACGAATTCACTTAGATGTGGATTTTTAAAAAAATTAATAAAAACAAACAAAAACAAATGAATAAACAAAACAAAACAGAAACAGCCCCATAGATATTAAGCAAAATTGTACCACCAGGTCTCTTTGGGTGAACCACCTGTAATATATCACAAAATTAGAAGTAAATGCCATATCTTAAATTCTTGTTAATATTGTTTACTCTGAATATATTTCCTTAATACTTTGCACACCCAATGTTGTTGGCTGACAGATGCAATTTGTCACTACATTTAAATGTTGGTCTTTCTTTTTCACCATAGAGCTTGCCTGTTTTTTTTAAAAAATGTTGATGTAAAATCATTAAAGTTCTTGAGACTGATGGTAATTTATTTTTAAAAATTACAAAATCATAATCAAGAAAGATCTCAAAAGTATAGTTAAGAACAACTTATTAAAATGAGTATGAAATAGTAACATACTATTTAATAATCTATTAACTTATTAATTACACGTAAAAATGCTTCCCTTTGTATTGTTTATTTTGTGTTGCAAGTAAATACTTACATTAAACTACCTTTCTCAAAATCAGAATAAGTTTATATTACTTTTAGAAACTCCATGAATAATATAGCATATGCTTTCACCCATAGTTTATTTGTGGATTTGAGTTAGTATACAAAGTAGGACAAAAGTAGGTTTATAATTTGTCAGAATGCAAAACAGAGTTAATTCATGTATTATTACTTATTCATTTTTGTATTATTTTCCATATAAACAATTGCAAGCATATTTCCCCAACTTGTCATAGATATAATATTAATATGTAATATTATATATAATTTTTAATATACTATGTAATATTTATTTAATAAAAAATATATAAACAAATGCATTTATACCTGTGTTATTTATATTTTTAGTGATATTTGGCTGTAAATTTGGTTCTGAACATGTTCATTGAAATTTTTCAATTAGTTCATTCTTTGTTTACATATGATTTTGTATAGCTTCAAATGAGAAGCAAAGAAGCAGAGAGAGAAACATAATCATCCATTCAATAAATCCAGAAAAATTGAACTACTGGATTAATTCAATTCAAAGCATATTAAAGTTAGCAATATTGTTAAGGGACAAAACTACCTTTAAATCATTATTCAGTTATCAACAATCATCCGAAAATGACAAGTTCAAATATCTCTTTATTCACCCTAATTCAGAGTTTTCTTCAGTCTTTTTAAAAATTTGTCTCCTTATATATGTACTAGAGGCCCAGTGCACAAACTCATATACCAGTGGGGTCTCTCAGCCTGGCCTGCAGAATGGGGCTAAAACCAGCTCTCTGACACCCCCTGAGGGGTTCCAGATTGTGAGAGGGTGCAGGCCAGGCCAAGAGACCCCCCTCTGAGTATGATCTGGGTCGGGGAGAAACATGGGAGGTTGGCCAGCTAGGGAGGGACCATGGGATAGCTCAGTCCCAATTGGCAGGACCCCAGCAGCAAGCTAACCTACTGGAAGGAGAGTCTGGCCCCTGGTCAGTGCACATCATATCTAGCAGTTGAGTTGCCTTAGCATATCATTAGCATATTATGCTTTGATTGGTTGAACAGATGACCACATGAAGAAATACTTAGCATACTATTAGGCTTTTATTATACAGGCTTTTTAATGCCACTCTATATGTGTGTTTTCTCTGGGTGTTTTAAATTTTACTTATACAAATAAATGCTCTGATTTGAAATTTGATCCAGAATTATGCAACTGGTCAAGAGGAGGGATTATTGGGATGTTTCCTTTAAAAGTTGTTAAAACATGTCAATACAAATTACTACTAATTTTTAAAATATATCCTGATGTTTTTTTCTTGTTATATTCAAATGCCTTTATAGAATTTGAGCATGTTATATTTCAGGCTCACCTATTTCTTCCTTTGCTTGTACCAGTATATGGGCATTTATTTGTTCCTGGTAGTCTGTGGAAGACTTTTACACTTTTCAATATGGTTAGAGTCATCCACATGACTTTTTCTGGTGCTTTTATAAAAGCAAATGAGGAATGGTGTAAGAAAAGAAGATGAGTTTATCCCATCTCAATTTCTCACTCTATCTGTCCAGAGTTCCTTTCAAGATAACAATATAACACAGAGGACTTAAAGGACATAAGTTTAGGGCAAGTTCAAATAAAGAGAACAGTAACAGCACTGAATAAGCTTAGAAAGCACAAATTTTATTAGAGGGAAGGGAAGTTAAGTGAGGAGGTGAAAAGTGCCACTCAACCTTTAATAGGGAATATAAATAAATGTAAAGCATTACTTTTTAAAAGTGATATGTGCAATCTAAATAATTCAAAGCATGTTATTCTTTTAGAACTACTTGGTGACCTCTCTTGTTTTTGCTTCTTCAATTAAATTAAATTAAATAAACCTTAAGTTATAATTTAATTTTTAAATGAAATTAATTGCGGAGTGTAATAGGATATTGTCATATATATATATATATATATATATATATATATATATTTATATCCTATCTAATAAAAGAGTAATATGCAAATTGACTGTCACTCCAATACACAAGATGGCTGTCCCCATGTGGTCAAAGATCCTGCCCCCATGTGGACACAAGATGGCCACCACAAGATGCCAGCAGGAGAGGGCAGGTGGAAGGGACCAGGGCTGCAAAGGAGTGCAGTTGGGGGTGATAAGGCCAGTAGGGGAGGGCAGATGAGGATGACGAGGCCTGCAAAAGAGGGCAGTTAAAGATGATCAAGTCTGCAGGGGAGGGCAGTTAGGGGTGACTAGGCCAGCAGAGGAGGGAAGTTGGGGGTAACCAGGCCTGCAGGTAAGAGTAGTTGGGGGTAACCCAGGCCTGCAGGAGAGAGTAGTCAGGGCAATCAGGCTGGCAGGGGAGCAGTTAGGTATCAATCAGGCTGGCTGGGGAGTGGTTAGTGGGTGATCAGGCTGGCCGGCAGAAGCAGTTAGAGGCAATTAGAAAGGCAGGCAGGTGAGCAGTTGGAAGCCAGCAGTCCTGAATTGTGAGAGGGATATCAGATTGGAGAGGGTGCAGGCTGGACTGAGGAACACATACACACACATACACACTCATGCTTGAATTATGTGCACCAGGCATCTAATATACATATATATGTGTATATATATATATATATATATTTAGATGTTTACCGTGCTAATATGGAACTTCATTTATAATTTACATGTCTTTTTTATTTTAAATCTTAATGATATAACAATGGAAAGAAAGAGAGATAAATAAATATGGAAAACAATTTGGAACTAGAAAAACAGACTAGGAGATTAAAAAAAAAGGAGAGAATAAATGTTATGGGTTTACTTAGAGATTTCTGAAATATTAGATAAATGACCCTTGGCACGCTATGCTTTATTCCTAGTTGAGAACTTGAGATTACTACTATCATACAGCTTTTGAAACGCTAAGGAGATGCTTTTCCTGGATGAAAAGAATGTTTTTTGTGTGTATGTGTTTGTGTGTGTGTGTGTGTGTGTGTGTGTGTGTGTGTGTGTGTGTGTTTTCCATCCAGGTCCCAGCACAGTGTGCTTCACACATAGTATAATTTATTTAAAAACTGTAGAAACTTGTAACAGTTCATAACTAGACTTTCTATGCTTCTCCATTCTCCATAGATTTCATAGAATAATAATTAACTTTCTGGTCAAAAACTAATATATGCAACAATAATAATAAATATGAAACACACAATAAAGCACAAAATCTATAATGACTGATTTTATCAGAAATCTTCCAATTTTCATTCTACAAAATGAGATAGGTAAAGTGCTCATTATTTTAATCTGTAAAGTGAGAATTTATTTATATATAGACTATTTATTGATGTCTTCCTATGCTAGGCATTGTTCAAAGGGAATAAAAGAAAGTCTTGTTCTTGTATAGCTTTTAGGGGGGATAGACAGAAGGTGGACAGGTAAACAAGTGAAAAATTACTATGAGATCAGGTAATTATTAGGTGCTGCAAAGTCAATAAAATCATATGAGAGGGAAGACAAAGAGATGGAGAGTAGAGATTACTGTAGGTTGAACAGACATTAAATAAAAACCAAATGAGCATTGGCAATCTCATATGGTTCAAACTTGTATACGATATTGAGTATTCACATAAGACCTTTCTTATGTGGTAAACCTAGAGTAGATAAAGAATAAGGGAGAAAGCAACATTAATTTCTCTAGAAGAGCATTCAGATGAAAGATTCTGAGTGTGGCCTGAATGCAACGGGAAGGAAGGGTTCTGAGAACTAATGTCAAGGGGCTCCCTGAGGACCTTTTAAGAAATTCTCTGTAAGGAATTAGATTATTATTCCAACTGGAATTAAAAGACTTTGGAAACTTTTAAGTGAATATGTGAAGCAATGTGTTATATATTTTTAAATAATTACTGTGGTCAAGGTGTTAGGTTACTATTATTTCAGTGGTACAGGTGAAAGATAGTGACTGGAACCAGAATATTAACAGAAGAGGTAAGAACTGAGGGAAGGGAGGTTTCATATTAGGTGGAATGGACAGAATTATTAATGAATGGAATGTGAAAAATGAGAGAAAGTAAAGAGTTAAAGATGCCTCCAAGTATTGGGAATCTGAGTTTCTGAGTTAATGAGGGTAAAACTAAATTTGAAAAAGTTGTTTATGAATCAGGTTTGGGAAGGAGATTGAGAATTATATTTTGCCATGTTAGGATTTTGTGAGTCTTGAGATCATGGAGAAAATTTGAAATAGAGAGCTAAACATAGGTAGAATCATTTTTGTCCAAATAGGATTTGAAGTTATTGGCTTGGGTGAGTGTGCCCAGGAAATGTCTTGATAGAGAAGATGACTGTGCCTTATGGCTCAACAAGACAGAAAGAAGACAGGTAAGGATTACTTAGCAAAGACTGCTTGAGGTGAAGCCAGAGAGGACAGAGGAAAGCAAAGAGAGGCTCATTTGTTCAAATATATAAATATGTATTATTTCATATTTATTTCTGAACTTAAAAATTACATATTTATATGTCTAATATACATAGACATTTTTGCCATTTTAAAAAAGAATCTTAAATTCTAGAATATCTATATACATTATGAAGTTACGCATTTATTTAAATGCAACTGGATATAGAATTTATGTAATGTGTGTGTATTTGTGTGATGTACTATAGAGTGGTACAAAGTATGGAGAGATTATCCTATTACACTACTAATTGAATTATTTTCACCCACATGGTTTGCCCTCTTGTTTTATTTTTAATTCTGATAGGAGAAATTGTCTTTATTTGGGTTCCCTACCACGCTTCTTTTTTTTATATAAACTTTAATGTATTTTAGAGGTATTGTATCTCTTAAATCTTCACCAGTTAACAAACATGCTTCAAAACAGATCAGACAAAACTGCTCTTTTCACTACATGCCTGTCTTAATTCCAAGCTTATTTCAACCCATGTGACTTCATATTAAGGATATAATAGCAAAAGAAAATTACTTAATGGCTAGCATCACAGTGTTGAAATTAAAAGAAGAAAATTAAAAATAGAATCCTGAGAAATGGTTCTGAAACTTGGTTTAGATTCCAAGCACTTTTAGTGATATGCAAAATTATCTTTATTTGATTTGTATGATAGTGCTGTCTCAGATTTGCTATATGTTGTTTTGTTTCAAAACTGTGACATGAAGTGGTGAAAAGAAAAATAATTTGGTCTAAGACCTGAATAAGAGGCACTGTTTTTCCTCATGCTAGCTATGTAAACTTGCTTACCTAGGAATTTGGCTTAATGGCTTTGAGATTCATTATGCTTAGTAATGAAAATAAAAAAAAGTAAACAGGATTATATCTGTCTTTAAAATATAATGTAAGAGTATGCAAAAATGGTTTGTAAACTCTATATTGCAGCAACATTTTGCTTTTATAACATTTACTAAATGAATTTGTATTTCAGGCACATTATTTTAACCATACCTAGCTGATTTCCTATATTAATGAGCTAAATCCATATAAAATTATATTTAAATTTGCCAGAAAAAAGCATGACTTCTTTCTAGTTAGGTTTGCATTTCTTGGCAATAAGTCCTTGCTTACAATAGCACTTGCAGATCCCATAATGATGTCTTACAGCCTTTCTTGAAACAGAGACTTTTCTTTTTATGCTCCTAATTTATAAAGCATATAAAGTGCAAGTGAGTTCATTCTGATATTTGTTGTTATTGAGAACAGAATAGGCTTCTTTTCTACATAAGAGAGCTCTGAGAAAAGCCATTAAAACTCATTGCTAATTTCAGGATAATAGAAATGATCCATAAAGCAAACTAAAAGAAACAGAGAAACTGCATACATTTAAGTGATTCAAGTATATACTCAAGTTCCCTTGAAATATTAGGTAATTTAAAAAATCATTTGTTCTGATTTTATTTTATAATATTAATGAAATCTCCAAATGGAACTCAGTTATTTTACATAGAAAAAATAACCACTGAGTATAAAAAGATACACTTAAAATTGCCAATGCTTACATGTATAATTTGGTACTGATAAAAATAGTGAACGTTAAAGGATAATTTAAAAATAAATATGTCATTTTTCAGATTATATAGGTATTGGATGTTATGCAGGTTTATAATCAGAGCTAGCTCTCTACAAATAAAATATATAAAAACTATATCACTTAAAGTGAACACAAATAATTGCTATACAGAAATATTAGACATATAAAATAAATATGCCTTAATTTATTTTAAATGGAAATTTACAATGCTCTTTTTAAAAGAGTAATTTTGAATGAAGTTGATTGAGATATTGCAATTATATTTGTGAAAACTGTGAAAAACAGAGACACTTAATTAAAGTCATGAAATAAAAATAAGGAACTCTTATAGAGCAGTGACCCACATTCTGCTACACCAAGCCACACCCACCAGCCAATCAGAGTGATTATGCAAATTAACCCATAAAACATGGTGGATAAATTTGTATACACAGGTTGGGCAGGCTGTGCCAGGGCCCACTCCTAGGGATCCAGGTCAATTGGGGAAGGCCTGGTGGGCAGCACCAGACACTGCTGGCAAGGTACAGGGTCCAGATCCATCACAAGTCCTGGTAGGGGTAGAGGCCTGCCTTGCCAGGCCTGCAAGGCCTTAGGAACATCACTGCCCCTAGCCACTCCCTTGGGGCTCCGGGGGAACATAGCAGTCCAGAGGAGGCATGGCCACTCCCGTGTGGCTCTGGGAACATCGCTGCCCTAAGGAGAAGTGGCTGGCCTGCTTAGCCACTCCCGTGGGGTCCCAGGAACGTCGCAGGCATGGGGTTGCTAAGACCCAGACAGAACCTCTGGCCACAGATTCACAGCTGAGTAGACTGACTCTACCGGGCCGCCCAGTGACCATGTGGCTGGGCCACAGGGTGTTTGTTCAAGATGTAACACAGAGAGGAGGTGAGAGAGGAAATTCAGAGAATGGGATTTGGGGGTTCAAGACTCACTTCATTTGGGCTTTGTCCTTCTTGGTCTTGGTTCTTTTCCTTCAGGCTTGGAGCCCAAGCACTGCAGGTGAGAGGGATGGATGAAGGCCGAATGTGGAAGAAGAGGCCCGAGGCCCAAATTGGGGGCTGCCTGACTAGCGGCTCCAGGATGAGTGCTACAGCTTTGGCAAAGTGGCTGGCCAGGAGGCGGGTTTTCCCAGAGGCACTCACCATCCCTCTATGAGGACAGCCCACTCAGGCGCTGCCTTCGCCAGTAGGCTCTGGGCGACATCTTCAAATGCTACTGCAACCTCTAACATTCTGGGCAAAGAAATGACCCTTTGCCCCTCTGGGTATCAGGCCTGCTAGGAGTGTGCTGTCACCAATGCCATAGATCAAAGACAAAAACCTGGTGAGGCAGGGTGCACCAGAGAAGGCGGGGGATGAGGCAGATAAGCAGTGGGCAGGGACCTGCCTTGCCTGCAGAAAGAGAGGTTCTGCAGTGGCCCCAAGATGTGGGTGGGCCAGGGATCAAGGGGCCTGGAAGGACTCCTGGGTGGAGGGGCAAGGACCCCTAGCCCTGAAGCGGGGGTTGAGGGGTGGTGCCACCTCAGTGAAGGGGTGCCGCACTGCAGGGTACAGGACTGACTCTCGTGATTCAGAGAAACTCCCAGTGCTGACATGCGTGTCCCAGTACCTTCACTGAGCTTTGATGGCCAATTGAGATACTAAATAAGGAAAATGAGGGAAGAAGTGAGAAAGAAAATGAAAGGTGAACAACACAAAAGAAAGACTGGAAGGAACCTGTAAGCCTATTGTCACTTAAATAGGGAATTTAGTCAATGGTGTTGTAATGATGGTATGATGCCAGGTGGGTACTGGAAATGTCGAGGAACACTTTGTAAAGTATATGATTGTCTAACCACTATTCTGTAACTAATATAACACCTGAAACCAATACAAAATAATATTGAATTTAAAGAAATGAAAATTGGAGTGAAATTTTTATAAATTTCAAAGTTTGAGTAAAGGCTGTCTGAAGGAAGGGGGGAATGAAAATAGTGCTTTTCATTTTACCACTTTATTGTCTTTTCAGTACATGAAAAGGACAGTTGTCTTTAAATGGTGCTTTTATACTTTTCTAAGTCATTATCTCATTTTAATTTCAGAGTAACTTAAAACAAGATAATTATTCCATCCACTATTCAAAGAAAGGAAATTTTGGTGTCTGGTCCCAATGATTCAATCGTCAAGCCCTTATTGTAAAACAGGGTTAATAAAATTTTCTGTGAGGGGTCATATCTATTCTAATAAAAGCCCGGGTAGTGATCAGGCCAGCAGGTAAGGGTAATTGGGGCAAATCAGGCTGGCAGAGGAGCAGGTAGGGGACAATCAGGCAGGCAGGCGAGTGGTTAGGAGCCAGTGGTCCTGGATTGTGAGAGGGATGTCTGACTGCAGGTTTAGGCCCGATCACAGGAATCATGTCTAAACCTGCAGTCGGATACCCGCAGAGGGGTTCCAGATTGCAGAGACACCCTCTCCAATGCACGAATTTCATGCACTGGCCTTCTAGTGTATTTATAAATCATTGGTGTTCTTGCTTTAATACTCTAAGTGTATTCAAAATAGCACTCTTAAAAAAGGTAAGGGAACCCTCATCCACTGCTGGTAGGAATGTAGGCTGGTACAACCACTATGGAAAGCAGTCTGGAAATTCCTCAAAAAATTAAAAATAGAGCTACCATATGACTCAACAACCAAACTCTTGGGTATATACCTAAAAAAAAACTTCAAATCATTTATATGCAAAGATATATGTACCATGATGTTCACTGCAGCATTAATCATGGTGGCCAAAACATGTAAACAGCCAAAGTGCACTGAGATAGAGGACTGGATAAAGAAAATGTGGTATACATACACAATGGAGTACTACATGGCCTTAAAAAAGGATGAAATAGTGTCATTTACAACAACATGGAGGGACCTTGAGAACAATATGTTAAGTGAAATAAGTCAGACAAAAAGCTAAGAACTATATGATTTCACTCATATCTACACTAATAAAAGAGAAAGATGCAAACTGATTATACCTTCGTGATGCCCACCAGCCAATCAGGAGTGATATGCAAATTAACCCAAAAAAGATAGTGGGTTAATTTGCAGGTGCCAAGCAGCTGGAGACGGGACGGGACACTTGTGTTGACAATGCGACAATGCAGGTGTTCTGTAGTGCCTCAGCAGCTCCTGGCCTCAGGGCATCATGGGAAGGTAGAAAGGCATCTCTGGCCCAAGTTAAGGCAGTGTCAGCAGCCAAAGCAAGGAAGGCCCATTCTTGCACAAATCTTCATGCTTTGGGCCTCTAGTGTGGAATATAAAACTGAAACTTATGATTACAAATAGCAGTGTGGTGGTTGCTTGAAGAGGGGGTGAGGGGAAGAAAAGGTCCTACTATAAAGTGACAGGAGATTTGACTTTGAGTAGTGAATACATGGTGCTATATACAGATTTTGTAACTTAATAATCCACATATGAAACCTAAATTTTCATGTTGACTATTGTCACCTCAATAAAATTTAAATTACAGAAAAGGTAAAAATGAGAATTAAAAACTATGATTATTATTTTACACTTATTATTATTTTACTTTCAATTAAATGATGTGATTTTATTTGAACACATAATAAAGATACATTATTTCTGAAATTCTGGAATTTAATTATGTGTGATAGAACAAATCAAAGTCTAATTTTAACTTCTATTTATTTTTATAATTGGGTTTAATGGTGATCAGAGGAAAAAAAGATACATAGATGCAAATGAAAAAAAAAGACATTTCTGAAAGCAGGAAAGTATTTAAAACACTAATTTTCAAAATTATCTATTTATAAACAATGCATTTATTTTATTTTTTAAAATATTTTTATTGATTTATTACAGAGAGGAAGGGAGAGGGATAGGAAGCCAGAAACATCGATGAGAGAGAAACATCGATCAGCTGCCTCTTGCATACCCCCTGCTGGGGATGTGCCCACAGCCAAGGTACATGCCTTGACCGGAATTGAACCCGGGACCTTTCAGTCCACAGGCTGATGCTCTATCCACTGAGTCAAACTGGTTTCGGCCATATAAACAATGCATTTATTTTAAAAGTAGCTCAACTCTTTATATTAAGTATCATTTAGCTTAAAGGTACATATTGCTCATCATTAAAAAAATCCGCTAGGCTTCATCTACTAATAGTTATTATGGCTAAAGATGTCAGCAAATTTAGAAATGCACTTCTATAAAACTTTAAGTTTAATAGAAGATTTCCAGTGAACTTCTCAATGACAGAAAATCTTGTCAGGTATACTATGTAGCATATTAGTAATATTGCAATTAACCTATTTTAATTTTTTTATTTTTATAAAAGCAACCATATTGACTATATAGATTATATTATAAAATACATTTCAATATAAACAGAGTAAGATAATCTCTATTCCTCGTAGATTTTGCTATTTCTTTATTAAAAGAAGCAAAACGTGGCAGTAAGACATATGCACCTAGTGAGTGTGCCTTAGGGTTGCATAGTAAATACAGTATTTGTTTATTTTTTCATACTTCACTTGAAATAATGAACATAATTAGGAGTTCTAGAATTTTTATTCCACATCGTAATGACATAGTACATAATTGCTGAGAACTATTATTTTTTATATTATATATTACTCTCTGAACAAATTTTTATTTTCTATTTTCGAAACAAAATTATGTTGAATTTCCATTCTCATACAGTGTACTAGAATCACTTTTCTGAAAGAAAAAATAAAAGAAAACATATAATAGTCCTTGTTTATCCACAGTCCATATTTTCCAAGGTTACAGTAGATGCCTGAAACTACTTATAATATCAAACCTTATATGTACTATGCTTTTTCCCCTACATATGGATACCTATGATAAACTTTAATTTACAAATTTGTCACAGGGAAAAATTAACAACAATCTTCTATATCCTATCTAATAAAAGAGTAATATGCAAATTGACCATACCTCTGCTACACCCATAAGCCATACCACCAGCCAATCAGGAGCAAATATGCAAATAGGCCCCAACCAAGATGACTGAGGCCATTGAGAGCAGGAGGGAGGCTTGGATTTCCCTGGCAATGGAGGAAGCCAAGCTTTCCTCCTGCCCTTGCCAGCCTAGACCTCCACTCAATGCTACAAAGTTTCAATTATAGGAGATGCATAAATCCCAATAGAAATGGAAGCAGCCATGGAGCTAGAGAGAGCAGAGGCTAAGGTTGGCCCCGGTGGTGGAGGAAGCCAAGATTCTGCAGCTCTGGCCAGCCTAGGCTTCCACTCTAGGCTATAACATTTCAATTATAGAAGGTAAATAAATTCCAACAGAAATGGTTGCCATCACGAAGTGAGCAAAAAGCTTAGCTCCGCTCCAGGCTACAAAGTTTCAATTGTAGAAGATAAATAAATCCCAGATACCAGGGCCTCTACTTGGGTCACTGGGGGGCATGACTGGCCTACAAAACACCACAGGCCCCTTGCTCAGGCTGTCCCATGCCCCAATGGAATTCCCACCCTGATCTAGGACATCGTTCAGGGCAAACCTTCCAGACCCCACCCATGCACCAGGCCTCTATCCTATCTAATAAAAGTAATATGCAGATTGACCATCACTCCAACACCTAAAAGTCCTGCCCTCATATGGTCAAAGATCCTGCACTCATGTGGACACAATATGGCCACCACAAGATGGCCGGCAGAGGAGGGAAGTTGGGGATGACCAGGCCTATAGGGGAGAGCAGTTGGAGGGAACCAGACCTGCAGGGAAGGGCAGTTAGGGGTGATCAGGCCTGCAGGGAAGGGCTGTTGGGAGGGACCCGACCTGTAAGGGAGGGCAGTTGGGGGTGATCAAGCCTGCAGGGATGGGAAGTTAAGGGTGACTGGGCCAGCAGGGGATAGCACTTGGGTATGACCAGGCCTGTAGAGGAGGAAGTTAGGAGTGACCAGACTGGCTGGGGAGGTCAGTTAGGGATGACTAGGTCAGCAGGGTGGGCAGTTAGGGGCAATCAAGCTGGCTGGGGAGCAGTTAGGCATATATCAGGCTGGCAGGCAGAAATGCTTAGGGCCAATCAGGTAAAGACAGGCGAGCAATTGGGAGCCAGCAGCCTTGGATTGTGAAGGGAATGTCTGACCACCCATTTAGGCCCAGTCCTACTAGGATCAGGCCTAAATGGGTGGTCAGACATCCCTTAGTGTGTCCCAGATTGGAGAGTGTGCACAAATTTCATGCACCAGGCCGTTAGTATATATATACAACCCTAAGTGACCCTTCTACCATTTAACCAGTCAACCATTTGCTGGTTAGTATGTTACACACTGAGCACCAGGGAGAAGATGCTTAACACAGGAGCTGTCCCTTGGTGGTCAGTGCACTCCCACAGTGTAACTGTTGCTCAGCTGATAGGAGGGTCCCAGACAATACCAGGTTCACAGCTGGCCATCACAGTTGTGGTGGTGCAAATCACTATTAAGCAGTGGCAGAGGCAGGTGCTGTGGGGCTGTGATGAGCAGAAGCAATGCAGTGCCTGGCCTGAGTTTGGACTCCTCCCTCTTTGCCTGCCACTTCGTGCACCACTTCTTTCCCCGAGGGGTCCCAGATTAGGAGAGGGTGCAGGCCAGGCTGAGGGACCTCACAGGTGCACGAATCCATGCATTGGTCCTCTAGTAAGTAATAATAACATAGAACATTTATAACAATACACTAAAATAGAAGTTACGTAAATGTGATCGCTCTCATTTTCCAAATATCTTATTATATTGTACTCAATTTTAAGGGGGCACTGTACAGTTTCTCTTTGTTCTATTTGCATCATCAACAAACGTCATTACTCTTAAGCTTTGAGGATATTATTAAGTAAAATAAGGTTGATTTGAATAAGTACTGTGATATTGTGACGGGTAATCTGGTTACTGAGATGGCTACTAGGTGTGGGTAGCCTAGAGCATGGAGACTCAGAATAAAGGGATGATTCGTGTCAAGGTGGGACCAAGCAGGGTGGCAGGAGATTTCATCACACTACTCAAAATGGTGTTAACTTAAAAGTTAAGAATTGTTTATTTTTATAATTTCCCATTTAATATTTTCAGCCTAGAAAAACTATGAGTAACGTAAAATGCGGAAAGCAAAACTGAGGATAAGGCGGGACCACAGTATATGAAACACTAGGCATCAATAAAAAGAGAATGATGACCGAAAGAGAGAAGAAAATGTTGAGCCCCTATTGATACCTCAGCTTACTGCAGAAGAGCATTTCCTGGCTGTATTTATAGGAAGAGAAAGCCAGGTAGAGTTCAGCATGCTCCTTTCATTGTATAAACTGGAGAAAACCAAGGGTATTTGAATGCATAAAATAAACTACAAGAGAAAGTTTCAGAGAGAGAGAGAACTCTGGATTATATGCCTCTCAAGTATTCAAGGGGGCACTAATGAGCAAATACTGTATATGTGAAAGAAACCACCTGACCTCTAATCTTAAAAAAAAAAAATTAGAAGAAACTACCTGATGCTCACACAAGGCTGAGAGGAGTGCCTATTCCTGTCACCCAGACAAGAAAAAATCACAATTCATCAGGCACTGCTTACATGATTCCAAGAGAGCTGACACAGCAATGGGACTAGTGAAATGTAGAACAGTTATTTTCAAGCAGACTATTTTCCTCCAAAGAACATTCAGAAATTTCAGTAGACGTTTTTGATTGTCATAATTAAAAAGGGTTATTCTACGGGCATCTAGTAGGTGAATTAGGGATCCTAAATTATCTCATATGACAGAACAGTCCCCTATCCTCCACCAACCTCCACCTTACCACAAGAAAGTTTTACCTGCCTCAAAATATCAATACTATTGAGATTAAGAAATTCTGCCCTGGGCCAAACACTACTCAGATCCTGCCAATCAAATTTTAAAGTGAAACTGAAAAAATAACACTACTCCTTAGCCAATTAGCCATGCCCCTGTACATCAAGGGACAGGTAGAAATACAAAATTACCAGCCGGTGTGGCTCAGTTGTTAAGCATCGACCTATGAACCAGGAGGTCACAGTTCAATTCCCAGCCCAGCCCGTGTGGGGCATGCAGGAGGCAGCTGATCAATGATTCTCTTTCATCATTGATGTTTCTATCTCTCCCTCTTCCTTCCTCTCTGAATCAATAAAAATATTTTTTAAAAAGAAATACAAAATTAACCAGAATCCAACAAGGTAAACTACATAATATTTTGTATACAGTAAAGATTACCATCATATAAAAAAGCCAAAAGCTAAGACCCATAACCAAAACAAAACAAAACAAAAAAATTAATTCAAGCAAAACTAGAACTGACACGCATTTAAATTAGCAGCTAAAATTCAAGCAATTTTTATAACTGTATTCCATACATTCTAAAAATTGAGCAGAGACATGAAACTTATAACATACTCTTACTAGAAATTAAAACTATTAATATATGAGATAAAAAATTATCGAATGAGAAAAAAATAGCAGGTTAGCCATTATAGGAAAAAAGATTAGTCAAGAAAAACAAATTGCATCAGGAAGTATGAAAAATGAAATGCAAAGAGAATGAAAAAAATGAGTAGGTCCTTAATGACCTACAGCACATCTTTAAGTGATTGTTTTCAGATTAAATTGGTATTTCCAAAGAGAAGCAAAAACTATATATTAATATACATTAAATATTTGAAGAAAATGATAGCTGATGTTTTTCAAATTCATAGAAAACTATAAATCCAGACATCCAAGGAGGTCAATAAAGCATAATCACAGAATCTACACTAATAAAATATAAACATGCAAATTTACCATCCCTTTACTACATCCACAGCCAATCAGGAGATAGTATGCAAATTAGCTCAACAAAGATGGTCAAGGCTACAGAGTTTCTATTATAGAAGATAAATAGATCCCAGATACTTGCTTCCAGCTGGCCCTGGCCTCCACTCCAGGAGGTGCTGAAAAAAAAAAAAAAAGAATAAAATAAGGGCCTGGGAGCCTGGATCACCACTAGTGTTATCTTCAAAACAGCCCTCAGCTTTTCACCCAGGCTGGCCATACTCCCATGGGGTGAGGGTCGCACTGGGGGGCTTAGCTAGCCTGCAAATCGCCATAAGCCCCATAAGTGGGGGTCAGTTTGGAGGTGATCAGGACAGCAGGGGGGGGTATCTTGGAGTTAGTAGGCCAACAGGGGGACAATTGGGGGAAAGCAGGCCAGTGGGGAGGGTATGTGGGGGAGAGAAGGCCAGCGGGGGGGGGGGCAGTTGTGGATAAGCAGGCTGGCAGTGGAGGCAGTTTGGGGCAAGCACAATGGCATAGGGAGAAGTTGGGTGCGAGCAGGCAGGAAGGCAGGTAAGGCATTAGGAGCCAGCAGTATCGCATTGAGAAAGGGATGTCCAACTGCCGGTTTAGGCCCAATGCCTGTAAACCAGCAGTAGGATATCCTTTGAGGGGTCCCAAATTGGAGAGGGTACAGTCCAGGCTGAGGGCCCTCCTTCTCCTTGCACAAATTTCATGCACTGGGCATCTAGTATATAAATAAAAAACCTTCAAATACATCATAATGAAATTTTTTAAAAGCCAGTGATGATGAAAATAATCTTAAAAGTAGCCAGAGAAAACTTCATATTACATACTGAGAAACAAAGACGAAGGTGACAACATCTTGGGGAAATTATGCATTTGAGAAAGGAGCAATAACATTGCTCAAAAAATAGTGAATTTGAAATTATGTATACAATAACATATCTTTAAAAAATAAATATGAAATAAAGCCTTTTTAAACATATATAAAATGGTTTTTATTACCAATGAAGAGTCTGACTCCACAGCAAAATTCTATACGTGATTTTTTGTATCTGACCATAGACAATAATTATTTGGCAGTCTTACTATGGAAAATCTGTCCTGCCCACACAAAGGATAATGAATTTAAAAAGTTAGCTCAAATGAATCATAGACCTAAATGTAACATTTAAAACTATTTCTCTTCTAAGGAACACACAGGGTAAAATCTGAATAATCTTAAAGTATCTTAAAAATTCTTACATGTGGTAACAGGATAACCTATAAAGGCAAAATATTCATAAATGTAATGTTGTCAAATTTAAAGTTTCTCTCTTTGAAAGAACTGTTAAGAGAATGAAAAAATAGGTCCACAAACCATTCAACCCAATTAAGGGCTTGTATCCACAATCTATGAAGGTCATTCTAAATTTCAAAATCAGAAAAAATAAGTGTATTATTGAGGTGTGCGTGTGTGGATTTTGTTGTTGTTGCTCTTTTACTTTGGATCACTTTGATCTTTGAGATATGCTTCCCAACACAAACTGGGGAAGCCCATCCTCATAAATCACCCTTCAGGATTACATACCTTTCCGTTTTACACAGTTGAAGTTTGGAAATATTTACTATTTCTCATTTTTAATTATTTGAAAGATAGGAAGAGGAAAATATCATATTCCCCAGATTTTTTGAGATAGGAGCCCTCAAAAAAGACCTTAACATTTAAGGACAATAGGCATTCAAGTACAGGAATTTAAGGCATAGTCAGTTAGGTTCAGGGCTGCACAAGAGAAGAGATTACTGAAGACATATTAGATTAAAAGTCATTAAATTCGACCTGGCAAGAATGGGTCAGTGGTTGAGTATCAACTTTTGAACCAGGAGATAAAGGTTTGATTCCAGGTCAGGGTACATGCCCAGGTTGTGGACTCATCCATCCTGGGGGATATTCAGGAGGCAGCCAATCAAGATTCCCTCTCATCATTGATGTTTCTCTCCCTCTCTTTTCTTTCTGAATTTAATCTATACAAATTGTAACATCATCACAAGATGGCTGCCACAAGATGGCCACACACACAGTAGAGGCAGGGCCTGGCAGTCACTATGCGTGGTTTGGGGGACCCTCGGCTCTGTGCTATGCAGCAGGGAGGCGGGTCCCAGCAGAAGAGGCAGGTCACTGTAGGGAAGGGCAGTTGGGGGCAATCAGGCCAGCAGGGGAACAGTTAGTCATCAATCAGGCTGGTGGGGGAGGGGTTAGGGGGTGATCAGGCTTGCAGGCAAAAGTGGTAAGGGGCAATCAGGCAGGCAGGCAGGTGAATGGTTAGGAGCCAGCAGTACACTGACAGTTGGATATCCCCTGAGAAGTCCCAGAATGAAGAGGGTGCAGGCCAAGCTGAGGAACACCCCTCCCATCCCATGCATAAATTTTGTGTACCAGGCCTCTACTAATAATATATATTTAAAAAGTCATTAAATTTGGCCCTAGTCAGTTTAGCTTAGTGGTTAGAGCTTTGGTTCAGTTTCTGTCATGGGTTGCAGGCTTGATCCCTAGCATCCTGCATCCCTGGGTGAGTGTGGGTAGCAACCAATCATTTCAATGTCTCTCTCTCTCTGTCTCTTCCCCCTCCTTCTAATCTCTCTAAAAATCAATGAAAAAATATCCTATGGTGAGGGATTAACCAAAAATAAATAAGTAAATGAATAATAAATAAATATAAATAAATAAATGTTATTAAATTCATTCTGCAAAAGAAAAAGTTTTTTTTTCTAATATATAATCTTACAAGTATTTTGGTATTTTATAATCCATTCATTATAGTATTCCAATTGCTGGCTTTTTAAATATAGACAGACTAGAGGCCCAGTGCACAAGTTCATGCAGGGGAGTGTCACTTAGCCTGGCCTGCACCCTCTTTAATCTGGAACTGCTCAGTAATATCTGACTGCTGGTTTAGGGCTGATCCCGCAGAGGCCTAAACTGGCAGTCAGACATCCCTCTCACAATCTGAGACCACTGACTTCTACCTGCCTGCCAGATCACCCCTAACTGCCTCTTCCTGCCTGCCTGATCACCCCTAACCACCTCTGCCTGCCTGCCTGATTGCCCCTAACTTGCTCCTCTACTGACCTAGTTGCCCCTACCTTGCACCTTTGCCAGCCTGATCACCCCAAACTGCTCTGACCTGCTGGTCTAATCTCACGCCTAACTGCTTGCTCCCTGCTATGGCCTGATTATGCCCCTAGCTTCCTGCTCCACCATACTAGCCTTATAGCTCCTCTAAGCACCTGTTCCCCTGAACTGGCCTGATCACCCCCTAACTGCTTTCTCCCCTAACCACCTCTGCCCCTCCACTGCAAACATGCCTAACTGCTTCTATCTCAGTCCCCTGCTGGAGAAAGTGGGACATCTAGAAGATATCTGGTCAACCCGATCAAATTAGCATATTACCCTTTTATTAGTATAGGTCAGTGATGGGCAACCTTTTGAGCTTGGTGTCTCAAAATTTGCCAAAATACAGAGCATAACACGGGTGGTGTGTCATTTAGGGAAAAAAAAACAAAATTTCATGATATTTATAGTTTAAATAACAAAAAATGTATAATTGTAATATATAACTGTATTTAATAAACCAAAAACTAATTATTTCACTTACCTGCTTAGTGACGTCTTTGTTCATATGTCAGTCGGTTTCTTTTGTTGGTCTTGATATTATTTAACTTGTGTGAAGTGCCATGAACTAAGATAAGTGAGGGGGAATGGGAATTCTTTAACTAACTTGCCTATTATTGACTCGTTTGTTGCTGAATTTCATTGGCTAAACCTTCAATTGAAGGTTGATATTTTGTACACTTCAAGAGCAAGCAAGTGCTACTTACTTCATCTGTCAATCTGTTTCTTTTGTTAGTTTTGATATTATTTAACGCTGAGAATAAGGTCTCACAAAAGCACATAGAGGAAAAAATTGTGAGTAAAGCCATTGCTATATTTTTCAGGGTGCTAAAAGTGTCTGGTAATCGGTTCCAGGCACTCCAAATTTCCTGTTCCTAGTGGCACTCCTCTTGCTTCTCCAAGCGGTACCTTTCCAGATTCTCAAGCTTTGACCTCAAGTCAACAAACACCTGAGCCCAGATGCTGCCTTGAAATTCAGCAAGTTGCATCTCTAATTCATCAATTTGCATCCATTGGAAACCATTTAATTCCAAACTAAGGTAGACTACTACATCAGGATACTTAATTATTTTTATAGTCTGTTCTAAGCTTCTAAATTGATTAAATCTATCACTGAACTGGTTAAGTAGGAGTCGAAAACATGCTGGTACTTAATGTGCAAGGGTTCCATTTCATTTTGTACAGCTGCAGTGGCCTTCTCAACATTCCTTGTCACTCAAGGAAAATACTTATAAGTTTTAGTTTCTACATCTCACTTTAAAATTTTAAGTTTACTTTAAAAAGCTTTTATGTATCCAAACATAACGTCAATACTTTTGCCAAAACCTTGTAACTTTAAGTTCAGTTCATTAATACGAACAGAGAGATCTGTTAAAAACATCAGGGTGTTGACCCACTTATCATCATTGAGCTGAGAAAAGTTTCCCAGATCTTTATCCTCAATAAATACCTTAATTTCTTCAAAGCACTCCACAAAGTGCTCAAAAACTTGGCCTGCACTCAGCCATCTTACATTATTGTACATCAGCAGTCCACTGTAGGTGGAATCAACCTCCAGTAAAAGTGCAGAAAATTCTCACTTGTGAAGAGGGCAAGCAGCTATTAAATTAACTATTTTTATAACAACTGACATTAAGTCATTTAAGTCAATGAATCCTGCCTTGGCACATAAAACCTCCTGATGGATAATACAATGAAAAGGCACAATTGGATGTCCAGTATCTTCCGTAAACAATTTGACAAATATGACTTTTTCCCCACCATATTTGGTGCCCCATCTGTCATTACTGACACAACTTTATAGATGACAATGTTTAGTTTACGGAATGTTTGTATGAAAACCTTACATAATTTGCTTCCTGATGTACTTCTTGGCACTGATATTAACATTATCAACTCCTTTCTCATTGTGAGACCATCAGAATATCGACCAATAATGGCCAACTGAGCATGTGATGAGACATCAGTAGTTTCATCAAGAGAGATTGAAAAATATTTACAATTACTTTTGTCTCTCTTTAATTGATGTTGTACTTTGTTTTCAGTCTTATTATTTGTTCTTTTGTGATATTTCTACTGAACGGTAACTCAGATATTCTCTTAATAATTGCATCTTTATTCTGCAATTGTGAAATAGAACTGGTGCAAATCTTAGGAGAGTTTCTTAAATAAATTCTCCCTCACTGAGTACTTTTCCATGCTGAACTATGGAGTGAGCAATGCTCAAATTTGCAGATGTTAAATTTGTAGAGCCTTTTACAAATTTAAGGATGGAATTAGATTGGCTCTTATAAAGGTTTAGCTGCCTGGAAATGTATTCCTTCCTTTCATCCTCACTTTTTTTCAAGAGCTGGGAATGATCTGCTTACTACTGTTTCAGTACATAGAATGCAAAATGATCTGCCATTTTTTTCTATAGTGCCATACATTTCAGTCCATGTCTCTTGAAAGGGTCGCTACTGCTACTACCACTTTCTAGGTTAACTTGCTTTTTTTATTTTTTGGGTTCTCCATCAGGAGGGTAGAGACAGAAGATAGAATTATAGATAGCCTGTTAGCCCTGCAAGCAATTAGGGGTTAACTAGCCTAACTACCACAAGATGGCACAAGTAACTATCTTTTAGGAAAGGGCAGGCTTAATAAGCAGAAATAGGGATTAATAAGGATGGACAACAGTAATAGTGGTGAAATGGAGTCTGAAATGCTGCAAAATGATGTTCCTCATATAAATTAAGTTGGCTCCCTCTATCTAATAGTGGGAAATGGCACCAATAGCACAGCCCCTTGCCTCTCCTAGCCTCCCCCTCACTTATCTCAGTAATGATGGTTAGTTAGAAATCCATGACACCCCAGAACAGTAGATTGGATGATGGTTGCTGTGGTTATGTGGTTGCTGGTAATAGCGATCACAGGGCCCCCAGAGATGCATCCTTTGCAGTATTCTGCTGCTCCCTGCTCCACCGAATGGAAGTGAGATCAAAGATCCCCTAAGGGCCAAACAGGAAGTCAGAGAACTAGAGGCTCTGTGCCGGAGTTCTGTTGTTTTGGCCTACAGACCACTAGCACAGAGTGTCTACACTACACTACAGCAAATGTTTCATCCTTGGCTACTGCACCTGGCTATGCAGTAGCCGCGGATGAAATGTCCTTCTCGGCATGCGGCCCCATACTTCTCTGTATGTGACTGCATGTGGCCGTGTGTCATCGAAAATGGCTACAGGTGTCAGTGCTGATACGTGTGTCATAGGTTCGCCATCTAGGGTATAGGTTATATTTTAATCATTTCAACAGCCAACTATTTAACCAGACACTTAGCTAGTTAGGTTTTTATTATATAGGATATTCCTCCTTCACCAAGCTTTCAACTAAGAATTTACTTTGTTCTATATTTAAGTTAGAGAGAAAATCAAATTTTTTAATAAACTTAACTAAGGTGCCGATGCATGAAATTCATGCATGTGGTGAGGGGAGACATGGGAGGGGGTGGCCCTCAGCCCAGCCTTCACCCTCTCCAGTCTGGGACCCCTCGAGGGATGTCTGATCGGGCCTAAATAGGCAGTCAGACAGCCTTCTCACAAGCCAGGACTGCTAGTTCCAAATGGCTCACCTGCCTACATCCTTCATGTCTTCTAACCGCTTATGACTACCAGCCTGATCACCCCATAATCACTACCCTGCCAGCCTAATTGATGTCTAACTGCTCCCCTGCCAGCCTGTTTGCCCCCAACTTCCACCCTCTGAGAGCCTGGTCACCCCTAACTGCCCTCCCCTGCAGGCTTGATTGCCCCCAACTGCCCTCCCTTGAAGTCCTGGAACCTCCCACTGTACTCCCCTGCTGGCCATCTTGTGGTGGCTATCTTGTGTGCACCTGGGGGCAGGATCTTTGACCACATGGGTGCAAGCCCTCTTGTGTGTTGGAGTGATGGTCAATCTGTGTATTACTCTTTTATTAGATAGGATAGAGGCCTGGTACATGGTGGAGGGTTGGCAGGTTTGCCCTAAAGGGTGTCCTGGATCAAGGTCGGGGTTCCCTTGGGGTTTGAGGCAGCCTGGGTGAGAGTCATATGGTGGTTTGCAGGCCAGCCATGCCCCTCAGCGACTCAATTGGAGGTCCTGGGATCTGGGATTAATTTACGTTCTACAATTGAAACTTTGTAGCCTAAAGCAGTGACAAGCCTTCTGCTCACTCTGTGGTGACAGCCATTTCTTTTTGAAACTTTGTAGCCCAGAGTGGAGGCCTAGGCTAGGACTGTAGAAGTTTGGGTTCCTCCATCACCCCGGCAACCTTAGCCTTTTCTCTCTCACCTCCATGGCTGCTGCCATTTTGGGGGGATTATTTGTCTTCTGTAATTGAAACTTTGTGGCATTGAGTGGTGGCCTAGGCCGGCAAGGGTAGGCAGAAAACTTGGCTTCCTCCTTTGCTGGGGTAACTCAAGCCTCCCTCTTGTTCTCAGTGGTGGCAGCCATTTTTGTTGGGATTTATTTGCATAATTTGCTCCTGATTGGCTGGTTGGCATGGCTGGTGGGCGTGGCTTGATCAGAGGTATGGTCAATTTGCATATAACTCTTTTATTAGATAGGATTTTTTTTCTCTCCTTTAATAGCTCCTCTGTACTTGCAGTCAAAAACTTTGACTTTATGTCCTTTGCTAAAGACACTTCATTGGTTTTACCATTTTTCATAAAATTCTTAAAGTTATTATGTACAATTTAAGATATGTACCAAATTACCTTTTAAGACCGTCTTCTTCTATTACCTCATTGATGACCATTTCTACAACAAAATACTTGCAGATCCTGAAAAGCAACATACTATGATATATCTCCATGCCTTTAATTATGTATTTTTCCTGCTTCAATTACCACCAAATATTCTTTCTTGCTTACTTATACATTCATGACTTATTCCAGGCTTCACTGTTTCTTGAAACTCTTGTTTAAATGCTCTTCTTGGTATCACTGCATACCCATGTATTTCTCTATATTAATAAAGTATTGATACAATTATCTGTCCATATTTCTGTCTTAATAGATACCACATATCTGAGTTTTGAAAGTATACATACAGTGTTTTTCCCTCTGCATCTGGAGTATGGTAAACAGTCAATGACATGATTTTGATATAAACCAATTTCATAATATTGGCAAGAAATTCTGTTAACAGGTTGGACATAGGGAAATAAATATTACGCTGTATTGATTAGAAGACAAATATTCTCTATTAGAAAAGCACAACATGTAGTGCAAATACTGTGGATTAAGTGTGACTTAGGAGACACATTTAGAGAAATACTTAATTAGATAAACTGATGATAGCAAATGGATGTTTATATGTTTCTGTCTGCAGAAATGAAATAAGCCAAGATTAGAGTTGTCCTTCTACTCATGAAAACTCCAAAAGATAACTACAATGTCATCATTACCATTTGCACCTTGTGATTGATTCCTTCAAAAGGGCAATAATGATGCTGGAGTATCAATAATTGGACAAATATCATTTATGTTTTCCAAATAATAAAATAAAACAAGTTTTTTATTGCTGCCCAGATAATAAGGCTTGGATTTAGTTATTATTAGCAAAAGGAGCTATAATTTCTGGGAGAAATTAATATGGGAGACTTTTCTCTATCAGTCAGATAAGAACCCACAGTAAACAGTAAAAATGCAAATGCACATTTTTCTTCTGTCATAATTGGTGCTCCGGCTGAGTGGAAGGAAATCCATAACCCAGGAAAGGTTAAATCTGCCATCCCCATTTCGTTTTTTTATCCTCACCGAGGATATTTTTTTACATTGATTATAGTTGAGAGTTGAAGGAAAGAAGGGGGGAAGGAGAGAGAGAAATAGATTGATGATAGGTAAGTAGATAGGTAGGTAGGTAAATAGATAGATAGATAGATAGATAGATAGATAGATAGATAGATAGATAGATATAGATAGATAGAAACATTCACAAGAGAGAGACACATCAATTGGTTGATTTCCACTGGTGTCCTGACCAGAGTTGGGAATGGAACCTGAAATGTAGCCACGTGCTCATGGTCTTGACCGGGAGTCCAAGCCAGGACCCCTTAGTCCGGAGGCCTACATTCTAACCACTGAGCTAAGAAAGCCAGGCCTTCCTCTTTATTTTTGCACTTTGATTTGGGCCATGGGCTTTTTAAGTGATTGCTTTTCTTGATGAGTAGCTTTAAAGAGTGGTATTGGGGAACCCAGCTCACTCTAGAGCTGACATGAGCCATGAACCAATGAGACCTATACTCAAGATAATAAAACAAAGGCCTCAACACAAAGATTTGTAAGTTATTTAGTATCAACAGATAGCATTTTAATTATCTTTTAATAATTATTAGGAAATTGTAGATATTAATAATAGTTATTAAATCAAGGAGTGTTTTAAACACTATATATAAATGATAAATATAGTGTTCAACTTAATAACTCAGTAAGCACAAACCATCATCAATTAAGAAATAATTTATTTCCAATAAAGTGAACAAACCAGCATATTATTATCATTATTGGTTTTTATTTTCTCCTAAAAAAAGGTAGTTTATTTAAAATTATAGTGAGATTTGAAAGATAGCATGTTTAATGTCCTTAGTCTAGCACTTTGTTTTAGTAAATGAATATTTTAGGACAAGTTTATTAACTACTCTAAATCCCCATTTCCTAGGTTATGCAAAAGGAAATATATATATAAAAATATATATCATAAGTTTCCCAATTATTAGGTATTACATGTTTTATATCAAGAACATAGAAAGTGTTTTATTGTTTCTGTAATATTTCCATAGTCGTTATGCTTTATAATCTTTGTTCTTATATATATAGATGGCAAAAATCTTAAAATATATAATAGCTAAATTACCAGGTGAATAATATACACATTAAAAATTAAGAATTTGCAACTGCTGAAGAGGAAGTTCTTTCATTTTTAAAATTAGAATTTGGGACACAAAGAGATGATCATGCTTCATCATCACTTGTCTAACTGTGTAACTTAAAATTTAACTTCAACTTTTGACTTTTGTCCAGAAGCCTATAATCCTCAAACTTCACTCTGAAGTGAAATCTGTAAATGTCAATAAGCCAATTTTTATTGTCGGTTCTATTGTTTAAATATAGATTAAGCCCTGGTGATCACAAGTTGGTGCCATCTGGCAGCTGTGCGCCAGCCTTTGTTAACTAGGTTTTTATCAGTTTCAAATTTTAAGTGGACAGATGGCCACATTAAAAGATGACCATGACGTTTGTACCTAATTGATATCCTATCTGGGAGATTCAGCTGAGAAACCAAGGACCAAATGTATTCTGAGACAGAATTCTCTGTCCATCCAGGAAGAAGCAAATGACTATACATAAGAAACTGTCTACAACTGTAATTTTGCTGAGAGCTAAGAAAGGTAACTCCAGAGTGTTATACACTTTAAATTATATATATAATTTGTACTACTATTACAGTGATAATTAATAATAATTCAAAAGTTTATTATTTTATTCTGTCTTTCTAAATGGATGTACATGGTGGAGCAAATTAGGTTTACAATTATGAGTACACAATACACAGTTTATTCTTATTAATTATTATATTATTGTCCATAAAAACGACTGTAATCCAACATTTGCCTCATTTTGTATTATTAGGATAATTATAATAATTCATTGTAACCTACTTGACTTTGTCAAATTTGTTTTTTGACTCTAGCATTAAAGTTTTTAAAGTACTAAATTGTTGTAATTAAATAAACTTTCATTTTTTCTTAACTTCTTAGTAACCTTGTAAATAAACAACTAGTTCTGTTGTCAACACCAAGTTCTCAGTTACATGATAAGAAGAATGTATCTGTTGTTCTCTGAAGACAGTAAATCAAATTCAGTGCATAAGTCTTCTGTCATCACCATTTGGTCTACAACCATTTATCTCAGAAAACATTGAAAGCTACTTGCACATAACAAATGACTATGGAGCCAGATTTCATCTGGTGATTTTAAATAGCAGTACATCTATATACTTAAGGAGAACTATTGCATTTATAACATTTATTTAATTAAATAAAATTATTTTATTTTATCTCTTAAAATTACATATCTATATTTCTTATAAATAAATAAGAATTAAATAAAATCTAAGCATACTTAGTTTATTTGAACTCTTCCACAGATTACCTAATGATGACTTTTTAAAAGATAATCTCCTTATAGAAATTACCTTTGGTGAATTAATAGATTATAACACATCTTCTATTGAGCTTTTCTGTCACCTCAAATAATTGGAAAGTTTTGGTAACAATGTATTCATATTAAATACCTTAATAATTATTTTGAATAATTGAATTTTAGTTTCATTATCAGTAAGAAACTTATGTCAGAAACTTATAAACATAGGTTTATACACAAGTACAAATTATAGGCATTCTAATATTTTATGTAGTATTTAATTGTTCTATAAATAAGTGCAATTTTAACTGAGATCTGAATATTCTACTATTAAGAAATGTGTAGTATAGCATCATGTAAAGATTTAAATATACTAAAGTTATATTTTAATAGTTAGTATGCCTCCAATTTTCCATATAAAAGGCAAATAAAATGATGATTCCTCAGTAAGTGTTTACTCTGGATCAGATATTATGCTAGATATTTTACATATCAAAAGATATTTATTCCTAATAGAAAAAATATTAAGGTATATTATATTACTGCCAATAACATATGGCAGAGATTTTAGACAAATATCTAAAATAAAATACTTAGTAAATAGCAAAACCTTGCCTGGAAAACAACAATAACTCATTTTTACTTCAAAGTACCCTTCCCATGATTCTAATAACCCCTAGATTTTCTTTTCTTTTTTAAAAATATATTTAATTTATTTTGTTACAGAGAGGAAGGGAAAGGGATAGAGAGTTAGAAACATCGATGAGGAACCTCGATCAGCTGCCTCCAGCACACTCCCTACTGTGTATCAGAACCCCTAGATTTTCATCAGGTAGGCCACCAAAGCATTACTAGCACTTTGTTTTCAGTCAGTAATGCCAAAACCAAAAACCCATTATATAATTTATAGGAAAGTTATAAAACAATATATCTCATGGGTGTAAATATAAAAAGGACAAACCAAATATCAGCAACTCAAATCCAAGAATTATGGAAATAATGGTATGTCCTGCACAGGTAGGATTTGTTCCAGGTTTCAAAACTAGTTCAACTTTTAAAAATCAATCATTGTCATTCACCGCATTAAAAAATAATTTAAAAAAAAACAAAGAAGAAAAGTCATGTGATCTTATAAATTAATTAAGAAAAAGCACTTGATAAAATATACTATTTCTATTTAAAAAGAACTTTTAGTAAACTAAGCATCTTCATCTTGCTAAAAAAATATACAAAAACACTGGTAGTTAACTCCTGGTTAATTTTGAGAAAATGGTAAAGGTGTTGTTTCTCACCACTTCTATTTAACAGCACATCAGAATAACCAAAACAATACTAAAGAAGTGCAATATTGAAGGACTGATCCTACCTGTTTCAAGAGTTACTCTAAGGTGATATAAATCAGGATAGGTTAGTATTGGTTAAAGAACAGACATGCTGATCAAAGAAATAGAATGTAAAAGTTACAAATAAGCAATATAAATATAACTAGAAGCCTAGGGAATGAAAATTCATGCACTGGAACGCAGGGGTGAGGAGGTCCCTCAGCCCGACTTGTCCCCACTCAGAGTCCAGGAGCCCTCAGGGGTGGGAGATGACCTGGTGATGAGGTCATCTTACCTTGCCTTGGGTCACCCTAGGGGGATGGGGGGCAGAGAGTGGGTCTGTCAACACTACATACCTGCGACCACCCTCTGCTGGGCTGAAAGGACTGTGGGACTCCAACAGGGCTGAGGTGACTGAGCACCACCATCTAGAGCCATGACGGTGAACTTATGACACACATGTCAGCAGTGACACCTGTGGCCATTTTCGACGACACACAGCCGCATACAGTCGCATAAAAAGAAGTATGGGGCCGCATGCCGAGAAGGACATTTCATCCTCAACAACTGCACAGCCAGGCGCAGTAGCCGAGGATGAAACATTTGCTGTAGTGTAGTCTGGACACTCTGTGCCAGAGGTCTGTAGGCCAAAACAACAGAACTCCAGCACAGAGCATCTAGTTCTGGGACTTCTGGTTAGGCCATTAGGGGATCTTTGACTTCACTTCCAGGCAGTAGAGTAGGGTGTAGTGGAATTCCATGGGGGATGGATCTCTGGGGGCCTTGAGATCGCCATTTCCAGCAACCCCATAACCACAGCAACCATTATTCAATCTACTGTTCTGGGGTGTCGTGGATTTCTAATTGATCATCATTACTGAGATAAGTGAGGGGGAGGCTGGTAGAGGCGAGGGCCTGTGCTATGAGTGCCATTTCCTGCGATTAGAATAGTGGCAGCCATCTTAATTTATATAAGGAATGTCATTTTGCAGCATAGTGCAGACTCCATTTCACCACTATTACTGTTATCCATCCTTATTAACCCCCATTTCTGCTTATTAAGCCTGCCCTTTCCTAAAAGACAGTTACCTGTGCCATCTTGTGGTCAGTTAGGGTAGCTAATCCCTAATTGCCTGCAGGGCTAACAGGCTATCTATAATTCTATCTTCTGTCACTACCCCCCTGATGGAGAACCCAAAAAATAAAAAAGCAAGGTTAAGTAAAGGAAGTGGTAGTAGCAGTAGCTGACCATACAAAAAAATGGCAGATCATTTCGTGTTCTATGTACTGAAACGGTAGTAAGCAGAATGTGCAATATAAATAGACATTTTAAAACTAATCATTCCCAGCTCTTGAAAAAAAAGTAAGGATGAAAGGAAGGAATAGAATTCCAGGCAGCTAAACCTTTATAAGATCCAATCTAATTCCATCCTTAAATTTATAAAAGGCTCTACAAATTTAACATTTGCAAGTTTGAGCATTGCTGACTCCATAGCTCAGCATGGAAAAGGACTCAGTTCGGGAGAATTTATTAAAGAAACTCTCCTAAGATGTGCACCAGTTCTATTTCAAAATATGCAGTGTAAAGATGCAATTATTAAGAGAATATCTGAGTTACCACTCAGTCGAAATATCATAAAAAAAGCAAATAATGAGACTGAACACAAACGTACAACATTAGTTAAAGGGAGACATAAGTAATTGTAAATATTTTTCCATCTCTCTTGATGAAACTACTGATGTCACATCACATGCTCAGTTGGCCATTATTGGTCAATATTCTGATGGTCTCAGAATGAGAGAAGAGTTGATAAAGTTAGTATCAGTGCTAACAAGTACATCAGGAAGTGAAATATGTAAGGTTGTTATATAAACATTCTGTGACCTAAGCATTGATATCTCTAAAGTTGTGTCAGTGACGACAGAGGGGGCACCAAACATGGTGGGAAAAAAAGTCGGATTTGTGAAATTGTTTATGGAAGCTATTGGACATCTGATTGTGCCTTTTAATTGTATTACCCATCAGGAGGTTTTATGTGCCAAGGCAGGATTCACTTACTTAAATGACTTAATGTCAGTTGTTACAAAAATAGTTAATTTATCAGCTGCTTGCCTCCTTCACAAGCGAGAATTTTCTGCACTTTTACTGGAGGTTGATTCCACCTACAGTGGACTGCTGATGTACAATAATGTAAGATGGCTGAGCCCTGGCAAAGTTCTTGAGCACTTTGTGGAGTGCTTTGAAGAGGATAAAGATCTGGGAATCTTTTCTCTGCTGAATTATGATAAGTGGGTCAACACCCTGAATTTAAAGTTATAAGGTTTTGGCAAAAGTATTGACATTATGTTTGGATACATAAAAGCTTTTTAAAATAAACTTAAAATTTTCAAGTGAAATGTGGGAACTAAAACTTATAAGTATTTTCCTCGAGTAATAAAGTATTTTGAGAAGGCCATTGCAGCTGTACAAAATGAAATGGAACCCTTGCATATAAAGTACCAGCATATTTTTGACTCATTACTTGTCTAATTCAGTGATAGATTTAATCAACCTAGAAGCCTAGAACAGACCACAAATATAATTAAGTATTCTGATGTAATAGTCTACATTAGTTTGGAATTAAATGCTTTCCAATAGATCCAAATTGATGTTTGGAGATGCAACTTGCAGAATTTCAAGACAGCATCTGGGCTCAGGTGTTTGTCAACTTGAGGTCAAAGCTTGAGAATCTGGAAAGGTGCTGCTTGGAGAATCAAGAGGAGTGCCACTAGGAACAGGAAATTTGGAGTGCCTGGAACCGATTACCAGACACTTTTAGCACCCTGAGAAATATAGCAATGGCTTTACTCACAATCTTTCCCTCTATGTGCTTTTTTGAGACCTTATTCTAAGGGTTAAATAATATCAAAACCAACAAAAGAAACAAATTGACAGATGAAGTTAGTAGCGCTTGCTTGCTCTTGAAGTGTACAAAATACCAACCTTTGATTGAAGGTTTAGCCAATGAAATTCAGCAACAAACGAGTCGATAATAGTCAAGTTAGTTAAAGAATCCCCTCTCCCCCTCACTTATCTTAGTTCAGTACACCCCACACAAGTTAAATAATATCAAGACCAACAAAAGAAACTGACTGACAGATGAACAAAGAAGTCACTAAGCAGGTAAGTTAAATAATTCGTTTTTGGTTTATTAGATAGAGTTATATATTACAATTATACATTTTTTGTTATTTAAACTATAAATATGGTGAAATTATTTTTTTTTATCAAAGTGACATATCCCCTGAGTTATTCTCAGTTTTTTGGCTAATTTTGACACAGAGCTCAAATACCCATCACTGATCTAGAGGCTATGAGTGCTGCCATCCTTGTTATATTGTGATGGTCAATTTGCATATTTCCTCTTTGTTAAATAGGATGAACAAAGTAAAATCTTTTTAAGAAATCATGTTGGGCAAATGGACACCTTATATACCCAAAAAGGACTTTAGATATAGCCCTATATCTTACACAAAAATTAATTGAAAATATATTTAGAGCTAATGAAAATCAAAACTAAAATACTGTAAGAAGAAAATGTAGAACAAAGTTCATAAGGTCTTCCATTGCTGATTCATTTATAACAATAAAAACATTATTCATGAATGAAAAAATTATAATTTTACTTTCTTAAAATTATAACCTATGAAATTCACTGTTAATTGAATTTTAAAAAAAAAAAACTTCAAACTAGGAAAATATACATATAATAGAGGAGAGTAGTTCAAAATATGCAAAGAACACTTAAAACTCACCCATTTAAAAATAGGCAAGGAATCTGAACTGGTACCTCATCATGAAGACATATATAGAAAACAATTATATAAATGTTCCATATAATTAGCAGACTTAAAATAAAAAGGAGAAGGTACTATGCATTCATTCCTATGTTTAAAACCTAAACCTGAAAATACCAACTAATTGTGAGGATCCAGAGCAGTAAGGATTATTATTCTTTGTAAATGGTAACACAAAAAGGTACAGCCACTTTATAAGATAATTTATCTTTTTTTCCCAAATTAATCATAATTTTTTTCCATATGACCCAGTAATTTTACTTCTAGCTAAGTTTTAAAACATGTGCACTAAAAAACTTGCACATATTTATAGAGGTTTTATTTAGAATCAACCAAACTAAATGCAATTATCTTTCAATAGGTGAATAAAAAATTTTATGGATGCAATATAGTATTATTTAGCAAAAAAAAAAAAAGTCTTAAGCAGCAAAAATACAAGTATGAGTCTTTTTTTTTTTTTTTTTTTTTTTCCTTTGAGGTATGATTTATTTTGTTTTTCTCTCCTCAGTCATGTGCCACATGGAGCCTCTGGTGTGTCACCAAGCACATGAGGCTGTCCAAGTTTTGGGGCTCCTCTGGAACTGGCATCGGTGGCCAGGAAGGGAAAAGCCTGCAGGTGCAGCAGGCCCCGGTTCAGGGCCCTAGCCCTGGCTACTGCAGGCGTCACAGTGCATCCTCTTCACTGCAGCCTCCGCCGATCATGAAGCGGAACTCCTGGAGGTTTGAGACCCCGTGGAAGTGAACAAAAGCGCCAGCAACCACGAAGATGTGGAAGAGCTGATGAGAGTGAAACCAGATGTCACACTTGCCAGGAAAGAAGCGTTCAGGAATGCGGGCAGCATACAGGGCAGCCCCTGTGATATAAAGACTGGCCATCAGCATCAAACAGCCGATCTGTCCTATGGTGGCAGCCTTGAGGAACCCCTCCGAGATGATATAGTGCAAGGCAGGAATGATTCCACTCAGGCCAAGGCCCAAAAACACTCCTGCTCGTACTCCTCGATACTGGGGGGTGGCAAACATGTCCCACTGGGACACTATAATGGCTGCGATGCCCAGCACACAGATAATAATCAAGTAGATGAAGCAAGGTTGTGGGTTACAGTAGAAAGAATAATAAAGCCAAGGAACAAAACTTCCCATAATCAGAAGAGCAATACCAGAGTAGTCCAGTTTAGAGAAGAGTCGGGAGACCCCTTCTGAGTGGCAGTAGACCGTGTGGAAGAGCCATGAAAAAGAAAGGCAGAGAATGGCCCCCAAGAAGAATAACCCAAAAACCACCTTTTCTTGCAGAGGGGCCACAAAGAAGATGTTTGGGCGAAACATATAAAAGATCCCCAGGCACAGGAAGAATACACAACCTAAGAGATGTGTCCAGATGTTGCCTGTCTCTGTGTGTATTCTGAAAATGCTCTTAAAACAGGCCCGGAAAGAAGGCATAGGGGGCCGGTGTCCATGTAAAAGGTAATCATTATCCTTGAGCCAGTCTGGCAGGACATCATGAGGAATTACTCGCCATCGACCTTCCCAAACCTTGCAAACAAATTCTTCCATTCTTTCCATAGCATGATGGGCTTGTAAGAGAGGGGACATGCCCATAAACCCCTCCTCTTCTTGAGAAGCTTTATCATTACACTCATGTTCCTCAGAGTTTTGTTTATTATGGGTACAAAGAACAGATGCCTCTATAATAGGCTCCAAATCTCCTTGGTGATTGTCATTATCACCTCTCCTTGTACCATCAAGTTGGGTTCCTTTTCTGAGCCGTATTTCTGGCTCTGGAGTCCTGATGTACTCCAATCCGTTTTTCACTGTCTGGTTCATGGGATACACAAGGCTTTCTTACAAAGAGACCTTTTTTCCTGTCCCTTCTTCTTGGGAGGGTGGACTCTCAGGATAGTGTGTTGACCCCAGAGCTGGTTGCCGCCTCGCCGCACGTCTCGGACGCCTCGGGAACCACAGGTGAGGGGAGGGGGAGAAGGGGAGGGCAAATGAGGGAAGGAGCCCAACTCGGTGTAGCTTAGCCGCTGCCGCCGCCGCGATACCGAGTCCACAAGTATGAGTCTTAAAAGTACTTATATCTTTATCTGAAAGAAGCCAGTCTAAAAAGTCTACACACTGTGATGATTACTCTTATATGATATTCTGGAACATTATAAGCTATAGAGATGGTAAACAGATCAGTGGTTGCAGATAGATTGGATAAATGAAAGAAATGCAGTTTTTGTTGTTTATTTTAGGGTAGTGACATATTCTTTACAGCACTGAAAGTACAAAGCATTAAACATATATCAAAATTTAGAGAATTTTACATCTCAGTAAATTTTAAGCATGCAAGCAAATAAAAAAGTATAATTTAGTAAGCCAGCAGATTTCAGATGGAATGTAAATGTGGCAAAATAATCTAAGCACATTATATTAAAAGTGTATGAAACAACTTCACTTAAAATAATGCCGAATAAAGCAGTAACTTGAGAAAATTTCAAAATAAGTGGAGCCTGTAAGGTTAAAGGAAAAAGGAATTATATATAGACACTGCATATTCATTGATAAAGCCCCCTATCCATGGGGATAGAGGCTTATAATCTTAAATTACCATACATGTGTAACAGATCCTATATAATGAAAGGTAAAAAATATGCAAATCGATCAAATATTGGAATGACCAGTCACTATGATGGGCACTGACCACCACGGGGCAGACTCTCAATGCAGGAGCTGCCTCCTGGTGGTCAGTGTGCTTCCACAGGGGGAGTGCCCCTCAACCAGAAGCCAGGCTCACAGCTAGTGACACTCTCCTGTCTCCATGGCAGTGCTAAGGATGTCTGACTGATGTCTAAGCCTTCAGTCGGACATCCCCCGAGGGATCCCAGACTGCTAGAGAGCGCAGGCCAGGCTGAAGGTCTGCTCCCATCTCCCAGAGTGCACAAATGTTGCATACCAGGCCTCTAGTATAATAATAAAATAAATGAATGGGACTTGCTTGGAACCAAGATTTCACTGTTGGAGTACAATGTTGCACATAGATAAGGGGAAGAGGCTAGATTAATCTTTTTGGTAAAAGATTAATGTAGGAGATTTTTTATAAATTGACACTTAGCTTAATATTGATATTAACATTTGGAAATATTAACAGATATGTTTAAATACACAAATTAAACACAAATAAGCATACAAACATATGTATCCTTGTTTTGTCAGTGAAGGCCCTTGAACCAACAACATTATAATAGCACTGAGCATGTCAATCACCCAGACATAGTTTTTTAATACCATCCTATATAATAAAAGTCTTGTATGCAAATAGACTGAATGGCGGAATGAATGGCAGAAGGACCAGTTGCTATGGTGAATGCAGGATTTGCCTCCAGACTGCAGGCCCTGACCCATGATGGCAGGGGGCAGGGCTGGCCAGCAGACAGCAACAGGCCAACCAATATGGATGCCTAGGAGGGACCCCCAATCACTAGTCCTCTTACAGAGGGAAGCAACCAGTGAGGGGGGAGTGGGGCCATAAAGCAGGTGGTACTAGACCAGGCAAAGTGGGTGCCACTAGGGGCCCTGATCACCCCGCCAGTTGCCCCACAGATCAGCCCTGATAGCCAGCCAGGCTTAGGGACCCTACCCGGGCATGGATTTCATGCATCAGGCCTCTAGTACTATTTAATAAAGAGGGATATGCAAATTGAGTGTCACATCATCACAAAGATGGAGGTGCCCACAGTGGAGGCAGCGTTTCTGTAACACAAGATGGCTGCACTCACAGTTGGAGGCTGAGTTCCCGTAATGAGCCTTAAGAAGCAATCAGTGAGGACCTGAGGCTGTGTGGCGTTGGACTGGAACAGGGGACCTAAGCCTGCTCCCCCTGCCTGGTGGGGCTTGACAGGGGACCTCAGGTCATGCCCCTCCATGCTGGCATCAGGCCAGGAGACCTCAGGCTGCACTCCCCCACATACCTGGCAGGGCTGGCCGGGGGACCTCAGGCCATGCTCCCTGCCATAGCCTGGGCCAGGGGAACTAAGGTGGTATCCCCCACCAGGTGGGTCTTGACAGGGGACCTGAGGCTGTGCCCCTCACCCAGCAGGGTTTGATTGGGGTGGGTTGACCAGGTATTTATCTCGTCCAATGGGGGTGGAGTCAGCTGGTCTAGGTATCGTGTAATTTTGAGGTGCTGTGGGTGGGCAGGGACTTGACTCTGGGTCCTGGAGTGTGGCCTGGACTCTGACAGGAGGAAGATTTTTATATACATTTTACTAATTTTCTTTCACCTCTGACACTTCTATTATAGAGAAAGGGCAAACAGCAATATTAAGATATTTCTTCTAGTTAATCGCCTTTAATGTGCACACATTTCTTGTACCAGGCCCCTGATTTTCTACAAAAAAGCATGAATGATTCTCGGACGATAGCTGGAAATATATAGATTGAGTGTAAAACAACTTGTACTGGAATAAGTACGAAACAAAAAATAAAAACCCCTATCTATATTAATGGAAGTATGTCAAAAGGATACAGAAGCTGACTGAAAGAGTCCCAATGCCAAATCTAAATGAATTGAGCAATAAAGTAATATTAGATTACAACCAAAAATATCACATAAATATGTACTAGTCCATATTGATTTAAATAAATAACTTAGGGAAAAAAGACAAATATACCTTGCAGAAGAATTTCAAATATTTTATAAGAATATGTCTACCATTAAAAGGTGGAGCATAATACCCTCTCCTTAATTGTGGACTATACATAATGACTTTCTTATAAAAAGTATAGAATGAAAAAGGAATAAAAAGTAGCATATTTATAGTATATACTGTATGACTGCCTCCCCAAGAATTTGATGACCCAGTCAAATCATGTGAAAAATTATATATATATATATATATATATATATATATATATATATACCAACTGAAGTATATTCCACAAAGTACTTGAAAATCACTACTCAAAATGTCAAGAGCATCAAAAACAAGGAATGTAAGAGATCCTAAGAATACATCCTATATAATAAAAGGGTAATATGCAAATTAACCCTAATGGGGGAACGACCAAAAATGACTGGTCGCTATGCCATGCATTGAGCACCAGGGGGCAGACGCTCATGCAGGGGTTGGCCCATGGTGATCAATGTGCTTTCACAGGGGGAGTTCTACTCAGCCACAAGGTGATGGCTATGAGTGCAGCAGCAGTTATGGGAGTCTCTCCTGCCTTCTCGGCAATGCTAAAGACGTCAACTGTAGCTTAGGCCTGCTCCACATGGGCTTAAGCCATCAGTTGTAAATCCCTCAAGGGCTCCCAGCTTAGGCCTAAACCCTGGAGAGTGGGCCTAAACTGGCAGGTAGACATCCCATGAGTGGTCCTGGACTGTGAGAGGGTGCAGGCTGGGCTGAGGGACCCCTCTGAGTGCATGAATTTTCATGCACTGGGCCTCTAGTGAATAATAAACTTATGTAGTATCCTCAATGGGATACTGGAACAGATTAAAAATTATGGAGAAATTAAATATATAAATAATGTATCAGCTTTAATTAATGAGCAATATTATTTTTCTAGCTTTGATATATATACCATGCTAAAGTAAGATGTTAAAAATAAGTAAAACAAAGTCAGTATACAATGTCTGTATTATCTTTGCAATAATTATATAAATCTAAAGTTGTTATGTAAAAAATAAATACTAGTATGTGTATTGATGCTAATGTTAGGGTTACCATATATAGCTCTAGGACATGATTATTAAAGAAAAAACTTAGATATTTAAAATGTATCTAATAAAACAAAATAAAATATACTTCTATTGGATTAAAGTGATTCTCATTTTAGAGGGGGAAAAACAAATGAACAAAAAATGATATGTATTTTATCTCTGAAATGAAAGTAGAGCAAGATTAAATATTTACTTGATTGCTCTAAAGGCTGGAGTAGCAATATGTATAATGGATAAAATTGACTTTAACACAAAGTCCTTAAAAGAAAAAAAGAAAGTCACTATATAATACTACAGGGATTTCTCAAACAAGAAGATATTTACCCTGTGAATATATATGTACCAATATAGGAACACTGCAATATATATATATATATATATATATATATATATATATATATACACACACACACACACACACACACACACACATTATTGGTAGACTTTAAGGGAAAGATCAAAGCAATACATTCATAGTAGGGCACTTTTACATCCCACTGTCATCATCGCTGGATAGATCTCCCAGACAAATAATCAACAAGGAAACAGCAACCTTAAGTGACAAACTAGGTCAGATAGATTTAATTGACAATTATAGAACATTCCACCCTGAAGCTGTAGAATATAGATTCTTCTCAAGTGAACATGAAACATTCACAAAGATAGACCATATGTTAGGATACAAAATGAGTATTAAAAATTTAAAAAGACTGAAATCATATCAAGATTCTTTTCAGATCACAATGGCATGAAACTAGAAATCAACTAAAAAACTCAAAAATATTAAAACACACGGAGGTTAAATAGCATGTATTAAAACAACTAAAGACCAATGCATGAAATTTGTGCAAGGGGTCAGCTTTTGTAGCCCTGGATTTCTTGGCCCTGGCTGTCTACTGGCCCCAGCTGCCTCATGACCCCATGGTCCCATCCCCCACCCACCTGTCATTCCAGAAGGTAGTTCTGCCATCCAGTTTATGCAACCCTGTGTTCACAGAAGCATGATTTACATTAGCCAAGATCTGGAAACAGGCCAAATGCCCATCAGTAGATGAATGACTAAAACAGTTATATTACATTTACACAAGAAATACTATGTGATTATAAAAAAGAAAGAACTCTTACCCTTTGACTGCATGGATGGACCTGGAACGTATTATGCTAAGCAAAAGAAGACAAAGACAAATACCATATGACCTCATTATATGTGGAATCTAATGAACAAAATAAATTGATGAACAAAACAGAACAAGAGGCATGGATACATGGATCAGACTGACAGCTGTCAGAATGGAGAGAGGTGGGGGAAGCTTGGTGAAAGAAGTTGAAGAGATTAGCCAAACAGTGTATATGCATAGCCCATGGATACAGACAGCAGTGTGGTGAGGGATAGAGGTGTGTGTGTACAGGGATGTGGAGAGGAGGAGCATGGGCTGGATGAAGGTGGGCAAAAGATGGATAAATGCAGAACATCTGAAATAATGTCAACAATTTCAAAAATAAAGTTAAATATATGTATATGACATTGCTTCAAAGTGCAATTCAGCCAAACTAATTAAACCAGCAGTCAATAAAAATCAGACTTTTTACTCTACATGACTTGGATGAATCTAGCAATAGATTGTAGAGTATCAGAAACTATTATTAGATTAATGTTTCAAGTAATCCTTTAGAAATTCTAGTTATCTCAGAAGTGCTTTTGTAAGACATTAGAAGATAGTAATTAAGAGACTATATACCTGACAAGTACTAAGAATGCAACTAGTTGATGTTTTTATGTCATAGAATAATCAGGTACTAAAAATGCATTGTGAATTTACTTTCAAGTTAAGAAATGTGGGATGCTAGCATGGGGGATGAATTTATTCTGGAAGTATAATAAAACATATATGAAAACAACAAACTCAAACATTAGTAATTCTCACAAGTGTCCATGAGACATAATCCTGTAATCAATGTTATACTTCATTGTATTTTTAAAATAAAAGAGTATTTGAAAAATACTTACTAAAATTAGCAAATAAATTAGTTTACTCTATGGTACTCTAAACTGTAATCTCATTATATATTGATAGATACTTACCAAAAATTTGACAATAATTTTAGAATAGTATAGAACCACTAGTAGATGATGTTAAGGAAGTGTGTAGATTGTCCAGAAACATAATTTGTGATAAAAAAAATGTCATGTACTTATAACTATTTTTCATATGGGAAGTTCATCCTATCAGTTCATCCTAAAGTGGTAGCTCATTTTTTAGGAATTTATGATAAAAAGAAATTACTCTTTGATTTTTCAAGAGAAAATTACTTCCAACTCTGATTCTTACAGATTCCTATCTCTGTTAATGTGACACCATTGTGCTTAAGACTCAATAAGTAACTTTATTGGCACACTTAAATTATCCTTCCCTACATATACAACGACAGAAATCACAAATGAACTTTATTAGTCTTCCTTTGATATACAATCTAAAACTGCTCTTAAAGCTTTTTCCTTACTATTGTGTGTGCTTCTCACTGGATTAGGGATTCTGTAAGACAAGATACCATATATTTTTCACTACACTTCTGGGCACTTGGCATAAAATCTAATAATTTGCAATCCTCTGTAAATACATGCTGAATTAAAAAATTATTGTGTCCATCATATTCAATTATTTACCATATTATAATGTGTTTGCCTTTGTCCACATCTATTAAAATAGTCTCCATTATGATTTTGCCAATTCTCATCTTCTTTTCTGTATTGCCAGACTGATTTCCTAACCACCATCTCTTATCTTCTAACACGAGAGGTAAGGGACCTCAATAACTCACTCATGCTCTTGGGACACAGTTAATTTTTAAAAATCATAATCTATTATTCTTTGTCCTGCCACCTGGCTAATATTACCAGTTGAATCTTCTCAGACCTACTATTGCACCTCTATAACCCATACATAACCAACCACCTTCGTGTTCTAAAATCTGTCATTCCATTTATTTATATCTAAACTTTGTGCTAACGTTTCTGCCTGAAACAACCTTCCCTTAAAGTGTACCTGGCTAACATCAAACTATTCTCCAAGACTCAGGTTGGAAACTTGAAACTACAAGTTTCACACTGCAGACATGTTAACAGCAAACCACACTTTTTGATATATTGTGTTTCATTATTATTCAATTCAAAATACTTTCTGTTTTCCCTTGTGATTAATTATTTGACACAAGTTTTCTTTCAGGATTGTTTCTTTCTAGATGTCTTCATTTATAATTCAGACATATTATGGCGCAAATAAATAAATTTGGATCATTTTGATTCTGTGAAAATTTATTGAAAGTATGTTTTGTTCCATGACTTACCTTAGCAAATGTCCTATGTATGCTTGAAAAGAATGTGTATATTTCATTTATTGAAGGATTTATTCTATAATTAGTATTAGGTACATTCAGATGATGTTATTTTATTTAAAAAGTTTAATTTTTTTTCTGAGAAAGGGGTGATAAACTTTTACATCGTTTTGGATTTTTCTATTTATCACTTTTTTGATACATTTATATTTATTACTGCAATGTCTTTTTTAAATCGTTTCAGAGAGAAAGGGAGAGGGAGAAAGAGAAGAAATCCATCAATGATGAGAGAGAATCATTCATTGGCTGCCTCCTGCACAGCCCACACTGGGGATCGAGCCTGCAGCCTGGGCTTATGCTCTGACTGGGAATCAAAACATGACCTCCTGGTTCATAGGCTGATGCTCAGACACTGAGCCAACCAGCTGGCTGCAATGTTTTTTCGAATTGTTTTTATCAAGCTTAATTGTCATTTTATATCACAAATAATACTGTTTGTCTTGAAGTCTACTCAGTGGAACATTAATAAAACCACACCTGACTTTTTTATGCATAATCCAGCCATGATAAGTGGTTGGCCAATTTCTTACTTTGAACCAGCCTCTCTTTATATTTACATGACATTTATTATTAGCAGGATCCATTTGATTCTTTAAAAATTCCAGGCTGACAATCTCTTCTTTGTAATTAGTGTTTAGTGAATTACATGTAATTATTGATGAAATTGATTTTAAGTCTTTCATTTTGTTATTTGTTTTTTAATTTGTCCCCTGTTCTTTCCTGCTATTGAGATGGTCTAAATTTTCAGGATTTCATTACATCTCTTCTATTAACTGCATGATTATACCTCTTTGTATATTATTGTGATTGCTCTTGAGAGCATAATATGTATCCTAAACATATCTCAATCTACCTTGAATTAACATTATTTTATTTCATATACAATGTGGTGAATTACATTATAATGTCATTTACTCACCTTTCTATTTCCCACTCATTTATTATCTGCACTTTTTTTGAAATCATGGAAAATATATTCCTCTAGCAAGTTAGAAAAAATATAGGCAATGATGTCATATTAATGGCATACATTTTTGGCAGTGGCTATCTCTGCCAGATAAATATGATTACAGAAGAGAATCATGGCCTTTGTATAAGTAAGAGCTTATTTAGTAGTGTGGGGTTTTAAAGGTTATTTAAAATATTGAATATATTAAAAAGAGTAATGACAGAAAAATGAATCATATCTAATTTTACAGATATAGAAAAAAAATTGCTCAGTATATATTATCTACTAAAATACCTTACACTAAATATACATTCCTAGTTTGAATATGCACAAAAAAGAAATGCATGCTAAATGATTTATTACAATTATTATTAATATAATATTAAGAAAGTCTTACTTTCAAATAACATATTTATGTATTTTTTATTTTCTACTTTTGAATTAATAAAAATATAGAAGATTTAAAAATTTGATAAACATGTAATAAAACCATAGAGAAAAAAAGGACAGAAATACAACCTAAACTATCACAAATATATTTTAGGATATTGAGAGTTCTTAATGTTTTTGTAGCCTGAGCTTATTTATTTAGTAGTGTGGTGTTTTTAATGAACTAGGCTTACCACATTTTTCCTGCAAGTAGAGGATATTTAAATTTTATTTATTTATTTATTTATTTATTTATTTATTTATTTATTTTTAATTTGCAAAGCAGAGTGTGGACAGAAGGAAAAATCAGGAAAGCCTCCCTAAATGGCTTCTACTTTGTTAATGATATTCTATTGCACCTACCAAAGCTGAATTTAATTTAAATAGATTTAATGAAATAGATGGAAATCTAGCATCCCATCTAATAAAAGAGTAGTATGCAAATTAGCCATCCCTCCAGGACAAAATGACAGTGCCCAGTCATCTCAGCCCCGTCAGAGTCCCCCAGCCTCAGGGAAGGCTGACAGCCTGCAGAACAAGCGGCCTGGTGGAATTCTGCCCAGAGGCCCTCCTGACCCTTTATAAAAAATAAACAAAAACAAATTCACTCCCCACACGCCGCAATCCCCTCCCAGTGCCTGCAGCATGGGCAGGGGTCTCAGCCTGACAAGGGCGCTGCACCCTCATGGTGTGATCCCCTGCTATCATGGCAGCCTGGGTTCCATTACTTCTGTTCTATTAGCTGCATGTAAGGCAGCTGGGCTGGGGTCTCAGCCTGGCAGGGGTGCACACCCCCACTGCACAATCCCCTCCCAGCTGTGGCAGCCTGGGTTCTCAACCACTGAGTCACACCAGCCAGGCAGATATGGAGGAATCTTAAATGCTTCTTTTTTAAAATGTATATTATATTGATTTCTTACAGAGAGAAAGGGAAAAGGATAGAAAGCTAGAAATATCAATGAGAGAGAAACATTGATCAGCTGCCTCCTCACACTCCCCACTGGATATGTGCCCCCAACCAAGGTACATGCCCTTCGCCTGGAATCAAACCTGTAACCTTTGAGTCTGCAGGCCAATGCTCCATCCACCTAGCCAAACCAGTTAAGGCTGTCCAATATGTTATGTTAAATTTAAAAAAAACACATATTTAATAAAGAGGAAATAGGCAGGGGAGGGCATTTGGGAGTGACTGGGTTGTCAGGGGAAGGCAGTTGGGGACGATCGGGCTGGTAGGGGAGCAGTTAGGCATCGATCAGTCTGGCAGGGGAGTGGTTAGGGGGTGATCAGGATGGCAGATAGAAGCAGTTAAAGGCATTCAGGAAGGCAGGCAGGCAAGCAGTTGTGAGCCAGCAGTCCTGGATTGTGAAAGGGATGTCTAACTGCCTGTTTAGGCCCGATCCCACAAGCATTTGGACATCCCCCAAGAGGTCTCAGATTGGAGAGGGTGCAGGCTGGGCTGAAGGACATGCACCCCTTCCCAGTGCACAAATTTTGTGCATTGGGTCTCTAGTAATTAATAAGAATGAATAGGAAAGTAAAATAACAAAGATCAATGAGTCAGTTTTGGATCTGACATTGCATTTTTAAATTACTTTTTTTTTCTGGTGTATTCTCTGGATACATAAGTCCATTGTTATTCCAACTTCTTTATTTTCACCCTTTTTATATCCCCCCTGTTTTCTCTTTCTATCACCTGTGTTAGTTTCTACCCTCCTCTGTTTAGCCATTCTGTGTTAAAATCTGTCAACATGAATCTCCTACTAAAATGTTTTTTTTTTTTAAAGACAAAATTGAAATACTGTACTGTGGCCAATATGTCTGTATTGGCAAGTTAAATGTACATTTCTCAGGAACAAAACTTACGGATAGTGTGATCAAGAGAATATGTATTACTTCCTTATTTGCCTACTTTTCAGATATTTTCAGAGAGCAGAGAGTGTCCTGTCCTTTGAACCTCCTTCAAATTGACTGGCTGTTATCAAGACTTATTATTATCTCACAAGAAATGTAATAAAGTTACTTATAACATTTGTTCTATTAAAAATATTTGCCCTCAGTGTATCTAAAATATGCCAATAATCTATAAGAATAATTTAGAGGAATAATTGTATTTAAAAAATGATCTCACCAGTTTAACAAATTATTATTAATATGTTTAATAGTTATATTATGCTGGACAGGGAAGAAAGGGTCAGAAAAAATATCCATTATTCAGTCTCCATATTCTAGCATCCTGACTACTCTCTAAAGGCAAAAGTAGTCTTAGTCAAATATGTTAGTCTTTCCTTATTAAGTGAGATTCTAAATTCTTACTATCCTTCTCCTGGTTTTATCTAAGTATCTGCATTTTAAATTTCAAGCTAACCCTTTCAATTAAAAACATAATCCTGCCCCAGCCAATGTGCTCAGCAGTTGAGTGTTGACCCATAAACCAGGAGGTCACAGTTAGATTCTAATCAGGGCACATGCCCTGGTTGAAGCCTGGACATCCAGTGTCTGAACTAATTTTCCTTTTTTTAATATAATTTTATTGATTTCAGAGAGGAAAGGAGAGGGAGAGAAAAATAGAAACATCAATTATGAGAACCCCACATTGGTGATTGAGCCCACAACTGGGCCTTGTACCCTGACCAGGAAATCGAACTGTGACCTCCTTGTTCATAGGTCAAAGCTCAACCGAGTTGGACTGAATTAATTTCTCTGATTTTGATCTAATCACTGCCACAGGAAGCAACTTTTAAGTTTCACCTGTTGTTGGAAGTTGGCCTATATCTAATAGTGGAGAAATAAGCCATCATGAGCTACTGTCTTAGACCTTGAGTAAATGACTGAGGCAACTGAGGCAAAACCAGCTGAGGTTTCAGAGCAAGCTCAATTGTTTTATGAAGTAGGAGCACATAAAAAAGGACTTCCTTTTATTTATTTTTAAAATATATTTTATTGATTTTTTAACAGAGAGGAAAGGAGAGGAAAGGAGGGTAGAAACATTGATGAGAGAGAATCATCGATCAGCTGCCTCTTGCACACCTCTACTGGGAATGTGCCTGCAACCCAGGTACATGCCCTTGACCAGAATCAAACCTGGGTCCTTTCAGTCTGCAGGCTGATGCTCTATCCACTGAGCCAAACTGGTTAGGGCAGGACTTTCTTTCATAATTACCTTCTCTAAATGCTTTACCATCTAACCTTGTGTACTCATATATTCATTTATTTTACTAATATTTAAGAGTAACTTTTTTGTGCTTTGCAGCTTTCTAAGACCTGTAAATTCCCTTCTTTTATAAACAAGTAAACAAATACATAATGTACTTAATATCAGGTTGTAAAAACTGTTGAAATATAATGAAAGTTGCATAATTGATTACATGTATCTTTTTAAATATGAATTTACACTGGTTTAAAAACTCTCATACAGTATATTAAGTTAAAAATAGGCAACATTTTTAGACAATTTGTTCAGTGAGATCATTTTACCCTAATGATGGGAGGGGACTTATAATCTAATAGGACATTTGAATTAATCTTAAAAAATCATATTATTTTAAATCTTATAATACATATTCTTATTTGAATAGGTGGTTAAGTTTCTTATATATGAACTAGAGGTTCAGTGCACAGAATTTGTGCATGAGTAGGGTCCCTAGTGGCTGCCAGCTGCCAGCGAGGGCCTTCCCTCGTTCCACACAGTGCCCTGTGGTCAGTGCACATCACAGTGAGCAATCAAATTCCCAGTTGGTCAACTCCTTAGGAGACAGTTTGCATATTAGGCTTATATATATATAGGTAGGAGGTTAACATTTTCTTTTCAAGGCTTGTGCAGTGATTGAAGAGGTGACTCAGCTGTGAATCCAACAAGCAGAACTGATAAGTATGATCAGGCCAACCCACCAGGAATCAAACCATCATCTCATCAACATCATCTCATTGCTTGATAACTAAGGATAATAGCTGATGTCCATTTTTGTGCTTTAACCTAGCCCCTTCCCTTTTATGATCCTGTCCCCTACTCTTTGCTACAAGTCAGGATTTAAATGCTTGTAAGTGCCTTGTTTTCTTGGTTGGCTGGGCTTCTCAATAAAGGCCTAATATGATTCAACCCTGCCTTTGTTATTGGACACAGGGACAGGCAGCCTGAATCCAAATAAGGGTTTCCCAGTAACACTGGGAATATGATTACATCTCCCTAAAGCCGAGGTCTCTATGTTTGCATACCCACCTCTATCCAATTAAAAAGATCAAGTATGAATTTGGATCCATCTATTTTATTTACTTATTTTTTAATTTTAATGTATTTATTTGGGTTATATCTCATTAATTAAATAGGATTTAACTATACAATTCAATAATATATCATCTTTATATTGTACTCTGTAATACAATATAAAGTAAATAGTATAGTCTCCTTTTGTCACCTATTATCCCCCTTTTACCCTCTTCTACCTGCCCCCCTTCATTCTGGTAATCACCATATTGATGTCTGTCTTTATAAACTGTGCTTTTTTTTGCTTAATCCATTTAATTAGTTCAACAGTCTCCAAAACCCTCCCCAACAGCTGTGAGTTCTCATGTCTATGGGTCTGTTTCTATTTTGTTTATTTGCTCTATTCATTAGATTCCACATATAAGTGAAATCCTATGGCAATTGTCTTTCTCAGACAAGCTTATTTCACTTAACATAATATTCTCTAAGTCCATTCACACTGCCCTGAAATGTGAGGGATTAGTAGTATTGCATGTGTAAATGTAGCAAAACATTTTTATCTACTCATCTAATGATGGACTGTTTCTAAATCTTGGCTATTGTAAATAACACTGCAGTGAACAAGGCAGTGCATATATTCTTTCAAATAATTAATTTATGTTTCTTCAAATATATTCCCAAAAGTTGAATTGCTGTTTCATAAAAAATGAAAAAACAACCCTTGAAATGGGAGGACATATTTGCCCATGATGTATCTTAAAAGGGATTAATATTCAAAATTTATAAAGGTCTCAAACTCAACACCAAAAAACACAATCTAATTAAAAATGGGTAAAGGAAATGAATAGACATTTCTCCAAAGAAGAGATCAGATTGCCAGTAGACGTATGAAAATATGACTAACATCACTAATCATCAGAAAAATGCAAATTAAAACCACAATGAGATATCACCTAACATCTGTCTGATTGGCTATCAACAAATCTAGAAACACATGTTGGCAAGGATATGGAAAAAAGGGAACCCTTGTAAACTATTGGTGGGAATGCAGATTGATGCAGTCACTATGCAAAATATTATGAATTTACCTAAAAAAAATTAAAAATGGATACATCAGTTTTAGATAACAACCTAGAACAGATCTCATTACTACATAGAAATCCTGATTATAATGATAATAGTGACACTTCCCCAAATTAAATTAAATTATATTTAGTTTGTTTTTTGGCATATTACCTTGGTTCTCTCTCTTCATCTAACATAGGTTATGTAGCTAATGTTCAAGTGTTGACCAATCTATTTTAGAAGAGTCATTTCCCTTAATATGAACAGAGAAATTACTTTATGCAGCTAAAAATCATTCAGAAAATTTGTCATCCTTTTCTTGATATTATGTGTCTTATAAATATCTCCAAATATACATAGATCAATTTAAATTTCTAGTTTTTTGTTTGTTTTCCACCTGAAATCCTGCCAACTTACTCAAAATACAAAATAAAGAAAAAAAGTTATATAAACTATGCTTTTTTATTGCTAATTTTGGTTCCAAATTTCAAAACACTAAGATGCTTTTAATGCTTGAAACTGTTATGCTGAATATTATTTACTATTTTGGCATTTTCATCATATTTAAATAACCTTTATTTAAATTTATTGAGAAATCATCAGATGACAAATTTCACAAGTAGAATTCTGAATTACTTCACCAGATGTCATCTTAAATTATGTCATTTAATAAATTATTGCTTTAGATTAGCTCTGAAGTAATTACTAGGTATCATGAACCCATAGAAAGTTCTTAACTAGTATGAGTAATGGCATTAGTCACTGTGTGTATCAAGGATGTATGGCAGGGTAAACTTTTTAAAATTTTTTTATTTATTTAAGTATAGTTGGCATATAATATTATATTAGTTTCAGTTGTACAATATAGTGATTCAACATTTGTATATTTTGCTGCACTGTCTAGAAATTAACTATCATTGTGCAAAATTATTATTGTTATTAACTATATTTACCTTCACTCATTTCATCTATCTCCCCCACCCATCCCTCTGGAAGATATCAATTTGATTTCTATTTCTATGAATCTGTGTGGGGTTTTTTTTTATTGTTTGTTTATTTATTTTTTGTTTTAATTTCTAGATTCCACACATAAGTAAAATTATATGGTATTTAGGGTTTATTTTTAATATAATAAGTCTTAGAGAGCCCATCTATTATAATAATCTATAATAATACATGCATAATATGCTAATTATACTGGACATCCTTGTGGACAGCCTCCGGACTGAAGGGAAGCCTGGGTCCCAGGTGCCATAGTGAAGCTGGTGAGGAAGGAAAGCCTACCATGGTGAAGAAGGAAAGCCTACTCTTGCACAAACTTCCTGCACCATGCCTCTCGTACATCTTAATGTATCTTATCTAATAAAATATTAGTATGCAAATTGACCATACCTCTGCTACACCCACAAGCAACACCCACAAGCCAATCAGGAATGAGTATGCAAATTAACCCAACCAAGATGGCTGCAGCTACAGAGAGAGCAGGAGGGAGGCTAGGGTTTCCCGGCAATGGAGGAAACTAAGCTTTCCACATACCTTGGTGGGCTCAGACCTCCACTAAATGCTACAAAGTTTCAATTATAGAAGATAAATAAATTCTAACAAAAATGGTTGCAGTCACAGAGCTGGAGAGAGCAGGACACTACAGTTGCCCCTGGCTATGGAGGAAGCCAAGGTTTCTACATCCCTGGCCTGCCTTGGCTTCTGCTTAAGGTTACAAAGTTCAATAATAAAAAATAAATAAATCCCAACAAAAATGGCTGCTTTCCCAGAGCAAGCAGAGGCTTAGCTTCACCCCAGGCTACAAAGTTTCAATTGTAGAAGATAAATAAATCCCAGATACCAGGGCCTCCACTTGGGTGGCCAGCCTGAAAACCACCACAGGCCCCTCACCCAGACCACTCCATGCTCCAAGGGAACCCCCACCCTGACCGGGACACCCTTCAGGGCAAACCAGCTGGCCCCCACCAGTGCACCAGGCCTCTATCCTATCTAATAAAAGAGTAATGTGCAAATTGACCATCACTCCAACACACAAGAAGGCTGCCCCCATGTGGTCAAAAATCCTGCCCCCATGTGGACACAAGATGGCCACCACAAGATGGCCAGCAGGGAGGACAGTTAGGGGTTACCAGGCTTGCAGAGGAGGGAATTTGGGGGTGACAGGGTTTACAGAGAAGGGCATTTGGGGGGCACCCAGGCCTGCAGGGGAGAGCAGTTGGGAGGGCTAGGCCTGCAGGGGAGGGCAGTTAGGAGCCAACAGGCTGGCAGGAGAGCATTTAGGCATCAATCAGGCTGGCAGGGGAGTGGTTAGGGGATGATGCTGGCAGGCAGAAATAGTGAGGGCAATCAGGACGGCACACAGTCAAAGAGTTGGGAGCCAGCAGTCCTAGATTGTGAGAGGGATGTCCGACTTCCGGTTTAGGCCTGATCCTACCAGAATCAGGCCTAAATGGAAAGTTGGACATTCCTCAAGGTTGCCCAGATTGGAGAGGGTGAAGGCTGGACTGAGGGACACCCACACCCCTCTTGCATGAATTTCATGCACTGGGCCTCTAGTGTGTGTGTATGTGTGTGTATGTGTGTGTGTGTGTGTGTGTGTGTGTGTGTGTGTGTGTGTGTATGTGTGTGTGTGTGTATGTATGTATATATGTATGGTAAATCCCAGATACCAGGGACTCTGCTTAGCTCACCAGGGGGTATGACCAGCCTGCAAACCAACACAGACCCCTCTCCCAGGCAGCCCCACACCCCAAGGGAATCCCTACCTTGACTTGGGACACCCTTCAGAACAAGCCAGCTGGCCCGCACCCCACTCATGCACCAGGCCTCTATCCAATATATCAAAAGTGTAATATGCAAACTGACCATTACTCCAACACAAAAGGTGGCTTCCCCTACGTGGTCAAAGATGGCTGCCCCCATGTTGACACAATATGGCTGCCACAAGATGACTAGCAGGGGAGCAGTTGGGAGGGACCAGGCCTGCAAGAGGAGGGAAATTGTGGGTGACCAGAGCTGCAGGAAAGGGCAATTTGGGGGAACTCAGTCTCTCAGGGGAGCAATTAGGTATCAATTGGGCTGGTAGTGGAGTGGTTAGGGAGTGATCAGGCTGGCAGGCAGAAGCAGTTACAGGCAATCAAGAAGGCAGGCAGGTGAGCAGTTGGGAGCTAGCAGTCCTAAATTGTGCCCATTTAGGCCCAATCCAATCTCGGAGGGTGCAGGCTGGGCTGAGGGACCCCCCTCATGCACAAATTTTATGCAACGGGCCTCTAGTTATAGAATAAAAACCCCAAAAAAGAGATTAAACAGAAGAAATATGTTCTTTATAATAATTTTAAGTTAAAATTAAAATCCATAATGAAATTGTTTTCTTTTTCATATGTCATATAGCATATTTTTACAAAATATTTTCAGGAATACAACATAATGCTTTGATAGCCTATATAATAAAGAGGTAATATACAATTTGACCCTTACAAGATGGTTGTTATGACCAAGCTGGCAGGGGGGTAAGTGAGGAATGACCAAACAACTGAACAGCAGTTTGTGTGGGTCAACCAGGCTGGCAGGGGAGTGGGCATATGGGGGTGACCAAGCCAACAAGGAGTGAAGTAAGAGGTGACCAGGCTGTGGGGGGTGCAGTTAGGAGCAACCAAGCCAACAGGGATAGGGTAGTTGGGGGTGACCAGACCATCAGGGGGGGACGATTAGGGGCAATCAAGCTGGCACACAGAGGCAGTGAGAGGTGATCAGGCCAGTAGGGGCTGAGGGGCAGTTAGGGGGTGACCAGACTGGTATGTAGGTGAGCAATTAGGAGTCAACAGTCCAGGATCGTGAGAAGGATGTCTGACTGTCAGACAACCGCCAAGGGATTGGGATTAAACAAGCAGTCAGACATTCCCCAAGGGGTCTGATCAGAGAGAATGCAGGCTGGGCTGAAGGACATCCCCCTGTGCACAAATTTTGTGCACCAGACCTCTAGTTTGTATATAATATGAAATAATCACTGCAATAGGGCTATTTAACATCCAAAACCACACTCAGTTACAAATATTTCAATCTCAAATTAATGGAATTAAATGTGTGTGGAATTAAATAATGATCTTTGGAAGACATATAAAATGTCTTTGGTAGAAAAATAAAGGTACTAAGTTCAGAAGATTCAAAATAAATTTAGAAAGTCACTATCTATATACAAAGGAATAAACTCCAAAGTCTTAGGTTTTATTTATCGTGTCTATTATTCTCCCATATATACAACTAGAAGCCCAGTGCATGAAAATTCATAGATTGAAGTGGGTATCCCTTAGCTCGGCCTGCCCCCTCTCATAGTCCAGGAGCCCTCAGGGGCAGGAGGCAACCCGGCAATCAGGGAAAGGTGATACCCATCATCATACCTCTGCTGCTACCACTGGCAGTAGTGCAAGATTTGGCTGGCCCTAGTTACCTGAGCCTTGGGCAGCCCTGGGCAGCAGGGCAGCCAGCATCTGAGACTTGCCTGTGCCTTAGGTGTCAGATAGGCAGCCACCATCTGAGCCTTGCCTGCACCTCAGTCCAGCCCTGAGGGACTGGGAAGCCATCTGAGGTTTGCCTGCACTTTGGGCTGGCCCTAGAGGGGTTGAGGGGTTATAGGACTGGGGGATTCCAGAGACAGGTGCACAAAGCAGCCAGATCCACTGGCCTGGCATTGCCGCACATCTGCTGCCCCAGCGGGGCTGAGGGGATTGGGTGCCACCATCTTGTGGCTATGGGTTCCTCCATCTTAGAAGGCTGGGCCAGTCAATTAGCATATTCCCTCTTTATTAGATAGGATACTGCATTTCAGTAATTATAGTAACTGACAATAAGGAAGAGAAGTCACTTTCACAAATAAAGAAAAAAACAAAAAAATGTGGAATTTAGATATCAGCTATGCAACTGAAAGAATGAAATATGAAAAAATAAATTATGATTTTATAATAAATATGTATTCATTGGCATGCACTGGTTAAAACAAAACAAAACACTCATTTTGTACTTTAAAATATTTCTAATTCTTGTATTTCTGAGGTCTTTTAGAAAATAATTTAATCTCTTTCCTTAAAATGTTTTCTTCTTTAAAAAGTAAATGAGAGTTTCTGTTAAGTTCATGGTGTTTTTTACATAGTGAGCTTATAAATTTGAAAATAATAGATAATGGTGATGTTGTTTATACATAAAAAATCATTTTATTTACAGGTTTCATCTTGCTTAAGTTTTTGGAAATTTTATATAAATTTTTCATTAGATTTTAATAGCAGCAAATTTTGTATAATCACCGAGTTTGGGTGAAAGGAAACCAAAGAAAATCAGCACTTATTGAGTAACTTTTATATAACAGATACTTTGTTACATATTTTACATTATATTTCTGTTTAATAATTACAATTAATAAAATAGTTATAAGACAATGTGTCAATCAATAAGTACTTGGGACAGCATGTCAAGATTGAGAAACGTTTATAATTTATGGAAGCATTCTATATTGAATAAATGGTTGAGTTACTTAGTTTATTTTTATATTTTACGATTTGCAAGATGATAAGAAGAATATTTAGGTTTATGTATGGCATCTATATTATTTCCTACATGTACTCTTCTCATTGAGTGGTCAGGTTTTGAGAAGATGTGGCTCTCAACTAACTTTGGACATTAAGAATTTTATTCATTAAAGACATTAATTATTTTATTACTGACAATGAATAATCTTGCTGAGAAGTCTTTTAAATTCTACTTGTAGACATGCATGTGTGTTTTTCTATGGTTGTTAAATTGATTTTCTGTAATTAAAAAAGTAAGCTCTTATTTTTTCTATTTCTTTGCTGTTTATTAATTTTTAGCTCATTTTACTTAATTTTTAAAAAATCTTTCAACAATTAGAGGTGAGGATCATACAGAGAGAGGCTAATTAGGAGAATAATGAAAAGGTTTCATTACTCAAATAAGAGAATTAGTTGGTTGTATTTTATTTCCTACTTAGCTCTGTAGTGATCTTTCCAGTTTATGCATTGTTTAGTCAATATGCCATTTAGTCTCAGGATAACTCTATGTGATAACTCCTAAAGAAAAGAATGTTTGAGTTACCATAAATGAGGCAGTGAATTTAGTGATGCAGGGAGAATGGAAACAGAATTTCTACTTCTCTTCCAATTTAGCAACAGCCTATCCATAAGAATCCAGGCAGCACGTTGGCATAATATTGTTGCTTATTCTATAAGAAATTAATTCTCTATTGAAGAAGTTGAGAAAATTAGGTATTTGGCATATGTACATAGGATGCGGATCATATAAGAAAATGTTCTACAGCATGTCACACGTGGAAAGGAGAATGAGAGAAAACAGTTCCTGAGGAGGGTTTCCCATTGTATCCAAGAGGTTTAACTTGAGTCACTTGTTAGCTCTTCCTATCCACTGAGATCCCAAATGGACACAGTTTCTTATCATTTCATAATGACAGGTTAACATTGGAAACACAGCATAGCTGTAGTTACTAATAGTAGGGCAAATGATTTTTTTTATCTATAACTTGGCTTTATATAGTGCATAGACAAGGTTCGAAAATCATTATAATAGTTTGCCTTATTCTCAGGGATACATTGCATAACCCCAGTGGATGCCTGAAATCATGGATAGTACTAAGCCCTATATGTGCTATGTTATTTTTCCCCTATATATACATACCTGTGACAAAATTTAAATAATAAATTAGGCACAGCAAGACATTCACAACAATGTGAATAATAAAAATCAAAACAATGTAGTATAATAAAAGTTTTTGAATATGGCTTATATCTCAAAATATGTTTTTATACCAGACTCTTAATCTTGTGGTGGTGTGAAATGATCTCATGGGCTGGGAGCACACACAGCATGAATACACTGGACAAAGGGAAGATTTCCATACCAAGCAGGATGGAGTGAAGTGGTGCTATTCACAAAGATGCACAACTTAAAATTTATAAATTTTTCATTTTAGAACATTTTAGTTAATAATTTTAGACCATGGTTGACCATAGGTAACTGACATTGGATAAAGCAAAACCATTGATAATGGGGGAGAACTGTACTGGCAAGCAGAAGAAGACCGGGACTGAAATAAGTCAGTAGCTACTGCATATAACACAGGCAAAAACCTAGATACTCTGAGGAATGTTAATAATTTAAATTCAAATACTGAGAGTATGACTCCTCAAGTGGCTTTAAGATAAGTCTATAAGTTCCTTGATACCTCAAGATAGGGAGCTTAATTTCTTTCCCATTACAGTGGTCAAGTGGTCTAGGTTCAAGACTTCAACTTTTATTTTTTGTTTCTCTCTCTCTCTCTCTCTCTCTCTCTCTCTCTCTCTCTCTCTCTCTCTCTCCCCTCTCCATCTCTTGAGGAAGGAATAGAGAGAGAAAGATACATCAATGATGAGAAAGAATCATCGATTGGCTGCCTCTTGCATACCTTCTACTGGGGATCAAGCCCTCAACCTGGGCATATGCCCTGACTAGAAATCAAACCAGTAGTGACTTATTGGTTCCTGGGTCAACACTCAATTACTCAGGCACATCTGGATGGGCCATCTCTCTTTTATATCTCACTCTGAAAAAATCAGCTGCCATGTTTCAAGGACACTCAGCCAGCCAGGAAAAAGTCCACATATTAAGGGACTGAGGCTTGCAGTCATCAGCTAGCATATAGTGAGCGAGTTTGGATATGGATGCCCTGTGGCTTGCCAACAACTATGTTAATGAACTTGGGAAAGTATCTTCCCTCAGTTGAAGCTTAAAATAACCATAGTACTGAGCAAGAACTCTAAACTTATGAGAAATCATGTTCCAGATTCTAGCTAGCTACTCCTATATGTCTCATCAGAGAATCAGTGAGATGATGAAAGTTTATTGTTTTAATAAAAAGCAAATTTGGAATAATGTGTTATGCAGCATAAGGTAACTAATAAAACTCCAAAAACAGTCAGGCCAAGTAAAGTAAGGATCTCCTCTTCTATATATCAACATTTGCCAATTTTGTGTAAAGTTTTCTGAAAGGCTAATAATGATAAGATTATAACAATAATAAAGAAGCTGTTATTGGTCTAATTTGTGACATATATCTACTACTGCCTCTAATTTAATAGGTATGTGAAAGTAGAGGAATATACTTGGACAATGTACATAATATTTATACATGCTATATATAATCCTATCTAATAAAAGAGTAATATGCAAATTAACATTTACTACTCTACACCCCCAAGCCAAGCCCAAGCTACATCCACCAGCAAATCAGGAGCAAGTATGCAAATTAACCCCAACCAAGATAGCTGCAGTCAGAGAATAAGCAGGAGGGAGACTTGGGTTTCCCCAGTGATGGAAGAAGCCAAGCTTTCTGGCCCAGGCCTCCACTCAAGGCTATAAAGTTTTAATTATAGAATATAAATAAATCCCAACAGAAATGGTTGTTGCAACGGAAAGAGCAGGAGGCATGGTTCCACTCCAGGCTACAAAGTTTCAGTTGTAGAAGATAAATAAATTCCAGATACCAGGGCCTGCCTCCACTTGGGTCTCCAGGGGGTGGGGGGGGAGGGGGCGGGTATGTCCAGCCTGCAAACCACCACAGGCCCTTCACCCAGGCCACCCCACACCCCAAGGGAACCCTCACCTTGATCCAGGACACCCTTCAGAGAAAAGCAGCTGGACTCCATCCATGCATCAGGCCTCTATCCTATCTAATAAAAGAGTAATATGCAGATTGACCATCACTCTAACACACAAGATGGATGCCCCCATGTGGTCAAAGATCCTGCTCCCATGTGGACACAAGATGGCCACCACAAGATGGCCAGCAGGACAGGGCAGTTGGGAGGGACCAGGTCTGCAAGAGAGAGAAGCTGTGGATGATCAGACCAGCAGGAGAGGATAGTTGGGGCCAATCAAGCCTGTAGGGAAGGGTAGATAGGGGTGACCAGGCCAGCAGAGGAGGGAAGTTGGGGGTCACTAGGCTTGCAAGGAAGGGCAGTTAGGGGGAGGATCCCGGTCTGCAGGGGATAGCAACTGCGGGGGACTAGGCCTGCAGGAGAAGGCAGTTAGGGGTGACCAGGACTGTAGGGGGGGGCATTAGGGGTGAACAGGCCTGCAGGGGAGGGAATTTAGGGGCAAACAGGTTGGCAGAGGAGCAGTTAGGCATCTATCAGGTTGGCAGGGGAGTGGTTAGGGGGTGATCAGGCTGGTAGGCAGAAGCAGTTAGGGGCAATCAGAAAGGCAGGGAGGTGAGCGGTTGGGAACCAGCAGTCTTGGATTGTGAGAAGGTAAGATTGGGCCTAAACAGACTGTTATACATCCCTTGAGGGGTCCCAGATTGAGGGTACAGGCTGGGCTGAGGGACACCCCCATGCACAGATTTCATGCACCTGGCCTTTAATTAAAGTATAATTGATTAAATTTAAGGAATCTACTTGCATTTTCTCTAGTCTTGTTACAACAAAAGATCAAGATTTTATCCTATCATAAACATTATCCCCTGTACCTTTAATATCTTTATTCAAATACCATTTTTTTCTTTATAGTTGATGCCTTTCAAATAATTATTAAAATAAAATTATTCATTCATCATTTTTCCATAAGTGAATCAAGATATGATACAATTGATTGATTATAAATTATGGATTATTTTATGTCATTATAAAATGATGATTAATTTCTTTGAAGACATAAATAAAACATAAAAATGTGCCCTAACCAGTTTGGGTAGGTGATTAGAGCACTGGTTCATGGACTGCTGGGTCTCAGGGGTCCATTTCAGTCATGGGTACATACCTAGGTTGCAGGCTGGATCCCCTGCCTTTGTTAGAATATATGCAGTAGGTGACCAATAAAAGTGTTTCTCTCACATCAATATTTCTTATCTTTCTGTCTCTCCCCTTCACTTCCACGCTCTAAAACTAAACAGAAAAAAAATCCTCATATAAAGATTAACAATAACAACAAAAAAGAAAATACAATGAATTTAATTATATGGAGTCATGAGAAAGAATTAAAAATTTATTTATTGATGCTGAAGAAATGTTATTTAAAAATATAAATCCTATCCTAATTCATATTTAAAAAATGTGTAATGGAATAAGCCAAGCAACTCAACAAATTTCACCAATAAACTGTATGAATGCATTTGTGTGAAAGAAGGCTTATTATGCAGAGCAGACAAAACAGGCAAACAATTTGCTTTTTTCGGGGTGGTTTGAGAATGGAGAGCTCCAGTGAAAGCAAACAAGTTTTTGCAGCCAGTGTTCTTGAAGCATTGGTGGTGTTGACTTTCTGTTCACGAATCTTTCTTTCATCTATTCTTATATGTCTGTGTTTTCTTTTCTCTTTTATGCTTTGTCAGTGCTGCTGAATGTTGATGAGACAACACTTGGTGTAAACATCCTCCAGCAATCATTTTCAGATGATAAATTTAGGATCTAAAAACTTAAACTTTATTTTATGAGTGCAATTTGGGTCAGGTTGCCCAATTACATATGACATCCATGTGATTCTGAGGATAGTTAAGGGAAAAACAATTATGCTATGCCAAATTTAATGAGGTTAAGGGGAAATTAATGATAAGAACTTACAAAAAAGTTCACAGACATTCCAAGTAATTTCTAAGAATTTTAGGAAAGAACTGCACATTGTTGTAATTTTTTATTTAATAGAAAAGTAAAGGTTTGATTGAAAAAGTAAATTGTTCTATGTTGAATAGAGTGAGCCATACTAAAAATAGAAAAGAGGACTAGAATGTGTTTTTACATTAATTGTCTGTGTTTGAAATGCCACTTATTTATCAAATAACTTCAGCATTAGAATAAAGTTAATACTTTCAACAATAAAGATAAATTTTAAAAAATATATAATGATACCTGCTTTTGCTCAGTTCATTTAAAAGCTCAAATGACGTAATTTACAAATAGTATAAATTCTGAGTGTTAGCCCAGATATCAGATAAGGTTATTCTGTGTAATAAAATTATTTTATTTAAGTTATAATTAAAGTTTTATATACTACTAGTGGCCCAGTGTATGAAATTTGTGCACAGGGGGAGAGTTCCTTCAGCCCAGCCTGCACCCTCTTAAACTGGTGACCTCTTGGGGGATGCCTGACTGCCGGTTTAGGCCCAGGCTCTGTGGACATCCCTCTCACAATCTGGGAATGCTGGCTCCTAACTGCTCACCTGCCTGCCTGCCTGATTGCCCCTAACTGCCTCTGCCTGCCAGATTGCCCCTAACTGTCCAAACCTGCCAGCCTGGACACCCCCAACTACCCTCCCTTGCTTGCTGATCTCACCCCTAATTGCCTCTGCCTTGGCACTCACCACGATGACTTTTTCTAGAAGGAAGTCGAATGGCTGGAAGATGGTCAATTGACCCTGTTTAATTAGCATATCACCCTTTTATTAGTATAGATAGATTATTTAAGATAGGATTGCTTAAATGGTGACGAAAAACCTTTTTCATTAGGAGGAGATGTTCTTGGCAGACAAAAATACATAATCTCTGTATTTGGACTGATAGTCAGTCATACGCACTATACTGCCAAACCAGTCATTAAAAAATTGAATCGCTTTCTTACACCTTACACCAAACAGCTGTAGCCCTTAATACTCCTCCTCAGCCGCCAATTTAGGTTCTGCCTTCACAGTTCACCCAGATTTGTTTGGTTCTAATTGGTAGGTTTCTATGCCAGTCAGAATAGAAACAGGTCCCCAAGTTTCTAGGCCTATCTTTGGGCCTGATTAGAGAGGCAGGGCTGATCAAGAGCCGCTGCAGGCTGCTGGCTAGCAGGCTGAACTGCTTGCTGATCTCTCAGAGAGAGAGAGGTGCAGCTATTGACAAGACCGGAAGAGAGAGAGAAGAAAGGCCTGATCCACAACTTCAGACCTTGCTTCTCTCTCTCTCTCTCTCTCCAGACCTCCCCAGCAGCCGTGGGAGCTGCTGATCAGCTCCGCCTCTCTCTCCCCTTGAGAAGTCAGCAGTTCAGCCTGCTTGCCAGTTTCCACCCACCCGTGCCTGCTTTGCATGCAGCCTGGCATTCGGTCGAGCCTTCAGTCATTTTGGATATTACAGACCCTGTTTTTTTATATATCAGGATAGCTTAAAAATTATATTGAACATAATGACTGATGATGAAGAAGGAAAGATGAAACCTGTTAGTTTCATCTCCACTCCCCCTCCCTTATCTTCACAATTCTGTGTAAAGTACCCAATCTTACCTCCTGGCATCCTGTATCATCAAATAGGATTCACTTTCATGCCTCCAGTTCTCTGAAAACACTAACCCTTTTCCCGTTCTGTAGTTTTATCACATTTGTTAGTTAAATCAATGACCAATGTGTATCTTCTATATAATTATAGTATTTTTTATCTAAAATGTCACATATTGTTTTTTGTTACATATTTTTAAATTTTTCCTTGAGTTAGTATATCTCTTGCATATGTTCACTGATTTATTTATAAAACTTATATTGTTATTTCAGCTATTTCACCATAGTTGCCAAATGCCTATAAATATTTTCTAAATGCTCAATTGTGTAACTTCCACTTTTTTATCCCCCTGACATCTTCCCTCTCAAAATATTTTTCTATCATGCTTCAATTTGGAATCTTTGTGGCCTGATTCACTGCTCATGCCATGAGACTGTGTTTTTATTGTTGTTGTTGTTTTGTTTTCATTTTGTCGATTTCTATTCATACTGTTTTCTGTTATAAATCCTGTTTGGTAGATAGCTTGCAGTACTTTTAGTGGTTAATTAATTGTTAGATGCAACACTGTCTCCATAAAATCCAAGAAAGACTACAAGAGAGGTCAATTATTTGGACTCCCTTGTATAATTCTTTATTTTATATATACATCTGCTTTATAGTTTTATAGATGTTGTGAGTTGAATGATGGCCTCTAAAAGATAAACCTGTGTCCTAACTCCCATAACCTGTAAAGGTTATATCTTTTAGAAAAAGGCTCTTTGCAGATATAATTAAGTTAATGATATCAAGATGAGATTATTCAAGATATGGTCCTAAGATCCAATGACAAATGCCCTATAAAAGAAAAGCGTTGGGAGACTGGTGGTTTAGGCACAGAAGGTAGAAGAAGGCCATGTGAACATGGAAGCATGGACTAGTGACATCCAGCCTCAAGACAGGAATGCCTGGAGCCACATGAGCTGGAATACATACTCAAGACAGGATTCTCCCCTAGAGAGCTGTAGGAGAAAGCATTTCCTCAACACCCTGATGTTAGACCCCAAGTGTCCAACATTATAAAATAATACATCCCATTGTCTCAAACCACTGAAATTGTAAAAATGTCTTATGCAGCTCTATGAAACTCATAAAGTTTAATTAAATAACTTCCTGTAGAAAATGTTTTCAAGCAGTATTGTATTTTAAATTATTTCAGTCTTGTGTTTGGAAAACTCAAGCAAATTTAATTTTCAACAGTTTTTATATTACAAATTTTGTGAAGGTTTTTGTAGTTTTTCCCCCCACTCTCTCTTTTTAAAACTTTAAGATATTTGCTAAATCCCTCATATTTAAAAGATGTCATGCTGTTACCTTGGCATTACTACTATCCTGTTACCTTGGCAATTTTGAGATTGGCACTCACTGAATCCTTCCTGGAAAGTTTTTGCTTTTTCATATGCAGTAATATTCTATGGCTTTGTTCTGACATTTCTTTGTATCATTATGATTACCTGATTTTTAAAAGTAATTTCTAATTGACTCATTATTTCTCTCATTTATACCTTCTGTCATTTGTTTCATTTTGTTTAAAATTTTAGGAAATTCTGATTTTACCTATCAAATTTGATATTTTTAAAAATTTTATAATTCTATTTTTATATTTTAAGAGCCCTCCTTGTTCTACATTTTAATATCTCATAGTACCTTAATCTAAATATTTCTTTTACATTTATGAAATATAAATGATAGATTCTAGCAATCCTTTCTCTTGTTTCCTCCTATTTGTATTAAAATTCTGCTTTTCCATCCTTCGTTTTGGTCTTTCTCTACTACTGGAAGATTATCTCCAATGTCTCCTACTTGCTTTTCAATTCTATTTACTTAGAAATTTTATGTTTAGGGTTGGACAGCAGTTGGGATGTTTATCATCTACAAAAGATGATGAGTTATTGGCTTATATCATCAATTGAATCTACATAAATCAGTATCTAGAGGTATTTTCCTTGGAGAAGTTCAGTTTTTCTTTGGAATAAATTTCCCAAATTCTGCAACTCCTGGTCTAAATGCAGGCCAAGTTAAAAAAAAAAAAAAAAGAGGCCATTTGGTTATCTGTTTTTTAGGTTAAATTTGCCCCCACTTTTTCAATTCTATGTCACATTTTTTTTTTTTGCTTTTTCTAGAGAAATCAAGATAAAAAAGTGTTCCAAATAATATATGTCTATACCTTAAAGGGGATTGAGGAAATTTCAGTTTAAAAGTTGGAGGAGAAGAAACTTATAAGCCTAAACAATATAAATACTGATTTTACTATTTGCCTACTTCACTTCGTGCCTCATCTGAACTTCTGCAAGTTCTGCTGAGGCTCAGAAACTTGATTTTCAAATTAGCTTGATTTTCCTTTGGGGTCTGCCTTCTAAGAATCAGGTTTAATTCATATTTTTCTCCAGTCCATACTTTTCTGATGAGTAATCAACACTATTGTGTCCAGTCAAAGGTCTAGTTTTGTCTCATTGTAGAATCTTCAGTACCCAGAACAATTTTTGAAGCATACCTCATTATCTATTGTTGTACAATGGACTGTCAAAATTTGATATTTTTAGTCTATAAGTTTTTAAGCTGGATAAAAGGATAATATCATGGCCACATTTTATAAAATTGATTATGAATTACATAATTTCTTATTTGTAATATAATAATTAATGATTCCATACAGAGTATGATATCAAATGAAAAAATATGTTTTCATAATAATATTGAAAAAATAAATTTATCCAAACTCTTCTAAAGTGAAAAAACATATCCTGTTATGAATATTTAAATGTACAAATGGCTTTAAAGTATAGGAAATGGTAAAATGATGTAATTATGCAATCTCTAAGTAAAGAGTCTGTGCATCGATTAGATCAAAGAGAAATTATATCAAGTCTTAACTAAAATGATTAAATCATTATAGAAGATCATTTAAAAGAAATATAAATTAGGATCAATACTGAAAACCAGAATTGCTGGTAAATTAGCAATTGTTTAATTTTAAAATAAAGAATAAAGAAATTATAGAATACAGGGATAAATTCAAAGCAAAAATATATGATAAAACTTGATCCATGAGATCATGCGTTTTGCAATATAAAGAAAATGACCAATAAAATTTATGTTTCTTACTTTTTTTTTAAAGAGCTATTGAATTGAAACATGCACTTTAAAAGAATAGAGGGTCTCAGAAAAGACATAGTTGAGTAAAACACTTTCATTAACATAATCAAAGACAAAATAGTAAGGAAAATATATTTGAGAGTTTTGCTACTGAAGCAATCATGGTTTAAAAATCTACAATTAAAAAAAAATCCAGGTTACTTTTAATACAAAAATCATTGGAAAGAAACCAATCATGTCAAGTCTATGGGCTATAACTACTTAAAAACAGCAAATAAAACATTTCATAGAGTGTCATTGAATAGTGATAAAAAAGTTTAAATTGACTTGGATAGCAGATCCTGGTGGATATGAAACTGAGTGAAGTATATCAAACAAAATGCCACTGTATTTAATGGAGTGCCACAGGGATCAGTGTGAGTGCTGATCTTATTTAACAGCTTAATTAATAATGTGGTAGATGGAGAAAACAGTATGTTATGAAAATTGTAGTTGATATCAATTATAGTTGGAAGTTTTGCCAACATCAATTAACATAGCAAAAATATTTCAAAAAGGAAGTTGGAGACGTTAGAATTATTAAGAAGAAAAAATAAATTATATATTTAATTTCTTAGAAATTAAATAACCAAAAAACTCTGAGGGGAAAACAATCTGAATAATACTTAAATCTAAAAAGGTTAAAGTGGAGAACCAAGATGGTGATATAGATAAGTGTTGGTACTAGCCACCTCTCACAACCACATCAAATTACAACTAAAATATAGAACAATCTTTATTCAGAAATGCCTGACTGAAGTTCTACAACCAGAGAAGTAAAGAAGAAAGCACATTAAGTTTGGTAGGAAGGACAGAAATAGGGAATATGCTGATCCAACACCCCTGTTTAGCTTAGAACAACAACAAAAACAAACAAAAAATAGAAGGGATAGCTCTACTTTGGCAGCCTTCCATGAGAAACAAGGGATACCAGCCCTATGCCAGACCCCTAGCATAGCATTCCATGGCTAGAAAGAGACCCAGGCAGTTCTCCTAAAAGGACTGGAACATGAATTTACTTGGACTTGATCCCTGTGGGCTCCAACACTAGGGCAGCAGCTTGAAAGGAACCTGGGACAATCTTTGAGGAACTGGATTGTGTGGCATCAGGCCAAGAACTCTAGGGCAGCCAAACAGGAGCGCTTGAAGGGGTAATTGCTTCTATTCTGGGACCTACCTCATTGCAGACCTATCTGGCAGCCTAATATGAGTCTTCATCAGCATAGCCCACACTGTGCTCCACCCTGGTGATTCCCTGAGACCCCATTCCATCCAGTTGTCAGCCCCACCCAAGCTGTTTGAAGTAGGGGTTTTCCATAAAAATGGCCTGCCTTGGCTCAAGATTCAAACTTTCCTAAATTATCTTAGGATAAATAAGCTGTAGCTGGTGTCAGTATGCCCCATATCTTTCATTTAGAGGTTCAAGACTTGGCACTAGCACTAGTCTGCCTTGTTTCACAGCTGGGCCTAGCCTGGACACTTCCAAAACTAATACAAGTAGCAGCCATCTGTAGATCATTTTGTAGCTCTTGCTAGGTGTCCCCAGGCAGTGTCTGACTTTTCACTTCCAGGGAGGCCCCAGAGCCTGTGTACCTGGTGGACAGCTTCAGATCATACCAGATTACAGCTCTACACATCCAAAAGTGACACACTCAAAGGGCAGACTCAATGAGCACCAAAGCCCCACTGAAACAAGTCCTGCTCCACAGGGATGTCTCCTGCAGAGCAGTTCTTCCACTGTAGTAACAGCTGGTCCTCACAGCCAGCTGTGAGGTCAATTTCCCCCAGTGACACCAACAGCAATGAAGGCTCAACTATAAGATGGTGCATGTAGCCCACATAGGGACTCAACTAAAGTGTCCAGTTCAGGTGACTGGGGAGGCTGAACCACAGGGCCCTATAGGACACATACTACACAAGGCCACTTTACCAATTCCAGGAGACCTAGAAGCTCTACCTAATATTCAGAAACACAAAAACAGGGAAGCAGTCAAAATGGGAATACAAAGAAATACCGCACAAATGAAGGAGAATAAATCTCCAGAAACAAAAACAAAAACAAAAAATGAAATGAAAGCAAACAAACTACTAGATAAGAAAGTTCAAAACAATGGTTACTGTGGGGGAGGGGAGGCCCCAGGAAAGACATCCTAAGCATTCTTTAAATCTTTGTCTGGCTGCATCCAAGGCAACTGGCAAAGCTGCAACTTGGAAAAAGACAATTCATCAAGAAGGCTCACATGTTTATCAGCTTAGTCTTAACTTTGCCTCAGGTGTTGGGGAGAGGGTCTTGACATATAAATGCAGTTTTGCCCCAGGAATGGGGGAATGAATCAGATATGGGCCCACTGAAACTGCTTTGATCCTAATGTTGGAGAAACCCCTTTGTATTGTGTAATATAAATAAACATGGCTTCATGGGCTTGGGGTTGCTGCGTCTCCAGGAGAGAGAGAACAGACGTCCCACCTGGCCCCAGCTTTTTATCTATATTTCTGTGTCTTCTCTTCTGTATTTCATTTTTTTTCATCCTCAGCTCTTCTACTCAGAAATGAACCCAGTCTCTCTCCATGCTGGACATGGGAAAGAGAAAAAAAAACTATAGTTATAAGGTTGCTCAAGGATCTTAATGAGATCTTCAAGGGACTTAGTATGACTTTCAAGAATCTTAGTGATAATTTCAAGAACCTTAGCAAGAATATCAAAGACATGAAAAGGACCAGTCAGAAATTAAGCATGCACTAATTCAAATAAAGAATAATTTAAAGCTTGGCCAGTATTGCTCAGTGTTTGAGGATTGACCAAGAACCAAGAGGTCCAACTTCAATTCCCAGTCCAGCATAGGCCTAGGTTGTGGGCTCCATCCTTAGTAGGGGGTGTATAGGAGACAACCAAACAATGATTCTCTCTCATCATTGATGTTTCTATCTCTTTCCTCTCTCCCTTTTTCTCTGAAATCAATAAAAACATATATTTTTTAAAAAAGAATAATTTACTGGGATGCAACAGTAGAGCAGAGGATTCTTAGAATCAAGTCAACAATTTGGAATATAAATAAGCAAAAAACACTCATTTAGAAGAGTAAAAAAAATCAAAAAATAAGAAGATAGTGTAAGTAGCCTTTGAAATTTAAAGTGTACCAACATTTGTATTATGGAGTTGCCAGAAGAAGAGAGACAGCAAGATTGAAAACCTATTTGAAGAAATAATGGCAGAAACTGCCACTATCTGATAAAAGAAATAGACTTACACATCCAAGAAGCACAGTGAGTCCCAAACATGAGGAACCCCAAGACACATCAAAATTAAAATGTCAAGGGTTGAAGAAAAAGAGAATCTTAAAAGCAGCAAGAGAAAAGCAGTTAGTTACCTACAAGAGGTGCTCATTTGACTGTCAGCTGATTTCTCAACAGAAACTTTGCATACTAGTAGGGAGTGGCAAGAAATATTCAAAGTGATGTATAGCAAGGACCAACAACCAAAATCACTCTATCCAGGAAAGCTTATCATTTAGAATTGAAGGTCAGTTAAAGAGCTTCACAGACAAGAAAAAGCTAAAGGAGTTCATCACGACTAAAACAGTATTATATGAATTATTAAAGGATATTCTTAAAGAAGAGAAAGAAAAAAAAAACTAAAAATATCAACAATCAAATGTAAATAAATACATACCTATCAATAATTTAATATAAAAATAAAAATAAATGAACAAGAAATCTAATTTACAAAACAAACTGGTGAATGAAATAGAACCAGAGGCATGGAAATATGGAACAGACTGATGATTCTCAGAGGGATAGGAGAAGGGGCTTGGGAAGATATTAACTAATGATCTTACATGCATATATGCATTACCTATGGACACACACAATAAGGTAGTGTAGGCCTGGGGTGGGATGGAAACTGGGTGGAGATGGGCGATGGGGAGGGGTAAGGGGGGCATCTATAATAATCCCATTAATAAAGATTAAAAGAATACAAAGAAACAAAATAAATAAAAGTAAAATAAAATGAAAGCAAAATGAGAATATAAGAGGAATTCACAAATCACCTTAAATTGTAAATAAAATCGGACATTTTAATTGAATGCAAATACTCTAAAATGTATATCACCTTTTTTCAAATGCAAGTTTGTCCTGTCAAATTCTATATTACAGTACAGAAAACAGTATAACTGAAGTAAATTCAATAGTAGAAATGATGCTGAAGTTTTGTGGGATTTATGTCCATGTGATGGAAAACAGTTAATTGGAAGAGGAACACATTGCAATGTGATTTGAAGTTGCAAAATCAATATATTTGCATGCATTTCTTTGGTGTCTACATCAGTAGAATGGACGTGGCAGAGATCCCAAATAGTTCAATTTGTCAGAATACAGGTTTTCACATATAAAGTTGCATAATTTATTGAGAAATTACAGAAAGAATAAAGGCTTCAAATTAAGAGAGTTATACTTCAATAAGTAAGGTTGCATACCTTTATAAAGTATCATGTCCTACTGTAAGTGGGATGAAAATATCCACCTTTGCATAATTATTTCATGAATTACAAGATGCACTTTTTATGTTGTTTGTTTGTTTGTTTTAATCCTCAGCTGAGGATATTTTTCCATTGATTTTTAGAGAGTGGGAGGGAGAAGGAGAGACAGAGAGAGAGAAGCATCAGTGTGAGAGAGACACATTGATTGGTTGCCTTCCACAAGCACCCTGACCCCAGGGCCAAGGACTGAGCTTGCAACTAATGTATGTGCTCTTGACCAGAATTGAACTCACAGCCCTTCAGTCCACAGGCTGTCACTCTAACCTGAGAAAAACTGACTGGGGCACATAATGCACATTTTTCAAGTCCAACCACCATGCCTTTCATATTGTTGGTGCCCAATGAATGTTAGTTCATGAAGTATAGAATTTAACCTCTGCAGCAACGTCACTCATAGTTTGCAAACTTATGCAAAATTACTCAAATAAGCTTGGTATACATTAGCTAATGCTTAAATAAGTCTTGAGGTATTAGTGATAAATGTGATGCAAAGAAGCTTTCAAGTCTCTAGCCAAAAGTTTGTCCATACATTAATAAAGATATTTTCACTATTTGTCAGAGGCAGACTATAGTGATATGATGTACACAACAAAAAATAGAATGATAGTTTTAGTTAGAAACATCAATGAAGTAAATTCTATAACTTCCTCAACTAAAATTATGTTTCAGGATGATGTAATTGGAAGAAATTTCTTTAAAGAATATTCTACTTGACTTAGCTCGTTTTGGTCAGTGGAAAGCGTACTGGCCTGCAGACTGAAGCGCTATAGGTTTGATTCTGGTCAAGAGCATGTTGCAGGCAGGTTTGATTCTCGTCAAGGGCATGTTGCAGGCACAACAGAGGTACAGGCTCTTGACCAGATCTATAGTGCTTCAGTGTGAAAGCTGACAATCCCAGGCCCAGTGGCGGCATGTGAAGGAGGCAACCAATCAATGTGTCTTTCTCACATTGATCTTATTTTCTCTCTGTCTCACTCCCTTTCACTCTTTCTAAAAATATTGAAAAATATCCTTGGGTGAAAAATAACAAAATAACATAAAACAAAAAATAATGTTCTAGTTACGTAGAGTAAAAATGAGTATGTCTTCAGTCAGCATTAATCATTGTGTTTATATTATGGATGAGGCACTGTTTTAGGCACTGGGAACTAAAAGGGAATAAAACAACCAATAAAAAAAACCCCACAATTTCTGTCTTCCCATTGTTTACATCTCAGAGAAAGAAAAAATAACAATAATTAAATAAATGGATTTATATATGTCAGGCTGTATGTGTTATTGAGAAAAATATAGCTGTAAAAGATGGCAAAATCCCCAAGCGTGAGGAAGATAGACTGTTTGGAAAATGCTCAGAAGGATATTTCTGGAGAGGCCTAGAGTAAATAATAGCCCTGAAGATATTTGGAGAGAGATATCCCAGTCATAGACACCCCAGGATTAGGGCCTAGAGATGGAAAATGTGTGGTGTTTTCTAGTGCCAGTAAGAAGGCCTTGTACTCATTACAATAGGAGGAAAGTGACAGTACACTAGGTAGGAGAGCCCTTGCTAAAACTGGTGATAATTAGATATTAGTGATAGATTTGCATTGCTATCGATAGTTATATATAATTCTAAGTATAATGGAAAACCATTGGGACATGGTTAATTAAAAAAGTGAAAATGGTTACATAATTTTCTTTAATAGAAGGTTCCAGGTGCTGCATGGTGAATAATTGTACAGGTGAAATTTCTATCATAGGGAACATTTATAAATCAATTCTAATAATGCTGGTGTAGGACAATGATGGAGGTAATAAGCAGTCAAACCTTGCAAATAACTTGAAAATAAAACTCAAATAATTTACTTGTGTAATAGATGACAGGTATGAGGAATTACAGATTGTTCCAGAAATTTAGTCTGAGCAAATAAGGAACAAAGTTTCTGCTTAAGAATTGAATAAGATGGCAAAAGGATCAAATCTGCTGCTTGTAGGAGGGTGGAAATCAGGACTTCAGTTTCACATGTATTACTTTTCAACTTACCCAACTGAATATGCAAAGTAGGAGGTAAGATATGAAAGTCTGAAATCCAGGATACAACAGAGCCTCCAGGTAAATTTGGAAGTCATCCTCACATAGAAAGTACAGAGTGTCTTCAAATAACATTGTTTCATTCAACATCATTCTGCTGTAATGATGAGGGCGAAAAAAATTTGAATACCAAATGGCCACTGTGTCGAATTGCATGTTTTCTGTGTGGGATTTTTTTCCTGCAGAATCCAGATTCTCTCACATCCCAAAGATATCACAGGCACACAGAGAATTGGCTTGTTTCATAGTCCAGTCTGAGTGGAGTGGGTGTTTGTTAATGGAAGTGGCCCTTGATAGAAAGACATCCTCTCTAGGGTGGGTGTCCACCTTTACCGGTTAGTTGCTGGGACAGGCTCGGTAACCAAAAACCTGAACTAGAATCAGCAAGTTGGAAACTAATTATCTTGTTTTCTATTACACTTTCTTAAATATGTCTACAGCTCACTTTTCCCCAATGTTTAAAGTTATGTTTTTATTAGAAGTGTTTTGGGTCTTTATTTAAAAGATTGGTGATTTCTTGAGAGAACCAAGATGGTGGCATAGGTAAACACCTATTGTTCTGCCCCGTGCAACAATTCAAAAACTACAACATAACAACAAAACAAATATCACCCAGAATCACCAGAAAGCTGGCTGAGGGAAAACTCCACAAATAAAAGTAAAGGTGGGACACTGAGACTCAGAAGAGCAGCGGGAGTGCAGCCTTGAAGATGGAAACAGGTTAGGAGCTGTTCTGGTCGCTTGTGCGGGCTGTAGGGCTGGAGCAGCAACCCCAGCTAGATTTCCCCAATGGGGAGGGCGGAGACATCCCACTACATGGATTCCCCAGCGCCAGGTGAGGTCCTAGATACAGAGTACATGGAGACATCCCACTGCACAGATTCCCCAATGCTAAGCGAGGTCCAAGGTCCGGGGGACACACCCTGGAAGCCGGGCATGGCAGAGGTCTCCTAGTCTGCCCAGAAACCAGGTAGCTGGGAAAAGAAGTTTGCACGAAAGTAAATTGTGCGACAGCACAGAAGCACGACTTGCTCCCTGGAAACTTCTCTCCTGGTCCTGGAACCACCTGTTTTACAACCCTGGGCGAGACTTTGGGTGTGCAGACTCATTTGGGGAGAGGCAGAGTTGTCTGGCAAGGGGAAGAGACTAGCAGCTTTCTCTTGGAGGTGCCTGCAGCCATCCCCATCAAACAGAGACCCGCGTGTGCAAGCGCTGCATAGGACATAGCTGACACTGAGACTGCCTGCTCAGTTAGGAGACTCCGCCCATCCAAACTGTACACAGTCTCCCTTCACAGCCAATTGGCCTGGAGGTCAAACCCTCCTAGGGATAACAACAACAAGCTGGGTTTAAATTCAAAAATACTGTACAACCCATAAAGGATTTCAATAAGAATACCCTCCTCAAGTAACTGGGGAGGCGGTGCCACTGACCCTTAGAGGATATCTACCACATAAAGCAGCCACCATGCAGAGATATGGAAAGAAATCAGGTGTGAAAGAAATGGAGGAAGAAAGACGACTAGACATAGAGTTCAAAACCACGGTTATAAGGATTTTCAAGAGGCTCTTAGAAAAGGCCGATGAACTTAATGAGAACTATGAGGAAATAAACAAGACCAACCAGGAAATGAATGAGACTTACAAGGAAATGAATGAGACCCTCAAGGAAATGAACAAGACCTCTGAGGATATGAACGAAACCCTAACAGATATGAAAAAGGACCAACTAGAAATCAAGCATACACAGACTGAAATAAAAAATATTACACAAAGTCCTAAAGCAGTCCAGAGGGCCACAAGAACCAAGTCAAAGATTTGAAATACAAAGAAGCAAAATCCACTCAGCTGGAAAAGCAAGAAACAAAAAGAATTCAGATAATTGAAGATAGTGTAAGGGGCCTCTGGGACAACCTCAAGCATACTAACATCGAAATTATTGGGGTGCCATAAAAAGAGAGAGAGCAAGTTAATGAAAACCTACTTGAAGAAATAGTGACTGAAAACTTCCCCCACCTGGCGAAAGAAACTGACTTAAAAGCCCAAGAAGTGCACAGAACCCCAAAATATAGGAAACTAAAGAGGACCACACCAAGACATATCATAATTAAAATGCCAAGAGCAAAAGATAAAAAGAGAATATTAAAATCAGCAAGAGAAAAACAGATGGTTACCTATAAGGGAGCACCCATATGATTGTCAGCGGATTTCTCAACAGAAATGATGCAGGCCAGACGCGAGTGGCAAGAAATATTCAAAATAATGAATAGCAAGAATCTTCAACCAAGATTACTCTACCCAGAAAAGCTATCATTCAGAATTGAAGATCAGATAAAGTGCTTCACAGATAAGAAAAAGCTAAAGGAGTTCATCACCACCAAACCAATATTATATGAAATGCTGAAAGATATTCTTTAAGAGGAAGAAGAAAAAGGTAAAAATATAAATTATGAACAACAAATACACATCTATCAACAAATGAACATAAAAATCAAGTGAATTGATAGGCTGATGAACAGGATAAACTGGTGAATATAACAGAAACATGGACATAGAGAGGGAACGGACTGACAATTCTTGGGGAGAAAAGGGTTGTGGGAAGTATAGCAAGAGACTGGACAAAAATCTTGCAACAATGGGAGAGGACAGTGGGGAGGGGGAGGTGAGAGTGGAGAGTGGGAAAGGTACAGGGTGCAGGGGAGCTACAGGCGGATTAAAAAAAAAGGGGAAACAATGTAATTAATAAAATGAACAATAAAGATTAAAATAAATAAATAAACAAACAAACAAACAAATAAATAAATAAATAAATAAATAGAAGTTTGGTGATTACTTTTGTGACCAAAATTTTTCTGTAGGAACATTAACCTGTCTTAAAATTGGTTTAATTATATGTCATTTTGATTAAAGTTACAGTTTGCAATTACCTATCAATGACATTAAGTGAAGACTTACTACATCTAAATCAGTGAGCCTGACAACACAGATTAATGAGAGAAGATGTCTGAGTCCTGGGACACTTCAGAGAATATAGGTTAGGAGGTGAGGAGGTATCAGGAAATAAAATTCAGATGGGTGAGAAAGTTCAGATCTCTAAAAATCTATTTCCATTATAAATTATGGCAAGAGTGTGTGGTACCCTGGTGCTTGGCAAAACATGAATGAAGAAATGACCAAATTTGTGATCTCAAAATAGAATATTAGGAAGTAGAAAGTGCAATTATAATAAATAAATATTTTTCTCTGAAATATAGCAGAGAAGTGGGGGAGAGGTAGCTAGAGAGGTACATGGAGACAAGAAGACTTTAGGACATGCTATGACATCACAGAGTGCTGTATGATAAATGGAGTAATTCTCTAAAGAGGGAGCATTTTGATAATTTATCTGAGAGAATATACAACTTTTGGAGCAGGGACTTTGCGTATGAGACACGATTCAGTGGATTCAGCAGAGAAGGGAAGATATATGGGTAAAAAATTCAAATTTGTTTATATGTATGGGAGTAAGAATCTGTAGCTTATTACCAAAAGTTGAAAATGTAGCAGACTATTGGCAGTTTAAGAGAGATGAGGTGCAAAATATTATATAGAATAAAAATAATTTAAGGAAATGAGACACAATTGTTTGTCATGCAACACTCTATTTGGTGAAACAAATTTAAGTTCCAACCAGCATGGCTTTGTCATTTTCTGCAATCTTGTTTAGTTTCCTGGGTTTAGATACAGAAAGAGGGTATTCAACCAGGAACTTATGAGGGGTGATAGAAGTGTCCAGAAATTAAGTGCATATTCAGACCAGCTTTTGTTATGTTGTGCCAGGAATTCTAAGCAACATGAAAGGAATCATGACAAGATATAGTCAGGCCTTCTGAATTACAAGTAGTCATACTTTTGTTACATATGTGCATGCACATACATGAGCAGGAAAAAACATACAATAAATATGTTGAATGCCATTCAGAGTTGAATCCTTTTTGTAAGAATTCATAACAATACTAACTATATATATATAAAAGTCTAAGTGACCATCCAACCTTCCGACCAGGACTATTATGTGTACTAACCACCAGGAGGCAGACACTCAATGCCAGAGCTGCAGTGACTTGGCAGCTGCAGTTCTCAAGTGATGCACCTTGGAACCAGAGAGGAGGGAGCCTGATTTGGGGTGCATCACCCAAGAACCTCCCTCTCACAATCTGGGACCCATCGGGAGATGTCAGAGAGCTGGTTTTGACCTGATCTCTGCAGGCAAGGCTGAGGGACCCCACCTGTTGGAGAGACCCTGCTCACACTGCAGATGCCCTTTGAGCCGTGGCACCAACTCAAGTGTGGCCAACTGGGGAGGGTCCGTGTGAGGTTGGCCCCAGGATGATCCGGCCTGTCTGACCCAGTCCCACCCACTGACCACCTTCTAATTAATATTATTTCAATGTGCACGAATCCATGCACCAGGGCACTAGTCACTTATAATTCTGTAATTGTGCTTGCTACTAGGCAAAACATCCAGGTATCCCAGACATAAATTGTTTTTTCCCCACCAGAGCTAAAAAACCAAAAGTTAGTTTACTGCTGAGAAAAATCTACCAGCTCTAAAATGCAGATGCCCAGCATCACTGAAGTTCTAAAATTTTAAAAATGTATTTTACTGATTATTTTACAGAGAGGAAGATAGAAACATAAATGAGTGACAGATATCTATCAGCTGCCTCCTACATGCCCCCTATTGGGGATGTGCCCACAATCAAGGTACATGGCCTTGACTAGAATCAAACCTGGGACCTTTCAATTCACAGGCCGGTGCTCTATCCACTGAACCAAACCAGTTAGTGCCTAAATTTCTTTAACATTCTTTACCCTTTACTGTTAAATGAACTACATCTCACATATATTTTTATTTGGGTTTTTTTTAATCTCTTGTAACATAAGAGACAGTTTTGTTTGGCAGAGAAAAAATAAAAGCAGCTGGTTCAATGCACTGGAATTTCCTACTTGGTTAATTAATTGTTGGAATTGAGGTAGCAGAGGGAATGGTAAGAAAAACAGTGGTTCAAAAGAAGATGGGGAGATAGTGTTTGAAACTGAAAGGGGAGTCTTAATGGTGATGAGAATAACTAGTGTATAAAAATGGGATCAAATATCAGAGAAGTGTTATGGACAAGACCATTGGAAAGTTCAAGAATCACAAGGTGGAGAGGAACTAAGATGGCAGCATAGGTAAACAGCTATCTTGCTGCCCCACACAATAATTCCAAAACTACAACTTAATGACAGAACAAACATCATCCAAAATCACCGGAAAGCTGGCTGAGTGAAAATTCCACAAATAAAAGTAAAGCTAGGACATTGTGACTCAGAGGAGTGGTGGAGCGCAGCCTTGAAGATACTTGTGGGGCCAGAGGTTCGGAGCCATGTGCGCGTGAACGGAAAAGAGCGGGCGGCTGCAAACCCGGGCGGTTTTCTCCAACAGGGAGGGCAAAGGAGTCCTACTGCACTGATTCCTCAGTTCCAGGGGAGGTCCGAGGTCGGGGAAGGCACGCTAAAACCCAGGTGCAGCAGAGGTCGGCGAACTTGAGGAGAGTGCAAGTAATCTTGGAAGAGCAGTTTGCTCATAAACTTGGGGACAGAAGTACATGACTGCTCAGAGAGGACTTGTGGCTTGCTCCCTTGTTCAGGAGACCACTGGACTGCTCGGTTTTACAAACCTGGGTGAGACTTTGGGTGTGCAGACTCATTTGGGGAGAGGCAGAGTTGTCTGGCAGCAGGTGGAGACCAGCGGCTTCTCTCAAAGGTGCGTGCAGCTAATACCACCTGGCACAAAGACACAAGCGTGGCATAGGGCAGAGCTGATACTACACCCATCCAACCTGAACACAGCTTACCCTCACAGCCAATTGGCCTGGAGGTCAAACCATCCTAGTCTAACAATAATAATCTGGGTTTAACTTCAACAATACTGTACAACCCATAAAGGACTGCAGTATCCAACTCAGGTAACTGGAGAGGCTGAGCCACTGTCCCTTAGAGGACATCTACCTCACAAAGCTAATGGATCAACTCAGGAAAGCAGCCACAATGCAGAGAAATGGAAAGAAATCAGGTGTGAAAGAAATGGAGGAAAAAAGATGACTAGACATAGAGTTCAAAACCATAGTAATAAGGTTTTTCAAGAGGCTCCTAGAAAAGGCTGATGAAATTAATGAGAACTACATGGAAATAAACAAGACCTATGAGGAAATGAACGAGACCCATGAGGATATGAAAAATGACCAACTAGAAATTAAGCATACACTGAATGAAATAAAAAAATTACACAAAGACCTAAAAGCAGTCCAAAGGACCGTAAGAACCAAGTCAAAGGTTTGAAACACAAAGAAGCAAAATCCACTCAGCCAGAAAAGCAAGAAGCCAAAAGAATCCAAATAATTGAAGATAGTGTAAGGGGCCTCTGGGACAACCTCAAGCATACCAACATCTGAATTATAGGGGTGCCAGAAAAAAAGAGAGAGCAAGATAATGAAAACATACTTGAAGAAATAGTGACCAAAAACTTCCCCCACCTGGTGAAAGAAATTGACTTAAAAGCCCAAGAAGTGTACAGAACCCCAAAATATAGGAACCTGAAGAGGACCACATGAAGGCACATCATCATTAAAATGCCAAAAGCAAAAGAAAAGAGAGAATATTAAAAGCAGCCAGAGAAAAACAGTTAGTTACCTATAAGGGAGCACCCATATGATTGTTAGTGGATTTCTCAACAGAAATGATGCAGGCCAAAAATATTCTGCCAGAAATATTTCTTGGAGTGGCAAGGAATATTCAAAGTGATGAATAGCAAGAATGTACAAGCAAAATTGCTCTATCCAGCAAAGTGTTCATTCAGAATTGAAGATCAGATAAAATGCTTTGCAGATAAGAGAAAGCTAAAAGAGTTCATCACCACCAAACCAATATTATATGAATTGCTGAAATATATTCTATAAGAAGATGAAAAAAAAGGTAAAAAATATAAATTATGAATAACAGATACACATCTATCAACAAATGAATCTAAAAATCAAGTGAATTAATAATCTGATGAACAGAATAAACTGGTGAATATAACAAAATCATGGACATAAAGAGGGAATGGGCTGACAATTCTTGGAGAGAAACAGGTGTGGAAAGTGCAGGAAGAGACTGTACTAAAATTATGCAACTATGGGAGAGGACATTGCGGGGGAAGGTGAGGGTGAAGGGTGGGATGGGTACTGGGTGGAGGGGAGATATAGGGGAGTAAAGGGGGGGAACAATGTAATTAATAAACTGAACAATAAAGATTTTAAAAAAGAATCCAAAATATGAGATAGATTCTGCATCTTTATCAGTAAAGAATTGCTATGGATAGCATTCTGCATTTAAAAATATGGCCCTTTTAAAAACATTGCCATAACCCACTTAGCTCACCTTTATAATAAAACATGAGTCCAGGCAAAAAAAAAAGAATCACAACGTGTTAAAAAACTGCATCTACACAGTGGAATACTACGTTGCAATAAAAAAGAAGGAATTCTTACCCTTTGCAACAGCATGGATAGACCTGGAGAGCATTATGCTAAGTTAAATAAGCCAGTCAGAGAAAGATAAATATCACATGATCTTCACTCATTAGTAGAATATAATGAACAACATAAAATGATGAACAAAAACAAATCCAGAGACAGAGAAACATTGATCAGACTATCAAACCTCAGAAGAAAGGTAGGAGGGTGGAGGTAGAGGAAGAGATCAACCAAAGGGCTTGAATGCATGCATATAAGCCTAACCAATGGACACAGACACCAGGTTGGTGAGGGCATGAGGGGATGAGAAAACATATGTAATACCTTAATCAATAAAGAAAAAAAAGAAAAAAGTTAAAATTAAGTGTGGAACTGATACCCTATTTGAGAATTCCCTGAGCAAATAAAGGCATTTCAATCATGTAAGTAAAACTAATTCTAATGTATTTCATGAAGATAAGTAAAAATTAACTAGGTTATTTCTTATAAATGACAATGATAATTATAAACTTGACCTATCTTCCAGAATAATGATGTATGATAATCACTTTAAACCATCCCCTGCCCTCTAAAAACCTCCATTAATAACCAATCATTGTAAAGTTTAAATAACTTCCTCATCCTCACATTATAAGCCATGCAGATGCCAGGCCCCTGAGCTTCGTATCAGTCTTAGATCTCTAAGTTCCCAGTTCATTAACTGTTCGTATATGCACAGGAACCCTTACTACACACTATTTATTGATTTGGTGATTTTAATTTTATTTTTTGAATTTTTTACAGGAGTTTGATTACATAAAAAGGATCAATTACAAATATATTTAAATCACACCAGGATTTTGACAGCAGATATTAAAAATTAAATTAATTGAGGTGACATTGGTTGACGGAAGAACATAGTTTTCAGGTAGACAATTTATAATACATCATCTGCATATTGCATTGTCTTGGCCACCCAAAGTCTAATCTCCCATCACCATATGCTTGAATTTCTTTAGCTTTTTTGAGAGTAATAATAATCCAGATGTTTATAATTTAGAATAATTAGAAGGAAAGATCTAGTATTTCTTTTTATGACTGAAACAAATAAGAATTTCAAGGGGTAGAATCTAATAGCATATGCTTTAAATCTGGGGGTCAGGATAGAGAATACATAAAATCCTATCTAATAAAAGAGGTAATATGCAAATTGACCATCACTCCAAGACACAAGATGGCTGCTCCCATGTGGTAAACGATGGCTGACTCCATGTGGACAATAGATGGTAACCTAGATGGTCAGCAGGGGAGGGCAGTTGTGGGGAGTTAGGGATGACCAGGTCAACAAGAGAGGGCAATTGGGAGAGATCAGCTCTGCAAGGGATGGCAGTTGGAGGGACCAGGCCTATAGGGGAGGGCAGTTAGGGGTGACCAGGCCAGCAGAGAAGGACAGTTGGGGGAGACTAGCCTAGCAGGAGAGGGCAGTTTGGGGCAGACCAGACCTGCATGGGAGGGCAGTTGGTGGGGACCAGACCTACAGAGAAGGATAGTTGGGAGGGACCAGACCTGCAGGGGTGGGCAGTTATAGTCAATCAAGCCAGCCTGGGAGCAGTTAGGCATTGATCAAGCTGGAAGGAGAGTGATTAGGGGGTGACCAGGCTGGCTGCCAGAGGTGTTAGGGGAAATCAGGCAGAAGCAGGTAAGAGTTTGGGAGCTGGCAGTCCTGGATTGTGAGAGGAATGTCCCAATGGAATCAGGCCTAAACATGCGGTTGGACATACCTCAAGGGGTCCAAAATTGGAGAAAGTGCATGCTAGGCTGAGGGAAAACCCCCTCCCATGCATGAATTTTGTGCACTGGGCCTCTAGTCATTTATAAATGGTGAAGACTATGAAGGATATTATCTATTGTATAAAGAATGTTGCAGAGAAAACATACCACTGGAAAGAATTCTAGAGAAAAGAGTGCTCTAGGGCAGTGGTCAGAAAAATCATTAGTCAACAGAGCCAAATATCAGCAGTAACAAGGATTGAAATTTCTTTTGAGAGTCAAATATTTAAACTCAAACTTCTTCTTTTTTATTAATTTTAAAAAGTCATAACATTTTTTTTTTAGTACAAGGATGGGCAAAAGTATGTTAACCTCTATGAGTATTTGTAACAGAGTTTATTCTTGCAATATTATTTACTAATTATTGTATTATTTTCTTTTTTTGTAGAAAAGTTTTATTTTTATTTTATTTTTTTATTATTTTTTGCAGTATAACTTATATTTAATAGTAATACATATCTTTTCCTTTTTTCCCCCATTATCCTCCCACCAGCTACCCCTACCCTCCAGCACATGTCCCCACCTGGATTCTCTATTCTATTTCATTGGTCTATATGTCTGCTCTTGTGCCAGTACCAGGCTGTTTTGATAACAGTAGCTTTGTAATACAGCTTGAAATCTGGTATTGAAATCTCACAAACTTGGTGTTTCTTTCTCAGCATTGTTGTGGCTATTCAGTGTCTTTTTTTATTCCAGATGAATTATTTGAGAGTTCTGTCAAGGTCTGTGAAATATGTGGTTGGTATTTTAGTGGGGAGTGCATTAAATTTATAGATTGCTTTGTGCAGAATGGACATTTTAATGGTGTTGATTCTTCCAATCTATGAACATGGTATGTTCTTGTACCTGCTTAAGTCTTTTTAGTGTCCTGTAGTTTTCCACGAATAGGTCTTTTGCCTCCTTTGTTAAGTTTATTCCTAGGTATCTTAATTTTTTTCTTGTCATGGTAAATGGAATTACTTTTTTAGTCTCTCTTTCTGTAAGTTCACTATTGGTGTATAGAAATGCCATAGATTTCTTGGCATTAATTTTGTAGCCTGCTACATTGCTGAACTCATTTATAAAGTCTATTAGTTTTTTTTATGGAGTCTTTCAGGTTTTTTATGTACAATATCATGTCATCTGCAAATAAGGATAGCTTTAATTCTTCTTTTCCAATTTGGATGCCTTTTATTTCTTCTACTTGTCTAATTGCAATGGCTAATATTTCCAGTACTATGTCGGACAAGAGTATTGACAGTGGGAATCCCTGTCTTGTTCCAGTCCTAAGGGGAAATGGTTGTAATTTTTGCCAATAGAGTATAATGTTGGGTGTGGGTTTATCATATATGGCTTTTATTATATTGAGGTATGATCCTTCTATTCCCACCTTGTTGCGAGTTTTTATCAAGAAAGGTTGTTGGATTTTGTCAAATGCTTTTTCTGCATCAATTGATATGACTATGTGATTTTTATCTCTCAATTTGTTTATGTGAGGTATCACATTTATTGATTTGTGGATATTATACCATCCTTGCATTCCTGGGATAAATCCTACTTGGTCATGGTATATGATCTTTCTGATGTACTGCTGGATCCGATTTGCTAGAATTTTATTGAGTATTTTGGCATCTATATTCATGAGGGATATTGGCCTGTAATTCTCTTTCATTGTGTCATCTTTATCTGGTTTTGGTGTTAGGGTGACTATGGCTTCATAGAAGGAGTTTAGAAGTGTTCCATCCTCTTGAATTTTCTGGAATAGTCTGAGGAGGATAAGTTTTAGTTCTTCCCTGAATGTTTAGTAAAACTCCCCTGTGAAGCTGTCTGGCCCTGGCCTTTTGTTTGCCGGAAGCTTTTTGATGACTCTTCAATTTCTTCCACGTTATTGGTGTATTGAGCTGTTTAGATTCTTCCTGATTGAGTTTTGGAAGGTTATATTTTTCTAGGAATATATCCATTTCCTCCAGGTTGTCCAGTTTGTTGGAGTAGAGTTGTTCTTAGTACTTTTTAACAACCTTTGTATTTCAATGGGGTCTGTTGTTATTTCACCTCTTTCATTTCTGATTTTATTTATTAGGGTTCTCTCTCTCTGCTTCTTGGTGAGCCTGGCTAGAGGTTCATCAATCTTGTTTATCCTTCAAAGAACTAGCTCTTGTTTTTGTTGATCTTCTATATTATTTCTTTGGTCTCTATGGCATGTATCTCTGCTCTGATCTCTATTAAATTCCTTCCTTCTGCTTACACTGGACTTTTCTTTTCGCTGTCTTTTTAAATCTTTGAGTTGTTAAGTTAGACAATTTACTGCCATTTTTTCTAATTGTTTTTTGCAGTAGGATTTTAGAGCTATAAACTTCCCTCTGAAAACTGATTTTGCTGTGTCACATAGATTTTGGATTGTTGTGCTATCATTGTCATTTGTTGCCATGATGTTTTCTATTTCCTCCTTGATTTCTCTGGTAACTCAGGCATTGTTTCATAGCATTCTGTATAGTCTAAATGTGTTTGATTTCTTTGGATTGTTTTTATTGTAGTTGATTTCCAGCTTTATGCCACTGTGATCTGAGAATATGCTTGATATAATTTCTATCTTCTTGAATTTGGAGAGACTTTGCCTATGACCCAACTATTGGTCTATCTTTGAGAATGACCCATGGGCACTTGAAAAGAATGTATATTCTGTGGCTTTGGGGTGAAATGATCTGATGATGTCAATTAATTCCACCTGGTCTAGTGAGTCATTGAGGATTGATATTTCTTTACTGACATTTTGTTTAGAGTATTTGTCCAATGGTGATAGTGGGGTATTAAAGTCTCCTACTATGATTGTGTTGCTGTCAATCTCTCCCTTGATATTGTCCAGGAGTTTTTTTTATGTATTTGGGTGCTCCTGTATTGGGTGCATATATGTTTACCAGTGTTATTTCTTCTTGTTGGATTGCTCTCCTTAGTATTATCAAGTGGTCTTCTTTATCTCTTGTTATGTCCTTCACTTTGAGATCTAATTTGTTGGATATAAGTATTATTACCCAGGTTTTTTTCCATTTCCATTTCCATTCGCCTGAAGAACCTTTATTCCATCCTTTCACCCTCAGTCTTTGTGCGTCTTTTTTTCAGAGGTTGTTTTCTTGTAGACAGCAGATACATGTGCTGTGTTTTCTTATCCAGTCTTTTGATTGGAGTATTTAATCTGTTTACATTTAAATTTATTATTGATAGGTACTTATTAGTCACCATATTTGTTCTTTACCCCTGTGTTCTTTTTTGCTTCCTATTTCTTTTTACAGCAGACACTTTAGCATTTCTTGCATTGCTAGCTTGGTGGTAATGAATTCCCTTAATCCTTTTTTGTCTATGAAGCTCCTGATTTTCCCTTCAATTTTGATTGATAGCCTTGCTGGGTACAGTATTCAAGGTTTCAGACCATTCTTTTGCATAACTTTGTATATTTCATTCCATTCTCTTCTGGCCTGATGAGTTTCTGTTGAGAGATCACTTGCTAGTCTGATTGGGGTTCCTTTGTAGGTGACTTTCTGTCTCTCTCTGGAGGCTTTTAAGATTCTCACTTTGTTTTTGGTGTTTGCCAATTTAATTATAATGTGGCCTTGGCATTGGTCTTTTGAGATTTACTTTGCTTGGGACTCTGTGAGCTTCTTGGATTTGTGTGCATTTTTTCTTTTCTATATCGGGGAAGTTTTCTATCATTATTTCTAACAGATTTTCTATTTCCTGCTCCGTTTCTGGTCCTTCTGGAGGACCTAGTATGCGGATGTTGTTTTATTTCATGTTTTGCCAAAGTTCCCGTAGGCTCTCCTCCTGCTTTTTTTTCTCTAGAAGCTGCTCTACTTGGGTATTTTTTCCTACCTTTTCTTCTAGCTCACTGATGCAGTCCTCTGCTTCTTCTAGTCTACTCTTGATACTTTCTTTGGAGTTTTTTTTTTCCTCAGAAATGTCACTTTTCATTTCTTCTTGGCTCTTCTTCAGTTCTTCTTTCTTCATTTCCTCTTGGTTGTTCTTCAATTCCTCTTGATTCTTACTCATATTGTCAAATTTCTTCCATTGTCTTCAGCCACCTTATGACCATTTCTCTGAATTCTTTCTCTGGCAGGTTGCTCTCTTCCATATTGTTTATCTCTTTTTCTGATGAGGCTTGTTTTCCTTTCATTGGCAGGCTGTTTCTTTTTTTCTCCAAGGTCTCTCATCTCCATGTGTTTAGTTATGCAGTTTTCACTCTTTTGCATTGATTTAAAGGATCAAAATACAACACAACCAGGTGCAACACACCAGGCACTGAACAGGAATGTATTCAGGGTATTGATAACTCCATATTAAAGGTGATTGCCAGAGAAAGGCAAATTAGGTGATAGGTTAGAAAGAAGAGAGTAAGAGAAAAGACACACACACAGACACTCACATACCCACACCAAAAAAAAGAAAGAAAAAGAAAGGATTGCCAAAGTGAAATTGGGTAAGGTGGAAGAAGTAGAAAGAAAGAAAAGGGGAATAAACTATAAATATGGGTTGAAAACTTCTATAGGACAGCCACCAATCCCAACAAAAGCCAGCAACAAGTACCTGGAGATTGATACAAACTACATACAATCACTAATATCACTGGAGATTGGGGGACACAGAAGCATAAATCTATCAAAAAAATCAATAAAAACAACTACAAAACAAAAAACAATGTCAACCCCCCCCCCACAAAACACACCAAAAGAAAAGAATGAGCAAACCAATCTCACAAACATGCATAAAATATTGATATAATCAACAATCAAGTAAACAACCACAACAGGATAGAGAGAAAAACAATTTGGAATAGTGAAGTCGGAGAAGCGTGAGGTGTGTATGGACTTGGAGCAGGTGGTTGGAGATTAGATATATAAATAGGGCAAAATTTTTTAACAGGGGGTAAAAAGAAAGAATATGTAAAATCTAAAGCAGGAAAAGTGTAAGGGGAACAAGATACTAAATAGAGAAAGTTTAGCAGGAGAGTGGTGGCATAAAGGTGAAGTTGAGGTAGAGTAAAAAGATATTAAAGGGTAGATAAAAATAGACTGTATAGCACTAATCCCAAAGTAGAATAAAGAGGAAATAAAATGGCACTTAAAAAAGGTGAAATAGTAGTAGAAATAAAATTGATTCTTTAATTTGTTTTACACAAGAGTCAATTTGTGATTCAGCCCCTGGGTGGCAGTGTTTCTGGATTGACCTGCAGGTCTATTGGTCCTTTCTAGCCTGAACTAAAATACCACTATCCCTGTGGTATTCAATACTGATTTGTGGGAATGTGCTGCCCCGAGCTGTCTTTCTAATGGTGACTGCCTGTTCTGATCCCCAGGCTCCTGAAAAACTGCTATTCCCTGCAGTCTCCCAGGGTATACCCCATGAGGGGATACCAGGATCCTGGCTTAGCACTCAGAAACTAGGATTAGGAGAGGAAAAAACGCAAATGTGTGAACTTAGGTCCCACTTGTATGTTTGTGCAAAATCCCTTTTCCCCTTGGGTTCAGAAGCCAGCACCCTCCCAAAATTGTTGGGCTGCCCTTCTCTGTCATGTCCAAATGGATTGCTTTCTAGTAAATCCTGTCTCTAACCAGCTCTGAGGGCCCTCTTCCATGTTTACTACCTCCAACAGCCACGGATTTTGTTCAGGCCCAGATCTGTCTGGTTTGCCAGCTTTCCTTATCCCCATGGGAAATCAGACCTTTCCATGTACAAGAGACTCACATCAGATTTAAAGAGACACATGAAGTAAAAGTAAAGGAATAAAAAATATAATTAATGAAAATAGAAACAATAGAGAAATACTTATACCAGATAAAAATAAACCATTGCTATATTAAGAGAATAAGAAAAACCCATCAATTTCACCTCCTGGTTTTTATCTGGAGTAACCCCTTCAGTTTTAAATCCCTCACCACTAACATCCCAGCAAAACTTCAAATTATATGTTTATGTTTATATATGATAAGTTTATACTTTCCAGAACTTTATGTGAATGGAAAAATAGAGTATATACTCTTTGTGTGTTACTTCTTCCACTGATCAAATATTTTTTCATATTCATATATTCTGTGACAAGCATATAGACTTCATTCTCTTTATTGTTGAATAGGATTTTGCTGTTATATTACATCAAACACTTGTGGCCTGGTGCACAAAATTCGTGCACATTCAAAGGGAATTAATTAGAGAAAATATTTTAATATTGCTATTTGCCCATTATAATAAAAGCGTCAGAGATGAAAGAAAATTAGTAAAATGTATATGAAAATAATGTATAAATTTATTAATAAACACTCACAATGTGATATAACTATAAAAACATGATATAAAACAACAAAAACATGATATAAAAGCAACACTGATACAATGACTGATAAACTGATTAAACTTATTCTAGTATCTCTAATCTCTAATTGAATAAACTTATTCTACTACCACATTAAGAGTGAAAGAACCTTCAGAGTGATTGACTACTTTCCCTTGTGATGAAGAATTTGCACCTTTAACATCACAGGCTCTTTGGTCTCGAGAAAAAACAACATATAATTGACCACGTGCTAAATCGGTTTCAAGTAGGATTATTCTATGGACCATATTAAATTATTTTCAAATATATATTCTGAATAGTTCAAATGTCACACTTGTCTTTGGAGTAGCTAGCAGCTGCTTTCTTATGGCTAAAAGAACTTTCATTTGAACCAGAAACTACGTAAAAATTAAACTGTTAAGTATGCGAATTCTTTGAAAAGGCATTTTCATTTTGGTTAAGTAAGAAAAATAATTATTTGCTTTAAGGATGTGTTTTTTGTTTGTTTGTTTGTTTGTTTGTTTTTTTGTTTATTCCCGCACTGTAGTATTCCCTTGTGCAGATGTACCACAGTTTTTAAATCCACTCATCTGCTCATGGGCACTTAGGCTGCTTCCAAATCTTAGGTATGATAAATTGTGCTGCTATGGACATGTGGGATGCATATATTCTTTCTGATTGGTGTTTCTGGATTCTTGGGATATATTCCTAGAGGTGGGATCACTGGGTCAACTGCCAGTTCCATTGATAGTTTTTCTGAGGAAACTCCATACTAAATAGGAGGAATTCGTAGCATGGATGGAACTGGTGAGCATTACCTTAAGCAAAACAAGCCAATCAGAGAAAGATAGATATCATATGAATTCACTCATTCGAGGAATATAAGGAACAACACAGACTGATGTACAAAAATAGATCCAGAGGCAAAGGAGCACCAATCAGACCATTAAATCTAAGAGAGAAGTAAGGGCGGGTGGGGGTAAGGAGGAGAGATCAACCAAAGGACTCGTATGCATGTATATAAGCCTAACAGAGGGTCAAAGACATCAGGGTCGTGAGGGTATGAGTGGGGGTTGAGGGAGGGAAAAGGGGTAAATCCACATATGTAACACCTTTATCAATAAAGAAGAACGAAAGGATGCGCTCTTTTACATTCCACAAAATATTTTGAAAGGCATATTTTTACAAAAAGGTTTTGACTTGGCAATCAAATAAATGAATAAATTAGGTTTGAACTATGGCTTGAAACCTAACTAGATCAAAGTAGAAAGACTAAGTATGAATTGAAAATTAGTGTTCTTTACATGAACTTCTTGATTATCAGAAAAATAGTCAGATATTAGAGGTACTTCTTCCAGTAAGTCAATATTTTCTTTTAGGATATCAAATTCTCCTTCATCATCTTCTTTTCAATTCATGTGAGAGGAACCCTGAGCTCTTAATTTGGCAGCATATAGAGGCCCCTGCACCCACTTTAGCAGCAACTCAGCTTCCCTCCTCCTCCATGTGGACCAGGATTGGTAGAGCCCATCCCCTCTCACATGTCCTGCAGTTTCATCATTGCATGATGGGTAGTTCAAAAATCCATCTTTGAAAACTTGTGCAAGAATGCCATTGAGGTGCCCTCTTAGGGTGAGCACTGCTAGGGCAGGTTGTGCACCTGTAAGATTTGACAGGTCCTGCACACTGTTCTCCCAGAGGAGGGACTCCTCACTGCTCCCTAGAAAATCTGCTGGCCCCTCTGCTGCTTCCACCTTGTCCCCTGGACTGGTCCCCACCAGACAGGAAGCCTGTCACTCTAATAGGGACAGTGCTCTCTCCCAAGTGTTCACAACGTATATGTCCCCTTCAGGGAGGTGGGGCATCTCTGAGATGGACTGGTGTGTGCACTGCCTCTAGGAGGACAGTGGTGATGCTTGCACAGCATCCTGAATGTACTTCATGATCGGGAATGGCACCATTTAAAATAGAACAATAACTTTATTATTTAAAAGGGATTATACCACAGAAAAATGAAGGCCAAAACCAGAAAAAAGAAAATAATAAAAGCAAAACTTGCCCAACCCCCCCAATTAATAAAAAGATCAAAAAAGAAAGTACGCCATGGAGAACATAAAAACAAAACAAGAATAGTAAAGAAAATGGCAATGTCAAGCATTGTGGGGAAAACATGCTTTTCCCTTGGTGCAGGCTGAGCGCATTCAACAAGAGACCCTTGAGTTGGCCTTGATGGGCAGCTCTTCCTCTGAAGCAGGAACTACCAAGGGCGGGGTTCTTCTTCCATCACCACTGGGGCCTCAGTTGTGTCTGGGGCTAGCCCGGGCTCCACAGCTGCAGATGGAGAGGCTGCTGGAGGTGGCACGGGCTCTGGAGGTCCACACACTTCCAGCTCAGCCTCCAGCTCCTCAGGATGGACTTGCGTTGTTACAGGAGGAGCCGCATCTGCCCCCTGGGCTGGTGCTGGCGTGGTGAGAGGAGAAAAGTCAGGATGCCCTTGTGCCCCCCAAACACAGAATACAGGTAGAGCCTAAGACGCACCACAGGACGCCCTCCCCACCAAAAGTCCAGCAGGTAAGTGGTCTCAGGCCAGTCTTTTGCACCTGGCCAGGTTCTGGGGGTGCTCCCTATGTGTCTGGCAATAATCCCTCCCTATAAGCTCACAGCGACCTCCCCACCCATTCCACCCCACCACCCCACCTTCTCACCCTGGGACTCTGCTTCCTCGGGCTCCAGGTCTTCTGGCCTGGTGCCATTAGCACAGGCACAGCACTCTAGGACACAGTTGAAAATTGCCGTCTTTTTGTCCCGAGCGGTTGCAAAGCTGGAGACTGGTGGGACATGGGAGGCTCAGGGGGAGGACCCCTTCTCCCTGCACCCATGGGCCCTGGTTCCCCAGACCCCCAGGTGGCCTCACGCATTTCTGGCTTCCTCTGGCCCTGCCTGCTGGGCGTGGGGCAGGGGTCTTCATGAACGACCTGCTGCTCCTCCTCAGCCAGATTCGGCCTCTCCTGGGCCTGGGTTGAACGCTGCAATGACAGTGATGGGTATCTGACTGGAAGGCCTCAAGCCGGGCCCTGGTCACTGCTGCTTCTGCCCACTGGACTTTCTGCCCCCAGATGGGGTCCAGCCCTGTGACTACAGAGACATCCACTCAAGGGAAATGGGACTCACCTCCAGCACTCAGGATAGACCTGGGGCAAATGGTGCCACCCACACTCCATGACCACCCAGCAGCCATGACTGGTCCTGATCCCTGAACCCAGCCTGTTCCTGTTCTGGACAGACCTTCCCCATTGGAACACGCCCTTTACCCCCCACCCCGCAAACACACGGCGAGGGGACATGGGGCTGCTCAGGTGGGATCAGAGTGGTGGCCTGGCCTGAACAATCCTCCTGGTTCACCTCTGTGTTCCGCTCGGGAAAAGGGCCACAGGACTCCACTAAACACACTCTGATCGCTGCCTCTCTTGAAGCGGGGGCTTCGGGACACGGGGAGACAACAGGAGAACATCCTGTACTGTCCACTGTCTCTGTCCGAGTGAGATGGGAATGGCAGGTATAAACTGTGGCTGCCTGGTTACCAGGGTTCCAGGTTCTATAGGGCTCCATCATCAAGAAGTGAGGTCACTGGCTGTGTCCCCTTGTCCAAGCACCCCCTCAGACATGCTTATAATTGTTTATCTTCAAACTTTGTCAGCTGACCTGGATGTTCTTTGTGTTTCACACATAAATAATCACTTTGAAAGCATTAAAAGCACTGTTCACAAATATCGTGAGATGAAGCATGTTCATCACAAAAGCTTCCCCAAATGTCCCATAACTTGCAGCAGTCTGTAATTCACTGTGTAGCTCATGGCAGGTGACCCGCTCGAAGAAACAGGTGGTAGTTGATCGTAGCCCTGCACTTCCAGGGAAGCCTCAGGTGCAGTGCTTAAGGTGAACAGCTTCGGACCATGGCAAAGTGTAACAGAACAACCTCCACGGGTGATTCACTCAGGAATGACCTCAGCAAACACCAAGGCCCCAGTGAAGTGAGTCCAACTCTGTGCAGTGGGCCCCTGCATAGCAGCTCCTCCACTCTAGTTCCACCCAGTACTTGCATTCTGATGGCTCCAGGGTGAATCCCACCCACTGATGCCAACAGCAATCATAACTCAACTACAACATAATGGTGTGCACAGCCTACACTGGGAGGCTTACCCTAGAGGCTTGACCGCCACTGAGCCCTGGAGGACACCTACTGCATAAGGACATTCTACAAGAACCGGGAGGTGGAGCAGCTTTTCCAAATATATAGAAACCAAACCAAGAAATGAGGTGTCAAAAGGAGGAAACAATTACTCGTAACCTGATCCCAAATGAAAGAACAAGAAAAATCTAAAATAGAAAATAAAAAAGGTCATTGAAATGATTGGAAACAGTCTAACATGTACAGAGTTCAAATAATGGTTGTGAAGATGTTTATTGAACTTAGTGACAACTTCAACAACATAAAAAGGAAACCATCAAAAAGAACTAGTCAGAAATGAAGGATACACTAACTGAAAAGAAGAATACCTTATATGGAACCAACAGCAGAGTATATATAACAAGAATCAAATCAGCAACTTGGAAGATAAGGAAGCATAATACAACTAATCAAACTACCAAAAATTACAAAAGAATCCAAAAGACTTGAGGGTAGTTTATGGATCCTCTGGAACAACTTTAAGTGTATAAATATTTACATAATAGGGAAACAGGAAGAGGAGACAGAGCAAATAATTTAAAATATATTTGTAAAATAATTACAGAAAGGTTTGCTAACCTGGTGAAGGAAATAGATATACAAGTCTAGGAAGCACAATGAATCCCCAGCAAAATGAATCCAAGGAAGATCTCACCAAGACACATTATGATTAAAATGTATAAGATTAAAGACAAATATAACAATCTAAAAGAGTTTATCACCAACAAACTAGCATCTTAAAGGTTGAATGGCCATTTTTAAGAAAAAGAAGAAAACAAAATAAAATAGGTAGATAATAGTATTGTAATGCATACATTTTTCTAATAGTTACTTTATTATTTATTTTTTGTTCTTTAAAGTATTACAAATAGTAGTACATACGTTTTCTTATTTCTTCCATTGTCCTCCCCCGAGCCTTCCCTTCCCCCTACCCCATTTCCTCACCATCTGCCCTCTCCAGTATCTTGTATCAATTGGTTTTGCTTATATCCCTGCACAGAATTTCTTCCGTTTATCCCTTCCCATCCTCCCCAACCCTCCGCAGCCTTCCCCTTGTAGTTTGACAGTCTGTTCAATACTTCTTTGCCTCTATATCAATCTTTTTCTCCTGTGTTTTTTCTTTAAAAAGATCTTGCATCTGCATACTGGAAATAAATGTATAAGAATAAAAAATGTTTGAGTCTCAGTTTCAATGTCAAATATTTTCTTATGTGTACATGTCATCTCATTGTAAAATTGCCTAACATCCAAATAACCTAAAGCAGTCATGGTGGAGATATGGTGGCAATGGAAGTTCCAACCTCTCTGGTTTGGTCTTGGGCCGCCTACAGAGATGCACAGCTACAGACTGCTAGTATGGCAAGGTGTCATCAGTGTCTTTGATCTCTGGACTGTCTTCGAGGTTGGAAAAGACCTGTGAGTTCTTCATTGTTGCAGAAAGCCATAAGGTCTTGGAGTTTTTTTCTCAAACTATACAAACATATTCTTGACCAAAAGTTAATAAAGGGATCTTTTCTGTAAATTAAACTTGGGATTCTTTTTATTTTTGCCCAAATGACTTTCCTTTGGCTTATTTTGACACCATGTGTGTTTTTTTATGAGTATCCATCTGTTGGCATTACAAATGGAAGTTACTTTTCTGGAGTAAGAATTGTCTAGATGTAATTTACTTAAAGGCTATTTTTCCTTTCATGATATTACCCACCCCCTGATATCTTTTCTCTTGATTAATCAGGGCTTTTGGAAATTTTATATTGCAGTCTTGGTAACTTTAATTTTTAATTTTTGCCCACAAATATGACTGCTTTAGGTCATTTGAATGTTAGGCAATTTTACAATGAGATGAACTACCAATAGGAATTTTAGTTAATATTTTAGGAACAGCTTTTTGTCTGGTACACTTAAATTTTCTTGAGTGTTAACTTGTTTCACTTGGCCAATTTAAATTAATCTGAAAACTTGATTACTATTTTACTGTCAATTTTAATACTTAAGCAGTCATCTTAGTTTACCCTGTAAATATTAGTAGAAAGGAATATTTGCATTCTTGAGTAGGTCCTGAGCATTCCTGGTAATAGCCTGAATTTAGATATAGAGCAGCTATTGCTGGCCGAGTCTCAGTCTGCCACCTGGGTCCCAGTCTGATTTGTGCATGCGAGGCAAAGCAGCTGTAGGGGTAGAAGACCTCCATCAGGAGGGGTGAGAATTCAAGCCTCTGCAAGGTTTGTGGATGAGGGTCTGTGCCCCACCTCTGTTGGCCTTTTAGTTCTCTTCTGTTGGCCCCTCTGCGACTGTGCTGTCTTAGGTTGTTCCTTCCCTGAGTAATCTTACCCATCTCTGGCTAACCAGCCACCCTCCGGGGCCAAACAGGGTGATGTGAGGTTCATTTCTGTCTCCTTTGTAGTCTGTGCCCCCATGGCCTCCACGTCCAGCACCTGTGTTGCGGTCCCCAACGCCTGCTGCCTGGGTCCCGGTACTGATCACATATCTCAGGGGACCCAGGTTTCTTCTCCAGAGAGGGCCCAGTTCACGCCATTGGGTGAGAGATAAATCCCTGATGCCAGCAACCCAGAGGCTTCAGTCACAACTTGAACGGAAAGCTCAGGCAACAGCTGTGTGTATTTTGATAGTAAGAAGGGGGTTCCTCTTGGCAAAAAGGGCAAGAGGTGCAAATATAGAATGCTCGAGTGCCTTTCCAGTGCCTTAATTCCTTCTGAAAGGGATTAATTCCTTTCCTATCCTTTTTAAATTGCTGCCCAGCATTCAAAGAATTAGTCTGTAAGTTTATTTGGGATAATTATATAATACTAGTGGCCCAGTGCACGAAATTCATGCATATTAAAAGAGTATTAATTAGAGGAAATGACTTAATATTGCTATTTACTCTTTCTCTATAATAGAAGTATCAGAGACTAAAGAAAATTAGTAAAATGTATATGAAAACCTTCCCCCTGTCAGAGTCTGGGGTGCACCAAGAGGTCCAGAGTCACGTCCGCACTCAGTCACATGTGCCTCAAAATCACGTGAGACCCAGCTGCACCCCCTCACCCTGCATTGGGGTAGATCCAGACCCTGCCAATCCCACTCTTGTCAAGCCACCTAGGGCAGGGTGTGTCCTCAGGTCCCCTGGCCTAGCACCAGGATGAGGGGCATGGCCTGAGGTCCCCCATCAAGCCCCACTAGGCAGAGGAGCAAAGCCTCAAGTCCCCCAGCCCAGCACCGGGAGGGAGGCGCAGCCTCAGGTCCCCCGTCAACCCTCACTGGCACAGAGGCACAGGCTCAGGTCCGCTGTGAAGCCCCGCTTGGTGGGGGGCACAGCCTGAGGTCCCCTGTCAAACCTAGCCAGACAGGAGGGCACAACCTCAGGACCCCTGCCCTGGTGCTGGGGCAAAGAGTATGGTCTGAGGTCCCCTAGCCTGGTGCCAGGGTGGGGATGTGGCTTGAGGTCCCCTGTCAAGCCCTGCCAGGTTGGGAATGTGGCCTGCAGTCCCCTTCAAGCCGCATCAGATGGGAGGCATGGCCTGAGGTCCCCCAGCCTGGAGCTGGGGTGGGGAGAGCAGCCTGAGGTACCCTAGCCCAGCACCAGGGTGGGAAGCACACCGTGAGCTTCCCTTTCAAATCCTGCCGGGTAGGAGGTGTGGCCTGAGGTTCCCTGTCAAGCCCCTCTGGATTGGAGGAGGGTGTAGGCCTCCCTTCCCTGGTGCTACAGCCACACTCCCTGCAGGCTTCCCATCCAGCTGCCAGGACCACCTCACGCTCTCCATGAGCAGGTATGCACAGGGAAGGCTGGGCCAGGATAATTGGGAGGGGGTAATGGGGGGCCAACATCATGGGTGAGCTGGGCCTCACAGCCTCTCTGCTTCAGCTCCCAGCACTCCGGACCTAAGGAGTAGTGCTTTCACAGGGGCCTGGCAGGCACTGGATATGGCGATGCCTTAAAAGCAGAAGAAGCCCCCTTTAACTCTGGCTGAAGTGCATTGGGAACTTATGGTCGGGGGAAGCAGTCCAACATCAGGGCTGAAATAATACCTTGGGTAGCCTCCGGAGGGGGCAAACCAACAGTAAAAGGCATCTTTGAAACAAAGACATTTGAACGTACAGTGGATATTAGGTGATAGTAAGGAATTACCTTAATTTTTCAAGGTGTTACAATGACTGAATATTTACTTATTTTTTAAAGATACTCATCAGAGGATATTTAAGTGAGAAACAAGTTTCTTTGAAAGTATGGTGGTGTCCTGGCCCAGCCCTCCCCACAAGGACCGAGCCTCTCCCGCTGGCTTGCTAGGCCCTCGAAAACACCCTGTGCAGAGACGTGATTCCTGCTTTATTCCCTGCCTGTGCCAGTGTGAAGGTAAGCTTTCCCAGCTGTCGCTGGCCTGAAGCACTTCGTTCCCCGCATGTGCCTGTGTGAAGTGAAGTGTTCCCCACAGGTGTGAGCACTAGAGGCGCCTGCATGGTGAAGGGAAGTGTTTACTCCTATCCAGGCAAGCCATGGCCATGCCTCCACCACGCCTCCCGCTTATGATTGGCTGGTAGCATAGCCAATCAGGAACCAAAGTACAGTCACATTTGCATGTTACTCTTTTATTAGATAGGATGGTATTGTCAAATATCAAAAATTATAATGACATTGTAGAATAATATCATGTAAGGGTATTTTGGTGTCACAGGAGGTTAAGGAGGGCCTAGCCTAAGAACTGGTGTCCATAGGAGACATGCTCTAGGCCATGTCAATTCAATCTCATACTAGCTGCCATTTTTTTATAACATTATATAAACTTTGTCAGGGATGTAAAAACACAAATTACTTACCTTAGTTCAAGAGGTCATATAAATTGACTTTCTCCCCCCTACTCCCACCCTCTGCCACTTACCCTGAGGACTTTCTGATGACTTTTCTCAGTCTCTGGATTTGTTCTTGTTCATCTGTCTATGTCATTCATTATATACCACAAATGTGTGAGATCATGTGGTATTTATCTTTCTGCCTGGCTAATTTCACTTAGCATAATGCTCTCCAGCTCCATCCAAGTTGTTGCAAAAGGTAGGAGCTCCTTCTTTTTTACCACAGCATAGTATTCCATTGTGTAGATGTACCACTGTTTTTTAATCCACTCATCTGCTGATGGGCATTTAGGCTGTTTCCAAATCTTAGCTACGCTAAATTGTGCTGCTATGAACACAGGGGTGCATATATTCTTTCTAATTTGCATTTCTAGTTTTTTGGGATATATTCCTAGAAGTGGGATCACTGGGTCAAATGGGAGCTCCATTTTTAGTTTTTTGAGGAAACCCCATACTGTTCTCCACAGTGGCTACACCAGTCTACATTCCGACCAATAGTGCAGGAGAGTTCCTTTTTCTCCACATCCTCTCCAGCATTTGTTGTTTGTTGATTTGATGATGTAAACCAACATGACTGGTGTGAGATGGTACCGCATTGTCATTTTGATTTGCATCTCCCAGATAATTAGTGACTTTGAGCAGGTTTTCATATGTCTCTGTGCCTTCCTTTTGTCTTCTTTTGAAAAGATTCTATTTAGGTCTGTTGCCCATTGTTTTTTTATTGGATCATTTGTCCTCCTTTTATTAAGTTGTATGAGTTGTCTGTAGATGCTTGAGATTAAACCTTTATCACTGATAACATTTGCAAATATGTTCTCCCATACAGTAGGTTTTCTTGTTGTTTTGTTGATGGTTTCTTTAGCTGTGCAAAAGCTTTTTATTTTGATGTAGTCCCATTTGTTTATTTTTCTCTTTAGCTTCCATTGCCCTAGGTGTGGTATCACCGAAGAAGTTCTTTCAGCAGATGTCTGAGATTTTTCTTCCTGTGGATTCCTCTAATATTTTTATAGTTTCCCATCTTATTTTTAGGTCCTGTATCCATTTTGAGTTTATTTTTATATATGGTGTAAGTTGGGGGTCAAGTTTCATTTTTTTGCATATATCTGTCCAATTTTCCCAACACCATTTTTTGAAGAAACTGTATTGACTCCATTTTATGTTCATGCCTACTTTGTCAAATATTAATTGAGCATAGTGGTTTGGGTTGATATGTGGATTCTCTATTCTATTTCATTGGCCTATATGTCTGCTCTTGTGCCAGTACCTGGCTGTTTTGATAACAGTAACTTTGTAATACAACTTGAAATCTGGTATTGAAATCCCACCGACTTTGTGCTTCCTTCTCAGGATTGCTGTGGCTATCGGCGTCTTTTTTTATTCCAGATGAATTTTTGGAGAGTCCTTTCTAGGTCTGTGTAATATGCACTTGGTATTTTAATGGGGAGTGCATTAAATTTATAGATTGCTTTGTGTAGTATGGACATTTTAATGGTGTGATTCTCCCAATCCATGAACATGGTATATTCTTCCAGCTGTTTACATCTTCCTCTATCTCTTTTTTTAGAGTCCTGTCGTTTTCCAGGAATAGGTCTTTTACCTCCTTAGTTAAGTTTATTCCTAGGTATCTTAATTTTTTTTGGTGTGGTGGTAAATGGGATTACTTTTTTAGTCTCTCTTTATGTAACTTCACTATTAGCGTATAGAAATGCCATATATTTCTTGGCGTTAATTTTGTAGCATGCTACATTGCTGAACTCATTTATTAAGTCTATTAGTTTTTTATGGTGTCTTTTAGGTTTTTTATGTACAATATCATGTCATTGGCAAATAAGGATAGCTTTACTCCTTCTTTTCCAATTTGGATGCCTTTTATTTCTTCTTTTTGTCTAATTGCAATGGCTAATACTTCCAGTACTATGTCGAACAGGAGTGATGAGAGTGGACATCCCTGTCTTGTTCCTCTTCTTAGGTGAAATGGTTGTAGTTTTTGCCCATTGAGTATGATGTTTTCTGTGGATTTATCATATATGGCTTTTATTATGTTGAGGTATGATCCTTCTATTCCTACTTTGTTGAGAGTTTTTATCAAGAAAGGTTGTTGGATTGTGTCAAATGCTTTTTCTGCATCAATTGATATGACTATGTGATTTTTATCTCTCAATTTGTTTATGTGAGGTATCACATTTATTGATTTGTAGATATTGTACCATCCTTGCACTCCTGGGTTAAATCCTACTTGGTCATGGTGTATGATCTTTCTGATGTACTGCTGGATCCTATTTGCTAGAATTTTATTGAGGATTTTGGCCTCTATATTCATGAGGGATATTGGCCTATAATTCTCTTTCATTGTATTGTCTTTGTCTGGTTTTGGTATTAGGGTGATGCTGGCTTATAGAAAGAGTTTGGAAGTGTTCCATCCTCTTCAATTTTCTCGCAGTCTGAGGAGGATAAGTTTTCGTTCTGCCTTGAATGTTTGGTAAAACTCCCTTGTGAAGCTGTCTGACCCTGGGCTTTTATTTGTTGGAAGCTTTTTGTTGACTGGTTCAGTTTCTTCCATATTTATTTGTCTATTGAGCTGTTTAGATTCTTCCTATTGAGTTTTGGGAGGTTATATTTTTCTAAGAATATATCCATTTCCTCCAGCTTGCCAGTTTGTTGGAGTAAAGTTGTTCATAGTATTTTTTAATAATCCTTTGTATTTCGATAGGATCTGTTGTTATTTCACTTCTTTCATTTCTGATTTTATTTATTAGGGTCCTCTCTCTTTGCTTCTTGGTGAATCTGGCTAGAGGTTCATCAATGTTGTTTATCCTTTCAAAGAACCAGCTCTTGTTTTTGTTGATCTTCAGTATTGTTTCTTTGGTCTCTATGTCATTTATCTCTGCTCTGATCTTTATTATTTCCTTCCTTCTGCTTACACTGGGCTTTTCTTGTTGCTCTCTTTGTAACTCTTTAAGTTGTTGTATTAGATAATTTATTGCTGCTGTTTCATGTTTTTTGTTTTTTTTTTTTTTCTTTTTTTTTTTTTTTTTTTTTTTTTTTTTTTTTGCAGTAGGATTGTAGAGCTATGAACTTCCCTCTCAAACTTCTTTTGTTGTGTCCCATAGATTTTGGATAGTTGTGCTATCATTGTCATTTGTTTCCATGATGTTTTCTATTTCTTCCTTGATCTCTCTGGTAACCCAGTCATTATTTAATAGCATGCTGTTTAGTCTCCATGTGTTTGATTTCTTTGGATTGTTTTTATTGTAGTTGATTTCCAGCTTTATGCCACTGTGATTTGAGAATATGCTTGATATAATTTCTATCTTCTTGAATTTGGAGAGACTTTGCCTATGACCCAACACATGGTCTATCTTTGAGAATGACCCATGGGCACTTAAAAAGAATGTATATTCTGTGGCTTTGGGGTGAAATGATCTGAAGATGTCAATTAATTCCTTCTGGTCTAGGGATTCATTGAGGATTGATGTTTATTTACTGATTTTTTGTTTAGAGGATTTGTCCAATGGTGATAGTGGGGTATTAAAGTCTCCTACTATTATTGTTTTACTGTCTATCTCTTCCTTGATATCATCCAGAAGATTTTTTATGTATTTGGGTGCTCCTAATTTATGTTTACCAGAGTTATTTCTTCTTGTTGGATTGCTCCCTTTATTTTTTTTTTTTTTTTTTTTTTTTTTTTTTTTTTAATTATTTTTTTTTATTTTTTGCAGTATAATAGTAGTACATGTTTTCCTTTCCCCCTCCCCCTTATCCTCCCCCCAGCCTCCCCCACCCCCCAGCACATATCCCCAGCTTCCCCCCTCCCCGCCCCAGTGTCTTTCATTCATTGGTTATGTTCATATGCATGCATACAAGTCCTTCCGTTGATCTCCCCCTGCATCTGCCTCCCATCCACCCAAGCCTCCCCCTGTAGCTTGACAGCCTGTTCAAGGCCATCCTGCCTCTATATCAATCACTCTCCCCTGTTTCTTTTCTTCAAAAATATCTTGCCTCTGCATACTAGAAATAAATGTATAAGAACAAAAAGTGTTTCATTCTCGGTTTCAATGTCCAACTTTTCTGAGTCCCAGTTTCAGTGTCAAATAATTCATTATGTGTATAAGTCAGCAATGGTATCCAGATGGTGGACATATCGTGTCAATGCATGATCCATCCTCTCTGGTTTGGTCCTGGGCTGCCTGCAGACATACACAGCTGCTGACTGCTAGTATGGCAAGGTGTCGTCAGTGTCCCCCATCTCTGGACCGTCCTCATGGCTGGAACAGATCCATCAGTTCCTCACCGTCGCAGGAACCCACATGGTCTTGGAGTTGTTCTCTGAAAACACACAAACACATTCTCGACCAAAAGTTAACAAAGGGATCCTCTATGCAAAATAGACTTGGGATTCTTTTTAATTTTTGCCTAAATGATTTTCCTTTGGCTTATTTTGACACCATGTGTGTTTTTTCATGGGTGTCCTGCTATTGTTTTTACAAATGGAATTTACTTTACTAGAGTAAGAATTTTCTAGATGTATTTTACTTACTCAATATTTTTTTTTTGTCCCTTTCATGATATTACCCCGCTGTCCCCTCCTCTTTTTTGATTAATGGGGACTTTTGGAAATTTTCTATTGCAGTCTTGATAATTTTAAATTTTAATTTTTGTACACAAAGTGACTGCTTTAGGTTCTTTGGATGTTAGGCAATTTTACAGAGAGATGAACTACTGATAGATTTTTCAGTTAATGTTTTAGGAAAAGCTTTTTGTCCAGTACACTATAATTTTCTTGAGTATTCTCGTATTTCACTTGGCCAATTTAAATTAATCTGAAAACTTGATTACTATTTTCCTGTCAATTTTAATACTCAAGCAGAAATCTTAGTTTACCCTGTGAATACTAGTGGAAAGGAATATTTGCAATTTTGAGTAGGTCCCGAGCATTCCTGGTAATAGACTGAATTTAGATATAGAGCAGCTATTGCTGGCCGAGTCTCTGTCTGCCACCTGGGTCCCCGTATGAGTTGTGTGTGGGAGGCGAAGCAGCCGTGGGGGTAGGAGACCTCCCTTAGGAGGGTTGAGAATTCAAACCCCTGCAAGGTTTGTGGATGAGGGTCTGTGCCCCACCTCTGTTGACCTTTTAGTTCTCTCCTGTTGGCCCCTCTGCGACTGTGCCTGTCTTAGGTTGTTCCTTCCCTGAGGAATCTTACCCGTCTCTGGCTAACCAGCCATCCTCCGGGGCCAAACAGGGTGATGTGAGGTTCAGTTCTGTCTCCTTTGTAGTCTATGCCCCCCTGTGGCCTCCACGTCCAGTACCTGCCTTGGGGTCCCCTCGCCTGCTGGCGGGGTCCCGGTACTGATCACATATCTCGGGGGACCCAGGTTTCTTCTCCAGAGAGGGCCCAGTTCACACCATTGGTCGAGATTCAGATCCATGGTGCCAGCTGCCCAAAGGCTTCAGCCACAGCTCGAACTGAAAACTCTGGCATCAGCTGTGTGTATTTGGATAGTAACAAGAAGGTCCCTCTTGGCAGAAAGGGCAAGAAGGGCCAATATAGAATGCTCGGATGCCTTCCCAGTGCCTTAATTCCTTCTGAAAGGGATTAATTTCTTTCCTATTCTTTTTTAAGTTGCTGCCCAACATTCAAAGAATTAGTTTGTAAGTTTATTTGGGATAATTGTATAATATGCTGTTGTCAAATATCAAATATTATAATGACATTGTAGAATAATATCATGCAAGGGTATTATGGTGTCATGGGAGGTTAAGCAGGGCCTAGCCTAAGGACTGGTCTCCATAGGATATGACAAGCTCTAGGCCATGTCAATTCAATGTCAGACTAGCTGCCATTTTTTTATAATTTTATATAAACTTTGTCAGGGATGTAAAAACACAAATCACTTACCTCAGTTCAAGAGTTCAAGTATATTGACTTTTCCACTTACTCTCACCACCTGCCACTTACCCTGAGGTTTGACATTCTGATGGACTTTTCTCAGTCTCTGGATCTATTCTTGTTCATCAGTCTATGTCATTGATTGTATTCTTCAAATGAGTGAGATCATGTGATATTTGTCTTTCTCTGCCTGGCTAATTTCACTTAGCATAATGCTCTCCAAATCCATCCATGTTGTTACAAATGGTAGGAGCTCCTTCTTTTTTTCCGCGGCGTAGTATTCCATTGTGTAAATGTACCATAGTTTTTTGATCCACTCATCTGCTGATGGGCACTTCGGCTGTTTCCAAATCTTAGCTATGGTAAATTGTGTTGCTATGAACATAGGGGTACATATATCCTTTCTAATTCGCCTTTCTAATTTCTTGGGGTATATTCCTAGAAGTGGGATCACTGGGTCGAATGGGAGCTCCATTTTTAGTTTTTTGAGGAATCTCCATACTGTTCTCCACAGTGGCTGTACTAGTCTACAATCCCACCAGCAGTGCACGAGAGTTCCTTTTTCTCCGCATCCTCGCCAGCACTTGTCGTTTGTTGATTTGTTGATGTAAGCCATTCTGATAGGTGTGAGATGGTACCGCATAGTCATTTTGATTTGCATCTCTCGGATAATTAGTGACTTTGAGCAAGTTTTCATGTGTCTCTGGGCCTTCCTTTTGTCTTCTTTCGTGAAGATTCTATTTAGGTCTGTTGCCCATTTTTTTATTGGATCATTTGTCCTCCTTTTATTGAGTTGGGTGAGTTGCCTGTAGATGCTTGAGATTAAACCTTTATCACTAATAACATTTGCAAATATGTTCTCCCATACAGTGGGTTTTCTTGTTGTTTTGTTGATGGTTTCTTTAGCTGTGCAAAAGCTTTTGATTTTGATGTAGTCCCATTTGTTTATTTTCTCTTTAGCTTCCATTGCCCTCGGAGCGGTATCATCAAAGAAGTTCTTTTGGCATATGTCTGAGATTTTTCTTCCTGTAGATTCCTCTAAAATTTTTATGGTTTCCTGTCTTACGTTTAAGTCCTGTATCCATTTTGAGTTTATTTTTGTGTATGGTGTAAGTTGGTGCTCTAGTTTCATTTTTTTGCATGTATCTGTCCAATTTTCCCAACACCATTTATTGAAGAGACTGTCTTGACTCCATTTTATGTTCCTGCCTCCTTTGTCAAATATTAATTGTGCATAGTGGATTGGGTTGATATCCGGATTCTCTATTCTATTCCATTGATCTATATGTCTGTTCTTGTGCCAGTACCAGGCTGTTTTAAGAACAGTAGCCTTGTAATACAGCTTGAAATCTGGTATGGAAATCCCACCGACTTTGTGCTTCTTTCTCAGGATTGCTGTGGCTATTCGGGGCCTTTTTTTGTTCCAGATGAATTTTTGGAGAGTTCTTTCTAGGTCTGTGAAATATGCCATTGGTATTTTAATGGGGAGTGCATTAAATTTATAGATTGCTTTGGGTAGTATGGACATTTTAATTATGTTGATTCTCCCAATCCATGAACATGGAATGTTCTTCCACCTGTTTACATCTTCCTCTATCTCTTTTTTCAGTGTCCTGTAGTTTTCCACAAATAGATCTTTTACCTCCTTAGTTAAGTTTATTCCTAGGTATCTTAATTTTTTTGGTGTGATGGTAAATGGGATTGCTTTTTTAGTCTCTCTTTCTGTAAGTTCACTATTAGTGTATAGAAATGCCATAGATTTCTTGGCATTAATTTTGTAGCCTGCTACATTGCTGAACTCATTTATTAAGTCTACTAACTTTTTTATGGAGTCTTTCGGGTTTTTTATGTACAATATCATGTCATCTGCAAATAAGGATAGCTTAACTTCTTCTTTTCCAATTTGGATGCCTTTTATTTCTTCTTCTTGTCTAATTGCAATGGCTAATACTTCCAGTACTATGTTGAACAGGAGTGGTGAAAGTGGGCAACCCTGTCTTGTTCCTGTTCTTAGGGGAAATGGTTGTAGTTTTTGCCCATTGAGTATGATGTATGCTGTGGGTTTATCGTATATGGCTTTTATTATGTTGAGGTATGATCCTTCTATTCCTACCTTATTGAGAGTTTTTATTAAGAAAGGATGTTGGATTTTGTCAAATGCTTTTTCTGCATCAATTGATATGACTATGTGATTTTTATCTCTCAATTTGTTTATGTGATGTATCACATTTATTGATTTGCGGATATTGTACCATCCTTGCATTCCTGGGATAAATCCTACTTGGTCGTGGTGTATGATCTTTCTGATGTACTGCTGGATCCGATTTGCTAGAATTTTATTGAGGATTTTGGCATCTATATTCATGAGGGATATTGGCCTGTAATTCTCTTTCATTGTGTCGTCTTTATCTGGTTTTGGTATTAGGGTGATGCTAGCTTCATAGAAGGAGTTTGGAAGTTTTCCATCCTCTTGAATTTTCTGGAATAGTCTGAGGAGTATAGGTTTTAGTTCTTCCTTGAATGTTCGGTAAAACTCCCCTGTGAAGCCGTCTGGCCCTGGGCTTTTGTTTGCTGGAAGCTTTATGATGACTGCTTCAATTTCTTCCACAGTTATTGGTCTATTGAGTTGTTTAGATTCTTCTTGATTGAGTTTTGGGAGGTTATATTTTTCTAGAAACATATCCATTTCCTCCAGGTTGTCCAGTTTGTTGGAGTAGAGTTGTTCATAGTATTTTTTAACAATCCTTTGTATTTCAATGGGGTCTGTTGTTATTTCACCTCTTTCATTTCTGATTTTATTTATTAGGGTCCTCTCTCTTTGCTTCTTGGTGAGTCTGGCTAGAGGTTCATCAATCTTGTTTATCCTTTCAAAGAACCAGCTCTTGGTTTCGTTGATTTTCTGTATTGTTTCTTTGGTCTCTATGTCATTTATTTCTGCTCTGATCTTTACTATTTCCTTCCTTCTGCTTACACTGGGCTTTTCTTGTTGCTTTCTTTCTAACTCTTTGAGTTGTTGGGTTAGATAATTTATTGCCGCTGTTCCTAGTTTTTTGCAGTAGGATTGTAGAGCTATGAACTTCCCTCTCAGAACTGCTTTCACTGTGTCCCATAGATTTTGGATTGTTGTGCTATCATTATCATTTGTTTCCATGATGTTTTCTATCTCTTCCTTAATCTCTCTAGTAACCCAGTCATAGTTTAATAGCATGCTGTTTAGTCTCCATGTGTTCGATTTCTTTGGATTGTTTCTATTGTAGTTGATTTCCAGCTTTATGCCACTGTGATCTGAGAATATACTTGATATGATTTCTATCTTCTTGAATTTGGAGAGACTTTGCCTATGACCTAATACATGGTCTATCTTTGAGAATGACCCATGGGCACTTGAAAAGAATGTATATTCTGTGGCTTTGGGGTGAAATGATCTGAAGATGTCAATTAATTCCATCTGGTCCAGTGAGTCATTGAGAATTGATGTTTCTTTACTGATTTTTTGTTTAGAGGATCTGTCCAATGGTGATAATGGGGTATTAAAGTCTCCTACTATGATTGTATTGCTGTCTATCTCTCCCTTGATGTCCTCTAGGAGTTTTTGTATATATTTGGGTGCTCCTGTATTGGGTGCGTATATGTTTACAAGAGTTATTTCTTCTTGTTGAATTGCTCCCTTTAGTATTATGAAGTGGCCCTCTTTATCTCTTGTTATGTCCTTCACTTTGAGATCTAATTTGTCAGATATAAGTATGGCTACCCCAGCTTTTTTTTCATTTCCATTCGCCTGAATAACTTTTTTCCAACCTTTCAACCTCAGTCTGTGTGCGTCTTTTTTTCGGAGGTGGGTTTCTTGTAGACAGCAGATACATGGGTTGTGTTTTCTTATCCAGTCTATTACCCTATGTCTTTTGATTGGAGCATTTAACCCGTTTACATTTAAAGTTATTATTGATAGGTGCTTATATGTTGCCATTTTTGTTCTTTGCCCCTGTGATCCTTCTTCGCTTCCTATTTCTTTTTACAGCAGATCCTTTAGCATTTCTTGCATTGCTGGTTTGGTGGTGACGAATTCCCTTAGTCCTTTTTTATCTGTGAAGCTCCTGATTTGACCTTCAATTTTGATTGAGAGCCTTGCTGGGTACAGTATTCTAGGATTCAGACCCTTCCTTTGCATGACTTTGTAGATTTCATTCCACTGCCTTCTGGCCTGATAGGTTTCTGTTGAGAGATCACTTGTTAGTCTGATGGGTGTTCCTTTGTAGGTGACTTTTTGTCTCTCTCTGGCAGCTTTTAAGATTCTTACTTTGTCATTGGTGTTTGCCAATTTAATTATAATGTGCCTTGGCGTAGGTCTTTTGGGGTTTATTTTGCTTGGGACTCTGTGAGCTTCTTGGATTTGTGTGGGTTTTTCCTTTCCTATGCCAGGAAAGTTTTCTGTCATTATTTCTTCCAACAGGTTTTCTATTCCTTGCTCAGTTTCCTGTCCTTCTGGAAGCCCAATTATACGGATGTTGTTTTGTTTCATGTTGTCCCAAAGTTCTCTTAGGCTCTCCTCCTGCTTTTTAATTTTTTTTTCTAGTAGCTGCTCTACTTGGTTATTTTTTCCTACCTGGTCTTCTAGCTCACTGATGCGATCCTCTGCTTCTTCTAGTCTACTCTTAATACTTTCTATTGAGTTCTTTACTTCAGCAATGTCACTTTTCATTTCTTCATGGCTCTTCATCATTTCTTCCTGGGTCTTCCTCATTTCCTCTTGGGTCTTACTCATATTATCAAATTTGTCTTCCATTCTTTTCAGCCACCTTATGACCATTTCTCTGAATTCTTTCTCTGACAGGTTGTTAACTTCCATTTCGTTTACCTCCTTTTCTGGCGAGCCTTGCTTTTCTTTCATATGTGGGCTATTTCTTTGTCTTCCCATGGTCTCTCTTCTCTGTGTATGTGGTTATGTAGTTCTCACTCTCCTGTGTTGATTTAAAGGCACAAAATACAACACAACCAGGTGCAACGCACCAGGCACTGAACCGGAATGTAGTCAAAGTAATTGTAATTCCAAATAAAGGTGACCGCCAGAGAAAGGCAAATTTGGTGATAGGTGGGAAAAAAGAAAGAGAACCTCCCCCAGACCCACACAGACACTCACACACCCACACTCACACAAAAAAGAAAGAGACCTCCCCAAACACATACACTCACAAAAAAGAAAGACAGGAATGCCAAAATGATAATGGGAAAAGGGGGAGAAGAAAAAAAGAAATAAAAGGAGTAAATTATAAATGTGGGGTGAAAACTCCTATAGGATAGCCCCTAATCCGAACCAAAACCTGCAACAAGTACTTGGAGATTGATACAAATTACATACAACTACTAATATCAAGAGAGGTGAGGGAACACAGAAGCAAAAATCTATCTCAAAAACAATGCAGATGAGGACAACAAAACAAGAAACAACACCAAAAATAAAAATAACCCCCCCTACAAGACAAACCAAAATAACAGAATAAGCAAATCAATCTCATAAACCTGCTTAAAAAACCAATATAATCAACAGTCAAGTAAACAACAACAACAGGACAGGGCTAAAAACACTTTAAGATAGTGAAGTCAGAGAAGCTAGAGGTATATATGCACTTGGATTAGGTGGTTAGAGATTAGATATATCAGTGGGGTGAAATTTTAACAGGGGGTAAGGGGAAAGAATTAGGTAAATCTAAAGCGGGAAAAGTGTAAGGGAAACAAGGCACTAAATAGGGAAAGGTTAGCCAGAGAGTGGTGGTATAAAGGTGAAGTTGAGGTAGAGTAAAAGATACTAAAGTGTAGATGAAAATAGACTGTATTCCCAAGGTCGAAGAAAAGATATAATCAATTCCCTGTCACATAAGAGTCAATTTGTGATTTGGCCCCTGGGTGGCAGTGTTTCTAGATTGACTTCTGGGTCTATTGGTCCTCTTTATCCTGAACTAAACAATACTGCCTCTCTAATGGTGACTGCTGTTTTAGCAGCCAGAACCCTCCCCAAATCTTCCGGGCTTCCCCCCTCTGTCAGGTCCAAACTGATTGCGCTCCAGCGATCAACTCTGCCACCAGCTCCAAGGGCCCTCTCCCAAGTTCACCAGCTTCAACAGCCACAGATTCTATTTCAGGAGCAGATCTCCAGGTTTTGAGTTCCGAGGTGCAGATCTCCCAGACTGCCAGCCCCCTCAGTTTCGAGCCCAAAGTACCCCCAGGGAAATCTGACCTTTCCTTGCTGGAGTTTAGAGCTCCCTGGGCTCTGCGCGCCACCTGGTCGCCGGTGCTCCAGTAGCCCCAGAGGTCCCGCCGGTACCGCGAACTGCAGCTGTATGTTTTCCGGCTCCTCTGGTTCAAGATCTGGATTGCTCCCTTTAGTATTATGTAGTGGCCTTCTTTATCTCTTGTTATGTCCTTCACTTTGAGATTTAATTTGTAGGATATAAATATTGCTACCCCAGCTTTTTCCCATTTCACTTGAAGAACCTTTTCCATCCTTTCACCCTCAGTCTGTATGCATCTTTTTTTTGGAGGTGGGTTTCTTGTAGACAGCATATATATATATATATATATATATATATATATATATATATATATATATATATATATATTTCATGTTTTCTTATCCAGTCTGTTACCCTGTCTTTGTATTAGAGCATTTAAACCATTTACATTTAAAGTTATTATTGATAGGTACTTATTTGTGGCCATTTCTGTTCTTGGCCCCTGTGTTATTTCTTCACTTCCTATTGCTTTTTACTGTAGACCCTTTAGCATTTCTTGCATTGCTGGTTTGGTGGTATTGTATTCCCTTAGACCTTTTTTGTCTTTGAAGCTCCTGATTTGACGTTCAATTTTGATTGATAGCCTTGCTGGATACATATTCTAGGATTCAGATTCTTTCTTTGCATGACTTTGTATATTTCATTCCAATCCCTTCTGGCCTGATAAGTTTCTGTTGCAAAATCACTTGCTAATCTGATGGGGTTCCTTTGTAGGTGACTTTCTGTCTCTCTGTGGCAGCTTTTAAGATTCTGACTTTGTTGTTGTTGTTTGCCAATTTAATTATAATGTGCCTTGGCATAGGTATTTTGGGGGTTTATTTTGCTTGGGACTCTGTTAGCTTCTTAAATTTGTGTGGGTTTTTTCTGTCCTATATCAGGTAAGTTTTCTGTCATTATTTCTTCCAACAGGTTTTCTATTCCTTGCTCAGTTTCCTATTCCTCTTAAAGCCCTATTAGGCAGATGTTGTTTTGTTTCATGTTGTCCCAAAGTTCCCTTAGGCTCTCCTCCTGCTTTTTATTTTTTATTTTTATTTTCTAGAAGCTGCTCTACTTGGGTATTTTTTCCTACCTTGCCTTCCAACTCACTGATGTGGTCCTCTGCTTCTTCTAGTCTACTCCAGATACTTTCTATGGAGTTCTTTACCTCAGCAATGTCACTTTTCATTTCTTCTTGGCTCGTCTTCTTCATTTCTTCTTGGGTCGTCTTCATTTCCTCTTGGTTATTCTTCAATTCCTCTTGGTTCTTACTCATACTGACTTCTATTCCCTTCAGCCACCCTATGACCATTTCTCTGAACTCTCCTTCTCTGACAGGTTGCTTGCTTCCATTTCGTTTACCTCTTTTTCTGGTGAGGCTTGTTTTTCTTTCATTGGTGGGCTGTTTCTTTTTCTCCCCATGGTCTCTCTTCTCTGTATGTTTCGTTATGTATTTCTCACTCTCCTATGTTGATTTAAAGGCTCAAACTACAACACAACCAGGTGCAGAGCATCAGGCACTGAAAAAGAATGTATTTACAGTATTGTTAACTCCAAATTAAAGGTGATTGCCAGAGGAAGGTAAATTAGGTGATAGGTGAGAAAGAAGAGAGTAAGAGAAAACACACACACACAAAAGAAAGAAAAAAGAAAGAAAGAAAGAAAGAAAGAAAGAAAGAAAGATAAAAAAATAAAGAAAGGAAGAAAGGAAGAAAGAAAGAAAGAAAGAAAGAAAGAAAGAAAGAAAGAAAGAAAAAAGGGAATGCCAAAATGAAATTGGGAAAAGGGGAAGGAGTAAAAAGAAAGAAAAGGAGAATAAACTATAAATATGCATTAAAAACTCCTAAAGGATTGTCACTAATCCCAGCAAAAGCCAGCAACAAGTACCTGGATATTGATACAAACTACATACAACAACTAATATTAAGGTAGGTTAGAAAACACAGAAGCTTAAATCTATCAAAAAAACAATGCAAACAACACCAAAACAAAAAACAATGCCAACCCCCCCCCCCAAAAAAAAAAAAAACAAATTAAAAGAAAAGAATAAGCAAACCAATCTCACAAATATCCATAAAATATTGATATAATCAACGGTCAGGTAAACAACATCAGCAGGACTGAGAGAAAAACAATTTAGGATAGTGAAGTCGGAGAAGCAATAGATATGTATGGACTTAGAGCAGGTGGTTGATAATTAGATATAAAAATGGGGTGAAATTTTAACAGGGGGTAAAAAAAGAGAATAAGGAAAATCTAAACCAGAAAAAGTGTAAGGGGAACAGCACACTAACTAGGGAAAGGTTAGCAAGAGAGTGCTGGCATAAGGGTGCAGTTGAGGTAGAGTAAAAAGATACTAAAGGGTAGATGAAAAAAGGCTGTATAACACTAATCCCAAAGTAGAATAAAGATGAAACAAAATGGCACTTTAAAAAAAAAGTTTAAATTCTAGTAGAAATAAAATTGATTCCTTAATTTGTGTTACACAAGAGTCAATTTGTGATTCAGCCCCTGGGTGGCAGTGTTTCTGGATTGACCTCCAGGCCCATTTGTCCTCTCTAGCCTGAACTAAAATCCCGGTATGTTTATGGTATTCGATACTGTTTTGTGGGAATAGACTACCCCAGAGATTCCTCTCTAATGGTGAGCACCTGTTCTGATCCCCAGCCTCAGAAAAACAGTTCGCCCCTGCGGTCTCCCAAGTCATCCCACACCAGGGGATCCTGCTTCAGCACTGAAAAATTCGGATTTCGAGAGGACAAATGCAACCACACAAACTCACGTTCTGCTCCCATGTCTGCGCAAAATCCCTTTCCCCCTTTGTTTGGCAGCCCGCACCCTCCCAAAATTGTTAGCCTGGCTTTCTCCGTCAGGTCACAATGGGTTACTTTCTATGTATCCCCCCTGCCACCAGCTCCGAGGGCCCTCCTCCATGTTTACCAGCTTCAACAGCCACAGACTTTTCCTCTTCCTCCCCCCCCGCCCTCAGGCGCGAGTCACCCTGTTTTGCCTGCTCCCCCAACTACAGGGGAAATCTGACCTTTTCATGGCAGATCACAGGGTTCCTCGAAATTCACTTCTGCACCAACTAGGAACCGATGTTCCAGGGGGTCTCAGCTACCCAGTGGGTACCACAACTGTAACATTTTCAGGCTCTTCCCCCTTCAAGATGGGGCAGTCCGCCTCTGAGCCAGTGGCTCTGTGAGAGAACCCAGCTGCCCCAGGGCTGCTCCATTAGGGGAAACTAATCTAGCAGTCCTCCTCCTTCTCCCAAAGCCCAGCTCTCTCCCAACTCGCCAACAAACACTCCCCGCGAGACCCTCAGCTGCTCCCTCCGTCTGCCCTGGGATACAAATGATTACGCATCCTTCTGTTCCGCCGCCATCTTCTAAACTCAAACTTCTTCTAATGCCACTTCTTCAAAATAGACTCGCCCAGGTCGTAGTCTTTTGTGGAAGAGCCACCACACTCAAGCGACCAAAGAGCTGCAGTTTGCTGACAATGGCTCTAAGAGAAAAGCAGATTTTAAGTCAGAGAAAGAAGTTGAAGGAACTGTTCTAAAAGGAATTTGAGAATATAGAGAACTTTGCTGCCAGTGGTCCACAAGCTACAAAGAATTTAGGAGAAGGATTTGAGGAGTTGAAGATTGTGAATGATATAGAAATTGTAGTTGAAGATGGTGAATGATATAGAAATTGTAGGAATCCTTATGATGAAAGAAACTTTCTTTGGAATCTTGAACTTCTTGTGATAACTGGAATAAAAAGGGATTTAAGGTCTGATGGGATTAGACTTCATGGTCTCCTCAGTATGTACTAGAGGCCCAATGCATGGGATTTGTGCTCTGGTGGGAGATGTGGCCTGTGGAGATTGGTCACTGTGGGAATACTGCTCATCCTTAGTGAGCAGCTGCTCACCACAGTCAGCCAAGTGGTGTTTCCAGTATGGGAGCAAGCTGACCACCAAGGGGCAGCTCCTGCAATGAGCGTCTGCACCCTAGTGATCAGTGCACGTCATAGTGACTAGTTGACTGGTAGTTCTGGTCATTCTGTCGCTGGGCATTTATATTATAGGATAGTGTCTATACTAATAAAAGGGTAATATGCTAATGAGGCCAAGTCAACTGGCCATCTTCCAGAAATCTGACTTCCTTCTTAAAAAAGCCATGGTAGTGGGGGCCGAGACAGAGGCAGTTAGGGACAATCAGACTGGCAGGGGAGAGCAGCTAGGGGCAATCAGGCAAGCAGGGGGAGACAAGGTAGGGGTGATCAGGCTGGCAGGGGGGCAAGGTAGGGTGATCAGGTCAGCAGGGGGGCAAGGTAGAGGCAAACTAGATGGCTGGGTGGCAAGGTAGGGCTGATTAGGCTAGCAGGAAGAGGGGTTAGGGAAAATCAGGCAGCCAGGCAGGTGAATGGTTAGAAGCCAGTCATCTCGGAGTGGGAGAGGAATATCTGACTGTCAGTTTTAGGGGTTGGGCCTAAGCTGGAAGTCAGACATCCCCCAAGGGGTCCCAGATTGGAGAGGTGCAGGCCAGACTGAGGAACTCTCCTCCGTGCATGAATTTTGTGCATCAGGCCTCTAGTCTATATATATAAAAGGCTAAGTCACCATTGCATCCAAAACAACCGAACAGACAACTGAACAGTCTGTGTGGGGTGACCAGATCATCAAGGAGATTAGTGAGGGGTGACCAAATGACTGAGCAGCAGTGGCGTGAGGCTACCAGGCCCACAGTGGGGGCAGGTAGGGGCAACCAGATTAGCAGAGGGGGTCAGTGAGGGGCGAGCAGGCCAGCAGAGGACAGCAGTGAGGGGTTTCCAGGTTAATGGAGGAGGGCAGTGAGGGACACTATGCCTGCAAGGGGGGCAGTTGGAGGTGACCAGGCCAGCAGCAGGGGGCAGTTAGGTGGATTAGGCAAGCAGGCAGGTCAGCAGTTAGGAGCAAGTGGTCCCAGATTGTGAGAAGGATGTCCAACTGTCAGTTTAGGCATGATCCACAGGCAAGGGTGCAGGCTGGGTATAGGGGAAAACCCCCTGCCCCATGAATGAATTTCATGCTTTAGGCCTCTAGTCTATATATAAAAGCCAAGTTACCAGAATACCAGAACAATCAGAACAAACAGAATGACTGGTCTCTATGACACACATTGCGGCTGGCCAACTGGCCTGATTGGGTTCAGCCCCTTCCCCAGAAACCCCACCCTGGTTAGGGGTGGGACAAGCTGGCCAACTTCCCATGTTCTGTCCTCTCTGCTGGCTGGGCCTGATTGGCCCCCATAGGGGGGCCAGCCAGACTCCACCTGTGCATGATTTGTGCACTGGGCCTCTAGTATAGTTATAAAAACATGTATATTTTTGGAATTTCGTATATCATAGGATTTATTCTCTCGGAAGTCCATTTTGAGTGAGATTAGAGTGCACAGCATTTGATGCTTAGGAGTAAAAACTTGTGGAAGTAGCCCAAGCTAGTTTTGCTCAGTGGATAGGGCATCAGCCTATAGACTGAAGGGTTCCAGGTTCAATTTCAGTCATGGGCACATGCCCAGGTTGTGGGCTCGATCCTCAGTAGAGGACATGCAAGAGGCAGCCAATCAATTATTCTCTCCCATTATTTATGTTTCTATGTCTCTCCTCCTCTCCCTTCCTCTTTCAAATTAATAAAAATATATTAAAACAAACAAACAAAAAAAATTGTGGAAGTGATGGAAGGAGGCAGGATTGGATAAAAGGAGCAGTTTGCCTGTAATGCAGGTCCATCAAAAGACCCAGCTGACTCCACTCTAACAACTGGAACTGGATAGTCCATCGGTCTTATCTAGAGTTGGTGACATTATGGTGACAGACATTATGTCTCTCTCTTGCTCATTCACTGGATGTGGGGATGCCCTGGGAAGGGTGGTGTGATACTTACTACTAGCAGCCAATAAGTGAAGAAGATTGATAGCCGAGGGCCATCAGCTGACAGGACTTTTAGCAGCCAAGGGAATGAATCCATAGTTCAAGGGGAAATCTGGGTGGTGCAGCAGGGCATCTGACACAACAGATTTCTCTTCCTTCCTTCCTTCCTTCCTTCCTTCCTTCCTTCCTTCCTTCCTCCCTTCCTTCCTTCCTCCCTTCCTTCCTTCCTTCCTTCCTCTTTTTCTAAATGTACTAGAGGCTCAATGAACAAAATTCATGCAAGAGTAGGCCTTCTTTCCCCCAGGTGATGACACTGGCTTCCCTCTGGTACCCAGAACTGAGCTCCCTCTTGGCCTTGGATTAATCTGGAAGGAGGTCCAGTGTAATTAGTATATTGTGCTTTTATTATTATAGATATTTATTGTTGAAGTATTACATATGTACTCCCTTTTATCCCTCACTTGATTCCCCTCCATCACCATCTCTCCTCCTCCTAGACCTTTACCTCACTATTGTCTGGGTCCATGGGTTATGCATATATGCATATAGGTTATTTGGTTAAGCTTTAACCCTTCCCCCACATGCCTTTTCCTCTGAGAATTCTCAGTCAGTTGCATGTTCCATGTTTCTGGCTCTATTTGTTTGTCAAATTGTTTTGTTCATTTGATTCTACATATAAGTGACATAACATGATATTTATCTTTTTCTGAATGGCTTATTTCACTCATCATAATACTTTCCAGATCCCTCCATGCTGTCTCAAAGGGTAAGAGATCCTTCTTTTTCACAGCTGAATATTCAATTGTGTAAATGTACCACAGCTCTTTTATCCATTCATCTACGGATAGGTACTTGGGCTGTTTCCAGATAGTAGCTATTGTAAATTGTGCTGCTATGAGAATAATGAGGTACCAACTCACATCTGCCAGAATGACAACCATCAAAAAATCAACATATAATCAATGTTGACAAGGATTTAAAGCAATGAAAACCTGGTGCACTGCTTATGGAAAACAGTATGGAGTTTCCTCAAAAAAATTGAACTGACAAATATAATCATAGGGATTCTTTATTTGAGAATTGTGGAACCTGTTATAAATAAATTTATATCATTTTAATATTAGTATGCAAGATTAGCATTCTTGAGAGTGTGAGGAAAATCATGAGCTCTTAATTTTAATTAGCATATATATTTTATCAATCTTGGAATTAGAACTTATTTTATAATTTAAAATCATGATCAAGGCTTTTTTTTTCTTTTTCAATATTTACATGTGATTCATGTAAGAATACTGCTGTAATATCCTTTAAAATGCTAAAAAAAAGAAAAGAAAAAGAAAAGAAAACGCAAACAAACAAACGAACAAAAAAAAAAACATTTGTGAGGCTAGACAAAGGAGCTACTATATACTGTGGGGAAACTACCAGTATGTCATTCACTAAAAGAAGATCTAGACTGAAAACCTCATAAAATAAACTCAGACTCTACCTTTCATCATTCCAAACTATTAAGCTTTTTTATTACTGATTCAAATACATGAGTTATCTTGTTGATCCTCAGTTCATTCCAATTACATCTAGCTTATTGCTATGAAAATTGTTATAAAAATAGTAGTGAAGCAGGAATTTTAGGGGTAAAATAGGTTTAGGAAAGTTTAGAAATTAAGGGGACCATGGAGGAAGCACAGGGCTGCAGAGCAGCAGAAGGTATATTTCCATAGAATAGGTAAGCTGAAAAGCTACAACAGGTACATTTTCATAGAATGAGGGAGCTGGGAACAGCATAAGGACCATATTTATAAAACAAAGAGAAGTAACCCCTTCATCCAGAAGGAGAAGAATAAAGCCCAAAAAGAATAGAAAACCAATAAGGAAGGAGGGGTAGTAGTGGTTAAGGGCAAAACCTCACATGTCTCATGTGAGGTTCATTCAACCTTTGAGCCCAGGAGTTACTATAGTAACCAGTCTAAGGGAATAGTGAACAATCAGAGGGGATATTGTTATGCCCAGAGCTCAGGATCCCCAATAATTAACCACCAGGAAGACCTTTATTATCCGATGCAAAAAGCAAAGAACCTTTATTCAAACCCGGGTTTGGCCCTCAGCCTCTATCTGGCACAGCAGCGAGACGAGAGAGCGAGCCCAGCAAGAACAATGGGTTATAAAGGGTTGGTCATTTGGGTGGTCTTAGGGAAGTGATGTGGGTTACAGAGATAGCCTTATTAGGTCAGGGTTTTTCAGCGGGGGTCACACAGTACAAAGAACAGGAAGTTACCAGTACTTTGATTATGCCCTATTTGGACGTAAGCCATGTCCTTGGGCTGCATTGGTCTGCTCAGGCAGTGGTTGGGGGAGTCAGGACATTCCTGGCACTCTTGTGGCCACTCCCAGCAGGGGGAAAGGAGAGATAGGCTGACCAGCCCCTCAAGATGGAGGATAGTCTTTTGTCCTTTCAATATCTAGGCACTGGATCTGCAGCCTTTATAAGCCATTGGGAAAAGGAACTCAGTGGGACTCTTTCCCTCTCCCATGTGGGAGTCTGTACTTATTCTTCAAAAAAATTTCATCTTTGCTATCCCTCTTTCTTTCTGTGGATTCATTCTTCAATTCCAGTGGACAGAGAATCTGGGTTCCAGTCTAAAAATTCTGTATCAGTAGTGTCCTACTTTAACAATTATATTCACTTAATTGTCTCATTTAATTAATTTGAAATAATGGGTGAAGCCAGACTAAGCTTTGAACAAAGAAAATGTATCCTGAAGTGGCACTAGACTTTTTTAATGGGGATACATAAAAAATAAAGTTTATGGTACAAAACTGGCAACAGTTGACAAATTGAAGGCACACAAATACTTAAATAAGTAATTCTTGATATTTGCAATTCCATTGCTTCAAATTATCAGCAGTGCTTGGACCAGAACAGCAGTCCGTTTGAAAACAGATATTGACAAAAAATTATTCATTTCTGTAGATTCTTTTAAATTTTGAAAATGAACTGTATGCTAGTAAACACTGACTTTATAGTCTTTGTATTAGACTTTTTGGGGAACACCCTACACATTATAGTGATAATATATTTATGTTGTCACATGATTCATAAAAGATAAGGGATTTTAAGTAATCAAGGCACAGCTTTTTCTTGGTGTCAAGATATCTACATTTCTGAGTATAATACTTTGCAGTCAGAAAACTACAGAATTATAAACTACATATATAGTGTCACATCTAAAAAGTTAAATTTCTCACTGCTTTCTGAATTAAAAATAAAATCTGGAAATCCTGTCACATGGCTTTTTTTTAACTCATTTGTTTTGTATGCCTGTCAAATGTATTCCTTAACCACAGGCCCCTTCTGAAGTACCAAGTGATGCCTCATGTGGAGGTATTGTCTGCAAATGCTCTAGTTATCAGGACTACTTTCAAAAGGTGTTTTCAGGGTGTCATTCCCTGGCACTAACTATATTGTGATATTTTCTGCATGTTGACCTCACAACCTACTTGATATGCAGAACACTTTGGTCTGTCTTCAAAATACGCTGCTTAAGAATGCCCTTGTCTCCTGTCCTTTCCCTTGATACCGTGTTGGAATGGAAGGTGCATTATTCTTCTTGATAGGTTTCTGAATTTCGTGGTAGGCTCTATGAATTTGTATGCTCATTTTGAAATCCAGTTCAGTCCTTCAAAAGTCAATGACTAAGTTTACTGACACGCATTCTTAAGAGGTAAACTCTTACAATGTGCATGCTTATTTGAATTAGTGGGATTGGTCCATTTTTATTATTTTAACAACATTGTTGCATCCTTCCCACTTCCCTGCCACATAGCGCTTGCTTAGAAGCAGAAAATAATAGATACTGGGAAGCAAGTACATTTATCTAGAACATGTTTTGTACATTTGGTTATCTCATTGATGTGCAAATTACACATCAAATTACACTTGTTGAAATTGTCTTTAATTTTTAAAAATAATTACTTGATGTTTCAGACTATATAATGTTTAAATACATATACATTATATTCTAGTATATTTTTCCCTCAAATTTTACTATATTTTTCTTTTCAAAAAAATACATTTTATTGATTTTTTACAGAGAGGAAGGGAGAGGAATAAAGTCAGAAACATTGATCAGCTGCCTCTTACACACCCCCTACTGGAGATATGCCCCCAGCCAAGATACATGCCCTTGACCAGAAACGAACCTGGGACCCTTCAGTCCACAGGCCGGTGCTCTATCCACTGAGCCAAACTGGTTTGGGCAACCTTGGTTTTTCTTTTATGCTATGATGTACTTCTATTTGTCTTAATAATTTATAGTCTACTTGCCTGATTTCCAAATATGAATAATACCTGCAGCTGATGTAGTAAGCTAAATGGTTGGCTGAGAGAATGAATGCATAAATAATCAAATTATTAAATGAATGCTTCTAGGCCAGTATATTCATCATAACATTACTATGTCGGTAGTTATCCCCTTGGCTAGGTGAGCTCTCTATGAGTTTTCATAAGTATTTGAGCCAACATTTAATTTCATGTTACCATTTTACCATCATTTTAATAAATAATACTTTGAAATGATTAGTACAAATAGCTTTATCAGGAGCTTTGAAATAGAGGTAGCAAATGTTCTCTGCTTAGGACATTCAGCAGGTATTCTTTTGACCTTGAAGTCAGGTGGGAATGTCTACCCTCTTAAGGAGAAAAGCAGCTTGAATTCATGTAGTGGTTAATACAGAGCACCATCAATTTAATTAGTGTAACCACTTGAGTCCTGCTGAATAAGCCTAGTACATGGGGTTAATCACTTATCAGTGGGAAAGGATTAGACACATGCAGGAATAGCACTGTCATCCAGTAGGTGATAATCTGAGCTATGTGCTCTGAACTGCCCACTGGGTGGCAAAGCCAGTGAAGCATTCAGGAGCTGAATTTTCCTGGCTGCTTAAATGACTCATATACTACTGAGGACAAATTAGCCTTGAGGTTTCTTCTGCAACAGTTCCTTAAATGAATGCATCTATTTCTTCTTTCTTTCTTTTAAAAGATGGATTTTTCTCCCAGATTTCTAAAGGCATTCATTTTACTTTCTTTGTTTTCCTTGTAAAAAAATAATAGACAATTCTTATTGACCCCTAGAGGAATGTTAAATAGGACCTTTTCATGGTATTTAATTCTGAGCTGTTACCAAATCCTATCTAATAAAAGAGTAATATGCATATTGACCGTACCTCAGTGACACCACAAGCCACACCCACCAGTCAATCAGGAGTGACTATGCATATTAACCCAACCAAGATGGATGCAGCCACAAGCCCCTCGTCCAGGCTGCCCCTCACCCCAAGGGAACCTTTACCCTGATCTGGGACACTCTTCAGGGCAAACCAGCTGGCCCCTACCTATGCACCAGGCCTCTATCCTATCTAATAAAAGAGTAATATGCATATTTACCATCACTCCAGCACACAAGAGGGCTGCCCTCATGTGGTCAAAGATCCTACCCCCATGTGGACACAAGATGGCCACCACAAGATGGTCAGCAGGGGAGGGCAGCTGGGAGGGACCAGGCCTGCAAGGGAGGACAGTTGGGGTTGATCAAACCTGCGGAGGGGGACAGTTGGGGGTGACCAGGCCGTCAGAGCAGGGAATTTGGGGCCAAACTGGCTGGCAGGGGAGTAGTTAGACATCAATTAGGCTGGCAGGATAGTGGTTAGTGGATGATCAGGCTGGCAGGCAGAAGCAGTTAGGGGCAATCAGGGTGGCAGGCAGGTGGGCAGTTTGGAGCAAGCAGTCCTGGATTGTGAGAAGGATGTCCGATTGCCCGGTTAGGCACGATCCTACCAGGATCGCGCCTAACCAGGCAATCGGACATCCCTCAAGGGGTCCCAGGTTGAAGAGGGTGCAGGCTGGGCTAAGGGACACTCCCGCCCATGCATGAGTTTTGTGCACCGGGTCTCTAGTTTTTTATAATACACAAATTTCGGAAAACATGGCAGCCTTGTATGTTTCTTGAAGCATTTCATTAAGAGTTTGTATGGTTAATCTCGGGAGTCTCTGAATCATAAGGAAAGGCTGCTAGTGACACAAGAGTAAGAAATATACAGCTCACTAACTTCAGAAGAGTTATCAGATATAAATACTAATTCAAACACCATGATTAAATTTAAAAGATTGGTTTGTACTAATATTTAATCATAGGGATTCTTTATTTGAGAATTGTGGAACCTGTTATAAATAAATGTAAATTATTTTGAGGCCTGATGGAAGAAAATATGTTCAAGAGTAGGCCTTCCTTCCCTCAGCTACCAGCACAGGCTTTCTCCAGCACTTGGGGCCCCAGGCTGGCTTCCCTCGGGGCACCCTCAGGCACCAGAACCCAGGCTGGCTTTCCTCAGGTGCTGGCTTCATCAGGAATGGCGTCTGGAATGACATCTAGTCTAATTAGCATATTACCCTTTTATTATTATAGATTAGTATGCAATATTAACATACTTGAGAGTGTGAGGAAAATCATGAACCCTTAATTTTCACTAGTGTGTACATTTTATCAATCTTGGCTGTGAGAAAGAATTTTTATCTATGTGATAATTTTGTCAAGAATAGATAATTAATTGGAAATAAAGCTTGTGATGATACATATTAGACCCAAGTAACCTTTTGTTCAGAGTCTCTTTGACAGAGAATATTGTCTGTAATTAGAAATATTTTATGTCTTAAATATGATACACAGTCTTTCTGGGTTTTCTTACTTTGTAATACAAATAGAATAAAGAAGAAAATCTTACTCTTTGAGACAGCATGGATGAACCTGGAGAAAAAGACATATACTATATGATTTTATTAATGTGTGGAATCTAGTGAACAAAATAATCTAACAAACAAAAAGGAAATAGACTTATAGAGAGAGAACAGGCTTACAACTGTGAGAGTGCTGCTGGTTAAAAAAGGTGAAGGGATTAAGAAAAAATCCTCATAGAATGGTGTTTTCCATTAAGAAGAGGAATAAGAGAAGGTAGAAGAGATTGAAGGGAAAAAATGGTGATAGAAGGAGTCTCGACTTTGGGTGGTAAACACACAATACAATATGTTATAGATGATATATTATATACTTGTACCTCTGAAACCTATATCACTTTATTAACTAATATTACTCCAATGAACTCAATTAAAAAATTCATATTTAAGTAATGGAATTTCTCACTTGAAATGAAAATGAATATCCTTTTATTTACCTCTCAACTGTAGACATTAAACCTGACCTTCACTATTTCCTCTCTGTTCACTATAAGTTATAAGTCATCACATGACTGTGCACAAGGAAAAATGAGTAGAAATAATATATGTCACTTCTGAGAGGAAACATTTTATTGCTGATGTTAGATTTTTCCAACCTTTTTCCTGCTACTTCAACTGGGAAGGTCACATATTATCTTTGATCTAGAGATGCGTTTCCCGCAACATTCTGCTGCTCCCTGCTTCACCGGCTGGGAGTGAGGTCAAAGATCCCCTAATGGCCTAGCCAGAAGTCCCGGAATTAGATGCTCTGAGCCGGAGCTCTGTTCTTTTGGCCTACAGACCTCCAGCACAGAGTGTCCACACTATACTACAGCAAATGTTTCATTCTTGGCTACTGCACTTGGCATACTTCTCTATATGGGACTGCATGCGGCCGCGTGTCATCGAAAGGGGCTATGCGTGTCAGTGCTGACACCCGTGTTATAGGTTCGCCATCACGGACCCAGATAAAATTGAAATTCCATATTAAAAACATGCTTTCAAGGGCCTGTATTACTATGTCTATATTGAGTCATTTCCTGACATTCCCTTCCTTGAATTTAATTCAATTGTAAGATCACAATTTCTGTATTCTCCTTTTCCATTTGACTATGTTGTATTCAAGTTATCACTTGCATTTTGTCATCATTCCTCCCCAATATCATGTTGGAGTGCTCTTCCAGGGAAAGCTTTGCTTAGCTGCCCAGGTAGAGCTGGAATCCTTTGCTATGCTGCCTTTGTCCCTGAGTGCACCTTTAAAAACTAATATTTAATTGAACTTATTTATCTTCTTAAGTCATTTTAAATTATAAGAATTAAAAAAAACATTATCCTAAGTTATCTTAATATTTTCTGTAAGAAGAAGAATAGCTAGAAATGACTCTAAGTCATATAACATTTTGAATGATTGCTTGATAAAAAGTCCTTGTTATGTTAAAGGAAAAATATTTGGGTGCAATGAATTAAGAAATCACAATTAACCACACATATATAGATCCATAACATAACCAAAAGACACATTTACTTATACCAAGTCCTATTATACTTTACAAGAATCTATAATTGGGGGGTGGAGAGAAGACATATTGCAATGATATGTTTTAAAGTTTGCATTCAATTTTTTTATAATTTTAAGTTTTTGACAAAACATTTCTCCTCAATTTTTTGTTATGCCAAATTGGATAATAATAACTTCTAACTTGTACACTGGACCTCATAATGAAGCATCCATCTTCTATAAAAACTGCTGTTTGAAATTTTAACCCTGCTGTTTGGCTTCAGTAAATGCTTGCTTGCTTGCTTAAATAATAAAGAAAATAAGAATACTCCCACTTCAGAGAGGCCATTAAACCTTTCCTGGGAGGAACCAAGATGGCGGCATAGGTAAACACCTATCTTGCTGCCCCACACAGCAATTTCAAAACTACAACTTAATGACAGAACAAATAACATCCAGAATCACCGTAAAGCTGGCTGAGTGAAAATTTCACAAATAAAATAAAGATAGGACACTGCAACTCAGAGGAGCAGCAGAGGGCAGCATTGAAGATATGCGTGGAGTCAGAGGTTTGGAGCCGTGCGCAGGAGAGTGGAAAGGGCAGGCAACGGCAAACCCAGCTGGCTTTCTCGAACGGGGAGGGAGACAAAGGCATCCCACTGCACTGATTGCCCAGGTCTGGGCAAAGTCTGGGGAACCCACACTCACACAGAGTGAAACTGGACAGTAGAGAAGCACACTGAAACTTGGACACTGCAAAGATCTGCAAGCTTGTGGAGAGGGTGAGCTTGTGGAGAGGGTGCATAAACTTGGGAACAGCAGAGGTGTGCAAGTGTGCAGAGAGGACTGGTGACTTGCTCTCTCATTCAGGAAACCATGGGACTGCACTGTATTGGGTGAAACTTTGGGTGTGCAGACTCATTTGGGGAGAGGCTGAATTGTCTGGCAGTGGTTGGAGCTCGGCGGCAGCTTTCTCTCAGAGGTGCTTGCAGCCATTGCCCCTGGCACAGAGACCCAGGTGCTGCATAGGTTGGAGCTGACGCTGCCTGCTCAGCCATGAGAATCTTCCCATCCAACCTGAGCACAGCTGACCCTCATAGCTAATTAGACTGGAGGTCAAACCATCCTAGTGCTAACAACAATAATCTAGGCTTAACTTCAAAAAGACTGTGCAACGCATAAAGGGCTGCACCAAGAGTATCCACCGGAGGCTGAGCCACTGTCCCTTAGAGGACATGTACCACGCAAAGCTAATCAACCAACTCAGGAAAGCAGCCACCATGCAGGGTTATGGAAAGAAATCAGATGTGAAAGAAATAGAGGGGAAAAAAAACTGACTGGATATAGAGTTCAAAACCACGGTTATAAGGTTTTTCAAGAGGCTCCTAGAAAAGACCGATGAACTTAATGAGACCTTCAATAATATGAGCAAGATCTAAGAGGAAATGAATGAGACCTACAAGGAAATGAATGAGACCTCCAAGGATATGAATGAGACCATCAAGGATATGAAAAAGGACCAACTAGAAATTAAGCATACACTGACTGAAATAAAAAAATATATATATTATACAAAGACCTAAAAGCAGTTAGAGGACTGCAAGAACCAAGTCAAAGATTTGAAATACAAAGAGGCAAAATCCACTCAGCTAGAAAAGCAAGAAGCCAAAAGAATCCAAAAAAATTGAACATAGTGTAAGGGACCTATAGGACAACCTCAAGCATGCCAACATCCAAATTATAGGGGTACCAGAAAAAGAGAGAGAGCGAGATAATGAAAACCTATTTAAAGAAACAGTGACCAAAAACTTGCCATACATGGTGAAAGAAATTGACTTAGGAGTCCAAGAATTGCACAGAACCCCAAACTATAGGAATCCAAAGAGGACCACACCAAGACACATCATAATTAAAATGCCAAGAGCAAAAGACAAAGAGAGAAAATTAAAAGCAGCGACAGAAAAACTGTTAGTTACCTATAAGGGAGCACTGATATGATTTTCAGCGGATTTCTCAACAGAAATGATGCAGGCTAGTCAGGAGTGGCAAGAAATATTCAAAGTGATGAATAGCAAGAACCTACAACCAAGATTACTCTATTCAGCAAAACTATCATTCAGAATTTAAAGTCAGATAAAGTGCTTCACAGATAAGAAAAAGCTAAAACAAGTCATCACCACCAAATTAATACTGTATGAAATGCTGAAAGATATTCTTTAAGAAGAGGAAGAAGAAAAAGGTAAAAATAAAAATTATGAACAACAGATACACATCTATCAACAAATGAATATAAAAATCAAGTGAATTAAAAATCTGATGAACAGGATAAACTGGTGAATATAACAGAATCATGGGCATAGAGAGGGAATAGACTAACAATTCTTGGGGAGAAAAGGGATGTGGGAGGTGCAGCAAGAGACTGGACAAAAATCATGCACCTATGGAACAGGACAGTGCGGGGGAGGTGAGGGCGGAGGGTGGGATGGGTACTGGGTCGAGTGGAGCTATAGGGGGAAAAAGAGGAACAATGTAATTAATAAACTGAACAATAAAGATTAAAATATATTTTAAAAAAAATCTTTCCTGGATGAAATTATCAGTGCAGGCACCTGGCCAAGACTTTGGTTGAGGTCTCAAGTTCTCAGCACGTACGGGCTCTTTAAGAACTTGCAAAAGGGGCCAAAGACACCCCATATTTGGGAAACAAAAAAGATAAAAACATATAAATAGAGAAAATTTTTCCATGTTGGGGCACAGAATTTGAGAGACATATTCCTCTAGACTGGTGTGTAATGAATGTAACTCCATCTCTCTAAGTATTGCTTGGTTCTTTTTCAGTTTTCTGTGACAATATTGTATGTGAAATGAATGTGAATAAAACTTAACATTGAACATATTTTTTAAAAATATTTTTTATTGATTTCTGAGAGGAAGGGAGAGGGAGAGAGAGATAGAAACATCAATAATGAGAGCTAATCATTGATCAGCTGCCTCCTGTACTCACCACACTGGAGATTAAGCCTGAAACCCCAGCGTATGCCCTGACTGGGAATGAAACCATGACTTCCTGGTTCATAGGCCAACACCCATCCACTGATCCATGTCAACTGGGCTAAACATATATTGACATATGTAAACATTTATAGCATTTAAAAGAATATATGTTTATATAGAACAATAAGCAATAACATATAGGGGAAGGAAAGGATAGCTTTACTGTTATGAGTACATGAAGTACATAGTTATTGTGTTATTATTTGGTTATTAATTATTATATTATGTGTCTTATTAATATTAGTGTTTCATCTTATATTCATTTTTTAGGTAATGATGGTGGGTAATTTAGCTTACCTTTTTCCATACCTGTATTATGTAAATTTAATATGTTACTCACTCATGCTACTGCTAATTCCAACATATCTACCTCTACTAAAATTTCTAGTAATATTTTCTATCAGTTATTTAATATTGCATATATATATGACAAATATTTTAATGCTTTCCCATCAAGTGCGCAAAATACATATATTTTAGGTAGCCATTAGCATGTTTGCTCCTCTGGCCAGTGTTGCTCAGTGGTTAGAGCATAGCATAGTCCCATACACTAAAATAATTGTGTGTTTAGTTCCAATCCAGGACACATGCCCTACAACTTATGCCAGTTACTGCAACAGTGACCAATTCTGTACAGATTTTTCTCAACTGTTGTAGCTGTTCAATTTTATAGTGCCTCACTTTTGATCTCTACCACAAAATCCTTACTTTGTAGAACCACAAACTTTTCATTTGGGTTTTCTTTAATACCATGACGACATGCCTAAGAAAAACTTAAGAACATTATGAATGTGCAATTTAGACTTTCAAGGGTCAATGCAGTATATCCAGTGAGCCAATCCCTAATGGGCAAGCCAACATTGGGCTTTCTCACTCCAAACAATGTTGACTATATAGCCCCAGCCAATCAGATATTTCTTACTATTATTATCTCTGTATATTCTTTATTATCTCTCTCTATAAAACCCTAATATGCAAATAGACTGAGCAGTGGAACAACAGAACAACCAGTTGCTATGATGTGTGCTGACTACCAGGGAGCGTGCTTGGAACATAGTGGTCATCAGCCACAGAGGGATGGTGGGGCAAGTAGGCGGGGTCACCAGACCAAGGCGGGGCACCAGTCACTATCATCAGGGCAAGCCCCTGGTGGTTGCTGAAACTTCTTTGCTCCTATGCGCCATGGTCCCACTCAGTGATCACTCCCACTGCCAACACCCAGTGCTGGTCCCTATTGCTCAGCACTGGTGGCTGCTGGCCCTGATCTCCCTTTAGAGCATTTCCACCTCCCTCTGCTTCTGCGGGGCAATCACTGTTCACACATACTGATGGTGCTGGCCCCAATTGCTCTACACTGTCAGTGGGTATGAGTCAGTGGGAGCAGGGATAGCAGGAGAGGGGCTGCTGGAAGACAGGGGATCAGGGTTGTGGTGGGAAGGGCCAGGCAGGGGCAGGGAGGATGGGCCCAGACCGCCCCTGTGCCTACTGCAGCCTCACGGCCTATAGTTTCTTTCAAGGTATATGAATTTATGCACTGGGTCCCTAGTATTAAATAAACAAGCAAATGAAACACTTTCTGCTTTCTGTTCCTGTTGCAAGATGTCACTGAAAGGATATAACTGCTTATTAACCTGAGAGTTGTCCCTGGGCAATTAAGGATTCTAAAGATTAAAAATTCTAATTAATATATATAATTTAAGAAATTAGAAATAATAAGGGAAACATCTCTTCAAGGCAAGGAGAAGGTGCTTTTGTTAAGAAAAGGTATGATGTATCCTATCTAATAAAAGAGTAACATACAAATTGACCGTACCTCTGCTACATTACCTGCCAATCAGGAGCAGGGGGCGTTGCCAGCGGACAGGGGGCAAGGCCAGTGAAGCCTATGAGGTCAGTGGGAGTGTGGTCGCAGTGCCATGGAAGCAAGCACCATGCTATAAGCTCTGCCTGCATGGTACTTAAGGGCCAGTGAGATCCCTCCTTACAGTTACTGTGACTGAGTTGTGTCCTTTCGCGGTGACATCGGGATGGTTAGGGGAATTTGATGCCATGGGATCCCCTCATGAGGCTCGTATGTTGGTTACTCTGATAGTTCGGCTGGGACTGAGCTGTGGGGTTTACCTGTCCCGTGGGACATGCAAATGAGGGCCCAGAGCACCTTGGGTAATGAGTGTCAGGTGCAAGGCGGGGCTGTGAGTCGTCAGGGTTGCGAGCTTTGAATGCAAGCATCAGTTTGGGTCCACGCCCCCAGCCCAGCACTGGCAACAGGGAGCTGGCTGCTGCCCTCTGGAACATGCGGATACTTTGGTGGCTGCTGCTGTGTGAGGCCCAGGGGTCTCTCCATGCCCCCCAGCCCAGCACCCATGATGAGGCTGGCTGCTGGCATCCGGGTGCTTTGGGAGACAGGGATGTTCCCACCCTGCCCCCAACTGCTTGTGCATGCTCTGGCCCCAAGCGGTGGTTTGGGCCCACGCCCCCAGCCCAGCACCCACAATGGGGGTGGAAGGGCTGACTGCAAGTCTCTGGGGTGTGCGGAGACCCCAGTGGCAATCACCAGGTGCAGGAATTTCACAGTCCTCTTGGTTTGTGCATAACTAAACCAGAAGCAGACATCGAGTGCAAGGAGCATCAAGAATGCTGGGAAATGTAGTTCTGGTGGCAGACGCAGGGGTTGTGGCTAGCAGGACGGGAGGCAAGGCCAGCGAGGCCTGCGGAGGCATGGCCATGGTGCAGCATGTGCTCCCCAGGCCAGGGCCCCATGGAGGGGCAGGATGGCCGTGGGAGACCCGCTTGGGGCTGCAGGGCAAGCTGTCTACAGGGTGTGCTATTGGAGAGGCACCTGCCTGCTGAGTTGGTGCGGGAACTCCCAGTTCTGAATGCATTTCTCTGCTCCTTCAGTCTCCATGACCTCACACAATTGTCAGTGGCAGTGTGTGTGAGTCCAGTAAAGCCACCCTTTCCCCCAAGGACCACGTAAACTCCGCTGCTTCCCATCTCCTCAGGCCAGGATCGGAGCCGGGAGCCTTCCAACCACAGCGCCCATCAGCAAGGCTCTCTGGCTTCTGGAGATGCTGAGGAAGGTGTACCCTGAGTGGGGCTGCAGCATCTCCAGTTTCTCAGCTCAAGCCCTCTGTCCAGGAAACTGGGGAGAATATATATGGCAAAGTTCTTTAAGTCACGGCAGTCAGAGTAGTAGGACTTGGCCAAGAAGTCACATAGACGGGCGGGGGCCCTTTCTGGCCCAGGGGTTAAGCAGCATGCCCTGTGGTCCTGGGTGCCTGCAGCTGCCTGTGGCTGCAGCCAGCCTGAGTGAAGCTGGCCCAGGTCCTGGGTGCCTATAGCTGGCCAGAGGGAGGGAAGCCTGGGTTCCAGGTGTGGGGCAAGGCAGAGGCAGTTAGGAGCAATCAGGCCAGCAGGGGAGCACTTAGGGGTGATCAGGCAGACAGGCAGGCAGAGGTTGTTAGGGGTGATAAGGCAGGCAGAGGTGGTTAGGGGGAATCATGCAGGCATGCAGAGGGGTTAGGGGCGATCAGTCAGACAGGCCATGAGCAGTTAGGAGCTAGTGTTTCTAGAATGCGAGAGGGATGTCCTACTGCCAACAGTCAGACATCTCTGACTGCCAATAGTCAGACATCCCTGAAGGGGTCCCTGATTGGAGAGGGTGCAGGCTGGGTTGAAGGAACCCCCTCCATGCAGGAATTTTGTGCACCGGGCCACTAGTGAATATATGTTTTTGATAAAGGAGAAATAAAGTACTATTTTCCAGAAGCAAAAAAACTGATTTTTCCAAAATGAGAAAAACAAAAACAGAAAAATTCATAGGAAAAGACATATTACATACATTACTCAATGGGAAATATATTTTGTGTTCTGTAATAGGACAGAATATAAAACTCTGGTAAATACTTGGAGAAATAGTGAAAATATATTGGACAGTTGGTAATTTTGGTCTTAGGAACAGTGACAGCCATATTAGGTGAAAAATGATAAAAAGAATCTGAGAGGTAGACATGCTAGTGTGTATATGCTACACAAGGCAAGAAAACTTATCAGTTGATTATATTATCTTGGATGGGAAAAGAACACTCTGTATATACGAAAGAAGTAAGAAATTTATTAGTGAAGAAGTTTACTAGCATCATTAAGCTCAGTTGTCACTGTTTTCTATTGGTCAGGGTTATAGTTAGGAGATGCCATGCAAAACTGTCCTCACTGGTTCAAAACATGGTGTCAGCCTCAAATATAAGATGTCAGTTAAACTGTCATAATTTCAGTGGGTATAATTATTGTAGATAATTATGCTAGAGATAGACTATTGCTTCCCAGGGGAAAGACACACAAGTGTTCAAGAATAAACTGTTTAATTTTATAGCCAAAATTATTTCAAGAAATAGTTAAATGACCTTTCCAGTACAGGAACCAAGATGGCAGCATAGGTAAACACCTATCTTGCTGCCCCACACAGCAATTTCAATACTACAACTTAACGACAGAACAAACAGCATCCAGAATCACCTGAAAGCTGCCAGAGTGAAAATTCCACAAATAAAAGTAAAGATAGGACACTGTGACTCAGAGGAGTGGTGGAGCGCAGAGTTGAAGATATGCATGGACTCAGATGTTTGGAGCCCTGCATGGGCGTGAGCGAGCAGAGAGGGCGGTGGCTGCAAAGACAAAGGTGTCCCACTGCACTGATTCACCAGTTCTGGGTGAGGTCCGGGGACCCCACACTCATATGGGGTGGAACTGGACAGTGGGGAGGCATGCTAAAACTCGGGTGCTACAGAGGTCTGCGAGCTTGTTGAGAGGGTGAGCTTGTGAAGAGTTCACATGAACATGGGAACAGCAGAGTTGCGTTCCCATGGAGCACAGAGAGGACTCATAACTTGCTCTCTTGTTCAGGAAACCTCCGGAATGCATTGTTTTACAAATCTGGGTGAGACTTTGGGTGTGTGGATTCATTTGGGGTGAGGCTGAAGTGCCCGGCAGCGGTTGCAGCTCGGCGACAACTTTCTCTCAGAGGTGCTTGCAGCCATTGCCCAAGGCACAGAAACCCAGGTGCTGCATAAGGCAGAGCCGATGCTGCCTGCTCAGCCCTGAGAATCCGCCCATCCAACCTGAGCACAGCTGGCCCTCACAGCCAATTGGCCTGGAGGTCAAACCATCCTAGTGCTAACAACAATAATCTAGGCTTAACTTCAACAAGACTGTGCAACTCATAAAGGGCTGCAACAAGAGTATCCACCTCAGGTAACTGGAGAGGCTGAGCCTCTGTCCCTTAGAGGACATCTACCACACAAAGTTAATCGACCAACTCAGGAAAGCAGCCACCATCCAGAGACATGAAAAGAAATCACATGTGAAAGAAATGGAGGAAAAAACACAACTGGTCATAGAGTTCAAAACCATGGTTATAAGGTGTTTCAAGAGGCTCCTAGAAAAGGCCGAGACCTACAAGGAAAGGAACAAGACCTATGAGGAAATGAATGAGACCTACGAGGATATGAAAAAGAACCAATTAGAAATTGAGTATATACTGACTGAAATAAAAAATATTATACAAAGACCTAAAAGCAGTCTAGAAGGCTGCAAGAACCAAGTCAAAGATTTAAAATACAAAGAGGCAAAATCCACTCAGCTGGAAAAGCAAGAAGTCAAAAGAATCCAAAAAATTGAAGATAGTGTAAGGGCCTCTGGGACAACCTCAAGCATACCAAAGTCCGAATTATAGGGTTGCCAGAAAAAGAGAGAGAGCAAGATAATTAAAACCTGTTTGAAGAAATAGTGACCGAAAACTTGCCACACCTGGTGAAAGAAATTGACTTAGGAGTCCAAGAATTGCACAGAACCCCAAATTATAGGAATCCAAGGAGGCCCACACCAAGACACATCATAATTAAAATGCCAAGAGCAAAAAACAAAGAGAGAATATTAAAAGCAGCCAAAGAAAAAACAGTTAGTTACCTATAAGGGAGCATCCGATATGATTGTCAGCGGATTTCTCAACAGAAACTATGCAGGCCAGATGGGAGTGGCAAGAAATATTCAAAGTGATGAATAGCAAGAACCTACAACCAAGATTACTCTACCCAGCAAAGCTATCATTCAGAATTTAAAGTCAGATAAAGTGCTTCACAGATAAGAAAAAGCTAAAACAAGTCATCATCACCAAATTAATACTATATGAAATGCTGAAAGATATTCTTTAAGAAGAGGAAGAAGAAAAAGGTAAAAATAAAAATTATGAACAACAGATACACATCTATTAACAAAAGAATATAAAAATCAAGTGAATTAAAAATCTGATGAACAGGATAAACTGGTGAATGTAACAGAATCATGGGCATAGAGAGGGAATAGACTGATAATTCTTGGGGAGAAAAGGGATGTGGGAGGTGCAGCAAGAGACTGGACAAACATCATGCACCTATGGGAGTGGACAGTGGCGGGGAGGTGAGGGTAGAGGGTGGGATGTGTACCAGCTGGAGGGGAGCTATAGGGGGAAACAGAGGGAACAATGTAATTAATGAACTGAACAATAAAGATTACATTTTAAAAATGACCTTTCCATTTTCCATTTTATGTGCATAATTTTCAGTCCTGGAAATTGTTAACTAAATAGGTGGATGTGCCCAAATGAGAATGAACAACCAGCACTCACTGGAAAGTTTACATGGTAATGACTTCCAAGTCATTTCTCAAAAATATATGAACATTTACTCAGTTAACTGTGGCCAAGATAAAAGTAATGAATAAGATATTTTTGAGGTTAGTGGGTACAGATTTTAAGTTGATATAAACCATCCCCTATTAGGATAAGGATCAATGGAGGTCAAGTATTGAATGGATCATTTGTCATAATCATGTCATAATGCACATACTGGTCCTGTATTTGTGCATATACATTTTATTTTATAAAATAATTCCAAAGAATATACCAGTTTAACAAGTTTCAATTTAATTTAAGGAAAATAGAGCAAACAACACCAGGCATCTTATGTTCATATTCTTATGCTATCTATATAATTAAGAGTTATCTTCTGTAAAATGTTAACATTGGACTAGTTTACATATAGGTTATAAACCAGATATAAGGGACCTAAATATTTTGAGTAGTATATATTTGATGTTTGTAGAAAATATGCAAAAATACTTGCAATTAAAAATAAAGCAATATTGCATCTGCTTATGGTTCACCTTTCTGATCAAATACCTCCTAAAAGTTAGACTCTGTTGATAAAGATCTTGATTGAGGAAACTCAATTCATTAGGAGATGAAATGGCAGCAGTATTCGGAATGGTTAAATGTAGTACTCATTATTATTTAGATTTATAAGAATGGAAAGAATGGGAAATCTTTATAAAACCTTAAAAAATACAGATGATCTACATGGACTAGAAGAACAAATAGCCATCAAACAAGTGTCTAAGGCCTACAAAGTATGCCATGCTTTAGTAGGTAGTAAAAAACGAAATATATGTTTCTTAACAAGATATATAGGATTTAAAGCAATAAAATTTTTGAAATTAATATATGATGGAAGTATATTATATCACACAAATACACACACTTTGTTTTGTTTACCTTATATTTCAAGGTAAACATCAACCAATCAAACAGATTTATCTTACTGTAAGGGTGATGCTGGTCAGTATGGTCCATGAAAATGTTTAGATAAGTAACTTCTTAGGTTATTGCATTATTTATTAATTGCAGGATGTGAGAACTAAAGAAGACCTAAATAAGATATAGAATGAGTATAAAGTTTCATTAATGTAAGATGAATACATTCTAGAGATCAGCTACACTACACTGCCATTACTTAACAATATTGTATTAAACATTCACGAGGTCTGCTTGCTTAGAATTCTAAGTGTTTCTCATAGTCTCTTTGGGCTGTTGTAAAAAAAAATAGGTAGTATAAGTTAACATTTATTTCTCAATGTTCTGGAAAATTCAAGACAAAACTGGCTGATTTGATGTCTGATGAGAGTCAGCTTCCTACTTCATAGATGGCTGTCTTTTTGCTATATCCTCACATGTTTAGCAGGAAGAGGCTAGTGAGCACTCTGAAATCTCTTTTATAAGCATTCCTCCCATTTCAGAGGGTTTCACCCTCATTATCTAGTCATTACCCAAAGATACCACTTCTCAATATCAATACCTGGGGATTATTAACTCAGCATATGAAAATTCAACATATTGTGGGCAGATCATGAGCATTCACATGTTTTCATATTACAGTGTTTTACATAAATGTCAAAGACATGCATTAATACCCAATGCATTTTAAAGTTATTTATTACATATTCTTACAAGCTAATGTATTTTTAAAGCATAATACTTTGTAAAACTTTTTTGTACTCATTCCTTAGAAACTTATCTGGCCACTGTGTAAAGTTAGCAATAAAACTACTGGTTCACAATGTGTTAATTTAGTATTTAAAATACAAATGTATCCACATATGTAAATGTTTCCTAAATTATTTTAATAATTATATAATGTTATATATTAATGAAGCATAATTATTTTAATAAGTAGGAACTCATGTCAATGTGTTTATTAGTGGGAATATTATTTTGCCACCTGCTAATGATGACATTACTGCTAATATTAACTGTAAGGTTCAAGGCGCAGGAAACTGGAGTTGGGGACTAAGTCATATTAAAGAGGAAGTTTATTCTGCACTAATGAGCAAGATAGAAAAACCAGGATTAGAGAAGAAGGAGGAGGAGAGGGGGAGACAGCAACACTTACAGAGGTGGACATGCCTTTTGAGGGGAGGGACAGGAAGGGGTGGGACCCATGGCAGAAGAGGAAGGGGTGGGGCCCAGGGCACTTGACACTTGCTGATGGGTGGTTGAATGTCTTGGGATGTACCTACATAGATGCAGGTTACATCATACTCCACCTATCAGTTGGGGGAAGGGAGGATCTATCATTAACTTGTACCTAGAAAATCAGAAAATTATAATCAGGATGGTAACAAATATTATATTTGATCAGGTAGTTGGTACATTAAAGATATAGTATATTTGTATAATAAAACATGTGCAAGGTGATGACAATGCCATGTGGCGCTTCAAATAAAATAAATTCATACCAAGGAAAGGAAAGATTTTAGCCAAAAGGATCATTGCCAAGCGGGGAGAGGAGGCTGTTAGAATAGGATGAAAACTCCAACTGTAAATTGTAAAGATCAAATAGAAAAGGAATTTTTCTTCCCTCCTTTCTTCCCTCCTTCCTTCCTTCCTTCCTCCCTCCTTCCTCCTCCCTCCTCCCTCCTTCCTTCCTCCTTCCTCCCTTCCTCCTCCCTCCTTCCTTCCTCCCTCCCTTCCTTCCTTCCTTCCTCCTCCTTCCTTCCTTCCTTCCTTCCTTCCTTCCTTCCTTCCTTCCTTCCTTCCTTCCTTCCTTCCTTCCTTCCTTCTTTTTTCCTTTCTTGAGCAAACAAGGCTAGAAAGAACCAGGTGTGGCTGAGTAGCTGATGTTACTGGATAATTAAGAAAGAAATGCTTTTCCTTGAGGTCTGTAGGTTATTTGCAGGGCCTTTAAGTAGCAGCCATTATGCTTTCCAGTGCTTAAAGATGGGGCTAAATTCTGGGATCTGTGGGTGAAAGGAAATTCAACTAAAATTTGGCCAAGTTAGATATTTTGTCCAGATTGGTACGTGGGTTAAGCCAATTCAGCTAATCATTTATGAGGGAAAAGTTACGTTTTTCTGGGCAGTATAGTTTCTTGGTACTTTAATCACAAACAGTAATGTATTTAATTTTCCCATACAAACTCGGCTTTAAAATGGAAAGGAGTTTTTAGGGGTAAAATAGGCAGGTTTAGGGAGTTTTAGCAATTATGGCTCCTGGGCTGCAAAGCTGGCATACATTCACAGAATAAAGAGGCTGGGAGCTGACAAAGGTATACATTTACAGAAGAAAGGGAGAGGAAACCGCTCATTCACAGAATAAAGAGGAAGGCCATAAGGAGTAGAGAAACAAAAGGGAAAAAAGAGAGGAATCCCAGGGGAGGTTTGAGCTCTGAAGTTGCTATAGTGACCAGTCAGATGGACTATCAGGACACAAAGAACTGCAACCTTTATAAACCTTAGAAAAAGAGAGTTAGTGGGCTACTTTTTTGGAACCCCCTCCCCATGTGAGAGTCTGTGCTTGTTTCCCAGATTTATTTCCACCTTTTCCTATACCATCTTTTCTCTGTGGCTTCATTCTTCTAATCCACCTGGACAAGAACCTGGGAAATCACCTTTGCATCCTGCTCAGAGAAAAAACCATGCATTCCAGTTTAATTTTGCATTTCAAAATTAAACACACACACACACACACACACACACACACACACACACACACACACAAAGATTTACCTCTTACTTAATATGAGGGTGATCTGAGAAATGCATGCTTAGCTGTTTTGTCACTGCATATGCAACATAAAGTGCACCTACCAAACCTAGGTGGTATTGCCTACTACACTCCTAGGCTATATGGTATAGCCTATTATTTGTAGGCTATAATTCCGTACAAAAGAACACAGGATTAAATCAAGGACAAGAGAAAATGATGCATTAAAGAGACGTAGTAAACATGAGCTGTACAAGGTTGTTCTAAGTGTAACATGGCATACTCTATTACAACAATAATAAAGCAATATTGCATCTGCTTTTTTATAGATAGAAATGTACTCTAAAATAATAATAACAAAAAGTATCGTATAATCAATACATAAACCAGCAGCACAGTAATTTGCTATCATGATTGAGTATTTGTACTAGACATAATTGCATGTGTTATACTTTTATAAGACCAGCAACACTGTAGTTTTGTTTGCACCAGCGTCATCACAAACCATGTGAGTAATGTGTTGCACTGCAACATAATGATAGCTATAATGTCACTAGCAATAGGAACTTTTCAGCTCCATTATAATCTATTTTTTAAAATATATTTTATTGGTATTTTAAAGAGAGGAAGGGAGATAGATAGAAAGTCAGAAACATCATTGAAAGAGAAACATTGATCAGCTGCCTCTTGCACACCCCCTACTGGGGATGTGCCCGCAGCCAAGGTACATGCCCTTGACTGGAATCGAACCCGGGACCTTTCAGTCCGCAGGCCGATGCTCTATCCACTGAGCCAAATTGGTTTCGGCTCCATTATAATCTTACTAGAGGTCCAGTGCATGAATATTGTGCATGGGGGGAGTGGGGGCTCAACCCAGTCTGCACCCTCTCTAATCTGAAACATCCTTTTCACAATCCAGGACCATTGGCTCCCTGCCTGCCTGCCTGGTGACCCCTAACACCTCTGCCTGCTGGCCTGATCACCCCTACCTTGCCCCCCATGCTGGCCTGATCACCCCTACCTTGCCCCCATGCTGGCCTGTTTGCCCCTAACTGCCTCTGCCTCGGTCCCAGCCTAAGTCCCAATCTGGCCTCCCTCTGTGGGAGGTGATCTGGTGGATCCTGGGAAGGTGCCTCCCCCACTATCCCACTGCTGCTGCCACTGCCAGCCCAAGCCTGGGCCCTTCACAGCCACTGAAACTTTGTCTGGAAGGACCTCTTGAAGGTCATCAGGAAGATGGTGGCTCTAATTTAACATATTATCCTTTTATTAGTATAGACTAGATGCCTGGTGCATGAAATTCATGCACGGGGTGCAAGGAGGTGTCCCTCAGCCCAGCATGCACCCTCTCCAATCTGGGACCCCTCAAGGAATGTTCAACTGCCTGTTTAGGCCTGATTCAGGCAGGATTGGGCCTTACAGGCAGTTGGACATCCCTCTCACAATTTAGGATTGCTCCTAAATGCTTCTGCCTGCCAGTCTGATTAACCCCTAACCATTCTACTGCCAGCCTGATCAATGCCAAACTGCTCCCCTGCCAGCCTATTTGCCCCCTAACTGCCCTCCCCTGAAGGCCTGGTCACCCCCAACTTCTCTACCCTGCAGGCCTGGGTCCCCCCAACTGCCCTTCCCTACAGGCCCAGTTGCCCCAACTTCCCTCCTCTGCCAGCCTGGTTACCCTTAACTACCCTCCCCTTGCTGACCTGATCACCCACAACTGCCCTCCCTTGCAGGCCTGGTACCTCTCAATGGCCCTCCCCTGATGGCCATCTTGTGGTCATAATCTTGTGTCCACATGGGAGCAGCCATCTTTTACCACATGGGGGCAGCCATTTTGTGTGTTGGAGTGATGGTCAATCTGCATATTACTCTTTTATTAGATAGGATAGAGGCCTGGTGCCTGGATAGGGGCCAGCTGGTTTGCTCTTTAGGGTGTCCCAGATCAGGGTCGGGGGTTCCCTTGGGACATGGGGCAGCCTGGGTGTGGGACCTGTGGTGGTTTGCAGGCTGGCCATGCTCCCTAACAACCCAAGTGGAGGCCCTGGTATCTGGGATTTATTTATCTTCTATAATTGAAACTTTGTAGCCTAGACCAGAGTCAAGCCTCCTGCTCGCTCCGTGGTGGCAGCCATTTCTGTTAAAGTTTATGTATCTTCTATAATTGAAACTTTGTAGCCTTAAGCAGAGGCCTGGGCTGTCCAGGGTGTACAGCAAGCTTGGCTTCCTCCATGACTGGGTAAACTCAAGCCTCCCTCATCTCTCTCCATGGCCACAGCCATCTTGGTTGGGGTTAATTTGCATACTCACTCCTTATTGGCTGCTGGGCATGGTTGTTGGGTGTGACTGGTGGCTGTAGCAGAGGTATGGTCAATTTGCATATCACTGCTTTATTAAATAGGACTAGGGTTCCGGTGCGTGCAATTCGTGCACTGGTGGTAGGTGATCTCTCAGCCCAACCTGCCCCCTAACACATACTGGGAGCCCTCAGTGGATGTCCTACTGACCACTCACCCCCAGCCTGCCCAAGGCTGAAAGCCTCTGGCTGAGGCTTTAGGTCTTGGGCACTCAGCCATCGCCCAACAATAGGGCCAATTGCTGGCTCCGCCCCAGCCCCGGCCTTGCACCAGCCCCGTCTTATGCCAGCCAGCAATTGCCCTGCCATGGGGCCCATTGCTGGCTCTGCCCCAGCCCCAGCCTGCCCCAGCCAGCAATCGCCCTGCCATGGGGCCCATTGCTGGCTCTGCCCCAGCCCCAGCCTGCCCCAGCCAGCAATCGCCCTGCCATGGGGCCAACCGCTGGCTGGCTCTGCCCCAGCCCCAGCCTGCCTAAGGCTGGAAAAAGTCTCCTGACAAGGCTTTTTCCAGCCTTGGGTACCCAGCGATCACCACAGCCCCGGCCAGAGGCTTTTCCAGCCTTTAGCAGCAGCCATCTTGGTTGGATATGAATTTGAATATCGCTCCTGATTGGCTTATGGGTGGGGCTTGTGAGCGGGGCTCATTGGGTATAGCAAAGGTATGGTTAATTTGCATATTACTCTTTTATTAGATAGGACGGGACCTCCATCATGTTTGCAATAGGCAGTCTCTACTAGAGTGTAGACACAGACTCATTTTTGTTAGAACAAACAGATTCCAAAAATACAATCTTAAATACAGAAGATAGCAATGGCTAATGTCAAAATGGCAAGAAATGTACCAAACACAATTGAAAGTCATTGAAATGTAACATATGTTCAAAAACAAATTTATCCTATGAGATTATTTCTGATCATTTGAGATTATGTTGTATGAATTGTGTATTTTAGGTGGGAGTTAATGAAATATATATTTTAAAACCCTGCTAAAATAGAACTTACATAAAGACAGGAAAAATAAGGGTATTCTAACTTCAATTAATGTCTTTAATAAATTAGAACCTTTAAAACTTAGTAGTGTTCAATTTTTCTGTCACTTGTTTTGAAAAATATTGATATCTGGATTCTAAAAATAATTGTCCTGTGTTCTAACCCAATAATTCTGTTGTAATTGAAGAACATGCTTTGAATTATTTAAAAACTCTTAAACTTATTGAGACTTTTTTATTGGCACCAGCTGCTATACCATGGTGAATTAACAATATGTACTTAAAAAGAATGTATATATTGTGTTTTCGTTGTATAGATTGAACTATATATACCAACTACGTAAAAAAAAAAAATCCTGTTATATGCTGAGTGTTTATGCACCATCCCTTCAGTTTACTTGTTGAAACCCTAAACCCTTCAGGGTGGTATTTGGATTGAGGCCTTTGGGAGGTAGAGTTAGGTTAAATCATGAGGCTTAAGGCCTGTGATTTGATTAGTTCTTTTATAGGTAGAAGAGAGGGGGATTGTTCTTTCCTTACTGTGTGAGGACAATGCGACAAGATGGCCATCTGCAAGGCAGCAAAAGAGATCTTATGAGAACAAGGCCATGCTGGTACCCCTAGTTTGGACTTCTATCCTGCAGAATTGTGATAAAACTAATTTCTGATATTTAAGTCACCCAGCCTATAGTACTTTTCATAGTAGCTAGAATATATTCACATGATAACAATATATATACAACCTATTATACATATTATATAATAGAGATAATTGAAATAGTTTAAAACCCATGATTATTAATGGTAAGTATACACATACCTTAGTTTATATGTACCTATCTATACTTCTTTCATTCAATCAATACATTTATAATTCATAATTGTACAAATTCTTTATATAATTATATAATAACTATTATTCTTAGTATAGTTAGCAATTACCTGCAACATCATAAAAGATTAATAGAAATTATTTTTGTGTTTAAGCAAAATAAATAAGAATTATATTTCTTTTTTTAGATGGTACATCAAATTTTCAATGAAATTATCTTGAAATCAGTAATAATTTCCACTTGATTTTTAATCATAAGAATATTATTTGACAAAAAGAAACTTACATTATAAGGAAGAAATCTAAAAATTACAAACACTATTCTGCTACTTGCTAACTTCATTGACCAAATTACACAAATATCAATTTTCTAAACTTCAAAATGGAAATTAGTTATTGGTATAATTATACAGATTCCACAATGTAATAAGAAAAAACTAAAGTAAATATTTATGATAATTATCAAATTTCCCCTAACACCTCCCTTATTCTTTCTTCCCTCTATTTAGCTCTATATCCAGTTTTTCGGAGAGATAAGTTTTGATATAGCAAAACTAAAAAACAGAGAAAATAACTTATCTAATCATACATAAAGAGGAATTTGAACTTTTGCTGCCTGAAACACTAGCATAGGGAAAAGGGAAGAGAGAATTATCAATCACAATGTCTTCACACTAGCTTCTCAGCTAGTATTTGTAAATTAGAGAATGAGAAGATTCCTGCTGACTTCTCAACTGAAGACAATGTAAAGCTGCAACCCCATTACTCAAACACTCCATTCAGAATGACACTGGAGCTGCAAGTAAAGCAGACTTTGGGAAGTCTTTAGATCAGAAGAGCAGAAGGGACTTAATGAAAATGAAAGAGCATAGAAAAAGAACACAGAGATAGATGATCATATAATTTGGGAGAAATCTATCATGAGCATCTGAAAGGAGTCTTGTGACTATAGTAAGGACCTCCATGTTTAGTTTTCCTTCTTATTCACTACATTTATTTGGAAGGCCCCTTTAACATCATAAACTGAATCTCAGGTAAGGATTAAATAATAATATAAAAAAGTTGAAAAATGATAAATGGTAGTATCAAAGGAATACATGTTTCTGTGAGGTTGAATAATTTAATGGAGTTTGGGCATGAGCAGAAAAGATAAATGGTGGCTGGGGAGTGATATGCCTAAAATTCTGTTACTGTTAATAACAGATTTTTTGGTATAACCATAGGTGTAAATAAATGCAAAAAGTATGAGAGAGAGGAGGAAAACAAGGATGGGGAAAAGGGAAGGAAAAGACTAAGAAGAAAAATAAAAATCAGAATTTTGAAATATAAATTGGATTAAAAACTGCCAAGAATTATGATGAAGTACTATAGGAAATGCTAATTTTAGTAATAAAGTTGTTGGTCAAAGGGGTAAATAACCCAGTTTTTATCTGATGAATATTCTGGAGGCCTTAATATATTATAATAAATTACATATTTACTATTATTTGAGGTTCTACCAGCAAGAAGAACGTATAACTGCCATTTGCCAAGTGACTTTCAGTGTCTCTCTTACTGCAATGAGAATGTTTCATAACCTATAGATATTAGGTTTAGCTATGTGACTTAGTTCTGGCTAATAGAAAGTGAATAATAGTGGTTAAAGTTTCCAGAGATAAAGGTTATTTCCACTGTTATATTTTTATTTTTTTTATTAACAAGAGAATGTCATATTATAGATAAGGATTATCCTATCTAAAAATGTTCAGGAAACTGGGAATGAAACAGAAAAATAATAAATCTTAGAAAGGATATATTTGAAAACCCAAAGAGTTAATATAAAACTTTATGTTGGTTATTTTTCCTTAAGATGGGGAGAGTCCAATCTTGCCACCTCTATTTTGTTGAAGGTCTTAACCAGTGGATTATTTAAAGAATACATAGTATTAGAATTGCAAAGAAATAAATTGAATTGTTTCATTCACATATAATAATATTACACCCATAGAACATCCAGTAGAATCTATAAACACATTGAAAACTCCAAAGTAAGTTTAACAAGACCAATACCTATAAGCTCCATAGAGGAAAGTTGACTATGACTCTATATAGTGGGAAGAAAGGATTGTAAAATGGCTCTGGGGGACATAGTGACTAGATGAAAGCAAACCAGACTTTCTAGGATGGTGGGGACATTCTATGACACCTTTCATGTAATTTATTTCTGTGTGAAGATTACAATAAAACACTTTAGAAAAGAATAAACCTCACCAAATTATGGCAAAATTTGCAACTTTGACAAAGCTTATGGTGAAAGGGCAGAGCGGGACTGCAAAGAACAATTTAGACAGCTGCCATTTTGGACTGTGTGACTTGGCAGCCACCATGTTGGCTGCATGATGTGTAAACTTACCTGGGGGCTGCCATCTTGAAATCACAAAGACCAACCCCCTCCCTTTGAATTAGCCAATCGCAAAAGACTGTGTGCTTGAGCTCCAATCAAGACCAAAGGACAGGACAGGTCATGTGAATTAAGGGTTATTTACTTCACTAGCCCCAGCCATCACACAACCAATTGGAATCTGCCAACTCATTGGTTCATGTCTGGCCCCACCTTCCTATAAAATTATCATGCTCAGGAAATTCTTGCTCTCTCGCCCTGCCACTGTGTCGGTAAGGAGGCTGGAGGAGCCAAGCCCAGGCTTGAATAAAGACTCTGCTTTTGCATTGGACATGGCTCCCTGGTGGTCTCTGGGGATCTTGAAATCTGGGCATAACAATGGTAGCAAGTATAGTGTTTATTACACCCTTTTCTATTATTTTCAGAGAATATTTTATATTAAAAGGATGCAATTATGTATCTTAAATAATTTCTATTGAGAAAAATGACAAGTTTCTGATAGAGAATAGGAGAAATAATCTTTTTTTTAAAAAAAATTTATTGATTTCAGAGAATAAAGGAGAAGAGAGATAGAAACATCAATGATGAGAAGAGAATCATTGATGGCCATCCCCCCCCACCCCCCCACCCCCCCCCCCGCTGCATGCTCCCCACTGGGGATTGAGCCCACAACCTGGGCATGTGCCCTTGACTAGAATTGAACCTGGGACCTTTCAGTCTGGAGGCTGACACTCTATCAACTGAGCCAAACCAGCTAGGGCTAGGAGAAATAATCTTATGTATTATAGTCAGGGTCAGGGATATCTCTTTAAGAAATGAGTTATGTTGCCGAGACCGGTTTGGCTCAGTGGATAGAGCATCGGACTGCGGACTGAAGGGTCACGGGTTCGATTCCGGCAAGGGCATGTACCTTGGCTGTGGGCACATCCCCAGTAGGGGGCGTGCAAGAGGCAGCTGATCGATGTCTCTCTCTCATCGATGTTTCTGACTTTCTATCCCTCTCCCTTCCGCTCTGTAAAAAATCAATAAAATATATTTAAAAAAAAAAAGAAAAAAGAAATGAGTTATGTTGACAGTTAAGTTGGAGGGATAGTGGGAACACATTAAATGAAAAATCTAATATTCATAGGGAGTGATGTGATAAGGAAAGCATGACCAATATAAAAATGAATAGATTATCAAGGGCCAGATAACATTGGGCTTTGCAGACTGTAGTCAGATATTTGAATTTATTTGAAATTGGTTGTGAAGTCATTGGAGAGTTTTAAAGAGGGAGAAGAGTGTGTGACTTACATCCTATAAATTAGTAAACTTGATAAGCTGCACTGTATATGAAGTGAGATGAACCATGGATGGAATTTAGAAGTCTAATTATGAGACAATGGAGGTTGATATAGGAGTGTGGCTATGATAGGAGAAAAATCTGTGCACATGTGAAATACTGGACAGGCTTTGCTGATGGATTAGATATGGAACTGAGGTAATGGATCTGGGTTATTTTTTCTGACAGTCCTGGTTCTTCATTCTTTAATAAAAATAAGTGAAGCATTTTACTTATTTATGATTATATTTTGATTTAAATTAAAAATTTGGAGTTTTTTTTTTTTATTTTGCTTTTCTTTATTTACATTATTTAATTTCTTTTTAAAAATTATATCATTTGCTATACATTTTAAACTTAATTTTTGGTTGTATTTTGCCCCTGCCATTTGTTTATTCTAAAAGGTCTTTAATAAAAAAATGTTGTTCCAACTGGTTTGGCTCAGTGGATAGAGTGTCAGCCTGCAGACTGAAGGGCCCCAGGTTCAATTCCGGTCAAGGTCATGAACCTTGGTTGTGGGCACATACCCAGTAGAAAGTGTGCAGGAGGCAACTGATTGATGTGTTTCTCTCTCATCAATGTTTCTAACTCTCTACTCCTCTTCCTTCCTCTCTGTAAAAAAGTCAATAAAGTATATTAAAATAAATAAATGTTGATTGCCTGCAGCTCTCCAAGAGATATGAAGATAACTTCAAGCCTGCTTAGTGGAACTACTCAGTTTTAGTTGATGGTTTGGGGGATCATTTGAAACTTTAGTTTTGTTGTAAAGTAAAAATCTTTTAATAGATATAATGAATATAATATATGAAAGCTATACTAAAATTTAATAACAAAATTTCTTGTTTCTTATAATTATTTACTAAAGAAGGCCCATGTTCCTTGTTAATGTTAAAATTTGATTGTTTAAATTAGTAATATAAATTTCAAATGTAATAAAACAATGTAATAAAACATGTTATAACTTTTAAATAATACATATAAAATTGTTTTTATCCTTTAAAAATTAAATCTTTATAGTTGAAAGTATTACATACATATATCCTCTTCCTCCCCTCCCCCCAGTCCTTTCTATTTACCCCAGTCCCTCGCCCCAAGTCTTCACCACCCTATTGTCTGTGTCCATGGATTATGCATATATGCAAACAAATTCTTTGGTTGATAGCTTCCCACTCATCCACCCACCCAAAATTTTTTTCAGTATATTATCAAAAATTCTAGGTATGTTATACGTGTTGTATTTCTATGACATCTGTTTTTATGAGTTTAAATTCACAGAAACTTTATTTCCTATGTACTAACATGTATGTTAATTTCTGAAGGATTTTGTCAGTATTTTCCATATTGTTAAGAAAAAGTAAACTGTCAGTTTCAATACCCATAAAATTTTTAAAAGCAATAATTTGTATATTAAAACATAGTAATATAAGCTATTCACAGACATGCCTAATTCACATTAGTGCTCAGGCTCATTGTCTGTGGGGAAAATGAAACTAAAGTTAAATGCCTTGTTAAAATGATTATTACAATTACATAACATAATTTTAAATGGTCACAGGCTAATTAATTCATTAAAATCATTACTGTGTCAGTAAGCTGAACACAAATCTGACATTTATTTCAAATAACATTTTTAATTGATTGAAAATTCTTGAAGTAATAATATTCAGAAAATACCAAAGTGAGAAAAAATGTTGGCATACACAAGACAGTGTTTTCTTACCTTATTATTTGTGTTTCTGCCAGTGAATAATTACAAATAAAAATATGGTATGTCTGTCTCTCCCACAAAAACCTTCAGAATTACAGTGGCTTTTTTGTATTAACTTTGTTATTTGATAAAATCTTTCTTGTCCTTTTTTTCTAGAAGCTAAGATGGTAAACTTCAGTTGACAATGTTTATTTAGATTCCTTCACCAAATAACGAAGGAAGAAAGGGTTGGAGAGAGGGAAGGACGGAAGGAAGGAAATAAGAAATAGTACATTATTAACCAGTCAAAAAAGTACCATTTTTAAAAATTAGATTCTTAAGACAGTGATTACACACAATGACATAACTCTATCAACAATTGAAGGGTCTTCCATAATGTCATGAACGCTGACAGGAGACACACAGCTCCTGAAACAGAGACAAATGTCTTTTGACTGTGTTACTCACATTGGTTACCCATGTTTTTCAAAGTCCCATGGAAGTCATTCAGATGTCAGCCTTGTTGGATGCTATGCAGAAACCCTGAGTTTAATAAACCCCAACCTTATAAAGGCCTTCAAACAAACATACTCAACTTTTGCCCCAGAGGGAGACATTATATTGTCCAGGAAACTAGTCTATGCTCTGCTCCAATTCAATGTTATCTTTCTCTTAAAGGATTAATCGCTATAAAAACATTTTAGAAAAAGATAGTCTAGAACAAAACCTGTTAGTATTCATGTTCACAAGTTTTGCAGAAATGTGAGATCCATAGAAAAAATTTTCCAATTGGTTTACCTGCTAAATAAAAGAATATACATTTATTTACATAGTGATACTATTTCAAAAGATGTGGATACAACTGTAGATTCTGTTATATTTCATTAGACAAATTTCTTAACCTTTGAACAGTATTTTCTTTATATTTAAAATGGGAAAGTTATACCTACTATATATCTCTATTAGAAATTTTATAAAAATCCACTCTGATAATATATGTGAAAAAATTAAGTAAACTTCAAAATAAGATAAAGTTTTTCTTAATCAGATTAACTTAAATAAGGTCTGACTTTGAATGTTTTTATTCTAAAAAATTAATCTTACTGTATTATATGAAAAGAATGTTGAAAAATTGATTGTAAAATTTATAACAATGTGTTGTACACCTTTTTCTGTCTAAACAACATTTAAAATATTTAACAATTTATTTCAGAACATTACTCACTGCTCTCTAAAACTATAATAATTTGTCTGAATTTTTATAAATATCTACATATATTAAAGACTAATATGCTAAGTGCTCATCCAGGTAATGATGTGACACAGCAATACCCAGCTTCCTCTCCCTAGAAATGCCTAGCCTCCTTGCAGCTACTTCAGCCCAGGAACATGACTTGCTTTATAGCCAGTTGCAAACATTTCAGACTTTAACCAAATTTTTGTGAAGTGTTTTCTCATGCCTCATCTCATTTGATCTTCACAGAAGTCCTGGAGTAGGTAGATAGAAGACTCGGTGGAATCCTAGTGTATTTTCATTAGATGAAAAATGGAGATTTAGAATGTTTAGAAACTAGACATGACTGAAAAGAAGTAAGAAGTGGTGGACCTTGAAAATGACTTCAGTTTTTCTCACTGTGCAGAATACAGTCAAACACTGTTGCAGTTAAATATTTTACCCTATGTTTTCTCCCTGAGTGATTTATAATAATAATCTGATTAGTGTTGATATTTACTGCTGTGTAGCTCACAATTACCTGAAAGAGAAGTTGGGGTGTTCACTGGGCTGGTAAAAGTTTAGCTACATCAGAAAGCAGGTCTAATTAAGGAAATTTATTCTGTATATATAAAAGGGTAAGTTGACTCACACAGGCGTGATACATATAAAGCTCTTGCTGGCACCAGTCACATGCATGTGTTTTCATCTGTCATTGTCAATCTTGAATTTCGTTAAGACTTCTATTATAGAGAAAGGGCAAATAGTGAAATTAAAATGTTTCTTCTAATTAATTTTCTTTTAATGTTCACAAATTCGTGCACTGGGATATATATATATATATATATATATATATATATATAACTATTTACTAGTGTATATATGTGCTTTACTTAAATATATTATATAATTATACTGAACTGAAGCAAGATTTGAACTTCATATTGATATTTCTTATCAGAAAAATATTATAATGACATAGCTTAAAACACAAAATCCTATTCAATAAAATCTGAGTTCTGGAATCATGTCAAAGAGCATATCTGCTCTCAGTTCAGTTTTTGTTTTTTTCCAATTACATATATATATATATATATATATATATATATATTGTTTGTTTGTTTTTTTAATATATTTTATTGATTTTTTACAGAGTAGAAGGGAGAGAGATAGAAAGTCAGAAACATCAATGAGAGAGACATCGACCAGCTGCCTCTTGCACGCCCCCTACTGGGGATGTGCCCGCAGCCAAGGTACATGCCCTTGCCTGAATAGAACCCAGGACCCTTCAGTCTGCAGTCCGACGCTCTATCCACTGAGCCAAACCGGTCTCGGTTCCAATTATATATTTTGAATATTTTAAGCCTACAAAAATGTTATTAGCACTGTATAGAATATTAAAGTAAATATGCTTCATTTAGCTTTTTCACAGAATCTGCCTCAATTCCTCTACACACATGTGTAGTTTTTGAAAATCTGTAGTAGATATAACACTTACTATTGGACTATATTTTCTATGGAAAATTGCATTCTATTGCATAATAACGACTACATTCATTTATTGCAATAAGATAATTTGGCATTGACATAATACTGTATCTACTCTAATATCCACATTCACATTTTGCTCAGTAGTCCCAATAATAAATATTTTATTTCTTTCCTTGGTCTCTCTCTCTCTCTCTATTTTTAATTAGAGATACAAACATTAAGTTTTTTATTTTATTATCTGCATTTGCATTTTAGAATAAAAGTTTGTGGTATACATCTGTGTCTTAGGTTACCACAACTCACAGTGACCTTCCTGCCTGGTTTTGTGAGTCCCTGCCTAAAGTTGGATCCTGATATTATTGAAGATTCATTAACTCTATTTTAAATTTTTTAAGGAACCTCAATTCTGCTTTTTATATTCCCACTAAAAGTGAATGAGTATTCCTTTTTATCCACAACCTCTCCAACACTTATTACTTATTTTGTTGATAATAGTCATTCTAACAGTTATGAGGTGGCATCTCATTACAGTTTGATTTTAATTTCTCTAGTAGTTAATGAAATTGAGCATCTTTTCATGTATATATTAGCCATTTGAATGTCTTCTTGGGAGAAATACATGGTCAGGTCCTCTTATTTTTTTTTTTTAACTGGATTTCTTTTTGTTTGTTTATTGTTGTTGAGTTGTATGGGTTCTTTATATATTTTGAATATTGACCAATTGTGGAATATTTTCTCCCATTAGGTTGGTTGTCTTTTTCTTTTGTTGTCAGTTTCTTTTGCAATGCAAAAGATTTTTAGTTTGATATCATCCCACTCAGTTATTTTTGCCATATTTTTCTGTGTCTTTGTGGTCAAATTAGCCAAATTTTCTGAGACCAAGATTCTGTGTTTTCTTCTATGTAATTTATCATTATAAGTCTTTGATCCATTTTGAGTTAATTTTTGTATATGGGACAAGCAGTAATCTAGTTTTCAAATTTTGTATGTGGTTGTTCCTTTTATTCAGCACCATTTATTACAGAGGTTTTCTTTTCTCCATTGTATGTTTTTAGCTCCTTTGTCAAAAATTTTTTTCCCGTATATATGTGGGTTTATTTCTAGTCCCTTTGGTCTATATGTGAGTCTTTTGGCCAATAACACACTGTTTACAGAGCAGAAGGGAGAGAGATAGAAAGTCAAAGTCAAAGTCAAAGTATACTATGCAGTATACTTTGGAGTCTATTCATTATTTTTCCTCAGCATTACTTTGGATATCGGGGGTCTTTTGTGGTTTCATGCAAATATGATGACTTTTTGTTCTATTTCTTTAAAAATGTCACTGGGGCCGAGACCGGTTTGGCTCAGTGGATAGAGCGTCGGACTGTGGACTGAAGGGTCCCGGGTTCGATTCCGGCAAGGGCATGTACCTTGGCGGCGGGCACATCCCCAATAGGGGGCGTGCAAGAGGCAGCTGATTGATGTCTCTCTCTCATTGATGTTTCTGACTTTCTATCCCTCTCCCTTCCGCTCTGTAAAAAAATCAATAAAATATATTAAGAAAAATAAATAGATAAAATAAAATAAAAATGTCACTGGGATTTTGATGGGGATTGCATTTAATCTGTATATTGTTTTGGATAATATGGCCATTTAGCTATTCTTAGTCTTACAATCCAATCCATGAACACAGACTACTTTCCCATTTCATTGATTTGTTTTTCATCTTATTATTAATTGCTTTTGATAATCTTTTGTTATTTTGATTATATAGTTTTCATTATATAAGTTCTTCACCTCTTTTGTTAGTATATTCATAGGTATTTTATTTGCTTTATTGAATTTGCAAAATTATTTTTCTCTCTAAAATTCTATTGTTGTATATAGGAATTCCGTGGAATTTTGGACATTGATTTTATATCCTGCAATTTTACTATATTTGTTTATTGTTTCTCATCTTTTTGTGTGTGTGTGTGGAGTCTTTTAGATTTTTTGTATAAAAAATAATGTGATCTGCAAAAAGTGACACTTTTACTTCCTCCTTTCCCATTGGATGCCATTTATTTATTTCTCTTGCCTGATTGCTCTGGCTGGGACTCCAACCTATGTTGAACAAGAGTAGTGACAGTGAACATGCTGGTCTTGTTTCTGATCTTAAACGGAAAAAAATTACAGTTTTTCACTACTGAGTATGATAAAGATGAAGGTTTATAATATATGAACTTTATTATATTGAGGCATTTTTCTTCTATACCCATTTATATTGTTTTAATCATAAATACATGTTGTATCTTATCAAATGCTTTTTTGCATCTGTTTGACAAATCATATTTTTATCATTTACTTTGTTAATGTGATGTATTACATTGATCAGTTTGCATATGTTGAACCTTACTTGTGTTCCAGGAATGAACCCCACTTGATCATGATGTATTCTACAAGGAAACATACAAGCGGCCAACAGATATATGAAAAGCTTCTCAACTTCACTAGCTACTAGGGAAACGCAAACCAAAATTACAATGAAATATCACCTCACACCTATCAGAATGGCTATTATCAACAAGACAGGTGATGACAACTGTTGGAGAAATTGTGGAGATAATGGAAACTTCATTCACTACTGGTGGAAATGTAAACTGGTACAGCCACTATGAAAACCAGCATGGCAGTTCTTCAAAAAATTCAGAACAGAGTTACCATATGACCAGCAACAGCTCTAATGATTATCTATCCTAAAATTTTTAAGACAATTATTTGCTAACCTGCACACAACTATGTTCATTGCACCATTATTCACAAAGGCCAAAACATGGAAACAGCCAAAGTTTCATTTGATAGACGGTTGAATAAAGAAGATATGTATATATTACAATGGAATATTACTCAACCATTTAAACAGGTGAAATACTGTAATTTGTGACAACATGGATGAACCTTGAAAATATCATACTAAACAAAAGTCAGACAGAAAAAGTTAAGAGCCATATGATTTCCATTATATGTGGGATGTAAAACTGAAAGTAATGAATGAATAAGCCAAAAAGATAAGCCAAAAAAAATAAGCCAAAAAGATAAGCCAAAAAAATAAAGAAAACAGAACAATACTCATAGACACAGTATGGTGGTTATCAGAAGGAAGGGGGTGGCTTGTAGTACAGTATAAAGGGGGCCCAATATGTGGTGACAGAGATGATTTCATTTTGGGAAGTGGGCCCACAATACAATATGAAGTTTTGTATTGAAGAAATGTACACTTGAAACCTATATTATCTTATTAACTGATGTCACCCCAATAAATTTAGTTGAAAAAGGAAATACAATAAAAATAAATATATATGGACCCTAAAATATATATCTATTTATATGAAAATATATTCTAAGTTAGATATAATATATATATATATATATGTGTGTGTGTGTGTGTTTGTATATATATATATATATATATATATATATATATATATATATATATATATATATATTCAAAGAAATATTATTTGGAATGAATTTAAATAATGAAAAGAAATAAAGTCCTGATACATGCTACAACATAGATGAAACTTAAAAACTTTATATTATGTGACAGATGGTAGTGACAAATGACCATATATTATATGATGACATTTACATGAAATTTCTAAAATAGGCAAATTCACAGAGACAGAAAGCAGATTAGTGGTTTTTAGAGCTAAAAAGGATATAGGGCAGGAATGAGAAGTGACTACTAATTGGTATGGGGGTTTGGGGAGGTGATTAAAATGTCCTGCTCATTATGATGATGGTTGCACAACTCTAAATAAACTAAAAGTTATTGGACTGTATATTTTAAATTAATGAATTACATGACATGCATTTTTTTTTTACAAAAAGATTTGCTGCAGAAAATTACGTTCAGAATGGTGTGCTCTTAATGTGAGGATAGTTGTTGGCAATTTGTGTTTCAGTATAACTAAAACTGTCAGAATTTCTTTTTCTTTTACTACTGCCACCCCGATCTCCCTGCATAGGTTCTGCATTGGTCCTCTTTTATCATCACTCACATGTACTCTGGATTTCAGGAATAACTCCTGACAGTTTTGTTAAAGAAGATATCAGTATTTTTATTTATGGGGGTGACATTTGTTGGCTAATAAAATTATATTGGTTTCAGATATAGCAATCTATAATACATCACCTGTACATTGTATTATGTGTTCACAACTCCAGTCAAGTACCCTTCCATCACTGTTTACCACTCTTTATCCTCTATTTACCTCCTCCCACTATCCTTTCTCTTTGGTAATCAGCATGCTATTGTCGTGTCTGTTTTTTGTTTGTTTTTGCTTAATCCCTTCACCTTTTTCACCAGTCCCACAAACCCTTTTCCTTTGACAGCGGCCAGTCTATTCTATGAGTCTGTTTCTATTTTTAATACGTATTTGTTAACTTTTTACTAAGGTTATATACACTTAGTGGCCAGATTATTATGATCCCTGAACACTTAATAATCTGGCCACTCAGTGTATATCCTATATAATCAAAGACTAATATGCAAATTATCCCCTTGATCAGGAGTTTGACCAGCAGGCAGGTTGGCCAAATGTCCATGTCCCCTCCCCCTATGTAGGCTGGCTGGACCCCACCCACACTGAGATCCTAATAATCTTGCCACTCAGTGTATATATACTAGGGGCCCAGTGCATGAATTCATGCACCTTGAAAAGAACAGTAGGGCACAAGGCTGCTGTAGATACATGAGTGAGTCTTGGCTCCTGGTCCCCCCTTCTGATGTCAGCCCCACCCACTTGCACCCACTGATGGTGCTAAGTTATCAAGTGCAAGTGGGGCCAGCACCATCAGGAGCAGGGGGAGGTGGAAAAGCTCTCAAAGGTGATCAGGGTTGGCAGCAGCATCTCATACCTGCTGATGGTGCTGAGTGGTAGAGACTAGCACCTGGCACCAGCCGCAAGTGTGAGCCATGGCTCTGGCACTGACTGTGGGTGTGAGCAGGGCCAGTGGTGGCTCTGGTGCTGGCCATGGGGGCGAGTGGGGCTGAAGCCAGCAGCAGGTGCAAGCTGTAATTGGGACCATGGCACACAGGAGTAAAGAATTTTCAGTAACCACCAGAGACTCGCCCCAATGACAGCAACTGGTTCCCCACCTTGGTCTGGAGCCCCTACTCACCTGCTCCACCATCCTGCCACAGCCAATGCCCACCATGTTCCTCACATGCCCACTGGTGGCCAGTGCATGTCATAGCAACTGGTTGTTCAGTTGTTTGGTTGTTCCGGTTGTTCTGCCATTCAGTCTCTTTGCACATTAGCCTTTTATTATATATGATTATTATATAGGATATATGTAGATATAGATATGCAGTATATTCTGTATATTTCTATATATATAAAAGCCTAAGTGAACAGCAGACCAGCCAACTGACTGGTAGTTGTGTCACACACTGACCACCAGAGGGAAGATGCTCAACACAGGAGTAGAAACCATAGATATGAAAACATGGAACAGACTGATGAATCTCAGAGGGAAGGGGAAAGAAAGAAGGATGGGGAGAGATTAACCAAAGATCTTATATGCATACTAGATGCCCAGTGAATGGATTTGTGCCCTGGTGGGATCCGTTGGTCTGGCCTGCAGGGATCAGGCTGAAACCAGCTCTCTGACATCCCCTGAGCAGTCTCAGATTGTGAGAGGGTATTATATATATATAACAAAATACTATATATATATATATATATATATATATATATATATATATATATATAAATAATAGTATTTATCTAATCATTATCTTTTTTCTCCTTTTAAAATTAAGTTTATTTGAGTGACTTTGGTTAATATGATCGTATGTTTCAGGCATGGGTTTCTATGCTACAAGGTCTGTATATTGCACTATGTGCCCACCACCCAAATTCAAATCTTTTGTAATCTCATGTTAGGACTCCCTTCACCCTTTTCAACTGGCAACCATCATACTGCCATTTGTGTTCACAAATTTCAGTTTTATATCCCACATATGGGTGCAATCATATGGTTCTTAGTTTTTTCTGACTTATTTCACTTAGCATAATATTTTAGAGGTCCATTCATGTTGTTGCAAATGTCAGAAGTTCATACTTTCGAATATCTGAGTAGTATTCCATTGGGTATATATATCACATCTTCTTGATCTAGTCTTCTTTTGCAGGACTCTTTAGTTGTTTCCATGTCTTGGCCACTATGAATAATGCTACAATGAACATAAGGGGTGCATATATCTTTGTGAACACATGTTTTCAAAGTTTTCAAAGACCCAGGAAGGGGATTGCTGGGTCATATGGTAGCTTTATTTTTAGTTTTTTGAGGAATTATTAGATTGCTTTCCAAATATTTGTACCACTCTATATTCCCACTAGCAGTGAAGGAGGGTTCCATTTTTTACACAATCTCTCTAACACTTGTGATTGCATGTCTTGTTGATAATAACCATTAACAGGAGTAAAGCAGTGTCTCATTGTAGTTTTGATTTGCATTTTCCTAATTTCTAGTCAGTTTGGACATCTTTTCATGTACCTCGTGGTATTCATATGTCTTCTTGAGAGAAGTATATTTTTAATTCCTCTGCCCATTTTTTGATTAGTTGTTTGTTTATTTGGTACTAGTGGCCTGGTGCACGAAATTCATGCACATTATAAGGGTATTAATTAGAGGAAATATTTCAATAGTGCTATTTGCCCTTTCTCTACAATAAAAGTGTGAGAGATAAAAGATATTGAGTACAATGTATATGAAAATAATATATAATTTCATTAATAAATAAATAATAACAAAATGATATAACAACAATACGAATCCACAATAAACTATTGAGTTAATTTTCCTGCATTTAAAATAGGATTGAATGTGTCCCTCACAGAGAGATGAAATCCATAATACTGCATTTGGGTGACTCATATTCTTACATTTTTCTCTAGTATTATTGTTGAGTATACTGTTGTCTCTGAGTCTTAGTGCATTATCTGTTCCCCAACCTTTTCACCATGTGGAAAAAGAATAAAATATGTCATTGCATCTAATCTAGGAAACAGGATACTGATTCATTTCACTTTAGTGGCATTTGGATTATTGGGATCTGGTTTACAATGAATGAGCAAGTCCCTTTCAAAAGGAGGTTCTCCATCTTCGTTTCTGAATATGACAGCAACCTCGGTTACACGGGGAGAATTATATCTACCTGGGTGACTACTATGATCATATTTAATTGCCATAGTTACTTCCGTGGGAGCTATACCTTTTGCTGCTGCTTTAGATTGTGCTTCCTTTTCTACCTCATGTAGCATCTTGTACAATTATGTTAATTCATTTATTTCATGCATGAGGTTGTTGATATTGATCATGAGTCTTTCTGAGCAAACCTGGTTTGCTGGGATTGCTAATCTTTTACGTGTAGCTTCAGCTGTATCCAAAATATAGAGTTGTGCAAACTTCCGAGAAACACCATCAGAAGGATGTAAAGTTCCAGTACGATGATAAACTTGTCCATGTATTCTAAAATAGTATGGCCCATACCCTGATCGCGATGCAACATTTGCACATGGAAGCAAAAGCAAAAGAACTATTTATAGATCGAATGTTTTCCATGAAATTTTTACTGTCAGAATCTTCATTTGTCATTGTTCTTTTAAAATGTGGTGGGTAATCTTTTGGACAGACTTTCCCTCTGCTACAGCATCGAGTAAATTTCCCATCAGATGGTTTTTCATCAGAGAAATTTAGTGATAGGCAAAATTCATATCTAACAGTCATTTCACCACAACTATGTTCAAGAATTGCATCCTCACATACTCCATTTTCGCTGAGAAGGCAGTTCCTACCACTATTGCTAGTACTTGTTGATGACTGTTCTTTAGACATATTCTATCTTCGCCACCACCTTCTTTCAACTTCAAACTCACGTTGTTCTTTAGACATTTCCTGTTGAAGATGCCCATGTTTTTCGGCTTCAGAGCAAAGTTTTTTCCAATAGCTGCTCTTCAGATACATTCTGTCACAGGCGTCCCGTCTTCTTTCAAGATCAGACATATGTCACTCTTCAGGCATTTTCTGTCGATAATGTCAACACCTTTCTGCTACACAGCTCCACACAGATCTGTCATATCAACAGTTTTTCTTTGGACATAGTCCCCCCTCTCTATTGCCACTTTCTGAGATAGAGGAGAATGACAGTCTTGACAGTCTTGGCAGCAGTGTGATCAATGGCTGATTTGGACAGATTCTGTGGGGATGGAACTTTCTCCTATCTGTTGTCATTTTCCACAGCTGGGATGCTGAAGCTGGGACTGGGGGGCCTTCCCTTTTTTGGTTGCCTTCCATTTTTGCTGGCATACAGTTGAAGCTACATGTAAAACATTAGCAATGCCAGGGGCCTCAGTTAGACACAGCTGCGGTGAGTTCTGGCTACTGGCGCTGCCACCGCTTGGTCTCCTCGCCTGGGCTGGGCGCTTGATGCCTTCACCACTTAGTCTTCGCTCCTGGGGCCTGGTGCTCACAGCTGCTCTCGACCCCACCCTTTGCTCAGATTGGCTGGTAGCATAGCCAATCAGGAGCCAAAGTATGGTCACATTTGCATGTTACTCTTTTATTAGATAGGATTGAGTTTTATGAGTTTCTTTATATTTTTTTTTGAAAATTAAACCTTTGTTGGCGCTACTTTTTGAAAATATGATTTCCCATTTGGTTGGCTGCCTCTTTGTTTTGTTAGTTTATTTTGCTGTGATGGAGTATTTTAGTTTGAGATAGACAAAGATCAGGTTCACTCAAAAAAAAAATCTGTATATATGTCACTTTACATCTTTGTAAACCTAATGGTAGCCACACACAAAAATCCCCAAAGCAGAACACAAAGCTTAAAAAAAATAGAGAACAAAGGAAAGAAGTATAGAATTCCACCAAATAACAACAGACATAAACACAAAGAAAAAGAATTAATGGAGGCACAGAACTACCAGAAAACAAAATATAAAATGGCTATATAAAATCCTCATACACCAATAATCACCCACAATGTTAATGTCCTGAATTCACCAATAAAGAAGCACAGAGTAGCCGAAACTGGTGTGGCTCAGTGGATAGAGCGTCGGCCTGCAGACTGAAAGGTCCTGGGTTCGATTCCGGTTAAGGGCATGTACCTTGGTTGCAGGCACATTCCTAGTGGGGGTTGTGCAGAAGGCAGCTGGTCGATGTTTATCTTTCATCGATGTTTCTGACTCTCTATCCCTCTCCCTTCCTCTCTGTAAAAAATCAATAAAATATATTTTTTAAAAAATTAGTGGTTCTTTTCGGGAGTACATTACTTTTTCCCATCAGAATCGATGCATTTTTGTATTTTTAAAACACATTATACAAAGGAAATGGTATAGTACATAATCTATTATGTCTGGCTGCTCTTTTTAAATGTTAGTGTTTTTTTATGCATTCATCTTTGAACTAATTCTATCATTCCCATTATTCTATAGTATTTTATTATATGAGTATGATACATATTATTTAGCCATTCTAGTATTGATAGTTACTTGGATAGTTCTAAGTTTATTCAGTTATGAACAGTTATAATCTTATAATTGTAATAGCTGGCATTTTGTGAATATAGACGTATGTACTTAGAAGCGTGAGAATTTAGTCATAGAATATAACTATGAAAAAATGTAACTATAACAGTTGGTTCTCCCACCACAATGTAAGAGAGTTTGCGTTGTATATCCTTGACACATACAGTATTTCAATCTTTCATTTTAGCCAAGCTGGTGGCTATGTAATGATATTTACTAATTGTGGTTACATTTTAATTTATTTATAATAATTTTAAGCCAGCTGGTTTGCCCTGTAGGGTGTTCTGGACCAGGGTGAGGGTTCTCTTGGGGCATGGGGTGGCTTGGGTGAGAGCCTGTGATGGTTTGAGGCTGGCCACACCCCCTGGCAACCCAAACGAAGGCCCTGGATCTGAGATTTATTTATCTTCTATAACTGAATCTTTGTAGTCTTGAGTGGAACCAAGCCTTCTGCTTGCTCCACAGCAGCAGTCATGTCTGTTAGGATTTATTTATCTTCTGTAATTGAAACTTTGTAGCCTTAAGGGAAGGCCAAGTCAGGCCAGGGCTTCAGAAGCTTGGCTTCCTCCGTCGCCAAGGGCAACCCTTGCCTTCTGCTCTCTCCAGTTCCATGGCTTTTGGCCATTTTTGTTGGAGTTTATTTATCTTCTATAATTTAAACTTTGTAGCCTAGAGTGCAGGCCTGGGCCAGCTAGGGTGTGTGGAAAGCTTGGCTTCCTTCATTGCCGGGGAAATCCAAGCCTCCCTCCTGCTCTCTCTATGGCCAGAGCCATCTTGGTTAGGTTAATTTGCATACTCGCTCCTTATTGGCTGGTGGGCATGGCTTGTGGGTGTAGCAGAGTGATGGTTAAATTGCCTATTACTCTTTTATTATATAGGATTGCATTAAAATCTGTAATCTATTCATATTTCCTCAGTTTTCCATAATGGCTTTTCCCTGTTCCAGAATTCCATCTAGAATATCATGTAGTGCATTTAGCTTTGAAGTATCCGTATGCTCCCAATCACTGTGAGAATTCTTAGACTTCTTTTGTTTTTGATGACCTTGAAAGTTTGGGGAGTTCTAGTCAAATCTTTTGTAGATTGTCCCTCTATTAAAATCTGTTTTGCTTTTTCTTTTTCTTAATATGGATTGATGTTTTTGAGGAGGAAAACCACAGGGGAAAGTGCATTCTCATCATAACATATCTAGAACACACACTATAATATTGAATTATCACTGGTGAAATGAAGCCTAATCACTTAATTGAAGTACTACTTTGTAGTGGAATTTTCTTTTCTATTCCTTCTTTTAATACTGTACTCTCTGGGGAGAAGTGACTATCCACAGCCTACTCTTAGGAAGTGGGAATTTTGTTCCATCTTTCTAAAGAAAGAATATTTAGCCCTGGCAAGTGTGGCTCAGTGGTTAAATATCGATCTATGAACCAGGAGGTCAGGTTCGATTATCAGCCAGGGCACATTCCCTACTTGAGACTGATTCTTCAGTAGGGAGCATGCAGGAGGCACCAATCAATGATTCCCTCTCATCATTGATGTTTCCTTCTCTTCCTCCCTCTCTCTTCCTCTCTGAAATCAATAAAAATATATGTTAAAAAGAAGGAATATCCACATTAATTTGTAATTATTTTGCATGATGTTTTTGTGTTTTCTTCCACAATTATTATTTTTTAAATATATTTTTTATTGATTTCAGAGAGGAAGGGAGAGAGAGAGAAGGAAAAATCAATAATGAGAGGAAATCACTAATTGGCTGCTTCCTGCACACTCCCTACTGGGGATTGAGCCTGCAACCTGAGCATGTTCCCTTGATTGGAATTAAACCCTGGAACCCTTCACTTCACAAGCCAATCCTCTATCTACTGAGCCAAACAGGCTAGAGCTTGTTCTGCAATTATTTTTTGAATTTTATACTTGTATGATCATGGATAATTGAATTTTTTGGTTATGCTTTGGTTTTAAATGCAGTTCTACTTTATTTCCCAAATGGTTATATATTTGGCCAATTGAACTCTCATTTGGCTAATGTATCCTTTTGGCATATTTCCTTCAGTGTAGGTTTCCTCCTGTTTATTTTACATTTAGGACTTAAAATTACTTTTTAGCATCATAAATTGTCCAGACTCATATTGTATTCTTCCTTCCTCAGTCTTACAATCAGTATTTTTCTTAGGAATCCTGGTTACATTTATTGGAGAACTAGAGGCCTGGTGCATGAAATTTGTGCACGGGGCAGGGGTGTCCGTAAGCCCAGCCTTCACCCTCTAATCTGGGACCACTCAAGGTATGTTCAACTGCCCAATGAGGACCAATCCTGGAACCAGGATTGCTGGCTTCCAAATGCTCATTTGCCTGCCTGCTTGATTGCCACTAACCGTTTCTGCCTGCCATCCTGACCACTCCTTAACCATTCCTTTGCCAGCTGATTGCCCTGAACTGACCTCCACCACTGGCCTGTTTGCCCCTAACTGCCCTCTCATAATGGCCTGGTTGTCTCTAACTCTCCTCTCTTGCAGGCCTGGTCACCCCCAATGGCCTTCCTTTGCTGGCCCAATCACCCCTAACTGCCCTCCTCTGTTGGCCTGACTGCCCACCACTCCCCTCCCCTTAGACCTGGTCACCCCCAACTGCACTCCCTTGTAGGCCTGGTCCCTCCCAACTGCCCTCCCTTGCTGTCTAATTGCCCACAACTACCCTTCCCTGCCAGCCATCTTGTGGCAGCCATCTTATGTCCACATGGACAGCCATCTTTGACCACATGGGTGCAGCCATCTTGTGTGTCGAAGTGATGGTCAATTTGCATATTTCTCTTTTATTAGATGGGATAGTATTAGAAGTCAACATCTGGACCACAGGTATTCACATTGCTAAAAGTAGCTCATTTAAGGCCATCTTATCTAACAGACAAATGAATATATGAGTTTTAACTTGTATATAAATACTATCATTTATAACTATATTAATAATTTTTATTTTATTAATACTTTCACTCCCAATACACTGAAAAATGATCATTCTAGCCTATTTCCCTTATGATCTGTGAGTCCTTATTTCAAAAGTGAGAAAAGATATTCAAACCATCTGGCATTTACTTAATTGTTCAATTCCCACATGCATGGATAGTAGCATCAGAATTCTTAACACACACCCAACAAATGAAGCAACTTCATTAACTAGTTTACAATATTTACATGCATTTTCTTTTTCTTCAATCTTATAGTATTCACTCATTTTCCAAATTAGATGAGCAACTTTTCTGTACTTCTCTTACTGTTGTAGCTTCATACATTTAAAATACAGTCAAATTCTCTCATCACAGTTAGTTCTTCCTGAAATTACCTTCTAAATGCATTTCTTTTAAACTGGCATACATTATGGTGTCCTTTTTATTGTAATGTGGTATTGATAAAATACATAATATCATGTATCCACTATTACATTATGATATATAATATTTTCATCATGCTAAATATTTTCAGTACTTCACTTACTCATTCCAACTTCTCTTGGGGGAGACCCTACTTCCACATCTTGGGAAACTTCTGGTCTGTTTCTATAGTTTTGTTTTGTTTTGTTTTTAAATATGATGTAATTGGAGTTATATAGTATAAAGAGCCAATGTCTGTCACATCCAAAATTATCAAAGTCTTGACCAAATGCCAGGCTGCATGTGCAGCATGCTGAGTGGGCTGAACTGATGACCTATCAGAGAAAGAGAGAGGTGGGGCTGTTGGTGAGGTCTGGAGAGAGAAGTAGGGTGATCAGATCATACTTCTCTCTCCAGGCCTCGCCAGCAGGAAGCCTCTCTCTCTCCCAGAGGTCTGCAGTTCAGCCCACTCACCAGCAGCCTCAGGTGCCTGCTGATCAGCCCCACTTTGATGATCAAGCCTGGAGATAAGCCTGGAGTTGCTGACTGGCATAGAAACCAACCAATCAGAACCTAATCTGGGTAATTGTGAGGAGCCAATGGCTCCCTAGGAAGTGGGGCTTTTGACACTGACTGGAATAGAAACTGACCAATCAGAACCAAATATGGGTGAATTGTGAGGAGCCAATAACTGCCTAAGAGGCAGAGCTTTTGACGCTGACTGGCATAGAAACCGACCAATTAGAACCAGATTAGGGTGAACTGCGAGGAACCAATGGCTACTTAGGAGGCAGAGCTTTTGATGTTGACTGACATGGAAGCTGACCAATTAGAACCAAATATGGGTGAACTGTGAGAAGCCAATGGTTGCCTAGGAGGTAGAACTTTTGATGCTGACTAGAATAGAAACCTACCAATCAGAACCTATTCTGATTGGTTTGGTTCAGTGGATAGAGCGTTGGCCTGTGGACTGAAGGGTTCTGAGTTAGATTCCAGTCAATGGCATTTACCTTGGTTGTGGACACATCCCCAGTAGGGGCTGTGGAGGAGGCAGCTGATTGATGTTTCTCTCTCATCAATGTTTCTGGCTTTTTATTCCTCACCCTTCCTCTCTATAAAAAATCAATAAAATATATTTTTTTAGAAAAGAACCTACTCTGGATGAACTGTAAAACAGAACCTAAAGCTGAAGAGGGGTTTTAAAGGCAACTGCTGTTTAGTGTAAGGTGTTAGAAAGAAGATCAATTTTTTAATGAGCAATTTGGCAGTATAGTGAATATAGCTGGCTATCAGTCCAGATATAGGAATTTTGTATTTTTGTCTGCCAAGAGCATCTCTTCCTGCTGAAAAAGGCTTTCTTCCCACCCCCATTTAAGCAATCATATCTTACATAATATATCTATACTAATAAAAGTGTAATATGCTAATTAGACCAGGTTGACTGGCCATCTTCCAGATGTCCAACTTCTTTCCTGACAAAGCCATGGTGGTGGGGCTGGTGGTGAGGGGTGATCAGGCTGGCAGGGGAGGGCAGTTGGGAGTGAGATCATGTCTGCAGGGGAGGGCAGTTGGAGGTGATTTCGGGCCAGCAGAGAAGGACAGTTTGGGTCCAGATCAGGCCGACAGGGGAGAGTGGTTAGAGGTGATCAGGCAGGCAGAGGCAGTTAGGGGCAATTAGGTAGGTAGGCAGAGAGATTAGGGTTGACTGGGCAGGCAAAGGGACAAGTTAGGGGTGATCAGGCTAGCAGACAGAGGGGTTAAGAGCAATCTAGCGGGTGAGTGATTAGGAACCAATCATCCTGGATTGTGAGAGAGATGTCTGACTGCCGGTTTAGACCCAATATGAGATTGGGCCTAAACCAGCAGTCAGACATCCCCCAAAGAGTCCCAGATTGGAGAGGATGCAGACTGGGCTGAGGAACACCCCTCCATGCATGAATTTCATGCATCTGGCCTCTAATAAAAGAATAATATGCAAATTGACCATCACTCCAACACACAAGACGGCTGCCCCCTTGTGGGCATAAGATGGCCACCACAAGGTGGCCAGGAGGGAAGGACAGTTAGGAGAGATCATGCCTGCCAGGGAGAGCGGTTAGGGGCAATCAGGCTGGCAGGGTAGCAGTTAGGCATCAATTAGGCTGACAGGGGAATGGTTAGGGGGTGATCAAGCAGAAACCATTAAGGGCAATCAAGAAGGTAGGCAGAAGAGCAGTTGGGAGCCAGCAATCCTGAATTGTGAGAGGGATATCTGACTGCCCATTTAGGCTCAATCCCAATAGGGCAGTTGGACATCCCTCGAGGAGGCCCAGATGGGAGAAGGTGCAGGCTGGGCTGAGGGACACACCCCTCCTGCACAAATTTCATGTACTGGGCCTCTAGTTTGTTATAATTATTTGAAAGTATTTAATTTTTGATAATATTACAAATATTTTTATTTTTTAAAATTCTAATTGTTCATTACTGATGTATAGCAAAACAATCAACCTTTATAAAATAATCTATATCCTTGCTACACACGTTTGTTAGCATTAGGTCTTTTTATGAGGATCCTTTGGAACATATTACATGGGCAGTTATAGAATTTATAAACCAAGAAAGTATTATTTTTTTACTTTACTATCTGCAGGTTTATTATATATGTTTCTTGTATAGGATTTCCATTACAAATTTGAAAGGGATTGATAAGAGAGAACATGCATGTACTGTTTGTGATATTAAGGGGAAGTGTTCAGTTTCCCATCTTTAACTTGATTAGCTGTAGGATTTCTGACGATGTTCTTTATCAAGGTGAGCAAGTTCTCCTGTATTCATTCCCTATGTTGCAGAGCATTTTTATCCTAAATGAATGATACATTTTTTCAAGAGCTTTATCTAAATAAATGTGAACAATTACTATCTTTATCCTGTTGATGTGTAGGATCTTACTGATCCTTTTTTCTTCCACATGTAACTAGATTTGTATGCTTGAAATAAATCCCACTTTGTCATGCTATATAATTTAGTTTATGCATTGTTGAAATCAGTTCCTAATATTTTGTTGAGTTAAGTTTTTGTTTGTTTTTGCATCTGAGATCATAAGAGATACTGGTTTATAGATTTGTTTCTTATAAAACCTTTATCTTGTTTTGATCTTAGGGTAACTAATACTGGACACAAAGAATTTTATGAATCATTTTCTCTATTTCTATTTACTGGAAGAGATTATACAGAACTGGTATCATTTTTATGTCTTCTAAACAAAACAATAATTTATGTTTTTATCCTGAATATGTTACTTTCTATGGCAATGTCACCACCTAGAAACCCTGCCAGATGAGCTATACTATATTAAGGAAAAATGTCAGATTTATTTTGTTCATCATTTACTCTTTAAGTAAATTTATTGACTCCTTAAGGATGTAAACATCTACATATTTTTAAATTCCATTAATTTTTTAATCATTACTGTATCTCAAGTGAGTAGCTCAATACAAAGTAGACACTCAGTAACTGTCATGCCTCATCATGGAATACACACAAAAAGAGATATTGAGCAAAATGTTTCAAGAAGTGAAAATAGAGTAGATCACTTGGTATAAAAGGAATAATTGTGTGACTGCAATGCCTAATGAATGCAGTAGGAGAACACTACTTGCAGACAGATGAGGCATGGTGAAGCATTTTATACCAATTTGCCTACTGCAAATGAACAGGCTGAAAGAATTGTGGAACTAAATTTTTACCACATGTTGTAGCAACTAAACAGCTATACACTTTTTAAAAATATGTCCCATTATCTACACTCGGTCTTTGAAAATGATAGGTGGACATTGGCACATGAACACTGTAGGAAGAGCTCAATGCTCAAATTGTTGAAATCCTCACTGTCATACAAATAGATAATGAGCATGTGTCAACGTCACAATTAATTTAATGAGAGAACCAGCAGAATGGCAGGGCTTGTTAAAATTGGATATGAAGAACTAGGAGTTACAGTCAGTCTGGAAAGAAATGTTGAAATATGATTTCTAGTTTCAAGAACTGTGAAGAGTCCAATAACTTTTTTTTTTCCAACTTGCAAGCTAACAACTTAGCTTTGTTACAGTTTCATGGGTGCTTATAAAACACAAAACAGTCCCTGATCAAAAACAGAGTACAGTAATCACTCACAGAAATATCAATAATTAGAGTACAGGGTTTTTTGTACCAGTTGCAAGAGCTCTAATACCAACTGATGAAAGTTAGATATGTCAAGAAAAACAAATAGCACTAGACAGGTTTAACAGGAAAGACAACATTGTTTAAAACTATTGCAAAAGGGGTGGGAAAAAAAGTCATTTCTAAGCACAATCTCCATCTGGGAACCAGAGGACTTTTTCTCTGCAGTTGTCCTTGAGGAGCTACAAAAACCTATCTGCTCAATCCCTAGACAAGAAGTCAAGAAAAATAGCAAGCTATTGTGATAGAGGAGAAAGATTGAACTCACCTGTACTGAAAGAAAGGGAGTGATGGTTTAACTGCATAGAGTTAGTAGAAAAGTACTATAGGATATTAGCTGGAAGATGGTCAATGTGACCTAGCCAATTGAATTTGTTAATTGGTTCTTATCTAAATTAGGCTCGTACTCTCTCACAGAGCTCTGTTTCATTCCTTTTAAGGTTTTTTTTTCCTTTTTAAAAATATTTTATTTATTTCAGAGAGGAAGGGAGAGGGAAAGAGAGGTAGAAACATCAATGATGAGAGAGAACAATTTATTGGCTACCTCCTGCACGCCCCCTACTGGGGATCAAGCCCGAAACCCAGGCATGTGCCCTTGTCCAGAATGGAACCTGGGACCTTTCAATTAACAGCATGATGCTCTATCCATTGAGCCAAACCAACTAGGGCTTCTTTTCTTTTTAAATTAAATTTATTGGGGTGACATTGGTCAACATGAACATATAGGTTTTGGGTATGAGTTTCTACATTGTTGTTTCTTAAATAATTTTTTTATTGTTGATGGTATTACAGATATCTCCTCTTTTCACCCCAGCCCTACCCACCCCATGTCTTCACTACCCCATTGCTCATGTATATGGACTATACCTATAAGTATATATGTTATTTGGGTTATCTCTTCTCATCCCCCAACCCCACATCAAGGATGTCAGTCTGTTCCATACTTCCATGCTTCGGTCTTATTTTGTTGATCAATTCATTCTGTTCATTAGGTTCCACAAATAAATGAGATTATGTTATATTTGTCTTTTTCAGATTGGCTTATTTCACTGCATGGTCTTGCAATTTCACTTCTAGATGTCTACCAAAAATATTGAAAGCAGAGTCTTGAATAAATATTTGTACACACATGATCATAGGAGCAATATTTTTCAGGTCCATCTGTGCTTTCCCTCTTATCTACAACTGCATAGTATTTCATTGTGTAAATATCCCACCGATTTTTATCTATTCATCTACTGATGGGCTCTTGGGCTGTTTCCAATTAACTATTATAAATAACGCTGCTATAAACATAGGGGTGCATATACTAGTGTTTTTTTCTGATTGGAGTTTGAGTTTTTGAGGTTATGTTCCCAGATGTGGGATTGCTGGGTCAAGTAAAAGTTTCATTTTTAATTTTTTGTATAAAACATATTCTTCTTATATGATCAGTTTCTGCATTTTTTTGATAAAATTTACCCCATTATAAGTTAAATAGATAGTATGGTTAAAAAGAGTTAGGAATTACACACAAATTTTACTAATTTTCCTCTTGTTTAGAGTTTACAGGTCAAAAAACATAAACCCTTTGTCCTGTGGTAATTTGTGATAACAAAATATTACATTTGATGTTAAATATGCCTCCGCACTTTTATTTTTCTGAATATCAGATAAAGCAAAAAAGAAAAATATTTTTCAACAGGAACATAGGAAAAGATTGAGGGGGAGCATAGTTGAATGGTTTGGTTGAGTAGTCTCATTAAAAGTAATATTAGCTCCTATAGACATGAGAAACATGTGTTCAGAATTTTCAAAAAAGTAATTTCAAAACATTATAAATATCAACTTAAAGTCAATAGGATTTTGAAATAAAATATAATGAGAAAAGAAACTTGTATTTGGGCAAATTATACATAGGTAAATGGTTACTATTTTTTTAATTTTGGTAAAATATACTATCATGACTGTTCAGTAGTATTAAGTATATTTATAAAATTGAGAAACAGATCTCCAGAAGTTTTTCATTTTGCTAACCTAAAACTCTATACTACCAAATAACAGCTCCCCATTACCAACTACCCACAATCCTTAACAACTGCCATTTTACTTTCTGTCTCTATTTTTACTCTAAGTACCTCAAATAAGTGGGGTTATATAGTACTTATCTTTTGGTGAATGACTTATTTTACTTCACCTATGAAGCATATTTTGTTCATTCATTCTAGCTTGCTTTGAACTTTTGGTTATAGTAAATATTGCTGCTATGATTGTGCATGTACAAATATTTATTGAATACCCTGCTTTCAATACTTTCGGTATACACCTAGAAGTGAAATTGAAAGACCATGTAGTAATTTTATTTTTAAGTTCTTGAGTAACCAACATATTGTTTTCCATAACTGTCACACAATTACATCCTTAACAAATTGCATAAAGGTTCCATTTTCTCCACATCCTCACTGACACTTGTTCTTTACTACTTTTTTTTTAACAGTAACTATCCTAGGGGGGATGAGGTGGTATCTCATTGAGGTAATCAGAAATTTTACTACCACTTATTAATAGCAGATTAAGTATTCTAATGTCAAGTTTGAACTACCCATTCTGTTTTTTCTATTTTAATATAAAATATTAAAAATTATTAAATTTTGCAATATTATTTTAAACATATGTATGTGCATTCTTATACAAATACATATCTACAAAAACATTTTTACATACATGCATGCATAAAAATGAATATGAAAATAAATATATATGAGGTGGCAATGATTTTTAAATCTTTCAAACTTAGTTTCAAAATATAATTAACCTTATACTACGATACAAGAAAATGAATTTTTAAAAAAATACATGTATCATTTATAAAAACAAGTAAAGGCACTTAATAACAGTGACCTGTTATTCTTTTTTCCTTATCTATAATTTTAGTTTTTTAAAAACGGTTTTTACTGAACCAATGATCATTTGTTAACTAATTTATTTCAAATAATAACCCCAAATCTTTAAAGTTATTAAAGGATCTAAAAATTATATCTAAACTTAACATTTTAGCACATCACAATTCCTGTATATATTTTATTTGAACAATTTTATATAGACAGCTCTTCAAGCTAAGTTAACCAAAAATAATCAATTTGATGTAGATATTTATTTTTGTAAGTCAGTTTAATTGAATGCATATGTTTACATTCTCGTGACTTTAAATGCTTTATGAAATATTGATAACTTCTCTGACCCATACTAGGGGACCTAAATACTTATTTGACAGCTGTAGACAGATCATCCAAACAGAATATCAACAAAGTAATATTGGCCTTAAAACACATTAGACCAAATGGGACATAATTGACATTTACAGAGCCATTCATGCCAGAATATCAGATTATACAGTTGTCTCCAGTGCACAAAAAAAATCATATATTGGGTCAAAAAATTCCAGAAGATTGAAATTATACTGATACCATTGTAATGACAGTTATTAAAATAGCAGAAAAGGAACACAGGCATGTCATTTGTGCAGCTCTGGCAGGAAGCTGAAGTTCAGACGCATGCCCAATAAAGTCAGAGCCACATAGGGAAGGTACTTGCCTGTGTCACATCTGAGAAAGGTCATTGGCCAGAGTGGGTGTGGCCACTGCAAGGCAGAAAGATGAGATCTTAGATTTCTGATACATGCAGACCCTCCTTGTGGGTTCTCATTCTAGGAAGTTTGAAGAATAAATTTGCAGACTAAAATATTTTAAGTAAAATGTGGAAGTTTTAGAACATATACAAACTCTCCGTGGGTAGGGGAACCCAAATGGGGAAAGCCTACTCTCTCTCTATAGAGTAGGAAAAAAAAAATCTAAATCATTCTCTCTTGAGTCTCTTTGCCTCCGATTTATAAATGCTGGGAGCTCTCTGTGCTATCATGACCCTTTCCAAGTGGGTCCTTCCTTAATTTATGACACCCGGGCTATCCTAATTGGTCATTCTTCAGAGTGTAAGTTTCAAAGCAAAGCCCACCTAGTGCCCTCCTCTTTCTCTCCCCTTATCTTGCGATATTCCTCTGTCCTCTGTGAATGTATGCCTTCCTCTTGTAACATTTCTCTATTCTCCGTGAAAGTAAGATAAGCATTTTGACATCTTGGAGCTATCTCCTTCCCATCACATATGCATTCCTCTCCCATGGACCTTCTTCTTCCCCAAAACTGCCTACACTGTCTCTAAAACGCCTTTCACCCCTAAACAAAAGATTTACTGTCTTGCTTTCTTGGTTTGCATTTCTAGCCCCCAGGCCTCTCAGGATCCTGCCTTAGTCCACATGGCCCACTGTCATGTGGACCCCAGGCATAAGGGACTAATGGACTTCAGCATGTGCCCTGCCTGGGAATCGAACCATGACCTCCTGGCTCATAGGTCCACACGAACACTGCGCCATGCCACAGGGCCTGCTTATTTATTTATTTATTTATTTATTTATTTATTTATTTACATCTCGGATAACATACCTTTGAAATATCAGGGTCATCTCCTATTTTATTTTACAGACCCCTCAGGGAACAACCAAAGTACCAGAGCAGAGATCACAAATACCAAAATACCTCATTGTTACTGCTATGTTTTATCATGTTAATTGATGACTGTTAACTAACCTATTCACAGAAATGTAAAGGAAGTATGTATCTATTTGTTTTACTTTTTATCCAGTCCCACAGATTTTTCCTTCTTAGCTTCTCCCATCTCCCTAATCTATCACTAATAAATTTCATGTAATCATCTTTTGTCACCATATATTTGGCCTCCTTTCCTACCCCTAACTCCTTCCCTCTGGTAGCCACCATATTGTTGTTGTCATCTATGAGTTTTAGTTTTATAGTCCACATATTAAGTAGTATGTTGTTTAATGTCCACATATTTGTTGATTCCTTACTTCCTTTTTGCAGTTGGTTTATAATTTTAAAACATTGTGGTCAGAGGAAATGTTTGGTATTGTTATCAGAGAAAAGTATGCGTAGTCTTTCTCCACTGCAATGCTGGAATAAGGATTTCCAGGGGCCCCCAAGGGAGGATGAGATGTGGCAGAAAGCTTTATTTGTGTGGAGTTACAATCCTCAATTTCCAAAGTCCCATTTTATTTTTTTATCTATCCTAGAAAAAAACGCAGCTGGGGATTCAGCAGAACTAGAAGCAAAGCCAGTGTCCAACATTTCTGTCCCCTTGTGAAGCTGGGTCTAGCTTAGCATTAAGCTGAAATCAAATTTTACAAAAGAAAAAAAAGAAAAGAAAATAGGCCAGTTCAGTTAAGTTAAAGATTGACCTTTGTCAGGAAAGATATCTGGCTAGGACATGACTACCTGCTATGACTCACATTTATTTAGAAAGCTTTATTGATTTCAGAGAGAAAGGGAGAGGGAGAGAGAGAGAGAGAATCATCAGTGACAAGAGAGAATCATTGATCACCTGCCTTCTGCACAACCCCACACTAGGGATCGAGCCCTTAACATGGGTATGTACCCTAACCAGGAATCAAACCATGACCTCCTGGTTCATAGGTGGATGCTCAACCACTGACAACCAGTTGGACAAAAAATTTTCATTTCAGATTATCCTATATGGTTATTTTAGATCTCTGAGTTTGTTAAGTCCACCAAACATTCCTCCCCTGAGCTTGCCAGGTTTAGTATATGACTTCTTTTTCATCCACATGTGTTGCCGGAGCATAGTTTAATAAATTTGGATGTTTAATTGGAAATAATGATAACCTCAACTTTAGATGAATTTGTTTTAGAAATTGGTGATGGCAAAAAATTGGCCCATTATTTTTGTTAGTTTTTCTGATTTCTTCTTCTGAGAAGTTGCCCATGCTGATAAAAATTATATGCTACCTAAATATCAGTTAAACATAACATATATATGTATTTTTAAACAAATTTATAACTACTTATGAATGATCTTTTTGGCACTTTTTACCATTGTATTCCATTATTTATAATACAAAAGGCCAATAAAAAATAATACTTATGATATATTAAAACATTTCATTGTTACATTTCTCATATCACAAAGTTTGTGTTAATCTGTTTTTTCTCTTTTAGAATAATAGTATGCTAGCTATATGGTAAATTTAATGGACACAGGAATAAGTAAACTTATTCAAGAGTTATTGATCCATGAAATACTTTTGGTAAAAATTTGCAACTCGTAATAAAGCATCTCTCATTCTAAAGAGTTGTGAACAAGGGTGAACTGCAATATTTTGTTGTGATCTGCAAAGATTTCCTCAAAACAATGTAGTTCAAATAAGTGCATTTTTATAGTCAACTATACACATATTTTTATCATGAAAAATATTTTAGTTAATTTGGAATCCTCAGAACATATGAGATAAATTTTCATTTTCAATTCAGCTGAGCAAATCTTGAATATAGAAATTAAATTTTAAAGTGTGACTAATGCAAAAGAGTCATGACTCTGTGTATGAGACACAAGTTTCATCAGCAGACATGATATTTTTTCTATATCTAAATATAGCTTTAAATTCATTATTATTATTTATGTGAACTTTTTTTCATTTACTAGAAAATATTTTAAAATAAGAATACTTAATGATCTTTTTCTGATGATTGCTCTTAGAAATCATTTCTTGGTGGGCACTGTTGCAAAGAATTATTATATGCTATACAGTTAATATGGACTATTTAAGCAGAGAAAAAAAATCTATATCATTCTGTTCTTCTTCAAATGCAAAAGACAAAGACAAACTTAGGGACATTTTGTTGTTGTTGACTACAGGCTCTTTCTCTAGTTCTTAGAAATGTCACTTAACTTTTAGTGTTCAGTGTCCTCTCTCCCAACCTTTTCTCTGGAACTCACTGAACCTGGCAGCCTTGGCAGGGATCCTTGACAGCTTGTCAGGCCCAAGGCAAATGCATGTAATCATCCCTCAAGTAATTAATAATTAATTATTGTTCATTAATCTTAAATGAACGGTAATTGGGAATAATCAGGTCTTTAAAATAAAAGAAAACACACACAAAGACATTGTGATTTCAAAAGGAACTTTTTTAGTTCAGGAGTTTTACAAGTCAAACTAATTTTGGGGCTAATTGTGAAAATCTGTGAGACAAAGAAGCATAAGAGCATGCATGATACCTGCTACACGTGGTCCCAGCACCTCTAAACTGTTCCTCTTGAAGTAAACTCCTGAGGTTTAAATCACAAGAAACCTATTTTCCATGTAAGCCATAAATATACACATACACTCATGCAACCACTCCCCCAACCCCGACCCTCCCACCCCCTCACACTGCAATAGGGGCTCTGTTTCCTAGAAAAGGAGGTTAGCTCCAAAAAGCTAAAAGAAGTGGCTTTTTGGAACACTGACATCTGAATGATATTAGCTGCTTACCCTGTCAGAGATGTACTTTTCTGAACAATAAAAATAGTGTCTAGTATAATAAAGAAGAAAAATCTGATGAAACCATTTTAACAAATGTGAATAATTAAATGTTATTTGTGTTTAGTTTTATTCTGTAGTTATTCACAGTATCACCAGTTGTAATGACAATGTGTTGACTGAGAAAAGCTAAAACACATTTTTTGACATTTTTAGAAATCTTGAAAAGAAGGAAAAAAACAAAAGCATCTTTTAAAACTACTGAAACTAACAATAGAACTGAGTTTTAGGGGAGATGAGGCTTCTTCTGCTCATGTAGAAATCATTTCAGAATTTGCAAGCAGAGGGAAAATAAACCCTTTATAATCACTTTGTGCAAATAACAGAAGCGGCTTGCAAATACAAATATTCATGATTATCCATATCTTCTTTGACTAATATAATATATAAACATAATATATATTATGCAAGGCATGATTCTCTCCAGTGGTGTTGCATGGAATGAAAGGGTTAAATCTTACATATTCCACTTTATCTGTCCTATTGACTACTTCTCCAATCTTAGCCCATTAGGTTTTGCATTGCAATATTGATTCTTCCATCTTTGCTAAAATTCTTTTTATTAGTTTCCATTTTCCAATTCCTGACTGTTAGAAATATAGGGAAATATAATCCTTAATGACCATCTGTAAGCTTCCCACCACAGGAGGACAAAGACCAGGAACCAGACCATATAAGGACTTAAAACAATCCTAAAGACACCTGATAGCACATTGGCACTCCATCTGCATCCCAAGCCCCAGACACTGAGGACCACAGCTTCAGGCCAGTGACTGCATGTAAGGATGGAACTCCAGCTCCTGGAGGTTATCATCAACATAATCTCTCCTTGGCTCAACACCCTTCCCTTAGGATATCCAATCTCCCACCCCTTTTCCTGAAACAAATACCACTTTTTTTAAATCACTATCTGTGTACCACCACATTAACCTTTTACCACTCTATAATTCTCTCCAGACACCATTTCTCTTTAAAATATGACTAAAAATGATTTTTTATTGTTTTTTTTTCTGCTCACATGGATTTGAAAAAATGAAAAGGCCTTTGTTTTGAGGCTTTAATATATAATTAAATAAAAATAAAGTAAATAATATAAAAATATATTGTTGTACCCTATATGACCTTTAACTTTTCCTCAAGAAAGTAATTTTGTTTTAATACATATATTTGTTTCTTCTTTGGGCAAGCCCTGTGTGGTATAGAGAGTTTAATAATATATTTGGAGGGCAGTGAGTTTTTTGCTGGTCATTTCTGTGATCCCAGGACATACTTCCTATATTAGTGAATGAAAACCATGTAATATAAACATCAAATCAATAGTGGGATAATAATACCTGTTAGCAAGCATGATTGATAAAATTGCATAATGTATATTAAGACACTTTGAAGACTGAGAAGCACAACCAAAATGATTACTGTCTGCTTTATCACACATCATTGTCCATTACATTTTTTGAGACTTACCTTCTACATTTCTATCAAGTTAGATAAATAAAATAAATATAAAGTATCTCTAAAGTCCAACGGAAAATAAAAGACCTTGCAAGGGAGACACTTGATTCACTTAAAGAAAAAATCCTCTATTTTTTATCAAAGGCTGCAGAAGCATACAGACAGTATTTCAATTGTACTTGTTTTTTCTTTCTTGAAAATATATTTTTATTGATTTTGGAGTGAAGAGAGAGGGAGAGAGAGCTAGAAAGATCAATGATGAAGAGAATCATTGACTGGCTGCCTCCTGCATGCTTCACACTGAGAATCAAGCCCAGGCATATGCCCATGACTGGAATCAAACCCAGGACCCTTGAGTCCACAGGCCAAAGTTCTATCCACTGAGAAAAACAGGCCAGAACCTTAATTGTGTTTTTTGTTGTTGTTGAATCTAAGTAAGTTTTTCAAAAGTTTATTAACACTAAGTATTTTACTTGATTAATTTGGTGTTTAGTTTATTAAAAATGGCACATTCATACTATAGACTAGTATGTGGTTTTTCTAATCTTATTCTATACGTGCTAGTTAAGAAAATACTAACAAATAGTTTTGTGATTGAAAGTAGACTAAGAAACAATATTTTAGTATAAATATGTTGTTGTAAATTATATCTATATATTTAAGCATTGAAAATTCAGTCAGGATAGTAAAAATGCGTTATTTTATATGGTTATTTTGAATCTGTACACATATATATACTAGAGGCCTGGTGCATGAATTCATGCACAGTTGGGGTCCAGCCGGCCCACCCCGATTAGGGCCAATAGGGCTGGGATGGCTGGAGGGAGTGGCTGGTGGCAGTTGGCCAGCTGGCCCTGCACCCTGGTTGAACTCCTGGTTGAAATCCCAATCAAACTTCTAGTCGAGGGGACAATTTGCATATTAGCCTTTTATTATATAAGACTAGAGGCCAGGTGCACAAGATTCGTGCACTGGGGTGGGGCCCTCAGCCCAACCTGCACCCTCTCACATTCTGGAACCCCTTGGAGGATGTCTGCCTGGAGATTGGGCCTGAGCTGGCAGTCAGACATCTATCTTGCAGTCTGGGACTCCTCCCTCCTCACTGCCCACCTGCAGCTTACATTTATCTTCTTTGCATGTCTATAAAATTGCTAAAAGAAAGTTATCAAAATTATTAAAATGACTTTAATTTATCTCTTTTATATTTAATTTGATAGGCTGACTTGGAGGTGAAAGAAAAAAAATTGGGGGTAACTTCAATAATTTTACCATTGCATTTCTTATTGTTGGCCTTCTGTGTCACTTTTCTAAATAATGAGGTAATTTATCCATATGTATATTCAGTAAATCTTTTGTTATATTTTCTTTTTCTTTTTAATTTTATTGATTTATATTGATTTTAGAGAGAGGAAGGGATGGAGAGAGAGAGAGAAATACTAATGTGAGAGATAAATATCACTCTATTGTCTCCCAAATATATACCAACTGGAGAATGAATTTAAAACCTGGATATGTTCCCTTACCTGGAATTGAACCCAACACAGTTTGGGGTATAACACTCCAACTAACTGAGCCTTTACTACCCTTGACTCTTTACTACCTCACCTTCCCTTTCCTCTGATAACCAACATACTGTTATCTGTGTCTATGAGTTTCTATTTGCTTATTTTTCTTGTTCATTTCTGAATGATCATGGAATTAGCTCAACTATCACTCAAAAGCATTGTAATATCAGAGAAAATAGAGAATAAGTTTGATATATTTATGGGATAAAATGTATGGTCATAATATTCAGGAGTACAATAAATAACTTCATTTTAAATTTATTTTAAGATACTTATTTGCATAGGTGACATTGCTCATAATTTTTGAAAAAGTATATTCATTATCTATTTAATTTAGGTTTATTTTATTAGCAGATTTCTCTATTGGAAAATGACAGACACGTACATATTAATACTATATTTTATTTCCTGAAGAAGAAAGGAAATTGTCTAACTTGTATTTCATATGCTTTTATATAGCCTTGTAGGCAATTATTAAATAAATATCTATCACAATGACTTCATCACATAATTAATATTGTACAGTAAGAAAATTCTTTTATAGGTTGGATATACTAATAAAAACATGTTATATAGTTCTATTTTCACTATAGTTATCTATAGTTATATATAAATATATTACTTTATGGAATGAGTACAATCAGCCTCCCTTAATGATAAATGTAGAAATGCTTTACAACAGTAATTTCTCATTTAATCTATAATTAACCAATAAATATGACAGAAGATCATTTGAGTGACAATAATTAGTGATTTAATATGATTTGGTAAATGAGATATATTCTTTTACTGCTAGTGATAATTTTATTCTCAATTTGGGCAAATTCAGAATTTTTTATTTCCTTCAGTTACGAAATCCCACAGTTTGTTACTTTAAGAATTATTTTGGGCACAAGAATAGGATAATCTATTGGGGGAAGTGAACTCACTTTCAAGAAAAATCTATGACATTTAGTTAATAAGTCTGAGAAAAGAATGAATTTACCAGGTTTTCCTTTTTTCCTATGCCTTAATTTCCTATTGGGAAAAGAAAATCTGTTTTCCTCCTAAAATAGATTATTCTCTATGCATGAGAGCAAGATTTTTCATTTTAGCCCACTTTCTAAGCAGAGAATCTGTATACATGAGTGGTCTTGATCTCTTATATAAATACATCCTCTCGGTTGCACGGGTTATTTTTCACATTGAAAATTTTTGCAAATATAAACATGTTATATTAAGCCTGAATAAAATACTGCTCAATTATTCAGCTAAAAATAGAATAATGATTCAAATGTACGAAACAGTATATCTCTTCCTCTAGGTTACTTGTGTTTTTCTTTTATTCTTGTGAATTAGTTTACTTTATATGCTATAATATGGTTTAGATTACAGAATAATTCTATTTGGATTTATATTTTGCACCTTCTTTTGGGCCTTAACATCTTTAAGCTTCATTCTCTTCACTTGTAATAAAAACATGACTATATCCACCATGTAGGCTCATGGTGAGTTTTAAATCTCATTCATAGCTACTACTCAGAAAATGTTAACAATAGTGGTATTAGATATGCCAGTCAATAAATGAGCTTTTCTGTTTTAAAAGTGTTTTCTTATTTATTTACATTAAATTCTGTGTGTTTCATTTGGACATATAGAATTTGAATCAAATATGAGTAAATAATATCTTGAAGGACAATGCTAAATGACTATTTTTATTTTTTATAAACTTGCATTAACACACATATACTTTTTACATATACTTCTGTAGTTTACATACTGCAGACTGTTAAATGGTTAAAAACAATTCTTTCATATCAGCTGATTCAGTCAGAAGGGGTCTATAATCATGTGTATTGGTCAATAGAAGTATTGTCAGAATGAGGAATTCAGTGTGGAAATCAGAACTTAAAGAAATGTAGGAGGAGCTAAGAATGGAGCTCTGGGAAGTCCAGTGTTTAGAGTGACAGTCACCACCATATATTCTTGGAATATCAGCAGTGGTGAGGAATTGAAATTGTAAAAAACAAACAAACAAACAAAACAGAGAAACCCTACATATCTATAATAGATGCTTCAAGAGAACCATGAAAGGGGAACTCATGAATATCTAGAATCTCTTGAAAAGTTTTCAGAAAGCCCTTCAAGGAAGCTGTTTTCTCTGTGAGAACCATGGTTCTAAAGGAACTGTCACTTTTATATCCTGTTTTCCCGAAAATAAGACAGTGTCTTATATTAATTTTTGTTCCCAAAGATGCGCTAGGTCTTATTTTCAGGGGATGTCTTATTTTTCCATGAAGAAAAATACAGTACACATTTATTGTTGAACAAAAGAAAAAGGAATTTATTACATGTATACAGGACGGTAGTAATTGTCATCACAAATCAGCATAACCAGACAAACTGTGAATCCTACGGTATCAAAAATTTCTTGTTAGTACCATTATTTCCATGTACAACAATCTATGGTACATTTACTGATACTGATATTTACCGGTATGAACCAAAAGTAAGATTTATTCAATGACAGTCATGTCATCTTTTGGAACATCATCGTTACAATCCAAATCCTGAATTTTCTGTGACTCCATTTCTTTCAGAATCAGTGGGCCAAATCTCTCATGTTTAGCAATAGCACTGTCCTTAAATGAGTACTTCTTGTCAAGGTAGCCTGCTAGTAGTGGATTTACAATCAAACTGTCAGTGATTTTCTCCCATGAATTCTTCACCCAAGTCACAACCTCTTGCAGTTTAGGTTTCACAAAGTTTCCACGCTGATTTCTCTCCTTTCTATTTTCAATGTAGTCATTAATTTCCATGCGCAAATTGTCCTTGAATGACTTGTTTATTGCAATATCAAGAGTCTGGAGATAGGCCGTCATTCCTGTGGGAATCATTATTTGATCTGTTTTTCTTTCGTGAAGAAATTTCTTCATGTCTTTAGCGCAGTGAATGCTGGCTACATCCCAGACTAGCAGACCTCTTTGGCTCCCTTGCATAATAAGCGGCAGCATTAAATCAACCCACTTCCTCATAACTGCTTGTGTGACTCAGGCTTTTTCAGTTTCAAGAATAAAAATATTATCGGGAAGGTCTTATTTTCGGGGTAATGCCTTATATTACAGCGAGAGACAAAACTGGAAGTAGGTCTTATTTTCGGGGATGTCTTACTTTCGGGGAAACAGGGTAGATGTGGAGCCTAAAAAACAAAACAGACACATTTTTAAAATAGTCCTAAGCTCAAAGAGACAGAGAACAGATTGGTGGTTGCCAGATGTGGGCAAGGATAGGTGGAGTCAAAAGAATAAATCTCCAGTTATAAAATAAGTGATATGGACATAATGTACAGAATGGTGACTATAATATTGCATATTCAAAAGTTATTATAGTAGATATTAAAAGTTGTCTTCAAAATTAAAAAAAATAAATATGTATTGTGATGAATATAACTAGACTTATTGTACTGATTATTTAATAAAATGTACAAATATTGAATCATTTTGCTGTATACCTGAAACTAATATGTTATATGTCAGTTACACTTCAATTAAAAGCAATAAATGCTACTTAAGGTTAAAAAAATATTTCTTCAGAAGATTGTAAAAAAATCTATCTCTCTATATAAAAGCTTATATAGTATGCAAATTGTCTCCATGGGAGTTCGACAAAGAGACCAATTGCTCCCTATGGCATGAGCTGACCACCAGGGGGTGGCAAGGAACGAAGGAAGACTCTGGCTGGCAGACTGCAGCTAGGGAAGAGAGGACCCAGATGGCATCCAGAGGATCCCAGCTGGCAGCCAGAACCCCCTGATGACCCCTAATCACCAGCCAGGCCAAGGGACCCTACCCATGCATGAATTTCATACACCAGGCCTCTAGGAGTCTAAAAATATCATAAATAATATTTAGGTTGCAATCCCAAATTATGCAACACACACTTACACATGTATACACACAGCAAATAGCAATATGTTCTCAAAGGAAATAATAAAGGTCATTCCCAAGAAGACAGAGATGTTGATCAGAAAATAAGTATTAATCGCTTATTTTAATAATGCCCAGGAAGGTAGAAAGGTAAGAGAAGACATGCATAATAGATTTAAAAATAATTCTCCCATGCAATGGGCTTTCTTATTATTTTGTTGATGGTTTCTTTTGCTGTGTAAAAGATTTTTAGTTTGATGTAGTCCCATTTGTTTATTTTCTCCTTAGTTTCCATTGTCCTAGGAGCCATATTGGTAAAGATATTGCTTTGACATATGTCTCATATTTTACTACCTGTAGAGTATTCTAAGATTTTTATGATTTCTCATCTTACATTTAAGTCCTTTATCCATTTTGAGTTTATTTTTGTGTTTGGTATAAGTTGGTGGTCTAGTTTCATTTTTTTTTGCATGTATATGTCCAATTTTCCCAACACCATTTATTGAAGAGACTCCATTGTATGCTCTTGACTTTTTTGTTAAATGTTAATTGAGCATAATGGCTTGAGTTAATTTCTGGGTTCTCTGTTCTTTTCCATTGGTCTATATGTCTGTTCTTGTGCCAGTACCAGGCAGTTCTGAGAACAGTGGCTTTATAATATGGCTTGATACCTGGTAATGTAGTCCCTCCAACTTTATTCTTTTTTCTCAAGATTGCTGCAAACATATTTGCAATGTTATATCCTATAAGGGCCTAATCTCCAAAACTTATAGGGAACTTATATATCTTAACAAAAGGAAGATAAAAAATCTAATCCAAAAATGAGCAAAGGACTAAAATAGACACTTTTTGAAAGTGGAGATACAGAATGCCACGAGACATGAAAACATGCTCAAAGTCACTAATCATCCAAGAGATGCAATCAAAAAACAACAGTGAGGTACCATCTCACACCTGTCAGAATGGCTATCATCAATAAATCAACAAATGGCAAGTGCTGGTGAGTATGTGAAGAAAACGGAACCATCGTGTGGTGCAGCCACTGTGAAGAACAGTATGGAATTCCCTCACAAAACTAAACATGGACTCCCATTTGTCCCAGTAATCCCACGTCTAGGAATATATTCCAAGAAAACACAAACACCATTCAGAAAGGATGTATGTACCCCTATGTTCATAGCAGCCCAATTTACCATAGCTAAGACTTGGACAGAGCCAAAGTGTCCATCAAGAGATGACTGTATTAAACACTGTGGTACATCTATACCAAGCACGTCAAACTTGGCCTGCGGCCCACAATGAATATTTTTGTGGCCCAGCCAATATAATGCAATGTAAGAAATGTTTTAGTAAAAATTCCTTAATTTAATTTTACAATATCCTGTTATTCATAATTATTAATAAGGAACTACAATGTTCACTAATGACTGATTACTATGATCATGTTGCATTCATTTCCCTTATACAACTTATGAGCAGGTGCACCATTTCTCTTCACTAATTCTAACAGCGAATACTAGTATTTTAGCAATCAATTGTCATATCAATATTTTGTACTGACTTGTTTGGTGTGTGCAACAGGAAATATTTTGCTTTTGCAGAGAAGAAAAATAAGTTTATTTGTGTTATACTTATTAATTTGTGCAGTTATTTAGTGTTCAAAAAATTAACTTTTATTAAAATATTCTATTATTTTATGTTAACGATTACTTATTTATTTCAGCCCTTTGTATTCAGCATGTCTCTGTTGAACTAAACCTACGTTTCTATGAAAATTGAAGCTTTTGTGTGTGTGTGTTTTTTTTTTGCCCACATAAACTTAAACCTTGTTTATTTGGCCCAGGTTAGCCTTTGAGTTTGACATGCTTGATCTACACAATGGAATAATATGTTGCTGTAAAAAAAGAAAGGACTCTTACCATTTGCAAGAGCATGGATGGACCTAAAGAGCGTTATGCTAAGCAAAATACGCCAGGCAGAGAAAGATAAATATCACATGATCTCACTCATTTGTGGAATATAATGAACAACATAAACTGATGAACAAAAATAGATCCAGAGAGAGAGAAGCATTGAATAGACCATTAAATGTCAGAGGGAGTGCAGTGGAGGATTGGAGTTGGGGTAAGAGATCAAGCAAAGGACTTATATGCATGCATATAAGCTTAACCAAGAGACACAGACACTAGGGGAGTGAGGTCATGTGCTGAGGGGTTGGGAGTGTAGCCAGGGAGAGGTCAATAGGGAGAAAAGGAATCACAGGTAATACTGTATGTAGTACTTTAAACAATAAAGAATTATAAAAACAAACAAAAATAGATGAAAAATTATAAAGTTGTCCTTTCAACAACAATGTTTAAAAAGAAAAAAAAATTACAGATTTTCCACAGAAAAAAATATTCTATATGATATAACCAAAAAGGAAATTTCAAAATTGCTGGCTATCTATTAAAATGGTTTGTTCAAAATCCTATGAGTTTAATATATATTTAATAGATTTGTGAGATTTAATAATATCAATGCTATTACAAATGTATTTTAGATATTTATCTAGTTTTGAGTGTGTAGTATAATAAATATATTATTAAAAATTTCACTTAAGACTCGGATATGTACTCAATTCATTGTAAATAATATTTAGCAATGATATATTGGTGGTTGGTCATTTTGTGCAAATAGCTAGAAAACTTTCACACAAAAATATGTATTTCTTTCATATATATTTTTTAAAATATTGTTTTCTATTATTTTTATTTCAATGTTTAAAATAGAAATTTTCTTTCAAAAAGCAACTCTCAACTTCCTCCTCAATAAAATTAATCTTACATATTTCCAAAATCATTTTCAAACATATTATTATTTTATTAGTTATTACTACTGAATCCATTAGGAAATCTTTAACTATACCATACTTTTTTTTTTTTAAATAGAGATGTAGAGTGTAATCCAAAACTTGTCATTAAGTTGCTTAGATATGATCAGAAAATATTTTTCCTTTTTTCTGTATTGGCTTCCTTATCTATAAAATGTGAGTAATTTTATCATTTATAATTTTATCATTTGAAATAAATGGCTTTAAAAATTGTTTGGGAAGCACTATATAAAGGGTAATCTTTGAGTACCCATTTGACTTCTTCTAACAGGATTTTTTAAAAAATATATTTTTATTTGTTTTTTTACAGAGAGGGTTGGAGAAGGATAGAGGGAAACATTGATCAGCTGCCTCCTGCACACCCCCTACTGGGGATGTGCCCACAACCAAAGTACACGTCCTTGCCCAGAATCAAACCTGGGACCCTTGAGCCCGCAGGCCAACGCTATATTTACTCAGTCAAACCAGTCAGGGCTAACAGGATTATTTTAACCAATATAAGTCTAAAAGAAAAACATTTTATGTCACATTCCATACAGGTTGTCATCTTAAATGTTGTAAAAAGAGTAAAAGAGGAATGCTTTAACTTGATATCAGCAAATATTAAACTGCTACTCTTGCTCTCTAGACACAGAGAATACACATGAGCACAAGTAAGTCTTCCCAGGCATTCGCTGTTTCAGTAGGCTGGGTATGATTCAAAACAGGAAAATTCAGGACATAAGGAACATCACAAGAAATTGTTAAAATAAACTAGCAGAAAACTCAGCAGGTAAATGTGAAAGACAATTTCTAAAACCAGCTATTCAAAGGAAAAGCAGAAACCAAGTTGGGACAATTCAACTGGAAATAAACTCCAGATGAAATAATAATCAATAAGCACACAATATATTCTGGACAAGCCTTTATTTGTACAAGGGCATTGGAGAAAACTGCCCTGAAGCTTCTCATCTTAATCTTCTTCTCACCCAGACTCCAAACTTTTTTTTTTCTTTGACTGAATAGAAGTCTTACATCATCAAAGGATCACAGCTAGCTTTTATTTAAGAAAGCAGAGCTATAATAAGTAACAAAACTTGTGAGTCTCTCTTCTCCAAGCTTTCCCTAGTAATGTTGAAAGACTTATCACCTGCACTTTCAGCAGGAGGAAGGGAAATAGGAAACTACCTTTTATAACTTTGCAAACTATTATTGACTGATTATGCATTGCCATTGATAATCTAGCACTACAGTAAAGGGTTTATATGACAATATTATTTCACATGTTTTTCACAACTATTAAAAATAAAATCATATAAATAGAAGTTAAACGTCAATTAAATTTGAATAAAATATTTCAAAATATGTTTTGAATATTTCTCTTATTAATTTCATTTAAAAAGTTGCATTAAGCATGAATATGTATATTTCAAATTATAGACAAAAATGAGAATTAGGTAAACTTAAATAAGTGTCTAAATAACCACATTTTTTAAAAGAAGCTCAAAGTGATAAAGAAAAAGAGGAGGTTTGGGGGAGTGAATGAAAGAAGTTGAAAGAATTAGCCAAAAACCATGTATATGTATCACATAGATACAGACAGCAGTGTGATGATAGCCAGAGGGAAGCGGGGGGGGGGGGGGGGGGGGGGGGGATTAGGTGGAAGTGGATAAAAGGGTGTAAAATGGAGATGGAAACAGACTTTGCTTGCCTGATGGGAAGATAATGTTTTATTGAGTTGTACACTTGAAGTCTATATAGCTTTGCAAATCAATTTTACCCTAATAAATTCAATTTAAAAAATTAAAGATAAACAGTTGAATAGCTTTCTAAACATAAGGTATTAGAATGGTCCTAACAGGGGATAACTTACCACTGATACAGGTTAAATTAAAATTACCCTTTATATATACACAAATGGAAAGATGTTCCAGGATTGTATAGAAAGGCAAATCGACTTTTTTTTCTTCATCATTTTGTAAGATTTTCTTGGTTATTTCCATTTTTTTCATAAATTCTTCACATTTTCTATAATTATTAGAATTTTCTAGATTAAAAAATCTGCCTTATGTTTTGTCTAAAGAGACAACATCATGAATTTAACAAGGAGAGCATAAATTACTGCCTATATTATCTTAAATATAGTAATTATCTTAAATATTCACTAAAAAATATTTAGAAACATATCTCTATACTCTTACATGTCTCTCATTTTACATCCTTCCAAAGACAATTAAAAGGATAGCATAAAATGGTGTGTTTGTAGTGTATGTATGTGATAAGAAACTGGAATATAATTGTTATAAGCTGGAAGTTGTAGTCCCAGACAATAGTCCGGGGAAAAAAAGTTGAATATCTTAGAGGGAATACTTTCTAGAGATTATAATTTTGACAATAATTTATACTCAAGATGGAAGGATATAGATCAGGGGAGAAGGTACACCTGAAATTAATTATACCAGTATTGGATGCACAATACTAACATTGAAAAGTAGACTATGAGCTAAGTGTTTGAATCTGTCTTTCAAAGGTGTTTTCTATTTGCACACTAGTCTGATAATAAAATAATGGGTAGCAAGGGATTGTCTCTGGAAAGACATTGCTCTTTTTTAAGACAGAATAGTATAAAGGCACAACACTGGGTTTATGAAAAGGTAAACCTGAGAAGAGATAAAACAAGAAAATAATGTATAATAAAATAGAGTCCAGTGTAGTCTATTCTAGTATAATCCTATCCTAGCTAATAAAAGAGCAATATGCAAATTTACCATACCTCTGCAACACCCACCAGCCATGCCCACCAGCCAATCAGTAGCAAATATGCAAATAAGCCCAACCAAGATGGCTGCAGCCATAGAGAGCAGGAGGGAGGCTTGTGTTTCCCCAGTGATGGAGGAAGCCAATCTTTTTGCCTTCCCTTGTCAGCTCAGGCATCCACTCAATGCTACAAAGTTTCAATGATAGAAGATAAATAAAAATGATGGCAGCTATGGAGCTGGAGAGAGCAGGAAGCTTGAGTTGCACCTAGAAATGGAGGAAGCCAAGCTTTCTGCCTGCCCTGGCTGGCCCAGGCCTCCACTTAAGGCTAAAACGTTTCAATTATAGAAGATAAATAAAGCCCTACAGAAATGGCTGCCACCACAGAGTGAGCAGAAGGCTTGAGTCCTCTGAAGGCTAAAAAGTTTCAATTGTAAAAGATAAATAAATCCCAGATACAAGGGCCTCGACTTGGTTCTCCAAAGGGTGTGGCCAGCCTGCAAACCACCACAGGCCACTCACCCAGGTTACCCCATGCCCCAAGGGCACCCCCATCCTGATCTGGGACACCCTTCAAGGCAAACCAGCTGGCTCCCACATATGCATCAGGTCTCTATCCTATCTAATTAAAGAGTAATATGCAGATTAACCATCACTCCAACACACAAAATGGCTGCCCCCATGTGGTCAAAGATCCTGCCACCATGTGGACACAAGATGGCCAGCCAGAGAGGGCAGTTGGGGTGATCAAGCCTGCAGGGAACAGCAGTTAGGAGTGACCAGGCTGGCAGAGGAGAGAAGTTGGGGGCGACCAGACTTGCAGGGAAGGGCAGTTGGTGGGGACCATCAGGCCTGCAGGGTAGGGCAGTTAGGGGTGACCAGGCTGGCAGGAAAGCAATTAGGCATCAATCAGCTGACAGGGGAATGGTTAGGGGGTGATCAGGCTGGCAGGCAGAAGCAGATAGGGGCAATCAGGAAGGCAGACAGGCAAGCAGTTGGGAGCCAGCAGTCCTGGATTGTAGAGAGATGTGGGATTGGGTCTAAATGGGCAGTTGGATATCCCTCAAGGGATCCCAGATTGGAGAGGGTGCAGGCTGGACTGATGGACACTCCCAACCCCCATGCATGAATTTTGTGCACTGGTCTCCTAGTAATATATAAGGGTAATAAAAGTCAGAAAACATATAATACAGAAAATTATACTAAAGTTGTCTTATTTTATCAGAATGTTACTGATTATTCTGGATTATTCTGTCACCTTAGGACTTTCACATTTCAAAAGCTTTGGCTTCTTCTACTAAATATTCAATAATAGATTTAGTCCTGACTAGATATATGATATAGATCCTTTTTTTATATTTTTAGCACATTATTTTTTTTTCTCTTTATAAAATGTCCAGCCCTTATTGGTTTGGCTTAGTGAATGGAGGGTCCAAGGTTAAATTCTGTTCAAGGGCACTTGCTCATGTTACAGGCTTGATTCCCAGTAAAGGACATGCAGGAGACAGACAATCAATGATTCTCATCATTGATGTTTCTATCTCTCTTTCCCTATCCCTTCTTCTCTGAAATCAATAAAGATATATTTAAATACTAAAAAAATAAAATTTCCAAAACTAAAAATAAATAAATAAGTGAAACTATCTGTCAAGTTTAAATATCAAGATTTATTTTACTCAATACAATGCATAAAAAGATGGGGGAAATTTCATATGTATAAGTGAATCATATAGGTTCGGGAGAAGCTTATAGATCACCTAGTCGTTGTTTAAAAAATATATTTTATTGATTTTTTTACAGAGAAGAAGGGAAAGGGATAGAAAGTCAGAAACATTGATGAGAGAGAAACATTGATCAGCTTCCTCTTGCATACCCCTTACTGGGGATGTACCCACAGCCAAGGTACATGCCCTTTTCCGGAATCGAACCTGAGACCTTTCAGTCTGCAGGCCAACGCTCCACTGAGCTAAACCGGTTTCAGCTAGATCACCTATTCTAATGTGACAAGCAACCATCTTCCAGATTACAGGGAGAAAAATAAAGTTATTAAAAAATGATGCATTTGGGGGTAATTAGACCATTTTCTAGTTATATGAAATATATTTTCTATATATTTTAAAAATTTTCACAGAAATATAAAACTTCTACTCATATTTGTTCAACATTAATTAGTCATTATTCAGTTTTAATAGATGATAAAATTGAATATTCAATAAACTGTACAGATAGAGGCCTGCCAGAAATGTGTCTAATACTTATTGTGCAATCTGGATTGCTTCATAAGAGACAGATGTGACGGGGAGGTAAGGTTGTACTCACTACCAACAAACTGAAAGTGAAGAGAAACAGATCTCTCTTTCTTGTCTGAACTATTAAGTGGCTGCCACAATATATTGTATGACTGAGAAATATAGGCTTTTATTTCATTAAATATAGTCATTTAGCTCTTTCCTTGGCTAACAAAGGAAAGGTAGGTTCAGGCAAAAGCTCATTTTATGTATACACTAGTGAGGTTTACATTTGGAAAAAAAGTATCTATGATATTACTAGAGCAAAAGCTATTTAAAAAATTTAAAGTATAAGAATTTTTTAAAAAATTGAGATGAAGGGAACTTTCATAATAAAAGGATGACAAAAATTTTAGTAATATTATTTTAAATATATATTAAAAACAAATCTGTTTCAGTGTAAGATAAAAACAGCGATATGTAGACAAACAGTAAGAAGCTCTCCTAATATCATGGGTTCAGTAGAAATAAAATAAATAATAATGAGTAAAATAATAGAGGTAACTTCAAAAGACAAAACTCTAATTTTCAAATAATTACCATTACTGAAAAATAGACTGAATTGAAAAGAGGATAGAATAATTCTACATTTATAAGATCATAGAGGACAGAATATTAAGATGCAACACTATAATTATATAAAATTATTTTATGTAATATTGAAAGAAGTGATTTAAAATTCAAGTATTTGTCTTTTTGATGGTGAAACCAATGAATATGCATTTCCATTTATTTTTTATATTTTTAAATATATTTTGTATTGATTTTTTTTACAGAGAGGAAGGGAAAGATATAGAGACTTAGAAACATCGATGAGAGAGCAACCATGATCAGGTACCTCCTGCACACCCCCTACTAGGGACGTGCCTGCAACCAAGTTACATGCCCTTGACTGGAATAGAACCTGGGTTCTTTCAGTCTGCAAGCTGATGCTCTATCCACTAAGCAAAACCAGTTAGGGCTGTATTTCCATTTATTTATATACTAGAGGTCCGGTGCACGAATTTGTGCATGAGTGGGGGTCTCCCTGGCCTGCCCCTATGGGGGCCCATCAGGCCAGACTGGTGAGTGGGAGGGGCCATGGGTGATTGGCTGGCTGGCCTCACTCCAAATGAGGGTGTTGGTGGGGGCAGAACAACCAGGGCCCAGATAAGGCTGATTGGCTGCTGCAGTGTGCGTCATAGCCACAGGTTGTTCCAGTAGGTCTGGTTGTTCTGCCATTATGGTTGCTGGGTTTTTATATAGAGAGAGTAGAGACCTGGTGCATGAAATTAATGCACAGTGGGGGTCCCTCAGCCTGACCTACAACAATGCAAGCATTTCTTTCTCGGCTGCAATGATACAAGCGTTCCCCACAACTCCCCTCTGGCCTCTCTGTGTCCAGTGCCCAGAGTCCCTCCATGGCCAGGGTGGAACACTTGCCTCACTGCAGTGATGCAGCAAGCATTCCCCAAGGCCACTCATGCTACCCGCTCTCAGTGCCCCCAGCACTGGGCCTGGGGGACTCCGGCAGGGCTGAGAGGACTGGGCACCACCATCTTGTGGCTATGGGCACTGCCATCTTTGTGAAGGAGTGATGGGCAATTTGCATATTCCCTCTTTATTAGATAGGATTCGTTCAGAAATCTATGTATATGCACACACCTACAAATAAATATGTTATATATACATACACACACATATGAATTGAGTGGCCAGATTATTATGATCTCTGAATGCATAATAATCTGGCCACTCAATGTATATCCTATATAATAAAAGGCTAATAGGCAAATTGTCCCCTCAACCAAGAGTTCTACCAGCAGGCAGGCCAGCCAACCATCCATGTCTCTTCCCCCTGGCCAGACCCCACCCATGCATGAATTCATGCACCAGGCCTCATATATATATGGCCAGATTATTACACATTCAGAGATCATAATAATCCAGCTGTGCAGTGTATATGCACACAAACCACTGATGTTTTCAAAAAATGGTACCTTAATAATAAAAGTAAAGCAATTTATGTTTTTAAAAAGTGAGTCTATAACATATTAGTACAGATAAAAAAATACATTTTTCATTCATTAAACATAAATATCAAGGGTAAACATATACCATAAAAATAGAGTATAGATGATATAAATAAACACATGATTTTTTTTACCAATGTACAAAATTGTAAAAATTAAAAAAATATATTAAGAATGTAGAAAATTTATCCTTTATAGATGCTAAAATAGTTGCAAAGGGGAAGAATTATGTTTTCTAATGGAAAATTATTTGAAATATCAATCTTTGTGATATGATGACTAATTTTAATGTAGATTTCAAGTTAGTTTAATAAAAACAAAAATAAATCTTTAGAAATTCAAATATTAAAAAATGGCGATTTTGCAGTACTTTTTCATAGAAAATTATATGTGTCTATCATTTCATAATAAGTGAGTAACTTTTTCAATAATTTTTCTTGGGTACACAGCTTAAGATTTCTCAGTACTGATTATGCTTTAAAATATAACAAAAGAGCAAATGTTTTCTAAATTTTCAAATACTGCATGACACAGTAAAACTATTACTTCCAATGAAATCAGTTATCTTAATCACAATAAAACACACTGCATATCTAAATAACAGATTTATGGAACAAGAAAAAATTTAAATTGATATGAAAAATAACATAGTAATGTACTAGACATATTAAAATGTTTTATTCTTTTAAGTAGCTTACATTCAGAAGGAAGAAAATTACAACTGTAATACATTATGGAAAAACAAGATTGAAAATATGTATTGGAGTTTTGTTTTCTAAAATCTAATCAATTGCTATCCTCACTCGAGGTTATGTTTGCTTGTTTTTATTTTTTTAATTGATTTTAGAGAGAGAGGAAGGGAGAGAGACACTGATGCAAGAGAGAAACATAGATTAGTTGCTTCCCATATGCACCCCAACCAAAAATAGAATCCACAACCTAGGTATGCGCCTTGACGGGATTGTAACCTGTAACCTATTTGGTGTACCAATGACACTCCATCCAATTGAGCTACGTGGTCAGGGTCCATCTGATAAAATTATCTATTCTAGCCTGAACTGGTTTTGCTCAGTGGATAGAGCTTCGGCCTGCGGACTGAGGGGTCCCAGGTTCGATTCCTGTCAAAGGCATGTGCCTTGGCTGCAAGCACATCCCCAGTAAGGGGGTGTGCAAGAGGCAGCTGATCGATGTTTCTCTTTCATCGATGTTTCTGACTTTCTATCCCTCTTCCTTCCTCTCTGTAAAAAATCAATAAAAATATATTTTAAAAATTATGACAGTTTAACAATATATATAGAGACAGTTTAACAATGAGACCATGTCCAGCACACTTTTATCTCTTCTATTTTTCCTCCTTCACATTTAACTTTTATTTGTCTGTAAACATTTTAAGTTGGCCATTCATTATCTGTTTGTTTGTGTGTGTTTTTAATCGGATTTACTCTGATCGAAAATACATTGTAACAATAACATTGAGAAAAATTAATGCTTACTTCAATTGAAATATTTCTATTAATATTGAATTTCACAGAAATGTAGCAAAATGACACGTTTCCTTTATAGTATAAAAGTTCAGTGGCAGTAATGCCGTAACAACCAAACAACCAGTCACCAGGAGATGCATTGATGAGTCTCATGGCACACTGGGTCTGAGTCTCACGTGATTTCACACACTGAACCTTTATTTCCTAAATAAAGAAAAAGGAAAAGCTAAGGGCCTGCATTTATCAATTTTTCTTAAATATTTTATATAGCTGATGTAATAAACTAGTTTTATACTTTATTTTCTATTTAATTTATTCAATAATTAAAATCTAAACAACTACTGTTTCCTAGGCACAGTTAAAATGCTTAACTTAAATAATGTGAACATACAACAAAACAAAGTCATGGGCAAAAAAATAAATAAATAAAAAACAATTCCACCAGAATCCTGACTACATGAAGATTATAAAGGACATGCAATATATATTGTAGCATAAACATTTCACCTAGAGAAGTCATTAAAAATTATAAAGAATGCTGTATTTATAATTTATTGCCCAATCCTATACAATGAAAGAGTAATATGGAAATTGACTATACCTCCACAACACCCACAAGCCATGCCCACCAGCCATACCCATCAGCCAATCAGAAGTGACTATGCAAATTAACCCCAACCAAGCTAGCTATAGCCACAGAGAGCAGGAGGAAGGCTTGGGTTTCCTCCACGATGGAAGAAACCAAGCTTTCTGTATACCCTGGTGGGCCCAGGCCTCCAATCAATGTTAGAAAGTTTCAATTATATAAGAAATGGCTGCAGCCACAGAGTTTGTAGAAGGTTTGGCTCTGCTCAAGGCTACAAAGTTTCAATTGTAGAGGATAAATAAATCCCAGATACCAGGGCCTTCTCTTGGTTGGCGGGGGGTGCAGCAAGCCTGCAGACTACAACAGGCCCCTAGCTCAGGTGGCCCTATGCCCCAAGGGAACCCCCACCCTGATCTGGGAAACCTTTCAGGACAAACCAGCTGGGCCCCACCTATGCACCAGGCCTGTATCCTATATAATACTATCTAATAAAAGAATAATATGCAAATTGACTATGCCCTGCTATGCTACCAGCCAATCAGGAGAAGGGGGCATGGCTAGCAGACAGGGATCATCACCAGCAGACAGGGGGTATAGACAGGGGGCATGGCCAGGGGCATGGCCAGTGGACAGAGGGTGTGGCCAATAGGAGCGTGGCCACAATGCTGCATAAGCAAGCACCATGCTATAAGCTCTGCCCCCATGTTACTTAAGGGCTGTGAGATCCCTCCTTACAGTTATGGTGACTGAATCACATGCAAATGAGCACCCGGGGCACCTTGGGTAATGACAGCCAGGTGCGAAGCGGTGCTGTGAGCCAAGCGGCAGTTTGGGACCACGCCCCCAGCCCAGTGCCTATGATGGAGCATACAGATACCCTGGTGGCTGCCACTGTGTGATGCCCAGGGGTCCCTGCATGCTCCCGAGCCCAGCACCCACGGTGGGGGTGTGGGGGCTGGCTGCCAGCCTCTGGGGTGTGTGACCTTGGTTACCACCATTGGGTGGCGAAAGTTCACAATGCTCTTGGTTCATGCAGGGTGTGGGGAGCACCAAGAATGCTGGGAAATGTAATTTTGGTGGCAAACCCACTGCAGGAGAGAGTTTGAAGTACTGTGATGTTTGGAGACATTTCAGAAAGTTGTCTCTTAAAACAAATATGAGATCTGAGGATTGTGCTTGTAGAGAATGGTTAATAAAACTTGGAGATGGCAGGCTGAGGAGCCAATGGGGCAAAGCTACCATCTGTGGGATTGTGACTGACAGCCTCTAAATCAGAATCCCGCCCAGGCGGAATGATATGGCAGTGCACCACAGAAGCCTTGGTTGGCCTTGGATAGCAGGTCCCTCACCATCCCCGCAGGGCCGGGGCCATCGAGCCCAACTGCTTCACCGTGGTAGCATCAGTCCACGCATCGTGACTGGGGTCCGGTGTGGAGAGCCCTTCATCCTGGAAGACTGGGCACGGCCGGAAAGGGGGCCACCCTTCACGGGGAACCTGGTGCTAAACCATTCTGTAGACAACCTGCTTCTGGGTCGGCATTTCCTACACAGCAGAGCAACTCCCTCGCTGTGATTTATTGAAAGTCAGCCCTCGACATAAGGGTTTTTTTTGTTTTTTTTTAAGTAAGGAAAATTTTTAAAAAAGAAAATATAAAAAAAAAAAAAAAAAAAAGACTTGGAGATGGCAAACTTGACTAGCGGTTTTAATTTAGAAATGGATATTGTTGCCGAGACCGGTTTGGCTCAGTGGACAGAGCGTCGGACTGCGAACTGAAGGGACCCGGGTTCTATTCCGGCAAGGGCATGTACCTTGGCTGCGGGCACATCCCCAGTGGGGGGCATGCAAGAGGCAGCTGATCGATGTCTCTCTCTCATCGATGTTTCTGACTTTCTGTCCCTCTCCCTTCCGCTCTGTAAAAAAATCAATAAAATATATTTAAAAAAAAAGAAATGGATATTGTTGAAATTCTCCATGAAATGATTTGTAATGATTTGTAATGGATTTATTATTGAAGCCACCTTTGGAAATAGTATATCCTCTATAGATAATATTGAAAATATACCTAAACATGCAATTCTTTGTCCCAAAAATGAGCATGTTAAAAAATTAAATGAAGAAATTTTGGATATACTCGATGGAGCTTTTAACACCTATTTGAGTGATGATTCCATTGACTCAACAGATGATGCTGAAAAGGAAAATTTTCCCATTGCATTTCTGAATAGTATCACTCTTTCAGGAATGGTGTGTCATAAATTAAAATTGAAAGTGGGTGCAATCATCATGCTATTGAAAAATCTTAATAGTAAATGGGGTCTTTGTAAGGATACCAGCTTTATTCTCAAAAGATTACTACCTAACATTATCAAAGCTGAAGTATTAACAGAATCTGCAGAGGGAGAGGTTGTTCTGATTCCAAGAATTGATTTGTCCCTAACTGACACTGGCCTCCCATTTAAATTAATTCGACGACAGTTTCCCCGTGATGCCAGCATTTGCAATGACTATTAATAAATGACAAGGACAAACTCCAGACAGAGTAGGAATATTCCTACCTGAACCCATTTTCACACATGGTCAGTTATTATGTTGTTTTCTTTCGAGTTAAAAGAGCATATGATGTTAAAGTTAAAGTTGTAAATACTTTATCCCAAGGAAAATTAGTCAAGCACTCTGAATGTGTTTTCACTGTTAATGTGGTATAAGGGAGATATTAGAATAAGTTTAATCACTTTATCAGCCATTATTTGCATCAATGTTGTTTTTATATCATGAGTTTGTGATTGTTGTTATATCATTTTGTTATTATTTATTTATTAATGAAATTATTTATTATTTTCATATACATTGTACTCATTACCTTTTATCTGCCACATGTTTATTATAGAGAAAGGGCAAATACCACTATTAAAATATTTCCTCTAATTAATACCCTCTTAATGTGCACAAATTTCATTCACTAGGCCACTAGTCCTATATAATAAAAAAGTAATAGGGCGATTGACCATCACTCCAACACACAAGATGGCTTCCCCCATGTGGTCAAAGATCCTGGCCACCACAAGATGGCCAGCAAGGGAGGGCAGATGTGAGAGACCAGACCTGCAAGGGAAGGGCAGTTGGGGGCAATCAAGCCTGCAGGGGAGAGCAGTTGTGGGGGACAAGGTCTGCAGGGAAGGTCAGATGGGGGTGACCATGCCTGCAGGGTAGGGCAGTTAGGGACAAACAAGCTGGCAAAGAAGCAGTTAGACATCAGTCAGGCTGGCAGGGGAATGGTTAGTTGGTGATCAGGCTAGCAGTCAGAAGCAGTTAGGGGCAATCAGGAAGACAGGCAGGCAAGCTATCCAGAGCCAGCAGTCCTGGATTGTGAGACGGATATCCGACTGAACATTTGACCCGATCCTACTGGGATTGGACCTAAATGGGAAGTCTGATATCCCTTGAGGGGTCTCATATTGGAAAGGATGCAGGCTGGGCTGAGAGACAACCGCCCCCCCCCCCCGCCCCGACCCCTGTGCATGAATTTTGTGCACTGGGCCTCTAGTTTTACATAATTTCCTATTTCTATTATTCAATAATACTATTTCTATTAAAGTCATTTGAATTGATTAAAACCTGAAATCAAAGAACAGGTTACATGTTCACAGATATCAGGAGAAGAATCTTACTTATGTGGCCCACTTCAATCTGCTGCATCTCTTTATATCCATTTTCATAAAGTCAACATTTTTTTCCAATTTTCATGTTCAGATATGTTTTCATTGATTTTAAAGAGGGACACAGAGAGAAAAACATGGATATGATACAAAGTATCAATCAGTTGCCTCCCATACTCACGCTAACCTGAGATTCAACCTGCCACTTGCTTATGAAGTGCCCTGACCAGAATGATGCCTTTATTTTTGTTTTATAAAACCCTTTATTGTTGAAAGTATTACCCCCTTTCTCTCCAATTTACCACTTCTAGCATGCCCCCGTACCCTCACCCCAATTGTATATGCCCATGGGTTATGCAAATATGCATACAAGTTTTTTGGTTCATCTCTACCCACACACCTGCCTCCACCTTGTCTCAGAGATTTAACAGTCTATTTCGTGTTTCTATGTCTCTAGATCAATTTAAATAAAATTAACTTAAAAAAGATAATTCTCTGAAATCAATGGAATCTGTGCACTATTATAAAAATTGAGCACATTTTAATGCTATATATATTTCTTTTATTTTAGTCTTCTTCCATAAATCTTATTTAATACTAGAGTCGTGGTGCATAAAATTTGTGCATAGGAGGCAGGGGATGTCCCTCAGCCCAGCCTGCACCCTCTCTAATCTGGGAACCCTCAAGGGATGTCCAAGACTGCTGGCTCCAAACTGCTCACCTGCCAGCATCCCTGATTGCCTCTAACCACTTCTGCCTGTCAGCCTGATCACCCCCTGACCAGTACCCTGAGAGCATAATTGATGTCTAACTGTATCCCTGTCAGCCTGTTTGTCCCCAACTTCCCTCCTCTGCTGGCCTGGTCACCTCTAACTGCTCTCCCCTGCAGGCTTGATTGCTCCCAACTTCTCTCCCTTGCAGGCTTGGTCCCTCCCAACTGCCCCCCCTGCTGGCCTGATGGCCCACAATTGCCCTCCCTTAAAGGCCTGGAACCTCCCAACAACCCTCCCCTGCTGGCCATCTTGTGTCCACATGGGGGCAGGATCTTTGACTGCATGGGGGCAGCCCTCTTGTGTGTTGGAGCGATGGTCAATCTGCAAATTACTCTTTTATTAGATTAGATAGAGGCCTGGTGCATTGGGTGGGGGGCAGCTGGTTTGCCCTAAAGAGTGTCCCAGTTCATGGTAGGAGTTCCCTTGGGGTGTCTGGAGGCCTGGGCAAGGGGCCTGTGGTGGTTTGCAGGCCAGCCACGCCCCCCAGCAACCCAAGGGGAGGCCCTGGGATCTGGGATTAATTTATGTTGTAGCCTGGAGCAGAGTCAAGCCTTCTGCTTGCTCCATGGTGGCAGCGATTTCTGTTGGGACATTTACCTTCAATAATTGAAACTTTGTATCCTAGAGTGGAGGCCTAAGCCAGCCAGGGCTATAGAAGCTTGGCTTCCTCCATCTCCTGGGCAACCCTAGACTCTGCTCTTTCTAGTTCTGTGGCTGCCGCCATTTCTGTTTGGATTATGTATCTTTTATAATTAAAACTTTGTAGCATTGAGTGGAGGCCTAGGCCAGCAAGGGCAGGTGGAAAGCTTGGCTTCTTTCATTGCCAGGGAAACCCAAGCATCCCTCTTGCTCTCAGTGGTCGCAGCCATGTTAGTTGGGGTTTATTTGCATAATCTGCTCCTGAATGGCTTTTGGGCATGGCTTGATCAGAGGTATGGTCGCTTTGCATATAACTCTTTTATTAGATAGAATTTTATATTTCACTTATTTTTTAAAATAAAATTATATAAGTTTCAGATATATAATTCTATAACACCTGTGTACTCCATCCCAAATTAAGTCTCCTTCCATTACCATTTATCCCATTTTTTACTCTCTTCTACATACCTTTACACATGTCATTTCTCTCTGGCAATCACCATACTTATGTAAGACTTTGAGTCCTTTTTTTCCCAATGCTAAATCTCTCCACCCTTCTAACCCAGCCAGCAACCCCACTCCTGACATCTTTCAAGTATGTTTTTTTTTTATGTCAGTACCATGCTCTTTTGATTATTGTTGTCTTATAATATCCTATATAATAAGAGAGGACTATGCTAATTATACCTTATACCATGAGGAGTAACAACTCCTGGTCCATGTAAGGACCAGATCACGGATCTACAAGTGGGCAGCAGAGAGTGACAGCAGGGTGCAGGGCAGCAAGCTATGAGGATATGTGGTAAGGGGGGAGTACAGGAGGATGGGGCAGTAGACAGAGAGCTACAGGAGGGTGGCAGTGACCTACTGGTACACAGATTTATGTGCAGGACTGCTAGTAGTTTTATATTAGTTAACATTGTTCCTCCAATGTTGTTCTTTTTTCTCAAGATAGCTTTTGTTATTTGGAGTCTTTTGTGATTTCATAATGAATTTTGCAAATATTAGTTGTAGTTCTGTGAAATATGCCATTGGTATCTTGATAGGAATTGTGTTGAATATGTAGATTGCTTTGGATAGTATGGGCATTTTAATTATGTTAAACCTTTCTAGTCAAGAACATGGTATATACTTTTCCTATAGTGTCTACTTTTTCTATAGTGTCTGATAATTTTCCAAGTATATGTCTTTCATATCATTGGTTAAATTTAGTTTTAGGTATTTTATTTGAATCTATTGTGAATGGGATTTTTTTTTCAGTTTACATTTTATTATTGGTGTATAAAAATGCAACTTCCTTTATTTATTTATTTATTTTTATTTTTTATTTTTATTTCTTAAAATTTCTTTATTGATTAAGGTATTACATATGTACCTCATCACCCATTACCCCTTACACTCCCTCTATCCCCCCGTCACCACTTATGCCCTCACCCCCCTGGTGTCCATGTCCATTGATTAGGCTTATATGTGTGCATACATGTCCTTTAGTTGATCTCTTCCCCTTACCTTCACCCTCCCCTACCATCCCTCTGAGGTTTGACAGTCAATGCTTTTCTGACTCTGGATCTATTTTTGTTCATCAGTTTATGTTATTCGTTATATTCCATAAATGAGTGATTTCATGTGATACTTATCTTTTTTTGACTGGCTTATTTCACTTAGCATCATGTTCTCCAGTTACATCCATGCTCTAGTTTGAAGCAGCCACCTTTTCTCCTTTTTTTCTTCTTAAAGAATACCTTTCACCATTTCATATAATACTGGTTTGGTACTAGTGCTCTCCTTTAGCTTCTTCTTATCTGTGATGCTCTTTATTTGACCTTCAATTCTGAATGATAGCTTTGCTGGGTAGAGTAATCTTGGTTGTAGGTTCTTGCTATTCATCACTTTGAAAATTTCTTGCCACTCCCGTCTGGCCTGCATAGTTTCTGTTGAGAAGTCAGCTGACAAGCGTATGGGTGATCCCTTGTAGGTAACCAACTGTTTTTCTCTTGCTGCTTTTAATATTCTCTCTTTGTCTTTTGCTCTTGGCATTTTAATTATGATGTGTCTTTGTGTGGTCCTCTTTAGATTCCTTTTGCTTGGGGTTCTGTGCACTTCCTGGACTTGTAAGTCTATTTCTTTCACCAGGTGGGGGAAGTTTTCAGTCATTATTTCTTCAAATATGTTTTCAGTATCTTGCTCTCTCTCTGGTATCCCCATAATTCTGATGTTGGTATGTTTGAAGTTGTCCCAGAGGCTTCTTACACTATCTTCAAATTTTTTCTTTTTTTTCTTTTTTCTTTTCCGATTGAGTGTTTTTGGCCTCTTGATATTTCAAATCTTTGACTTGATTCTTGCATTCCTCTAATCTGCTGTTGGGTTTCTATAAAATATTTTTTAATTCAGTCAGTGTATGTTTAGTTTCTAGTTGGTCCTTTTTCATATCCACGAAGGTCTTGCTCATCTCCTTGAGGGTCTTGCTCATATCCTCGAGGTTCTAGCTAAGCTTATCGATCTTTTCTAGGAGCCTCTTGAAATACCTTATGACCGTGGTTTTGAACTCTATATCCAGTTGTCTGTTCTCCATTCTTTCCTTGCGATCTGTTTTTTTGTCTCCCCATTTTCACTGCTTCCCTGAGTTGGTAGGGTAGCTTTGTGTTCTGGGTGTCTTGGCGTCCCCTGTTACCTGAGGTGTACACTCTTGGTGCACCCCTTTGTGGACTGTGTGCACAGCGTTGTTGCAGATAAGTTTTGTTTGTTGTTGATATCATTGGGAGAAATTGACCTCTAGGCCAACTGGCTGTGAGGATCAGCTGTGTCTACTCTAGGGTACAGCCTTATGCACCAGGACTTGCAAACTTGCCAAAGTTTCTGTGCTCAGTTTGGATGGGGCAAAGTTTCTGGGTGGGGCGGAGTTTCAGGGTGGAGCCGACAGACTTGGCTTCTAGTCAGCCCCAGCCGAAATTGCTGTACGGGGCAAAAGCCTAGGTATTTACCTATGCCACCATCTTGGTTTCTCTGCAACTTATTTCCGGATATTTATTTTGTAATGTATCCTAATACATTACTGAATTTATTTCAGTTCTAGTAGACTCGTTAGGATTCTCTAATTTTGTATCATGTCATCTGCAAATGATAAAGGTTTTATTTCTTCTTTTCCAATTTGTATGTCTTTAATTTCTTCTTCTTGTCTGATTTCTGTGGCTAGAATTTCCAGTACTATGTTGAATAAAAGTGGTAAAATTGGACATCTTACTTTTCCCTGATCTTAAGGGAAACATCTAATTTTTGCTTATTGAGTATGATGTTCACTGTAGGTATGTCTTTTTTGGCCTTTATTATTCTGAGGTATGTTTCCTCTATACCTACTTTGCTTAGATAAATAGGAGCTGCATTTTTCAAATGCTTTTTCTGCACATATTGATATGATCATGTGTTTTTTTATCCTTCATTTTGTTGATGTTTTATAACCTACTTATTGATGTTCAGATATTACAATAACTTTGCACCTTAAGAATAAATGCCACAATCATAATGTATTATCTTTTTAATGTATTGCTAGACCTGTTTTGCTAATATTTTGAGGATTATGGCATGTACGTTAATCAGAGATATTAGCCTATAAGTTTCTTTCTTTGTTGTGTCTGTATCTGGTTTGGAAAGTAGGATAATAATGTTATCATAAAATGAGCGTCTTCCCTTGAAGGTTTTGGAATAGTTTGAGAAGAATAAGTGTTAGTTCTTTGAATGTTTGCTAAAATTTACCTGTGAAGTCCAGGACCTGTTTGTTGGGAGTTATTTAATTACTGCTTCAATTTCACTAGTCGTCATTTGTCTATTAAGATCCTCTTATACTCTCTGATTCAGTTTTTGAAGATTGCATGTTTCTGGGAATTTATGTATTTTTTTCCAAATCGTCAAATATGTTGGCATATGGTTCTTTTAAAATATTTTTTATAATCCTTTGTATTTCTAGTGATGTCAGTTATTACTTCTCGTTCATTTCTGATTTTATTTATTTGGGTCCTCTTTCTTTTTTTCTTGATGAGTTTAGTTAAAAGTTTGTCAACCATTTTTAAATGTTTTTATTAACCAGTTGTTGGTTGCATTGATCTTTTATAGTTTTTGTTTGTTTGTTTGATAGATACCATCCTGCTGCTTATTCCTTTCAGTGTGTTCTAAATGTCAGATATTGTATTCTTAATTTCTGATTCTCCCTTTTTTATGTTTTCTAAATAATTTTCATTTGTTCTTATTAAGTTCCTTTAGAATCTTTATAAAAATCACTTTGAACTCTATATTTGATAAATTTGTTGCCTCTATTTCATTTAGCTCTTTTTCTGGAGAGTTTCATGTTGTTTAATTTGGGACATTTTTTTTTATCTTCCCATTTTGGCTGCCTCTTTGTATTTTTTTCCTCTGTATTAGACAGATTAATATGACATCTAGACTTCCTGGGCTGGCCTTATGTAGTGGGTGTCCTGTGGGACCCAGTGGTAATCATCATAGCTGGATGCTCTAAAAATGTCCATTGAGTGAGTTATATGGGTCTTCCTGTTGTTATTGAGTCATGATTTCTATTTGGCTTGTTCTTGTGTGGAAATCCCCCTCAGGCTGGATATACTGTGAGACTCAATCCCAACTATGGTGTATGAATTGCTATGCAGATGCGATCACAGGAAGAAGAATTCTCCACAGAAGAGTTTGGTGCCTGGCAAGATCTTCTTTTGGAAATGCTCTTTGTGAAGTTTGCTGGGTCCTGCTCTGACGTTTCTGATGCTGGACACTAAGTGTGTTGATTCTGGGCATCTTGGTAGGGATTCAGGTGCAATTCAATGTCAGAAATTGTTGTGCCTGGCCCTTAGCAACCTATTAAGAGCTACAATTGATCCACAGTTTGTGACTACTTCTTCTGGACTCAGGAAGGACCAAGCTGTGCATCAACTCTGGTTTTTGCCAGCACTGTGTCCAGGGGCAGGTTAGCAAAAGTTCCAAGGCACTCCAAGATCTGCCTCCCCCTCTCTCTGCCTCAGGCGTTCCTATTAAGCTCAGTCACTAAAAGAGCCTCTGGTGAAGTTTGGATGACAGGGACAGTGGATCTCTCATGAGGGGTAGGATCTGGTCAGGCATCAGGGAAAGTGGTGGTATGCTATGAGCCACACAACTCAGTCTGTCCCAGATTTGTCAAAAATCTCAGCTGGGTGGAGCCACCGGAAGTCAGGAGGATAGGGCCTCCAGGGCCTGGAGGTTGAGCCTGCTAGAAGCCATGAGGGTGATTCTATCATATCTCTTGTGAAGGGGAAGGGCCAGTCAGATTCAAAGGAAAGTGGGACGAATGAGGAATGCCCCCCACCCCAAAGCCAGGCAACTCAATCACTGACACCCACTGAGTCTTCTCAGACCTTTATTCCCTGACCAAGGCAGCTGACTCTCCAGAAGAGCCTAAGCTTCTCAGGATGAGGTGAGAAGGAGTCCATAGGGTAGGCCCGCTATTTTCCTCAAGGCTAATTACATGTATAGAGAGTTCTACCCAAGAAATATGGTATTTTCAGTATAGAAGAATAACTGAGCACACAGATATTGGCAACTGTTCCCCCAGCTCTCTCCCCAAAATAAAAAATCCCAGATACTCTTCAGGTGACTCCAGTGTACTATCTCTCTATACCAGGGCTCAGGGTGAGTTGTTGCAAACAAAATTTTGTGCATTGGCCCTTTAAGTAAGTGCCTGGGTCTCTCAGATGACAGAAACCCTGCTGTCTTTCATGATCAGCTACTGTATGGGTGCCTCTTCCTGGCTCTGGGCGGGGAGCCCAGCTTGGGTTTAGGTCGCATGCTTCTTTGGGAGAACTGCCCACACCTCAACCTGTGAAAGGGAAGCCAGCTCTTTTTGAATCTCTGCACTTCCTACCTGTCTTGATGTGTCTTCTTTTGTAAATCTTTGGTTGTAAGACTCCTCTTCCACTAGTCCTTAGTAAATTATCCAGGATGATAGTTCTATAATTTAGTTATACTTGTAATTTGGTCTTGGGTGAAGGTGAATGTTGCTTCTACTTACTCTGCAACCATCTGAAAATCAATTTTAGTGGGTTTATTCACCACTCAGTTAAAGGATGCTTCGAAGGCTTATGACGACATGATCTTTAAATCATTTATCCATGATAAAGGGGGGAAATGAATTTTCTTGTTCATTCTGTAAAGGTTGTTGTAAAAATCAAATTTAAATTATTCAGCATTCATATGAATGTTCTAAGCTTTAGTTAAAAGGTTTTTCTGCATTCTCAGCTTAAAATTGGGCTTTGTTAATACAATCAGATGTTCAAAAATGACACTATTTTCAGAATATTAAATACTAGAGGCCTGGGATTTCTGCACTTAGTGTGTGTGTGTGTGTGTGTGTGTGTGTGTGTGTGTGTGTGTGTGTCGGGGGGGGGGGGGGGGGGTCTTTCAGCCTGGCCAGCACTCTCTCACAGTCCAGGAGCCCTGGGGGGATATCCGACTGATGGCTGCCTAAGCATTGCCATGGAGGCGGGAGAGGCACCCACCACTGCCACCATGCTCTCCAGACATGACTGCAGCTTCTGGCTGAGTGGCACTACCTCTGTAGGAGCGCACTGACCACCAGGGGGCAGCTCCTGCATTGATGTCTGCCCCCTGGTGGTCAGCGCACATCATAGTGACTGCTCATTCCACCATTCATCATTTGCATATTAGCAGTTATTATGTAGAATATGCTGTAGATGAGGCCCCTTAGAACCATAAGAAACGCAAAAAATTCACTGTTAACTCATTCTCAAATTGTCCCCATTTAATATCAAATTACCTCCCTTCCCCCCCCCCCAATGGGGTGTGTGTTGCACCTTGGGAACCACTGGGCTTGACACTTTTCCTCTCTGAGCTTCATTTCTGAATACATATACATATACCATGGGAATTGTAATCTCGTCTCTGCCTACCTCACTGGGTTGTCATGAGGAGGTTCTGAGCTAATAAACCCAGAAATGTTTCATCAAGTAAGTGATGTCTGAACTGGAAGGGACTGTCATTTTTAAGCCCACCAGTACCCTTGCAGGTTGCAGGTGCTGATTAGGGGAGGAGGGCATGATTGTTGCC